>OY720293.1:4800000-6240000 GCA_963082995.1 Noctua comes
TTGCAATAGCAAGTACACGTAAATCTATGTATGTACTATACATACATAGATTACTTATTATCCCAGAAGTAAGATTCCGTGGGCAGTTCCCGAACTCCACGCGGGCGAAGCCGCGGGCAGAAGCTGTTATTATTATAAAGTTATATCAATTAAATTAGATACGTGAAATATTGATACCTTGGTTTGAGATTGGACATCGGATTTACTGGATTTTATCTGAAGAGTATGTAAACAAATTTTCAAGTCAATCGACCCCGAGAGTAAAAAGTTTCACAGAAAATTCAACACCCCATTTCACCCTCTAAGGGGTAGGAATTTCGAAAAACTGATACTAACTCTTCACAAAGAATACACCCTCCAATTTTCATGTCTCTGGGACCCGCGGTTTGGGCTGTGCGTTGGTATATCAGTCAGCCAGTCAGGACATGGAATTTTAAATTGGGGGATGATTTTGTGATACACGTATCTTATCATTTTAACTGAAGTATATGTAGGCACAATTTCAAGTCAATCGACTCAGAGAATAAAAAGTTTCGTAGAAAATTCAACACCCCATTTCACCCTCTTAGGGGTGAAATTTCGAAAAACACTTTCTTGGTGGATACCTACTCTTTACAAAGAGTACACTGTCCAAATTTCATGTCTCTAGGACCAGTGGTTTGGGCTGTGCGTTGATGTATCAGTCAGCCAGTCAGGACATTGAATTTTAAATTGGGGGATGATTTTGGAAAAACTGTGATACATGTATCTCATCATTTTAACTGAAGTATATATAGACACAATTTCAAGTCAATCGACTCAGAGAATAAAAAGTTACATAGAAAATTCAACACCCCATTTCACCCTCTTAGGGGTGGAATTTCGAAAAACCCTTTCTTAGTGGATACCTACTCTTCACAAAGAGTACACTGTCCAAATTTCATGTCTCTAGGACCTGTGGTTTGGGCTGTGCGTTGATATATAAGTCAGTCAGTCAGTCAGGACTTTGAATTTTATATGTATAGATGTTACCCGAATCAATGAGAAAAGAAAAAAAACTCCATCTATTCACGAACAAATTAAAAAAGCTATTAATAAGCAAATGTTACTACAGTGTCAACGAATACTTAAATGATAAATCCCTGAAAAATATAGATTAAACATAAATGTTTTTAAAATAAGTTAGATTATAAGATACTTAAATGATAAGTCCTCATCTCCTAATATTATTATTATCTTTCTTTTGCTGTGCCCGACAGGGTCCACGATTGTTTCTTTTAAAACATGTCTACCACCTAGGCCTACATTGTGGAATGCAATAAAGAATTGAGTATTGAGTATTGGGATTTTGAATTTTATGAGAAACTTTTTAGTCTTGGAGTCGATTGACTTGAACATGTGTCTACATATATACTTCAGTTAAAATGATGAGATACGTGTAGGTATCACAGTTTTTCCAAAATCATCCCCCAATTTAAAATTCCATGCCCTGACTGGCTGACTGATATACCAACGCACAGCCCAAACCGCGGGTCCCAGAGACATGAAAATTGGAGGGTGTATTCTTTGTGAAGAGTAAGTATTATTTTTTCGAAATTCCTACCCATTAGAGGGTGAAATGGGGTGTTGAATTTTCTGTGAAACTTTTTATTCTCGGGGTCGATTGACTTGAAAAATTGTGTACATACTCTTCAGATAAAATCCAGTAAATCCGATGTCCAATCTCAAACCAAGGTATCAATATTTCACGTATCTAATTTAATTGATATAACTTTAAACTAATATTTACAAGTTATAAGCAAGTACATGTAAATCTATGTAAGTATGTATTATAGATAGATACGTAGATTACTTATTATTCCAGAAGCAAGATCCCGTGGGCTATTCCCTAACTCCACGCGGGCGAAGCCGCGGGCATAAGCTAGTCGTAATATTATATTTCTTTGAAATAAGAAAATACGTAAATACGAGTTTAGGTACTTAAAGAGTTGTTCTGAAGAATAGAATAAGTAAATAAAATTGGCTATTATTTATTAGTGATTTATAATGATTTTGTGAGATCATTAATATTTATGTAATATCAAATATTATCAATTTAATCGACACTATATTGAATTAATAAATTAGTGTGTACGGCAATAAAATAACAAATCAATAGTGTAAATGCCATCTAGTGGCCATTTTGAATGAAATATTTTGCACGTCTGAATTGTAAACAGTAGCGTAGCGAACTTACTTTGGTGTCACGATTCGTACGTATAGATGGCGCCTTTGTCAATTGTGCAAGCGTATTAAGATATCGAGACTAGAAATAAATTGAAAAACTATAACTTATAAAATTATTTCCCAGAACATCGGTAGCTGACTAACTGGGCTTGCCTCCATTCTGACATAGCGGCACGCCACTGACAATAGGCGTCTATATGATTCAGCTGTGTCGTGTATCACGTCATTGTTTATGTTTCAAACTTTCAAGTGCCCGAGTATGATAGAATTTCGAATAACACAGGAAGATATTTACGAAATAACTAATAATTTTCGTACCTTTCTATGAATTCCAATAAAGCTGCGAACTTGCTCGAGATCTAGATTCGATCCTATAAAAGGTATCACTTCACTTATGGTATCTTTCATTTAAATGCAGGATCATATCATATCAGTTCGAGTCACAGTAATGTTTAAAATTACATTCTGCACTGTGATATTATAATAAACCAATAATAAGAAGAACTTGTTCCTTATTTCGCTTACTTTTTTATCACTTAAAAGAATTATTCCTTTCTTAACAATTCAAAACAAAAGTTCAGCCCGCGCACAAAGTAAACAACTGTGACTTTGACGTTAGTTTGACGTGGGTAGGAACGCTCACCATAGACTAAAGCAAGGGTCTTCATCCCGCGGCCCACCATGCCATTAGATTAACAAAAATAAAATTAACATGTCTACAAATTATGCCTATTTACACATTAAAACCGACTATAAAAAAAGGAAATTAACGCGCGTGATCCGAATTTATGTTCTACCCCTACCTACAATTACATACACACACACTACACTACATACTCAAGTAGCGAGACTCGCGGGACCTCCCCTTACCCGCGCCCGTATAGGAGTGTGACGAGTGGCGGTGCGGAGTGAAGCGGGCAGTCACGTTTGCATCGCACTGCAGCGCGCACGTATTCTATTCATCCCCTCGCTCATTGCGTTAAAACACGTTGCGATTTGAGTTTTCGGTATCAAACGAGTGTGATGGCAGCCAGTACAAGTAGAAAACGCAAGGTCACTGATGAACACAGATCATTCCAAGATAAATGGACGCACTTATATTTATTCGTCTGTGTCGGGGAAAAACCCATTTGCTTCGTATGTAACGAATCAATTTCTGTGGTAAAAGAATACAATATCAAACGTCATTATGAATCGAAACATTCCAGTAAGTTTGCACATCTTCAAGGACAAATACGAATCGATAAGGTGGAGGCTCTGAAGAAACAACTTCAAAGACAGCAGTATTCATTTCACAAACAGAATGACGACAGTGAAGCAAGTGTAAAAGTGAGCTACATTATTTCGGAAAAAATCGCTCGTAAGTCAAAACCATTTACTGACGGCAACTTCATAAAAGAATGCATGGAAGCTGCAGTAGAAGTTTTATGCCCCTCGCAAAAGCAACTTTTTTCCAAAATAAGTCTGTCAGGCGTTACAGTCGCAAGAAGGGTAGAAGAATAGGCTGGTGATATCGAACGATCATTAAAGGAACGTGTGTCGCAATTTGTATACTACTCCGTTGCACTCGACGAAAGTACAGATGTAACTGACACCGGTCAACTGGCCATGTTTATTCGCGGCGTTGACGTTAATTTTGTTGTTACTGAAGAAATGGCTGCTCTAGTTCCCATGAAAGGTACTACAAGAGGATACGATTTGATGGAATCGTTTAATACCGTCATAAATAGATATAACCACAAATTATCCAATTTGGCTGGTATTTGCACAGACGGCGCACCGTCTATGGTTGGCAAAAACGAAGGACTTGTTGCTTTAATAAAGAAAAATAATCCCGATATCTCCTTCATACAGTAGCATAACATAGCATAATCAGCCTATACTGTTCCCACTGCTGGGACACCGGCCTCCTCTCTATGAGAGGGAATGGGCTATAATCTACCACGCGGGCCCAGTGCGGGTTGGTAGATGTCACATGTCTTCGAATTTTTGGTTCTAAGACATGCCGGTTTCCTCACGATGTTTTCCTTCACCGTTTTTGAGAGCAATGGTGATGAAATAAATTACACAAAGTAATGCGCCTGCCTGGGTTCGAACCCACGACTTAGTGTTTGTAAGTCGGAGCCGCCACCACTGGGCCACCGCTGCTTTCCCACCACTGGGCCACCGCTGCTCTCGATCTCTCTGCTCTCTTCATACAGTACCACTGTATTATTCATCAAGAAAATCTAAGTGCGAAGTCTGTTAGTATTCAAGAAGTCATGAATGTTGTGATAAAAGCTGTTAACTTCATCAAATCTCGGGGCCTTAACCACAGGCAATTTCAGGAATTCTTAAAAGAAACAAATGCTGAATATGGTGACATAACTTATTTCTGTGATGTTCGTTGGCTCAGCAGAGGGAAAATGTTAAAACGGGTTTGATTATGCAAAGTAAAGATAAAGTTATTCCACAATTCGCTGATGAAGCATGGCTAAGTGATTTGGGTTTTTTGCCGACATGACATCACATCTCAGTGATTTAAATAAGAAATTGCAAGGAAAAGATAATTTGGTTCACGAGCTATTTGACGCTTTAAAAGCGTTTGAAGTGAAGTTGGACTTGTGGATCAACCACAAGTCCAACTAAAAAGAAACGTTCCCACACTTTTTCCAAAGGAGATTGCCCGATTTGTAAGGAGAATTGGGTCCCAGTGGTAAATCGTTGTGCCCTGAAGATTTTTATTTTAAATAATAGTAAAAACATTGTATTTTTATAATCAGAAACCATTTTTAAATTATTCACCCTGGTTCAAGAGATATCATTGTTTTTCTGTTGTAAAAATCTAGGTTATAATTACAAATTGACATTGACATTTTCTCCTTATTCTATTTAGGTTAAGTACCTACTTCTACCTATCTATACATATAAAATTCAAAGTCCTGACTGACTGACTGACTGACTGACTGACTGACTTATATATCAACGCACAGCCCAAACCACTGGTCCTAGAGACATGAAATTTGGACAGTGTACTCTTTGTGAAGAGTAGGTATCCACTAAGAAAGGGTTTTTCGAAATTCCACCCCTAAGAGGGTGAAATGGGGTGTTTAATTTTCTATGAAACTTTTTATTCTCCGAGTCGATTGACTTGAAATTGTGTCTACATATACTTCAGTTAAAATGATGAGATACGTGTATCACAGTTTTTCCAAAATCATCCCCCAATTTAAAATTCAATGTCCTGACTGGCTGACTGATATATCAACGCACAGCCCAAACCGCTGGTTCTAGAGACATGAAATTTGGAGAATGTACTCTTTGTGGAGAGTAGGTATCCACTAAGAAAGGGTTTTTGAAATTCCACCCCTAAGAGGGTGAAATGGGGTGTTGAATTTTCTATGAAACTTTCTATTCTCTGAGTCGATTGACTTGAAATTGTGTCTACATATATTTCAGTTAAAATGATGAAGTACGTGTATCACAGTTTTTCCAAAATCATCCCCCAATTTTAAATTCAATGTCCTGACTGGCTGACTGATACATCAACGCACAGCCCAAACCGCTGGTCCTAGAGACATGAAATTTGAAGAATGTACTCTTTGTGGAGAGTAGGTATCCACTAAGAAAGGTTTTTTGAAATTCCATCCCTAAGAGGGTGAAATGGGGTGTTGAATTTTCTGTAAAACTCTCTGGGTCGATTGACTTGAAAATGTGTCTATCTAAACTTCAGTTAAAATGATGAGATACGTGTATCACAGTTTTTCCAAAATCATCCCCCAATTCAAAATTCCATGTCCTGACTGGCTGACTGATATACCAACGTACAGCCCAAACCGCGGGTCCCAGAGATATGAAAATTGGAGGGTGTATTCTTTCCAGAACTGCGGGACTGTTCGAAAGAGATACCGTGGCCCTGGAACACAAGGGGCAAAGAAGGAACATGGATGGGTTTTAGTCAGTACAAGTCTGATACTCCCTTCCGCTCCCAATTTTCTGTGAAACTTTTTATTCTCGGGGTCGATTGACTTGAAAATTTGTGTATGTACACAAATCTTCAGATAAAATCCAGTAAATCCGATGTCCAATCTCAAACCAAGGGATCAATATGTCACGTATCTAATTTAATTGATAGAACTTTAAACGAATAATTGGAAGTTATAAGCAAGTACATGTAAATCTATGTATGATAGATACATAGATTACTTATTATCCCAGAAGTAAGATCGCGTGGGCAATTCCCTAACTGCACGCGGGCGAAGCCGCGGGCATAAGCTAGTCAACTATACATCACTATGGGGATGGGATTACGACTCTATTACTTTATGCACATATAAATATAATAGCAGCATAATAAAAAGGAGATAGGTACCTACTCATAGATAGTGTGCAATTAACATTTAAATATTAAAAAATGTATAATTAGTTAACAGCTTCACCACTAGACTTTAATAAGTAACGTTATTGATAGGTAGTTCATGTCTAAGTACCAAAGGAAATAAAACAAATCAAAACTTGAATAAACCATTTATTCTTCATAAAATATACCATCCAAGAATTGAGCTGGAGCACTTACATCATTGAAGCGGCCCCAGCTCAGATACCACAATACTGTCATAGTATGAGCACAACACCCTAATGTACGGTTACCCACTAGACAGCTACAATAATATGCTATGATACTATCTAAAGTATTGGCCCGATTTTCATCTTTACTTATCAATAAATAAGAGTAATAAGTTTTATTGCTCACATGGCGGGACTTAATTCTAGCCCTAATTAAATAATTATTTTGACCCAATATTAAGGGCAAATCCTCTTCCAAAATATCACTGCTTACTTCAATATTATAAGTACCATTAGTTCTTATGTGCTCCCCATAATAGGATCTCGCCTGTTTTAATTGGTAGGATCCCAATGCAAATCTTCTTAAATCATCTAAAGTTAATCTAGGAAAATGGTCTAAATGAGGAGCACAGCTGTCTATGTTTTGGAAAACCGTACGTCTCCTATTGATGTTTTCCCTTTGAATAAATTCCCCTAAATAATTCCTGGTATTTAATCTAGCCTGAGCAATATGTAAGTACTCCACAGCATCTGGTCTGTTTTCAATTTTTGGGTGGAATTTATTCAAAAGAGCACAAGCAATTTTAAAATCATCCATTAGGTGTGTTGATGCTCTGTTAAAATATTCTTGTCGAAAGAGTTTGTAGTCTCTTTTAACCTGACCATTTACTACTTCGACTACCCATCTACACATAGTCACACATCTGGATCTATTCGCTTGGTCAGTTGTCAATTGATGTTCATTTTCCAATAATGACTCTGGCATGTATGTTTTATAATGATAGCTTTCCAATTCAGGGATCACATCCCTAAACCCCCTATCCAATATAAATACGTCCCCCTGTCTAAAAAATGAGCGCATTGGACCACTTTCATTACTAAATAGATCACTCATGATTGTTGAGTCATTTTTTGTTGCTTCATAAGGTCCAATGCAATCTAAAATATATCCATCACAACATGTGATTAAAAACGGTTTAACCAAATTGGCATATTTATGGAGACTATATGTCTGTTTCTGGTATTTGTAGTTACTACTACTCTGTACATAAACATATGTACCATCACATATGACAATGGCAGGTTTAGTATCTGAAGCCATGCTACTATCTCCAAATAGACCTTCAGGAATAGTCCTGTTACGTGAGGCCACATTTTGTATACTTGTATGGTTAACTCCCAAATGCATTGGTACAAAATGTTCTGTTAAACATTCTCTAACAATCTTCATTTTTTTCTCTAATGTAGATCGTGGCAATTGAAAAAGAGTTGCCAGTCTTTGGTTGCTGTCCCCTGTCCTAAGCTTTACGAGAAATATGCTCAATGCAAGGCTAGGTTTTGTAACTTTATTATTTAAAGATGGAATGCTATTTAATAGTTCATTAAATTGCACTTCTGTAAGTCCCAGCCAATAATGGCGTAAATGTGAATCCATGGCTGCAATATCATTAAAATCTAAAGTCCTTTGGGAAGCTCTTTCCAGCATGGAAAATATATCATCGACTTGAAAGCCAGTAAAGTCATTTAAAGTGGCATACAGTTCATCCCACTGATTACTATTTAAGTGGTGATGGCAGATTCTAGCATTTAAGGGTATATACAAAGTGGAGCAGGACGATTGACATTCCTTCAAACCACGTAAAGAGTGTCACGTTCTTTACCCGTATACAAAAAATCAATCAAATCCAATGAATACTTTAGCCACAGGAAATTATTTTTCATTTTCTTATTTTACAACATGATGTAGATCTGAGTCCGTAATAATAGGTAAACATTGTAAGGTCAATAACCTGCGATTCTATTCTCTACGTCTTTATGCTTGAAAGACAGAGAAAGGTGTCATACGCTTCCACTCTGACGCGCCCCGCCCATTGACACAAAATACTACAGTTAGAAAGAACAAGAAATATTACTTACGCAAATTATGCATTAGTGGTGCATAGACCATTGCGTATGTGTGTGTGAGCGGAAGTTTTTGGCAAAAAGTCTCGCACTATGTCAGTCAGTGCATCGCGGCGCCCTTTGAGGAGAGCACACGCACGCCTAATTTTTTATCACGAGACGAGCCGCGCGCGCATTGTCGTGATTTTATGAAAAGTTTTAATTTTTATTGTGATTAAAGACTATTTATGATAGTTGGATTAGTGCATAGGTTAGTGTTTGTTATTGTTAAGTGTTAGTGTAATATTAGTTAGTTAATAAGGAATTTAATAGGTAGCTACTTTCGTGATTTAGGTTAGGTTTGTAAGTTTTGTAGTTTAATTATGCCTCTAATAAGCCATACCCAGCTGCCAAGTACACCGACATGGTACTTACGTAAGGAGAATGTAACGAAAAAGCGGCTTTATCATTGCATAGGTACATATCGGGAGAGATATGGTGACACACGAACGTTTGATGGTGTAAATTCTGATTGTGATGTGATATTATGTGATTAATTATTCAATCAGTGATCTTTTAATTAACGACGCACAATTGGGTGAGTTTAAGCCGCTTATTTGTGGTTCTAAAACTAAAGTACCTACCCTACGTCCGCGCCGCGCAACCGGTCAGTGACCTTTCGTAGATAAAGCGTGTTTGCATTTTATGCAGTTGATTCTGGTATTTATTTTGTTTGAAAATTGCAATTTTTAAATTTTCCATTAACTACAAATTTTCGTGTTTTAAAATGTTTAGATGGACTAGTACTGTGCCCGTTTTCATTTATTGTCGTAGTTCCAGATCCACATTGTATATATTGTACTGCAATAACAACAATTCCTTGATAGTCATAGGCACTAAAAGACGGTCAATATTTTCACATCCTACAAACATGCAGTGACGAGAAGCTGCGGCAACTCGTTTATACTTTTGTGAATTAATTTTAGATTGATGTTGTGGTACTTGTTGTGATTGGTGTGTTTGAGCTGGCATTGGAGGTGGTTCAGGCATCCCAGTATCTTCTAAAGAAGGTGAAGCTGCACCCATGAAACTGTCAGGTCTGTTTGTATCTTGAACCTCCAATCGTCGTGTTTCCCGAGTTGCTGCTAACCAGCAAGGAATGCACACTCTTTCTAAATGTGAAGCCTAAAATGAAATACAGTTGGATATCAGAATATACACCCGAGACTTTGTATGTGATGAATGTGAAGTGGTCCTTGGTCTAGTGGTTGCAAGTGCGACTGCTGAGCATGAGGTCCCGGGTTTGATTCGCAGGTTGGGCAGTGTTACTGGAGTTTTCCATTAGGAATTTTTCAGTAGCAGCCACGGAGTCTGGATTTGGGCCCGGTTGATGGCAATAGGCTCGCCCCCTATTACATGGGACTTCAACATAACTGGAAAAATGTGGGTGTACTATTAGGTAGACTTCTGCCTAACCCTTCAGGGATTACAAGCGTGATGTTATGTTGTTATTACAAAAAATACTGACCAGGTGTGCTAGTGTCCATCTTAAAATCATGCTCCGTTGTGGGCAGTCTAACTCAACTCTATGGGTTCTCCGACTTGCAATAGAGATACCACATCCATAACAAATGTTCAAGTGGCCAAATGCAGGTGACATATCCTCGTGGGACCCAGTTATATTTGATAAGATACGTTCTTGCAACAACAAATAACATTCTATACACAGGATATCATCCAACGCTACCTGAAAAAGATTATAAAATCATTACTCTTCTATATTTATAACTGTTTCATTGACATTTAATGTTTAAGTATTGCAGGCAGGCAGTTGTATGGTCAATTTACTTAATCTTACTTTCAACACTTTGATGAAATAATTATTATTTAAAAAATATCTTAGTGCATGTTGTGTTAATTTGACATATCAGTGTTTTTTTAAATTACGTTTTGACTGAAAAAGACATGCAAAAATTGTATTTACCTAAAAAACTTTCAAGTGTTTTGTTTACTCTAATCATGTCATTTAGAATTTGCACAATGCAGTTCATTATTTCTTTTATTACATTATAAAGTCCACAACATTTTTTTAAGCACACGATAAATAACAAGACTTACAGGTGTAGGCATTGTCCAGGTTCGTAAAAGAACTGTCATTTGCTCGTTCAACTCCTCAACTGTATACCGGCGTAAATTAGGTGATAATAAAATCGAACAGTTAATACAGCGTCGGGAACGCTGACGCTGTGTCCGGCTTCTAACTGGGGTAGACATGGCTCTGACAATAACGGTTCGGGAGTCCAATATCTCACCAAGGATAGCACTAAGAGTCAAATATCTCACAAAGAACAGCACTAACAAGAGTCAAATATCTCACAAAACGTAATGCACTCGAGGAACTTATTAGCTCAACTCGGTAGTAGCAGAAAAAGCACGTATCGTAAATAATAACTAAGTAAAAGATTACGGAATTCAAAACTCAACGTATCTAAACAAAGCAATCACGCACGTCACGAACCACAGAATAAAGTCTGTGACATGAGCAAGTAAATGTTGCCAGATCAATTTTTTATAATCTATAACTAAATCGTTATAGATCAATCGATAAAAACTACTTTGTTAATAAGGGGGTTTTCTAAATAAATATGGCTGTTATCTTTGTGTCTAATGCTTTTGTGAAGATTTATTATTAATCAATGTAGGCCTTATAAGGATTGATGCAACCTATGATTGTCATCGTTCCATCGGTTTTACTCGCATCGACTATGAGTAGTTTATCCAATAGTTTTCGTCATCAAGAATACTTTACATAAACTCATATTTGGCGTACACCTATCGTTGTTAATTTCAGTTATATTATGGTACAATCATACGTATAAAAGGACAATGATAACATCATTCTACCTCATCGTTTTAAAACAAAATGCTAACACAGTAGCGTTGAAGTTGTCAAATGTTGAGATCTAAATCTAAATGATGAGATGTAAACTGCCCATAGGTTATATATACTTAATTTTTTTTTAAATGTTTTTGTATTGTTTAATTATCGTTTTATTTAATCGATTACTCAATTGATTAAAAATATATCATTAGTTATTTAATTCTTTGATACCTGGCAACTTTTTTTATATACCAATCAAACCACAGACTACATTGAATCAAACGGATGTCGACGTAAAGTTTAACTATTAATTAACTTTAACTTTATTCCCAGGATGAAAGAAATTGTATAAAAAATACCCTGTACACAAAAAAATGAATAATATTTTTAGGTCATTATTCCAATCAGGCACACGATACCACAAAAGGGACCTGCTCCGTGTCAATCTCCTTTGTCGTCTTGCCAAACTTCAAACATGGACAAATATATTACCGCACTGCAGGATCTGAAAACACAATTCGACTCACGTTTTAGTGATTTCCGGAAAAATGAAATAAACCTGAATTTGTTTGCTCGCCCATTCAATGTTTCTGTCGAAGATGCCCCTGAAGAAGTTTAGATGGAATTGATAGAATTACAGTGCAACTCTACTTTAAAAGAAAAATTCAATTTAGGGTTGATCGAGTTTTACTCAAAATACATCCCTATTTCAGACTTTCCTAAAATGAGAGATTATGCACTGAAAATGACATCTCTGTTCGGCACCGCATATCTTTGCGAACAATTATTTTTTCGAATGAAGAACGTAAAGTCGAAGAGTAGAACTAGAATCACCGATGTTCACCTTGTAAACAGTTTGAGAATTGCAACAACTACTATAGGGGCAGATATTGATAAATTAGTTAAAAGTAAACAATGTCAAACGTCTCATTGATTAAATTTTATTAAAATAACTAGCTTATGCCCGCGGCTTCGCCCGCGTGGAGTTAGGGAATAGCCCACGGGATCTTGCTTCTGGAATAATAAGTAATCTACGTATCTATCTATAATACATACTTACATAGATTTACATGTACTTGCTTATAACTTGTAAATATTAGTTTAAAGTTATATCAATTAAATTAGATACGTGAAATATTGATACCTTGGTTTGAGATTGGACATCGGATTTACTGGATTTTATCTGAAGAGTATGTACACAATTTTTCAAGTCAATCGACCCCGAGAATAAAAAGTTTCACAGAAAATTCAACACCCCATTTCACCCTCTAATGGGTAGGAATTTCGAAAAAATAATACTTACTCTTCACAAAGAATACACCCTCCAATTTTCATGTCACTGGGACCCGCGGTTTGGGCTGTGCGTTGGTATATCAGTCAGCCAGTCAGGGCATGGAATTTTAAATTGGGGGATGATTTTGGAAAAACTGTGATACCTACACGTATCTCATCATTTTAACTGAAGTATATATGTAGACACATGTTCAAGTCAATCGACTCCGAGACTAAAAAGTTTCTCATAAAATTCAAAATCCCAATACTCAATACTCAATTCTTTATTGCATTCCACAATGTAGGCCTAGGTGGTAGACATGTTTTAAAAGAAACAATCGTGGACCCTGTCGGGCACAGCAAAAGAAAGATAATAATAATATTAGGAGATGAGGACTTATCATTTAAGTATCTTATAATCTAACTTATTCTAAAAACATTTATGTTTAATCTATATTTTTCAGGGATTTATCATTTAAGTATTCGTTGACACTGTAGTAACATTTGCTTATTAATAGCTTTTTTAATTTGTTCGTGAATAGATGGAGTTTTTTTTCTTTTCTCATTGATTCGGGTAACATATTGTATATTTTGATTGACATAACCAGCGGGCTTGTTGAATGTAGTTTTAAGCACGATGTTGGTAGGTTGAGTCGCGTTTTGTATCGGAGTGTGTATCTTGTTTGTATGTCTTCTCGTTTAGTGTAAAAGTCTTGGTGTTTGTGAGCGAATTTGCATATTTCAAGTATATATATACAAGGTAAGCTTAATATATTTAGTTTTATAAAATGAGGTTTGCAGCTATCTATCTGTTGTATATTTATCAGGATACGGATAAATTTCTTTTGAACAGTGAACAGTGTAGGTGCATCTGTACTGTATCCCCACATTATAATGCCGTAGCTGAGCCATGCATACGCATAGGCGTAGTATGTGACCAGGGCAATCTGTAAATTTGTGGTTTTTTTAATTTCACGAAAAGCGTATGAAAATTTTGAAAGCTTAGATTTCATTTTTTGTACGTGGGATTTCCAATTTATATTTTTGTCTATGGTTATGCTTAATAATGTGAATTAATTGACTGTTTCTATTTTATTATTATTAAAAGAAAAAAATACATTTAAAGGATTTTTTTGGTGGGGATAGAAGGTTATGAGTTTAGTCTTTGTAAAGTTGATTTCAAGATTGTGTTCGTTCATCCAGGTAATTATTTTGTTAAGAATTTCATTAAGGGTACTGTTTATGTTTGTGTTATCATTGCATTGGGTGAGAATGGAGATGTCGTCCGCAAACAAAACACAAGGTCCGGATTCTGCTATAAATTTTGGGATTCCCCATATCCCATTATCTTTTATTTTCCATTTCATTATCCCATTTCACCCTATTAGGGGTGGAATTTAAAAAAAATCCTTTCTTAGTGGATACCTACTCTCCACAAAGAGTACATTCTCCAAATTTAATGTCTCTAGAACCAGCGGTTTGGGCTGTGCGTTGATGTATCAGTCAGCCAGTTAGGACATTGAATTTTAAATTGGGGGATGATTTTGGAAAAACTGTGATACACGTATCTCATCATTTTAACTGAAGTATACGAGTATGTAGACACATTTTCAAGTCAATCGACCTCGAGAGAGTTTCACAGAAATTTCAACTCCCCATTTCACCCTCTTAGGGGTGGAATTTCAAAAAACCCTTTCTTAGTGGATACCTACTCTCCACAAAGAGTACACTGTTCAAATTTCATGTCTCTAGGACCAGCGGTTTGGGCTGTGCGTTGATGTATCAGTCAGCCAGTCAGGACATTGAATTTTAAATTGAGGGATGATTTTGAAAAAACTGTGATACATGTATCTCATCATTTTAACTGAAGTATATGTAGACACATTTTCAAGTCCTCCCACTCTGCCCTGGGTGGGAGGACTCATTTGATGATTTTACCACGATAAAAAAAAAAAAAAAAGTATATGTAGACACATTTCCAAGTCAATCGATCCCGAGAGAGTTCCACAGAAAATTCAACATCCCATTTCACCCTCTTAGGGGTGGAATTTCAAAAAACCCTTTCTTAATGGATACCTACTCTTCACAAAGAGTACACTGTCCAAATTTCATGTCTGTAGGACCAGCGGTTTGGGCTGTGCGTTGATGTATCAGTCAGCCAGTCAGGACATTGAATTTTAAATTGGGGGATGATTTTGGAAAAACTGTGATACACGTGTAATGAAATGACATTTCATTAATTCGAATTTGCCGCGCCTCGCGCCTTTATAAGTTGTCTGTGGAATTGAATGGCGGATGATGGTCAAAATATTCGGTGTGATTTATTGTTTTAAGAAAACGTGTGGAGAGACAAAATAAAAGGATATAATTGAGGAGGCGATATTAGTGAACTTTAAATGTCGTTTCTTTGTATTTTCAGAGAAACAATTTGTGGTTTATTTTGAAAATCCTCAATAATATTCTTATAAAACGACATTTTCGTTAACTAAAAGAAGATGAATCGGCTGCTATTTGAGTTTACGATAATAGCCGCAAAGGATGGCAAATCTAATGTATTAGCCATATCCTCAATATCTACAGAAGAAGGAAAATGTTATGTTTTACCTGATGAATTGAAGCCGGTGAGTCATCATACATATATTGTTGAATTGGACACTTTCTCAAAAATAAAAAATAGCTTAAAGAAAAGGCACCAAAGTAGAAAAATATGGATAAAACTGGATAAAGATCTAAAGAAAACATATATAGATGAGGAAGGGAATATGCAATTTTTAGATCAATATTTAGAAGAAATAAACACGGAACAACCAGGAGACAAAGACGACAGTTTGAAAAATATCCTGGAGAAATTAATAGAATCTACAACAAAGAAAGAAAATCAACATAACCTAAAACATATTTCAGAGAAATTTATTATTGAAAAATTCACAACCAAGAATCCTAATGCAATGCAATGGATAGAGAATTTTGAAAAAGAGTGTGAGCGCTTTAATATAACAAAAGATGAAACAAAAATAGACATACTGAGGTTATTTTTAGAAAAATCTTGCTTGGATTGGTATAGTTCAATGATGATAAAACTAACAGTAAATTCTGAATGGAATGAATGGAAAGACAAATTCCTAGAAACTTTTAAAAACCGAGGATGGGACATAGTCACAACTGCTTTCTCATTCAAATATAAAGACGGATTGTTAATCGATTATGCTATAAAAAAAGAACGGCTTATACTAGATACAAACAAATCGATAGATCCTAAAACAATGATAGATCTCATCGCAACAGGTTTACCTGGATTTATCTTGAATAAGCTAAACAGAGACGAACTCAAGAATACTACTGATTTGTTCAACGAGATAAGAAAATATGAAGGTATGATGCACAAGAAAAACTCAACTATAATAAAAAATGGTACATTTTCTTATATGAAAAAAAATAATGAGAAGAAGCCATGTACGACCTGTGAATCGTTGGACAAAGGAATTAGATACCATCCGGAGGAGTCATGTTGGTTCAAGAAAAATAAAAATGAATCTGAAAAGGTGTTTAAGGCCAAAAACGTAAATAATAACTCCATTATTGAAGTAGAGATGAACACTGATAAAAAAAACGAGTAAGTACACCATTAATCAAAATCAAGCTATTAATAGAAAATAAATTAGAAGTGAGTGGCATTTATGACTCAGGCTCACAGATCTCTTTAATAAATTCAAGACTGATAAAAGTAAAAGAAAAAAAAGACAATGTGAATATAGCATATATGAAAACGGTTAATGGTGTGAAAAAGACAGATGGCTTGACAACAATAAAAATAAAAATCTTTGATATAGAAGAAGAGGTGGATGTATACATAGTAGAAAATGAAAATTTTGATGATTTTATAATCGGATTAGATATGATAAAGAAATTCAAATTAACCCAAAATGAGGACTTGCAGATAGAACAAAAGAAAACAATAAATAAAATAAACAGGATGTCTAAAGATAACAGAAATGAAGATAAGAATATAAAACCATATGCAATAAATTTCAATGAACACATAGAAACAGAGGAATTTATAAGTAAGACAGACCATTTAGATAATGAAAAGAAAATTGAAATAGAAGAAATCATAAAGGAATATAAAACAATGTTTGCTAAGGACAAGTATGACATAGGATCAGTTAAAGAGTATGAAGCCCACATAGATTTACTAGTAAATAGATACTGCAGTAAAAGACCGTACAGATGTACGATAGAAGATAAATTAGAAATTGAAGAGCAAATATCTATGTTACTAAAAAATAATTTAATAGAAGAGTCTTACAGTCCTTTTTCTGCACCAGTGACATTGGCATTTAAAAAAGGTGAAAATAGAAAATCCCGCTTATGTGTAGATTTCAGAGAACTAAACAAAATTGTTATACCACAAGCACAACCATTTCCATTAATAGATGATTTGATTATTAAAACTAGAAACTGTAAGTATTTTACCACACTAGATATAAATTCTGCATTTTGGGCTATACCACTACGGGTGGAAGATAGAAATAAAACAGGATTTGTCACACAAGATGGCCACTTTCAGTGGACATGCCTTCCTTTTGGTTTGAAAACATCTCCAGCAATTTTTCAGAGAATTTTAAGCAATATTCTAAGAAAGCACAATCTCACAGGATACTCCGTAAACTATATTGATGATATTTTGATATATTCATCCACCTTTGAAGAACACATAAGACACATAAAAAATGTATTAGAGGCAATACAAAAAGAAGGCTTTAGATTGAAATTTCAGAAATGCATCTTTGCTTCAGACTCAGTAAAGTATCTTGGCCATGTAATTCAGAACAATTCGGTAAGACCACTAAAAGACAACTTGATTTCAATAAGACATTTTCCAGTTCCGAAGACGCAAAAGAATATCAGACAATTTTTGGGAAAAATCAACTTCTACCACGAATACATACCAAGAAGCGCAATTATCTTGGACCCATTACATAATTTATTAAGAAAAAACGAAAAGTTTGTGTGGTCAGAGAAGTGTGAAGAATCATTTAATCAAATAAAAAGATTTTTATGTTCTCAACCGGTGTTGGAAATATATGACAAAGACCTACCAATAAAAATTTTTACAGATGCATCCTTAGAGGGCATCGGAGCAATATTAAAACAAACACAATTGGACGGTAAAGACAAACCAGTGGCATATTTCTCAAAAAAAGTGAATGAATCTCAAAAACGGAAAAAGGCTATATACTTGGAATGTCTTGCTATGAAAGAAGCCGTTAAATACTGGCAGCACTGGCTCATTGGAAAACAATTCACTATTTACTCAGACCACAAACCTCTAGAGAACATGAACATTAAATGCAGGACGGACGAAGAATTGGGTGAACTCACATATTACCTGTCTCAATATGACTTTACAGTAAAATATATACCTGGTAAAGAAAATGTAGAAGCAGACTGTTTGAGCCGAAATCCTGTGTTAGAACCAGAAGACAACAAAGAGGAACTATTGAAAATAGTCAATTTGATACAAATAAAAGATATAGTTGAAGATCAAGAAAAAAATGATACAATAAAAGAAAAGAAACAAGATCTAATCTACAAAAATAGAATCTATTATAAAAAAAAAAGAAACATGAAAAGATTATCCTCTCAGAAGAATTTGGTAAAAAACTTATAAAAAAGGTGCATGAAGATTTATGCCATATTGGGATCAGACAATTGCAGAAAAAAATTAGTCCAATATATACAGTTAAAAACCTAACAAAGAATATCATAAAGATTTGTAAAACATGTAAAATATGTATGACGACGTCAGCGACGGCGGAGCGATACGGTCGTCACCATCTTGGTTCGGTGGTAAAGGGTCCATTTCGTTGGTGGTGTTGAATTATAACACGAAGTGTAAATATAACCTCACTTTTAATTTGGATAAACTAAATTACAATAATTTAACTAGGCAAACCGACAGTTTCGTTTTGGAGAAGTGACTTGGTCCGCGTCTCGATGCGAAGTGCCCGTTCGACAATCCCCACTTTCCAAAACGACTCTGTCCACGTGCCGCCATTACAAAATAACGTCACGGCGTTTGCCTCCCTACTACATTAATCAGTTGAGCAACTTTTATTAAAACGATAGCGCTATCCACGACACGGCCAGCCTGACGAGTTACACGTCCTCGTGTGTATCTGTAACAAAATGACCAACTGAAGCATTTTTGAAAACTCGGCCAACCTGACCGTTACGTTTTAATTACAATGATTACTCTATACTCATGCCTTAACAACCAAAGAAACTTCTAAATCATTTTAACAACTTAAACACAGAAGGTTCCTCCAAGCCTCATAATTATCAAATTTCAAAAAGAAAACATCACTCATGGCCCGGCTGCCACAGCAGCTAGTGACAATTCATTATTGCCACCCATATCGTCATCACCTCATGTGATACGACCAACACTTCTTCTAGAGTCCGCGACTCCCAGGTCAATTTATGACCGTACAAATAGTCTCCTTCGAGACCCGGGTCCCCGCCACACCACTAGCTGCCCATCGCGCTCTGAACAACTCCCTGAGTTGCAGTTACGACTACAAACTAGTGCGTGCAGTGCGACCAAATAGCCATGGTATGTGTTCTATTTGCTGGTGGAGGCACCCTCCTCACCATCTTCTACATTAAACAAATCTAACTCGGCAGGTACATTACTTGGAGGAATCTTTCGTACGCGATCGTGGGCGTACTTATAAGTTCTATTACCAGTCAAAGATTTCAATAGGTAACGATCACCATCCAGCAATTCTACAATTTTAAATGGTCCTTTGTATTTCGGGTCTAATTTAGTCTGATTTCTCTCTTCATTCTGAATTAAAACTAAATCACCAACATTAAATTTCATTACTTTAGCTTTACCTTTATCAAATCTAGATTTTTCGTAATTAGCACTATTTTCTATGTTCGTTGCCGCTTGCTCTCTTGTCTTCTCAATATCTATTTCTGGTTCAGTATCATCCAAAGTTAGAAGATTTAATGGTCTAGCCACACGTCCTATCAGAAGCTCAAGTGGGCTCGCGCCTGTTACACGATGGACAGAGGAATTTAAAGCTATTTGCACGTCTTCTAACGCTTCTTGCCAAGACCTATCAGAAGTTTCTACAGCTGTGAGCATACTTTTTAAAGTGCTCATCGTCCTTTCAACTTGGCCATTGGCACGACTTGAACCCGTAGCGATCAAATGTAAAGAAACACCATGACTCTCACAAAAATCTTTAAATTCTTTGCTGGCAAAGCATCGACCCTGGTCTGCAATAACTCGAGCCGGAGCTCCAAATAGAGACACACTAGATTTAAGGGCTTTAATTGCATTAGCCGAATCTATTCGAAGAGTATGGTACATAAGCACAAATTTAGTGAACGCATCGATTAAAACTATGACGTACTCTTTAGAATCATTTTTGCCACTAAGTTTGCCGGTTATGTCAACATGCACAGTATGCCACGGAATACTAATCTTAGGGATTGGATGAAGCTCGGCTTGCACACGACCTGAATGTGATTTTGACAGTTTGCAAGTTATACATCCATCGACAAATTTACGAACGTACTTGGCCATATGCTCGAACCAATAATGTTCGTATACCCTTTCGAGTGTCTTCTCCCACCCGAGATGCATAAGCGACTCGTGCACGTGGTTAATTACTGACCAACGGAAAGCCCGGGGAACCATTGGGAGACATCGGGTACGATTGTTTCTCTGTACTTTGCGATGTAGGACACCTGAGCGCACCTCGTAAGTCTTGGCAATATCGGGTGGTAACTGACCATCTTTGAGTTTAGTTACCATGGACTGAATTTCCTCATCACGCAGCTGTTCTGCCAAAAGCCAGTTGTCTGACAAGGTAGCGAGATTAACCCGTTTTTGTTCGACCTTTGCGAAACAAGGGGTATTTGAAGATTTTAAAGCGTTGCGTGACAAGAAATCAACATGGGCCATACGACGACCCTCACGGTAAATGATTTCGAAATCAAACGCTTGTAAAAAGGCCCACCATCGATGCACTCGTGGTGTAATATCGACTTTGTTTCGTGAAGCTTTTAACGAATTACAATCTGTAATAACCTCAAAGTGCCTACCCTGCAAGTAATGTCTAAAGTGCTTTACAGCGTTAACCACAGCTAGAGTCTCTAACTCATAAGAGTGGTATTTAGACTCTGCTTTCGTGGTTCGCTTACTAAAGTACTCTACTACAAAAAGCTCACTGTCCATTTTTTGGAATAAAATAGCACCATAGCCATCGGCACTAGCGTCCGTGTGTAGCTCAGTTGGAAGGTCGGGATTAAAAATAGTCAACACTGGTTTAGTCGTAAAGACCGAAATTATCTGCTGTCTTATCTGCTCGTGTTCTGGTTTCCAAGTGAATTGCTTTGTGGTAGTCAGCAAAAATAGTGGAGTCATAATTTGAGAGAAGTTTTTAATAAACTTGCGAAAGTATGAGGCAAGGCCAATAAATTGTCGGAGGTGGTGGATGCTCTCGGGAGGAGGTAATTTAGTCAGAGCTTCTATCTTTCTAGGGTTCGGTCTTAGTTCTCCTGCAGTGATATCATAGCCTAAAAACTCAACATGACGCTTCAGGAAAGAACACTTTGAAATGTTCAAAGAAAATCCGGCTTTAGTTAGGGCTTCTAACACCTCACGCAACCTAAGGAGACCCTGTCCCTCAGATACCGAAGGTATCAAAATGTCATCTAGATATAATACCACATACGAGAAGACCAGGTCTCCCAAAGCATTAGACACTGCTCTTTGGAATACACTAGGCGCGTTTCGTAGTCCAAAAGGCATTGCAAGATATTCGAACTGCCCATCGGGTGTAATGAAGGCTGTACGTTCGATACTATCAGGGTCTCGGATAGGTATCTGATTAAAGCCACTAGCACAGTCCAAACACGTATAAAAACTTGCGCCAGATAACCTGGCCACTTGATCTGCTATGAGAGGCAAAGGAAACCTATCAGGTACGGTGTTGGAATTCAACTCGCGATAGTCTACCACCATGCGATCAGAACCGTCACGCTTCTTAACAAGTAAGATTGGACTTGCAAACGGGGACTGACTAGGACGAATGATGTTAGCTTCCATTAGTTCCCTAACCTTAGAACGCACTACCTGCCTTTCGTCTGGACTAAGCCTGTACGGCCTACGATAAACAGTGCGGTTCGGGTCCTGAAGCCTTATTTTTAGTTCACCAGATGTGACACGTGTGCGGGGTAAACTATCAATAAAAGCATGAGAGAATTCCCTAAGCAAAATCAACAGAGCTTCTTTGTTTTGAATATCTGTGCTAATATCATTAAGATTACACACAGGTACAGGCTCGTAACTACAGGCTACAATGGACTTTAGTTTTGAAATATTCAGAGACGAATCAGACATGATAATTGTAAAACCCTGTTTTAAAATTTCGCGGCCAATCATTACATCATATTTTAAACAATTATCGGGTAATACATGAAATAAAATTTGCAGATGATTACCGTCTATTAGCACGTCGCAAAGAAATTGTTCAGTACACATTACGCTAGCATAACCTATACCCTGTATACGTACCATCGCGAATATACGTTCACCAATAAAATTACGACTGACAGATTGCTTGACAAGAGAGCATTCGGCACCGGAATCAAAATAAAAATAGTACGACTCACCAGAATGTTGCAATTGCCCGCAAACACCAGCCACTTGGCAGTTGTCGACGCGCCGTTCGGTTACGGCGCCGCTTCCGCTGCTATGGGCCGCATGGCCCGTAGAGGACGCGCCGCCTGTGCCCGTGCTGCCACGATGACAATTAGACGCGATATGCCCGCTTTCACCACAACGGAAACAAATCACTTGTTTGGTGGTTCCAGGCGGGGCCGTCGAAGTCAATTGTCCCTTATTGGCGGAAGACACCGGTTTTGTAGACTTCGAACGGCAATCAACTGCTTTATGCCCCGGTTTACCGCAGTTATGGCATTTGAACGTCCCTACGTTCTGTGGTTTGAAACGTTTCACATCAAGTCCATCTGTATGACCGGTAGATCCGGTGTTTCGATCGAACTTTCGCTTCAAACTTGCACTTGCCTTCACTTCTTGCAGTAATTTGTTACGGGTCGTAATTTCACTGGTAAATGCCAGGCGATACAACCTTGAATCGAACTGAGCGATATGAGCCAGCACGTATGACGTGGCAATTTCTTCCTGACTCAAATTCTTCCACCTTGTCAACAACGTCGTCATTAAACGACTTGCATATGCTGCCAGACATTCTCCATCCTTTGGTTTGCCATTATCCACACCGATAAGTGCCGCAGCGAGTGTTTCCGACGAATCGTAGCGTGCGAGAAACAGTTCACGAAAATGTTGCCATGTCATACCCACGTGTGAGATTTGTGATAGCCATGACGAGGCGCCACCCTTCAGTGCCTTACTAAGAGCTATGATGAGTGATGCTCCCTCCAGTGGATGTTCATCCAGGCAGATGTCAACCGTTGCGCACCAGGCACGTGGATCAGAATCTGGGTGCTCTGGGTTGATTTCTGGCAGAGCGATCTTGGATGATGAGGCTGGTGTCCTGATAGCCTCAATCAACTGCATCATATTCCGCTGCTGGATCTCGAACATTGTGCGCCAGTGAGATTCAGATCCCACTTCTGATGACGACGTCAGCGACGGCGGAGCGATACGGTCGTCACCATCTTGGTTCGGTGGTAAAGGGTCCATTTCGTTGGTGGTGTTGAATTATAACACGAAGTGTAAATATAACCTCACTTTTAATTTGGATAAACTAAATTACAATAATTTAACTAGGCAAACCGACAGTTTCGTTTTGGAGAAGTGACTTGGTCCGCGTCTCGATGCGAAGTGCCCGTTCGACAATCCCCACTTTCCAAAACGACTCTGTCCACGTGCCGCCATTACAAAATAACGTCACGGCGTTTGCCTCCCTACTACATTAATCAGTTGAGCAACTTTTATTAAAACGATAGCGCTATCCACGACATGTATAAAAAATAAAGCAAGAAGCCAAGGAAAATTTGGATTGATGTCACAATTGGGACCAGCGACAAAACCATTTGAGATAATGTCAATGGATACTATTGGTGGCTTTGGAGGATCTAGGTCAACAAAAAAATACCTACACCTTTTAGTAGACCACTACACTAGATATGCATATATTGCGACTTCAAAAACACAGAATTCAAGTGACTTTATAAATCTAACAAAGAATGTACTAGAAACAGATGACATTGGAATAATTCTGACAGATCAATATCCAGGTATCAATTCAAGAGAATTTAAACAACTTCTGAAAGAGAATAATATTAAATTAATTTTTACAGCTGTGAATACACCATTCTCGAACGGCTTGAATGAAAGATTAAATCAAACAATAGTTAATAAAATAAGATGCAAAATAAATGAGAAAAATAATAAGAGAGCATGGACGACAGTGGCAAGAGAATGCATACAGAAATATAATGAAACAGAACACTCCGTTACAGGATTTGCACCAAAATATT
Organism: Noctua comes; assembly: GCA_963082995.1. Classification (NCBI taxonomy): domain Eukaryota; kingdom Metazoa; phylum Arthropoda; class Insecta; order Lepidoptera; family Noctuidae; genus Noctua; species Noctua comes. Next base: position 4,824,332 of record OY720293.1, read on the forward strand.
TACTGGATGGTACAAATGTCAGCTTACTACCAAATGAATTAAAATCAATAGAAAGGGAAGACAAGTGGATTGCTGATAAAAGATTGGCATTAGAGAATACAATAAAATCCCACAAGTACAACAAGAGAATATTTGATAGAAATAGAAAAATGCAAGAGTTTAATATAGGAGACAGTGTATATGTAGAAAATGGAAATAGACTGAATAGAAAAAAGTTAGACGAATTAAGAATAGGCCCTTTCAAGATAGTAGAGAAAATATCGAACTCCATTTATAGGATCGACACCGGAACCAGAAAAACAGAATCAACTTTATTCCACATAACAAAATTGCAACCAGTCATAATAGATGCTGAAGAAGATGAAGTAGAAGAAAACGAATATGAAGATAACTAATAGGTATAGCGTATAGATATATTATTTAGAATTTTCCCTCTTAGGGGGGGGAGATGTAATGAAATGACATTTCATTAATTCGAATTTGCCGCGCCTCGCGCCTTTATAAGTTGTCTGTGGAATTGAATGGCGGATGATGGTCAAAATATTCGGTGTGATTTATTGTTTTAAGAAAACGTGTGGAGAGACAAAATAAAAGGATATAATTGAGGAGGCGATATTAGTGAACTTTAAATGTCGTTTCTTTGTATTTTCAGAGAAACAATTTGTGGTTTATTTTGAAAATCCTCAATAATATTCTTAAACACGTATCTCATCATTTCAACTGAAGTATATGAAGAGACATTTTCAAGTCAATCGACTCAGAGAATAAAAAGTTTCATAGAAAATTCAACACCCCATTTCACCCTTTTAGGGGTGGAATTTCAAAAAACTCTTTCTTAGTGGATACCTACTCTTCACAAAGAGTACACTGTCCAAATTTCATGTCTGTAGGACCAGCGGTTTGGGCTGTGCGTTGATGTATCAGTCAGCCAGTCAGGACATTGAATTTTAAATTGGGGGATGATTTTGGAAAAACTGTGATACACGTATCTCATCATTTTAACTGTAGTATATGTACACACATTTTCAAGTCAATCGACGAAGAGAATAAAAAGTTTCATAGAAAACTTCAACACCCCATTTCACCCTCTTAGGGGTGGAATTTCGAAAAACCCTTTCTTAGTGGATATTTACTCTTTGCAAAGAGTACACTGTCCAAATTTCATGTCTCTAGGACCTGTGGTTTGGGCTGTGCGTTGATATATAAGTCAGTCAGTCAGGATTTTGAATTTTATATGTATAGATAGATACATAGTTTTTTTTATTTTATTTTTTGAAGTTATATCAATTAAATTAGATTCGTGAAATATTGATACCTTGGTTTGAGATTGGACACCGGATTTACTGGATTTTATCTGAAGAGTATGTTCACAAATTTTCAAGTCAATCGACCCTAAGAATAAAAGTTTCATAGAAAATTCAATACCCCATTTCACCCTCTAAGGGGTAAGAATTTAGAAAAACTGATACTTACTCTTCACAAAGAATACACCCTCCAATTTTCATGTCTCTGGGACCCGCGGTTTGGGCTGTGCGTCGTTGGTATATCAGTCAGCCAGTCAGGACATGGAATTTTAAATTGGGGGATGATTTTGGAAAAACTGTGATACACGTATCTCATTATTTTAACTGAAGTATATGTAGACACATTTTCAAGTCAATCGACTCCGAGAATAAAAAGTTTCACATAAAATTAAAAACCCTATTTCACCCTCTTAGGGGTGGAATTTCAAAAAACCCTTTCTTAGTGGATATTTACTCTCCACAAAGAGTACAATCTCAAATTTCATCTCTCTGGGACCAGCGGTTTGGGCTGTGCGTTGATGTATCAGTCAGCCAGTCAGGACATTGAATTTTAAATTGGGGGATGATTTTGGAAAAACTGTGATACACATATCTCATCATTTTAACTGAAGTATATGTAGACACATTTTCAAGTCAATCGACCTCGAGAGAGTTTCACAGAAAATTCAACACCCCATTTCACCCTCTTAGGGGTGGAATTTCAAATAACCCTTTCTTAGTGGATACCTACTCTCCACAAACAGTACATTCTCCAAATTTGATGTCTCTAGGACCAGCGGTTTGGGCTGTGCGTTGATGTATCAGTCAGCCAGTCAGGACATTGAATTTTAAATTGGGGGATGATTTAAAAAAAACTGACTGACTGACTGACTGACTGACTTATATATCAACGCACAGCCCAAACCACTGGTCCTAGAGACATGAAATTTGGACAGTGTACTCTTTGTGAAGAGTAGGTATCCACTAAGAAAGGGTTTTTCGAAATTCCAAACCTAAGAGGGTGAAATGGGGTGTTGAATTTTCTATGAAACTTTTTATTCTCTGAGTCGATTGACTTGAAAATGTGTCTACATATACTTCAGTTAACATGATGAGATACGTCTATCACAGTTTTTTTTAAATCATCCCCCAATTTAAAATTCAATGTCCTGACTGGCTGACTGATATACCAACGACGCACAGCCCAAACCGCGGGTCCCAGAGACATGAAAATTGGAGGGTGTATTCTTTGTGAAGAGTAAGTATCAGTTTTTCTAAATTCCTACCCCTTAGAGGGTGAAATGGGGTATTGAATTTTCTATGAAACTTTTATTTTTAGGGTCGATTGACTTGAAAATTTGTGAACATACTCTTCAGATAAAATCCAGTAAATCCGATGTCCAATCTCAAACCAAGGTATCAATATTTCACGAATCTAATTTAATTGATATGACTTCAAAAAATAAAATAAAAAAATCTATCTATCTATCTATACATATAAAATTCAAAGTCCTGACTGACTGACTGACTGACTGACTTATATATCAACGCACAGCCCAAACCACAGGTCCTAGAGACATGAAATTTGGACAGTGTACTCTTTGCAAAGAGTAAGTATGCACTAAGAAAGGGTTTTTCGAAATTCCACCCCTAAGAGGGTGAAATGGGGTGTTGAGTTTTCTATGAAACTTTTTATTCTCTTCGTCGATTGACTTGAAAATGTGTGTACATATACTTCAGTTAAAATGATGAGATACGTGTATCACAGTTTTTCCAAAATCATCCCCCAATTTAAAATTCAATGTCCTGACTGGCTGACTGATACATCAACGCACAGCCCAAACCGCTGGTCCTACAGACATGAAATTTGGACAGTGTACTCTTTGTGAAGAGTAGGTATCCACTAAGAAAGGGTTTTTTGAAATTCCACCCCTAAAAGGGTAAAATGGGGTGTTGAATTTTCTATGAAACTTTTTATTCTCTGAGTCGATTGACTTGAAAATGTCTCTTCATATACTTCAGTTGAAATGATGAGATACGTGTGTCACAGTTTTTCCAAAATCATCCCCCAATTTAAAATTCAATGTCCTGACTGGCTGACTGATACATCAACGCACAGCCCAAACCGCTGGTCCTACAGACATGAAATTTGGACAGTGTACTCTTTGTGAAGAGTAGGTATCCATTAAGAAAGGGTTTTTTGAAATTCCATCCCTAAGAGGGTGAAATGGGATGTTGAATTTTCTGTGTAACTCTCTCGGGATCGATTGACTTGGAAATGTGTCTACATATACTTTTTTTTTTTTTTTTATCGTGGTAAAATCATCAAATACGTCCTCCCACCCAGGGCAGAGTGGGAGGACTTGAAAATGTGTCTACATATACTTCAGTTAAAATGATGAGATACGTGTATCACAGTTTTTCCAAAATCATTCCCCAATTTAAAATTCCATGTCCTGACTGGCTGACTGACCAACGACGCACAGCCCAAACCGCGGCTCCCAGAGACATGAAAATTGGAGGGTGAATTCTTTGTGAAGAGTAAGTATCAGTTTTCCTAAATTCCTACCCCTTAGAGGGTGAAATGGGGGGTTGAATTTTCTGTGAAACTTTTTATTCTTAGAGTCGATTGACTTGAAAATTTGTGAACATACTCTTCAGATAAAATCCAGTAAATCCGGTGTCCAATCTCAAACCAAGGTATCAATATTTCACGAATCTAATTTAATTGATATAACTTCAAAAAATAAAATAAAAAAAACTATGTATCTATCTATACATATAAAATTCAAAGTCCTGACTGACTGACTGACTGACTTATATATCAACGCACAGCCCAAACCACAGGTCCTAGAGACATGAAATTTGGACAGTGTACTCTTTGCAAAGAGTAGGTATTCATTAAGAAAGGGTTTTTCGAAATTCCACCCCTAAGAGGGTGAAATGGGGTGTTGAATTTTCTATGAAACTTTTTATTCTCTGAGTCGATTGACTTGAAAATGTGTCTACATATACTTCAGTTAAAATTATGAGATACGTGTATCACAGTTTTTTCAAAATCATCCCCCAATTTAAAATTCAATGTCCTGACTGGCTGACTGATACATCAACGCACAGCCCAAACCGCTGGTCCTACAGACATGAAATTTGAACAGTGTACTCTTTGTGGAGAGTAGGTATCCACTAAGAAAGGGTTTTTTGAAATTCCACCTCTAAGAGGGTAAAATTGGGTGTTGAATTTTCTGTGAATCTCTCTCGGGGTCGGTTCTTGAAAATGTGTCTACATATACTTTAGTTAAAATGATGAGATACGTGTATCACAGTTTTTCCAAAATCATCCCCCAATTTAAAATTCAATGTCCTAACTGGCTGACTGATACATCAACGCACAGCCCAAACCGCTGGTTCTAGAGACATTAAATTTGGAGAATGTACTCTTTGTGGAGAGTAGGTATCCACTAAGAAAGGATTTTTTTTAAATTCCACCCCTAATAGGGTGAAATGGGATAATGAAATGGAAAATAAAAGATAATGGGATATGGGGAATCCCAAAATTTATAGCAGAATCCGGACCTTAAAACCACAAATTTACAGATTGCCCTGGTTACATACTACGCCTATGCATATGCATGGCTCAGCTACGGCATTATAATGTGGGGATACAGTACAGATGCACGTACACTGTTCACTGTTCAAAAGAAATTTACCCGTATCCTGATAAATATACAACAGATAGATAGCTGCAAACCTCATTTTATAAAACTAAATATATTAAGCCTACCTTGTATATATGTAATGAAATGACATTTCATTAATTCGAATTTGCCGCGCCTCGCGCCTTTATAAGTTGTCTGTGGAATTGAATGGCGGATGATGGTCAAAATATTCGGTGCGATTTATTGTTTTAAGAAAACGTGTGGAGAGACAAAATAAAAGGATATAATTGAGGAGGCGATATTAGTGAACTTTAAATGTCGTTCAATTCAATTCAATTCAATTCATTTATTCAATAACAATTTTCACATTGTGTCTGAATTTCTACAGCTAAATATATCCTAAAAGTATACATGCAATCTGTATTCATAAAAAACAATCAAAAATCATCACAATTATCCAAATTAAATGTCAATCCATATTTAAAAAATCTAAATTATCCAAATTAAATTACAATCAGAATATCAATAATAATAAGAATTATATATAAAACAACAACTAAAACAAAAACCATTTCTATTAAATTATAATTCATCAATAGAATATAGACATTTATTCAACAAGAACCGCTTAAGTTTACTCTGAAACTCACTTTTATATACAAGACCTTTTATTTCTGTCGGCAGTTTATTAAACAGTTTTAATGACTTGTGGTAGGGACTATGTTTTGCAACGTTCAGGTGAGTCATTTGCTTCAACTGGAGATCTTTCCTTCTTGTACTCTCCCTTTTTTGTCTTTCATCTTCAGTCTCATATTCAAATATGTACTTGGATAAATGAGTAAGTAGGACCAAAATGTACAAGCTTGGGACTGTCAATATATTTAAGTCAGTGAAATGAGGCTTACATGATTCTTGCTGTTGTATACTAACTATGGTCCTGACTGCTCTTTTCTGAATCACAAAAGCTTTCTGAGTATTGTAGCCATAACTTCCTCCCCAGAAAAGTATGCTGTACCTCAGTCTTGACTCAACTAATGCGTAATAGACCATTTTCAAATGTTTTAAGGTTACGTCGTTTCTGAGACTTCTAAGTACGTAACAGGCAGAGCTAATCGCTTTCTCCAGGTATGCTAGCTCTTCTTTCCACTTTAACTGGCTATCGATATAAACTCCCAGAAACTTAACCACCTGGACCACGTTTACTTTTTCTCCATTTATGGCACAGTTAATGTTATCTTTATTTTTGGAAGTGGATCGAAAAAGCATTACGTTAGTTTTACTGGCATTAACTTTAAGACCGTTGACAGTAAACCAACTGTGGAAGATATCTAAGGCTTGATTAACAATGTAATTAAGAGCGTGTATATTTCTAGCTGAAACAACGGCGTTGGTATCATCAGCAAACACTACAAGCTGGATAGATCCCGCAGCTTTTTCCACCATATGTTGTAAAAGGTCATTTACAAACACGATAAAGAATATCGGACCCAGTATGGAGCCCTGTGGCACGCCAGTGTGCACAGGAGATAATTGGGACTTGTATGTTTCTTCAGTTGGACAGTTTTTACCTGAGTAATATGTCCGTGACATTACTGCGTTAATCTCCACGAACATCTTCCTGTTCTTTAAATATGATGAGAGAAGTGCCAATACTTTGCCCCTGACACCGTAGTGCTCAAGTTTTTCAAGCAGTAGTTTATGATCCACCGTATCAAACGCTGAACTCAAATCCAAGAAAAGCCCAGCTACTTTCTGTTTGTCATCCAATCTGCTCACTACGTCTTTGATCAAAGTCGATATTGCGTCTTGTGTTCCGACGTTTTTTTGATAACCAAATTGTTTTCTACTTAACACCCCATTTTGGTTAAAATGTCTGAGTAATCTAGTTTTAATTAGCTTTTCGAGAATTTTTGAGTGAATAGGTAGTAATGAGATTGGTCTGTACATCTTTGGGTCTGTTTTAGAGCCTTTTTTGTGTACAGGTATTATTTTTGCTATCTTCAGTTGATCTGGAAAAATTCCTTCATCAAAACACTTGTTATAAAAGATGCTTAAAGGTTCCGCTAGAATATCTATATTGTCCTTTATCACTGATATATTTATGTCGTCATAGCCACAAGATTTTTTGTCAACCATATTTTTCACTATTTTGAATATTTCAAGGGGAGTGACAGGGTCTAAGACCAGTTCATCAGTTACTCTTATTGCACTTTTACGTAGGATATCCATGGCAGCTCCTGTGCTTGCGGTTGTTGATGAATTAAGTTGGAACTGCCGGGACAAGATATTTACAATGTGTGACGGTTCCGATACAATTTTATTGTTTGATTTTAAAATTAGTTTTTTATTGTTCTCTACACTCTTATTCCTATGTTTGTTTATAACTTTCCAAACATCTTTTGAAATGTTCGTTGAATTTGCTAATTCAGATTGTACTGATAACTTTTTCGCCATATTTATTACTTTCCTGTACAGAGCTATGTATTTTTGGCTATATTCCATCATAGTGTCATTTTGTCTATTCCCTTTGCCAGCATGTAGGAATCGTTTCATTTTGCTAGAAACCCTTACACCCTTAGTGACCCAGCGCAGCTGCGCGTTACACGTTAAGTGCACCTGCAGTTTTCTCTTCCTAAAACAGCTGGTGAACATTTCATCGAATTGTTTTAAGAATGAGTTTATTCCAAAATCACTCCAGTCGTGATTTAATAGCAAATTTCTAAAGTTCCTTCTCGTATTTGCATTGAAAATCCGTTTGGTAATTTGAACACTACTGGTTTTTTTATTCCTACATAGTTCCTTACTTCTGAAAGCTGTATTGCAAAGCAGTCCTGCATGTCCATCTGCCAAGCCATTATGGTCGATATCACAACTGATCACGCATTCGTCAGACAAATTAGTAAATACATTGTCAATACAAGATCGTGAGTCATTTCGAATGAACGTAGTCGAACTAATTAGAGGTCTAAAGTTGTAACATGTCAATAGATTTAACAAGTCATTTCTTTTTTTATTTTCAGTAGATAGGTCAATATTAAAATCACCGCAGATTACACAGTTCTTGTTAAAGAAATGTTCTAATAGGTTTTCGAGCCTGACCATAAAATTGTCTAAGTTTTTATCATAAGGCGTACGATAACAGCAACACACGGACAAGCCAGTTAAAATATCTTTGACACAGCATATTTCAAAACTATCCATTTTATATAATTTTTTGCCTATTGGTAGTTCCACGTATTCCCTATCTAATTCTGCTAAAATTATAGTACCACCTCTCCGCTTATTTACTCTGGTATTATATGATGCAACATTGTACTTTGAAAGATTTAGCAACTGAACTAGTTCTTCGTTAAGAAAATGCTCGCTAATGCACAAGTAATTTGTAGGGTTACTCAAACTATCTAAGTATATTTCTAACTCATCTTTCTTATTATTTAGGCCACACATATTTTGATGAAAGATGTATAAACAATTACTCCGGGAACTATCTGCCGATTCGTTTAGATTTGTTATAGTTTTTACATGTTTATTTACGAAAAAATGTATCTCTATCCAACACTATCTTTTTTTTAAAGTAGTAAGGAATGGTACCAGGTTTTAACTGTTGTACTTTACTGGTTTCGTGCTTATTGACCATGCTTAGACAGTTATTTTCATATTCAGAGTTTAGTAATAGCTGTATATAACGATACAAGTTCTGAAAAATATTTACAATAGCCCTATTGTTGACTTGGCCTGTAAGTTTACAAAACATTTTATGATTATATTCTAGATGTTTGTTGGTATCAAACATATATGCATATTCAAAAATCTGATTACTTTGGTACATAAGTCTATTAAAAGCTTCTATTCTAGTATTAAATAAGTTAACATTCCAATTAAGTTTAAAATTAGGAGAACATAGAATAACATTAGTATGCATTACATTTTTAGTTTTATTTTTTATGTGATTAACCAATTTTTCATAGTTATTGGATTCTAAAAAGTCTTTTTCGCCTAGGAGGACTATACAAAAGTCACTTATAGTATAATCTACTAATTTCTTGTTTAATGATGCAAGAAGCTCCGCTGCACCCGCATTAGGCATACAGTAGTGACAGATTTTGGCGTTCGGTAAATTGTTTTCGGCTATCTAAACATATAAAATTCAAAGTCCTGACTGACTGACTGACTGACTGACTGACTGACTTATATATCAACGCACAGCCCAAACCACTGGTCCTAGAGACATGAAATTTGGACAGTGTACTCTTTGTGAAGAGTAGGTATCCACTAAGAAAGGGTTTTTCGAAATTCCACCCCTAAGAGGGTGAAATGGGGTGTTGAATTTTCTATGAAACTTTTTATTCTCCGAGTCGATTGACTTGAAAATGTGTCTACATATACTTCAGTTAAAATGATGAGATACGTGTATCACAGTTTTTCCAAAATCATCCCCCAATTTAAAATTCAATGTCCTGACTGGCTGACTGATACATCTACGCACAGCCCAAACCGCTGGTCCTAGAGACATCAAATTTGGAGAATGTACTGTTTGTGGAGAGTAAGTATCCACTAAGAAAGGGTTTTTTGAAATTCCACCCCTAATACAGTGAAATGGGATTTTGAATTTTATGAGAAACTTTTTATTCTCGGAGTCGATTGACTTGAAAATGTGTCTACACATATACTTTAGTTAAAATGATGAGATACGTGTAGGTATCACAGGTTTTCCAAATCATCCCCCAATTTAAAATTCCATGTCCTGACTGGCTGACTGATATACCAACGCACAGCCCAAACCGCGGGTCCCAGAGACATGAAAATTGGAGGGTGTATTCTTTGTGAAGAGTAAGTATCATTTTTTAGAAATTCCTACCCATGAGAGGGTGAAATGGGGTGTTGAATTTTCTGTGAAACTTTTTATTCTCGGGGTCGATTGACTTGAAAATTTGTGTACATACTCTTCAGATAAAATCCAGTAAATCTGATGTCCAATCTCAAACCAAGGTATCAATATTTCACGTATCTAATTTAATTGATATAACTTGAAACTAATATTTGCAAGTTATAAGCAAGAACATGTAAATCTATGTAAGTATGTATTATAGATAGATACGTAGATTACTTATTATCCCAGAAGTAAGATCCCGTGGGCTATTCCCTAACTCCACGCGGGCGAAGCCGCGGGCATAAGCTAGTCCCCAATAAAATGAAAGTTAATATACCTAACTGTCGCAATGTGGGTGTACTGTACGCATCTGCGTACCCCATCAGAGCATACAGCCGTTACGTTATGTTATGATATTGTGTAAACAATACACATCCAAGCGATTGCAGCAATCACGACAGATTTGCTATCTATTATTGAGTCGGTTAAATTACATGTATTGTAAACGGTTCACAAATTTTTCACCAAAACTCCTTTGTCAATTACAAAGGAGTTTTGGTGAAAAATTTGTGAACCGTTTACAATACATGTCATGGTAATAGGCTTATCTCCAATAAATGGAACTTAACATACCTAATTGTTGAAATGGAGGTGTACTGTACACATTTGCGTACCCCCTCAGTGCATACAGGCGTGATGTTATGTTATGGTGTTGTGTAAACAATAAACATCCAAGCGATTGCAGCAATCACGACAGATTTGCTATCTATTATTGAAGAGTTCCATTGATATCTCCGAAGATCAGCATCAGATCTTCACCAAATTTAAACGGGACCACCGCGAAATAATATTTGTCCAAACAAAAAAAGAATCATCAAAATCGGTTCACAATTGGCGAAGAAATCGTTGAACATACACACAAAAAAAAATTCCTCCTCTTTTTGGAAGTCGGTTAAAAATCTTCTTCTTTATCTCTCAAACTTGAACGCGTAAACAAAGTTTCGTGACCGTGCTACTAACCGTTGAAGAGAATTCAGGAATTGAAGAGGATTAAGGAATGTCTGTCATAAAAATGTGTTGTCACCAGAACCAAAGGTGTGTGCAAAATTTCAGCTCAATCGGTTGTACAAAATTGAGTTGCATTCCACCCGAACAAACATAGTACCTTCACCCCCCTTTTTAACCCTTCGGGGGTAGAATTATCAAAAACGCAGAGACACACATAAATTAATTTTCAATCGTTAGCCTAAACACAAAATTTGAAGATCCTAACTTCAAAACGGACAGACTTTCATACAAACTTCCATCCCCTATTTTACCCCTTTAGGGTTAGAATTCCCAATAATCCTTTCTTAGTGGATACCTACTCTTTACAAAGAGTACACTGTCCAAATTTCATGTCTCTAGGACCAGTGGTTTGGGCTGTGCGTTGATATACACGGTTACTTTTAGGTCGTTCTGGAACCGAAAGCCATAAACTCGATCATCGAACTCGAAACGATTGGGACTATTTTTTTTAAAAAGTAAGAATAAAAAAAATCGCGAAAAATAAAATTTATTGTTTTTTTTGTGAAATAATGAGAACTCGAAGTAATGCTTCTTTGCGGTAAATGCATATGTGTGTGTAAAACGTAAACACGATCGGCAACACATACGAACGGTACCCATTGAAAAATCCATTCATCGATCAGACAGTATGATCCGTAAGCCACGCCCCCACCCCACGCTCTAGACTCTAGCCGACCGGGCGCCCGCCCGCCCTTCCTTCCTTCCTAGTATTGTCACGCGTTTTGCTGTATTAGGTCATTCCCGCGCAACCTAATCTCGAGCTAATAATGAGTCGGCAATACGTGTTCTCCAACGTGGAGTATTGGGCAATGGTGGATTTTTATGGGATGGCGCACCATAACCTGGAAGAGGCTAGACGTTTATATGCTCAGCCGGAACACCTGAACTCACTGCGCGCACGTGGAATCACCGACCCTCAAGTTCCCTTCACCTCCACCATCCTGGCTGTAAGCCAGCGCCTCCTCGATCACGGACAGTTTCGAGCACCCACACACGCGCAGGGCCGCGGTAGACTACCATAATCGGCGGAATTGGAAGAAGAAATACTGGAGTACTTCGAACGCGACCCACGTCGCAGTACCACAATGGCGGCCAGGCGGTTCAATGTTAGCCAGTATTACGTCTGGAGATTATTAAATTCAAATGGATTACATCCATACCATTTTCGTCGAGCGCATGCTATCTACGAAGGCGACGGGCCAAGGAGGATCGCATTATGCCAATGGTTGCTGGAAAATGCCACTGCCAACATACTGTGGACGGATGAATCGCTATTTACACGCGTGGGTCTGTACAACGTTCACAACGAACATTATTGGTCGTTTTTAAACCCGCACCTCATTCGCGAAGATAACCATCAGGTTAGATTCAGCGTGAATGTTTGGGCAGGCATTATTAACGACCAAATAATAGGGCCTATTTTTATTGAAGGTCACCTGACTGGTGGGTCTTATTTAGAGATGCTGCAAACTATGATACCGCTGTTGTTAGAGGATGTGCCTCTGGCATATTTACGCGGTATGTTCTACCAGCATGATGGATGCCCTGCCCATTTCGCTACTTCAGTGCGTGCGTACCTAAACAGTGAGTTTGGTGAGCAATGGATAGGTCGTGGTGGCCCTGTGGCTTGGCCCGCAAGGAGCCCTGACTTAACACCCTTAGATTTTTATTTGTGGTCCGAAATTAAAAGACTAGTTTATTTCGAGGAGCGTACTACTCGAGATGAGTTACGAAGTGCGATAGTGGACGCATTTAATATTGTGAAAAGTGACAAACACACATTAGGAAAATTAAAAGACAATTTAATGAAACGTGCCCGTCTATGTATCGAGCAAAGTGGACTCCATTTTGAGCAGTTGCTTCGATACAGGGAAGTGTAATTATCTAATTTATGTTCTTAGCCTTAGTTAGTTTTATGTTGATTATGTTTGTAGATAGCTCCAATTTTTTAAATACGCCTGCGCCTGCAATACTTTTTCTTCAGAATAAAAGAATACTTACAAAGTAAGTAGGTACATAATTAGACGTAAAATGTATTACTGACGCGACGGTCCTAAGCCCGTAGAAAGTATGAAGGAAAAATTAGAGTTATTTAACTGTTATGTACGTAAACATAAATGCAATTTAGATCGAACAATGGTCATGAATGCAGAATCAAACGATTTATTATTGTCACGGGTAGGTACCTACTACCTAGGTATCTGCAGTAGCAACAACGTGGTTGTTACTGACGTCGTGTAGGTAGGTATGTAAGTATCTATCTAATTAGTTCATCCGCTAGTGTGCCTTCTCGAAAACATAAGATCCGCCGCGTTAGATAGGTACATAAACAAATAAAATAAAATACATACCTACGCGATAGATAAGTTGGTTCGCAAATAAAAATACGAAAAGCGAATTCAGACTTTATTTCTTAACAGCAAACGGTGAAAATTAGAAATTTTACCAAACTAGGTACCTAAAATTAATGTTTACTAAATTTACTAAAAAATATTCTGAGAAACCGATTGCCTCGTGTCCGACCTGACTGTTACAAAGATGCACAACCGAATTACACGGTTAACGTTATGAAAATAAGGTCTTAATTCCAACCTAATACTTCCAATACCTTCTGATACCTGCAACTAATAATGAACTCTATTCGACAGACAAAACGATTCGTTTTTCTGTGCAAACTGCCTGCCTTTGTCGCGCCGCTAGCATTGCCGCAAAAGAAATGTTAAAAGCAGTATTATTTTATGAATCACAATATTATGGTAGGTAGGTTCATTGGTCGACAGGTCGGTCGACTCTCGATTCAAGGCCTAACTCCCAAGCGTACTGTCGTCGTGTCGGTGTCTAGTTGAATAGGTACGAGTACCAACTAGTGATTTCGTGATGCGAGAGTGGTGAATTAAATGCCAATTAATTTCTCTCGTTAACAAAGAGATGTGATAGTGGTAAACACGTGCTTCTGATACGAACGAGAGATGATGTAGGTAAATGAACTTACACCAACCTAAATCGTACCTGAAACCTACCTACTTGCAGTCGGATATCAAATTCGTCCGACGTCCATTGACCTCACTCACAGCTGTGCCGCGCTACGTCATTATCCAGCGGATCGCGTACGATATTGCGTTTATGAATGAAATAGTGGAAGTCCCTACTAAGATTTAACTCGAATGACAGAAAAAAAGTGATAATTTTCTAACTTCTTTAATAGATGTCTTAAAAAAAAAATAACATTGCCAATAGTAACTATTACTCGAGTGGAGTTACTGTGTTTCGGCTCCAGAACGATGTAAAAGTAATCGTGTATAAGTCAGTCAGTCAGTCAGTCAGGACTTTGAATTTTATATGTATAGATATCCCACGACAGCATATGTCTATCTTTTATGGTTGACTCACAATATCACGTGTAACTCCCGATAGCTTAGCAGTTCGAAGCTTTCTGATTATATTTGGCTACTCTTACGTTTATAACACTCTCAGTCATCCCTAATTAAAAAAGTTAACATTATTAACTATTCCATAAAAAAGAATCATAGAAATCGGTATAGAAACACCAAAGTTTTACATGAAATACACTAATAATATATATTTATTTTTATTTGCCTGCATCAATGCCACCTAAAAAACGATTATCTTTATCTCGAAATTCGAGAGAAGCTAAGAGAATGAGAAATAGGCGTTCTCAAGAATCGGCAGAGGAAAGAGCACATCGGTTAAACTTATTGTTATTCTTATCTCAATAAAAGTTTATAAAGATATCTTCGGATTCACTTTAAGTGATGCTGATTTTTGTATTACATTACCATCTATATAAATAAAATGGTAAACTGACTGACTGACTGGGTGATATCAACACACAGCCCAAACCGCTGGTCTTAGAGACATGAAACTTGGAGGGTGTGTTCTTTGTGAAGAGTAAGTATCCACTAAGAAAGGATTTTTGGGAATTCCACCCATAAAGGGGTAAAATAGGGGATGGAAGTTTATATGAAACTCCGTCAGTTTTGAAGTTAGGATATTCAAATTTTGTGTTTAGGCTGACAATTGAAAATTAATTTATATGTGTCTCAGCGGATGAAGGTAAGTAACTATGTTTGTTCGGGTGGGATATTTTTCGACATACACGCGGGCGAAGCCGCTGGCAGAAGCTAGTTCTTAATATATTATTGACATTATTAGCACTTATTATACATACTTTACTCACATATGTCTCTTCCAGTATTGGTTTCTGTTGAGTCGTCGATCCCATGGCGTGCTCTAGGGCCAATGTATCGTTGTCTGCGTGTAGTCGTCCTCGCTCAAGTGATAAATGCTCAATGTTTGATTGTTGATGGTTGTTGTTGTTATTGTATTCGAGTGCGTCTATTTGCTTCCTGAAAGTTATGAGCTGCTGCTGTGCGTGTTCCAATTCTTGTTGTAAGCCTATAATTTTCTGTTCTAGCAACATAATTTTGATGCTTTTGTTTTTACATTACTTTTGCTAGTAAGTGGAGTAGAGGGTGTAGAAAAAGTCTGTTGTAGTAGGGATTGTTTTTTGCCTCTGATAATAATATCTGCGTTGTTGTTTGTAGGAGAATGGCAGAGTGTTTTTAACATTTTTATTTCTGCAGTTAGCTTATTTAATTGTTGACGAAGATTGTTATTTTCCAATATTGTATTTTCTAGTTCATTTTCGGTGCTATCGAGTTTTTGTGTAAGTTCTTTTATTGAGTCTCTCATCTCTAGAATAGTTAAAGTTTCAGATATTGTCCCATCAACGCTTTTAGACAGTTTATTGGGAGTGTTATACGATTCAGGCGATGTTTCGTATTCAGACAGTATATGGGAGTCTAGTGCTTCAAACATATTTGGAGTTGTTGGCTGTGTAGCTCCAATCTGTTGGTGTTTCTCAACATATTTGCCTATCTGTTCCGGGGAAGACCGGCTTGCTTGATGGTTTTTCCTTGTTGTGATGTTAGATACTAGGCTTGTATTAGAGGCTTTTGAATTCTTGATGCATGTCGGACACCTCCATTTTTTCTTAGACTCATGGTCCATAAGCCGGTAGGTTCCTTCCGGGTATCCAACGCAGTCTAATTCATAGCGGATGTTACATGTTGAGCATAAGGCAGTTTTTTTAATTTCGACAGATTTTTTGCATTTAAAGCAAGTAACTTTCTCTGGCATCTTGCGGGCATTTTTCGTACTCATTTTAATGACGTTATATTTTTGTGCGTGTTTTCCCTAAATTTAAATTTTTATATTAATATGCCAAAATGCTTGGTTCCAAGTCAGTAGAAAAAGTTAGTGATTTGAAAATTATTACGGCAACACATCCAAGTACAAACGTGCCAAAATGCTTTGTTCCAAGTCGGTAGTGAGAGTGAATGATTTGAACGCAATGTATATGTCAACAGTGTTCTGCTACTCGCTGATAGATGTCGCTATTTCTTTATACTGCATTACCGACTGTTTTGAAATTTAAATTAAAATAACGAGTTGCTCTGAGTTATTTATAACACTTTTTACAAGACACACACTGTAACTGTTTGTAATGTTATAGTTATGTCTGCACTGGTATAACTTCAAGCAGTTTATAGGTTTTTAGTCATTGTTCACTTGTAAATTTTGATCAATGTTTATATGCTAAGTAGTGGTTTTTAAACAATGATAACACTGTTACAGCTTCTTTATGAGCCTATCTTCACTTTTATGTAGAATACACTGTTCCAATATTGGGAATTCTATTTTAAAAAAATAATAAGTTACGAGCACAATCACATTTTATGATTACTTGACCGCGTCTCTTTGTATTTGCAGGTTAGATTATTGAGTAATTATCATAGATAAACGATTACTGTTGTAATATTGTAAGAATGTGTTAAATAAAACAAAACTTTGTATTTTCAGAGAAACAATTTGTGGTTTATTTTGAAAATCCTCAATAATATTCTTATAAAACGACATTTTCGTTAACTAAAAGAAGATGAATCGGCTGCTATTTGAGTTTACGATAATAGCCGCAAAGGATGGCAAATCTAATGTATTAGCCATAACCTCAATATCTACAGAAGAAGGAAAATGTTATGTTTTACCTGATGAATTGAAGCCGGTGAGTCATCATACATATATTGTTGAATTGGACACTTTCTCAAAAATAAAAAATAGCTTAAAGAAAAGGCACCAAAGTAGAAAAATATGGATAAAACTGGATAAAGATCTAAAGAAAACATATATAGATGAGGAAGGGAATATGCAATTTTTAGATCAATATTTAGAAGAAATAAACACGGAACAACCAGGAGACAAAGACGACAGTTTGAAAAATATCCTGGAGAAATTAATAGAATCTACAACAAAGAAAGAAAATCAACATAACCTAAAACATATTTCAGAGAAATTTATTATTGAAAAATTCACAACCAAGAATCCTAATGCAATGCAATGGATAGAGAATTTTGAAAAAGAGTGTGAGCGCTTTAATATAACAAAAGATGAAACAAAAATAGACATACTGAGGTTATTTTTAGAAAAATCTTGCTTGGATTGGTATAGTTCAATGATGATAAAACTAACAGTAAATTCTGAATGGAATGAATGGAAAGACAAATTCCTAGAAACTTTTAAAAACCGAGGATGGGACATAGTCACAACTGCTTCCTCATTCAAATATAAAGACGGATTGTTAATCGATTATGCTATAAAAAAAGAACGGCTTATACTAGATACAAACAAATCGATAGATCCCAAAACAATGATAGATCTCATCGCAACAGGTTTACCTGGATTTATCTTGAATAAGCTAAACAGAGACGAACTCAAGAATACTACTGATTTGTTCAACGAGATAAGAAAATATGAAGGTATGATACACAAGAAAAACTCAACTATAATAAAAAACGGTACATTTTCTTATATGAAAAAAAATAATGAGAAGAAGCCATGTACGACCTGTGAATCGTTGGACAAAGGAATTAGATACCATCCGGAGGAGTCATGTTGGTTCAAGAAAAATAAAAATGAATCTGAAAAGGTGTTTAAGGCCAAAAACGTAAATAATAACTCCAATATTGAAGTAGAGATGAACACTGATAAAAAAAAAACGAGTAAGTACACCATTAATCAAAATCAAGCTATTAATAGAAAATAAATTAGAAGTGAGTGGCATTTATGACTCAGGCTCACAGATCTCTTTAATAAATTCAAGACTGATAAAAGTAAAAGAAAAAAAAGACAATGTGAATATAGCATATATGAAAACGGTTAATGGTGTGAAAAAGACAGATGGCTTGACAAAAATAAAAATAAAAATCTTTGATATAGAAGAAGAGGTGGATGTATATATAGTAGAAAATGAAAATTTTGATGATTTTATAATCGGATTAGATATGATAAAGAAATTCAAATTAACCCAAAATGAGGACTTGCAGATAGAACAAAAGAAAACAATAAATAAAATAAACAGGATGTCTAAAGATAACAGAAATGAAGATAAGAATATAAAACCATATGCAATAAATTTCAATGAACACATAGAAACAGAGGAACTATTGAAAATAGTCAATTTGATACAAATAAAAGATATAGTTGAAGATCAAGAAAAAAATGATACAATAAAAGAAAAGAAACAAGATCTAATATACAAAAATAGAATCTATTATAAAAAAAAAAGAAACATGAAAAGATTATCCTCTCAGAAGAATTTGGTAAAAAACTTATAAAAAAGGTGCATGAAGATTTATGCCATATTGGGATCAGACAATTGCAGAAAAAAATTAGTCCAATATATACAGCTAAAAACCTAACAAAGAATATCATAAAGATTTGTAAAACATGTGAAATATGTATAAAAAATAAAGCAAGAAGCCAAGGAAAATTTGGATTGATGTCACAATTGGGACCAGCGACAAAACCATTTGAGATAATGTCAATGGATACTATTGGTGGCTTTGGAGGATCTAGGTCAACAAAAAAATACCTACACCTTTTAGTAGACCACTACACTAGATATGCATATATTGCGACTTCAAAAACACAGAATTCAAGTGACTTTATAAATCTAACAAAGAATGTACTAGAAACAGATGACATTGGAATAATTCTGACAGATCAATATCCAGGTATCAATTCAAGAGAATTTAAACAACATCTGAAAGAGAATAATATTAAATTAATTTTTACAGCTGTGAATACACCATTCTCGAACGGCTTGAACGAAAGATTAAATCAAACAATAGTTAATAAAATAAGATGCAAAATAAATGAGAAAAATAATAAGAGAGCATGGACGACAGTGGCAAGAGAATGCATACAGAAATATAATGAAACAGAACACTCCGTTACAGGATTTGCACCAAAATATTTACTGGATGGTACAAATGTCAGCTTACTACCAAATGAATTAAAATCAATAGAAAGGGAAGACAAGTGGATTGCTGATAAAAGATTGGCATTAGAGAATACAATAAAATCCCACAAGTACAACAAGAGAATATTTGATAGAAATAGAAAAATGCAAGAGTTTAATATAGGAGACAGTGTATATGTAGAAAATGGAAATAGACTGAATAGAAAAAAGTTAGACGAATTAAGAATAGGCCCTTTCAAGATAGTAGAGAAAATATCGAACTCCATTTATAGGATCGACACCGGAACCAGAAAAACAGAATCAACTTTATTCCACATAACAAAATTGCAACCGGTCATAATAGATGCTGAAGAAGATGAAGTAGAAGAAAACGAATATGAAGATAACTAATAGGTATAGCGTATAGATATATTATTTAGAATTTTCCCTCTTAGGGGGGGGAGATGTAATGAAATGACATTTCATTAATTCGAATTTGCCGCGCCTCGCGCCTTTATAAGTTGTCTGTGGAATTGAATGGCGGATGATGGTCAAAATATTCGGTGCGATTTATTGTTTTAAGAAAACGTGTGGAGAGACAAAATAAAAGGATATAATTGAGGAGGCGATATTAGTGAACTTTAAATGTCGTTTCTTTGTATTTGCAGGTTAGATTATTGAGTAATTATCATAGATAAACGATTACTGTTGTAATATTGTAAGAATGTGTTAAATAAAACAAAACTTTGTATTTTCAGAGAAACAATTTGTGGTTTATTTTGAAAATCCTCAATAATATTCTTATATATATATTATGACAGAGAATGGAGTAGGAGGAACGCTAATCCCAAATATCGACGCCATCCGCCATTCCGCCATATTGTCTTCGCGTGACATGATTATTTTGTTGATAGATAGGTAGTTGGGTAGTTTAAATCACACACAATACTTGACTCAAACTTCAAACGTTTATTTCTATTAAACCATTTTCAAGTTGAGCCACCCGTTCGCAAACATGATTGTTCATAAGGAGAAGAACGGGCTAAGAAACTCCTTACACACTCTTTTAATTCGTGTTACAGTTCTCATTTACACAACGTAATATTGTTCACTTCAAAAACCACTTCATTTCTATACTTCTATTGTTTTCTAATCGCGAGCTAACTAACTCGACTTCTCGTTGTACCTACGCGTGTTCTCTCTGTCCGGGCGGAAGTACCACACCGCCAGTACAGTAATTTATAACATAGTAAGTTCATTAAACCTTACAAACAATACTAGAATACTTCACAATTAATTACTCTAATAATTAAACGATGCCAATATTCATAAATGCAAAGGCATTATTGAGTTAAAACTAATTAGTGGCTTCATTACTTTTTACAACAATGGGATCTTGCTTAAAACCATTTCTCGCAGATCAAAGGATTTAATACAAACAGGTCTTTCACTAATACATTGCTCTGTAAAATAATCTTGTTACTTTTTAGTTTGTAATTAGTTACAGAAACTGATTTAGTTGTAGTTTCAAATTATAAATTGAGTTATTGATCATTAAAATCGTATTCGGCGCCATCTTCCACAATATTGTGCGATGTTGCCTCAAAACAAATCTTAGTGTTAAATGTGCAATTGTTAAAATCCCAATTGTCAAATATTTGCTTGTCTTAATTTTAATTATAGTTCTAGCTAGACTTTCGTTTAATAAATTAATCTTCAGAAGATCTTATCACGAGTTCGTGATAAGATCTCAGTACTAGTTAATACAGAGACCATTAGATGGCGCTTATCTCTTCTGTCAATCGATACAGGTCATTGTAATAATTGTTCTTGGAACCCACAGATGGCACGATCAATATTATGATGGATGAGACATTATAAGTTGGTTATTAATTAAATTAACTAATATTCTTAGCAGATAGACGCTCTTGCGGCGACACGGCCATTCTGATCGGTGGTGCGCGCTCTGCACCTGCCGCCGCCGTCACTTTATGGAATTTCGTGGTTGTTATCTGAAATAGTGGAGATAAATTTTGTCGGCAGATTATTGTTACTTTTATTATCCTACAATGTTCATTGAGATGTAGGCTTTGGTAACAGAAAGTTTCAGTCAACATAGAAAGCTTGTAATAGATCTGACATCTATTCAGTTTTCTTCATATTTAAAATTAAATGCATTTATGAATCACCTAGACACATGCACAGTTTCAGACTTAAAGCTGCTTGCAATTTTTATTTAAATTTATTGATGATCAGCTGTTAGCTGAATAAAATAATGTTGCCTGGATTATTCAATAACATTTATTACATTGAGTTTATTGATATTGTTTGATCAGCTACTAGCTGAATAGAATATTGTTGCCAAATTATCCAACAACATTAATTGTATTGAGTTTTCTGCTATTGTTTGATCAGCTACTAGCTGAATAGAATATTGTTGCCAAAATTATCCAACAAAATTAATTGTATTGAGTTTACTGCTATTGTATGATCAGCTACTAGCTTAATAGAATATTGTTGCCAAAATTATCCAACAACATTAATTGTATTGACTTTATTGCTATTGTATGATCAGCTACTAGCTGAATAGAATATTGTTGCCAAAATTATCCAACAACGTTAACGTTAATTAAATTGTTAATCTTAGTATGAGTTAGGTTTTTAGAACCTCGTTTTACTAGATTCATCTTAAATAAAATTATTGATTGCTTTACATAATCTGTAATTTGTATTTGGTAAGTGTAGTGAAAGTAGCATGTTTTTATTTGTTCATTCTCACGGGAAGGTAATGCTCTGTGATAGACACAAAGTCTTGGATTTGACAGGATAAAAGGATAGGATCAGGAACACCGCTCTGTGATAGACACAAAGTCTTTGATTTGACAGGATTAAAGGATAAAGAGTTTAGGACCATTGCTCCGTGACAGGCACGAAGTCTTTGATTTGACAGGATATAAGGAACCAGGCTCTGGGCGGTTTGTCCGCCGTGGACCCAGCAGGATAACATGAGAGTATTCTTTATTAGATGCCTCCACGGCCGCTAATAGTTTGTTATTTTCATTATCAGTTGCCTCCACGGCTGCTGATAGGATAGTTTCATGTGTTATGTTCATTATCAGTTGCCTCCACGGCTGCTGATAGGATAGTTTATCATGTGTTATGTTCATTATCAGTTGCCTCCACGGCTGCTGATAGAATATTTTGTCATGTGTTATGTTCATTATCAGTTACCTCCACGGGTGCTGATAGGATCGTTTGTTATGTGTTGTGTTCATTATCAATTGCCTCCATGGCTGCTGATAGGATCATTTGTCATGTGTTGTGTTCATTATCAATTGCCTCCGTGGCTACTGATAGGATTGTTTGTCATTTGTTGTGTTCATTATCGGTTGCCTCCACGGCGGCTGATAGGATTGTTTTTCATTTGTTGTATTACTCATTGAGCTAATTGTTTCCTCCATGGATACCAATAGCTGGTTGTGAGTTTTATTATTTTTTACTTTATTAGTTACTGTTAGGAGTACTAATACTTTGTTATTATTATTGTTAGTAGTTGCTTACAATTGGCAGGATTACAAAAACAAAAATGGATACACAACACAATACTCATCACGCATGAGCATCACGTGGGTAGGTTGATTTGGCTATTGTATTAAGCCTATTGATGTAACACTGTAGGTATCAGTGAAGTGTAGCAAGTAGTTTGAAAACTCCTCACCTTTTATGTTAGCTTATGCTGTGTAGACACTGAAACAGTTAATCCTTGGTTGGCTGTTTCCATGCTGTTCCTCATTTTATAGCTGGCGACACGGTCATTTGTTCACCAGGCTACAGTCCATGAAGCTGGTTGTTTTTGAAACTGTTGGTCGAATCACATATTTAAGTGATCTCGCTCCACTGTCATTTGCTGAGGTGGTGGTCAACAGGTGGAATGTTGCCACTTTGCATTAAAATAAATTGTATTGGTTGGCTAAAACCAATTGTGATATGCATTGGTAAGCCAGCTTATTCTCAAAGGTGTTCTTATTGACGGTGGTCTAGTACTTCCACACTTGATGTCATCACTATCTTGAGAGTGACTGGGTGCATAGTTTTAGAAGACTCAAGTTCCTTATAGTTGCTTTAAATTTTGTTTCAATTTCTTTGATAGTAGGTTATCATTTCCTCTATTATAAGACAATTGCCTGGAACCTGAAATGTGAGAAGTCATGCAAGTAAATAACATAACATCACGCCTATAATCCCCGAAAGGTTAGGTAGAGGTGTGCCTAATAGTACACCCACATTTTACCAGTTATGTTTAAGTACAATGTAATAGGGGGCGAGCCTATTGCCAACAACCGGGCATAAATCAATAATCTGGGTTTTATCTATGGGCCTCAGTTGCCTGCCAATAAAATGATTGATTGATTGATAAATCCAGACGCTGTGGCTGCTACTGAGCAATTCCTAATCGAAAAACCCAATAACACTTTGCCCCACCTGGGAATCGAACCCAAGACATCGTGCTCAGCAGGTGTGCTTGCGACCACTAGACCAAGGAGGTAGTTAGTGCAGGTAAATAAAGTGCAAGAAAACATGTCCAACATAACATCACACCTGCAATCCCTGAAGGGTTAGGCAGAGGTGAAAATAATACATCCACACTTTGCCAGTCATGCCTGAGCCTCTTGTTTAGCTATATTGCTATTTGCCATTAATATGATTGTCTGGGCTACTACTGAGCAATTCCTGATGGAAAAACCCAACGACACCTTGCCAGACCCGGGAATCCAATCCAGGCCCTCATGCTTTAATAATAAGGCTCATGACCACTGGACCAACAAAGCAGTCCTACTAGTGTTTAAATTAGTTAGAGTGATAAGTTGTAAAGTAGGTAATCAATTGTTTTGAAATAATTATTTACTTAGATTAAGTTAATTAAACTAAGATGGGAAAGTTAAACTGATCAGAAATACTTTAAAAACTATTGGTTGTGTAATTACACCGACAAAACATTCATGTTTTAACATATTGAAAGCTTTGCTTTCTGTTGATTTATCGCACTAAGATTTCATAGTCACAACTTGTTGAACTAAAACTTGTTTGTCATTTCATTGAAAAGCCCTAAACGTTGCACTTAATGCAAACAATATCTGATTGTGAGACATAAGCCTACAGTGTGAATGTCAAATGTGACTAAGTTCAAATAAAAATTAATGTTCTCTATTGAATGTTTGTAGTCACTGCGAAAGAAAAGTCAAATACAAGATTTAAAATTTGTTGATACCACTTAGTTAATTATTTGGTAATGCAAGTAATTAAAAAGTTAAATCTGATTCATGAGTTCAGTTTCTAACACATCATTACTGGATTTCAATAATTACATTGAGCTCTTAGTAAATGAATTAAATGGAGTGATTAAAGCTGTTGTGTTAACTTATTATTTCACATCCACAGGTGTCAAGTTAAAGGTGGCAAGTTAAAGGTGGCATTAACCTAGCCAGTGTGTGATGTGACTAGATAAA
This sequence comes from Noctua comes, assembly GCA_963082995.1. NCBI lineage: Eukaryota > Metazoa > Arthropoda > Insecta > Lepidoptera > Noctuidae > Noctua > Noctua comes. The sequence continues at coordinate 4,849,036 of OY720293.1, forward strand.
ATATTGTTAACTGTAAATATCTACAGTAACAAAATACTAAAATTTATAAAAGCAAAATACTTCCCGGGATTGATGTGGGTATCCAGCAGCAGGTTTATTTATTGTTATGCTTTCCCGGTGTCCAATCTTTATTCTGCTGTTCGGTCATTCTGTGCTGTTAATGTTAGTCATTTTGAGTGCACTATTAAGTTGTCCGTCACATACAACTTCATTGTTTGTTTAGAGATGTTGCATTTTCATAATGTGTTCTTAGGGTCTGACTTGGGTTGTGTGTTCAAGTTGCAGTAAGCCATAATATTATCATGTTAATGACTGTCAGCCACTTGGATAAAAATGCAGCCAACACTTTGACTGTCATAGTCTGCAGTATCTTCCTGTCCATTGCCACTTAACACCGTACATTGGCTGTGGCAGCAAAGTCGCTCGCTCTTGGAAAGCATCATGTTTACGATTCATCAAGTCTTAAGGCACGCCCTCGGCCATGACCATGCAAGTAGGTTTCGCAGTTCCATGTAAGTCTTCGGATGTCCGGCATGCATGAGCAGCGCGCAAGAGTTATCACCTCTTCTGATATTATGACAGAGAATGGAGTAGGAGGAACGCTAATCCCAAATATCGACGCCATCCGCCATTCCGCCATATTGTCTTCGCGTGACATGATTATTTTGTTGATAGATAGGTAGTTGGGTAGTTTAAATCACACACAATACTTGACTCAAACTTCAAACGTTTATTTCTATTAAACCATTTTCAAGTTGAGCCACCCGTTCGCAAACATGATTGTTCATAAGGAGAAGAACGGGCTAAGAAACTCCTTACACACTCTTTTAATTCGTGTTACAGTTCTCATTTACACAACGTAATATTGTTCACTTCAAAAACCACTTCATTTCTATACTTCTATTGTTTTCTAATCGCGAGCTAACTAACTCGACTTCTCGTTGTACCTACGCGTGTTCTCTCTGTCCGGGCGGAAGTACCACACCGCCAGTACAGTAATTTATAACATAGTAAGTTCATTAAACCTTACAAACAATACTAGAATACTTCACAATTAATTACTCTAATAATTAAACGATGCCAATATTCATAAATGCAAAGGCATTATTGAGTTAAAACTAATTAGTGGCTTCATTACTTTTTACAACAATGGGATCTTGCTTAAAACCATTTCTCGCAGATCAAAGGATTTAATACAAACAGGTCTTTCACTAATACATTGCTCTGTAAAATAATCTTGTTACTTTTTAGTTTGTAATTAGTTACAGAAACTGATTTAGTTGTAGTTTCAAATTATAAATTGAGTTATTGATCATTAAAATCGTATTCGGCGCCATCTTCCACAATATTGTGCGATGTTGCCTCAAAACAAATCTTAGTGTTAAATGTGCAATTGTTAAAATCCCAATTGTCAAATATTTGCTTGTCTTAATTTTAATTATAGTTCTAGCTAGACTTTCGTTTAATAAATTAATCTTCAGAAGATCTTATCACGAGTTCGTGATAAGATCTCAGTACTAGTTAATACAGAGACCATTAGATGGCGCTTATCTCTTCTGTCAATCGATACAGGTCATTGTAATAATTGTTCTTGGAACCCACAGATGGCACGATCAATATTATGATGGATGAGACATTATAAGTTGGTTATTAATTAAATTAACTAATATTCTTAGCAGATAGACGCTCTTGCGGCGACATATATATACTTGAAATATGCAAATTCGCTCACAAACACCAAGACTTTTACACTAAACGAGAAGACATACAAACAAGATACACACTCCGATACAAAATGCGTCTCAACCTACCAACATCGTGCTTAAAACTACATTCAACAAGCCCTCTGGTTATGTCAATCAAAATATACAATATGTTATCCGAATCAATGAGAAAAGAAAAAAAACTCCATCTATTCACGAACAAATTAAAAAAGCTATTAATAAGCAAATGTTACTACAGTGTCAACGAATACTTAAATGATAAATCCCTGAAAAATATAGATTAAACATAAATGTTTTTAGAATAAGTTAGATTATAAGATACTTAAATGATAAGTCCTCATCTCCTAATATTATAATTATCTTTCTTTTGCTGTGCCCGACAGGGTCCACGATTGTTTCTTTTAAAACATGTCTACCACCTAGGCCTACATTGTGGAATGCAATAAAGAATTGAGTATTGAGTATTGGGATTTTGAATTTTATGAGAAACTTTTTAGTTTAGGAGTCGATTGACTTGAACATGTGTCTACATATACAAGGTGTTGCTTTGCATCCTCGTCAAAATTCAGGAGGTTGTGTTAAAAGACGTAAATAATCAATATAAATTACGGAACCTGGTCAATAATAATAAACGCTGTGTTTTTTTGTTGTTTAAATTTGACACTAATTCAGAATGAAGCTCTTCGCAAAAGAAGAGAATCACCCGTCGCCTTTCATGGCACGAGGCACCGCCCACTTACACCTACGACACACAAACATGCGGATACGCACGTGCGCGCTTTATACCTACAGTGACCGAATGGCAATGATTTTATCCTAGTTCGAACTCGAAAATCACTTTCGTTATTGTCATAAATTTCGCTTAATAATTAATTCATTTTTAAGTATCATAAGAATGCGGAAATCTTACTAATAAAAGTAGTACTAGTGCCCCAAAGAAAAGTTCACTGACCTACTGTAAGTACGGTGGTAATCAGCTGATTAACAAAATGTTAGTTTTGTTATGGCGTTTTATTGCAATTCTGCTGAATGAACAATCCTAAAATTGGTAATCTTAGATTTTAATAATAAAAACATGTAACAATCCTACTACCTACCGGTAAGATTTAGGTAAGTATAACCTGAGGCGCACAGCTGTTTGTTGGCTATGTTGGTACTTGCTGCATAGATCAGCGCGCGCGCTCGTATTTACCTAAATGCGCCGAGTACGCATTGTAGGTAAACACAGCCCAAGGTTTTCGTACCGTTATGATTTTGTTTTTAGTTGTGGATTGAATTTGGAAATTGAAATTGGTTGATTTTAAATTTTCCTTCCTACTTAACGGGCTTAGGACCGGCAAAAACACCTTAGACCGATCTAGTAAATCTAAAATGTGCTAGTTATGTAGGCATGTGGCGGTAATTTTGTTTGATAGGTATTATTGGCGTAGTTAAAAATTTGAAATCAACTCATTTACACTAATAAAATTGATTTAGCTAACGTATTTACAAATGATTGTTTATGTACAAATAAATAAATTACCTACTTAGGTTACCTGGAGGTATTGTTCGAAGTTTCCACCACCACACTCTAGGCACAGTCTAGCACGACGTCGCTGATTATCTCTCAGTTTACGCAACACTAACACATTCGTTTTTAAAGTGTCGAAAGCACTGATCACTCTTGCACGTAATTCTGTTACACTTGTGACTTCCTCCGTGTACACTAACCTTTTAACGTCTCCCCACAAATAAAAGTCCAGGGGCGTCAGGTCCGGAGAACGCGGTGGCCAGGCCACAGGTCCACCGCGGCCGATCCACTGGTTGCCAAACCTTTCATTTAAGTACTCGCGTACTTGCCGACCGTAGTGAGGGGGGGCACCATCCTGCTGGTAGAAAAAGTTGCGATGGAGTGCCAGGGGAACGTCCTCCAACATCTCCTCGACAACGTTTTGCAATAGTTCCAGGTATGTGGCGCTGTTGAGGTAACCGTCGATAAAATAGGGTCCAAGCACGTGGTCCCCTATTATGCCAGCCCACACATTTAAACTAAACCGCACTTGGAACGCATGTCGTTGAGTCACGTGCGGGTTATGGTCGCGGTGAGCCCACCAGTGTTCGTTATGAACATTGTAGACGCCAACTCGAGTAAATAAACACTCGTCCGTCCACAGGATGTTGGCGTCTTGGTGTTCTAGCAACCAGCGACAAAACGGAACCCGTGCGGCGTTATCACCTGGGTGTAGGTCTTGCACCTTGCGGTAATGAAACGGGTGCTGCTGTTCACGTCTCAGTAGTCGCCACACTGTGGTGTGGTGCACTCCAAACCGTCGACCAGCCTCCCGCGTGCTTGCCCGTGGCTCTCGCTGGAAGTACTCCAGGATATCTTCCTGCAAGGCGACAGGCAGGGCTTCGCTGCCGCGAGCTTGAGCATGCCGTGGAACGTCAAACTGCCGATGATCTCGCAGTCTCTGCGTAGCAGCCAGCATAACGCTCTGTGATGGGGGTTCCCGATTGGGAAAGAGTTCCGCGAACAGCTGGATGGCTCGACGTAGGCTGTCTCCGCTGATGGCATACAAGCGGACCATTTCCACCAACTCAACATTGGAGTAATTGTCCGTCATCTTGCACTACATACGAGTACACGGGGAGCGTAATTTGCATGCACATGCACACGGCTCGCCGGTTTCGATTGCACTGACCGCGGGGCCCGCAGGGGTGCGATTGGGCGGAGTTTAGGGAATATGAAATTATTGAATGAACGTTTGCGTTTGTTTGTGTGTGAGAATTGGCGGTTTAGGGCTAGTATTAGACAGGTCGCGTTTTAATACGGGTGGTGTTACACTTACTATTTCCGATAATAAGAAAAAAAAATACCTACTCATTTTATTATTGATTCGGGTCGAGAATCATTAGTATAGTGACCTCCTTGAATTTGACGAGGATGCAAATCAACACCTTGTATACTTCAGTTAAAATGATGAGATACGTGTAGGTATCACAGTTTTTCCAAAATCATCCCCCAATTTAAAATTCAATGTCCTGACTGGCTGACTGATACATCAACGCACAGCCCAAACCGCTGGTCCCAGAGAGATGAAATTTGAGATTGTACTCTTTGTGGAGAGTAAATATCCACTAAGAAAGGGTTTTTTGAAATTCCACCCCTAATAGGGTGAAATAGGGTTTTTAATTTTATGTGAAACTTTTTATTCTCGGAGTCGATTGACTTGAAAATTTGTCTACATATACTTCAGTTAAAATGATGAGATACGTGTATCACAGTTTTTCCAAAATCATCCCCCAATTTAAAATTCATGCCCTGACTGGCTGACTGATATACCAACGCACAGCCCAAACCGCGGGTCCCAGAGACATGAAAATTGGAGGGTGTATTCTTTGTGAAGAGTAAGTATTATTTTTTTGAAATTCCTACCCATTAGAGGGTGAAATGGGGTGTTGAATTTTCTGTGAAACTTTTTATTCTTGGGGTCGATTGACTTGAAAAATTGTGTACATACTCTTCAGATAAAATCCAGTAAATCCGATGTCCAATCTCAAACCAAGGTATCAATATTTCACGTATCTAATTTAATTGATATAACTTTAAACTAATATTTACAAGTTATAAGCAAGTACATGTAAATCTATGTAAGTATGTATTATCCCCTAAACTGACCAAGTGCCAAAATTGGGACCGGAACGAAAACGGTCAACTGCCCAACGCCCAATTTTGGCACACTATTATTATTACTTTTTATTTTTGTTGACAGCGCACTCTGTTTTATTTTTTAGAATTTTTCTAACGAAGCGACATCCTTCGTTCTTGTACTGATAGAAAGCCATTGAAATACCTCATTTTTAAGACAGATGGCATTGTTTCCAATCGGCTTACGCAAAATTTTATACGCTGTGGAAAAAGTAGAATTTTGAGTGAATTATTTGGTATTTATTTTTTCTGTGGTTGTGTTTTGAAGTGATAGTTGTTGGAGTTTGTTATTTGTTTGGTAAGTAATATAATATACCTTTTTGTTCCTGTTTTAACGGCCTTTCTAATGATACATGTAAATTCTGAATCGATCGTAAATTGGATGATGAAATCAATAGTTAGGTTATAATTTAGTCAGAAAAATTTAAAAATTTATAAAAACGTGACAAAACTATTAAATTGCTAGTTTGTACTTAAGTCATTGTGAATTAACCATAAAGCGTGATTAATTACGAACAATTCGGTACCAATAACATACCATTCAGATAAGGTTTCGAAGTTGTGAAATAATTTGTTTACGTTGCGCCAGAGCGTTGTAGGTAAAAAAAATTACTAGAAATTTGGTACACGCGATGTTATTATTATTTGTATTTCAAAACTTTGTTTGAAGAGTGGTAACTATTATGATGTCATTTGATGCATATTGAGTTAGCCTATAATTTAGGTTAATAAAAACATAGGGTCATCGCTTTAGATTTTGAAATAATACAAGTTTTATTTGATGTTGGAATAATATATAATGTTGTCTGAAAAATCTTTAAATTACTAAAAACGTGATATAACTATTAAATTGCTAGTTTGTACTTAGTCATTGTGAATTAACCATAAAGCGTGATTAATTACGAACGATTTGGTACCAATTCCATACCATTTAGTTAAGAATTCGAAGGTGTGTAATGATTTACTTACGTAGTGTAGGTATTTGTTTTGACTAGAAATTTAGTCCAGGCGATGTTATTAATATTCGTATCTCAAAACTTTGTTTGAAGAGTGGTAACTATTTTGATGTCATTTGATGCCTACTGAGTACGGCTATAATTAAAGTTAAAAAAAACATAGGGTCACCGCTTTAAATTTTGAAATAATACAAGTTTTATTTTGTTTTGGCTTATCAAAACAATGACATTCATTCAAAGTTACGAAACAACTTGCGTTGTGAAGCTTGGTACATACACTTGAGTAAACAGTCATTAGTTTACTATCAGTTCATAGAAACTTTTTGTTTATACGCCGTGTCGGTCACCCGACACCCGCCGCTCCTCGTAAAAAAAGGGTCGGGTTGTAGGTAAGTACAGACAACCGCGCTGCGCGCGGGGCAAGTACTCTCGAGCCGTTATAGATAGATACGTAGATTACTTATTATTCCAGAAGCAAGATCCCGTGGGCTATTCCCTAACTCCACGAGGGCGAAGCCGCGGGAATAAGCTAGTTATATTATATATAGCATATTATTGTATGAGAGTTGGTCCAAATGCTGCCCAGGAACGGAAGTACCTGTGCTGGGTTCCTGGCACTAATCTATGTCTTTATACGTAATATATTTAAAATCTACCCTGGGGTTCCTTTTTTATAGTGATGATGTTATTTTTATCCATGGTTTTTTTTTTGACGTACTTTTAAGGCATATACACCTTTAATGACCACAACTAAAGACACTTTGTATAAATAATATAGCATATTATATATGTATATTATATTATACACGATTACTTTTACATCGTTCTGGAGCCGAAACACAGTAACTCCACTCGAGTAATAGTTACTATTGGCAATGTTATTTTTTTTTTTAAGACATCTATTAAAGAAGTTAGAAAATTATCACTTTTTTTCTGTCATTCGAGTTAAATCTTAGTAGGGACTTCCACTATTTCATTCATAAACGCAATATCGTACGCGATCCGCTGGATAATGACGTAGCGCGGCACAGCTGTGAGTGAGGTCAATGGACGTCGGACGAATTTGATATCCGACTGCAAATAAGTAGGTTTCAGGTACGATTTAGGTTGGTGTAAGTTCATTTACCTACATCATCTCTCGTTCGTATCAGAAGCACGTGTTTACCACTATCACATCTCTTCGTTAACGAGAGAAATTAATTGGCATTTAATTCACCACTCTCGCATCACGAAATCACTAGTTGGTACTCGTACCTATTCAACTAGACACCGACACGACGACAGTACGCTTGGGAGTTAGGCCTTGAATCGAGAGTCGACCTGTCGACCAATGAACCTACCTACCATAATATTGTGATTCATAAAATAATACTGCTTTTAACATTTCTTTTGCGGCAATGCTAGCGGCTGCTACAAAGGCAGGCAGTTCGCACAGAAAAACGAATCGTTTCGTCTGTCGAATAGAGTTCATTATTAGTTGCAGGTATCAGGAGGTATTGGAAGTATTAGGTTGGAATTAAGACCTTATTTTCATAACGTTAACCGTGTAATTCGGTTGTGCATCTTTGTAACAGTCAGGTCGGACACGAGGCAATCGGTTTCTCAGAATATTTTTTAGTAAACTTAGTAAACATTACTTTTAGGTACCTAGTTTGGTAAAATTTCTAATTTTCACCGTTTGCAGTTAAGAAATAAAGTCTGAATTCGCTTTTCGTATTTTTATTTGCGAACCAACTTATCTATCGCGTATGTATTTTATTTTATTTGTTTATGTACCTATCTAACGCGGCGGATCTTATGTTTTCGAGACGGCGAAGGCTGTAGTGAAGGCACACTGGCGGATGAACTAATTAGATAGATACTTACATACCTACCTACACGACGTCAGTAACAACCACGTTGTTGCTACTGCAGAAACCTAGGTAGTAGGTACCTACCCGTGACAATAATAAATCGTTTGATTCTGCATTCATGACCATTGTTCGATCTAAATTGCATTTATGTTTACGTACATAACAGTTAAATAACTCTAATTTTTCCTTCATACTTTCTACGGGCTTAGGACCGTCGTCGCGTCAGTAATACATTTTACGTCTAACTATGTACCTACTTACTTTATAAGTATTCTTTTATTCTCAAGAAAAAGTATTGCAGGCGCAGGCGTATTTAAAAAATTGGAGCTATACAAACATAATCAACATAAAACTAACTAAGGCTAAGAACATAAATTAGATAATTACACTTCCCTGTATCGAAGCAACTGCTCAAAATGGAGTCCACTTCGCTCGATACGGGCACGTTTCATTAAATTGTCTTTTAATTTTCCTAATGTGTCTCTGTCACTTTTCACAATATTAAATGCGTCCACTATCGCACTTCGTAACTCATCTCGAGTAGTACGCTCCTCGAAATAAACTAGTCCTTTAATTTCGGACCACAAATAAAAATCCAAGGGTGTTAAGTCAGGGCTCCTTGCGGGCCAAGCCACAGGGCCACCACGACCTATCTGCATCACTGCTCACCAAACTCACTGTTTAGGTACGCACGCACTGAAGTAGCAAAATGGGCAGGGCATCCATCATGCTGGTAGAACATACCGCGTAAATATGCCAGAGGCACATCCTCTAGCAACAGCGGTATCACAGTTTGCAGCATCTCTAAATAAGACCCACCAGTCAGGTGACCTTCAATAAAAATAGGCCCTATTATTTAGTCGTTAATAATGCCTGCCCAAACATTCACGCTGAATCTAACCACAGGTTATGGTGCGCCATCCCATAAAAATCCACCATTGCCCAATACTCCACGTTGGAGAACACGTATTGCCGACTCATTATTAGCTCGAGATTAGGTTGCGCGGGAATGACCTAATACAGCGAAACGCGTGACAATACTAGGAAATTTTGTGTAAATCGTGTGTAAATCGTGTTTACGTTTTACACACAAATATGCATTTACCGCAAAGAAGCATTACTTCGAGTTCTCATTATTTCACAAAAAAAACATTAAATTTTATTTTTCGCGATTTTTTTTATTCTTACTTTTTAAAAAAAATAGTCCCAATCGTTTCGAGTTCGATGATCGAGTTCATGGCTTTCGGTTCCAGAACGACCTAAAAGTAACCGTGTATATAGCATATTTTTGTATGAGAGTTGGTCCAATTGCTGCCCAGGGATGGGAGTACCTGCGCTGGGTTCCTGGCACTAATCTATGTCTTTTTACGTAATATATTTAGAATCTACCCTGGGGTTCCTTATTTATTTTGATGATATTATTTTTTTACATGTTTTTTTTTATGTACTTTTAAGGTATATACACCTTTAATGACCACAACTACAGACATTTCGTATAAATAATATAGCATATTATATAATATATATATTATATTATACACGAATACTTTTACATCGTTCTGGAGCCGAAACACAGTAACTCCAGTCGAGTAATAGTTACTATTGGCATTGTTATTGTTTTTTTAAGACATCAGATAAAGAAGTTAGAAAGGACTTCAACCAAAATGGGCTAACCGGTGAACAGCTGTATTGGGAAAAAAGAAATTAATAAATAATTTAGTAATAATATTTAGTAAACATGGGTTTCTTTTGGGAGTGTCAAACTAAATGATATTAAAAACGAATAAAAAAGATTTTTAATTGATTATTGGTTGTGTATGGTGACAGTTGCTTTGCTGTGCAACATGCGGGATGCATTGAGTAAGGGTTGCCAAAATAAAAATTCAAAAAAAATAACATCGATATTCGATGTTTCAATCCGAGAGCTTCAAAACATTAAAATGTTTGATGGAAGACCGAGCTTTATCTAGCCGTTGTGGAATATTCATCAATAGCATCATCATCATCTTAACCTCACAAAAATAAAAAAATATAGTTTATGTAGATCAACATTTTTTTTTTGAAGTGTTAAAAATCATCAGCTTGCCTACGCAACGTAGAACAAACGAAGAAAGTTTTTATCGAGAAAAAAATGTAGTAAACGTAACAATTGTAGTAATCGTCGTAATTGGTATTTCGTCTTCGTTCATTTGAGTTTTGTCCGTCATGGTAGCGAGTATTATTAACGCGTGCTTTTCTTGAAGATTCTAATTAGAATGCAACATGGGCCATAACCAAAATAATTACGCAAAGCAAAACAGCTCAGCATAATATACAAAAATAAAACGCAAAGCAAAACAGCTCAGCATAATATAATATACGATTTGAAATCGATTCCTAGTGCAGAGAACTGGCAACCCCGATCCAGAATCGATTGGTGATCGATTGTCAATGTCATTCGCTCTGTGTTCGTGCTCTTGTTCGTTTGTGAATATTATTTCGACTTTGGATATTTTTGACAACTTACGCTTTTAAAAATGGATTCTGATGATTTTTTACCTAACGATCCCGGCTCACTCTTGGACTCAGAACCCGCTTTAAACGTTTACCCTGGCATTTCTTCGGATAATGAACCCGTTTTACATGACGACCCGCGCATGAATATGGACTTCCCGATTTTGCCTAGTGAATCTATGCATTGTATAAATTGTGGTCTTGAAATCACTCACAGGAGAAGACACATTATTAATCTTGTGGAAGTGCAGCGAGTTATACTGCAATGGATCGCACCACAAGTGGTAAGTTCCAACTTCTGAGATGATTAAGTACATAATTGCAATTGAATAGTTGGGTTGGCTCGCACTAGTGAAAGGTTTTGGACGATCATTATTTTAAAGTCTATTGCACATAAAAAAAAAATCATTTTTACAAGGATGATTGCTATACGAATAGCCTAAATCGTAAGAGATGAGGTATGATGTTTTATTGTCTGTCTGCAACAGCAAGATTTTTTAAGACATGGTGTTGGCCATTATTTGAAATACTACTTAGAATTCAATTGCTGGTTTTTTAAATTATTTGTCATAAATATTTTTTTTACAGATTGGACAGAACAGCTTTGTATGCCATCCTTGTTGGATTATAGCATTGAATGCATCTGCCAGCGTGGCAGGTTCATCATCTGATGCTTCAACGAGCTCAGATCCAGGTCATCACCGACAGTTATGTGTGAACTGCAGGTGTTCACTGTTAAGGATTCGATCTCATGGGATAAGCAATAACACGGAACGAGAGGGGCATATCAGAAGTGTGATTTTGCAATGGATTCAACCACGTGAGATAATTGTTTTTTTTTAATATGATGTAGGTTCCAAAATAACAGCTTTATGTGGTCTTACCATATAGTGCACTATTGTAATTGCAGAGATCTTTAAGGTTTTTTTATTTTCTCCTTGTAAGTGACGTGTAAGCAGACTTAAAGATACCTATAAATGTCAGGGAATAAGGCATTTACTTATGATCAACAATAGCAATCCCTTACCTGACTGTATGCAAAACAGGGTTTAATGATTATAGGCAGTTGATGCTGATGATGATAAGGTTATTCATTCTTCATATTATAATAATGTTCTTTTTTGTTTTAGTTGACGGCATCTGATAGAATCTGCCATCCTTGTTGGCAAAGAGCTGACAGACACAGTACACGCAATGTTGGGAGGGATGCTATTGATGATGTACAGCAGGGTGATAACGCAGAAATAAAACAGGGAGTTGAAGCACCAGTTGGTTCGATATTTTTACCTCACATGAGAAGAGCTCCAGATACACAAGCACATTGTTTCTTACCTGGTTGCACTGCCGAAGAAAGAGTAAGGATTCCTTTGTGGCTTAGAGTCTTTATTTTTAGTGAGTACAATTACTATGTACCACAGCAATGTAGGATTTGTGAATTCCATTTAAGAAATAATAATTTTGACATTTTGAGTAATGACTTGCATTCAATACAATATTTTAATGCTAATCACATAGAAGACTTTGCTTCATTCATAAAAGAAAGAGTAATATTAGACTTTTCGAATATTCAACAAATGTCCGATGACTCAGTGCATTATTGGACTGGTTTAACCAAGCACCAGTTTTTTGAATTAAAAACTAATGTGCAACAAATAGATAATATGCGAAATGGCACATTAGCTCTTGCTGCGTATCTTATGAAAATAAGAACTGGCGACAGCAACGAGCGGATATCAACGCTATTAAATACACCCCCTACCACTTTAGTAAGATTATTAAAAAAGGTCCGGCAAATACTTACTGATGATTTTGTTCCACAAAACTTAGGGATCAATCATATCACACGAGCTCAAATTGCTTCAAGAAATCTCATGATACCTAATGAGCTGTTCGGTGGAGCAAATAGGAACCCAATAATTATTCTGGATGGCACCTATTTATATGTACAAAAAAGTTCAAATTATTTATACCAGAAAGATACTTATTCTTTGCACAAGTATAGGAACCTCATGAAACCTTTTATGATGGTATGTTCTGATGGTTATATTATAGATGTACTTGGTCCCTATCCAGCAACAACATCGGATGCAGATATCATGATTAATGAATTTAATAATGAAAACAATACTTTACGAAGGTATTTTCAACCTGGGGATTTTTTTTGCTGGATAGGGGTTTCAGGAATTGTGTCCCTTTACTACAACAGTGCAACTATACTGTTCACTTTCCTTTATCCCTACAACAAGGTGAAACTCAATTATCAACAGCGGCAGCTAATAAGTCAAGAACGGTCACAATGTGCAGGTGGATTGTTGAAGCAGTAAATGGGATTTTTAAAATGTCCTATAAAATATTTAGGAGTGAATTTTTCAATACTGCATCCACTCATGCTATGACGGATTTTAAAATAGCTGCCGCATTAATAAACATGTTCCACCAAAGGGTATCAGATAGACCAGATGCAGGACAAATTGTAAATCTGGTAAATGAAAAATTGCACACAAATAATATATTAGCTGATTATGTAATTGAAAATAATTTAAATCGAAGACGGACACAATTCTCCAACTTAAACGCTACTATTGAAATTGTTGAATTTCCTAGATTAACATTTGATGAACTTGTGTTATTAGCATGTGGAACATATCAGATTAAACAGGCAAAGTCTTATTATGGGGAGCACATAAGAAATGATGGTTCCTATACTATTGAAGTGTGCATCGATAGAGCCAGTGAGCTTTTACAAGGATTTCCTTCGGTCGAGAATTGCACATTATTGCGAGGGAAAATACAAAGCCGACATATAGGCCGTAAAATATATTTTGTATATATATAAGAATATTATTGAGGATTTTCAAAATAAACCACAAATTGTTTCTCTGAAAATACAAAGAAACGACATTTAAAGTTCACTAATATCGCCTCCTCAATTATATCCTTTTATTTTGTCTCTCCACACGTTTTCTTAAAACAATAAATCGCACCGAATATTTTGACCATCATCCGCCATTCAATTCCACAGACAACTTATAAAGGCGCGAGGCGCGGCAAATTCGAATTAATGAAATGTCATTTCATTACATCTCCCCCCCCTAAGAGGGAAAATTCTAAATAATATATCTATACGCTATACCTATTAGTTATCTTCATATTCGTTTTCTTCTACTTCATCTTCTTCAGCATTTATTATGACCGGTTGCAATTTTGTTATGTGGAATAAAGTTGATTCTGTTTTTCTGGTTCCGGTGTCGATCCTATAAATGGAGTTCGATATTTTCTCTACTATCTTGAAAGGGCCTATTCTTAATTCGTCTAACTTTTTTCTATTCAGTCTATTTCCATTTTCTACATATACACTGTCTCCTATATTAAACTCTTGCATTTTTCTATTTCTATCTAATATTCTCTTGTTGTACTTGTGGGATTTTATTGTATTCTCTAGTGCCAATCTTTTATCAGCAATCCACTTGTCTTCCCTTTCTATTGATTTTAATTCATTTGGTAGTAGGCTGACATTTGTACCATCCAGTAAATATTTTGGTGCAAATCCTGTAACGGAGTGTTCTGTTTCATTATATTTCTGTATGCATTCTCTTGCCACTGTCGTCCATGCTCTCTTATTATTTTTCTCATTTATTTTGCATCTTATTTTATTAACTATTGTTTGATTTAATCTTTCATTCAAGCCGTTCGAGAATGGTGTATTCACAGCTGTAAAAATTAATTTAATATTATTCTCTTTCAGATGTTGTTTAAATTCTCTTGAATTGATACCTGGATATTGATCTGTCAGAATTATTCCAATGTCATCTGTTTCTAGTACATTCTTTGTTAGATTTATAAAGTCACTTGAATTCTGTGTTTTTGAAGTCGCAATATATGCATATCTAGTGTAGTGGTCTACTAAAAGGTGTAGGTATTTTTTTGTTGACCTAGATCCTCCAAAGCCACCAATAGTATCCATTGACATTATCTCAAATGGTTTTGTCGCTGGTCCCAATTGTGACATCAATCCAAATTTTCCTTGGCTTCTTGCTTTATTTTTTATACATATTTCACATGTTTTACAAATCTTTATGATATTCTTTGTTAGGTTTTTAGCTGTATATATTGGACTAATTTTTTTCTGCAATTGTCTGATCCCAATATGGCATAAATCTTCATGCACCTTTTTTATAAGTTTTTTACCAAATTCTTCTGAGAGGATAATCTTTTCATGTTTCTTTTTTTTTTTATAATAGATTCTATTTTTGTAGATTAGATCTTGTTTCTTTTCTTTTATTGTATCATTTTTTTCTTGATCTTCAACTATATCTTTTATTTGTATCAAATTGACTATTTTCAATAGTTCCTCTTTGTTGTCTTCTGGTTCTAACACAGGATTTCGGCTCAAACAGTCTGCTTCTACATTTTCTTTACCAGGTATATATTTTACTGTAAAGTCATATTGAGACAGGTAATATGTGAGTTCACCCAATTCTTCGTCCGTCCTGCATTTAATGTTCATGTTCTCTAGAGGTTTGTGGTCTGAGTAAATAGTGAATTGTTTTCCAATGAACCAGTGCTGCCAGTATTTAACGGCTTCTTTCATAGCAAGACATTCCAAGTATATAGCCTTTTTCCGTTTTTGAGATTCATTCAGTTTTTTTGAGAAATATGCCACTGGTTTGTCTTTACCGTCCAATTGTGTTTGTTTTAATATTGCTCCGATGCCCTCTAAGGATGCATCTGTAAAAATTTTTATTGGTAAGTCTTTGTCATATATTTCCAACACCGGTTGAGAACATAAAAATCTTTTTATTTGATTAAATGATTCTTCACACTTCTCTGACCACACAAACTTTTCGTTTTTTTTTAATAAATTATGTAATGGGTCCAAGATAATTGCGCTTCTTGGTATGTATTCGTGGTAGAAGTTAATTTTTCCCAAAAATTGTCTGATATTCTTTTGCGTCTTCGGAGCTGGAAAATGTCTTATTCAAATTTATTGCATATGGTTTTATATTCTTATCTTCATTTCTGTTATCTTTAGACATCCTGTTTATTTTATTTATTGTTTTCTTTTGTTCTATCTGCAAGTCCTCATTTTGGGTTAATTTGAATTTCTTTATCATATCTAATCCGATTATAAAATCATCAAAATTTTCATTTTCTACTATGTATACATCCACCTCTTCTTCTATATCAAAGATTTTTATTTTTATTTTTGTCAAGCCATCTGTCTTTTTCACACCATTAACCGTTTTCATATATGCTATATTCACATTGTCTTTTTTTCCTTTTACTTTTATCAGTCTTGAATTTATTAAAGAGATCTGTGAGCCTGAGTCATAAATGCCACTCACTTCTAATTTATTTTCTATTAATAGCTTGATTTTGATTAATGGTGTACTTACTCGTTTTTTTTATCAGTGTTCATCTCTACTTCAATAATGGAGTTATTATTTACGTTTTTGGCCTTAAACACCTTTTCAGATTCATTTTTATTTTTCTTGAACCAACATGACTCCTCCGGATGGTATCTAATTCCTTTGTCCAACGATTCACAGGTCGTACATGGCTTCTTCTCATAATTTTTTTTCATATAAGAAAATGTACCATTTTTTATTATAGTTGAGTTTTTCTTGTGCATCATACCTTCATATTTTCTTATCTCGTTGAACAAATCAGTAGTATTCTTGAGTTCGTCTCTGTTTAGCTTATTCAAGATAAATCCAGGTAAACCTGTTGCGATGAGATCTATCATTGTTTTGGGATCTATCGATTTGTTTGTATCTAGTATAAGCCGTTCTTTTTTTATAGCATAATCGATTAACAATCCGTCTTTATATTTGAATGAGAAAGCAGTTTTGACTATGTCCCATCCTCGGTTTTTAAAAGTTTCTAGGAATTTGTCTTTCCATTCATTCCATTCAGAATTTACTGTTAGTTTTATCATCATTGAACTATACCAATCCAAGCAAGATTTTTCTAAAAATAACCTCAGTATGTCTATTTTTGTTTCATCTTTTGTTATATTAAAGCGCTCACACTCTTTTTCAAAATTCTCTATCCATTGCATTGCATTAGGATTCTTGGTTGTGAATTTTTCAATAATAAATTTCTCTGAAATATGTTTTAGGTTATGTTGATTTTCTTTCTTTGTTGTAGATTCTATTAATTTCTCCAGGATATTTTTCAAACTGTCGTCTTTGTCTCCTGGTTGTTCCGTGTTTATTTCTTCTAAATATTGATCTAAAAATTGCATATTCCCTTCCTCATCTATATATGTTTTCTTTAGATCTTTATCCAGTTTTATCCATATTTTTCTACTTTGGTGCCTTTTCTTTAAGCTATTTTTTATTTTTGAGAAAGTGTCCAATTCAACAATATATGTATGATGACTCACCGGCTTCAATTCATCAGGTAAAACATAACATTTTCCTTCTTCTGTAGATATTGAGGTTATGGCTAATACATTAGATTTGCCATCCTTTGCGGCTATTATCGTAAACTCAAATAGCAGCCGATTAATCTTCTTTTAGTTAACGAAAATGTCGTTTTATAAGAATATTATTGAGGATTTTCAAAATAAACCACAAATTGTTTCTCTGAAAATACAAAGAAACGACATTTAAAGTTCACTAATATCGCCTCCTCAATTATATCCTTTTATTTTGTCTCTCCACACGTTTTCTTAAAACAATAAATCGCACCGAATATTTTGACCATCATCCGCCATTCAATTCCACAGACAACTTATAAAGGCACGAGGCGCGGCAAATTCGAATTAATGAAATGTCATTTCATTACATATATATTATATGAAGATAATAATCAAGGCATACAAGCTATAAAGCATTATTGCTGCAATTGCATAGTCGGCCGAAGAACTGTAGGTTGCTGCGCTCACATCATGTCTGTGATATGGTATTTAAGCTGGGCCAGGTATGAAAATATAACTCCACCGGCCCAGTTTTTAGACCACGTTTTATTAACTTACGAAAATGAATAATTTTACAAATAAATTGATTTATTTTAAAGTTTTGAAGTTTTATTTTTTATTATTATATTAAACAAAATTTGATACAAAACTTCCTACATATATGTTTTCTATGTACTGTAAGCCACTCAATAAAATCAAAAATAGTGCAATATTTTTATGTTCATGTTCAAGCCCAAACGCCATACAAAGTGGTTGATGTCCTTTATCACTTTTATTCTGTCATTCGAGTTAAATCTTAGTAGCGCTTTCACTATTTCATTCATAAACGTAAGATAGTACGCGATGCGCTCGTCGATGCCGTAGAGCGACACAGCTGTGTAGTGCGCTCGCGGTGGGTCAATGGACGTCGGACGAATAACCAGATGAAAAAGTACCTGCAAGTAGGTATTTCATTTTAGGTACGATTAAGGTTGGTGTAAGTTCATTTACCTCCATCATCTCTCGTCTCCTCGTAAACGAGAGAAATTAATTGACAATTAATTCACTAGTCTCGCATCACGAAATCTCTAATACTCGTACTTATTCAACTACACAACGACGAGTACGCTTGGGAGTTGTTTTTAAGGCATTGAATCGAGTGTTGATCAATCGAGCTAATAGGTACTTAACAAACATACCCAATTACCTACCTACCATGAAATAAAAAAATATTAATACAAAAGACCTTATTTTTATGACGTTAACCGTGAAATTCGGTTGTGCATCCTTGTAAAGTCCAGTCGAACACGAGACGAGGTTTCTCAGAATAATTTTTAGTAAACTGCGATTTACCTAGTTTGATAAAATTTCTAAATTTCACCGTTTACGGTTAAGAAAT
This sequence comes from Noctua comes, assembly GCA_963082995.1. Taxonomy (NCBI): domain Eukaryota; kingdom Metazoa; phylum Arthropoda; class Insecta; order Lepidoptera; family Noctuidae; genus Noctua; species Noctua comes. Next base: position 4,867,552 of record OY720293.1, read on the forward strand.
AAAGTCTAAATTCGCTTTTCGTGTTATTATTTGTATACCTATTTATCTATCGCGTTTGTATTTTTATTTATGTTGATGTACCTATCTTAAAAAACGCGGCGCCGAACTATTGCTTTATTTAAATTTCGTTTATCTACATAACAGTTCAATAACCGGAAGACGTTGCGTTGGAAGGCCTCCCACTAGGTGGACCGATGACCTGGTGAAGGTTGCAGGGATCCGCTGGATGCGAGTCGCACGGGACCGGTCAATGTGGTGACACTTGGGGGAGGCCTATGTCCAGCAGTGGACGTCTTTTGGCTGAAATGATGATGATGACGAGTTCAATAACTCAAATTTTTCCGTCATACTTTCTACGGGCTTAGGACCGTCGCGTCAGTTATACATTTTACGTATTTAAATACCTACCTACTTACTTACTTGTACACTTTTAATCTCAAGAAAAATAAATGCAGGCGCAGGCGTACCTACTTAAAAATTTGAGCTATTTACAAACATAATCAACGTAGGTATAACTAACTAAGGATATTAGATTTTTCACAATTTATACCTACGATACCTCAAAATGGAGTCCATTTCGCTCGATACACAAACGGGCACGTTTAATGAGATTGTCTTGCTAATGTGTCTCTGTCACTTTTCACAATATAAATAGCAGGCGCTGGAGGTGAAGGGAACTTGAGGGTCGGTAATTCCACGTGCGCGCAGTGAGTTCAGGTTTTCCGGCTGAGCATACAAGCGTCTAGCCTCTTCCAAGTTATGGTGCGCCATCCCATAAAAATCCACCATTGCCCAATACTCCACATTGGAGTAGACATACTGCCGACTCATTAGACACGTGATTAGGTTCTGCGTGAGTGACCTAATACAGCGAAACGCGCGACAATACTAGGAAGAAAGGGCGGGCGGTCGAGCGTCGGCTAGACTGTGTAAGCGTGGGGTGGGGGCGTGGCTTACAGATCATTCTGTCTGATCGATGAATGGATTTTTCAATGGGTACCGTTTGCATGTGTTGCCGATCATCGATACGTTACGTACGCACACATATGCATTTACCGCAAGGAAGCGTTACTTCGAGTTCTCATCATTTAACAAAAAAAACAATAAATTTAATTTTTCGTGATTTTTTTATTGTTACTTTTTGAAAAAAATAGTCCCAATCGTTTTGAGTTCGATGATCGAGTTTGTGGCTTTCGGTTCCAGAACGACCTAAAAGTAACCGTGTATATAGAATATTTTTGTACCAAAAACGGGCCGTTGCGCACTTGTTCACTGTAATAACTTGGCACGAGTTTGATTTGATAAGATCCGACCGCAAATAATGTCAGGTCGTCTCCTGTCAATGCTGGAAATGACTCAACATTGTTCGCATCGACTGCAATATTTTCAAAACCTGTTCGAACCCTGTTTAAACGTCTCGAATCAACATATTCGGCCAGATTATTGTTGATGTTTAATCTCTCTCTTGCTATGAAAAAAAAGAAAAAAGGTAAAACATTTATTCCGTATAGGTACCTTAAAAGTACGTTAAAAAAACATGTACAAAAATAATATCATCACTATAAATAAGGAACCCCAGGGTAGATTCTAAATATATTACGTATAAAGAAATAGATTAGTGCCAGGAACCCAGCGCAGGTACTCCCGTTCCTGGGCAGCATTTAGACCAACTGTCATACAAAAATATGCTATATATAATATAATAATAAATAATATGCTATATTATTTATACAAAATGTCTTTAGTTGTGGTCATTAAAGGTGTATATACCTTAAAAGTACGTTAAAAAAAAACCATGTATAAAAATAATATCATCACAATAAATAAAGAACCCCAGGGTAGATTCTAAATATATTACGTATAAAGACATAGATTAGTGCCAGGAACCCAGCGCAGGTACCCCCGTTCCTGGGCAGCATTTGGACCAATTCTCATATAAAGATGAGCAATCTCCTTTACCACCAACCCAAAATTTGGAATGTGTCGGCATTCAACTGACCCTATCCAACCATAAAATGGCCTTTATCTCAGCCTACCAATCACCTTTTTTTTTTTTTTTGGTTTCGGGGTGGAAAATCCTCACGGATGTCCTCCGCCCTGGGGCGGGCGGAGGGGTCTGTCAGACTCAAACTGTCTAAAAACCACCCCGGTGTTCCCTTCCCACACTTGCACCGGGGATCATGGGAACTAGTGCGCCTTCTACGATCCCCGGCTAGTGCCGGCCCGCATCTGCGGGCCTCCTCAAATCCACGGGGGGAGTGAGGTGTACACCCCCCGCGACTTTCAATAGGGGCGCGCGTGGAACACTACGCGCCACCGCCTCGGGTGCAGTTATATGGGAGGGCGGCGGACGTCCCCAAGTCCGCCGTCCCTCTGCACCCGTTTAGGGGGGCTGGAAGAGGGCGTTGTCCGCCCTCCGCCGACGCCCGGTACGTCTGCTGCGGGTCGGGAGAGTGGTCTCGATCTCCCTCATCCTTTCCGCAGCCTCCTTCTGTGAGATGACGGTTTCACAGAAGGAGATCACCGCATCCCACGACTCTGCTCTCCCGACCATCGAACGAGCGACGGCCGGCAGCGACAGGTCGGTTCCGACTTCTGTTATGAGGGCACGGCGCGGCTCCTCCCATGCGGCACACTCTGCCAGCGTATGCCGCGCCGTGTCCTCCACACAGTGGACGCAGTGATGACACCGGGCGTCCGGCTCCCTGTTTATGCGACACAGGTACTTCCCGAAGCAACCATGCCCCGAGAAAACCTGCGTCGCCCGAAACGACAGAGAGCCGTGCCTCCTCTCGAGCCATTCCTCGAGTACTGGTCGGATCGCCTCGATGGTAGCGAGACCGGCGGTAGGGCGCAAAAGCCTGTTCCGCCATTCTGCCACCAGGACCTCGCGGAGCTGGGACCGACGCAGATCAATCTCTCGCTGCATCGGTTCCCCGCCCCGCGTCCGCGCCTCCTCGCGCCACCGGTACAGTGACGCGAGGACTCTCGCCTCTAGGTCCCACGGTGGCGACCCGGCCAGTACACAAGCCGCCTCGTAGGAGACTGTACGATACCCCCTGATAGACCTGAGGGCCATCGCCCTCTGCGGTTTTCGCAGTATCGCGATGCTGCCGGCCGTCAGGTCAGAGGCCCACACTGGGGCCCCGTACAGGGCCATGGATCGCAAGACCCCTAGGTACAATCTCCTACAGGCGGTGCTCGGGCCCCCCAGATTGGGAAGCAGCGTTGCGAGCGCGCCCGCCGCGCCCATCAATTTCGGCACCAGCCTCCGGAAGTGGGGGCCGAAGTCCCAACGGCCGTCGAGCACCAATCCCAGATACTTCATGGTGGACTCGACAGCAATTGGGGTACCCCCGACCACAATATGTGATCCCGGCGGTGGCGCCCGCCGGGGGCCACGAAAGACCATGGCCTCCGACTCGTTGAGGGCCATCTCCAGGCCCAGGCACCGTATGCGGCTCACAACCTGCGAGACCGCAACTGTCGCTAGCAACGCTGCCTCCCTGTACGAGCTCCCCCGGGCCGTGACCAGCGTGTCGTCGGCGTAACACACCAGGGCCACCCCCGGTTGGAGCTCGCCTCTCAGCACCCAGTCGTACCCGATGTTCCACAGGGGAGGGCCAACGACCGAACCCTGTGGGACACCGCACGACATGTCGCGCCGGCCTCCGCCGTCGCGTCCCCTGTAGGTGACACACCTGTCCGCTAAATAAGCCCCAACGATGCGACGGAGGTACGGGGGCACCCTGTGGTAGCACAGCGCCTCCCGAATGCACTTCCAGGGCAGGGTGTTGAAAGCGTTGGAGATGTCCAAGGACACCGCCAACATCACCCCACCCCGGGAAACCGCTTCCTCCGCCAGGACTCTTACCCGCATTATGGCGTCCACAGTGGAGCGCCCATGCCGAAAGCCGAACTGGCTATCGTCCAGATCCAGCCCCTCTCTGTACAAGTGGCCGGCGAGGCGGGCAGCAATGATCCGTTCGAAAAGCTTTCCCACCTCGTCCAGCAGCACTATGGGCCGGTATGCGGACGGCGAGTCCGCTGGGCGCCCCGCCTTCCTGAGCAGGACCAAACGACCCGTTTTCCACTGACTAGGGAATTGGCCCTGCTCAAGACAAGCTGAGTAGAGTCCTCTCAGCTGGGGCTCTAGCTCTTTCAGAGCGAGGGCTAGCGCGCCGCCGGGAACTCCGTCGGGCCCCGGGGCAACGGTTTTGGCTCGAAGCCGCGTTATTGCTGCCCTCATCTCTGGTTGTGTCACCTCAGGGACGCTGACGTTCTCCTCATCCTCTGACTCTGCGGCTGTGGGCAAAGCCATCGGCGATGGTATGTGCTCTTCCCTAGCAGGAAAGAGAGTTGCGACCACTTCCTCAAGCAGCTGAGGCTGCAGACTCTCAGTGAGTGGGGGCGCCCAGGCACGAAGTTTCCCTCGGACCGCACGATAAGGGCGCCCCCATGGATTCGCGTCCAGAGTCGACAACATCTCTTCCCTGGCTCGAGTCTTCGCCTCGCCGATAGCCAGCCACAGAGCCTCCTTCGCCGCGCGGTACACCTCATACAGCGCGGCCTCTTCTTCGGGAACCCGACGACGTCTCCTCCGGTATCGGGTGTACTGGCGTCTCACCTCCACGCACGCCACGCGCAACTGCGCGATTTCGGCGGACCACCAGTACAGCTGACGCCTTGTGGGTTGGGTGACACGGGGCATAGACGCATCGCAAATTTGCGTCATCGCCCCGCGGAACCACTGCGCCTCCGCTTCGACGTCGACAGGTTCGTTCGACGGTGTATCCCGGACCCAGGCCTGGAGGATTGCGGCCTCCTCGAGGAGTTCCCTGTCGATTCTCTTGTGCGACCAGCGAGGACCGTCCATTTGCGGGGCCGACGGGCGACCACCGCCCGCAGTCTGAGGGGAGACGTCAAATCGAATGTATCGATGGTCCGACAGCGTCTCCACCCCAACGGCGACTCGCCAGTCGCGTACACGGCCCGCAACAGCAGAGCTTGCGAACGACACGTCCACTATGGACCCGCCCCGCTGCCGCACGCACGTGTACACCGAGCCCTGATTCAGGATGGTCAGGCCGGTTTCGACCGCCCACTCCTCCAACACCTCGCCCCTAGAATCGGTGATCGGGGATCCCCAAGCCGCAGACTTGGCGTTGAGATCCCCGAGCAACAGCACCGGGTGAGGGTGGAACCGGCTCACGACGGCACCGAGCTCTACAAGGAACTCCTCGAAGTCAGCAAGACTCTTGTTGGGAGAGAAATATGCCCCAATTGTGACTATGCCGTCCACGAGGGCAGCCACCCAACCGTGTCCTCGGGACGGACTGACAAGAGTCCCACTAATGATGGCCACCAAACCGTCCAGGTCCCCTGCCCAGTTATCGCGGGGGGGGGACAAAATACGGCTCGGCGACCACAGCCACCTGGATCAACCACTCCGCCATGCTCTGGAGCAATAGATCCTGAGCTCTGGCGGCGTGGTTGATTTAAGCTTGGAGGAAACGGAGTTGTGCCATCACTGGCATTCCTTTTACTCGGCTCCTCCTTCCCTGGGTCGGGAGTCAGGCTTTGGGAGAGGCGCAGGTCCTCCGACAGCCCTAGACCTCCTTTTCTTGGACACGGGTGCCTTGCAGGCCTTCCCGCCAAGTCTGTGCTCCGTGGGCTTTCCTGCAGCTGCGCATAGGCTGCAGTTTTGTCCTTGTGGCCGGGTTGACCGCAGCGGAAACACAATTCGCTGCGATAAATTTTTGCAGTGCACTGAGCCCGGACATGCCCTTTTTCCAGACATCGGAAACACTGCACAGCCCGCCTTGGCAGGAGTTTGACCCTGGCAGACACCCAACCCACCAGTAGCCGTCCGCCATCAGCAACCTTGTTCGCAGCCGCTACCGGGCACCGCAGCCAGATCGTGCCCAGCCCGTCCGCGCCGCTGCGAATTTCGCCTGCCACCACATTCTCAGGCGGACATCCACCGATCCGGGCAATGGCCGCCACTACTTCCTCCGGGGTCACCGAGTCGTCCAGCCCGTCTACACGCAATTCAGCCGTGATAGTGGGCCTAGACACTCGGACGTCGTCTGGTTTGAGGACTTTCCGGAGCTTGGCGGCCAAATTGTCCGCCCTCTCTTGCCTTGCAGCACCCGACACCTGAAGTACCTTGGCACCCGTGGCCGCAGTTCTAAACACGAAACCAGCCGGGGTGCCAAATTCGCTGAATTTAAGCTTCTGCTTCATTTCCGCCAGGACCGACTTGTAGGTCACTCCCCTGTCCGCGGCTTCGGGCTGCAGTGTAATAACTACAGCCTCGGAGCGTGGAGTAATGACCTTGGGCGGCCTCGTGCCTTCAGGTCGAGTCGGTACCTGGCGGGGTGTCGGCTGCGACGCCCTCTTTCTGCGTCCCCTCTTGACCACCGTCGTCCAGGCCTCCCGGGTGGGAGGTGCGGTCGCTGGGAGCGCTGTCTCTTGGGAGGTAGGGGGCGCGGTTGCACCCGCCGCCTTCTTCTTGCGGCGGCCCCCTCCACCCACCGTTACATGGGTGGGAGAAGCGGTTGCCGGGGGCTGGGACGTTTGGAGGAGAAGCGCGGACGCACCCTGCACGGGCTTCCTGGGCCCCGCCGCGGGCTTTTAGGCTCCCTCTGCAGGTTTCTGAGCTACCTGCGCGGGCTTCGTCCTGGCGGACTCTTCCATCCTCCGCCTATCCGCCGCAAGCGGGGGCCGAAGGATTTCAGCTGGAGGGAGTCGAGACTTCATTGCCTCCAGGCGGGCACTCACCATGCCACCACACTGCACCATGCAGATTCTCGCCACCCTCTCCATGTCATAGTCCGACAAGCTTAAAGATGATGGCGCCGCAGGTGCAGGCGCCGACATGGGAGCTGCCCGCTGCTGCCCGACACTCCGCTGAGCGGCAAACTCTCGCTTGAGGTCCTCCAGCTCGGATCGGAGACGGCTGTTCCCCTCCACAACCTCGCCGTCTCCTCCGAGGTCGTGCGGCCATGGAGAGCCTCCACTGCCTCCTTAATCCCCTCTGCCGCCTCTTTGAGGGCGCGCATGAACGACCCCTTCAGGTTGCCGGACTTGGTCGCAACCTTCAGGACAACGTCCACGCCGTCCATAACCTGGCGGTTGAGAGCCTCTGCCGTTAGGCTCTCCCCATTGGCCGCCTGGGCAGACCGGCGCTCTCGGGCCTGACGTGCCATTTCGGCGACCTCATCAGCCGCGACCGCTTTGCTCTGCGCACGCTTCGCAGCGTTGGCTTCCGCCTTTGTGCCCACAAGAGAGACAGTGACCCCTCCCAGTTCGTCGATTAAGACCGCGGATGCGGCACGATCGGAGTCACTCGCTCCACTGGCCACCGGCGTATCGGGGCGCTTTAGGAAGCGGCCCCGGGTGTCACGTGACGCTGCCGGAGTGTTTAGTCCGGAAGCTGTCCCGCGATTTCTGCCCCTCCTGGCTGTCGTCACCTTGGCAGCCGGCAGGTTCTCCTCGCTTGAGGAAAGACCCACCGACCACGCGTCCGACTCACACACACGCGGCCGCTTCCCCCAAAACTTGGACGGAGCGGCCGTAACTTCATGCGGTGTGTCATCAACCTCCGACATCGCGGTCACCCTCTCCAGGACCACGCGAGGTTCTTTTGGAGCCTCCTCTCCCATTCTCAGTGACGCAGTGCCAGAGTTCGACACTGCGTCCGTCGTGCGGCGGTCGCATCACCCGGTGTTCGGTCAAAACTGATCAGGTCTTCAAAAGACCGTGACCTTGTGGAGCCTCCTCGGCTCTCGTTGCAATTGGCAATCGGTAAACGGTTGGTGCCCTCCCCAGAATACGGGGGGCTTGACGATCCCGAAGGGATCGTGGCGGATTCTCCAGCTGCTGAGCAGCTGGTACCGCCCTGGGGTATAATTTTCCTAATCGTTTTTTTCATTGTTGTTTTTGTTTTCCTTTGAAGGGTGTGGTCCCTATCGCCCTACTTCTCATCATTTCCCCCCCCCCCCTCATGATCAGTCCATCACCCTCACAGTCACGTCTGATGGGCGATGAATGTCACATCCCAGAACATCCCTAACCCTGATTCACTCCCCGAGAACCTCGAGGAGTGAATCACTAATCACGTACCGTCCGATAGCCCGCTCCGTGAGCCATCGCACGGTACACGACGAAATAGCCCCGCCCTGATTCACTCCTCGAGAACTTCGAGGAGTGAATCACCAATCACGTACCGTCCGATAGCCCGCTCCGTGAGCCATCGCACGGTACACGACGAAATAATCCCACCCTGATTCACTCCCCGAGAAGCTCGAGGAGTGAATCACTAATCACGTACCGTCCGATAGCCCGCTCCGTGAGCCATCGCACGGTACACGACGAAATAGCCCCGCCCTGATTCACTCCTCGAGAACTTCGAGGAGTGAATCACCAATCACGTACCGTCCGATAGCCCGCTCCGTGAGCCATCGCACGGTACACGACGAAATAATCCCACCCTGATTCACTCCCCGAGAACCTCGAGGAGTGAATCACTAATCACGTACCGTCCGATAGCCCGCTCCGTGAGCCATCGCACGGTACACGACGAAATATCCCAGCCCTGATCCACTCCCCGAGGAACTCGAGGAGTGAATCATGATGACCATTCCATCACCCTCACGGTCACGTCTGATGGGCAGACGCGTACCAGAGGGCGACAAATCTGTACCTTCAGTGAAAAGTGATACATGTCGACCCAGATCGGTTTTTATATTCTCTGATTAAACTTATTAAAAAAAAAATAACTTAATTTCTATCTTATCCCCGTTGTTATAAGATTAAAAATGAATGAGATTTTTTTGTGTACATTGATATAAGTAAGCATTTTTATTGAAATTATTGTGTAAAATAATACTTTTTGATTCATACCAAAGTGCTCCGAACCGATCTTTATATTTCTAAAATGTATTTTAATACGACTCGAGTTACCACATCTTACGCGAACCGAAAGCTTTTACTTCAGTTAATCCAAAATGATACAAATGAAATCCTATCACAAAATACATGCAATAAATGTAACTTGTTACAAAATAAGCTCCAATATTTACAAGATGCTGAACAAATTGTACAAGTACGGGAGCAACTGAGACTACATCAGGAAAGCTACGAAAGTGCTTACACTGAAAAACGCAAAGATAAGGCTTTGGCTAAAACTAACTCGGATATTTTGTGTTATTGCATTCGATTTACAACAATGTCTACCTACTCCTATGCTGAATACTCAATCAGCATTTTATAAAAGACAACTATGGGTCTTTAATCTGACAATCCACGATTTTACGACTGATTACGCATAAAGCTACACGGGGACAGATTTTTACGATTTTGCCATGTTTGCTAAAAATAATTTTACAGTTAAAAAAACTAATTCTACGGGTGAAAAGTTTATATGGTTGAATGTAAGAGTTATTAAATTTAGTAAAGAAAAATTTCCGGTTTTTGAATATAAAGAAAGTTACGTAGGTGATGATTATTATGTGATGTCTTACGACAAAAGGAATAAAGACTACAGTTTAGTTAGTATTAATGCTGTTCCAAAATATTACAATGAACCGATTCCTGTAGGTGTTTTAAAAAAAAGGGATTTAATATCACTGTTAGAATACATTGATCCAAGTGTTCACGATTTTTATCATAATTTGATAACAAACTCAAATTTGCGTGACGCAGATCCTGATATTGCTTCGGATAATGAATAGTTGCAGTGCTACAACATATTTGTTGTTCGATTTTTGGAGACTGATTTAATACAATTTAAGACTGTTCAAGATTAGTGATAAAAAGGATGAAAAGTTATGTTTTTTTTATAAGAAAATTATATTGTTATCTGTTGTTTGATTTTTGGAGACTGATTTCATACGATTTAAGACTAATTCGATCTCTGTTCAAGATTAACGATAAGTAGGTTTAAGAGTTGTGTTTTTTTAAAAGGATGTTATATTGTATTGTATAGCGAATAGTTGAAGTGCTACATGTACAACACATCTGTTATTTGATTTTTTGAGACTGATTAAATACGCTTTAAGACTGTTTTATAAGGATGTTAATTATATTGTTTTATATAGCGAATAGTTGAAGTGCTACAACAAATCTGTTGTTTGATTTATCGAGCCTGTTTTAATATGTTTAAAGACTAACGATACCTACTCTGATAATCAGATTAACAATAAATACCTACTTAGGTCTAAAAGTTATGTTTTAAGTTTGATTTATAAAAATGTTTTATTGTTTTGCTACTACTTGTAATTCATAAAAAAGTGTTTATTCAAGAATTATTTATTAAACAAACGCTTTTTTAATTTAGTTATTATTTTATTATGATATTAACATAGTTTTACCCTTTCTGTGACAAAAACGTTTGAAAATACTTATTACTTGTATCAATAAACACTTCGATGTAAACAAAATGTATCACAATAAATTCTAGCTTGTAGCATTAATCACTTACTAGTTTGAAAAATACATTGGTGTTTAGGGGTACAATTGAATATTTACGTAGGAATTTTAAATAAAACAATGAAAAAAGGTTGCTGATAATCAAAATGATCATATTAGTTTTACGACTTTTTCTCACAACAACTATTTGCAGGCAAAACATGCCAAAACACAAGCCTTATAACATTTCACACAAAACGGTAACTAAATGTGTAAAATAATTATTCATTTCATTATAAATTTAAATACACAAAAATAAGCAAAGAAAACTATAGTGTACGGTGATATAACTGGCTATTTTTACTAATTACTTAAATTCCGTGCAAAATAATATATTCAAACCAAGCTCTTTATAATCTTTATAATATTATCTACACGTACCACATATCGTTTTTTATTTTAGAACGTTAGAAAAATAACGACATTTTTTTAAATCTTTAACCTTAAATTACTCAAAACTATGATTTTTCACTTATATCACTTTTCACTGAAGGTACAGAAATGTCACATCCCAGAACATGCCCCGCAACGATGTCCCGTCGCGTGGCATGCAAGGGAAGATCCCCGACCCCGATTCACTCCCCGACGACCTCGAGGAGTGAATCACCAATCACGTACCGTCCGATAGCCCGCTCCGTGAGCCATCGCACGGCACACGACGAAATAACCCCACCCTGATTCACTCCCCGAGAACCTCGAGGAGTGAATCACTAATCACGTACCGTCCGATAGCCCGCTCCGTGGGTCATCGCACGATGTACGATGTCACCCCTCCCCATATTCACACTCCGATGACTCGGAGCGTGAATCGCGCACTGTCCGGAACGACGGACAGGGCACCCCTCGCAAGAGTCTGAAGCGACTCCGGTGTGTCTCTCTTAGTCTGGTCTCTCACTTGGAATGGGAAACTCCAAGATCATTGAGACACGCAAGCCCCACCACGACGGCAACGTGGAGACACCCTCGGTGGGGGCCTACCAATCACCTAACCTATCATTGTTAACTACAGACTTGGACGCAATTCTTAATGTTCAGTCAAAAACACTTTTAATGGGTGATCTTAATACCAAACACCCCTACTGGTACTGCTCTTGCTCTAACATCCATGGCGAGGTGCTTTTCGACCACATGATGAGCAACGAATACGAGATCCGTGCGGCTTCTAATCCCACTTTAGTTCACTATCACAGCACACACGTACCTTCCACTCCAGATATTATTCTGGCTAACTCGATCTACCACCTTTCGGAGCCTCAGGTCATCACCAGCCTCTCCTCCAACCACCTACCCGTTTTCTTTACCGTAGATGGTAAAGTCAACAGACACCTCCACAACTTCTTTAATTACAGAAAGGCGGACTGGAAGGGCTACAGATCTTACTTAAATGAGTCCATAATTCTGAGTCAAATTACACTCAACTCATCTGAAGCTATTGACCTTGCCGTTGAATACTTGACCCAGTCAATAAAAAGTGCAAGAGATAAAGCCGTTCCTAAAATGTCCAGTGGTGGTGGTCAGCAACTCCCGCGACGGATCAGGTCACAAATAAAAGTTAAAAATCGTTTTCGCAGACTAGCTTTAGAAGAATCCAATCCCTATTATCGTCGTCAATTATTCTCCCAGCAGGCCTAGCCAAGTTACAAACGTTTCTTATCGAATCTCTTTCTACAATCGTTGACGCCTCGGCGTAAACGATATGAGAAAACGCTAAGTTGGTAGCCAACTTGACACGACTCAGTCGATCGCTCGTTCTCCAATGTTTGTAGAAAAAACCTCTACTTTAGTCTATGGTGAGCGTTCCTACCCACGTCAAACTAACGTCAAAGTCACAGTTGTTTACTTTATGCGCGGGCTGAACTTTTGTTTTGAATTGTTAAGAAAGGAATAATTCTTTTAAGTGATAAAAAGTAAGCGAAATAAGGAACAAGTTCTTCTTATTATTCGTTTATTATAATAGCGCAGTGCGGAATATAATTTTAAACATTACTGTGACTCGAAATGATATGATATGATCCTGCATTTAAATGAAAGATACTATAAGTGAAGTGATAACTTTTATAGGATCGAATCTAGATCTCGAGCAAGTTCGCAGCTTTCAGCTTTGAATTCATAGAAAGGTACGAAAATTATTAGTTATTTCGTAAATATGTTCCTGTGTTATTCGAAATTCTATCATACTCGGGCACTTGAAAGTTCGAAACATAAACAATGACGTGATACACGACACAGCTGAATCATATAGACGCCTATTGTTATCGTTAACTCTTGGGTCTCGGCGATCGCTCAGTGGTCGTTCAAAAACTTCGACATCGTTTCGTTAGCGCTTGTCAAAACTGTAACTTGGCTACGATTTATATGGGATCTAGCGATAAACATTGTAGAAACGATTATGTTTCATTCTATCATTTTGAACGCTCAGATAAATTGTATACTTGTCTACGAATTTTCTATTCGTTTGTTTTGACCACGTGACTTAACGTTGAGATGATGTCATTCCCATACATTTGATTAGCTTTCTATTAGCGTTAACGATTGTAGATTGTCAACTTGGCTAAGCCTGCAGGTCAAAAACATGCAGAAATGTATCTATACATATAAAATTCAAAGTCCTGACTGACTGACTGACTGGCTGACTGATACATCAACGCACAGCCCAAACCGCTGGTCCCAGAGAGATGAAATTTGAGATTGTACTCTTTGTGGAGAGTAAATATCCACTAAGAAAGGGTTTTTTGAAATTCCACCCCTAATAGGGTGAAATAGGGTTTTTAATTTTATGTGAAATTTTTGTTCTCGGAGTCGATTGACTTGAAAATGTGTCTACATATACTTCAGTTAAAATGATGAGATACGTGTATCACAGTTTTTCCAAAATCATCCCCCAATTTAAAATTCCATGTCCTGACTGGCTGACTGATATACCAACGACGCACAGCCCAAACCGCGGGTCCCAGAGACATGAAAATTGGAGGGTGTATTCTTTGTGAAGAGAAAGTATCAGTTTTTCTAAATTCCTACCCCTTAGAGGGTGAAATGGGGTATTGAATTTTCTATGAAACTTTTATTCTTAGGGTCGATTGACTTGAAAATTTGTGAACATACTCTTCAGATAAAATCCAGTAAATCCGGTGTCCAATCTCAAACCAAGGTATCAATATTTCACGAATCTAATTTAATTGATATGACTTCAAAAAATAAAATAAAAAAACTATGTATCTATCTATACATATAAAATTCAAAGTCCTGACTGACTGACTGACTGACTTATATATCAACGCACAGCCCAAACCACAGGTCCTAGAGACATGAAATTTGGACAGTGTACTCTTTGCAAAGAGTAAATATCCACTAAGAAAGGGTTTTTCGAAATTCCACCCCTAAGAGGGTGAAATGGGGTGTTGAATTTTCTATGAAACTTTTTATTCTCTTCGTCGATTGACTTGAAAATGTGTGTACACTGGGCCCAAGTATTTGGTTTACAGTTTATATGTGTGAGTGAAGTCATAGTTATGCACACAAACACAAAATTAAATTAACTTGACTTGCTGTACGAGCCGGTAATATTCATACAGCCGCTCATTATTATTGTGTGAGTAAACATATTGTACCCTACACGGGGTTTATTTTTTTAATCTTTACGCTTGTCGGGTAAACTGGTGAAAATAATATAAACGAGTTTACAATAAAGCCCAACATTTTATACTAACTTAACATGGTAACCATAGCCGATTGGTGTAAGCGCTTGCGTTAGCTAGTGATCTAACCTCGACGACGCGAGTTCGAACCCAACTGAGGAATTATTTTTGCTACTTTTTACTTTTTGTTTTTTAATAAATTTATTTTGTGGCCAATAAAATTACTCAAGCAAAAAGTAAAAAGTAACTAAATATAACCAATGAAATAATTTGATTTTTTTATTAGATAAACTTTGGTATTGTTTGCTTAGCTTATCGCTTGGGTCATTAGCAAATTATCCGGCTCGTTTCTTCCAATATGTTAGTTATGTTGGTTGTTTTAAGGTTCAATTTGGTGGGGGCTGTATGTTAGAAAAAAAAACTTGTGTGGCCGATACAATCATTTAATACACTGTTGTTTACCTGTTTTTTTGACAAAGACAAAGTTTTTTATTGGTAAGCATTGACGTAAATAATTTGTGAAAGTAGGTAGGTATATAAATTGAATCAAAGTAAAATTAGAGGTGAAGTGAATCAACATGTTAGATAGTAAGAAATTATGACAACTTCTAATCGCATAACAATAACATCACTTCACCATACTTTCAATAATTTACGAGTTGTGGTTTTAAAAAAAAGTTTTATACCTACCTACTTATTACTAAGTTTTGTATTTGTTCTAATTTGCTTAACAAATATGAACATTATTTGCATAAAAATAAGATTCATATTCGTCTACTAATTAAAATAAATTCGACTAATAATGGGTCGGCAATCCTTCGTTTTCTATTACTCCTTGTAACCATCTGCTCATGAGATCTCACAGTTTGTAAGCACACTTTTATGCGGGTGGACAAGAAGGGATCAGCTTTGTGCCTTGCCACGATGTCGTAGTGTCGAGTCGATGAATTTGCCTTTGCTTTTGGCCTAAGATGTTCTACGTCTCCAAAATACGCATATCGGCGGACCCATAACTGCACGGTTCTCCCCTGTGGATAAAAACAGTATTTATAATACTTATAATAATAGCTAATATTATAATAAATAAACACTATATTTTTATACTATATATACACTATGTTTATTCAATATACTTATATATACCTAATTAATATTACTTATAATAATACAATACATAAATATAAGATATACACTGACATTAGCAAACATTATAATCTATTTTTATTTACGTTATTCAAAGGCTTTTCTTTAATCTGTCTAAAGGCTAGATCAAGCTAATTTTATCATAATCATCATACGATTACAAATTAAAAAAAAGAAACTATAATAATTCAGTTATGATAATATATTATTATAACTATGGTAGGTATTGCACTTAAGTTACATTAATTATTTATTCCTAGTAAACATCCCTTTCAATGTTTACTAGGAATAAAGAGAATAGAGGAGTTAGTTAAAGTGAAGTAGGTATAATATCAACGTAATATCTAACTGTTACTCACCGATATCATTAAGCGCCTTGTAATTTCACTTCATCTCATCGATACGCTAATCGATAACAATTCAAATTGAGTCAGCCCAAAATTTGGCGACGAGTTTGGCTCTTTCAGTAGCGTCCTGTGATGCATTTCACAGAAGCAAACAACAGAACAGGCAGGACACGATATAAAGTGTCCCATCGTTTGTTAGGCAGCACCACATTTACACTCACAATTTCACATAATATAGATACGTTTTGCTCATCCAAAACAACGATTTCCACCTCTTTGAACATTGATAAATGTTGCATGGTTGGATCCACAGAAATAAAACCACACACATGCTCAAGAGTAGTAATCAATAAACTCAGTAATGCAAATACTCGTAGATTGACAAGTAAGAATGCTCATTTTTTATAAATGAAGGTGTTTGAAAACAATATTTTTAAATTGTCGGTAGTTGTTGTCTAAACAGTCAAAATCAAATAGCCTGAGAGTTCAATGTTTGTCTCAAACGTTGGAATCGTTATAAATTCTACTTTAAGTAATGTTTTAACAAAATAATGAATACAAAAAGGAAAAAATATACTATTGCATGCATGATTTGAACTTACGACTTCTCGTTCAGTGACCAAAGACCATAACCATTGTGCCAGGATTGCTATATTAACATCATGCAAAATATTATATCTCCTTCAGCATCATAAGTGAATGATGACTATATATTGGTATATGGTAATTGATGTGCCACACGCACACTAATAAAAACTGAGCTCGCTCGTTTTATTTTGTGTTTGTGTGCATAACTATGACTTCACCCACACATATAAACTGTAAACCAAATACTTGGGCCCAGTGTACATATACTTCAGTTAAAATGATGAGATACGTGTATCACAGTTTTTCCAAAATCATCCCCCAATTTAAAATTCAATGTCCTGACTGGCTGACTGATACATCAACGCACAGCCCAAACCGCTGGTCCTACAGACATGAAATTTGGACAGTGTACTCTTTGTGAAGAGTAGGTATCCACTAAGAAAGGGTTTTTCGAAATTCCACCCCTAAAAGGGTGAAATGGGGTGTTGAATTTTCTATTAAACTTTTTATTCTCTGAGTCGATTGACTTGAAAATGTCTCTTCATATACTTCAGTTGAAATGATGAGATACGTGTATCACAGTTTTTCCAAAATCATCCCCCAATTTAAAATTCAATGTCCTGACTGGCTGACTGATACATCAACGCACAGCCCAAACCGCTGGTCCTACAGACATGAAATTTGGACAGTGTACTCTTTGTGAAGAGTAGGTATCCATTAAGAAAGGGTTTTTTGAAATTCCACCCCTAAGAGGGTGAAATGGGATGTTGAATTTTCTGTGTAACTCTCTCGGGATCGATTGACTTGGAAATGTGTCTACATATATATTTTTTTTTTTTTTTATCGTGGTAAAATCATCAAATGAGTCCTCCCACCCAGGGCAGAGTGGGAGGACTTGAAAATGTGTCTACATATACTTCAGTTAAAATGATGAGATACGTGTATCACAGTTTTTCCAAAATCATTCCCCAATTTAAAATTCCATGTCCTGACTGGCTGACTGACCAACGACGCACAGCCCAAACCGCGGCTCCCAGAGACATGAAAATTGGAGGGTGAATTCTTTGTGAAGAGTAAGTATCAGTTTTCCTAAATTCCTACCCCTTAGAGGGTGAAATGGGGTGTTGAATTTTCTGTGAAACTTTTTATTCTTAGGGTCGATTGACTTGAAAATTTGTGAACATACTCTTCAGATAAAATCCAGTGAATCCGGTGTCCAATCTCAAACCAAGGTATCAATATTTCACGAATCTTATTTAATTGATATAACTTCAAAAATTAAAATAAAAAAAACTATGTATCTATACATATAAAATTCAAAGTCCTGACTGACTGACTGACTGACTTAGATATCAACGCACAGCCCAAACCACAGGTCCTAGAGACATGAAATTTGGACAGTGTACTCTTTGCAAAGAGTAGGTATTCATTAAGAAAGGGTTTTTCAAAATTCCACCCCTAAGAGGGTGAAATGGGGTGTTGAATTTTCTATGAAACTTTTTATTCTCTGAGTCGATTGACTTGAAAATGTGTCTACATATACTTCAGTTAAAATGATGAGATACGTGTATCACAGTTTTTTCAAAATCATCCCCCAATTTAAAATTCAATGTCCTGACTGGCTGACTGATACATCAACGCACAGCCCAAACCGCTGGTTCTACAGACATTAAATTTGAACAGTGTACTCTTTGTGGAGAGTAGGTATCCACTAAGAAAGGGTTTTTTGAAATTCCACCTCTAAGAGGGTAAAATTGGGTGTTGAATTTTCTGTGAATCTCTCTCGAGGTCGGTTCTTGAAAATGTGTCTACATATACTTTAGTTAAAATGATGAGATACGTGTATCACAGTTTTTCCAAAATCATCCCCCAATTTAAAATTGAATGTCCTGACTGGCTGACTGATACATCAACGCACAGCCCAAACCGCTGGTCCTAGAGACATCAAATTTGGAGAATGTACTGTTTGTGGAGAGTAGGTATCCACTAAGAAAGGGTTTTTTGAAATTCCACCCCTAAGAGGGTGAAATGGGGAGTTGAAATTTCTGTGAAACTCTCTCGAGGTCGATTGACTTGAAAATGTGTCTACATACTCGTATACTTCAGTTAAAATGATGAGATACGTGTATCACAGTTTTTCCAAAATCATCCCCCAATTTAAAATTCAATGTCCTAACTGGCTGACTGATACATCAACGCACAGCCCAAACCGCTGGTTCTAGAGACATTAAATTTGGAGAATGTACTCTTTGTGGAGAGTAGGTATCCACTAAGAAAGGATTTTTTTTAAATTCCACCCCTAATAGGGTGAAATGGGATAATGAAATGGAAAATAAAAGATAATGGGATATGGGGAATCCCAAAATTTATAGCAGAATCCGGACCTTGTGTTTTGTTTGCGGACGACATCTCCATTCTCACCCAATGCAATGATAACACAAACATAAACAGTACCCTTAATTAAATTCTTAACAAAATAATTACCTGGATGAACGAACACAATCTTGAAATCAACTTTACAAAGACTAAACTCATAACCTTCTATCCCCACCAAAAAAATCCTTTAAATGTACTTTTTCTTTTAATAATAATAAAATAGAAACAGTCAATTTATTCACATTATTAGGCATAACCATAGACAAAAATATAAATTGGAAATCCCACGTACAAAAAATGAAATCTAAGCTTTCAAAATTTTTATACGCTTTTCGTGAAATTAAAAAAAACACAAATTTTCAGATTGCCCTGGTTACATACTACGCCTATGCATATGCATGGCTCAGCTACGGCATTATAATGTGGGGATACAGTACAGATGCACCTACACTGTTCACTGTTCAAAAGAAATTTATCCGTATCCTGATAATTATACAACAGATAGATAGCTGCAAACCTCATTTTATAAAACTAAATATATTAAGCCTACCTTGTATATATATACTTGAAATATGCAAATTCGCTCACAAACACCAAGACTTTTACACTAAACGAGAAGACATACAAACAAGATACACACTCCGATACAAAACGCGACTCAACCTACCAACATCGTGCTTAAAACTACATTCAACAAGCCCTCTGGTTATGTCAATCAAAATATACAATATGTTACCCGAATCAATGAGAAAAGAAAAAAAACTCCATCTATTCGCGAACAAATTAAAAAAGCTATTAATAAGCAAATGTTACTACAGTGTCAACGAATACTTAAATGATAAATCCCTGAAAAATATAGATTAAACATAAATGTTTTTAGAATAAGTTAGATTATAAGATACTTAAATGATAAGTCCTCATCTCCTAATATTATTATTATCTTTCTTTTGCTGTGCCCGACAGGGTCCACGATTGTTTCTTTTAAAACATGTCTACCACCTAGGCCTACATTGTGGAATGCAATAAAGAATTGAGTATTGAGTATTGGGATTTTGAATTTTATGAGAAACTTTTTAGTCTCGGAGTCGATTGACTTGAACATGTGTCTACATATATACTTCAGTTAAAATGATGAGATAAGTGTAGGTATCACAGTTTTTCCAAAATCATCCCCCAATTTAAAATTCCATGCCCTGACTGGCTGACTGATATACCAACGCACAGCCCAAACCGCGGGTCCCAGAGACATGAAAATTGGAGGGTGTATTCTTTGTGAAGAGTAAGTATTATTTTTTCGAAATTCCTACCCATTAGAGGGTGAAATGGGGTGTTGAATTTTCTGTGAAACTTTTTATTCTCGGGGTCGATTGACTTGAAAAATTGTGTACATACTCTTCAGATAAAATCCAGTAAATCCGATGTCCAATCTCAAACCAAGGTATCAATATTTCCCGTATCTAATTTAATTGATATAACTTTAAACTAATATTTACAAGTTATAAGCAAGTACATGTAAATCTATGTAAGTATGTATTATAGATAGATACGTAGATTACTTATTATTCCAGAAGCAAGATCCCGTGGGCTATTCCCTAACTCCACGCGGGCGAAGCCGCGGGCATAAGCTAGTAAAGTATAAGATCCAAACCCTAAACGATAATGTCTGGAACAATATACTATCTAAAATTACCAACCCAGCTACCGACTTATGGAAAATAGTTAAGTCAATTAACTATCAACCAAACTCAATTCCCCCGCTCTCAACGTCAACCAATACCACCACCTCCTCAGCCCTTGAGCAATGTGAGACACTAGCCAATACCTTCCTAGACAATATGAACCTGACCAAAAATTGGGACAGTGACCCTAGCATTGAAGAGGCAGTGAACGAATCAATGAGGTTGCTAGACCGTTTTCAAATGAATGACTACCCAACACTTGTTGGCCAAATGAAATTCGCAAACTTGTAGCAAAGCTAAAATCAAATTAAGCGCCTGGTTTTGACGGCTTGGGAAATGTTTTACTGAAGAACCTCCCTCAGAAAGCTATTGTGTTTTTGACGAAGGTGTTTAATGGATGCCTACGCATTGCATACTTCCCGAGGTACTTAAAACACGCTAAATTCATAGCCATTAGGAAACCTGGGAAAGATCAGTCCATTCCATCTAGCTATCGACCAATCAGCCTATTACCAAGTATAGGGAAACTACTAGAGTCTATCATCCTATCTCGCCTCTCTAAAGCTACTGCACAAATCTTGATCCCTGAACAGTTTGGACTCCGAAGTTCACACTCGACCACGCAACAGCTAGCGAGAGTTGCTGAACACGTAGCTCATGGATTAAACCGCGGTCTTTCCACAGGCATGATTTTACTAGACATTGAAAAAGCCTTCGATTCTGTTTGGCACGATGGTCTTTTACACAAGTTATTAAAACATGAAGTACCTATTTGTCTAGTAAAACTCATTCAAAGTTACTTGCGTGACGGCGAGTAATGGGCGACTCGCTGTCCGACCATGGACCATGCCCGGGTCGACGGCGCGTTGTGTTCCACGCGCGCCTCAAAGAGTGTCAGCATAATGACGGGGCCCCCCTCTAGAGGGCCAAAGCCTGCCGGGGTCGCGGGACTCATAGAATTACCGTGACCCTGGAACATAAAGGGCTACTGAAGGACACCGTGGATTTTAGTCAGTACAAGTCTGACAGTCCCTCCCACTCTGCCCTGGGTGGGAGGACTCATTTGATGATTTTACCACGACAAAAAAAAAAAAAAAAAAAAAAAAAAAAAAAAAAAGTTACTTGCGTGATCGATCTTTCTCTGTCTATATAGGTAAAGACCATTCTGATCTATATAGGTAAAGATCATTCCGATCCTTGTACGTGAGAGGGATGGGATTTCGGCCTTTGCTGTACGGTCCGAAAATGACCTCAAGAAGATCATTGCCAATGAGAAGACAAGTGCTTAATACTTTTCCTATTGTGCAATACAGATTTATCATGTATGCATTTCTTCGGCCTACATTGATCTGTGTACATTTTGTGCAAATGTGTGAATGATTTATCTATCCATGTCTGCTTGCTATTAGTTTTATATACCTTGATTTTTTACATGATCTGTTATCTGCTCGTTCAGTTATTATTTATGAGCAGTATTGTTATTTATAGTATACCACGTCTTATGTCTGAGGTTTATGTAGTTATGTTAAACAACGCGTCATTTATGGTTAAAGAGAAAACGAATAGTTATAATTTCCTGTTCTACCTTACTTTATATGTCAAATTGTACACTGGAATGTTTCATGTTGCTGTACTAATTTATTTAGGCGTTAAAAATTGTTATCAATGGCTACTAATAATTTACTAACCGTTTTTTTTTTTCCCAACCGAGTCTATTCATTGATCCGGCTCGAAGGACCAATGAATAGACTCGGTTGGGACTTTATATTGAAACTAGTGGACTGTATAAAAAGGTGTAATACCACAATTAACATTAATCAATATGTGAAGACCGTACAAAGAAATGCCCGTAGTGGCCGGCGTCTGTGAGCTCAGTGTGTGGTAGGGCGCGCTGCGGCGCTCGCGCAGCCGGGTTCGGTACCCCGAGCCCCGCGCCCTCCCCGCGGTTATCCACGCATATGTGAGGCGCCGACAGATATATTACTAAAATTGTAGAGGAATTCGTACTAAGTTGCATACGCTTTATATGAGCATCATGTCGTGTTCTTATGATGTAATCATACTTACTGAAACCTGGCTTATTCCAAGCATCAATGAACTCGCTATCGTGAAATAGCGAGTTCATTGATGATCGCTACGCAATCTTCAGATGTGATCGTGATCGTCCAGCGACGAATAAGCGTGAGGGTGGAGGTGTCTTATGTCTGTTTGTGTGTGTCGTCTGTCCGCACATTTTCTTCGTGGCACTGTTACTCCCGAACCGTTTGTCCGATCGAGCTAAGTGAGGTCTTAAAAAATATTCAGCTCGGTCCAGAGATGGTTCTTAGCGAGTGCGATCGCGCTCAACCAGGTGCATGAAGGGTGCATATTTTTGGTATGGTTGTTAAAACAAAAATATTAAATATTTATTATTTATTTATTTACACTTCAAGCACAAAAGTACAATGGCGGACTTAATGCCATAGGCATTTTCAAATATCCATGGGATAATATGCATATATTTTTTATTTATTTATATTTTTAATCTAATTTATATCCCGCTTTTCGAATTACGTGT
Organism: Noctua comes; assembly: GCA_963082995.1. NCBI lineage: Eukaryota > Metazoa > Arthropoda > Insecta > Lepidoptera > Noctuidae > Noctua > Noctua comes. Next base: position 4,890,350 of record OY720293.1, read on the forward strand.
TGCAAAATGTAATTTTATTTAATTTTGCCTACTTAGAAATAGTAATAGCGTAACATAGTACTATAGCTGCACCGCAGAAAAAAAATCTCTTAACCTTTTCACCGCCAACGTACACAGAACGCGATGCCTCGCCAGCGCCAAGCTATAATTGTATTACGAAGTATACAGTAAACAGTACTGATGAGTGTATCGTCATATCGATGAATGAGATTTACACGCTTTAAATACAGTACTTTTATGTTTGATAGGTAGTTAAAAATTAAGAGTTTCTGATGAAGTCGTGGCGCTGGTGGCACGGAAATCTAGAACTTCAATTTTTTTTTTTTTTTAATGTTCTTTATTTATATAATATTTGAATACAATCTGCCTACAAATGATCTTATTCTATTTGTTAGCAAGTCAGGATTTATTTTGTTACATAGGCTAAATATATCGCCTTTTTAAACATCAAAACATGTTATTATTACCTTTTTAGGTTTAGGTTTAAAGAAACTTTATTCTCAATAAAAACATAACATGTCACTTACTTGAGAACAATAAATATTACTTAATTAAATACTTATATTAGGTTCGACAACATCCGTCACAGACTAAATAAAACTACTCGAAACTCGACCCACCCAACGCATTCATTTTTCAAGTAATGTCCGGTTAGCGGTTAGATACAGGCTAAGCTGGTTTTTGAATGCATTGAATGAGTGTAGGTTTCTTATGCTGGAGTATCTTATTGTATAGCTGTGCTCCTTCAAATGTAAGCATTTTTTTGCCATAGTTGGTCCTGGTTTTTGGTAGAACTAATAAACTTGCTCGTCGTGAGCTTCGTTGACTAACTTGTCTATGTTGGGTAAGTGTGATATTTGTGTGAATGTTTTTGTTAAGAACTTTTCTGATAAATGTACATGTGTTATAAGTATATACATAGTTGCTTTATGTTCATTATTTTTGTGTCTCTGTATATTTTTGTTGTTGATGTTAAGCGCGGATAGTTAAAGAGCTTTTTTATTAGTTTACTAGCTTATGCCCGCGGCTTCGCCCGGGTGGACTTAGGGAATTGCCTACGAGATCTTACTTCTGGAATAATAAGTAATCTATGTATCTATCTATAATACATACATAGATTTACATGTACTTGCTTATAACTTGCAATTATTAGTTTAAAGTTCTATCAATTAAATTAGATACGTGAAATATTGATACCTTGGTTTGAGATTGGACATCGGATTTACTGGATTTTACCTAAAGAGTATGTACACAAATTTTCAAGTTAATCGACCCCGAGAGTAAAAAGTTTCACAGAAAATTCAACACCCCATTTCACCCTCTAAGGGATAGGAATTTCGAAAAACTGATACTTACTCTTCACAAAGAATACACCCTCCAATATATATCTCTGGGACCCGCGGTTTGGGCTGTGCGTTGGTATATCAGTCAGCCAGTCAGGACATGGAATTTTAAATTGGGGGATGATTTTGGAAAAACTATGATACATTTATCTCATCATTTTAACTGAAGTATATGTAGACACATTTTCAAGTCAATCGACTCCGAGAATAAAAGTTTCACATAAAATTCAAAACCCCATTTCACCCTATTAGGGGTAGAATTTCAAAAAACCCTTTCTTAGTGGCTATTTACTCTTCACAAAGAATACATTCTCCAAATTTCATGTCTCTAAGACCAGCGGTTTGGGCTGTGCGTTGGTATATCAGTCAGCCAGTCAGGACATGGAATTTTAAATTGGCGGATGATTTTGGAAAAACTATGATACACGTATCTCATTATTTTAACTGATGTATATGTAGACACATTTTCAAGTCAATCGACTCAGGGAATAAAAAGTTTCATAGAAAATTCAACACCCCATTTCACCCTCTTAGGGGTGGTATTTCGAAAAACCCTTTCTTAGTGGATACCTACTCTTCACAAAGAATACACTGTCCAAATTTCATGTCTCTAGGACCAGTGGTTTGGGCTGTGCGTTGATGTATCAGTCAGCCAGTCAGGACATTGAATTTTAAATTGGGGGATGATTTTGGAAAAACTGTGATACACGTATCTCATTATTTTAACTGATGTATATGTAGACACATTTTCAAGTCAATCGACTCAGAGAATAAAAAGTTTCATAGAAAATTCAACACCCCATTTCACCCTATTAGGGGTGGAATTTCAAAAAAACCCTTTCTTAGTGGATATTTACTCTCCACAAAAAATACATTCTCCAAATTTCATGTCTCTAGGACCAGCGGTTTGGGCTGTGCGTTGGTATATCAGTCAGCCAGTCAGGACATGGAATTTTAAATTGGGGGATAATTTTGGAAAAACTGTGATACACGTATTTCATTATTTTAACTGAAGTATATGTAGACACATTTTCAAGTCAATCGACTCAGGGAATAAAAAGTTTCATAGAAAATTCAACACCCCATTTCACCCTCTTAGGGGTAGTATTTCGAAAAACCCTTTCTTAGTGGTTACCTACTCTTCACAAAGAATACACTGTCCAAATTTCATGTCTCTAGGACCAGTAGTTTGGGCTGTGCGTTGATATATAAGTCAGTCAGTCAGTCAGTCAGTCAGTCAGTCAGTCAGGACTTTGAATTTTATATGTATAGAAGATGATTCAGTATTCACGCGCGATGGCTTATTATTAGCGTATTTCATGTATAACTTTGGTGTTTCTAGTTTGGTGAATAGTTAATAATGTTAACTTTTTTAATTAGGGATGACTGAGAGTGTTATAAACGTAAGAGTAGACAAATATAATCAGAAAGCTTCGAACTGCTAAGCTATCGGGAGTTATACGTGATATTGTGAGTCAACCATAAAAGATAGACATATGCTGTTGTGGGATATTTTTTTTTAAAATAATTTTAAGGAGAACATTTCCGTCATACATGATTTCTGTGTAGCTTTAACCATTAAGGTTGCACACGCGACGGAAGCTTAAAAAATGGAGTAACTTCTCCCGTTTTCCCAACATTTCCCTTCACTGCTCTGCTCCTATTGATTGTAGCGTGATGAAAAGTATACTATAACCAACTCAGGAGTATGAAAAATAATTGTACCAAGTTTCGTTAAAATCCGTCGAGTAGTTTTTGTTTCTATAACGGTTATACAGACAGACAGACAGACAGACAAAAATTTTACTGATTGCATTATTGGCATCAGTATCGATCCCTAATCACCCCCTGATAGTTATTTTGGAAATATATTTCATGTACAGAATTGACCTCTCTACAGATTTATTATAAGTAATTATTATAAGTAATAATAATATAGATTTTGGGAAATTTGTAGTTGTGCTAGTTTCGTTTTTACAGCACTACCCCATATTTCGACCAAGTATAGTAGATGTGGCTTCACTAGGGAATTATAGATGGTGTATCGCAATCCTCGTGGAATGCACTGAACTATGTTGTGCAGAGCTCCGACTAGTGTCGAGAGCTTGTTCTTTACGTATTCGATGTGAGCATTCCAGGAAAGGGAACTATCTATTCTAAGACCGAGATATTTTTCGCAAGTTTTTAGCTGCAACGGCGTATCGTTAATTGTAAGTGGGTTAAATAGAGGAATATGTTTATTTTTTGCCTTATATATTACATAGCATGTTTTGGAAATATTTATTGTGAGAAGGTTGAACTGAAACCACAAAAATAGGGAATTTAAGTCCTCTTGAGCTCGTGAAATGATGTCGTGAATCGAAGACCCGAAGTAAAACAAACATGTATCATCGGCATACAAGGTAAGGTGACCGTGTAACTTTATTTCATGTATATTATTTATGTATATTAAAAAGAGCAAGGGGCCTAAAATTGATCCTTGTGGAACGCCATACGTTATAGGTCTTGCGTCACTTTGATAGTTACCAAGTTTAACCACTTGCGAGCGATTGGTTAGGTATGATTCGAACATTTTCAGAGCTTTGCCAGTAATATTAATGGATTCCAGTTTCTTTAAAAGTAGCTTGTGGGAAACGGTATCAAATGCTTTTTTCAGGTCTATAAAGATACCTAAGCATGTATTTTTACAGTCTATATTATGTTTTATTTTGTTTACGAGATAAATTGTAGCTGTAGTGGTATTACTTTTTGGTCTGAAACCATATTGACGATCGGTGATGAAGTTGATAGAGTTTAAGTATGTTTCTAGGCGATTGTGGAGGATTTTTTCTAGAATTTTTGACATTACAGGTAATACTGAAATCGGGCGATAATTGCCAGGATCACTGGCATTTCCTGATTTGTAGATAGGAGTTACTTTTGCAATTTTTAGTGTTTCAGGGAAGTTTCCATCAGCTAGTAATTTATTAAAACATTCGCTTAGGGTATATACAATTAAATTTTTGGTACATTTTATGACTTTGGTATTAATGCCGTCTATGCCCGTGCTACAGTTTGGATCAAGGTTTGTAATTATTTTAAGTATCTCTTTAGCAGAACAAGGATTTAAACTGGATAGCCCTTCGAGGTCTTTAGGAGGAGAAAAAGGTAACGCGCGGGCACAATCATCATGAAATGTAATAGGTATTTCATTCGCTAGTAGGGGTCCTATCGTGGAAAAGTAATCATTAAAGATTTGACAAATGTCATTAGGTTCTGTAACCGTTTTTGAATTAAATACTAGCTTTGAAGGAACACAACCTTGTTTTGTTTTGTTATTTGTTAAGGAGTTTATTAGATTCCACATTTTTTTTGGTTTTTTTATACATTTAGTAAACGCTTCGTAGTAGTAGGTATTTTTAGTTTTCTTTATTAGTTTGGCTACAGAGTCTCTTTTTTCAGCAAAGGCTTCTTTGATTAGTGCATTGTCAGGATTGCTTTTAAGTTCCGTCCCCATCATATTCCTTTCATTGATTTGGGCTATAATCTCTTTATTAATCCAGTCTTTTTGTGGAAGATTTAGTATTTTAGTCTTCGTAACTCTGCTTTTTTCTACACATGACTTTATCACATATTCCAATGCCAGGTAATCATTATAAGGGTTTTTATAGTCAGTTTTTTCCATGAAGTTATATAGGTTTGTGTAATTTATTGCTTCGTACTGAGCTCGCAATTTTCTAGGGCATTTTACTTTCTTGAGTTCTAAGTACATTTGATAGTGATCGGACATAGAAGATTTAAATATCACCATGTGGAATTTGTCGTTCACTAAATTAGTACTAATGTGGTCAATAATACTTTTCTTTGTTTTCGAGTCCCTTGTACAGTATTTTTTAGTTATTTTATTCAATAGTACATACCCGACCTCTTTAGTTGCTGTTTTGTATTGTTTAGTCTCTTTGTTGGTTTTTGCTAATAGATCGATGTTGAAATCGCCGAAAACGATCGCTCTCTTTCTTTGTTGAAGTTGAGACTCATATTCTTCAAGGAACTCCTTGTAGTTGGTGTTACCAGGGTTGTATATCGTCGACCGTAGGTTCAATTGGGGTAAGGGACAAAATACGATTTTTCAGGAGAGGCCGACAAAGTTTTTTTTCGGACTAAATCGATTATAACTTTTGTTGTAATTAACCTTTTTAGGATCTGATTTTACACATAATCTTATATTTTAGTGCTCTGTCTACTTGTATAACATTTATTTAAATAAATTAGCTATTTAAGAAAATAGATGTCCCTTACACCAAAATATTTTGGTAGAAGTGTCCCTTACTGACCAAATATCTTGTAGTCCCGTCCCTTACATTAAATTGACCTGCGTTGGATCGAATCTATTAAAGAAAAAATAGTGTAAAAGACTTGTTGAAAAAATTGTATGAAAGAAAATACAGTGTAAAGAGATTGTTGACAGAAAATGAAGTACACACTTTTGACGTACGGATATCTTAAATTTGGAAATCGTTATAAAAATCATTTAAGAGACATGAAAATGTGTGAGAACCGTGTGTGTGTTTTATTGTGTGGCGCTTACATGCAATGTTTGTACATTGTAATAGCCAATTTCTATTAGTTGGAATAAAACAATTTTTATATCATTTAATATATTTATTATAATCAAATTATAAAAAAATTATAAAAATACCTATACTTACTTTGAATTCTTATTCAAATAAAGGAGTAGCTGCAAATAATCATAATAGAGCCTATTAGGCATTGTTAGTCAGATAATTTAAAAAAAAAAAAATATTATGAGCCTGATTTGTGCCACTGCAGGGCAAAGGCCTCCCTTCCCTCTTTCTATTTATCTCAGTCTTTGGCTATTTGGGCCCAATCCTTTTGACAAGAGTTGCCACTTTGGCCAAATTTTTTAAATGTGGTCTGCCCAGTTCCATTTTAATTTGGTGGCTGTGTTGCAAACGTCTGCGATGTGGGTCTTGGATCGAATACTGTTCCGTACACCGTCAGAAATTTTGGCTCCTAGTATACTTCGTTCCATGGCTCGCTGGCAGAGCCCGAGTGCGGAGTTCTGACGCTTCGTTAATGACCACGTTTGCGCTACATAGGTGAGGGTGGGAAGGATGCACGTGTCCATTAGTTTCCTTTTGAGGGAAAGTGAAAGTGATCCTTTCATGAAGTGTTTCATCGACCAATAGCTCTTCCACGATTTCGGTCGAGCGACTTCTTTATCTTGCCTCACCTAGAAGGAGACTATTTGGCCGAGGTATACATACTCGTGGACATGCTCTATCTCCACACCCCCTGTCTTCTTTGCGTTTTGTGCTATTTGTCATTAACTTCGTTTTGTTCATTTTAAGTCCGACCTCGAGGCTGGCGTGGCTCAGTTTTTCGAGCATGAGCCCAACTCAGCCGCTGAAGACGGGAGAAGACAGCAGATTGGCTTAATGAATTGAAGCCATTGGATTCAGTTTTTCCAAACAAATATAATCTGAAAATGATACAGCAACAAATTAGAAAATTGCTAGTATTAGTGACTGTTATATCAATAGGTATCATTAGCTGAAAATGTTTACTTTTTATTAAATTTTAGTTACTCTCGTTCTCTGACTGATAATGAAGTTTCGTCATTTCTAGAGTTGTCAATGTCACTGTCCTCAATTGTATCATTTATGCTCTCCGAAAATTCAGAGCTTACTGTTGACTCGGACCTACAAAGCACACAAGTAAGAGTTAAAATAATTTTGGTAACTACCCTATCCCTCATCATTCAGACTTAGTTCGTATTCAGGAACGAACATTTAACTATATACAATCATTTTGGAAAAAGAACAGGGTTTCGAGCGCACACGGAAGGGCGCGCGAGCGCTTTCACCCATTAAGTTTTAGTTATAATTTTGATACTTCATTTTCAAAAAAAAACGTCCAATCAAGTTTTTTCTAGAACCTATAAACGCAAGGTTTAATTTATTTTTGTATCGTTTAAAAAGCGAACAGGTAGAAACTGCGAAACTTACTTTTTATTCTTCGGAGAAGGTGTCGATTTCACCTTAGCTGGTGGTCTTTCTCCTCATCCTCATCTTTTGATGTGAAATATTACTATATGAACTGTAAACAGTGTTATCTATGTAAACATTTAGCGGTGCCTTTGAGTACCTAGTAATTATTGTCCATTATTAGAGAATAATTAGGTTACATTGAATAGTTTTAAATCTGATTCTTTTATTACTATCATACAAGAATCGATATCTATTAAAATAAGCAAACAAAATTAGCATTAGGCATAGGCACACCCACAGACAGCTTAAAATATGTATTGTAACAATGATTTTAGTATGACAAAATTTATATACTTACTGTGTTATCTTATTTACTATTTGTAGTAATTTCTATCTGCGACTAAGCAACCGGTTTAAATGGTTTGTTTTTCCGTTTTTACCACATTCTCTTCGTCAAAAACCGTGCAAAATCCCGACCAAACGAAAGGTGAACTCGCACTGATAGCAATTTGTTTATGCCCGCGCGCTTCTTTCGCTTTGATATCATCATCTCTTTCGCACACAGAAAGTTGTTGTAAGATAGAAAAGGATAGTAATAGTGATGTTCTTGTGTTATGATTCTATTATGGGTTAAATATTCATTACTTCTCACGAGAAAATTGATGTAACGGACACCGAACTTAAATATAATTCGATTCAAATAGGTGTAATGTTGACATTGCTTAAAGTATGACAATGCAAATTGAGGTAAGGGACAACTATGTCAAAACTCGTGCAATCCATTTAAAGTATGGGTGATATTTATTTTTTGAGATAACAAAGGCATTAGTGTAAGGTCAGTTTTATTATGGTTTCTTCAAACATAAACCATGTAATGGTAATTCGTTGATTGGGAAGACCCTTACCTTATTCGAAGTAGATTGGCGGCGGTACTTACACCATTTGAAGTTGCTATATTGCATAGTTTTTCAGATACATGGTTATTATGGGGCTGTTTCGAAATTTTGACCCAAGAAATCAGTAGGGTAAGGGACATTTTTCTTAAGCTAGAATTTTTTCATATACACCATTCGAAAGAGCGAAAAATTCTGAACAAAACTGTATACTCAACTCATTTTGGGTGTTTTGTCCCTTACCCCAATTGAACCTACGGTCGACGATATTACTCCGACTTCAAAATCATGCCTTTCCAAGTGTATCCATAAGTAGTTATTTCCACCTAAGTACTTAGACTCCGATAAACAATGTTTGAGATCATTGTGGATAAATGCTGAAACTCCTCCTCCTTTTGAGTCTGTTCTATAGTTATAATAATGGGTATAATTCTCAATTTGCAGTGCCAAGGCTTGGGTTTCCGATCTTATCCAGGTTTCTGTTATTAGAATGCCATGTGTGGTTTTTGGTAGTGATTTTAAGATACATTTTAGCTCGTCCAGCTTTCCGCTTTTCCGTATACTTCTAGCATTTAGGTATAAAATCTTAGTCGTGATTTGCAAGTATTAATAGTGCGATAGTCATTAAGTATTTCATAGGTGTTACAGTACATGTCGGAAGTTGTATTGCCGCAGATTAGTTTGGGTTTTTTGGAGACTTTTTTACAACTGTTGGTGTCCCGTGTATGTATTTTATTGTGAGGTCAGTCTCACCATCATTTTGACGGCGTGCTAATTCGTCTTTCAGACTCTTCAAATATAGCTGCTGTGTCGGAGTCTGGTCTGAGAATACTTTTATATTTTGTGGCAGTTTGTCTCTGTTTTGTAGAAGATATTTAGCAGAATCTGAAGTGTTGAACCATGCTTTGATGCTGCGGTGTTTGCCAGGAGTGTATTTTCCAATTCTAAAAATCTTTGTAGGCTTAGGAAGATCTTTGCACACCTTGTTAGTGATTTCCCAGACTTCTTGTTCGTCTTTAGTCATTCTGTCTTGTGCGTCGGTGGCAGTTTGTTCGGGTACCCCAACTATGATAATGTTTCTTTCTCTGGCTTTCCGATCTGCTACCTCTTTAATTACTTGCTCATTCGAATAGAGTTGGTTTTTTATTGTAGACGAGTCTGGCTGGAAGTTGGATGATAGCTTGAGAGCACTGAGGTCCGATTCAATTGATAATATTTTTTGCCGGTCCTGTTGGACTTGGTTTTCTAATTGTGACACAGTTGAATGCAGTTCTTTTTGCCCTTGTGCGATGTTAGACGTTGAAGATTTGATCTCATGAATCTGGGTGCTATTTTCGCGAATCAAGTTCATTGTTTGCTCGTTAGATAATTTAAGCTCAGAAATTTGTGTAGTGACCTCTGTAAGACTTTCTTGCATGTTTTTCATTATCTGCTCATTGGATCCTACGTATTTTTCCAGTAATTGGCCGATACGGCCTAATTCTGATCTGATTTCTTTTATTTCATCAGCATATTCACAGTCATGAGTTGACGGCGGTTGTTTACGTTTACACCGGAAGGTAATTTGAGAATCTGCTGCGAGCGCACTTAAATTGGATAGGTCGGGGGAGCTGTGTGTGGTACCTATGGCACAGCTTGTATCTGTGCCGATAGGTGTACCAGGTGTACGTGATGGTGGCGATCTTTTTACACTCATTGTAGTTAATATGGTTCGTATCCAGAAGCAATCAACGTACAAAAACTTCACACAGTAGTTTAAAGTAAATAATGAGGTATTCTGTGGTTTGTATTTAATCGTTACCTTGAACGAGCGCAGGGTCACTGTGCGACAGAGTCAAATAATTATCACTGCACCTTTTCAGCGGAGATGAGTACGTTACGGCCGAACGCGGAGTCTCTGTGCAAGCGAGTTAAAAAATGTCCGTCTTTGTCGCGCAGAGGTGAAACACGGCGAGCGCGGGGTTATGCCGGCGCAGCGACAGACACTCGTTTGTTTTAGCGGTATTGAACACAGTGGCGTAGCGACGTAATGAACAATCACAGTTTTCAAAGATTTGAACTCTATTTTGAGTGCACTACTACTTAATTTTGAAGGACACAAATTTAATTTTTTTTAATATCGATGATAACACGTCTGTTCCGTATGGAGTCGAAACTCTTACCTTTTTAGGTGTTGACTTAATATATTGATTAACATCGATTAACTAAGTATGTGCAGGTCTTAGTTAGGACCCACATAATATTTACAATAACTTACATACAAAATGTACGTTTTATAATAATGGTAAGTTATAATAATATAAGGTAGGTAGTGGGTAGTTTTGTGCAAAGTTTGCGAATACACAGCCGGTCAAGCGGCGTCGGCCAGTAAGGGCTCAAACACAAAAACACGTTACACGACAACGCCACGTGCCACGTGCAACGCAACGTGCCACGTTGCACAGCACGTCGTCGTGACGTAAAATATGGCTGAAAGATATGGATGGATCCAGTATTTTCTTTGTATCTGTTTCTTCTTTATCCGTCTTCTTAGTCATCGAGTTTTTGGCCCCTTACTACATCCGCAATGACGTCTGCGCATAGATCTTAGAATGCCCACTACCCTTCAGTTTACTTCAGGTTAATTGTGCTAACAAGGAGAGAAATAAACAGTTGTCTACGACAGAACTCGGGGAAGCGATGGAAATATGCATTAGGAAGGGTCATGAAGAAGAGCTACAAGAAGAAATAGAAGAACTTAAGGAGACAGGATCTTTAGGAAAAAAGGAGACGTGTGCTACTTTGACTTGAATGCGGATCTCCTCGACAAACTTGACCGTCTTCTAAATAACTGCATTCGATTCGTTTTCAATTTGCGTAAATATGATCATGTCTCCGAGCACCGGACTTTTCTTAAGTGGTTGCCCATACGTCAGCGTAGGGAGCAAAGGGCGCTTACCACCTTGTTTTCTTTTCTTGTTTCTCCCACTTCCCCTAGTTACCTTGCTCCCCACTTTCAGTATATTTGCTCCAACCATAATAGGAGCCTGCGATCATCGCAAAACCGTATGCTTCAATGTCCCTCTCACCGCACTGACTTCATTCACCGATCATTCTTTGTCCAATCTATATCTCTGTGGAATGCGCTTCCCCAGGAAATCAGGATGGTAACCAATCGCGTATCTTTCAAATTTAAAGTTCGCGAGTACATTCGGAAGAAGCTGGCAGTTTCGTCACGACGGTAATGTTTTCCCCATTGTTTGTGTTTTTATCTATACATATAAAATTCAAAGTCCTGACTGACTGACTGACTGACTGACTGACTGACTGACTGACTTATATATCAACGCACAGCCCAAACCACAGGTCCTAGAGACATGAAATTTGAACAGTGTACTCTTAGTGAAGAGTAGGTATCCACTAAGAAAGGGTTTTTCGAAATTCCACCCCTAAGAGGGTGAAATGGGGTGTTGAATTTTCTATGAAACTTTTTATTCTCTGAGTCGATTGACTTGAAAATGTGTCTACATATACTTCAGTTAAAATGATGAGATACGTGTATCACGGTTTTTTTTTAAATCATCCCCCAATTTAAAATTCAATGTCCTGACTGGCTGACTGATACATCAACGCACAGCCCAAACCGCTGGTCCTAGAGACATCAAATTTGGAGAATGTACTGTTTGTGGAGAGTAGGTATCCACTAAGAAAGGGTTTTTTTGAAATTCCACCCCTAAGAGGGTGAAATGGGGTGTTGAATTTTCTGTGAAACTCTCTCGAGGTCGATTGACTTGAAAATGTGTCTACATATACTTCAGTCAAAATGATGAGATACGTGTATCACGGTTTTTTTTTTAAATCATCCCCCAATTTAAAATTCAATGTCCTGACTGGCTGACTGATACATCAACGCACAGCCCAAACCGCTGGTCCTAGAGACATCAAATTTGGAGAATGTACTGTTTGTGGAGAGTAGGTATCCACTAAGAAAGGGTTTTTTTGAAATTCCACCCCTAAGAGGGTGAAATGGGGTGTTGAATTTTCTGTGAAACTCTCTCGAGGTCGATTGACTTGAAATTGTGTCTACATATACTTCTATTAAAATGATGAGATACGTGTATCACAGTTTTTCCAAAATCATCCCCCAATTTAAAATTCAATGTCCTGACTGGCTGACTGATACATCAACACACAGCCCAAACCGCTGGTTCTAGAGACATTAAATTTGGAGAATGTACTCTTTGTGGAGAGTAGGTATCCACTAAGAAAGGGTTTTTTTTTTAATTCCACCCCTAAGAGGGTGAAATGGGGTGTTGAATTTTCTGTGAATCTCTCTCGAGGTCGATTGACTTGAAAATATGTCTACATATATACTTCAGTTAAAATGATGAGATACGTGTATCTCAGTCTTTCCAAAATCATCCCCCAATTTAAAATTCAATGTCCTGACTGGCTGACTGATACATCAACGCACAGCCCAAACCGCTGGTTCTAGAGAGACATTAAATTTGGAGAATGTACTCTTTGTGGAGAGTAGGTATCCACTAAGAAAGGGTTTTTCGAAATTCCACCCCTAAGAGGGTGAAATGGGGTGTTGAATTTTCTATGAAACTTTTTATTCTCTGAGTCGATTGACTTGAAAATGTGTCTACATATACTTCAGTTAAAATGATGAGATACGTGTATCACGGTTTTTTTTTAAATCATCCCCCAATTTAAAATTCAATGTCCTGACTGGCTGACTGATACATCAACGCACAGCCCAAACCGCTGGTCCTAGAGACATCAAATTTGGAGAATGTACTGTTTGTGGAGAGTAGGTATCCACTAAGAAAGGGTTTTTTTGAAATTCCACCCCTAAGAGGGTGAAATGGGGTGTTGAATTTTCTGTGAAACTCTCTCGAGGTCGATTGACTTGAAAATGTGTCTACATATACTTCAGTCAAAATGATGAGATACGTGTATCACGGTTTTTTTTTTAAATCATCCCCCAATTTAAAATTCAATGTCCTGACTGGCTGACTGATACATCAACGCACAGCCCAAACCGCTGGTCCTAGAGACATCAAATTTGGAGAATGTACTGTTTGTGGAGAGTAGGTATCCACTAAGAAAGGGTTTTTTTGAAATTCCACCCCTAAGAGGGTGAAATGGGGTGTTGAATTTTCTGTGAAACTCTCTCGAGGTCGATTGACTTGAAATTGTGTCTACATATACTTCTATTAAAATGATGAGATACGTGTATCACAGTTTTTCCAAAATCATCCCCCAATTTAAAATTCAATGTCCTGACTGGCTGACTGATACATCAACACACAGCCCAAACCGCTGGTTCTAGAGACATTAAATTTGGAGAATGTACTCTTTGTGGAGAGTAGGTATCCACTAAGAAAGGGTTTTTTTTTTAATTCCACCCCTAAGAGGGTGAAATGGGGTGTTGAATTTTCTGTGAATCTCTCTCGAGGTCGATTGACTTGAAAATATGTCTACATATATACTTCAGTTAAAATGATGAGATACGTGTATCTCAGTCTTTCCAAAATCATCCCCCAATTTAAAATTCAATGTCCTGACTGGCTGACTGATACATCAACGCACAGCCCAAACCGCTGGTTCTAGAGAGACATTAAATTTGGAGAATGTACTCTTTGTGGAGAGTAGGTATCCACTAAGAAAGGGTTTTTTGAAATTCCACCCCTAATAAGGTGAAATGGGATTTTGAATTTTATGAGAAACTTTTTATTCTCGGAGTCGATTGACTTGAAAATGTGTCTACATATATACTTCAGTTAAAATGATGAAATACGTGTAGGTATCACAGTTTTTCCAAAATCATCCCCCAATTTAAAATTCCATGCCCTGACCGGCTGACTGATATACCAACGCACAGCCCAAACCGCGGGTCCCAGAGACATGAAAATTGGAGGGTGTATTCTTAATTTTTTTGAAATTCCTACCCATTAAAGGGTGAAATGGGGTGTTGAATTTTCTGTGAAACTTTTTATTCTCGGGGTCGATTGACATGAAAATTTGTATACATACTCTTCGGATAAAATCCAGTAAATCCGATGTCCAATCTCAAACCAAGGTATCAATATTTCACGTATCTAATTTAATTGATAGAACTTTAAACTAATATTTGCAAGTTATAAGCAAGTACATGTAAATCTATGTAAGTATGTACGTCATTCGAATCTTCGTATCACTCCCGTATTATAGATAGATACGTAGATTACTTATTATCCCAGAAGTAAGATCCCGTTGGCTATTCCCTAACTCCACGCGGGCGAAGCCGCGGGCATAAGCTAGTTTTAGTATATTCGTGTAAATGTCTATTTTCATTTATCAAAATTTTGATATGTATTTATAGTATTTGTTATATATTTATAGTATTTTATATATACTTATAGCTAATCGTATTATTAATTAAAACTATTTTCAGATACACCTACCACTGTTTGTCTCTGTATCACCCAAAGGTTGACTGGTAGAAAATGCCTATGGCATTAAGTCCGCCTATGTGCTTTTGTGCTTGAAGTGTAAATTAATAAATAAATAAAAGGAAAGAAAGTATGAATCGTTAAATTTATTTTTGGATTCAAAGGGGTAGTTAGAGTGGGCGTTCGATTAGAGATGTCTCAGTTGAGTTATGATCGCAAACATCCAATACTTATGCCCAAAGATTCGTTCCTCACGAAGCTTCTCATAAGCGAGGCGCATCAAAAAACGATGCAAGGAGGGCCTCAAGCTATGATCGTTTACTTGAGATTTCAGTATTGGATTGTAGGAGTCAAATCTTTAGTAAAGGTAAGCCTTTACTAAAGATTTGATTTTAGAAAATGCGTTACTTGCATTCGGTATTCAAATAAAACCAGAGGCCAACTAATGGGACAGCTACCATCTCCTCGTGTTACACCAAATAAAGCTTTTCTGTACAGTGGCGTCGATTACGCTGGCCCGATAAACGTCAGAATGTCTAAAGGGTAAATAAGTCGTATAAGGGGTACATCGCGCTTTTCATCTGTCTGTCGACGCGGGCGATTCATATCGAAGCAGTCAGTGACATGACGTCCAAAGGTTTCTTGGCCGCTTTTAAGAGGTTCGTGGCCAGATGTTGACACTGTGCAGAACTACACAGTGACAACGGCACAAATTTTGTTGGCGCTGCGCGAGAGCTTCAGGAATTATTTAAGGAAGAAAAATCTAAATTCATTCCTGAATTGGTTGAGTACTTAGCAAATAATGGTACAAAGTGGAACTTTATTCCTCCTTACGCTCCAAATTTCGGTGGACTATGGGAGCCAGGAATACAGTCTACTAAATACCATCTCAGAAGGGTTATAGGGAACTCTACATTAACGTTTGAGGAACTTACGACGGTGTTGGCACAAATTGAGGCGTGCCTCAACTCGAGACCGCTTTCCTGTGTGGATCAAAACGAGTTAACAATGTTAACTCCGGGACATTTTTTGGTTGGGGAACCACTTGTCCTTGTACCTGATACGAATTTCGAAAAGGCTAACATTTCTAGTCTCAGACGGTGGCAACTTACCCAAAGAATGTTACAGGACTATTGACGGCAGTGGTCACAAGATTATTTAAATCAATTTTTACAACGCCATAAGGCTCTAGACAGACGGACCGCATTTCAACTGCAATCTAACCGCAAATTGCAGTTCGGATGCGGTTTGAATGCAGTTGAAACGACTACAATAGAACTGCAAACCAAACGTGCAGTCCGATTGCAGTTCAATTGCAGTCGGCGTGCAATCGTGTGAACTGTACACTGACTTTGGTTTCAAACTGCATCCGTACTGCAATTTGCGGTTAGATTGCAGTTGAAATGCGGTCCGTCTGTCATCAGCCTTAGTGGGCTCACCAAAATTCAGAACCAGCCGTAGGTGGCATAGTTCTGATAAAAGAGGATGATTTACCTCCTGGCAACCACTTTGCTGGGAAAGATTGAGTTAAAACATCCTGGGCCCGACGGAATCACTCGAGTCGTTACCGTCAGAACTATAAAGAAAACACCTTTTGCTTGCTTATTACTTTTTATTAGCACAACTGCACTGTTTGCCGATCGAACAACGACTGACTCTTCATTAGAGCTTACAAATTCAAGAGGCATTTACCCCACCTAGAATAACGATGATGCATGGATGTCGTAAGTTCATAATCGTTATTTCAAAGTGTTGTCAAAGTAAAAATTTATCATGCGGTCCATGGCCGTTTATGGGGCCCCGGTGTGGGCGCGTTCTTTGAGGCGGCGAGCCGCCCACTACCTGAACGTGCCCCAAAAGGTGATAGCCATGAGGCTAATCCGCGGGTACCGAACGATCTCCGGCGAGGCGGCTAGTCTCTTTGCCGGATTGCCGCCATGGGATCTGGAGGCGATAGTCCTCGCGCGCCTGCACGAATGGCGCTCGGAGGCACTAAGTCGGGTGGAAACTCCGCTGCCGCGGCAAATTGCCGCTCAGCGGACAGACCTCCGGCATGATCTCATGGCGACATGGAGAGAGCGACTGTCGCAACCCCGTGCAGGGCACGCCACCATAGTGGCGATAAGTCCCCTCTTTGAGGAGTGGCTAGAGAGGCGCCACGGCGCCCTCACCTACCACCTGACGCAGGTCCTCACCGGACACGGTTGTTTCGGGAGGTTCCTGCACCGGATCGGGCGGGAGGAAACGCCCGGGTGTTTCCATTGCGAGGATCGTCCGGAGGACACGGTGGAGCACACCGTGGAGGTCTGCCTCGCTTGGGCGGAACACCGTCGTGTCCTCGTAGCGGCGATTGGCGGCGGCGATCTATCGCGTCCGGCCCTGGTTCAAGCCATGGTCCGGAGCGAGAGAGAATGGCAAGCTGTTACCTCCTTCTGCGAAGCAGTCATGCTAGTGAAGGAGGTGGCGGGACGTGAGAGGGAAAGAACCTCACATCCCAGCCGCCGCGGGAGACGCCCTGGGCGTCGGGGGTCACGTGGTGGCTCCCGGCCACCGTAGGCGCGGGCCTGTGGACGGCGAGCTATGGGCTAGCTCACCGTCCGGCCGTCTTATGACGACGGCGCGTTCGTCCTCCACGCGCGCCTCAAAGAGATGTCAGCAATGATGTAGGGGTCTGCTAGGGCCGATGCCTGCCAGGGCTGTGGGACTGTTCGAAAGAGATACCGTGGCCTTGGAACACAAAGGAACATGGATGGGTTTTAGTCAGTACAGGTCTGACACTCCCTTCCGCTCCGCCCAGAGTGGGGGGGTCATTTAATGATTTCCCATCCGAAAAAAAAAAAAAAAAAATCTTTTAGAATTAGCTTAAAAAAAACAGATACAATAATAATTCATATTCTGTCAGTGATGCCACAGTGAATATGATAATTTTATAGTAAAATCAAACATTTTTGTAATCTAACTAAGGAAATCACAACACTCGGCCATCCGACGGCGTGCTAACTCCGAAGCACGCAATAATCACATCACTGAGGCAATTACATCAAAAGCAAAATTAAATAAATTAAAATAACTAAAAATCATATCACATTGATAAATGACATCGTATTCAGTTCGTACATTATTAAAGGAAAAATGAGTATACACAACAAATAACTTAAAAACTGTATACTATTTGCTACATCTACTTTCTAACTACATAAATATATTAATACTAAATATACAAGGTGTTGCTTTGCATCCTCGTCAAAATTCAGGAGGTTGTCTTATAAGACGTAAATAATCAATATAAATTACGGAACCTGGTCAATAATAATAAACGCTGTTTTTTTTTGTTGTTTAAATTTGACACTAATTCAGAATGAAGCTCTTCGCAAAAGAGGAGAATCACCCGTCGCCTTTCATGGCGCGAGGCTCCGCCCACTTACACCTACGACACACAAACATGCGGATACGCACGTGCGCGCTTTATACCTACAGTGACCGAATGGCAATGATTTATCCTAGTTCGAACTCGAAAATCACTTTCGTTATTGTCATAAATTTCGCTTAATAATTAATTCATTTTTAAGTATCATAAGAATGCGGAAATCTTACTAACAAAAGTAGTACTAGTGCCCCAAAGAAAAGTTCACTGACCTACTGTAAGTACGGTGGTTATCAGCTGATTAACAAAATGTTAGTTTTGTTATGGCGTTTTATTGCAATTCTGCTGAATGAACAATCCTAAAATTGGTAATCTTAGATTTTAATAATAAAAACATGTAACAATCCTACTACCTACCGGTAAGATTTAGGTAAGTACCTATAACCTGAGGCGCACAGCTGTTTGTTGGCTATGTTGCTACTTGCTGCATAGATAAGCGCGCGCGCTCGTATTTACCTAAATGCGCCGAGTACGCATTGTAGGTAAACACAGCCCAAGGTTTTCGTACCGTTATGATTTTGTTTTTAGTTGTGGATTGAATTTGGAAATTGAAATTGGTTGATTTTAAATTTTCCTTCCTACTTAATGGGCTTAGGACCGGCAAAAACACCTTAGACCGATCTACTAAATCTAAAATGTGCAAGTTATGTAGGCATGTGGCGGTAATTTTGTTTGATAGGTATTATTGGCGTAGTTAAAAATTTGAAATCAACTTATTTACACTAATAAAATTGATTTAGCTAACGTATTTACAAATGATTGTCTATGTACAAATAAATAAATTACCTACTTAGGTTACCTGGAGGTATTGTTCAAAGTTTCCACCACCACACTCTAGGCACAGTCTAGCACGACGTCGCTGATTATCTTTCAGTTTACGCAACACTAACACATTCGTTTTTAAAGTGTCGAAAGCACTGATCACTCTTGCACGTAATTCTGTTACACTTGTGACTTCCTCCGTGTACACTAAACCTTTTAACGTCTCCCCACAAATAAAAGTCCAGGGGCGTCAGGTCCGGAGAACGCGGTGGCCAGGCCACAGGTCCACCGCGGCCGATCCACTGGTTGCCAAACCTTTTATTCAAGTACTCGCGTACTTGCCGAAGGCGACAGGCAGGGCTTCGCTGCCGCGAGCTTGAGCATGCCTTGGAACGTTAAACTGCCGATGATCTCGCAGTCTCTGCGTAGCAGCCAGCATAAGGCTCTGTGATGGGGGTTCCCGATTGGGAAACAGTTCCGCGAACAGCTGGATGGCTCGACGTAGGCTGTCTCCGCTGATGGCATACAAGCGGACCATTTCCACCAACTCAACATTGGAGTAATTGTCCGTCATCTTGCACTACATACGAGTACACGGGGAGCGTAATTTGCATGCACATGCACACGGCTCGCCGGTTTTTATTGCACTGACCGCGGGGCCTGGGTGCGGTTGGGCGGAGTTTAGGGAATACGAAATTATTGAATGAACGTTTGCGTTTGTTTGTGTGTGAGAATTGGCGGTTTAGGGCTAGTATTAGACAGGTCGCGTTTTAATACGGGTGGTGTTACACTTACTATTTCCGATAATAAGAAAAAAAATACCTACTCATTTTATTATTGATTCGGGTCGAGAATCATTAGTATAGTGACCTCCTTGAATTTGACGAGGATGCAAAGCAACACCTTGTATCTACTTACACCTATTTTTCCGACTCTGAATTATCATTATTCGAGGCGGACGAATCAGATTCTGACCCTGACGATTCGTTAATTCCCAACGATTGGAAATTAATCCACGGTCGCATTCTATCAGCAGCTACTACACTTACATATTTTTTTTGTATTGAACCCTGGCACATTGACAATTTCGTATCTATCATTACCTAAACATTTTGCTACTTTATATGGACCGATAAATTTAGGGAGTAATTTCTTGCTTTTCCCAGCATTATTAAAACTAGTTTTTGTAATTTTTATTAAATCACCTACTGAATAGGAAACAGCAGGGGATCTTTTAGAGTCATATGTTTCTTTCATATGTTTTTGATTTTTGTCGATATTTTTAGAGATTTCATTTCTTATTTCATCAATGTTTGAAATAGATGGGGATAAATCTTGTACCTCGAAATTATATTCATTACTTTCTAACATGTTTTCAGTTGCACCGTTAAGTTTAGTGCCGAATAACAATTCCGACGCACTTTTTTTTGTTGTTGCATGAATGGTGTTATTTATGCCCCATTGTACTTTACCCAGTTACTGGTCCCAGATACGTTCGTCTTTGCCAAAAGTTTGAGTTGACAGGGCCGTAAGAATTGTCTGGTTGAACCTTTCTGCTTGGCCATTTGCTCGAGGGCAAGCAACTGCGTTTAGCACGTGTTTAATACCTTTACTAGCACAAAAATCATTAAACTGTTTCGAGGTAAAAGCTGTCCCACGATCTGAAATTATTCTAGTCGGAGCTCCAAAACCATTAAATAAGTTTTCGAGTATTTTGACAACATTTTTAGTTTTAGTATCTTTAACTGGTCTGGCAAAGAGATATGTATTTTGTAAATGCATCAACTATAGTTAAAATATAATTATTACGATATTTACTGCGCACAAATGGTCCCAAATGGTCTAAATTGTAACGTGTGAAATGGTTTCGCAATTTTCTCAATAGGATGCAAGAGCCCACTACGTGTCCTTGCCGAATTGTCCTTGTTAAAAGCACAATCAATACAAGAAGCTACATATTTTTTTACATACCGTCTTAGTTTAGGAAACCAATGTTGACTTTGAATTCGTTCAAGTGTTTTTGTATAACCAAAATGGCCTAGATCGTCGTGGATGGCCTTACAAATTTGCCACCTGGCATTTTTGGGAATAACTAAACGAGTATCATCTTGTACTTTTCTGTGTAACGCATGGTTTTTAATCACAAAGTTTTTTTTTTATGTCTATATTATCTTCATCAAGATTGGGTTTCAAAATTTTAACAATTCTTTGTAGTTCTGGATCGGCCATTTGCAACGTAAGTATCCAGCTTTCTGTGGATATAGTGAGGACAAAAATTGAGACGGAAATTCATATTGTTTTGGGGATTCCTGCTTAGAGCATCAGCATAGCTCATTTTGCACCCGGGTCGGTATTGAATATGGAAGTCAAATTCACTGATCTGTAACCACCGGCGTGCAATGCGAGGAATTAAATCTCTTTTAGTCAATGTTGTCTTCAGTGCATTGCAATCTGTGTATACAGTAAATTTTAGGCCAAAGAGGTAAGGTCGAAATTTTTTTAGGGAACAAACTACTGCTAACGTTTCTAATTCGTATGAATGGAAATAGCGTTCTTCGGAAGTGGTCTGTCGACTGAAATAGGCCACAGGTTTTAACACTCTAGGATCTGCTTGCCATTGAAGTAAGATTCCTCCCAATCCTAAAGAACTGGCATCTGTATGCAGCTCAGTTTCCAATGTTTGGTCATATAAAGCAAGTAAGGGGCGCGCTCTTAAATTATTTTTTAGTGTTAAAAATGAGTTATTTTGGTCACGCTCCCATTTCCAAGGAGTATTCTTTTTTAGCAAATTGGTAAAAGGCCTAGCAATCTCACCGAACCCCTTTACAAACCTACGGAAGTAACTTGCTAGTCCTGAAAATTGGCGCACCGCATGAATGTTACTTGGAACAGGGAAATCCCTGACAGCAATTATCTTTCTCTCACTAGGTTTAATGCCTTCCGCAGAAACTTCATAGCCTAAATATTCTATAGTCCTGTCAAAGAAACTACATTTGGATAGCTTTAAGGTAAGCCCAGCGTCACGAAGTAAACCTAAGATTACTTCCAGCTTTTTAAAACCCTATCCAATAGTAACAGACGGGATAAAAAGGTCATCCATATAAGCAAATACAAAATCGAACCTTCTCGACCCCAACAATCTGTTAATCATCTTTTGAAAGACAGCCGGGGCATTTGCAAGTCCGAACGGCATGCGTTTAAATTCATAATGACCGTTCGGAGTAACAAACGCAGTAAGGTGACGGCTGTCTTTCCCCATCGGTATCTGATAATACCCAGACGCAAGGTCAAGCGTAATAAAGAATTTATAACCACTCAAAAAAGGCAATTGCCCATTTTTGGCCAAGAAACGCACACGAAAAAGATTTACGCTAAAAAAAACATCATAATTGAATATGAATTATCAACTTATACATTCTATCATAAAAGTAAGCGATATTTTAACGTAATTAATAAGATTTGAAATGATTATTCTATAAGATCAACAAAACATCGTCAGGGAAGTGTTGCCATTTTAAAACTAGAAGTCAATTTAAATCGATTATCGATACATTTATTTTAGTTAAGTGACAGTAACCGGCATAAAACAGACTTTGTTTCCGATATATTATGAAAAGTCGGATGGTGCGTTTATACTTTATTAATAGTTAGAGAATACACATCAAATTGTCATCAAGTGAAATCAAATTAAAATTATTATCGATTAAGTATCGATTTTTATTTAATTGCACTGGCAACCGCTCCCTGATTTAAAAAAGTCATATTGAAAGTTGTCAAACAAATTACAAACGTCACGTAAACTCTCGACTGTAGTTTTTGTTGTTTGTGTTTGTTTTTGTTATTCTGGATTTTACATAAAACCAACGAATTGGCATTAAAATGGACTCCGATGATTCTTCTAATCTTAACGACCTTGGCGTGAATATGGATTCTGCTTCTGCTTCATCCGAAACTCCTCGCGCGAGCATGGACCCGATAACGAACTATGATGATCACCCTGGCATTCACACTGGACAGTCGAGTTCTTCGAAAGCATCAACAATTGATCCAAACATACACTTACGTTGTGTGAATTGTGATATAAATATATCGAGACTGTGAAGACATCCATTGGTTATCGCAGAGGTGCGACGTCTTATTCAAAGATGGAAAGAACCAGAGCAGGTAAATAACTCTAATATCTATAAGTTATCAACATAAATTGGATACTAGGTGATTTTCTTACTAATTGTATACTTTTAATTCAATAGGTACAAGTAACAAGTGACAACTTGGTACTAATTCTTGTTGGATGTCAGCTTGGAGTGAAATAAGACAAACTGCTCATATGGGTCAACAAAGTGCTCCAATTGTTGGTCATTCACATGTGTGCATCTCCTGTGGGCACTCGCTTTTACGAAAAAGATCTCACACATTGAAAACAGACACACCTCGAGAGGATCGTATTAGAAATGAGGTTGTTCGTCAAATTGCACCACGTGAGGCAAGATATTCCCTTTGTAAATGTAACTTTACACTCCCAATATAATATAGTATGATGCTGGCATTGACTGTAGTAGTTATCAACAATCATTTCACATTTAATATTTGTTACAGTTGCCGAGATCTGCATCTGTCTGTCATACTTGTTGGCGAAGGATTGACAGAGCAGCATCAAGAACAGAAAGAAAATACTCCGGCTCAACCATCTTCAATTCAATCGGAAAGCACTGAAACTGTATCGACAACCGAAGAGGAGAGTGTAGCCACTGATAACTGCATATTGCTGCCTAATTATATTCGGGCACCAGGTACACAAAGTCGATGCTTTTTTCCCAACTGTGTCCGATCCGAACGACTTACAGTCCCAAATGACCTACGAGTTAGGCTATTTTCTGACTATAAATATTATGTACCTTCAGAATGCAGAATTTGCCTGTATCATTTAAGAAGCAATACATGGGAGTCACTTTTGGACTCGCTTGAGAATCCTATTCGAACTTTTAGTGCTGCACAAGTAGAAGAATTTGCTTCCTTACTAAAGAACAGTATGTTCAATCATTTAGATTTTGAAAATATAAATGGTTTGCCTGATCATATAGTTCATTACTATCTAGGCTTCAATAGGGAACAATTTTTGGACATTCTGTCCAATGTTCCCAGGCTTTCAAATAAGCATAGGGGTCCATTTGCACTTGCTGCTTATTTAATTAAATTAAGAGCATTGCAGCATTATTGCAAGTACCTATAAGTACCCTAGAACGGCATATGAATGAAGCACGCGAATTGTCAACACAGGATTTTGTTCCTACAAATCTCGGCATAAATCATATGACCCGAGCAGATATAGCTGCGAGAAATCTAATTATTCCAGGTGGATTATATCAAGGTGAAGATAGGAGCCCTATAATAATTGCTGATGGGACATACATCTACATTGAGAAAAGCTCAAATTATTTATACCAAAAGAAAACTTACTCATTGCATTAATATCGCAATCTAGTAAAGCCTTTGTTACTTGTGTGTACGGACGGGTACATTATAGGGCCTAGGCCCTTATCCTGCAACAACCTCTGACGCAACTATAATGTTAAATTAATTTCAGAATGAAAACAGTTCCTATCGTCAGTATTTTCAAGCTGGAGATGTTTTTATTTTGGATCGGGGATTTAGGGACTCCTTACATTAATTATTAGATACTTGCGGATATCATGTGCATGTGCCCCTGTCCCCACGAGATGGAGATTGGCAACTTTCAACAGCGGATGCCAACAAATCAAGGGCTGTAACATTATGTCGCTGGGTGGTTGAGGTGGTGAACGGAATTTTTAAGTCATCATTTAAAATCTTCAGACAAAACTTTTTTAACAGAGCATCAAGGCACCTCATGCAAGACTTTGCTGTGGCAGCTAGTTTAATAAATAAATATCACACTAAAATAAGGGACAGGGAAGATGCAACACAAATACTGGAAATTGTGTTGCAAAATATTAATGTCAATAAAGACCTATCGGATTATGTGAGGTAACATAATTTAAACCGGGTTAAGGCACATTTTATGAATATTAATGTGAATATTGAAAACATAAGAGAATTCCCAATCCTCATCTACAGTGATTTGGTCCTAATTGCATGCGGGACCTATCAAATTATACAAGCACGATCATATTATGGGGAGCACATCAGGTTTAACGGCAGTTACCACATTGCTCCGTCCAGCACAAATCCAGATCCAAAACCCCGAGAGCTTTCAGCTTGAACTCCAGAATCGTTTCGAGTGCCTAGGAAGCTCAGTGGACGAATGCAACGATGGGTTCGTGGAAACTGTCCATACGACTGGGTCTAAGTTCTTCAAGACACGTCGTGTACAGAAGAACAAAAGACTCTCTGATCATACTCTCGAGCTCATGAAGGAGCGGCGCGAGATGATCCTGCAGTCTTCAGACGAGGCGTGGAAATACCGGCAGCTCAATAGACGGATCTCTAAATCCTTGAAACGCGACCTCCGCCGCTTTAATACCGAGCGTATTAAAGACGCTATTGAGCGGAATAAAGGCTCCAAGGTATTTTCAAGAGATCTGGCTATTGGGCAGAGCCAGCTCACGAAACTGAAGACCGACGATGGCAGGATCGTATCCGCCAAACCGGAGCTGCTGAGGGAGATCGAGAGTTTTTATGGGCAGTTGTACACTTCAACTAGCAAACCCGTTGCAAATCTAGCTAACGACCCAAGAGCTAGACTGACCCGACACTATACCGAAGACATTCCGGATGTCAACCTGTACGAGATTAGGATGGCTCTGAAACAGCTTAAAAGCAACAAGGCACCGGGTGATGACGGAATTACGGCCGAACTCCTGAAGGCAGGTGGAAAACCGGTACTTAAGGCCCTTCAGAAGCTGTTTAATTCCGTCATACTCGAGGGGAAAACGCCGCAGGCATGGTGCAGGGGTGTGGTGGTACTCTTCTTCAAAAAGGGCGACAATGCCCGGCTGAAGAACTATAGGCCCATCTCACTTCTAAGCCATGTCTACAAGCTGTTTTCAAGAGTCATCACGAATCGTCTCGCGCGCAGGTTTGACGATTTTCAGCCTCCCGAACAAGCCGGATTCCAAAAAGGCTTTAGCACCGTAGGCCACATACATACGCTGCGGCAGGTTATACAGAAGACCGAAGAGTATAACCTGCCTCTCTGCTTGGCGTTTGTGGACTACGAGAAAGCCTTCGATTCGATCGAGACTTGGGCTGTACTGCAGTCTCTCCAACGGTGCCAAATCGACTATCGGTACATCGAGGTGCTGAAGAGTTTGTACAAAAACGCCACCATGTCAGTCCGACTTTAGGACCAGACCTCGGAACCTATCCTTCTGCAGCGAGGTGTGAGACAGGGAGACGTCATATCTCCGAAACTGTTCACCGCTGCACTGGAGGATGTCTTCAAGGTTCTGGACTGGAGAGGGCTAGGCATTTGCCTATTTTGAACTCTCGACCCTTGACCCCACTCTCTACTGACCCTTCTGATTTTTCTGTCCTAACCCCATGTCGTTTCCTAATAGGACGGACTTTAACTACTGTGCCCATTCCACAGGTGGCCGAGATTGAGGGCGTCAACTTACTGCAACGCCATAAGCGAATAGAAGCTATAAAATCGCATTTTTGGCAAAGATTTTCTAATGAATATGTTTGCGTGCTACAGCAGAAAACAAAATGGAAGACAACCAGCGATAGAGACAGCATCAAACTTAATTCCCTTGTTCTTATGAAGGACAAGACCTGTCCACCTTTAAGGTGGAACTTAGGAAGAGTGGTGCAGGTGTACCCAGGCATTGATGGTATCAACAGGGTCGCAGAGATCCGAACGAAGAAGGGAACCATCAGAAGAGGATGGAACAACTTCTGCCCCCTGTCAGTACAGGAGCAACAACCCTTGAAGATCGTCTCTGCAACCCGGGGAGCATGTCTACGCGCAACCTACGGGAACAAGGCGCTCACCTGCGGCCCTCGCCACTTGCCCTCGCCACTTGCCCTCGCGCGCCCGAGCGAATCACACGCGCTCCCGTAAACGCATCGTCGGTCGTCGTTGTAGAACATAATTTTGTAATACTATTGCAATATACCAGTTTTTATACAGTCCACTATATTATTTTATTCCGCAAGGATCAAGACAATTAGGGATTATTGAATGAGAAATTATCTCTTGTAATAATTATTAATTTTATTTTTGACATTCCATTTTTACCCGACTGCGGCGAAGCCCAAAAGGAGGGTTAAGTGTTTGACCTGAATGTATGTACGTATGTTTGTATGTTTCTATGTTCCCTCGTAACTCTTAAACGGATGAATGGATTTGGATAAATTGTATGTCGTTAATTTCGTCTTGGAAGCGCGAGTGTCATTGGCTACATTAAAATAAAGAAACAAAGAATTTTTTTTTCTTCTGTACCATCGAGTAGGGTATCAAAATGAAGGGGTTTAAAGGATGATTACAAATACACGGTTACTTTTAGGTCGTTCTGGAACCGAAAGCCACAAACTCGATCATCGAACTCGAAACGATTGGGACTATTTTTTTCAAAAAGTAACAATAAAAAAATCACGAAAAATAAAATTTATTGTTTTTTTTGTTAAATGATGAGAACTCGAAGTAACGCTTCCTTGCGGTAAATGCATATGTGTGCGTACGTAACGTATCGATGATCGGCAACACATGCAAACGGTACCCATTGAAAAATCCATTTACCGATCAGACAGAATGATCCGTAAGCCACGCCCCCACCCCACGCTTACACAGTCTAGCCGACGCGACCGCCCGCCCTTTCTTCCTAGTATTGTCGCGCGTTTCGCTGTATTAGGTCACTCAAGCAGAACCTAATCACGTGTCTAATGAGTCGACAGTATGTCTACTCCAATGTGGAGTATTGGGCAATGGTGAATTTTTATGGGATGGCGCACCATAACTTGGAAGAGGCTAGACGCTTGTATGCTCAGCTGGAAAACCTGAACTCACTGCGCGCACGTGGAATCACCGACCCTCAAGTTCCCTTCATCTCCAGCGCCTGCTATTTACGAAGGTGACGGGCCAAGGAGAATCGCCCTATGTCAGTGGTTGATAGAAACTGCCACTGCCAACATACTGTGGACGGATGAATCCTGAATCCTGTTCACACCTGATACCGGAGCTGCTAGAGGATGTGCCTCTGGCATATTTACGCGGTATGTAGGTATTATCAGCATGATGGATGCCCTGCTCATTATGCGAATTTAGTGCGTGCGTATCTAAACCGTGAGTTTGGTGAGCAGTGGATAGATCGTGGTGGCCCTGTGGCTTGGTCCGCAAGGAGCCCTGACTTAACCCTACTGGATTTTTATTTGTGGTCTGTGATAAAAAGATTAGTTTGGTTCGAGGAGCATACTACTCGAGATGAGTTAAGAAGTGCGATTGTGGACGCTTTTAATATTGTGAAAAGTGAGAGAGACGCATTAGCAAGACAATCTCATTAAACGTGCCCGTTTGTGTATGTTTGTAATCGAGCGAAATGGACTCCATTTTGAGCAGTTGCTTCGATACAGGGAAGTAGGTGTAAATTGTGAAAAATCTAATATCCTTAGTTAGTTATACCTACGTTGATTATGTTTGTAAATAGCTCAAATTTTTAAGTACGCCTGCGCCTGCATTTATTTTTCTTGAGATTAAAAGTGTACAAGTAAGTAAGTAGGTAGGTTTTTAGATACGTAAAATGTATAACTAACGCGACGGACCTAAGCCCGTTGAAAGTATGACGGAAAAATTTGAGTTATTGAACTCATCATCATCATCATTTCAGCCAAAAGACGTTCACTGCTGGACATAGGCCTCCCCCAAGTGTCGCCACATTGACCGGTCCCGTGCGACTCGCATCCAGCGGATCCCTGCAACCTTCACCAGGTCATCGGTCCACCTAGTGGGAGGCCTTCCAACGCAACGTCTTCCGGTTATTGAACTGTTATGTAGATAAACGAAATTTAAATCAAGCAATAGTTCGGCGCCGCGTTCTTTAAGATAGGTACATCAACATAAATAAAAATACAAACGCGATAGATAAATAGGTATACAAATAATAACACGAAAAGCGAATTTAGACTTTATTTCTTAACCGTAAACGGTGAAATTTAGAAATTTTATCAAACTAGGTAAATCGCAGTTTACTAAAAATTATTCTGAGAAACCTCGTCTCGTGTTCGACTGGACTTTACAAGGATGCACAACCGAATTGCACGGTTAACGTCATAAAAATAAGGTCTTTTTCTGTTCGAATTGCCTGCCTTTGTAAAAGCCGCCACAAGCATTGTGCCGCAAGAAAATTGTTTTAAGCTGTATTAATATTTTTTATTTCATGGTAGGTAGGTAATTGGGTATGTTTGTTAAGTACCTATTAGCTCGATTGATCAACACTCGATTCAATGCCTTAAAAACAACTCCCAAGCGTACTCGTCCTTGTGTAGTTGAATAAGTACGAGTATTAGAGATTTCGTGATGCGAGACTGGTGAATTAATTCTCAATTAATTTCTCTCGTTTACGAGGAGACGAGAGATGATGGAGGTAAATGAACTTACACCAACCTTAATCGTACCTGAAATGAAATACCAACTTGCAGGTACTTTTTCATCTGGTTATTCGTCCGACGTCCATTGACCCACCGCGAGCGCACTACACAGCTGTGTCGCTCTACGTCATCGACGAGCGCATCGCGTACTATCTTGCGTTTATGAATGAAATAGTGAAAGCGCTACTAAGATTTAACTCGAATGACAGAATAAAAGTGATAAATTTCTAACTTCTTTATCTGATGTCTTAAAAAAACAATAACAATGCCAATAGTAACTATTACTCGACTGGAGTTACTGTGTTTCGGCTCCAGAACGATGTAAAAGTATTCGTGTATATATTTAACTAATATGTTTAAAAGTAATTCAAATTGCCAAATCGTATAAAAAGGGAGAAAAATCGAATACAGGGTATCCCACGGCTATGCCACACGGAAGGACCTTAAATATTGTTTATAGATGATTTTAATTATTTAATTTTAACTGAAGAGTATGTGCATAAATTTTCAAGTCAATAGATCCCCGAGAATAAAAATTTTCACATAAAATTCAACGCCCCATTTCACCCTCTTAGGGTGGAATTTGAAAAACCCTTTCTTAGTGTATACCTACTCTTCACAAAGAATACACCCTCCAAATTTCATGTCTCTACGACCAGCGGTTTGGGCTGTGCGTTGATATATGTATGAGTCGGTCAGTCAGGACTTTGAATTTTATATGTCTAGATTTTGTTCAAGAAAATGAATTATAGACAAACTGAACTAAGACGTACCTATTATTTCAGACATTCACCATGCAAAGATAAGTAAATCAAGTCTTCTAAAAACAATATTTTTCCTTCCGGGTGGCATAGCCGTGGCACGCACCGTATAATAAAAACAGATTAAATCGTCTGCGAAATCTTTCAAGTTACTAAACTAAAAAGCTGGAAATAAAAAAAGTAATTGAAAAAACTAATAAATAGTAATTTATATTCAAATGGGCCCCGCCTGCTTCCGACTTTTGTTTAATTTAAAATAAGCTTGTTTTATGCTTTTCAGTTTTTTTTTACTATTGTATTTTAAAATTGGATGACATACTATTACTGACATTTTGATAACAACTTGTTTTGACATTAATTACGTACGCTGCAGACGGTGGATCGAAAAAAAACTAAAGATATTTTATAACTAATTTAATTTAAAAGAAATTACTACAATTAATATGGTGAAACCTATTCGATGCTAGAATATGGAATGACAGAAAAAATACTTAAAAATAATTAATTTCTATGGTGAATTTCGCTGCGTCGGCGGCTCGTGGCTGGACGGATGTCGACGCTGCAGTTTTCGTGCGTTTGGCGTAAACATGCAGAAATGTGCGAGGTCGGCGATATCCATTAGGGATCCGTATTTAACACCTCCATCCGCAGAACAGCAACTATTTGCTCATGTTGAGAGAAAATGTTGCTGGGAGTTCATCTCGTTTTCTGGTCACATCTTCATACGTGTGTATCTTAAGGGTTTGTTGCTTTTCCTTGTTGCCTGCTCTAAGGTTCCAGCATTTGTATCTGCGGCTTATTACCAAAGTGATAAGTATGGTTGCGCAAAGTACGATGATGTAAAATGGTATGGTGGTATGGTATAGGACAACCGGTTGAGTCTGGTCGATCTGAATAGGGCTTTCCATCAATAGTTTGTTCTGGATGCCATGAAGTTCTTCCAAGTTGACTGAATTGAAGCCGATGATGTGAGTGAAGTCAGTCGTTTTGCCTTTAATCAAAATCAAAAATCAAAATCAAAGCATTTATTTCAAATAGGCCAGTTACAGGCACTTTTGAATTGTCGAAACAAAGACAACAATAGCTACAGTCCCAGTCACAAGGCATAAAAACTGTGAAAGTACTGTAGTTGCCCATTCCCTAACGTAGATCTCTATGGAGAAGAACGGGCAAGAAACTCCATGGACACTCTTTTAAATCAGTATACTTTTACAAACTCTTGGTTACATTATTCATGTTGAGATGGTACATTATGTGAGAACGATGTAGCAAGATGTGTACGTTAAAAGTGTCCATAGTAAACAATTCAAAAAAATAAAATAAAAATAATCAATTCAAATAAGCCGTGGCAACCAAGAGATGACCAGTCACAACTGACAGCGCCCGTTCACGAACATGACGCATGTATCAGCACCGTTCAACTCAACCATTTTGAAGGGAACTAAATGATCCGACACACGCGCCACCATCAGCGAGACATTTGAGTGAGCATGACACACTCCTAACCGCCAGGGCTGATACATGGCAGGGCACATTCAAGTCAAGAAAAGACGTAGGTTTCCCGCGAATGACAGCTTTCTATTACATAGTACTCACACAATATGGGCTATGCGGCTATATAATACTAAAGAGATTGAATTTATACAAAGCAAAGATAGTTGTACAATCTTCAGCAGCTCCAACATACTATTTAATGCTTCTTCTTCTTAGCGTTTCGATGGCAAAAAGTTTAAATATGCTTAGCCCAAAACTCAGCCACGTGTACCCCGCTCACTGATGCAGTAAATAAATCATCAAGAGCGCAGGTGATTGGGATATGTAATGTTATTCATTTATGCGCCCCTGTCCTTGTGGAGCAGGACCGGCATTGAGCCAAGCATTTTTATCAACGATATAATCGTCTAACTTGTAATATGCTTGCCTACACAGTGTGCGTTTAATGCATGTTTTAAATTTCGTTTCATTCAGTTCAAGAATACTTTGTGGAATTTTGTTATAGCATCTCAAACAGTACCCCATGAAAGATGAGTCTACTTTAGCGAGTCTGAAGCCTGGCTGAACTAATTGGTCTCTATTTCTAGTACTGTAATTGTGTCTGTCACCTCTTTTATTAAAAAGATGTAGATTTTTTCTTACATACATTATGTTTTCATAGATGTATTGAGAATGTACCGTCATGATGTTAATTTCCTTAAACAGTTCCCTTAGAGAATCACGCCTACGAAGATTATATATGGCTCTGATGGCTCTTTTTTGCAGAATAAATATAGACTCAATGTCAGCAGCCCGTCCCCATAGTAAAATGCCATACGACAGTAAACTATGAAAGTAACTAAAATAGACCAGTCTAGCGGTATCTACATCAGTATATTGACGGATTTTTCTAATAGCATATGCTGCTGAACTTAGCCGCCCCGCAAGAGATGTTAAATGAGAACCCCATTGTAGCCTTGAATCAAGCGTAATCCCCAGGAAAACTGTTTTATCTACAAATTCAAGCTTCTCTTTATTCAATACTATATCACAATCGCTACTTTTAACATTTGGTAAAGCAAATCTTATGCATTTCGTTTTTTTTCCATTTAACACTAAATTGTTTGCTGTGAACCAGTTATGGACCTGAAGTAGGGCATTATTCACGTCATCTAGATTTTGGGCCCGTCTATTTATCTTAAAAATAAGGGAAGTGTCATCAGCGAATAACACCATATTATGAGGTTGGTTTTTCAATAAATAGGGTAGATCGTTTATATACACTAAGAAGAGGAAAGGACCCAATATTGAGCCTTGCGGAACCCCCATTTTTACTTTTAAACCCTGTGAATTAACACCATTTATTTGAACTTGTTGTTGTCTATCCTTCAAATAAGATTTCATCAAACTAAGTGCAAGTTTACCTAGTCCGTAATGCTCAAGTTTCAAAAGTAATGTGTCGTGATTTACGCAATCAAATGCTTTGGAGAGGTCACAAAATATTCCTATGGCGTCTTGGGACTCTTCCCACGCAGTAAAAATGTGCTTTAATAAGGTTACACCGGCGTCAGTTGTACAACGTCCCTTGGTGAAACCATACTGTTGATCGTGTAAGATTCTGTTGGTGTTAAAATGATTGAGCATTTGATTCAGCATTACCTTTTCAAAAACCTTGCTAAAAACTGGCAACACGGATACAGGTCTATAATTATTAGTATCTTTACTATCTCCGGATTTGAACAGAGGTATGACTTTACTGTATTTCATTAGATCAGGGAAAACTCCTTGGTCTACACACAAATTAAAAATTAAGGCTAAGTATGGTGCAATAGTCTCAGCTATGGATGTACAAACTCTGATAGACATTCCCCAAAGATCTTCGGTCAGTTTGACTTTTATTTGCCGGAAAGCTTTAATAACTATCATAGGGTTTATGTGTTTAAATTTAAATTCAGCCAGGCAGCCAGACACATTCGCCTTTAATAAACCCATTGAGATTTCAGGAGACGAATTAAGAGCCTCCGTAGTTTTTAACGGTATATCGGTAAAGAAATTTACAAATTCATGAGCTACTTCCTGATTAGAGCTTTTAGCACCATACGCTGTATCTAATGTGTAGCTAGTGTTACGTATTTTCTTCCTGTTAGTCTCGTTATTTATGACTTTCCAAACTGTCTTAATTTTGTTTTCTGCAGTTTTGATCTTGTTGCTAATGTGCAGGGCTTTGGCAGCCTTGCATGTATTTTTAAAAATATTTGAATACTTAGCAACATACTTGTTAAAAGTGTCAGTGTTTATATAAGGCTTAAGGCCATAAAGCTCAAATAGTCTTTCCCTACTTTTTCTGATACCTCTAGTTGCCCAATCACTAAATATAAATTTAGGGCAAATACATTTTGTCTTCTTTTCAAAAGTTTTGTTGAACTCAGTGTGAACTATTGAAAAGAAATTATCATACAATTGATTTATATTAATATCGTCCATACGATGGCTCATAACGCTTAACTTATTCTGAAGGGAAATATTGTACCTATTTAATTTATTAGTAGTTATTGGTCTAAACTGAATCTGAACTTTTTGCAGTGGAATGTTACACCTAAAAGTTACAGTTTGTCCGCTATGGTCAGACGGCAAACAATTTACTATGGCTTTATCTAAGTAATCACAATTGCAGAAAACATTATCTATACAAGTAGCAGAAGATGGAGTGACTCTCGTAGGTTCTATAAAAATGTTGGTCAAGTCAAATGACTTAAAAAGATTTAATAACCGACTGCTATTAGAATTTTCTTCTAAAATATTGATATTGAAATCACCACAAATAATTATAGATTTATTACTGGCTGCAAGTTTTGCCAGGACATCTTCCATTATTGAATCAAATACGGCAAAGTTTTGATAGTTTGGGGGTCTGTACACACACACAATTACATGCTTATCCAGCTCAACACAGGACAGTTCGACGCACTGTTCAGCCGAGAGACCTACTATGTCATTGCGTTGCTTATATTTAACACAATTTTTCAATAATATTAGGGAACCTCCACGCATCATAGATTTACGGTTAAAGCAGCTACCCACCGTATAGTTCTCATAATTAATAAGCATTTGGTAATCCTTTAGCCAATGTTCAGTAAAACAAATAATGTCGAACATACTTTTTTCTAAAAACAATTCAATTTCTAATAATTTGGAAGAAATGCCTTGGATATTTTGGTGGAATAATTTTAAGGTGTTCTGCTGAGGCCCTTTTTTACTAACTAAATGAGTGCAAGAAGGTACCTTGATGTTGGTAGGTTTAACAATATTGTTAATGGTACCTTCTCTTGTCTCACTTCCTAGTTTAAATTAATATTAATATCTGGAGTGAGTCCCGTGACTCCCGTGCCATCACCAGACAATAAAATCCTATTACTAAAATACCCTAATTGAGAATTTTCCACGGTGACATATGGATCCTCCTCAATACTAATAATCCTAACCAACACTGTAGTTACGTTGTGTTTGCAGTTGCACTGCTCTGTTATATTTTTATAATTTAAATATTGTTGTTGTAGTTAGGGAATTTAGTATATAAGCTATGATTGTATAATTATTAAATAAGTTAATTTTAACACCGCGCTATCGCATTAGGGATTCACCTGTAATGGTAGTGTAAGGGAGATTTTAATAAATAAATAATAATAAATAAATGTCGTTATAAGGGATCTTTGATAATTTTAGTGGCTGTCCCTTTATCTCGTTGCTATCGTTAATGATTGTGAATTCTGTTGTTTGCAGGTAGCAGTCCATAGGTATGGTGACGAGGTAACTTCCCTGGAGAATGTTGAAGTCTTTTCTGCCGCAGGCTAGCTGTACTTTGGTCGGCTGGGGCAATGATAAGACGTAGTGTTGATCGTCCAGTTTTTCTACTGCTTGTTTAGAGAGTGAAATCTTGTGAATTGGCAAGTGTCTTCTAGACCTTGGTTGATGATGAGCTCTTGGATGCAATCAGGCTTCGTCCGGATCTGATGGCTTGTCTTCCTTTCACACAGATGGATGCTGCTGTACTTCGGGCATTCAGCCTCTATGTACACGAATGATTTCTCGTTTGTTGCTATGTAGGGAGAGGAAGGAATAAGGGCAAGTTGTTGCTTATTGGGTACGATGGATAGTTTGTATAACTCGTAAAGGTCAATAGAAACTATAGGGAAGCTGTATACTATTACTATTCTTTTCTCAATAAAATAGGAACCTGGTTTTATAAGATTACTCGCTGTTGCCCGCGACTTCGTTCGCGTGTAAATTTTGATGTGTATGTGTGAGAAAAAAACAATAACCTATATCTTTCCTCAGGATATAATCTATCTCCTTGCCTTTCATTACGATCCAATCAGCTGTTTAATCATGAAAACGTAACAAACAAACAGAGTTACTTTCGCATTTATAATATTAAAATGGATTATTTTGTAGAGGATATTAGGAATATACTACGATTTCACGTTCCCTTGTAATGTTCCCTAATAATGCCAAAAGAATACGCGCTCACGTGAGCGAAGTCGCGGGCACAATAAAATGGAACTTAGCATACCTAATTATCAAAAATCTTTTTTGCAAAAAATAAAACCGACTTCAAAAACACAGAAAAGTGAAAAATAACTTTAGCTTCTGAACTCGGTGACTTTTATTTGTCTGATTCAGTTTTTTTGTCACCGACTCCTGAAGCTAAAGTTATTTTTAACTTTTTTTTTTTTTTTTTTTATCGTGGTAAAATCATCAAATGAGTCCTCCCACCCAGGGCAGAGTGGGAAGAACTGTCAGACTTGTACTGACTAAAATCCACGGTATCCTTCAATAGCCCTTTATGATCCAGGGTCACGGTAATTCTATAAGTCCCGCGACCTATATTCTTCAACTAGCACTTTAAACATTCTTTTCCCTATCACTTTATTGATTACTCCTATCTTCCATGTCTCTTTTCTACCACTGTACCACCGGACCCATACCCTGTCACCGGCTTCGAAAGCTCTGGTGCGACCATCATTCCCCCCTGACGGTATTTCACACAATTCTTTATTTTTAGGTAGTATTAAGTCAAGTCGTGATTTCAAATCCCTGCCAAATATTAATTTTGCGGGTGATTTACCAGTACTACAGTGCTCTGTGTTCCTATTATGGACTTAGTATAACAAACACCTCAGAACGTTTTTTTTAGTCATTTAGGCATCTCGCAGGTCAACCAAGGAGGTTGTCGTCTGCTTAACCGGACTATGCGAATTTTTGATGTATTCATATTATATTACACTAGCCGTTGCCCGCGACTTCGTTCGCGTGTAAATTTTGATGTGTATGTGTGAGAAAAAAACGATAACCTATATCTTTCCTCAGGATATAATCTATCTCCTTGCCTTTCATTACGATCCAATCAGCTGTTTAGTCATGAAAACGTGAAGAACAAACAGAGTTACTTTCGCATATAAAATATTATAATATTAAAATGGATTATTTTGTAGAGGATATTAGGAATATACTACGATTTCACGTTTCCATGTAATGTTCCCTAATAATGCCAAAAGAATACGTGCTCACGTGAGCGAAGCCGCGGGCACAATAAAATGGAACTTAGCATACCTAATTATCAAAAATCTTTTTTGCAAAATATAAAACCGACTTCAAAAACACAGAAAAGTGAAAAATAACTTTAGCTTCTGAACTCGGTGACTTTTATTTATCTGATTCAGTTTTTTTGTCACCGACTCCTGAAGCTAAAGTTATTTTTAACTTTTCTGTGTTTTTGAATTCGGTTTTATTTTTTGCAAAAAAGATTTTTTTATTTTTCCATTTTTAGTGTAAATGTATAGCAAATATTTGTATAGGATATTACAATCCTATGGAAATATTTGCTATACATTTATTTTACATTGTTAACAATACATTTTATGGCAATAGGCTTATCTATCTATACATATAAAATTCAAAGTCCTGACTGACTGACTGACTGACTGACTGACTGACTGACTGACTTATATATCAACGCACAGCCCAAACCACTGGTCCTAGAGACATGAAATTTGGACAGTGTACTCTTTGTGAAGAGTAGGTATCCACTAAGAAAGGGTTTTTCGAAATTCCACCCCTAAGAGGGTGAAATGGGGTGTTGAATTTTCTATGAAACTTTTTATTCTCTGAGTCGATTGACTTGAAAATGTGTCTACATATACTTCAGTTAAAATGATGAGATACGTGTATCACAGTTTTTCCAAAATCATCCCCCAATTTAAAATTCAATGTCCTGACTGGCTGACTGATACATCTACGCACAGCCCAAACCGCTGGTCCTAGAGACATCAAATTTGGAGAATGTACTGTTTGTGGAGAGTAAGTATCCACTAAGAAAGGGTTTTTTGAAATTCCACCCCTAATACGGTGAAATGGGATTTTGAATTTTATGAGAAACTTTTTATTCTCGGAGTCGATTGACTTGAAAATGTGTCTACATATATACTTTAGTTAAAATGATGAGATACGTGTAGGTATCACAGGTTTTCCAAATCATCCCCCAATTTTAAATTCCATGCCCTGACTGGCTGACTGATATACCAACGCACAGCCCAAACCGCGGGTCCCAGAGACATGAAAATTGGAGGGTGTATTCTTTGTGAAGAGTAAGTATCATTTTTTAGAAATTCCTACCCATGAGAGGGTGAAATGGGGTGTTGAATTTTCTGTGAAACTTTTTATTCTCGGGGTCGATTGACTTGAAAATTTGTGTACATACTCTTCAGATAAAATCCAGTAAATCCGATGTCCAATCTCAAACCAAGGTATCAATATTTCACGTATCTAATTTAATTGATATAACTTGAAACTAATATTTGCAAGTTATAAGCAAGAACATGTAAATCTATGTAAGTATGTATTATAGATAGATACGTAGATTACTTATTATCCCAGAAGTAAGATCCCGTGGGCTATTCCCTAACTCCACGCGGGCGAAGCCGCGGGCATAAGCTAGTCCCCAATAAAATGAAAGTTAATATACCTAACTGTCGCAATGTGGGTGTACTGTACGCATCTGCGTACCCCATCAGAGCATACAGCCGTTACGTTATGTTATGATATTGTGTAAACAATACACATCCAAGCGATTGCAGCAATCACGACTGATTTGCTGTCTACTATTGAAGAGTTCCATTGATATCTCCGAAGTTCAGCATCAGATCTTCACCAAATTGAAAAGGGACCACCGCGGAATAATATTCATGCAAATTAAAAAAAAAACATCGAAATCGGTTCACAATTGTCGAAGATATCGATAACATAAAATTTGGAGAATCCCCTCGATTTCTCCAGGATCCCATAATTAGATCCTGACATGATGACCATGGGAACACATGGACAGTATACTCATTCAAACAATGCCCATAAAATTTGAGGGTTGCCCTTAATTTTTCTGGGATTCCATCACCTGATCCTGACTTATACCTTCCATCATCAGCTCAGCAACATGAGATGATGATTACCAGGCACAAATATCTGAATTGTGTTGGAGAGTATATGAAAAACGTTGTACGTGCCTATAAAATTTGAGGGTTGCCCTCGATTTCCCTGGGATTCCATCATCAGATTCTGATTTGGTGACAATGGGACTACCTCAGGAGTCTAGGCTTTTTTTTTTTTTTTTTTTTAACGTGGTAAAATCATCAAATGAGTCCTCCCACCCAGGGCAGAGCGGGAGGGACTGTCAGACTTGTACTGACTAAAATCCACGGTGTCCTTCAGTAGCCCTTTATGTTCCAGGGTCACGGTAATTCTATGAGTCCCGCGACCCCGGCAGGCTTTGGCCCTCTAGAGGGGGGCCCCGTCATTATGCTGACACTCTTTGAGGCGCGCGTAAAACACAACGCGCCGTCGACCCGGGCATGGTCCATGGTCGGACAACGAGTCGCCCATTACTCGCCGCCCGCATGCCCGCGCCTACGGTGGCCGGAGATCGTCTGCCGACGTCCGGCGCCGTGGGCGTCTACCACTGCGGCTGGTGTGGAGGGAGGACGCTGTCCTCTCCCTCACGCGGCCCGCCTCCTCCTTCGCGAGCATGACTGCTTCGCAGAAGGAGGCGACCGCTTCCCACTCCGTCTCGCCCCGCAGCATGGCCTCGACCAATGCCGGGCGCGAGAGGGCTCCGCCTATCGCCGCCGTGAGGACACGGCGGTGCTCTGCCCAAGTGGAGCAGTCCTGCACCGTATGCTCCACCGTGTCCTCCGGGCGGTCCTCGCAGTGGTGACACCCAGGCGTTTCCTCCTTCCCCATATGACACAGGTACCTCCCGAAACTTCCGTGTCCGGTGAGGACCTGCGTCACGCGGTAGGTCAGGACGCCGTGACGCCTATCCAGCCACTCCTCAAAGAGGGGTCTTACCGCCGCGATTGCGGCGTGCCCGGACCTCGGTTGCGACAGTCGTTCCCTCCATACTGCCCTGAGATCGCGCCGGAGCTCTTCCCGCCGCGCCTTGACTTGTCGAGGTAGCAGGGATTCGCCCCGGCGCTGCGCCTCCACGCGCCACTCATAGAGGCGCTGGAGGGCAGTCGCCTCCAGATCCCAGGGCAGCAATCCGGCAAGGAGGTTGGCCGATTCGCCAGCGATCGTACGGTATCCTCGGATCATCCGGATAGCCATGACCCTCTGGCATGCGACCAGCTTCAGTGGTCGCGTCCGAATGCTCAGGGCCCACACGGGGGCCCCGTAGAGGGCCATGGACCGCACGACACCGGCGTACAGCCTCCGGCAGGAGGCGTTTGGCCCGCTGAGATTGGGCAGGAGTCGCCTGAGGGCGGCTGCTGCCCGGTTCAGCTTTGGGGCCAAACGCAGGAAATGCTCCATGAAGTTCCACCGGCTGTCGAGGACGAGTCCCAGGTACTTCATCGTTCTCCCGACGCCGATGCGAACCCCTCCCACCGTTATGTGGGACTCAGACCGTGGCGCGTTCAGACGGCCATGAAAACACATGGCCTCTGTTTTGTGCAGCGCCACTTCGAGTCCCAACTGCCGGATCCTTCCAACGACTGTCGCAACCGCTTGCGTCGCCAGGTCAGCCGCCGCCTGGTGCGACTCTCCCTCCGCCAGGACGAGCGTGTCGTCGGCGTAACATATTACGCCGACGCCGTCAGGGAGGTCGCCGCGCAGCACCCAGTCGTAACCGATGTTCCACAGGAGCGGCCCCAAGACCGATCCCTGTGGAACACCGCACGACATCTCTCGCCGGTTCCATTCTCCCTGGTGACCGGGGTAGATGACGGCTCTGTCCGTCAGGTAGTCCTCGACTGTGCGACGGAGGCAGGTCGGCACCCGGTGATACCGGAGTGCCTCCCTGATGCAACTCCAGGGCAGGGTGTTAAAGGCATTGGTGATGTCCAAAGACACCGCCAAGACGACCCTGCCCCGGGATACCGCAGCTCCCGTCGTGAGGGCTCTCACGCGCATGATGGCGTCCACCGTCGAGCGCCCCCTGCGGAAGCCAAACTGGCTCTCCGCAAGGTCCGGACCCACCCGATTCAGGTGCCCGACGAGGCGGTCTGCAATGACTCTTTCAAAGAGCTTGCCCACCTCGTCGAGCAGCACGATGGGCCGGAATGCGGACGGAGAGTCCGCAGGGCGCCCGGGCTTCTGGATGAGGACCAGTTTCCCCGTCTTCCAACGAAGCGGGAACCGGCCCCTCTCCAAGCACGCGCTAAAGAGCCCCCCCAGTCGAGGCCCGAGAGTCCCCGAGGCCAGAACCCAGGCTTTCCCTGGCAGGCCGTCGGGTCCTGGGGCGGTGTTTTTGGCTTTGAGCCGTTGTACCGCCACTCTCAGGTCTACCTCGGTCACCTCTGGAGCGTCGTAGACGTCGTCGTTGCTGTGGTCCGCGTTTGCGCCAGCTTCATCGCCAGGCACCGTCGAAGGCGGAGCCATGGGCGGGGGAGTATGCTCCCCTCGCGATGGGAACAGGGCGCTCACCACGTCCTCCACGAACTGAGGCCGGAGACTCTGCGTCAACGGGGGAGCCCAGGGCCGGAACTTTTCTCGCACCCATTTGTAGGGACGGCCCCATGGGTCCCCGTCCAGAGTCCCCAGCATCTCCTTGCGGGCCAGTTCCTTGGCCCGCCAGATCTCGTCGCGGAGGACGGTCTTCGTTGCCCTGTAGCCCTCGTACAGCTCCGCCTCTACAGTCACCGCATCCGGAGGTCGGGTGCGGCGCCTGCGGAACCTGGAGTACCGGCGTCGCGCGGCAACGCACGCCTCGCGCAGCGCTGCTAGCTCGCGCGACCACCAGTACAGCTGACGCCGGGGTCAGCCAGCCAGTCAGGACATTGAATTTTAAATTGGGGGATGATTTTGGAAAAACTGTGATACACGTATCTCATCATTTCAACTGAAGTATATGAAGACACATTTTCAAGACAATCGACTCAGAGAATAAAAAGTTTCATAGAAAATTCAACACCCCATTTCACCCTCTTAGGGGTGGAATTTCGAAAAACCCTTTCTTAGTGGATACCTACTCTTCACAAAGAGTACACTGTCCAAATTTCATGTCTCTAGGACCAGTGGTTTGGGCTGTGCGTAGATATATAAGTCAGTCAGTCAGTCAGTCAGGACTTTGAATTTTATATGTATAGATGGTAGCACTGAAATCAGCCATCAATGGTGTTAATTTGACGTTTTAAGTTGTTTTAAGAAAATTATAAGATTTATCTACGGTTCTTTTTATTTTAACTGTAAAAATGGTTAAAAGTATTCTATCACGACATTTAAAAGTGATTCGTGTGGTGGTTGTGGCATATCATTTCACAGGTAAGGAATATTTTAGATTTTGTTTACCAACAATGATTAGTGTGACCATGCCTTAGGCGTTTTGCGGACGAAAGACTTATATGCTTTCGTGTATTTTTTATTAAAACTGTAAATATTATGCGCATGATAATTATAATTAGTACCTATGTGTCGTGTTATTGAAATAGCATTATTTTTGTTTGTTACAGCTTTCCGTTGAAAGAGGAAATTAGGCAACAATGTTGATTCCCGAATTTCAAACCATAACCAAAAGTTCTGTTGTGTGCAGCCTTCATTTTAAGCCAGAGGATTTTCATACTACAAAATTACGACGAGCGTTAAATGCTTATGTAGTTATGTAGTACCATCATTTTTTCCAGTTGTAAGGATATTGGTTTTATCATCAGTACAACTGATGAACGCGGAAAGAAGGCAGGTTGAGTTTGCTTAATAGATGTTCTCCTGCACGAAGCTCTTTTCAGTCGGCACTGGCGGGCGCCTTGCAACTATATATAGGCTCCGGCCGCTCCTGGTATCTTGCAAGGAACGACGTGAAGGAAGAGGGCTTCGTTTCACAGAGATAACAACGCCGAAGTTAACTCTTCATAACGTTTCAGGAAGTAACTCTTCAGAACGGTGTTGAACAATTTTTCCATTTAAAAGTTCCGGATGTCTAAGATTTATTCAAATTTTGTGCGCACTTACGTACCTACTTCGGAGGTTTGCTGTATCGAGAATATTTTTCAAAAGTCTGATGCGATTTAAACAAATATTTTATACAAGACTCAATCATCTAATTAGTCCACCACATTCTATCCAATGTATAACGGATAAAGAACGACACGAATTACAACTAGTAAAAGCAATGGCTAATTCTTAATTAAATTTAAGAATATTCCATCATGCGAAATGTAATGCATTGAGAAACTAAGGCAGTAAGATTGGCTTACGGCAGAAACTCCACTAAACAATTCTGTTTAACCATGTTTAATTTTAATAAATGTTTGTCACACACTTTCAATTTTATTCCCTCCATTTGAATACCCAAACACCAATTAGTTATTTATTTATTTTATTTATCAACTTACAT
Organism: Noctua comes; assembly: GCA_963082995.1. NCBI lineage: Eukaryota > Metazoa > Arthropoda > Insecta > Lepidoptera > Noctuidae > Noctua > Noctua comes. Next base: position 4,933,856 of record OY720293.1, read on the forward strand.
CTACCATTACAGCGAGATAACCAATGCGGTAAATGCGCCTTCATCATCATCATCATCATTTCAGCCGAAAGACGTCCACTGCTGGACATAGGCCTCCCCCAAGTGTCGCCACATTGACCGGTCCCGTGCGTCTCGCATCCAGCGGATCCCTGCAACCTTTACGAGGTCATCGGTCCACCTAGTGGGAGGCCTTCCAACGCAGCGTCTTCCGGTTCGCGGTCGCCACTCCAGAACTTTTCGGCCCCATCGGCCATCCGTTCTGCGAGCAATGTGCCCTGCCCACTGCCACTTAAGTTTGGCTATTCTTCGGGCTACGTCGGTAACCTTGGTTCTCTTGCGGATCTCCTCATTTCTGATTTGATCACGCAACGAAACACCGAGCATAGCCCTCTCCATTGCCCTTTGGGTGACTTTAAGCCTTCTGATGAGGCCCATTGTGAGCGACCACGTTTCGGTCCCGTATGTAATCACTGGCAACACACACTGGTCATAGACTTTCGTCTTGAGACACTGCGGTAAGTTGGACGAGAAGATACCACGCAACTTCCCGAACGCCGCCCAGCCGAGTCGGATTCGACGATTGACCTCTTTCTCGAAGTTAGACCTACCTAACTGGACCGTTTGTCCCAGGTAGACATACTCGTCTACAACTTCGAGTGTAGAGTCTCCGATCTTGATAGGAGTGGGTGTTACATGGGCATTCAACATGACTTTGGTTTTGTCCATGTTCATTTTAAGACCCACTCTTTCGGAAGCTCTACTGAGGCCATCGAGCATTGTACTGAGGTCCTCCATGGTCTCAGCCATGACCACTATATCGTCGGCAAACCGAAGGTGAGAGATGTACTCGCCATTGACGTTAATGCCTAGCCCTCTCCAGTCCAGAACCTTGAAGACATCCTCCAGTGCAGCGGTGAACAGTTTCGGAGATATGACGTCTCCCTGTCTCACACCTCGCTGCAGAAGGATAGGTGCGCCTTAACCTAACTTATTTGCTAAGCTTAGTCCTTAACTTAACTTAATTGTTACTTAGAATTAATATCTGTAACTAATTACAAACAAAGCATTCCTTGTGAATTCACTCAGAGAACAACAGAATAAGTCCGTTTCACTCGCTATGAGGTTAAGCGTGCGCAGTGCACGCGTCAGCGGCGCCTCCTTTAAAAGGTTGGTCCGAGCACGCGGTTCCACTAGCAGTCGTGGCTGCCGTCGTCGCCACACGTACCTGTCCGGAACAAATAGACTTACCTGGCCTAAAATAACTGCATTATGCACCTACCCTCTCAATAATTTAAATATATATGAGGCGAGTGCAAGATCCCTCCTAACCCTTATTAGCTCATTGTATCCTACCATACCTAAAATAAATAAGGTTGGATACATTAACGGATAAAAGGGATAGACTCCGTAATAACGCATATATAAATATCTTATAAATTTATTTTGTACCCTCTCCAGCATGAGACTATATTTAGCTTCATGCGGAGCCCAGATGACTGCATTACATTCTAACTGGCTCCTCACCAATGCATTATACAATGCTGTAATAGCTTTCACATTCGAGAAACCTCGGACCGTACGAAGCATAAAACCTAAACTATACGCTTTTTTACAGCTATTCATGATGTGATCTCGAAAAGTCAAACCGGTGTTAAACCCTACCCCAAGTCCTTGACTTCTGTGACCCGCTCCATAGGCAACCCGTCAATATAGTAGGTATGTAAGATGGGATTGTGTGCGCGAGAAAAAGTGATGGTCTCACACTTCGAGCTATTAAATTGCAAGAGATTTTCTTTGCTCCATCTCACTACCCTATCGATGTCTCGTTGTAGCCTAGCACAGTCATCGTTGCTCTTTATGGAGAGGGACAACTTGAGGTCGTCGGCAAACAACAGACAAGAAGCGTCTCGGACCACATCTGGTAGGTCGTTAACCACCAGAAGAAAGCCCAAAGGGCCAAGGTCACCTTGACTCACCCCGGATCTCGTGAAATATGGATCTGACACGTGCCCCGCATATTCAACGTATTGCTGCCTATCCCTCAAATAACTGGCAAAAAACTGAAGAGAGTGTGGGGTGAAACCGATAGCTGCAAACTTTTTAAGCAACATGTCATTATCGACCAGATCGAATACTTTTCGAAAGTCAAAGTAAGCAGCATCAATATGTCCCCCACTATCCACCGTCGGTACCAGATGAGCCATGTGGCAGAGAAGATTACTGGTGGTACTTCTTCCCGGTCGAAACCCATGCTGAGCGTCTGATTCTATAGTTAGTTTTTTATTTGACATGTGTTGTTTTACTGAACAAAATTTGTATTTCCGTCTATTTAATTTAAAAGTAATTGTGATTTCCTTAAAGTAATTGATAGTTTGAGAAGGTTGAATGGGTTAGCGGTGCCACCGGTGACCTTTGACGGCACAGTGATTCCGTTTGGCTCTGACGTCAAGGATCTGGGTTTGCATGTTGACACTTGTCTTGATTGGCGTAAGCAGGTCGCGATTGTGAGCAAGAAAGTCACCGGAACGTTGCGGTCGTTTTACCGGTTGAAAAATGTTCTCCCATCACACATTAAGGCAATGCTTGTACAGTCCCTAATCTTCCCCATAATTGACTATGGTGATGTGTGCTACTATGACCTGAATGCAGATCTCCTCAATAAACTTGACCGACTTCTTAATAACTGCATTCGATTCGTCTTCAATCTCCGCAAGTATGATCATGTATCTTCACATCGATCACTTTTAAGATGGCTACCCATCCGGCAGCGCAGAGAATTGAGGGCTTTGACAACCCTGTTTTCTCTTCTTCACAAACCCACTTCTCCTTCTTATCTGCAGGCCTAGCCAAGTTACAAACGTCTCTTATCGAATGTCTTTCTACAATCGTTGACGCCTCGGCGTAAACGATTTGAGAAAACGCTAAGTTGGTAGCCAACTTGACACGACTCAGTCGATCGCTCGTTCTCCAATGTTTATAGAAAAAACCTCTACTTAAGTCTATGGTGAGCGTTCCTACCTACGTCAAACTAACGTCAAATTCACAGTTGTTTACTTTATGCGCGGGTTGAACTTTTGTTTTGAATTATTAAGAAAGGAATAATTCTTTTAAGTGATAAAAAGTAAGCGAAATAAGGAATAAGTTCTTCTTATTATTGGTTTATTATAATATCGCAGTGCGGAATGTAATTTTAAACATTACTGTGACTCGAAATGATATGATTGATCTTGCATTTAAATGAAAGATACCATAAGTGAAGTGATAACTTTTATAGGATCGAATCTAGATCTCGAGCAAGTTCGCAGCTTTATTGGAATTCATAGAAAGGTACGAAAATTATTAGTTATTTCGTAAATATCTTCCTGTGTTATTCGAAATTCTATCATACTCGGGCACTTGAAAGTTTGAAACATAAACAATGACGTGATACACGACACAGCTGAATCATATAGAGGCCTATTGTTATCGTTAACTCTTGGGTCTCGGCGATCGCTCAGTGGTCGTTCTAAAACTTCGACATCGTTTCTTTAGCGCTTGTCAAAACTGTAACTTGGCTACGATTTATATGGGATCTAGCGATAAACATTGTAGAAACGATTATATTTCATTCTATCATTTTGAACGCTCAGATAAATTGTATACTTGTCTACGAATTTTCTATTCGTTTGTTTTGACCACGTGACTTAACGTTGAGATGATGTCATTCCCATACATTTGATTAGCTTTCTATTAGCGTTAACGATTGTAGATTGTCAACTTGGCTAAGCCTGCTGACGTCTAACTGTCAATATTTATGCGCTGCGCACAGCAAGAATCTTCGTTCCGCTAATAATTGTCTTCTACGATGTCCTTCGCACCGCTCTGGTTTTATAAAATCATCTTTCTTTGTCCAGGCGGTTTTCCTTTGGAATGCGCTCCCTCAGAGTATCAGGACGGTGACCAGTCAGTTCACTTTCAAAGTGAAAGCTCGGGAACATATACGCAAGAAGTTGGCAGATTCGTCTCAGAACTGAGTTGTTGTAGTTTTTCTTGTTTATCTCTCTTAACTTTATAAAGTTTATTATATGTATGTATATAAGTATATATTCCTATATGTTTTAAATTAAAATATTTTCTAGTCTTTTTTTTCTTATTGCACCTACTGTTTATTGTCTCTGCATCACCCTAAGGTAGACTGGTAGAAAATGTCTATGGCATTAAGTCCGCCGTTGTGCAGTCTTGTTACTTGTGCATAAAGTTTTAATAAATAAAAATAAATAAATAAATTTCCGTTTGTTTCATAATAAGGATTTATGTTTGACTAGCTTCTGCCAGCGGCTTCGCCCGCGTGTATGTCGAAAAATATCCCACCCGAACAAACATAGTTACTTACCTTCATCCGCTGAGACACATATAAATTAATTTTCAATTGTCAGCCTAAACACAAAATTTGAATATCCTAACTTCAAAACTGACGGAGTTTCATATAAACTTCCATCCCCTATTTTACCCCTTTATGGGTGGAATTCCCAAAAATCCTTTCTTAGTGGATACTTACTCTTCACAAAGAACACACCCTCCAAGTTTCATGTCTCTAAGACCAGCGGTTTGGGCTGTGTGTTGATATCACCCAGTCAGTCAGTCAGTTTACCATTTTATTTATATAGATGGTAATGTAATACAAAAATCAGCATCACTTAAAGTGAATCCGAAGATATCTTTATAAACTTTTATTGAGATAAGAATAACAATAAGTTTAACCGATGTGCTCTTTCCTCTGCCGATTCTTGAGAACGCCTATTTCTCATTCTCTTAGCTTCTCTCGAATTTCGAGATAAAGATAATCGTTTTTTAGGTGGCATTGATGCAGGCAAATAAAAATAAATATATATTATTAGTGTATTTCATGTAAAACTTTGGTGTTTCTATACCGATTTCTATGATTCTTTTTTATGGAATAGTTAATAATGTTAACTTTTTTAATTAGGGATGACTGAGAGTGTTATAAACGTAAGAGTAGCCAAATATAATCAGAAAGCTTCGAACTGCTAAGCTATCGGGAGTTACACGTGATATTGTGAGTCAACCATAAAAGATAGACATATGCTGTCGTGGGATATCTATACATATAAAATTCAAAGTCCTGACTGACTGACTGACTGACTTATACACGATTACTTTTACATCGTTCTGGAGCCGAAACACAGTAACTCCACTCGAGTAATAGTTACTATTGGCAATGTTATTTTTTTTTTAAGACATCTATTAAAGAAGTTAGAAAATTATCACTTTTTTTCTGTCATTCGAGTTAAATCTTAGTAGGGACTTCCACTATTTCATTCATAAACGCAATATCGTACGCGATCCGCTGGATAATGACGTAGCGCGGCACAGCTGTGAGTGAGGTCAATGGACGTCGGACGAATTTGATATCCGACTGCAAGTAGGTAGGTTTCAGGTACGATTTAGGTTGGTGTAAGTTCATTTACCTACATCATCTCTCGTTCGTATCAGAAGCACGTGTTTACCACTATCACATCTCTTTGTTAACGAGAGAAATTAATTGGCATTTAATTCACCACTCTCGCATCACGAAATCACTAGTTGGTACTCGTACCTATTCAACTAGACACCGACACGACGACAGTACGCTTGGGAGTTAGGCCTTGAATCGAGAGTCGACCGACCTGTCGACCAATGAACCTACCTACCATAATATTGTGATTCATAAAATAATACTGCTTTTAACATTTCTTTTGCGGCAATGCTAGCGGCGCGACAAAGGCAGGCAGTTTGCACAGAAAAACGAATCGTTTTGTCTGTCGAATAGAGTTCATTATTAGTTGCAGGTATCAGAAGGTATTGGAAGTATTAGGTTGGAATTAAGACCTTATTTTCATAACGTTAACCGTGTAATTCGGTTGTGCATCTTTGTAACAGTCAGGTCGGACACGAGGCAATCGGTTTCTCAGAATATTTTTTAGTAAATTTAGTAAACATTAATTTTAGGTACCTAGTTTGGTAAAATTTCTAATTTTCACCGTTTGCTGTTAAGAAATAAAGTCTGAATTCGCTTTTCGTATTTTTATTTGCGAACCAACTTATCTATCGCGTAGGTATGTATTTTATTTTATTTGTTTATGTACCTATCTAACGCGGCGGATCTTATGTTTTCGAGAAGGCACACTAGCGGATGAACTAATTAGATAGATACTTACATACCTACCTACACGACGTCAGTAACAACCACGTTGTTGCTACTGCAGATACCTAGGTAGTAGGTACCTACCCGTGACAATAATAAATCGTTTGATTCTGCATTCATGACCATTGTTCGATCTAAATTGCATTTATGTTTACGTACATAACAGTTAAATAACTCTAATTTTTCCTTCATACTTTCTACGGGCTTAGGACCGTCGCGTCAGTAATACATTTTACGTCTAATTATGTACCTACTTACTTTGTAAGTATTCTTTTATTCTCAAGAAAAAGTATTGCAGGCGCAGGCGTATTTAAAAAATTGGAGCTATCTACAAACATAATCAACATAAAACTAACTAAGGCTAAGAACATAAATTAGATAATTACACTTCCCTGTATCGAAGCAACTGCTCAAAATGGAGTCCACTTTGCTCGATACATAGACGGGCACGTTTCATTAAATTGTCTTTTAATTTTCCTAATGTGTGTTTGTCACTTTTCACAATATTAAATGCGTCCACTATCGCACTTCGTAACTCATCTCGAGTAGTACGCTCCTCGAAATAAACTAGTCTTTTAATTTCGGACCACAAATAAAAATCTAAGGGTGTTAAGTCAGGGCTCCTTGCGGGCCAAGCCACAGGGCCACCACGACCTATCCATTGCTCACCAAACTCACTGTTTAGGTACGCACGCACTGAAGTAGCGAAATGGGCAGGGCATCCATCATGCTGGTAGAACATACCGCGTAAATATGCCAGAGGCACATCCTCTAACAACAGCGGTATCATAGTTTGCAGCATCTCTAAATAAGACCCACCAGTCAGGTGACCTTCAATAAAAATAGGCCCTATTATTTGGTCGTTAATAATGCCTGCCCAAACATTCACGCTGAATCTAACCTGATGGTTATCTTCGCGAATGAGGTGCGGGTTTAAAAACGACCAATAATGTTCGTTGTGAACGTTGTACAGACCCACGCGTGTAAATAGCGATTCATCCGTCCACAGTATGTTGGCAGTGGCATTTTCCAGCAACCATTGGCATAATGCGATCCTCCTTGGCCCGTCGCCTTCGTAGATAGCATGCGCTCGACGAAAATGGTATGGATGTAATCCATTTGAATTTAATAATCTCCAGACGTAATACTGGCTAACATTGAACCGCCTGGCCGCCATTGTGGTACTGCGACGTGGGTCGCGTTCGAAGTACTCCAGTATTTCTTCTTCCAATTCCGCCGATTATGGTAGTCTACCGCGGCCCTGCGCGTGTGTGGGTGCTCGAAACTGTCCGTGATCGAGGAGGCGCTGGCTTACAGCCAGGATGGTGGAGGTGAAGGGAACTTGAGGGTCGGTGATTCCACGTGCGCGCAGTGAGTTCAGGTGTTCCGGCTGAGCATATAAACGTCTAGCCTCTTCCAGGTTATGGTGCGCCATCCCATAAAAATCCACCATTGCCCAATACTCCACGTTGGAGAACACGTATTGCCGACTCATTATTAGCTCGAGATTAGGTTGCGCGGGAATGACCTAATACAGCAAAACGCGTGACAATACTAGGAAGGAAAGAAGGGCGGGCGGGCGCCCGGTCGGCTAGAGTCTAGAGCGTGGGGTGGGGGCGTGGCTTACGGATCATACTGTCTGATCGATGAATGGATTTTTCAATGGGTACCGTTCGTATGTGTTGCCGATCGTGTTTACGTTTTACACACACATATGCATTTACCGCAAAGAAGCATTACTTCGAGTTCTCATTATTTCACAAAAAAAACAATAAATTTTATTTTTCGCGATTTTTTTTATTCTTACTTTTTAAAAAAAATAGTCCCAATCGTTTCGAGTTCGATGATCGAGTTTATGGCTTTCGGTTCCAGAACGACCTAAAAGTAACCGTGTATATCAACGCACAGCCCAAACCACTGGTCCTAGAGACATGAAATTTGGACAGTGTACTCTTTGTAAAGAGTAGGTATCCACTAAGAAAGGATTATTGGGAATTCTAACCCTAAAGGGGTAAAATAGGGGATGGAAGTTTGTATGAAAGTCTGTCCGTTTTGAAGTTAGGATCTTCAAATTTTGTGTTTAGGCTAACGATTGAAAATTAATTTATGTGTGTCTCTGCGTTTTTGATAATTCTACCCCCGAAGGGTTAAAAAGGGGGGTGAAGGTACTATGTTTGTTCGGGTGGAATGCAACTCAATTTTGTACAACCGATTGAGCTGAAATTTTGCACACACCTTTGGTTCTGGTGACAACACATTTTTATGACAGACATTCCTTAATCCTCTTCAATTCCTGAATTCTCTTCAACGGTTAGTAGCACGGTCACGAAACTTTGTTTACGCATTTAAGTTTGATAGATAAAGATGATTTTTAACCGACTTCCAAAAAGAGGAGGAATTTTTTTTTTTTGTTTTTTTTTTTTTGTGTGTATGTTCAACGATTTCTTCGCAAATTGTGAACCGATTTAGATGATTCTTTTTTTGTTTGGACAAATATTATTCCGCGGTGGTCCCGTTTAAATTTGGTGAAGATCTGATGCTGATCTTCGGAGATATCAATGGAACTCTTCAATAATAGAGAGCAAATCTGTCGTGATTGCTGCAATCGCTTTTTTTTTTTTTTTTTTTAACGTGGTAAAATCATCAAATAAGTCCTCCCACCCAAGGCAGAGCGGGAGGGACTGTCAGACTTGTACTGACTAAAATCCACGGTGTCCTTCAGTAGCCCTTTATGTTCCAGGGTCACGGTAATTCTACGAGTCCCGCGACCCCGGCAGGCTTTGGCCCTCTAGAGGGGGGCCCCGTCATTATGCTGACACTCTTTGAGGCGCGCGTGGAACACAACGCGCCGTCGACCCGGGCATGGTCGATGGTCGAACAGCGAGTCGCCCAATACTCGCCGCCCGCATGCCCGCGCCTACGGTAGCCGGATATCGTCTGCCGACGTCCGGCGCCGTGGGCGTCTACCACTGCGGCTGGGGTGGAGGGAGGATGCTGTCCTCTCCCTCACGCGGCCCGCCTCCTCCTTCGCAAGCATGACTGCTTCGCAGAAGGAGGCGACCGCTTCCCACTCCGTCTCGCCCCGCAGCATGGCCTCGACCAATGCCGGGCGCGAGAGGTCTCCGCCTATCGCCGCAGTGAGGACACGGCGGTGCTCTGCCCAAGCGGGGCAGTCCTGCACCGTATGTTCCACCGTGTCCTCCGGGCGGTCCTCGCAGTGGTGACACCCAGGCGTTTCCTCCTTCCCCATATGACACAGGTACCTCCCGAAACTTCCGTGTCCGGTGAGGACCTGCGTCACGCGGTAGGTCAGGACGCCGTGACGCCTATCCAGCCATGCTGCAATCGCTTGGATGTTTATTGTTTACACAACACCATAACATCACGCCTGTATGCTCTGAGGGGGTACGCAGATGTGTACAGTACACCTCCATTTCAACAATTAGGTATGTTAAGTTCCATTTATTGGAGATAAGCCTATTACCATGACATGTATTGTAAACGGTTCACAATTTTTTCACCAAAACTCCTTTGTCAATTACAATACATGTAATTTAACCGACTTAAAAAAAAGGAGGAGTTTCTATGTTCGACTGTATGTATTTTTTTATGTACCTATGTTCACCGATTTCTCCGCCAATTGTAGACCGATTTTCATAATTCTTTTTATTCGAAAGCCTATACTCCTGAGGTAGTCCCATTGTCACCAAATTTATAGGCACGTACAACGTTTTTCATATACTCTCCAACACAATTCAGATATTTGTGCCTGGTAATCATCATCTCATGTTGCTGAGCTGATGATGGAAGGTATAAGTCAGGATCAGGTGATGGAATCCTAGAAAAATTAAGGGCAACCCTCAAATTTTATGGGCATTGTTTGAATCAGTATACTGTCCATGTGTTCCCATGGTCATCATGTCAGGATCTAATTATGGGATCCTGGAGAAATCGAGGGGATTCTCCAAATTTTATATTATCGATATCTTCGACAACTGTGAACCGATTTCGATGTTTTTTTTTTAATTTGGATGAATATTATTCCGCGGTGGTCCCGTTTAAATTTGGTGAATCTGATCTTCGGAGTTTTACAATGGAACTCTTCAATAGTAGACAGCAAATCTGTCGTGATTGCTGCAATCGCTTGGTTTACACAATATCATAACATAACGTAACGGCTGTATGCTCTGATGGGGTACGCAGATGCGTACAGTACACCCAGATTGCGACAGTTAGGTATATTAACTTTCATTTTATTGGGGACTAGCTTATGCCCGCGGCTTCGCCCGCGTGGAGTTAGGGAAAAGCCCACGGGATCTTACTTCTGGGATAATAAGTAATCTACGTATCTATCTATAATACATACTTACATAGATTTACATGTTCTTGCTTATAACTTGCAAATATTAGTTTCAAGTTATATCAATTAAATTAGATACGTGAAGTATTGATACCTTGGTTTGAGATTGGACATCGGATTTACTGGATTTTATCTGAAGAGTATGTACACAAATTTTCAAGTCAATCGACCCCGAGAATAAAAAGTTTCACAGAAAATTCAACACCCCATTTCACCCTCTAATGGGTAGGAATTTCTAAAAAATGATACTTACTCTTCACAAAGAATACACCCTCCAATTTTCATGTCTCTGGGACCCGCGGTTTGGGCTGTGCGTTGGTATATCAGTCAGCCAGTCAGGGCATGGAATTTTAAATTGGGGGATGATTTTGGAAAAACTGTGATACCTACACGTATCTCATCATTTTAACTGAAGTATATATGTAGACACATTTTCAAGTCAATCGACTCCGAGAATAAAAAGTTTCTCATAAAATTCAAAATCCCATTTCACCCTCTTAGGGGTGGAATTTCGAAAAACCCTTTCTTAGTGGATACCTACTCTTCACAAAGAGTACACTGTCCAAATTTCATGTCTCTAGGACCTGTGGTTTGGGCTGTGCGTTGATATACATGTAAGTCAGTCAGTCAGTCAGTCAGTCAGGACTTTCAATTTTATATGTATAGATAGATAAGCCTATTGCCATAAAATGTATTGTTAACAATGTAAAATAAATGTATAGCAAATATTTCCATAGGATTGTAATAAATTGAAATGGTGTCAAAATAACCAACAACAGATTAAAATGGATATAATAGCACGACACCATTCCAATAACAATTTTTCAAAATTTTGGAAATCAACGAATAAGTTGAATCTGAAGCCGAGCCGGCCCGTGAGCGTCGAGGGTGTTCACGACCCGGATGACATTGCAAGATTGTTCCAGCAGCATTTCAGGGCTGAACCGTTTTTGAGGCCTGCACAGTCTGACCTGTTGTCGGTGTCCGATGCTGGGGCTACATCTGGAGACATCAATGTGAGGTTCACTGCAAAGGATATAGCTTTGGTCATAAAATCTATGAAAAGAGGAAAGTCTCCAGGACATGATGGCCTCAGCATTGAGCACCTGCGGCATGCTGGGGTACACTTGCCTAGGGTTCTAGCTTTGTTATTTAATCTGTGTGTTAGCCACTCCTACCTGCCTGACGATCTCATGTTTACTGTTGTTGTCCCTATTGTAAAAAATAAGACCGGTGATGTCTCGGACGGGTCCAATTATAGGCCTATCTCGTTAGCTACGGTTATAGCGAAGGTGATGGACGGTCTGCTTGACGGCCATTTAACTAAACATATACAACTGCACGACGGTCAGTTCGGTTTCCGGACTGGTCTATCCACAGAAAGTGCGATCCTGTGCCTCAAGCAGACCGTGCACTACTACACCGCGCGTAAGACGCCAGTATACGCGTGTTTCCTGGACCTGTCCCGGGCATTTGATATGGTCTCATACAATCAAATGTGGACAAAAATGCGCCAAGACACTAGTCTGCTCCCTGAGATTGTATCGATATTTGAGTACTGGTACAATAATCAGAAAAATGCTGTTAGGTGGGCGGAAAGTAGATCGGAAGAGTACAGGTTAGAGTGTGGGGTGAGGCAGGGGGGGTTGACCTCACCGAAACTTTTTAATTTGTATATGGACCGTCTGATTGGAGAGCTGAGCGGCACAGGAATTGGTTGTCATATAGACGGAATTTGCGTTAATAATATTAGCTACGCGGATGACATGGTGCTGCTCAGCCCTTCAATAGGCGCGTTGCGTAAGCTGCTTCGTATATGTGAAGGGTATGCGGAGGCCCATGGGCTTAGGTACAATGTGAAGAAAAGTGAGGTTATGGTGTTTAGAGCACCCAAAAAAGATTTGTCAGACGTACCGCCCGTCTCACTCTATGGTACACCTTTGAACAGAGTCACTCATTTCAAGTATCTGGGCCACTGGGTCACCGAAGACCTCAAAGACAACATGGATGTGGAGAGAGAACGTAGGGCGTTGTGCATCCGCTGTAATATGTTGGCTCGCAGATTCGCTCGTTGCACTAAACAAGTGAAAGTCACACTATTTAGGGCATTCTGTCAGACCTTCTACACGTGCAGTTTGTGGGCTAAATACACGCAGGGGACGTACAACGCCCTGCGGGTGCAGTATAATAACGCATTCAGGGTGTTGATGGGGCTGCCGCGCTACTGTAGCGCGAGTGGCATGTTCGCAGAGGCGCACGTGGACGGCTTCCATGCCATCATGCGTAAGCGCTGTGCATCGATGATGGCGCGGGTGCGCGGCAGCCCCAGCGCCATTCTGGCTGCGTGTGCCGACCGCTGGGACTCGGTGCTGATGGCACATTGGATAGGCCTACACGCGAGAGCAAGCGCCTGAGTACATTGTATGTTTACTAACACTTTAGGCTAAGAACATTGTTACTAACTACTTTGGATTGTATTTTTTTGACTAACACTAGGTTAAGAGCATTGTTACTAACTAATTTATGGACAAAGTCTGAATTAAATATATTATTATTATTATTAATATCCTATACAAATATTTGCTATACATTTACACTAAAAATGGAAAAATAAAAAATCTTTTTTGCAAAAAATAAAACCGACTTCAAAAACACAGAAAAGTTAAAAATAACTTTAGCTTCAGGAGTCGGTGACAAAAAAACTGAATCAGACAAATAAAAGTCACCGAGTTCAGAAGCTAAAGTTATTTTTCACTTTTCTGTGTTTTTGAAGTCGGTTTTATTTTTTGCAAAAAAGATTTTTGATAATTAGGTATGCTAAGTTCCATTTTATTGTGCCCGCGGCTTCGCTCACGTGAGCGCGTATTCTTTTGGCATTATTAGGGAACATTACATGGGAACGTGAAATCGTAGTATATTCCTATTATATTGCATCGCTTCATTCTTCAGATATAACATTCACAACGTAGTTCCTCTAACCTACAAGGCAACTTCGCACATTTTTTTAAATTACCCCCTTATTTTTTTTTATTTTTTTTTGCTGTCTGCGGTCAGTGTATCAAGTCTCATTCTTTTTCCGTGCGAGGCAACAATAACACGAGTTCTGCGATCACAGTCCCCGATTTGAGAAAGTTTTCATATTGAATTTAGTTTTTTGTCGACATAATAGATATAAATAATGCCTAAGCGCAGTGCTAAAGATAAAATTGAACGTTATAATAAAAAGATTCATAAACTCGAAGAACAGGAACGACAAAATCGTCGTCGTGTGGTGCGAGTTTTGGAATCTTCGGATTCTGATGCAAGCGTTGATAACGACACCGGTAAACGTAAGTACCTATTTGTATTAACTAATTTTGGTGAATAAGTGCTTCAAGGTGGTACTTTAAACTCAAAAATCTTTGATGCCTTGATTCGAAATCGAACGTGGCAAGCCTGGGGGTTGGCCGTGAGTCAACACGAGGGCATAAAAGCAAAAAATAAGCATATCTTACATGAGATAGCTTAACATATTTGCGAAATTAGACATAGCCTGGGGTCTATCCGAGAGATAGAACGAAGGTAGTTTTTGTCAAAGTACCCACACATAAAATAAATAATTTTATTATTAGATGCCGATAAAGTGGACAACAACGGACCTACCAATCCACCAGCCTTGGAGGTTACCGATATTCCCGAAATACCGGTTCCCTATTCAGGAATACCAGAAACCGAAGCATCTTCGATGGCACACGAACTGGACCCAGAAATTTTGTCAGCATTGGGGGAGCAATCTGACGACACACCCGAGTTTGGGGAAAACATACATGATAATTTGGCGCAAAGATGGCAGCCCATATTAAAAAAAGGACTTCCCAAGGAAGCCAAGGACAAATTGTTAAAAGAATATCTTGTCCCCTCCAACTGCGTTCTTTTACAAGCACCAAAGCTTAATGCCGAAATTTCGGCAGCTATTACAGATATGGTAAGAAATCGCGATAAGAAGATGGAGTTATCGCAACAACTTCTTGGCGCTGGGATCACAGCCGTGAACAGGGCGATGACTCTTCTCATTACTGGCGAAGAAAAAATTCAAGCCATAAAAATGCTAAGTGACAGTTGTCGCATCTTAACCCATCTTCACCATATGGATACTGAAGCACGTATCAAATTGGTGACACCTGGCTTGGAAAAATCATTCCTAAACGTTATCAAAGATAACGAAAGGGATGGCACTTTATTCGGTATAAAACTATCCGAAAAAATCAAAGCTTCAAAAGCTATTGAAAGACAGAGCCTGCAAATAAAAAAGACCTCAGTGCCTCAAAAACCACCACAGACAGTCCAATCGGCAGTCGCACGACCTCGCTACCAGGAAAACTGGCCAGGTCCTTCGCGTTACCTGTCGAACAGGGGGGGGCGCGGAGGCCAGAGGAGACAAGCCCCTGCAACACGCAAGGTACAGACAGTGGCGCAACCGAGGTACTCCAACACGAACAAAACGCGTGCTCAACCTCAACAATAGAACAGGTACATTCTGGACGAATACGTCATTTTTATTCTCACTGGCTTGACATAACTTCCAATGACATCGTTCTCGAATGGATTCGTAAGGGTTTTTCCATACCATTTTCTGAAACTCCGGTACAAGCCTTTTCACCTCTTAATTGTCTTTCAAGGGCAGATAAAGAGGATATGAATTTGGCCATCAAAAAATTAATTGATTTAGGCGCGATATCAACATGCTCACCTATCGAGAATCAATTCATATCAAAGATATTCCTTACTTCTAAACCAAACGGTGACAAGCGGTTTATTTTGAATTTAAAACCACTAAACAAGTTTATCTCTAAGTTTCATTTTAAAATGGAAGATTACAGGACCGTTACTAAGTTAATACCTCAAAACGGTTACATGGCTAACATAGACCTGAAAGAAGCATATCTTTTAATTCCTATTGCTAAATATCACCGGAAATACTTGCGTTTTCATTTTGAGGATGATAAAGGACAAAACTTTTTGTATGAGTTTAATGCTATGCCTTATGGCTTATCTATAGCACCTAGAACCTTTACAAAGATTATGAAAGAGGTAATGTCCCATCTTAGGAAGCGGGGCTATAAATCAGTTCAATACCTCGACGACGTATTATGTATCGGTGATACCTATTCTGAATGTCGTGAAAACTTGACAGAAACTTTGAAATTATTAGAATCCCTTGGTTTCGTTATTAATTTCAATAAAAGTACATTAGAACCAAAACAAACTTGTAAATATTTAGGTTTTATATATGATTCAAAAAGATTAATTATGTCCTTACCAGATGAAAAACGCGTTCACATAGCTAGTTTAATAGATAAATTTTTACGCTTACCACGTTGCACAATTCGAGAATTTGCACAATTAATTGGGATTCTTACTGCTGCTTGCCCCGCAGCTAAATATGGATGGATTTACACCAAAATTTTAGAGCGACAAAAATACTTGGCCTTAAAAATAAACAATGATTTTGATACGAAAATTAAATTATCTAATATAATTTTGAATGATCTGAATTGGTGGTCAAAAAATATTTCCACAACTTCCAATTCCATAAAGGCTCAAGCATTCACATTAGAAGTTTTTACTGATGCGTCCAGAATCGGCTGGGGCGCTTGTTGCAATAACGAACGCATTAACGGCACTTGGAAAAATTCAGAATTGAAGTTTCACATTAATTATCTCGAACTCTTAGCGGTATTTTTAGCATTAAAATGGTTCGCTTGTTACATATTCGCGTAACACGTGAACCGCTGATCGCGCGTTACCCTAATTACCGCGGATTGCAACAGCGGAGACACGAGTCGCCGACGCAGCTCAACGTGATGCAGCCCGGCACCGGACATCGCGGCCTTCGCGAAATCGTCACTTTTGGCACAGCATCGGTCAACTGTCGACATCTTAGTTAATATTTTACATTGTAATTTCTGTAATTAAATTTAAGTTCAAATAAATTTTGTATTTTTTTCCATCCTCCGGCTACAGCCTTCGTAATTGGCGCAGTCGGTAGGATACTCGCGAGCCGGTTCGCGAGAGTAAATTGCTAGGATCGCGAGTCACCCGGGTGGCTTCGGGCACCGTACGAGTATCCGGAATCTACAAGAGCTGCAGTCCAGAGGAGTATCCAGACATCGATACAGAAGAGGTACAAAATCATTGCAAGTAAGTACTTTAGAATCGCTCTAGAGTCGCTTCCCTTTTTTTATCCTATAAGATTCCAAGATTTTCCATCCAAGGCAATCTCGGTCCCCTAGGTTAGGTAATAGAATTAATATTTTAGACGCTAATAGAAATTTAGAGGCAGAACAGGAGGATAGTAATAGTTCATATATATCAAGTATGGCTGACTCAGTGGATCAAGTTTACAAGGCCCTACGATTGTTGCCGGAGTTCGACGGAAACTCGAACGTATTAACTCGATTTATAAAACTATGTGATCAACTAGTACAGCAGTTTATGAGAAACGGACCGGAGTTTCAATTAGCTAATTTAGCATTACTAAACGGGATTTTGAACAAAATAGTAGGACCCGCATCGCGTACGACTAATTCGAATGGTATCCCGGAAACTTGGGAGGGAATTAGAAGTGCTTTAATAAATAATTTCGCCGATCAACGCGATGAAACATCTTTATATAATGACTTGGCACTTTTAACGCAGGGTTCGTCCACCCCGCAAGAATTTTATGAGCGTTGTCAAAACCTTTTCAGTACTATTATGACTTATATCAGCCTACATGAAACGATAGCGAGTACCATTGAATCGAAACGCACTTTGTACAAGAAACTCACGTTACAGTCGTACTTACGTGGTCTACGTGACCCGTTGGGCTCTCGCATTCGTTGCATGCGGCCTGATACAATAGAGAAAGCCTTAGAGTTTGTGCACGAGGAAATGAACACGTTGTACCTGCAGCAGCGCAACGACCATGTTCCCGATAGGAAGACGCAGCCTCAGGTTAGTCCAAAAATTCCTTATGGCTTTATGCCACCAATTCACGTGGCACCACCCACACCGCGTCCGTCTAATTTGCAACCCCCAGGATCTTTTAATATGCCAGGGCCATCGCGACCACCTATGCTTCAAGGACAACACCCTGTCCCAATTTGGAGAAACCAACCCCCACAAAATCGCGGGCCCACACGTACTCAACAAATGTTCAGTTCTCCACCGCCTAATTATATACCCCAGGGTCAAGTTTTTAGAATGCCTGGTCCCAGGCCAACTACAAGTAACACCCCACACCCGATGAGTGGCGTAAGTCACTACGTGGCTAAACCATTCGCGCCGCGCGCGTCCCATGATTGGTCCAAATCTGGGAATCCGCCACCCTCGAATTATTTCAGAACGCGGGAATTTAACTTTAACGATTTTAATGACCAGTTGCAGTATGACAATTATAGCGATTATTTTGTTAGCGATTATTACCCCCAGGAATATTTTGAGTATCCCATTTACGCGTACCCGAGTGAATATGTGTATGAGCAACCACAGCGTACAGATTCTTATGTTATAGTCGAGGAAGTTAAGGATCCAACCCCGTCTGCTGAAAAGGAGGATTTTCAGAAGGACCCCAAATCAGACAAGTCAAAATAGAAATTAATTTGCAAACGCAAAGGCAATTACCATATATTCAGATTTCAAATCCCCCGCTTAAACTATTAATTGACACTGGCGCAAATATGTCTTTTGTGAGTCCCGAAGTTGTTCAAAAATTCTTTTCCCACATACCGTGCAACTATGATCCCTTTGAAGTAACGAATATTCACGCTACCACAAGGAGTGATTACTCCATTACTTTACCGTGCTTTCAGGAATTTAACGAGGCAGGTGATATAACTCTTTTCGTTTATGCATTTCATAAATTTTTTGATGGTTTGATCGGCTATGATTTATTAGAAAAATTAGAATCTAACATTGACTTAAAGAACAGATTGTTGATAACTCGTAATTCTAGTAACCCTTTATTAATGTACGACTCTCGCAATAGTAACTTATACGAGGATATAATACCTGCTAATTCATCTAAATTAGTTAAAGTTCCTATAAACTCTGCGGACGGTGACGTTTTTATTCCTGAACAATGCATTTCAAATTGTTTAATAAGTGATTGCGTTACAACAGTTAGAAATAATAGAGGTGTAATAGAGGTAGCGAATACGTCACGTCATGACGTAGTCTTTTCTATGGATCGCCCTATTAGTGCTGAGTTGTTCAATGTCCAGTGCACGCGCACTAAACAACAGTCCGACCGCGTAAAGGAAGTTTTGTCTCGTCTGCGTACGGATCATTTGAACCCCGAAGAAAAAGCTAATTTAGAAGTACTTTGCGCTCGGTACGCTGATGTATTTTATATTGATGGCGAACCATTATCTTTTACGAACCAAGTAAAACACTCTATTCGAACTACAGATGATGTGCCTATCTATACGAAAAGTTACAGATATCCTTTCATACATAAGCAGGAAGTCCAGGATCAAATTTCTAAAATGCTAGAACAGAATATCATACGTCCGTCTCAATCTGCGTGGAGCTCCCCCATCTGGGTAGTTCCCAAGAAAGCCGACGCCAGCGGAAAAACCAAATGGCGCTTGGTAATAGACTTTAGGAAATTAAATGAGAAAACTATAGATGATCGTTATCCTATACCCAACATTTCGGACGTCCTTGACAAGTTAGGTAACTGTCACTATTTTACCACCCTTGACCTCGCGAGTGGATTTTATCAAGTGGAGATGAACCCAGATGATATTCACAAAACTGCTTTTACAGTAGAGCATGGACACTTCGAATTCCTCCGCATGCCAATGGGTTTAAAAAATTCTCCATCAACCTTTCAACGGGTAATGGACAATGTCTTACGAGACCTTCAAAATGTCGTGTGTTTAGTATATTTGGATGATATAATTGTGTTTTCAGTGTCCCTTCAGGAACACATGATTAATTTAGAAAAAGTATTTCAGAGACTTAGGGAATCTAATTTCAAAATACAAATGGACAAATCCGAATTTTTAAAGTTTGAAACTGCATATTTAGGACACATTATTAGCAAAGACGGTATTAAACCTAACCCGGATAAAATTATGGCCATCCAGAAATTCCCAATTCCCAAAACGGCAACAGAAATTAAACGCTTCCTAGGTCTGTTGGGTTACTATAGGAAATTCATTCCAGACTTTGCTCGTATAACAAAACCTATGACGCAATGTCTGAAAAAAGGTTCAAAGATTGATATAACTAATCCTAATTACATCAGTTGTTTTGAGAAGTGTAAAACCCTTTTAATCAACGACCCAATCCTGCAATATCCAGACTTTAGTAAAGATTTTATACTGACAACAGACGCATCTAATCTTGCCATTGGTGCTGTTCTCTCTCAAGGCCAGATAGGTACCGATAAGCCCATAGCATATGCATCGCGCACATTAAACACTAGTGAAATTAACTACAGCACAATCGAAAAAGAATTATTAGCAATTGTGTGGGCAACCAAGTACTTCCGCCCGTACCTATTTGGTAGGAAGTTCAAAATTGTTACAGATCACAGGCCCTTACAATGGGTAATGAATTTAAAAGAACCCAACTCACGTTTAACCCGTTGGAAATTAAAGTTAAGCGAGTATAATTTCACTACTGTCTATAAGCAGGGTAAGCTGAATACCAACGCAGATGCTCTGTCCCGCATAGAAATTAATAATGAAGACGCTAACTCTATAGCAGTTAACACGTCTGAAAAACCCCCTTCAGTAATTGATTCCACAACCGCAACAGCTCACACAAGCGCTGAGAACCCCATATTAGAGATACCAATATCGGATGAGCCTCTAAATAAATTCCACCGTCAAATATCCTTTATAATCGTGGGAGACATTAAAAAACGCCCAACCGTGTCTAAACCATTCGAAACTCATACCAAAACTACTATACAACTATCAGAGTCAAATCTGGAAGAAGAAGTAATTAATGCCGTAAAGGAATATGTTAATCCCAAAGTAAAAACTGGAATTCTTATACATCCCCCTCTAGCCATGTACAGCATAATTCCGATTATACAAGACAAATTTAAAAGCTCCGCCTTAAATATGGTCTTAACAAAGAAAGAGGTAGAAAACGTTAAAAATTACTTGGACCAGCAAGAAATTATTCGTAAATACCATGAAGGAAAAACAAATCACCGTGGTATAACCGAATGTTTCCTTGCTTTATCACATCGTTATTATTGGCCTAAAATGAAAGAAAATATCTCGAAATATATTAATGAATGTAGTATCTGTGGACAGGCAAAATACGATCGGAACCCTATTAAGCAAAAATTCTCTATAGTTCCTCCCCCAACCAAACCCTTTGAAATTGTTCATCTTGATCTTTTTACAGCACAAAACGAGAAATTTCTTACTTTAATTGATGCTTTCTCGAAATATGCACAAGCATATCATCTCAGAGATGGTACCGCGTTAAGTGTCGTCCAAGCACTTTTAACGTTTTGCACCTATCATGGCGTCCCCTACACCATAGTTACAGATCAAGGACCTGAGTTCACTAACGCATTATTTTCGGAGTTCGTCCGTCTTCATAAAATACAGCATCATAAGATACTTGCACATACCCCTAACGATAATGGCATAGTAGAGCGCTTCCATTCTACTATTCTCGAACATCTCAGAATCCTGAAATTAGAAAAGCATAATGAACCTGCCGTAAATCTCATGCCCTATGCAATTTTAGGTTACAACAGCTCAATACACAGCTTCACTAAATTTAGGCCTATAGACTTAATCACAGGACACTTTGATCCCCGTGATTCCCTAGATTTAAATTTATCGGAGCATTTACTGCAAAATTACTTACAAGACCACAAAAAACGACTAACACAAGTCTACGATATAATAAATGAAACCTCTCTTCACCATCGGACTGAATTAACTGAAAACAGGAATAAGGACCGCGAACCTGAAAAAGAGTATGTCCCTGACCAACAAGTATTTGTCCGCAATCCGTTAGCTAGCAGACAAAAATTAGCTCCACGTTTTACCAAAGACATAGTCCTAGCCGACCTTCCCATACATATTTACACCAGAAAGAAGCGAGGTCCCGTTGCAAAATCTCGTCTTAAAAGAAGCCCTAAGGAATCTGTATTGTTACAGGATGTTACTGCTACTACTACTCCAAATGACGCAAGGACAAGAAGTAATGATTGATCCTTTAGGGAACGGCCCTGGAATACTTCCGTTTAATCTAGGAGCGACGCGCATCATTTCCCATTATCACTCTTTTCTCAATTATGTCAACCTCGATAGTATACAATCTCAAATAGATACAGTTAATACCAGAATGACTGATGTTAGACACACATTAAATAATAAGACATCTCTATTATTCGAACCGCACATGGATTACCTTACATCCAAACTAGTTAAGATATCTGCCCAGTTAGAGTCATTTGAACATAATCGCTATAAAAGAGGACTCATTGATGGCCTCGGTTCTGTAATCAAAAGTATATCCGGTAATCTTGATCAAACTGATGCAATTAAATACGACAACGCCATAAAAATCCTTAAGGAAAATGAGTATAGGATTCAAGCTCAACTTAATCAACATGTTAGTTTATCTAAAACTTGGGTTTCACAAAATGCCAACTTATTAACTAATATAACTAAAAATCAAGAGTTAATAGGCAATGTTTTAAATCGGATAATAAATAGTACAACAGCAAATCTTGATTTAATCCACTACGCCCACATGGCTCAACACTTAATTATCTTAAGTGATAACATAGATAATTTGTCCGAAGAACTCCATAAACTAGAGTATACTTTAGCTTTTATACGCGCACTAAGCACACCGCACATGGTAGTTAATATAGCTGAAATTAAGAACATGATACAGAAACTAAGGATTCTATATTCAGGCGATGAGATCCTTGAATTAGAATTAAGAGACTATTATGACGTAATTAAGCTAGGCTACTTTTATAAAGATAATCAGATAGTTATAGTATTTAAGGTGCCGATTGCCTTCCCTCCAATCTATAACCTTTATAAACTGTCCACTGTCCCTAACAAGAATAACAAAATCCTTTTACCAACCTCACCTTTCATTGCGATTTCTGGTCAAGATTCTATGTACATGGAGGCTGAATGCCCGAAGGTAAATTCTCTGTACCTCTGTGAAGCTAAATCAAAATACAAGGCCCGAGATGATCCCGATTGCATCCAGCATCTGATCTCCAAGCAAGAACTTCTCCCATTCTGTAAACTGTCTTCAGTCGCATTGAAGAAAGAAGCTGTAGAACAACTCGACGAGAAGCATTACACCATCAGTTTCCCACATCCAACCAAGGTGAAGATATCATGCGGACAAGAAACATATAAAACCCTGGAAGGAAGCTATTTGGCGATCATCCCCTACAATTGCCACATCAAAACGCCCGAATTTACTATAGCAAACTCTAACAATCACATCAAAGGTTTCGCTCTGGAGATTATGCAATTGCCCACAATTAATGAAGATTTAGAGACGTCGAGCGAATCACCAATCATACTAAACTCTGCAAATCTAGAAAATCTGCACTCCATTAACACAAAGATCATGCAACAGGCACCAGCAAAACTCAATGAAGTAGTTGATCCAGCTCTCTACCATACTACAATTCCAATCTATCTGATACTAACCGGTGCAAGTGTACTCATTATCACACTGACGTACCGACGATATCGAGCGAAACGCCTTCAAAGAAACCAAGCAATGCAAAATGATGACGCAACATCTCCAGGAAATTATGCTGAAATTCAAGAATCGCATAGAATCAGTCCCAGCAAGATAAAAATTGACCACAGCAACATTTCATCATCTCTCTCACACAAGATTTCGAAATAGTTGCTTATCTTCGGGGGGAGGTGTTACATATTCGCGTAACACGTGAACCGCTGATCGCGCGTTACCCTAATTACCGCGGATTGCAACAGCGGAGACACGAGTCGCCGACGCAGCTCAACGTGATGCAGCCCGGCACCGGACATCGCGGCCTTCGCGAAATCGTCACTTTTGGCACAGCATCGGTCAACTGTCGACATCTTAGTTAATATTTTACATTGTAATTTCTGTAATTAAATTTAAGTTCAAATAAATTTTGTATTTTTTTCCATCCTCCGGCTACAGCCTTCGTAATTCGCTCGCAATTACTCTGACTGTGCTATATTATTACGCATTGATAATACAACAGCCATCAGTTATGTCAATCGTATGGGCGGAATACAATTCCCACATTTGAACGATTTATCTCGATCTATTTGGCAATGGTGCGAGAGGAAAAATATATGGTTAGTAGCCTCTTACATAAACACACACGATAATTTAATAGCCGACGAACAGTCAAGAAAAATTAACATAGACACAGAATGGGAATTATCAAATTTAGCATTCCAATTGATAACACAAGAATTAGGCCAACCAGAAATAGACTTATTCGCCTCTCGCACTAATGCAAAATGTGAGAACTATGTGTCTTGGCGACCAGACCCAGATGCCATCGCAATTGACGCCTTTACAATAAGCTGGCGCGATAAACACTTTTATGCCTTCCCGCCATTTTCTGTAATATTAAAATGCTTACAAAAAATAGTCTTAGACCAAGCCGAAGGTATCCTTGTTTTCCCCATATGGCCATCACAAGCCTGGTATCCCCAGTTAATGAGTATGCTGGTTACCGAAATAGTTATTCTGAAAGCAAGTAAAGGTCTTTTATCTTCCCGTTTCAGAACACACCATCCACTTTACAAGTCGCTTACCCTGGGTGCCGCGGTGCTCTCGGGCTTGCGTTCACGCAGCGAGGAACGCCTTCAACCGCTCTCAACTTAATGTTAGCTTCTTTGTCTCAAAACACTGTACAGCAATATAATGTCACCTTTAAACTGTGGTGGGAATTCTGTAAATTTAATAATATTAGCGTGTTTGAGGTGTCCATTCCATGGATCATGACCTTTTTATCCGATCAATTTAATAAGGGAGCATCATACGGTTCACTTAATAGTCATCGCTCTGCCCTATCGCTACTTCTAGGAAGCAGTATAGGAACAGACGACGGTATAAAAAGGTTACTAAAAGGAGCATACAAGTTGAGACCGTGTGTACCCAAGTACACAAGTACTTGGGATCCCCAGGTCGTACTCAACTTTATCTCTAATTGGTTCCCAAATAGAGATCTCACAATAGAAAATATCACTAAGAAATTAGCAATTTTATTAGCTATTTGCACAGCTCACAGAGTTCAAACGTTTGCCCTTATCAAGACCTCAAACATAAAAATAAATTCTAGAGGCATCGAAATAATCGTAACCGACATTATTAAGACATCGGCACCTGGCCGAGATCAACCAATATTATTTTTACCATACTTTTTAGATAAACCAAGTATTTGCCCGGCTACGACATTAAAAGATTACCTTCACGTGACTAATGAAATTAGACCTGAGAACGTACTTAATTTATTCCTGACGTTTAAACGGCCCCATAGAGGCGCCACGGCGCAGTCAATCAGCCGCTGGATAAAACAAGTGTTGTGTGCGAGCGGCGTGGACGTGACGACATTCAGCGCGCATAGCACCCGCCATGCCGCCACGTCCTCGGCGCACCGCGCTGGCCTGTCCATAGACGCCATCAGGAAGGCGGCTGGCTGGACAGCCGCTTCTCAAACGTTCGCCAAATATTATTGTCGGGCCATACGCGAAGAAAATTCTTTCGCAAGTTCGGTTTGTTTTCCACAAAACCCAAATTAATAGAGACTGATTAGCGCCTATATTATTGTAGGTGTGTGGGTTATCAATCTAAATAATATTTTTAAGATTGAAGTTGATTCTAGATTAAGATGTCAATGTATTGTTTACAATAGAGTACCAATTAATAATTATTAAAGAAACGATGGTTTATGTTAAATAAAGAAATTAATTTAATAACTTATGTATTATTATTAGCAAAACTTCACCTCTAAACATCTACGTTGTGAATGTTATATCTGAAGAATGAAGCGATGCAATATAATATATGATCAAACGAACTTCGGCAAGTGAAGTTCGATCGATATTATATTAATCGCTTCATTCGAAGATATAACACCCACCCACCCCATTTCCCTATAACGAAGCTTTTGCTAAACTATAACTATACTTACTCTAAAAAAGAATGAGACTTGATACACTGACCGCAGACAGCAAAAAAAAAAAAAAAAAATAAGGGGGTAATTTAAAAAAATGTGCGAAGTTGCCTTGTAGGTTAGAGGAACTACGTTGTGAATGTTATATCTTCGAATGAAGCGATTAATATAATATCGATCGAACTTCACTTGCCGAAGTTCGTTTGATCATATAATATCCTCTACAAAATAATCCATTTTAATATTATAATATTATAAATGCGAAAGTAACTCTGTTTGTTTGTTACGTTTTCATGACTAAACAGCTGATTGGATCGTAATGAAAGGCAAGGAGATAGATTATATCCTGAGGAAAGATATAGGTTATCGTTTTTTTCTCACACATACACATCAAAATTTACACGCGAACGAAGTCGCGGGCAACAGCTAGTAAATAATATCTTTAGACCATCGAATTCTATATCGATATTAGACAGACAAATATGTCTGTTTAAAATCTTTTATGTGTACGTAAATAAATAAATAGTACGGTTGCAACCTGTGTAAATAAATCTTTTTATTTAGGAAATTAGATACATTATGTAGGAAGTTATACAGATGATGAGGAAACATTCCTTTGTTTTTAAAAAGAAACAAAACCATTGACAGATTTCTTGACAAGCTTACAACTGGGAATCAAATCAGCTAAAAATTATTCATTTTAATTCAGTTTTTACTTACTATTGCTCCCTACTTTTTATGGTAAACACTCATTCTGTCATCAAAACATCATAGTTAATAAGTAAATAATTTTCTGTAATAATAAGTGTATTATGTTTTCTTTCATTACAGAGGATCGCAAGAAGCAACAACGAACTGTGGCAACTAGAAGGCGGGTGAAACGCGTTGCTGTAACTCAATCTGAGCATGCTTTATACAAAAAACTTATGCTAGTTGGAGTAAAACTAAGTAAGTGCCGCAACAAGGTCAAAAATCAGGCAAAAAAGATCAAGGCACTGCAAAATCTAACGACAAATCCTCAGTTTTTGAAAACACTCGACGAATTACCTAGCACATCAAAAATTTTGACATTGTTACAGTTCAGAGAGCATAAGAAAGGTAACAAAGGCCGTCGTTTCACTGTAAAGGAAAAAATTATTGCTTTGTCCTTCCTGAAACAGAGTCCAAAAGGGTACAGATTTCTTAGGAAAATATTTATCTTACCATCTCGCCAAACTCTCCTGAAGTTGCTTAATATGGCAGTTATAAATCCAGGAATCAACAAAAATATGATTCAGCAGATAAAGAAAGCTACTGAAAAAATGAAGTTAGAACATAAAATATGTATTGTCCTGTTTGACGAAATGTCACTCAAACCCAATGTGACATACAACGAACGTAAGGACCAAGTTTGTGGGTTTGTCACAAATGGCCTGGAGACACAACCTGATTATGCAGATCATGCGCAGGTGTTTATGGTACGAGGGTTACTAAAAAATTATAAGCAACCTGTTGCATACACTTTTTCACAAGCTGCAACAAAGGGGCCTGAACTTGCGAAGCAGTTAAAAACTGTAATTACCGAATTACAAAATGCAGGTCTCATTGTAGTAGCAACTGTGTGCGACCAAGGCACAAATAATGTTAACTGTGTGAAACATCTTCTGCAAGAGACAAGGGGTAACCTATTGAGAAAGGGAGAAGAGCTACGAGACAACATTTTTATTATAAATAAACAAGAAATCATACCATTGTATGACCCACCCCATTTAATAAAATGCATAAGAAATAATTTAATATCAAAAGATTTGAAATATAAAAAAAACGGGGAAGTAAAATTGGCAAAATGGGCTCATGTCATGGCCTTACACAAGGAAAACCCAGGGTACAAAGGAATCCGATTGGTGCCCAAATTGACAGATGCCCACTGTGACCCAAGCAAAATTCCACGAATGAAAGTAAAAAATGCTACACAAGTTTTCAGCCAAACTGTGGCATCGAATATGGGCTATCTATCAGGTAAATTTCATCAGTCTGCACAATACAATATTGTCTTCACTAGTTCTTCTCTGACGATT
Organism: Noctua comes; assembly: GCA_963082995.1. Taxonomy (NCBI): domain Eukaryota; kingdom Metazoa; phylum Arthropoda; class Insecta; order Lepidoptera; family Noctuidae; genus Noctua; species Noctua comes. The sequence continues at coordinate 4,961,626 of OY720293.1, forward strand.
ACAATGAAATACAAATATTAAATACTTACTATAGTTATACATTATGCTGATCAGACATAAAATATTATTTAACAAACTATTTTTTCACAGATAAGGGTATACTTCCTGCAGAAGCCAAAGACACTGCAGACATCTTACTGTTCTTTGACAAGCTTTTTGATTCCATGAATGGAAGCTTTGGAAAACGCAAGAAACACGGCAAACCTCTCCTAGGACCTGCGACGCCTACTTCTATCCATCATAAAACATGGAAGGAGTGTAAAGTTATGATGAAAGGCATGAAATTTATAAATACCAAAACATCAAACAATGAATATGTTCCCACAATAAACAATTCGGTATGGACACTAGACGGATTTGAATTATTATTAAAAAAAATACAAACAAAATATGGTGTAACATCAGTTTGGTTGCGGCATCTGAATCAAGACCCAATAGAAAACTTTTTTGGGTCCATAAGGAGCCACGAATGCCGCAATGTGAACCCTACACCAGAGCGATTCGAAGCAGCATTCACCACATTATTAGTCAACAGCCTCTCTAGTGTCCATGCTCCTGGAGCTAATTGTGAAATGGACAATTGTGAAACTTTACATGAAGTACTCATCACAAGCAGGGGCATCAAAAAGCAAACAAATTGCGAACTTAATAATATTCCCGATATAACATTCACACCCCTTGAAGAAAAAAATGACCCACGTGTAATAGGGGGCCTACAATATGTTAGTGGATATTTCGTCAAAAGCGCAAAAAAAAAAGTATTTAAGGGGTGTGTTGAATGTAAAACCGATTTAATGTCAAACAATGAGCATGAATATTTAAAATATCGGGAATACGCAAATAAAAAATGGCTTTGCAGTCCCAGCGACTCCCTCTTAAATTGTATATCAAATCTGCAGGATATAAATTATGTAATATTAAAAGATAATTTAGATAAGAAAAATTTAAAAGAATTAATAAAAACTATGATTTTTATAGCTGTAGATTTTTCTTACATAAAATGCCCAAAACACAATGAAAAGTTAATAGATTTTTTAATAAAAATATCCTGCAGATTTTTTATTTACAACTACTGTAAAGAGATTAATAATATATTAATAAATAGGAGGGAGTGTGATGATGATACGGATTCGTATAAAGTAAAAGCTAAAAAACTCAGTAAGAAGTGTTTTAAAAGAAAGAAATAAATAATTAAATCGATCATTGTTTTGTTATTTAATAATGTGAATTACTTTTTCGCTTTTCTACATAACTGCAAGCGATTATGTAATTCACATGAGTACCCTAAACCTTAAAAATATTCAAGTAGTAGACTACATATGGTACGTATGTAGCTATACTTATGTTGGCATTAGTTCCAAAACCAACGTCCAGAGGGCGACATTTGACGTTTCTCACTTTCGTCGCAGAGTTGTACCTCTATCCCATATATAATAAAAGTACTCTGTGCGCCGTACTGAGCGCAGATCGCCGGCGCAGTGAAATATATAGTACTTATAATTTTTTTTTATTTTTAAATAGCAACTGTTATTTTTTAATGAATTAATCATTAAAAAATAACAGTTGCTATTTAAAAATAAAAAAAATTGTATAGTTCAAGCAAATATTGAAAAATATTTTGGTATAAATATTATGTCAAAATGATGCACAGCTTCGGAGATATCGCGGCATATTTCGAAGCCTTTTCGGTCGATTATTGAATTAGGTCCAGTTTTTTTTTCTTTACATAAAAGGCATATAACGAAGATGTATTCTATTAAAATTAAAGTATAGGATATATGTGAGACGATAAAAAAAATTTGTTGGTCTATATTCAGTAGAATCTACACATTAGAGCCCAAAAACCAGGTCTCCGTGAGTTTTTGCCTAAACATGCTTCGGGAGAATAATGATTACTAAATAAATAACAAAGTTATCTTAAATTTGCTCTGATGTAATTATAGTAGAGATAACGACCTATTTTTGACATATAACTGTTATTCCAAGGAACGAACGAAAAACATGAAATTTCAACGAGGAAACCTTGCAATTTCGCGTTTTTTTGTAACACGCCTCTTAACAAGTAGTTAAGTAGTTCTGACATTCTCGTATTATCTAAAATACAAAAAAAAAACTGTATTTTACCTTTTTATAAGGTAGATAATGGGTTTAAAAACACTTTGACATCATTAACTCATTTTGGCTAAAAATGTCACTTAGTGACTTCTCGCACTACAACGACGATATGTTTATGGGGCATGCGGTGCTAACCTGTAAGAAATTGTTATACTAACCTTAGATAATGGTAGATAATTACTTAAAATATTTACAGTGTAAACAATTGTTGGTTGGCCTATAAAGAAAAATAAAAATAAAACCACTAGTTCTATACTAGGAACATTGGTAGTAGTGGTCATAATATTCACATACATAACAAAATGTTATCACTTGATTTTGTAATTCTGAATATCGGTATGGATGATGATGAACTTGGTGTTGTGGATAGTTTTGAGGACTATCGCCGCGCTATGTTCTATCCGATACCTACATTTGATACATTATATATTCCAGCTGACATGGAAGTTCAAGTTGAAGTCATTTTCTATTATTGACTCAGATGAGCCACAACCGGGTACGTCCACCTCGACGATATATGATGTCCCTGCTACAGACGCAGTACAGACAGGGCAGTCTGAACTACCTGTTGAAGTAACGCACCCTGAGCTGGACGAAGAGATTCTGAATCTCTTGGGCGAAACACCATCAAAAGATAAAAAATATGGACCAGATATTAAAGGCGAGTTATCCGCTCACTGGGAACACATCGCAACGTCAGGCTTGACCAAGGATGCAAGAAAGGAGCTGCTTGAAAAGCATCTTGTTCCGAAAAACTGCACAAAGATTAATGCACCGAAGTTAAATCCAGAGATAAAGGCCGCTTTATCGGAGATGCTAATAAAAAAGGACAAAGCTTTAGAGAATAAACCGGTACAGGTCGCAGAAAGTATATCTTGAATAAGTGAGGCCCTCAGAAAACTCTTTACTTCAGGTTATAAAGATCAGTCGGTAATAAAATTACTGATCGAAGCCGGTCGACTGATGTGTGACTCACAGCACACCGAGTTCATGACACGGCGTAGTTTTATATCGCTCCTTCCACCGAATAATATGGTAATGTGGTACTACGATGGTTTTCGTTTTATTGCATATTCGATGTTCAGAGCATTAATTCCATTTTGTAGTTTTTTTAGTATTTTTTCTATGCATATTTATAAAAGTACAATTATTTCGATGATATCATAATGAACATAACAATATTCTTCCCTAAAAATCTCAACACACTTTTTGCACGAATAGTAACGTACCAAATTATTTACAGATTATGCAATCTTTAACTTTTTCGGTAAGCGACGATTACCATTTTGTTCGCGTAAGAAACGCATATCTTTTTCCGCGTAAAGTATAAAACAATTGTATTCGTGTATTATTTTTATTTACAGGATTTGGTAATGTCGTTTCACAAAACATGACAGATCTTATGCAAAATCATAATATCGTTCACTGTATCATAATCTATGTTCTATACATCTATACATACAGTAAATATAATAATAATAATAAATAATAAATCATCTCGTCCATAGTTTAAAATTATTAGACCTAGACCTTAAAGAAACCCTCTACATTACTGATATATTTGTACACTGGGCCCAAGTATTTGGTTTACAGTTTATATGTGTGAGTGAAGTCATAGTTATGCACACAAACACAAAATTTAATTAACTTGACTTGCTGTACGAGCCGGTAATATTCATACAGCCGCTCATTATTATAGTGTGAGTAAACATATTGTACCCTACACGGGGTTTATTTTTTTATCTTTACGCTTGTCGGGTAATCTAGTAAAAATAATATAAACGAGTTTACAATAAAGTCCAACATTTTATACAAACTTAACATGGTAACCATAGCCGATTGGTGTAAGCGCTTGCGTTAGCTAGTGATCTAACCTCGACGACGCGAGTTCGAACCCAACTGAGGAATTATTTTTGCTACTTTTTACTTTTTGTTTTTTAATAAATTTATTTTGTGGCCAATAAAATTACTCAAGCAAAAAGTAAAAAGTAACTAAATATAACCAATGAAATAATTTGAATTTTTTATTAGATAAACATTGCTATTGTTTGCTTAGCTTATCGCTTGGGTCATTAGCAAATTATCCGTCTCGTTTCTTCCAATATGTTCCTTTCTTATATTGGTTGTTTTAAGGTTCAATTTGGTGGGGGCTGTATGTTAGAAAAAAAAACTTGTGTGGCCGATACAATGATTTAATACACTGTTGTTTACCTGTTTTTTTGACAAATACAAAGTTTTTTATTGGTAAGGATTGACGTAAATAATTTGTCAAAGTAGGTAGGTATATAAATTGAATCAAAGTAAAATTAGAGGTGAAGTGAATCAACATGTTAGATAGTAAGAAATTATGACAACTTCTAATCGCATAACAATAACATCACTTCACCATACTTTCAATAATTTACGAGTTGTGGTTTTAAAAAAAAACGTTTTATACCTACCTACTTATTACTAAGTTTTGTATTTGTTCTAATTTGCTTAACAAATATGAACATTATTTGCATAAAAATAAGATTCACATTCGTCTACTAATTAAAATAAATTCGACTTATAATGAGTCGGCAATCCTTCGTTTTCTATTACTCCTTGTAACCTTCTGCTCATGAGATCTCATAGTTTGTAAGCACACTTTTATGCGGGTGGACAAGAAGGGATCAGCCTTGTGCCTTGCCACGATGTCGTAGTGTCGAGTCGATGAATTTGCCTTTGGTTTTGGCCTAAGATGTTCTACGTCTCCAAAATACGCATATCGGCGGACCCATAACTGCACGGTTCTCCCCTGTGGATAAAAACAGTATTTATAATACTTATAATAATAGCTAATATTATAATAAATAAACACTATATTTTTATACTATATATACACTATGTTTATTCAATATACTTATATATACCTAATTAATATTACTTATAATAATACAATACATAAATATAAGATAAACACTGACATTAGCAAACATTATAATCTATTTTTATTTACGTTATTCAAAGGCTTTTCTTTAATCTGTCTAAAGGCTAGATCAAGCTAATTTTAGACCAAGCTAATTTTATCATAATCATCATACGATTACAAATTAAAAAAAAGAAACTATAATAATTCAGTTATGATAATATATTATTATAACTATGGTAGGTATTGCACTTAAGTTACATTAATTATTTATTCCTAGTAAACATCCCTTTCAATGTTTACTAGGAATAAAGAGAATAGAGGAGTTAGTTAAAGTGAAGTAGGTATAATATCAACGTAATATCTAACTGTTACTCACCGATATCATTAAGCGCCTTGTAATTTCACTTCATCTCATCGATACGCTAATCGAAAACAATTCAAATTGAGTCAGCCCAAAATTTGGCGACGAGTTTGGCTCTTTCAGTAGCGTCCTGTGATGCATTTCACAGGAGCAAACAACAGAACAGGCAGGACACGATATAAAGTGTCCCATCGTTTGTTAGGCAGCACCACATTTACACTCACAATTTCACATAATATAGATACGTTTTGCTCATCCAAAACAACGATTTCCACCTCTTTGAACATTGATAAATGTTGCATGGTTGGATCCACAGAAATAAAACCACACACATGCTCAAGAGTAGTAATCAATAAACTCAGTAATGCAAATACTCGTAGATTGACAAGTAAGAATGCTCATTTTTTATAAATGAAGGTGTTTGAAAACAATATTTTTAAATTGTCGGTAGTTGTTGTCTAAACAGTCAAAATCAAATAGCCTGAGAGTTCAATGTTTGTCTCAAACGTTGGAATTGTTATAAATTCTACTTTAAGTAATGTTTTAACAAAATAATGAATACAAAAAGAAAAATAATATACTATTGCATGCATGATTTGAACTTACGACTTCTCGTTCAGTTACCAAAGACGATAGCCATTGTGCCAGGATTGCTATATTAACATCATGCAAAATATTATATCTCCTTCAGCATCATAAGTGAATGATGACTATATATTGGTATATGGTAATTGATGTGCCACACGCACACTAATAAAAACTGAGCTCGCTCGTTTTATTTTGTGTTTGTGTGCATAACTATGACTTCACCCACACATATAAACTGTAAACCAAATACTTGGGCCCAGTGTACGTTGTGGGTAGGAGTTGGGAGATAATGAAACGTGTGTCGTCCTTGATAGCTAGTTTATTACTGACTTGGGAAGGGGTTACGCTCACACATTGACACCGTATAACTACGTATGAGTGCGCATACATATCATTCCTCCACACTAATTTTGAAACCTGTTGACAAATACATAACATGATATACACATTGTTGTAACATCTAAATCTAATCTACTAGTAAAATACAGAATAGTCAACATCTTTCCTGGTACGCCGAGTACGTGCACGTGGCTCATGCATGACTGCTGAATCCTGCGCAGTGGCTGAGGCTTGAGGAGCCTGGTTCTCTAATACGTTACTTAATGACTGTCGTGCATTTTCTCGGTTCACAACATCCGTTAAAACCTGGTCCCTGTGAGCTTCAACACTAGTTGCAGCCGCAGTACCCGCTTCTATCTCCATCGGTTTCTCTGGAACTGCACTCTCTACGGTACTAACTGTATTGAATTCAACAGCCGGGCTGGGCATTATTGGTGAAGTCAACGGACCCAGAGAAGTCGAAGAAGCCGAAGGATTACAAACAAATTGACATCCGTCACAATCCATGGGTTTTTTACATTTAAACAATTGATCAAGATACAAAATACACCTAAATCTTCAACTAGCACTTTAAACATTCTTTTCCCTATCACTTTATTGATTACTCCTATCTTCCATGTCTCTTTTCTACCACTGTACCACCGGACCCATACCCTGTCACCGGCTTCGAAAGCTCTGGTGCGACCATCATTCCCCCCTGACGGTATTTCACACAATTCTTTATTTTTAGGTAGTATTAAGTCAAGTCGTGATTTCAAATCCCTGCTAAATATTAATTTTGCGGGTGATTTACCAGTACTATAGTGCTCTGTGTTCCTATTATGGACTTGGTATAACAAACACCTCAGAACGTTTTTTTTAGTCATTTAGGCATCTCGCAGGTCAACCAAGGAGGTTGTCGTCTGCTTAACCAGACTATGCGAATTTTTGATGTATTCATATTATATTACACTAGCCGTTGCCCGCGACTTCGTTCGCGTGTAAATTTTGATGTGTATGTGTGAGAAAAAAACGATAACCTATATCTTTCCTCAGGATATAATCTATCTCCTTGCCTTTCATTACGATCCAATCAGCTGTTTAGTCATGAAAACGTAACAAACAAACAGAGTTACTTTCGCATATAAAATATTATAATATTAAAATGGATTATTTTGTAGAGGATATTAGGAATATACTACGATTTCACGTTCCCATGTAATGTTCCCTAATAATGCCAAAAGAATACGCGCTCACGTGAGCGAAGCCGCGGGCACAATAAAATGGAACTTAGCATACCTAATTATCAAAAATCTTTTTTGCAAAATATAAAACCGACTTCAAAAACACAGAAAAGTGAAAAATAACTTTAGCTTCTGAACTCGGTGACTTTTATTTGTCTGATTCAGTTTTTTTGTCACCGACTCCTGAAGCTAAAGTTATTTTTAACTTTTCTGTGTTTTTGAAGTCGGTTTTATTTTTTGCAAAAAAGTTTTTTTTTTTTTTTCATTGTTAGTGTAAATGTATAGCAAATATTTGTATAGGATATTACAATCCTATGGAAATATTTGCTATACATTTATTTTACATTTTTTTTTATAGCAAATATTTGTATAGGATATTACAATCCTATGGAAATATTTGCTATACATTTATTTTACATTGTTAACAATACATTTTATGGCAATAGGCTTATCTATCTATACATATAAAATTCAAAGTCCTGACTGACTGACTGACTGAGTGACTGACTGACTTATATGTATATCAACGCACAGCCCAAACCACAGGTCCTAGAGACATGAAATTTGGACAGTGTACTCTTTGTGAAGAGTAGGTATCCACTAAGAAAGGGTTTTTTGAAATTCCACCCCTAATAGGGTGAAATGGGATTTTGAATTTTATGAGAAACTTTTTATTCTCGGAGTCGATTGACTTGAAAATGTGTCTACATTTATATACTTCAGTTAAAATGATGAGATACGTGTAGGTATCACAGTTTTTCCAAATCATCCCCCAATTTAAAATTCCATGCCCTGACTGGCTGACTGATATACCAACGCACAGCCCAAACCGCGGGTCCCAGAGACATGAAAATTGGAGGGTGTATTCTTTGTGAAGAGTAAGTATCATTTTTTAGAAATTCCTACCCATTAGAGGGTGAAATGGGGTGTTGAATTTTCTGTGAAACTTTTTATTCTCGGGGTCGATTGATTTGAAAATTTGTGTACATACTCTTCAGATAAAATCCAGTAAATCCGATGTCCAATCTCAAACCAAGGTATATTTCACGTATCTAATTTAATTGATATAACTTGAAACTAATGTTTGCAAGTTATAAGCAAGAACATGTAAATCTATGTAAGTATGTATTATAGATAGATACGTAGATTACTTATTATCCCAGAAGTAAGATCCCGTGGGCTATTCCCTAACTCCACGCGGGCGAAGCCGCGGGCATAAGCTAGTCTATCTATCTATACATATAAAATTCAAAGTCCTGACTGACTGACTGACATATATATCAACGCACAGCCCAAACCACTGGTTCTAGAGACATGAAATTTGGACAGTGTACTCTTTGTGAAGAGTAGGTATCCACTAAGAAAGGGTTTTTCGAAATTCCAAACCTAAGAGGGTGAAATGGGGTGTTGAATTTTCTATGAAACTTTTTATTCTCTGAGTCGATTGACTTGAAAATGTGTCTACATATACTTCAGTTAAAATGATGAGATACGTGTATCACAGTTTTTCCAAAATCATCCCCCAATTTAAAATTCAATGTCCTGACTGGCTGACTGATACATCTACGCACAGCCCAAACCGCTGGTCCTAGAGAAATCAAATTTGGAGAATGTACTGTTTGTGGAGAGTAGGTATCCACTAAGAAAGGGTTTTTTGAAATTCCACCCCTAATAGGGTGAAATGGGATTTTGAATTTTATGAGAAACTTTTAATTCTCGGAGTCGATTGACTTGAAAATGTGTCTACATACAGAGTGGAGACGATAATACGACAATAAATGAATACACGCATAATACTAGTTCATAGGAACAATTCTAAACTATCAAAAAAATCCCAAAATCGAAATAGAAAAAAAAAAAATTTCAAACAAACTAAATGGCATAAAAATGAGAACACCATTTGTGAATATTGGTTCACTAACCTGTGGTAAGAGCGGCAACTACGCGGTCCTGTAGCAACTTGATCTTTTGGCTAATGTTCAGTAAAAACAATTACACTAAATCACAGACTATTCACCAAACAATCAGGCACCTCTCATCCGCTGGTTATTTTTAATGAAATTATTAATCACTATCTGGATCACTGTTCAATAACTTAGATAAGTACCTACGTCACTAAATTTTCTCTCTTGATATGTCCGTATAGCCAAAGCGGCATTTCTGTGACACTCCCCGTAAATTAAAACCATGTGTAGGTGTAACGAGGCATGATTATTACCTACAAACAAAACAAAAAAACACGAAAACAAAATAAAAACTAAGAGTCTAATCTCGCACAATTCACTTAACTACTTAACTCGATACCTATTAAAATGTTACGTGTCCTGTCACTAAAATAAAGCGCCCAATTCGCACTTATGATAACTAACAAGTCACAAACACGCGAACGCGGGCGCCGCGCGCCGGGTACTTCAAAGGAGGCGCGGCGAGGCGGGCAAAGAAAGTACGTCCTGCGGTACTCATGCGCTTACGAAGCGATGACGCGTTGGTCGTCACAGGATTGCAATGACACACTGACCGTGACCTACATTTGTAGTTTCAAGTTTCGACAAGAAAGTGAAGTACAAACAAACCAAATTACATTTATCTCTTTCGCACTTACTAAAACAGTGCATAGTTCAACTTCCGCATGCGTTATTTTCTTATCTAACTCGGAGGATACCCTTTATGACTCTTATTGGCCTAGTTTAAGGTATAATTTGCAGTAAATCAAATTTAAAAACGAATTTGGCGAAAGTTTTTAAATAGCGAGTTGGCAACGTGACTTTAATGATTTGATGTTTTACCGATGCGGGGGTCGTTAACCTGTTAGTGCTTCCTTAAAATCAGATACATCATGTAGCAAATGTAGAAGATGAAAATTAATTTCCTGTGACTAAACTACTTGATATATTCAAATGATTTTTTGTATGTATATTGGGAACGTCTTGAGGTATGCGAAGTTTAATTTATTGTCGTATTGTCATCACCACTCTGTATATACTTCAGTTAAAATGATGAGATACGTGTAGGTATCACAGTTTTTCCAAATCATCCCCCAATTTAAAATTCCATGCCCTGACTGGCTGACTGATATACCAACGCACAGCCCAAACCGCGGGTCCCAGAGACATGAAAATTGGAGGGTGTATTCTTTGTGAAGAGTAAGTATCATTTTTTAGAAATTCCTACCCATTAGAGGGTGAAATGGGGTGTTGAATTTTCTGTGAAACTTTTTATTCTCGGGGTCGATTGATTTGAAAATTTGTGTACATACTCTTCAGATAAAATCCAGTAAATCCGATGTCCAATCTCAAACCAAGGTATCAATATTTCACGTATCTAATTTAATTGATATAACTTGAAACTAATATTTGCAAGCTATAAGCAAGAACATGTAAATCTATGTAAGTATGTATTATAGATAGATACGTAGATTACTTATTATCCCAGAAGTAAGATCCCGTAGGCTATTCCCTAACTCCACGCGGGCGAAGCCGCGGGCATAAGCTAGTCCCCAATAAAATGAAAGTTAATATACCTAACTGTCGCAATGTGGGTGTACTGTACGCATCTGCGTACCCCATCAGAGCATACAGCCGTTACGTTATGTTATGATATTGTGTAAACAATACACATCCAAGCGATTGCAGCAATCACGACTGATTTGCTGTCTACTATTGAAGAGTTCTATTGATATCTCCGAAGGTCAGCATCAGATCTTCACCAAATTTAAAAGGGACCACCGCGGAATAATATTCATCCAAATTAAAAAAAAAACATCGAAATCGGTTCACAATTGTCGAAGATATCGATAATATAAAATTTGGAGAATCCCCTCGATTTCTCCAGGATCCCATAATTAGATCCTGACATGATGACCATGGGAACACATGGACAGTATACTGATTCAAACAATGCCCATAAAATTTGAGGGTTGCCCTTAATTTTTCTGGGATTCCATCACCTGATCCTGACTTATACCTTCCATCATCAGCTCAGCAACATGAGATGATGATTACCAGGCACAAATATCTGAATTGTGTTGGAGAGTATATGAAAAACGTTGTACGTGCCTATAAAATTTGAGGGTTGCCCTCGATTTCCCTGGGATTCCATCATCAGATTCTGATTGGTGACAATGGGACTACCTCAGGAGTCTAGGCTTTCGAATAAAAAGAATTATGAAAATCGGTCTATAATTGGCGGAGAAATCGGTGAACATAGGTACATAAAAAAATACATACAGTCGAACATAGAAACTCCTCCTTTTTTTTAAGTCGGTTAAATTACATGTATTGTAATTGACAAAGGAGTTTTGGTGAAAAATTTGTGAACCGTTTACAATACATGTCATGGTAATAGGCTTATCTCCAATAAATGGAACTTAACATACCTAATTGTTGAAATGGAGGTGTACTGTACACATTTGCGTACCCCCTCAGAGCATACAGGCGTGATGTTATGTTATGGTGTTGTGTAAACAATAAACATCCAAGCGATTGCAGCAATCACGACAGATTTGCTATCTATTATTGAAGAGTTCCATTGATATCTCCGAAGATCAGCATCAGATCTTCACCAAATTTAAAAGGGACCACCGCGGAATAACATTTGTCCAAACAAAAAAAGAATCATCAAAATCGGTTCACAATTGGCGAAGAAATCGTTGAACATACACACAAAAAAAAATTCCTCCTCTTTTTGGAAGTCGGTTAAAAATCTTCTTCTTTATCTCTCAAACTTGAACGCGTAAACAAAGTTTCGTGACCGTGCTACTAACCGTTGAAGAGAATTCAGGAATTGAAGAGGATTAAGGAATGTCTGTCATAAAAATGTGTTGTCACCAGAACCAAAGGTGTGTGCAAAATTTTAGCTCAATCGGTTGTACAAAATTGAGTTGCATTCCACCCGAACAAACATAGTACCTTCACCCCACTTTTTAACCCTTCGGGGGTAGAATTATCAAAAACGCAGAGACACATATAAATTAATTTTCAATCGTCAGCCTAAACACAAAATTTGAAGATCCTAACTTCAAAACGGACAGACTTTCATACAAACTTCCATCCCCTATTTTACCCCTTTAGGGTTAGAATTCCCAATAATCCTTTCTTAGTGGATACCTACTCTTTACAAAGAGTACACTGTCCAAATTTCATGTCTCTAGGACCAGTGGTTTGGGCTGTGCGTTGATATATAAGTCAGTCAGTCAGTCAGTCAGTCAGTCAGGACTTTGAATTTTATATGTATAGATAAACAAACAGTTGATATTATATGCCAAGTATTAACAACATTACCAAATATTGTTTCAGGCTTTCCACTCCAACGCAAATTTTTGAAGAAATCTGCTGTGCCGTCTATATTTTGTTGGAATGAATCACAGAGTGCCACCCCAGCTCGAACCGAGCAATTGCATCAGAGAAATGCAAGGCGTTGCTTAATATCTAGCCCTATAATATCAGATTCAAACGAACCACTGCCATCTACCAGCTTTGATCTTATTCCAGACACAAACAAATAAGAATTGGTTCAAGAAGTAGAAATTTCAACTAAAGAAGAGGAAATAATCATTGAGGGACCCATTTTTCTGGGAAATAAAGTAAGCCAAGCGACACAGACAACAACACTTTTTAGGATATTTTCAACTGATGAGCCGTTAACCGACAATGAATCGGTTTTCTATTACACAGGCCTAGAGACATACATCATCATCATCATCATTTCAGCCGAAAGACGTCCACTGCTGGACATAGGCCTCCCCCAAATGTCGCCACATTGACCGGTCCCGTGCGTCTCGCATCCAGCGGATCCCTGCAACCTTTACGAGGTCATCGGTCCACCTAGTGGGAGGCCTTCCAACGCAGCGTCTTCCGGTTCGCGGTCGCCACTCCAGAACTTTTCGGCCCCATCGGCCATCCGTTCTGCGAGCAATGTGCCCTGCCCACTGCCACTTAAGTTTGGCTATTCTTCGGGCTACGTCGATAACCTTGGTTCTCTTGTGGATCTCCTCATTTCTGATTTCATCACGCAAGGAAACACCGAGCATAGCCCTCTCCATTTCCCTTTGGGTGACTTTAAGCCTTCTGATGAGGCCCATTGTGAGCGACCACGTTTCGGTCCCGTATGTAATCACTGGCAACACACACTGGTCATAGACTTTCGTCTTGAGACACTGCGGTAAGTTGGACGAGAAGATACCACGCAACTTCCCGAACGCTGCCCAGCCGAGTCGGATTTAATTGTAGAGACATACGAAAAATTCAAATTGGTATTAAGCACATTATGTCCTATGGCACATAATTTACAGTACAAATGTAGTCAGGTAATAAATATAGGAATTGAAGACCAATTTCTCATAATGTTAATAAAAATAAGACGTAATAAAACTGATTATGAACTCTCTAAATATTTTGGAGTCAGTAAAACCATGATATCAAATATTTTCATAACTTGGCTCAATTTTAGCTATGATTTATGGTCATTAATTGATATTTGGCCTGAAAGGAAATTAGTGAATTACTACATGCCTTCACAATTTCAAAAGTACCATAGTAACACTAGGATAATTATTGATGGAACTGAAATACCTATTGCAAAACCTAAAAATCCTACATCACAACAAGCTACTTTCAGTTCGTACAAAAACAAGAACACTATGAAGTTTTTAGTTGGTGCTACACCTGGAGGTTTATTCAGTTACTGCTCAGAGGGTTACGGAGGCTCCACATCAGATAGGCAGATGATTGAGCGAAGCAATTTGCTAGAAAAGTGTGATAGTGGTGACAGTATAATGGCCGATAGGGGTTTTAACGTTCAAGACATATTTGCAAGCAAGAATATTGGAGTGAATATTCCATGCTTTCTTAAAGGGAAATCACAATTGACAGGAGTTCAAGTTAAACATGATAGACAATTAGCAAGCCAAAGAGTTCATATTGAACGGTTGATTGGACTAAGTAAAACTTTCACTATATTAAAAAGTGATTTAAATGCATACTATGTACCACTCGCTTCTAGAATATTTTTTGTTTGTATAATGTTATGTAATTTTCGAGAAGGTATAGTTAAGCCAAATAAATAAACATAATTTTTCTGCAAATAAACTTTTTATTTATAATTCCTATAAATATATTTATCAAAAAGTGCATTCTTAAAATAATGTTCATAGAAATAAACAAGCTTCCCCACCATATTATCAATAAACTGTTCATCCCTTGTTATATAGATCACCTTAAAATCTTTGAATGTGTAAATAATCAAGTTGCAGATTTTTTTTTCTGCACAAAACAGTTGTCCCTGTATTTGGTAATAATAAACACAAGTTTTCTTTAAAAAAAGGTCTCCATTTTCTTCATATAAATAAGGAACAGATAATTTATTAATCATTTGGTTCCTGCTTGCGTATGGACACTTTACTTCAATAATGGTTTCTTCTCCTAACAAACCGTCAGGTGATGCCCCTAAGAATGGGCATCTTTTTGATACAAAGGGACCACACTTTCTGACCTCTGGAATATCAAATTTATTAATGAATGATTTAATTGCAACTGCTTCATTAATTATTCCGTGTGTGGTTGCATGTGACTTGAAAGACTGTGGGACAAGTAATTGTTTTGCAAATTTTCTCTATTGCAAATATTCTCTTGCCTCTGAGGTGTCAAATGGCACACTGTGTGAAAACGACTGGCTGTAATACGGTTTTGACGTTCTTCATGACATAATGGAGTTTTTGTTTGACCTCTGGTGCGAGTTTCAGTGCTCATTATTTTTTCATTTGAAATAGAAATTAAATTCAGTTTGTTATAAAGAATATCCCTTGCATCATCCTTGTCATAACAATGGTCGTTTAATATCCCATAAGGTTTTGCTGGAGTAAACCTCTGTTTTAATGGCATAGTGCTTGTTGTTGCCACAATGCAAATATTACGAACTCTGGCATTATAATTTTCTTTATTAATATTGATCAATGGATAGAGATGAAACAATATATTTGTCAATTTTCTCTTACATGGCAACTTCTCCGCTTTTAAAGGTGAAGCTGTAAAAATCTTAGGCCTATGAAACCGTTGTAATTCTTGGGTACAAACAGTATGTAACAACACATTCCCTTCTCGATGCATTTGTTCAGCCGCAAATAACAATACAGCTATATGTTTGCAATGGGCTTCCTTGCCACTGCCAACAGCACATTCACATGTGGTTTCATCAATGCTGCCGTCATTCTGAAGCTTTATATTTATTTCATACTGGAGTTTCTTCATCGAAGCTTTACAGAGACCTTTCAAAAATGTATCGTCTCCCATGGTACAAGATCTCAAAACAAGAAGATATCTTGATTCATATAATCTATAGCCATCACCAGTTTTCTTGTTGAATCTGTAACACCAGATAAATAAGCAAATTTTAAGATCCACCATGATAACAATACCACCTACTTAGAATGGTTAAGAAATATTGCTTTGACTATTTTATCAGATTTAACTTACCTGTTGAAGAACAGATGAATGTGTTCATTTGTTAAAAGTGGCACTAATGTAGCGCTATTAACATCACGAAATAACACCTCTTCTGGCATTTCCATCTGGGATTCATGAGGACAGTCTGTGTTGTTACACACACTGTCGAAGTTGAAATTTCTATCGTAAGCTTCCAACCTGTGAAGAAAAAATGGGTTCTTTTCAGCGTATTTCCCTTTCCGTGTCCAACTGGCGACAACGGTCTCGCGAAATCCACACGCCTTTGTATTATATATTATACGCAACCCGTGCACGGCTTGCGTCAACTGAGCACGTTTTTGCGATCAAGCAACGTTAAAAGAGGTTTTACAAAACAGTGTGCAATGGAACTAAAGGCGGTTTTTTAATTGGACTGTTCAAAACAAATCCTGATGATTTAGCGCGTTCGTAAATATTCTGAATAAATCGTGCGGCCCGAGCAGGCGGGGAGCCAATAATAATTCCACAGAGCCTTCAATTCAAGAAAATTACACGATTAGGTACTGGGTATTGAGTCAGAGTTTATGAGAATAATCAAAGTACTTAAAGAAGAAAAAAATAGGTTAGGTTAGGTTAGAACTGTAACCAAATAAGCGCGAGCCGAGCGAGCGGAGCGAGCGCTGCCGCGGCAGCGGCCGGCGAGCGCTACGTAGTAGTTGGTCACAGTTCTAACCTAACCTTACCTATTTGGTCGGAGTAAAAAAAGTGTTCAGTTCAAAAGTGTTCAGTTCAACTCCACACTATTTTGTAAAACCTACTCCAGCGCCACTTGATCACAAAGGCGTGCTCAGTTGACGCGAATTGAACACGGGATCGTAGGATTCCGTAGTAAAACAAAAGCGTGTGGATTTCGCGAGACCGGTGTCGCCAGTTGAACACGGGAAGGGAAATACGCTTCTTTTCAAATAACCTTAAATTTTGTAACAAGTAACCTAGTGTCCTAGTGTCCTTAGCTTGTTTCTCATTAGTATCATTAAAAAGCAAAAGTTTAGCGAGTTAAGTTTATTCTACAACATATAGAACCACTAGCTTATGCCCGCGGCTTCGCTCGCGTGGGGTTAAGGAATTGCCCACGGGAGCTTACTTCTGGGATAATAAGTAATCTATGTATCTATCTATAATACATACATTGATTTACATGTACTTGCTTATAACTTGCAATTATTAGTTTAAAGTTATATCAATTAAATTAGATACGTGAAATATTAATACCTTGGTTTGAGATTGGACATCGGATTTACTGGATTTTATCTGAAGAGTATGTACACAAATTTTCAAGTCAATCTACGCCGAGAATAAAAAGTTTCACAGAAAATTCAACACCCCATGTCACCCTCTAAGGGGTAGGAATTTCGAAATACTGATACTTACTCATCACAAATAATACACCCTCAATTTTTCATATCTCTGGGATCCGCGGTTTGGGCTGTGCGTTGGTATATCAGTCAGTCAGTCAGGACATGGAATTTTAAATTGGGGGATGATTTTGGAAAAACTGTGATAAACGTATCTCATCATTTTAACTGAAGTACATGTAGACACATTTTCAAGTCAATCGACTCCTAGAGAGTTTCACAGAAAATTCAGCACCCCGTTTCACCCTCTTTGGGGACGAAATTTCAAAAAATCCTTTCTTAGTGGATATCTACTTTCCACAAAGAGTATATTCTCCAAATTTCATGTCTCTAAGGCCAGCGGTTTGGGCTGTGCGTTGATGTATCAGTCAGACAGGCAGGACATTGAATTTTTAAATTGGGGGATGATTTTGGAAAAACTGTGATACACGTATCTCATCATTTTAACTGAAGTATAATATGTAGACATATTTTCAAGTCAATCGATCCCGTGAGAGTTTCACAGAAATTTCAACACCCCATTTCACCCTCTTAGGGGTGGAATTTCAAAAAAACCCTTTCTTAGTGGATACCTAGTCTCCACAAAGAGTATATTCTCCAAATTTCATGTCTCTGGGGCCAGCGGTTTGGGCTGTGCGTTGATGTATCAGTCAGCCAGTCAGGACATTGAATTTTAAATTGGGGGATGATTTTGGAAAAACTGTGATACACGTATCTCGTCATTTTAACTGAAGTATAATATGTAGACACATTTTCAGGTCAATCGATCCCGTGACAGTTTCACAGAAAATTCAACACCCCATTTCACCCTCTTAGGGGTGGGATTTCAAAAAACCCTTTCTTAGTGGATACCTACTCTCCACAAAGAGTACATTCTCCAAATTTCATGTCTCTAGGGCCAGCGGTTTGGGCTGTGCGTTGATGTATCAGTCAGCCAGTCAGGACATTGAATTTTAAATTGGGGGATGATTTTGGAAAAACTGTGATACACGTATCTCATCATTTTAACTGAAGTATATGTAGATACATTTTCAAGTCAATCGACTCGGAGAATAAAAAGTTTCATAGAAAATTCAACACCCCATTTCACCCTCTTAGGAGTGGAATTTCGAAAAACCCTTTCTTAGTGGATACCTACTCTTTACAAAGAGTACACTGTCCAAATTTCATGTCTCTAGGACCAGTGGTTTGGGCTGTGCGTTGATATATAAGTCAGTCAGTCAGTCAGTCAGTCAGTTGGTCAGGACTTTGAATTTTATATGTATAGATAATATTGCCCAGAAAACAGCTAAAAGTCGATAAAATGTTAAATATAATGTACCTTTCGACAAGCTCCGCTTTCTTTCCTTGTTGCGTTGCTCCTCGTTTTTTCAATTCCATCTTCAACTGGGTGATACGCCAGGTAGTATACATTGTGCAGCAACACAAATTGAGGAAAAAAAAACCGCAAGCACTTAAAAAATCGTCTACACAATGCACACGTTTGTATACAAATTTTTGGCAGGTAACAAACTATCAGCGCCATCTTGCGGCAAAATTTCTGGGAAACAACCCCATTAAAATCGCAAATGCAAATTAATTAAATAAAAGCTTATATTTATGTTATTAAATTCATCTAATGCGATGGTAAGTAGTAGTTTTTTTTATAAATTAAATCAAAGTTAGATTTTTTCAAGTTTCACGATGAAAACAAACATCCTAATGTTAGAAAGGTCAGACTTCAATGTAAGGGGCGCTAATTTAATTTATAAAATTGTTGCATTTGTATTTACATACCACTACATATTTATTACTTCCTTTTGAGTCAACAATAACGTACCCTTTATTCATCCAAAAGCCTTGGGTAGCGAGACTCCGATTAATGTAAAAGTTGGTGTTTGCTATCTTGAAATTATTTGTTTGTTGATAAATTATGAAATTATTTCTGTTTATGAAATGATTTTAAATATCAATTGCAATCGTAAATGAGTTGACTACATTGTACGTTAAATATTGATGCGAAGCGGTTGGGAAATATTTGCAATTCTTGTGAACTTTGTGTGTGTCTGGTGTTATTCATTTGGTCATAAATATTTTTTTTGTCACAGTAGGTAAATGCTGTAGTAAGGCCAACATGCCGCGGGATATTTTGAGTGATAGTTTAGCTGTCCCCAGGATAATTGAGGTATATTTTCACTGCTAGCTTCTGCCCGCGGCTTCGCCCGCGTGGAGTTCGGGAATTGCCCACGGAATCTTACTTCTGGGATAATAAGTAATCTATGTATCTATCTATAATACATACATAGATTTACATGTACTTGCTTATAACTTGCAATTATTAGTTTAAAGTTATGTCAATTAAATTAGATACGTGAAATATTGATACCTTGGTTTGAGATTGGATATCAGATTTACTGGATTTTATCTGAAGAGTATGTACACAAATTTTCCCCGAGAATAAAAAGTTTCACAGAAAATTCAACACCCCATTTCACCCTCTATGGTATCCCTTAGAGGGTGAAATGGGGTGTTGAATTTCGAAAAACCGATACTTACTCTTCACAAAGAATACACCCTCCAATTTTCATATCTCTGGGACCCGCGGTTTGGGCTGTGCGTTGGTATATCAGTCAGCCAGTCAGGACATGGAATTTTAAATTGGGGGATGATTTTGGAAAAACTGTGATACACGTATCTCATCATTTTAACTGAAGTATATGTGGACACATTTTCAAGTCAATCGACTCGGAGAATAAAAAGTTTCACATTAAAAACCCCATTTCACCCTATTAGGGGTAGAATTTCAAAAAACCCTTTCTTAGTGGATACCTACTCTCCACAAAGAGTACATTCTCCAAATTTCATGTCTCTAGAACAAGCGGTTGGGGCTGTGCATTGATGTATCAGTCAACCAGTCAGGGCATTGAATTTTAAATTGGGGGATGATTTTGGAAAAACTGTGATACACGTATCTCATCATTTTAACTGAAGTATATGTAGACACATTTTCAAGTCAATCGACTCAGAGAATAAAAAGTTTCATAGAAAATTCAACACCCCATTTCACCCTCTTAGGGGTGGAATTTCGAAAAACCCTTTCTTAGTGGATACTTACTCTTTGCAAAGAGTACACTGTCCAAATTTCATGTCTGTAGGACCAGCGGTTTGGGCTGTGCGTTGATGTATCAGTCAGCCAGTCAGGACATTGAATTTTAAATTGGGGGATGATTTTGAAAAAACTGTGATACACGTATCTCATCATTTTAACTGAAGTATATGTAGACACATTTTCAAGTCAATCGACTCAGAGAATAAAAAGTTTCATAGAAAATTCAACACCCCATTTCACCCTCTTAGGGGTGGAATTTCGAAAAACCCTTTCTTAGTGGATACCTACTCTTTACAAAGAGTACTCTGTCTATATTTCATGTCTCTAGGATCAGTGGTTTGGGCTGTGCGTTGATATATAAGTCAGTCAGTCAGTCAGTCAGTCAGTCAGTCAGTCAGTCAGTCAGTCAGTCAGTCAGTCAATCAGGACTTTGAATTTTATATGTATAGATTTCATTTTGTTTCATAATGTCCATTTAATTATTTCCAAACAATTGGATTAAAAATAATATCACTGAAATCATCTTTCAAAAGACTTCTTATTTCAGTTATAATATTTTACTGTTGTATTGTACTGCGTTTTTTGTTGATATTCTGGAAATATGCATGTTGCAGCTTTATACTATAACTCAGCGACGAGTTGTCGAATTAGAATGGATACTGAATGCTAAACTAGAGAATACTGAATAGCACCTTGTGTTTTGCAAGTAACAAAGATAACAACTGAAAATCCTACCTTAATGAAAATATATTAACATATTATGGTTTATTATGGCATATTAATATGGCTGCTATGCTGCAAATGGCTGCCAACATAAGGTTCTGGGTTTGGTTCTCAGATTGGTTGAACAATTGTTAGGCTAATATCAGTAGTAGCTTATTGTATTGTGCATGTTAAATGGCTAGGATTTGGGAATTTTTCAAAATAAAAATTAGAAAAACCGAATAAAAAAAACCGGTGTTGCCAAGAGTGAGTTCTTGGGCCTGAAGAGATAGCAAATGACCTCTCCATTCGGCTAATTCAATTTGGCAAACGATGCACCAAACACCCTGTATATAAGACTAGCTTATGCCCGCGGCTTCGCCCGCGTGGAGTTAGGGAATAGCCCACGGGATCTTACTTCTGGAATAATAAGTAATCTACGTATCTATCTATAATACATACTTACATAGATTTACATGTACTTGCTTATAACTTGTAAATATTAGTTTAAAGTAATATCAATTAAATTAGATACGTGAAATATTGATACCTTGGTTTGAGATTGGACATCGGATTTACTGGATTTTATCTGAAGAGTATGTACACAATTTTTCAAGTCAATCGACCCCGAGAATAAAAAGTTTCACAGAAAATTCAACACCCCATTTCACCCTCTAATGGGTAGGAATTTCGAAAAACTAATACTTACTCTTCACAAAGAATACACCCTCCAATTTTCATGTCTCTGGGACCCGCGGTTTGGGCTGTGCGTTGGTATATCAGTCAGCCAGTCAGGGCATGGAATTTTAAATTGGGGGATGATTTTGGAAAAACTGTGATACCTACACGTATCTCATCATTTTAACTGAAGTATATATGTAGACACATGTTCAAGTCAATCGACTCCGAGACTAAAAAGTTTCTCATAAAATTCAAAATCCCAATACTCAATACTCAATTCTTTATTGCATTCCACAATGTATTCACAATGTATTCTTAGTGGATACCTACTCTTCACAAATTTTATATGTATAGATTTACTCAGCACATTGCTTGCGTATCCTTTATCTATACATCTATACATATAAAATTCAAAGTCCTGACTGACTGACTGACTGACTTATCTACGCAAAACCCAAACCGCTGGTCCTAGAAACATGAAACATGGACAGTGTACTCTTTGTGACGAGTAAGTATCCACTAAGGGTTTTTCAAAATTCCACCCCTAAGAGGGTGAAATGGGGTGTTTAATTTTCCATGAAACTTTTTATTCCCTGAGTCGATTGACTTGAAAATTTGTGTATTTACTCTTCAATTAAAATTATGAGATACGTGTATCACAGTTTTTTCAAAATCATCCCCAATTTTAAATTAAACGTCCTGACTGGCTGACTGATATATCAACCCCCAGCCCAAACCACTGATCCTAGAGACATAAAATTTGGACGGTGAATTGCTTGTGAAGAGTAGATATCCACTAAGGGTTTTTTGAAATTCCACCCCTAAGAGGGTGAAATGGGATGTTGAATTATATGTGGAATTTTTTATTCTCGGAGTCGATTGACTTGAAAATATGTATACATACTCTTTAGTTAAAATTATGAGATACATGTATCACAGTTTTTCCAAAATCATCCCCAAATTTAAAATTTAATGTCCTGTCTGGTTGATTGATATATCAACCCCCAGCCCAAACCACTGGTCCCAGAGACATAAAATTTGAACGGTGGATTGTTTGTGAAGAGTAGGTATCCACTAAGGAAGGGTTTTTCGAAACTTCACCCCCGAGAGGGTGAAATGGGGTCTTGAATTTCCTGTGAAACTTTTTATTCTCGGAGGCGAATGACTTGAAAATTTGTGTACATACTCTTTAGTTAAATTTATGAGATATGTGTATCACAGTTTTTCCAAAATCATCCCCCAATTTAAAATTCAATGTCCTGACTGGCTGACTGATACATCAACGCACAGCCCAAACCGCTGGTCCCAGAGACATGAAATTTGAGATTGTACTCTTTGTGGAGAGTAAATATCCACTAAGAAAGGGTTTTTTAAAATTCCACCCCTAATAGGGTGAAATAGGGTTTTTAATTTTATGTGAAACTTTTTATTCTCGGAGTCGATTGACTTGAAAATGTGTCTCCATATACTTCAGTTAAAATTATGAGATACGTGTATCACAGTTTTTCCAAAATCATCCCCCAATTTAAAATTCCATGTCCTGACTGGCTGACTGATATACCAACGACGCACAGCCCAAACCGCGGGTCCCAGAGACATGAAAATTGGAGGGTGTATTCTTTGTGAAGAGTAAGTATCAGTTTTTCTAAATTCCTACCCCTTAGAGGGTGAAATGGGGTATTGAATTTTCTATGAAACTTTTATTCTTAGGGTCGATTGACTTGAAAATTTGTGAACATACTCTTCAGATAAAATCCAGTAAATCCGGTGTCCAATCTCAAACCAAGGTATCAATATTTCACGAATCTAATTTAATTGATATGACTTCAAAAAATAAAATAAAAAAAACTATGTATCTATCTATACATATAAAATTCAAAGTCCTGACTGACTGACTTATATATCAACGCACAGCCCAAACCACAGGTCCTAGAGACATGAAATTTGGACAGTGTACTCTTTGCAAAGAGTAGGTATCCACTAAGAAAGGGTTTTTCGAAATTCCACCCCTAAGAGGGTGAAATGGGGTGTTGAATTTTCTATGAAACTTTTTATTCTCTGAGTCGATTGACTTGAAAATGTGTCTACATATACTTCAGTTAAAATGATGAGATACGTGTATCACAGTTTTTCCAAAATCATCCCCCAATTTAAAATTCAATGTCCTGACTGGCTGACTGATACATCAACGCACAGCCCAAACCGCTGGTCCTACAGACATGAAATTTGGACAGTGTACTCTTTGTGAAGAGTAGGTATCCACTAAGAAAGAGTTTTTCGAAATTCCACCCCTAAAAGGGTGAAATGGGGTGTTGAATTTTCTATAAAACTTTTTATTCTCTGAGTCGATTGACTTGAAAATGTCTCTTCATATACTTCAGTTGAAATGATGAGATACGTGTATCACAGTTTTACCAAAATCATCCCCCAATTTAAAATTCAATGTCCTGACTGGCTGACTGATACATCAACGCACAGCCCAAACCGCTGGTCCTACAGACATGAAATTTGGACAGTGTACTCTTTGCAAAGAGTAGGTATCCAATAAGAAAGGGTTTTTCGAAATTCCACCCCTAAGAGGGTGAAATGGGGTGTTGAATTTTCTATGAAACTTTTTATTCTCTGAGTCGATTGACTTGAAAATGTGTCTACATATACTTCAGTTAAAATGATGAGATACGTGTATCACAGTTTTTTCAAAATCATCCCCCAATTTAAAATTCAATGTCCTGACTGGCTGACTGATACATCAACGCACAGCCCAAACCGCTGGTCCTACAGACATGAAATTTGGACAGTGTACTCTTTGTGGAGAGTAGGTATCCACTAAGAAAGGGTTTTTTGAAATTCCACCTCTAAGAGGGTAAAATTGGGTATTGAATTTTCTGTGAATCTCTCTCGAGGTCGGTTCTTGAAAATGTGTCTACAAATACTTTAGTTAAAATGATGAGATACGTGTATTACAGTTTTTCCAAAATCATCCCCCAATTTAAAATTCAATGTCTTGACTGGCTGACTGATACATCAACGCACAGCCCAAACCGCTGGTCCTAGAGACATCAAATTTGGAGAATGTACTGATTGTGGAGAGTAGGTATCCACTAAGAAAGGGTTTTTTGAAATTCCACCCCTAAGAGGGTGAAATGGGGAGTTGAAATTTCTGTGAAACTCTCTCGAGGTCGATTGACTTGAAAATGTGTCTACATACTCGTATACTTCAGTTAAAATGATGAGATACGTGTATCACAGTTTTTCCAAAATCATCCCCCAATTTAAAATTCAATGTCCTAACTGACTGACTGATACATCAACGCACAGCCCAAACCGCTGGTTCTAGAGACATTAAATTTGGAGAATGTACTCTTTGTGGAGAGTAGGTATCCACTAAGAAAGGATTTTTTTTAAATTCCACCCCTAATAGGGTGAAATGGGATAATGAAATGAAAAATAAAAGATAATGGGAAATGGGGAATCCCAAAATTTATAGCAGAATCTGGACCTTCTGTTTTGTTTGCGGACGACATCTCCATTCTCACCCAATGCAATGATAACACAATCCTAAACAGTACCCTTATTGAAATTCTTAACAAAATAATTACCTGGATGAACGAACACAATCTTGAAATCAACTTTACAAAGACTAAACTCATAACCTTCTATCCCCACCAAAAAAATCCTTTAAATGTACTTTTTCTTTTAATAATAATAAAATAGAAACAGTCAATTAATTCACATTATTAGGCATAACCATAGACAAAAATATAAATTGGAAATCCCACGTACAAAAAATGAAATCTAAGCTTTCAAAATTTTTATACGCTTTTCGTGAAATTAAAAAAAACACAAATTTACAGATTGCCCTGGTTACATACTACGCCTATGCATATGCATGGCTCAGCTACGGCATTATAATGTGGGGATACAGTACAGATGCACCTACACTGTTCACTGTTTAAAAGAAATTTATCCGTATCCTGATAATTATACAACAGATAGATAGCTGCAAACCTCATTTTATAAAACTAAATATATTAAGCCTACCTTGTATATATATACTTGAAATATGCAAATTCGCTCACAAACACCAAGACTTTTACACTAAACGAGAAGACATACAAACAAGATACACACTCCGATACAAAACGCGACTCAACCTACCAACATCGTCTTAAAACTACATTCAACAAGCCCTCTGGTTATGTCAATCAAAATATACAATATGTCACCCGAATCAATGAGAAAAGAAAAAAAACTCCATCTATTCACGAACAAATTAAAAAAGCTATTAATAAGCAAATGTTACTACAGTGTCAACGAATACTTAAATGATAAATCCCTGAAAAATATAGATTAAACATAAATGTTTTTAGAATAAGTTAGATTATAAGATACTTAAATGATAAGTCCTCATCTCCTAATATTATTATTATCTTTCTTTTGCTGTGCCCGACAGGGTCCACGATTGTTTCTTTTAAAACATGTCTACCACCTAGGCCTACATTGTGGAATGCAATAAAGAATTGAGTATTGGGATTTTGAATTTTATGAGAAACTTTTTAGTCTCGGAGTCGATTGACTTGAACATGTGTCTACATATATACTTCAGTTAAAATGATGAGATACGTGTAGGTATCACAGTTTTTCCAAAATCATCCCCCAATTTAAAATTCCATGCCCTGACTGGCTGACTGATATACCAACGCACAGCCCAAACCGCGGGTCCCAGAGACATGAAAATTGGAGGGTGTATTCTTTGTGAAGAGTAAGTATTATTTTTTTGAAATTCCTACCCATTAGAGAGTGAAATAGGGTGTTGAATTTTCTGTGAAACTTTTTATTCTCGGGGTCGATTGACTTGAAAAATTGTGTACATACTCTTCAGATAAAATCCAGTAAATCCGATGTCCAATCTCAAACCAAGGTATCAATATTTCACGTATCTAATTTAATTGATATTACTTTAAACTAATATTTACAAGTTATAAGCAAGTACATGTAAATCTATGTAAGTATGTATTATAGATAGATACGTAGATTACTTATTATTCCAGAAGTAAGATCCCGTGGGCTATTCCCTAACTCCACGCGGGCGAAGCCGCGGGCATAAGCTAGTCTTATATACAGGGTGTTTGGTGCATCGTTTGCCAAATTGAATTAGCTGAATGGAGAGGTCATTTGCTATCTCTTCAGGCCCAAGAACTCACTCTTGGCAACACCGGTTTTTTTTATTCGGTTTTTCTAATTTTTATTTTGAAAAATTCCCAAATCCTAGCCATTTAACATGCACAATACAATAAGCTACTACTGATATTAGCCTAACAATTGTTCAACCAATCTGAGAACCAAACCCAGAACCTTATGTTGGCAGCCATTTGCAGCATAGCAGCCATATTAATATGCCATAATAAACCATAATATGTTAATATATTTTCATTAAGGTAGGATTTTCAGTTGTTATCTTTGTTACTTGCAAAACACAAGGTGCTATTCAGTATTCTCTAGTTTAGCATTCAGTATCCATTCTAATTCGATAACTCGTCGCTGAGTTATAGTATAAAGCTGCAACATGCATATTTCCAGAATATCAACAAAAAACGCAGTACAATACAACAGTAAAATATTATAACTGAAATAAGAAGTCTTTTGAAAGATGATTTCAGTGATATTATTTTTAATCCAATTGTTTGGAAATAATTAAATGGACAATGGACATTATGAAACAAAATGAAATCTATACATATAAAATGCAAAGTCCTGATTGACTGATTGACTGACTGACTGACTGACTGACTGACTGACTGACTGACTGACTGACTGACTGACTGACTGACTGACTGACTGACTGACTGACTGACTTATATATCAACGCACAGCCCAAACCACTGATCCTAGAGACATGAAATATAGACAGAGTACTCTTTGTAAAGAGTAGGTATCCACTAAGAAAGGGTTTTTCGAAATTCCACCCCTAAGAGGGTGAAATGGGGTGTTGAATTTTCTATGAAACTTTTTATTCTCTGAGTCAATTGACTTGAAAATGTGTCTACATATACTTCAGTTAAAATGATGAGATACGTGTATCACAGTTTTTCCAAAATCATCCCCCAATTTAAAATTCAATGCCCTGACTGGTTGACTGATACATCAATGCACAGCCCCAACCGCTTGTTCTAGAGACATGAAATTTGGAGAATGTACTCTTTGTGGAGAGTAGGTATCCACTAAGAAAGGGTTTTTTGAAATTCTACCCCTAATAGGGTGAAATGGGGTTTTGAATGTGAAACTTTTTATTCTCCGAGTCGATTGACTTGAAAATGTGTCCACATATACTTCAGTTAAAATGATGAGATACGTGTATCACAGTTTTTCCAAAATCATCCCCCAATTTAAAATTCCATGTCCTGACTGGCTGACTGATATACCAACGCACAGCCCAAACCGCGGGTCCCAGAGATATGAAAATTGGAGGGTGTATTCTTTGTGAAGAGTAAGTATCGGTTTTTCGAAATTCAACACCCCATTTCAGCCTCTAAGGGATACCATAGAGGGTGAAATGGGGTGTTGAATTTTCTGTGAAACTTTTTATTCTCGGGGAAAATTTGTGTACATACTCTTCAGATAAAATCCAGTAAATCTGATATCCAATCTCAAACCAAGGTATCAATATTTCACGTATCTAATTTAATTGACATAACTTTAAACTAATAATTGCAAGTTATAAGCAAGTACATGTAAATCTATGTATGTATTATAGATAGATACATAGATTACTTATTATCCCAGAAGTAAGATTCCGTGGGCAATTCCCGAACTCCACGCGGGCGAAGCCGCGGGCAGAAGCTAGTAGTGAAAATATACCTCAATTATCCTGAGGACAGCTAAACTATCACTCAAAATATCCCGCGGCATGTTGGCCTTACTACAGCATTTACCTACTGTGACAAAAAAAATATTTATGACCAAATGAATAACACCAGAAACACACAAAGTTCACAAGAATTGCAAATATTTCTCAACCGCTTCGCATCAATATTTAACGTACAATGCAGTCAACTCATTTAACTCCGGGCTCTAAAAAACACTCTAGGGGTAGGACATACCAAGACCACGGCGTGTCGGGGTTGACAAATTCGGTTCTGAATTCAAGTTCCTTGTAAGGCTACATTTACTTTACTTTTAAATTACACGCACATTTGACCAATTTTATAGTGTCAGTTTTTTTTTGTAATAGCATTGTGTGCTTTGCTCACTGCACATTCCACACGTACGTTATATTCTATGCCAAAATAGTATGTGGTGTGAACCAAAATAGTCTGTGGTGTGAAATATCGTCGTTTTCAATACAATGCCATCAATAATTCAACAATTAATATCTCCGAAACTATTCATTTCCGACGGTTGAAATTTTTCTAATCGTTTTATTATATTAGTAGGAACCTACAATAAAAATTACAACATCCTAGGTTAATGTACAGATATAAGTGACTAGCCAAATATTAATCTTGATATACAGAGTGGTGATGACAATACGACAATAAATTAAACTTCGCATACCTCAAGACGTTCCCAATATACATACAAAAAATCATTTGAATATTATCGAGTAGTTTAGTCACAGGAAATTAATTTTCATCTTCAACATTTGCTACATGATGTATCTGATTTTAAGGAAGCACTAACAGGTTAACGACCCCCGCATCGGTAAAACATCAAATCATTAAAGACACGTTGCCAACTCGCTATTTAAAAACTTTCGCCAAATTCGTTTTTAAATTTGATTTACTGCAAATTATACCTTAAACCAGGCCAATAAGAGTCATAAAGGGTATCCTCAGAGTTAGATAAGAAAATAACGCATGCGGAAGTTGAACTATGCACTGTATTAATAGAAAATTTAGTAAGTGCGAAAGAGATAAATGTAATTTGGTTTGTTTGTACTTCACTTTCTTGTCGAAACTTGAAACTACAAATGTAGGTCAGTGTGTCATTGCAATCCTGTGACGACCAACGCGTCATCGCTTCGTAAGCGCATGAGTACCGCAGGACGTACTTTCTTTGCCCGCCTCGCCGCGCCTCCTTTGAAGTACCCGGCGCGCGGCGCCCGCGTTCGCGTGTTTGTGATTTGTTAGTTATCATAAGTGCAAATTGGGTGCTTTATTTTAGTGACAGGACACGTAACATTTTAATAGGTATCGAGTTAAGTAGTTAAGTGAATTGTACGAGATTAGACTCTTAGTTTTTATTGTGTTTTCATGTTTTTTTGTTTTGTTTGTAGGTAATAATCATGTCTCGTTACACCTACACAGCTTCGGAATACACCGACATGGTTTTAATTTACGGGGAGTGTCACAAAAATGCCGCTTTGGCTATACGGCATATCGAGAGAGAAAATTTAGTGACGGAGGTACTTATCTAAGTGATTGAACAGTGATCCAGATAGTGATTAATTATTTCATTAAAAAATAACCAGCGGATGAGAGGTGCCTGATTGTTTGGTGAAAAGTCTGTGATTTAGTGTAATTGTTTTTACTGAACATTAGCCAAAAGATCAAGTCGCTACAGGACCGCGTTGTTGCCGCTCTTACCACAGGTTAGTGAACCAATATTCACAAATGGTGTTCTATTTCGTGTTCAGTTTTATGCCATTTAGTTTGTTTGAAAATTTTTTTTTTTTATTTCGATTTTGGGATTTTTTTGATAGTTTAGAATTGTTCCCATGAACTAGTATTATGCGTGTTTTCATTTATTGTCGTATTATTGTCTCCACTCTGTATGATGTTTACTACATATTAATATAGGATGCTTTTGGTCATAGTGTATGGGGAATTATCTAACCTTCCTCCAACTCTTATGATATAATTTGAATCAAGAAATGGAGATAAAGAATTAATTAACCTATTATTTGGATGGCAGTAATTTGCCTGATTTAAGACTAAAATATTCATCTTTAAACATTTCTGTTTGACATAATCTTAAAATAGCAAACATGACTTTTTGTCATTCATTCATTTTTTTTTTATTTTCATTCATTCTGCCTTTATTTTTACAATTAAATACAAATCTTTGTATGTAAGCTACTACGCGAACAAAACGTGTAAGGTTAGAATGTTTTTGCACAAGTAATGAGATAGGATTACTCTCTGTGATATTATTGTTAGTCGAGTTATGAGTAAAGTGACACACTATCTCCGGTAGATTTTGCTCCTCCTTAGGGTTTGGCATTTTAGGCCAAGTATTTTCATTATGTTTTAAGAACTGTGGGCCAGACCACCACAGAGAAGCTGAGCTTATAAGATCAGCCTTCACCCCTCGGGAAACGAGATCAGCGGGGTTGTCGAGAGACGGCACATAGCTCCACCGGGACCCCGCGGTGTTCTCCACTATTTAATTAACCCTATTGCGAACAACAGGTTTAAGGCGTTGCACAGGTGTTGTCAACCAGCCCAAAACTATTGTTGAATCACACCAATATCTGCATGTTACTGGCAATTTTATTGACTGCAACACTTTAGTACACAATCATGTTGCTATTAGGGCTCCGCATAACTCAAGACGAATGTGATCCATGATTCTTTTATGTCGCTTGGAACTTCATCGTCCCAGCCTATTTTTAAAGTCCAAAGTCTTTGAAGTTTAATCTTTGCTTCGACAATAACTGGACCCACGATTCCTAGCGGATCAAAGATTTGACTAATGATTGATAATATATTACGCATTTTTTTTTTTTTTTAACGTGGTAAAATCATCAAATAAGTCCTCCCACCCAGGGCAGAGCGGGAGGGACTGTCAGACTTATACTGACTAAAATCCACGGTGTCCTTTAGTAGCCCTTTATGTTCCAGGGTCACGGTAATTCTATGAGTCCCGCGACCCCGGCAGGCTTTGGCCCTCTAGAGGGGGGCCCCGTCATTATGCTGACACTCTTTGAGGCGCGCGTGGAACACAACGCGCCGTCCGTCGACCCGGGCATGGTCCATGGTCGGACAGCGAGTCACCCATTACTCGCCGCCCGCATGCCCGCGCCTACGGTGGCCGGAGATCGTCTGCCAACGTCCGGCGCCGTGGGCGTCTACCACTGCGGCTGGTGTGGAGGGAGGACGCTGTCCTCTCCCTCACGCGGCCCGCCTCCTCCTTCGCGAGCATGACTGCTTCGCAGAAGGAGGCGACCGCTTCCCACTCCGTCTCGCCCCGCAGCATGGCCTCGACCAATGTAATATATTACGCTTTATGAATTTTTCATGTTTTTCAATATTTTTATACATATAAAATTCAAAGTCCTGACTGACTGACTGACTGACTGACTGACTGACTTATATATCAACGCACAGCCCAAGCCACTGGTCCTAGAGACATGAAATTTGGACAGTGTACTCTTTGTGAAGAGTAGGTATCCACTAAGAAAGGGTTTTTCGAAATTCCAAACCTAAGAGGGTGAAATGGGGTGTTGAATTTTCTATGAAACTTTTTATTCTCTGAGTCGATTGACTTGAAAATGTGTCTACATATACTTCAGTTAAAATGATGAGATACGTGTTTCACAGTTTTTCCAAAATCATCCCCCAATTTAAAATTCAATGTCCTGACTGGCTGACTGATACATCAACGCACAGCCCAAACCGCTGGTCCTACAGACATGAAATTTGGACAGTGTACTCTTTGTGAAGAGTAGGTATCCATTAAGAAAGGATTTTTTGAAATTCCACCCCTAAGAGGGTGAAATGGGATGTTGAATTTTCTGTGTAACTCTCTCGGGATCGATTGACTTGGAAATGTGTCTACATATACTTCAGTTAAAATGATGAGATACGTGTTTCACAGTTTTTTCAAAATCATCCCCTAATTTAAAATTCCGTGTCCTGACTGGCTGACTGATACATCAACGCACAGTCCAAACCGCTGGTCCTAGAGACATGAAATTTAGAGATTGTACTCTTTGTGGAGAGTAAATATCCACTAAGAAAGGGTTTTATGAAATTCCACCCCTAATAGGGTGAAATAGGGTTTTTAATTTTATGTGAAACTTTTTATTCTCGGAGTCGATTGACTTGAAAAGATGTCTACATATACTTTAGTTAAAATAATGAGATACGTGTATCACAGTTTTTCCAAAATCATCCCCCAATTTAAAATTCCATGTCCTGATTGGCTGACTGATATACCAACGCACAGCCGAAACCGCGGGTCCCAGAGACATGAAAATTGGAGGGTGTATTCTTTGTGAAGAGTAAGTATCAGTTTTTCTTAATTCCTACCCCTTAGAGGGTGAAATGGGGTGTTGAATTTTCTGTGAAACTTTTTATTCTCAGGGTCGATTGACTTGAAAATTTGTGTACATACTCTTCAGATAAAATCCAGTAAATCCGATGTCCAATCTCAAACCAACGTATAAATATTTCACGTATCTAATTTAATTGATATAACTTTAAAACATAAAATAAAAAAAAAACTATGTATCTATCTATACATATAAAATTCAAAGTCCTGACTGACTGACTGACTTATATATCAACGCACAGCCCAAACCACAGGTCCTAGAGACATGAAATTTGGACAGTGTACTCTTTGTGAAGAGTAGGTATCCACTAAGAAAGGGTTTTTCGAAATTCCACCCCTAAGAGGGTGAAATGGGGTGTTGAATTTTCTATGTAACTTTTTATTCTCTGAGTCGATTGACTTGAAATTGTGTCTATATATACTTCAGTTAAAATGATGAGATACGTGTATCACAGTTTTTCCAAAATCATCCCCCAATTTAAAATTCAATGTCCTGACTGGCTGACTGATACATCAACGCACAGCCCAAACCACTGGTCCTAGAGACATGAAATTTGGACAGTGTACTCTTTGTGAAGAGTAGGTATCCACCAAGAAAGTGTTTTTCGAAATTTCACCCCTAAGAGGGTGAAATGGGGTGTTGAATTTTCTACGAAACTTTTTATTCTCTGAGTCGATTGACTTGAAATTGTGCCTACATATACTTCAGTTAAAATGATAAGATACGTGTATCACAGTTTTTCCAAAATCATCCCCTAATTTAAAATTCAATGTCCTGACTGGCTGACTGATATATCAACGCACAGCCCAAACCACTGGTTCTAGAGGCATGAAAGTTGGACAGTGTACTCTTTGTGAAGAGTAGGTATCCACTAAGAAAGGGTTTTTCGAAATTCCACCCCTAAGAGGGTGAAATGGGGTGTTGAATTTTCTATGTAACTTTTTATTCTCTGAGTCGATTGACTTGAAATTGTGCCTACATATACTTCAGTTAAAATGATAAGATACGTGTATCACAGTTTTTCCAAAATCATCCCCTAATTTAAAATTCAATGTCCTGACTGGCTGACTGATATATCAACGCACAGTTCAAACCACTGGTTCTAGAGGCATGAAATTTGGACAGTGTACTCTTTGTGAAGAGTAGGTATCCACTAAGAAAGGGTTTTTCGAAATTTCACCCCTAAGAGGGTGAAATGGGGTGTTGAATTTTCTGTGAAACTTTTTATTCTCTGAGTCGATTGACCTGAAATTGTGTCTACAAATACTTCTATTAAAATGATGAGATACGTGTATCACAGTTTTTCCAAAATCATCCCCCAATTTAAAATTCAATGTCCTGACTGGCTGACTGATACATCAACGCACAGCCCAAACCACTGGTCCTAGAGACATGAAATTTGGACAGTGTACTCTTTGTGAAGAGTAGGTATCCACCAAGAAAGTGTTTTTCGAAATTTCACCCCTAAGAGGGTGAAATGGGGTGTTGAATTTTCTACGAAACTTTTTATTCTCTGAGTCGATTGACTTGAAATTGTGCCTACATATACTTCAGTTAAAATGATAAGATACGTGTATCACAGTTTTTCCAAAATCATCCCCTAATTTAAAATTCAATGTCCTGACTGGCTGACTGATATATCAACGCACAGCCCAAACCACTGGTTCTAGAGGCATGAAAGTTGGACAGTGTACTCTTTGTGAAGAGTAGGTATCCACTAAGAAAGGGTTTTTCGAAATTCCACCCCTAAGAGGGTGAAATGGGGTGTTGAATTTTCTATCCCCTAAACTGACCAAGTGCCAAAATTGGGACCGGAACGAAAACGGTCAACTGCCCAACGCCCAATTTTGGCACACTATTATTATTACTTTTTATTTTTGTTGACAGCGCACTCTGTTTTATTTTTTAGAATTTTTCTAACGAAGCGACATCCTTCGTTCTTGTACTGATAGAAAGCCATTGAAATACCTCATTTTTAAGACAGATGGCATTGTTTCCAATCGGCTTACGCAAAATTTTATACGCTGTGGAAAAAGTAGAATTTTGAGTGAATTATTTGGTATTTATTTTTTCTGTGGTTGTGTTTTGAAGTGATAGTTGTTGGAGTTTATTATTTGTTTGGTAAGTAATATTATATACCTTTTTGTTCCTGTTTTAACGGCCTTTCTAATGATACATGTAAATTCTGAATCGATCGTAAATTGGATGATGAAATCAATAGTTAGGTTATAATTTAGTCAGAAAAATTTAAAAATTTATAAAAACGTGACAAAACTATTAAATTGCTAGTTTGTACTTAAGTCATTGTGAATTAACCATAAAGCGTGATTAATTACGAACAATTCGGTACCAATAACATACCATTCAGATAAGGTTTCGAAGTTGTGAAATAATTTGTTTACGTTGCGCCAGAGCGTTGTAGGTAAAAAAATTTACTAGAAATTTGGTACACGCGATGTTATTATTATTTGTATTTCAAAACTTTGTTTGAAGAGTGGTAACTATTATGATGTCATTTGATGCATATTGAGTTAGCCTATAATTTAGGTTAATAAAAACATAGGGTCATCGCTTTAGATTTTGAAATAATACAAGTTTTATTTGATGTTGGAATAATATATAATGTTGTCTGAAAAATCTTTAAATTACTAAAAACGTGATATAACTATTAAATTGCTAGTTTGTACTTAGTCATTGTGAATTAACCATAAAGCGTGATTAATTACGAACGATTTGGTACCAATTCCATACCATTTAGTTAAGAATTCGAAGGTGTGTAATGATTTACTTACGTAGTGTAGGTATTTGTTTTGACTAGAAATTTAGTCCAGGCGATGTTATTAATATTCGTATTTCAAAACTTTGTTTGAAGAGTGGTAACTATTTTGATGTCATTTGATGCCTACTGAGTACGGCTATAATTAAAGTTAAAAAAAACATAGGGTCACCGCTTTAAATTTTGAAATAATACAAGTTTTATTTTGTTTTGGCTTATCAAAACAATGACATTCATTCAAAGTTACGAAACAACTTGCGTTGTGAAGCTTGGTACATACACTTGAGTAAACAGTCATTAGTTTACTATCAGTTCATAGAAACTTTTTGTTTATACGCCGTGTCGGTCACCCGACACCCGCCGCTCCTCGTAAAAAAAGGGTCGGGTTGTAGGTAAGTACAGACAACCGCGCTGCGCGCGGGGCAAGTACTCTCGAGCCGATAAGTAACTTTTTATTCTCTGAGTCGATTGACTTGAAATTGTGCCTACATATACTTCAGTTAAAATGATAAGATACGTGTTTCACAGTTTTTCCAAAATCATCCCCCAATTTAAAATTCAATGTCCTGACTGGCTGACTGATACATCAACGCACAGCCCAAACCGCTGGTCCTACAGACATGAAATTTGGACAGTGTACTCTTTGTGAAGAGTAGGTATCCATTAAGAAAGGATTTTTTGAAATTCCACCCCTAAGAGGGTGAAATGGGATGTTGAATTTTCTGTGTAACTCTCTCGGGATCGATTGACTTGGAAATGTGTCTACATATACTTCAGTTAAAATGATGAGATACGTGTTTCACAGTTTTTTCAAAATCATCCCCTAATTTAAAATTCCGTGTCCTGACTGGCTGACTGATACATCAACGCACAGTCCAAACCGCTGGTCCTAGAGACATGAAATTTAGAGATTGTACTCTTTGTGGAGAGTAAATATCCACTAAGAAAGGGTTTTATGAAATTCCACCCCTAATAGGGTGAAATAGGGTTTTTAATTTTATGTGAAACTTTTTATTCTCGGAGTCGATTGACTTGAAAAGATGTCTACATATACTTTAGTTAAAATAATGAGATACGTGTATCACAGTTTTTCCAAAATCATCCCCCAATTTAAAATTCCATGTCCTGATTGGCTGACTGATATACCAACGCACAGCCGAAACCGCGGGTCCCAGAGACATGAAAATTGGAGGGTGTATTCTTTGTGAAGAGTAAGTATCAGTTTTTCTTAATTCCTACCCCTTAGAGGGTGAAATGGGGTGTTGAATTTTCTGTGAAACTTTTTATTCTCAGGGTCGATTGACTTGAAAATTTGTGTACATACTCTTCAGATAAAATCCAGTAAATCCGATGTCCAATCTCAAACCAACGTATAAATATTTCACGTATCTAATTTAATTGATATAACTTTAAAACATAAAATAAAAAAAAAACTATGTATCTATCTATACATATAAAATTCAAAGTCCTGACTGACTGACTGACTTATATATCAACGCACAGCCCAAACCACAGGTCCTAGAGACATGAAATTTGGACAGTGTACTCTTTGTGAAGAGTAGGTATCCACTAAGAAAGGGTTTTTCGAAATTCCACCCCTAAGAGGGTGAAATGGGGTGTTGAATTTTCTATGTAACTTTTTATTCTCTGAGTCGATTGACTTGAAATTGTGTCTATATATACTTCAGTTAAAA
Source organism: Noctua comes (assembly GCA_963082995.1). NCBI lineage: Eukaryota > Metazoa > Arthropoda > Insecta > Lepidoptera > Noctuidae > Noctua > Noctua comes. The sequence goes on from OY720293.1 coordinate 4,999,193, forward strand.
TGATGAGATACGTGTATCACAGTTTTTCCAAAATCATCCCCCAATTTAAAATTCAATGTCCTGACTGGCTGACTGATACATCAACGCACAGCCCAAACCACTGGTCCTAGAGACATGAAATTTGGACAGTGTACTCTTTGTGAAGAGTAGGTATCCACCAAGAAAGTGTTTTTCGAAATTTCACCCCTAAGAGGGTGAAATGGGGTGTTGAATTTTCTACGAAACTTTTTATTCTCTGAGTCGATTGACTTGAAATTGTGCCTACATATACTTCAGTTAAAATGATAAGATACGTGTATCACAGTTTTTCCAAAATCATCCCCTAATTTAAAATTCAATGTCCTGACTGGCTGACTGATATATCAACGCACAGCCCAAACCACTGGTTCTAGAGGCATGAAAGTTGGACAGTGTACTCTTTGTGAAGAGTAGGTATCCACTAAGAAAGGGTTTTTCGAAATTCCACCCCTAAGAGGGTGAAATGGGGTGTTGAATTTTCTATGTAACTTTTTATTCTCTGAGTCGATTGACTTGAAATTGTGCCTACATATACTTCAGTTAAAATGATAAGATACGTGTATCACAGTTTTTCCAAAATCATCCCCTAATTTAAAATTCAATGTCCTGACTGGCTGACTGATATATCAACGCACAGTTCAAACCACTGGTTCTAGAGGCATGAAATTTGGACAGTGTACTCTTTGTGAAGAGTAGGTATCCACTAAGAAAGGGTTTTTCGAAATTTCACCCCTAAGAGGGTGAAATGGGGTGTTGAATTTTCTGTGAAACTTTTTATTCTCTGAGTCGATTGACCTGAAATTGTGTCTACAAATACTTCTATTAAAATGATGAGATACGTGTATCACAGTTTTTCCAAAATCATCCCCCAATTTAAAATTCAATGTCCTGACTGGCTGACTGATACATCAACGCACAGCCCAAACCACTGGTCCTAGAGACATGAAATTTGGACAGTGTACTCTTTGTGAAGAGTAGGTATCCACCAAGAAAGTGTTTTTCGAAATTTCACCCCTAAGAGGGTGAAATGGGGTGTTGAATTTTCTACGAAACTTTTTATTCTCTGAGTCGATTGACTTGAAATTGTGCCTACATATACTTCAGTTAAAATGATAAGATACGTGTATCACAGTTTTTCCAAAATCATCCCCTAATTTAAAATTCAATGTCCTGACTGGCTGACTGATATATCAACGCACAGCCCAAACCACTGGTTCTAGAGGCATGAAAGTTGGACAGTGTACTCTTTGTGAAGAGTAGGTATCCACTAAGAAAGGGTTTTTCGAAATTCCACCCCTAAGAGGGTGAAATGGGGTGTTGAATTTTCTATGTAACTTTTTATTCTCTGAGTCGATTGACTTGAAATTGTGCCTACATATACTTCAGTTAAAATGATAAGATACGTGTATCACAGTTTTTCCAAAATCATCCCCTAATTTAAAATTCAATGTCCTGACTGGCTGACTGATATATCAACGCACAGTTCAAACCACTGGTTCTAGAGGCATGAAATTTGGACAGTGTACTCTTTGTGAAGAGTAGGTATCCACTAAGAAAGGGTTTTTCGAAATTTCACCCCTAAGAGGGTGAAATGGGGTGTTGAATTTTCTGTGAAACTTTTTATTCTCTGAGTCGATTGACCTGAAATTGTGTCTACAAATACTTCTATTAAAATGATGAGATACGTGTATCACAGTTTTTCCAAAATCATCCCCCAATTTAAAATTCAATGTCCTGACTGGCTGACTGATATATCAACGCACAGCCCAAACCGCTGGTTCTAGAGAAATGAAATTTGGAGAATGTACTCTTTGTGGAGAGTGGGTATCCACTAAGAAAGGGTTTTTGAAATTCCACCCCTAAGAGGGTGAAATGGGGTGTTGAATTTTCTGTGAAACTCTCTCGGGGTCGATTGACTTGAAAATGTGTATACATATACTTCAGTTAAAATGATAAGATACGTGTATCACAAAATCATCCCCCAATTTAAAATTCCATGTCCTGACTGGCTGACTGATATACCAACGCACAGCCCAAACCGCGGGTCCCAGAGATATGAAAATTGGAGGGTGTATTCTTTGTGAAGAGTTAGTATCAGTTTTTCGAAATTCCTACCCCTTAGAGGGTGAAATGGGGTGTTGAATTTTCTGTGAAACTTTTTACTCTCGGGGTCGATTGACTTGAAAATTTGTTTACATACTCTTCAGATAAAATCCAGTAAATCCGATGTCCAATCTCAAACCAAGGTATCAATATTTCACGTATCTAATTTAATTGATATAACTTTATAATAATAACAGCTTCTGCCCGCGGCTTCGCCCGCGTGGAGTTCGGGAACTGCCCACGGAATCTTACTTCTGGGATAATAAGTAATCTATGTATGTATAGTACATACATAGATTTACGTGTACTTGCTATTGCAAACATTTGTTCATAGTAATATCAATTAAATTACATAATATGTGAAATATCTTGGTTTGAGATTGGACACCGGGACACCAAACAAATGATTTATTAGGAATCTATTTATAGACATAATACTTTGACATAATATTTAATATCAATGTCCCGTATCGCGAGCCAACGCGAAAATCGGTGGAATAAACTATATTCACAGACACGTCTACCTCAGAAAAATCCTATCTACTTAGTAATAGGTAAATACTCCCACGCCCCGCACGCCCCATGCAACGCTGCGCGGCATGCGCCCTTCTACGTGAGCTTTGAAGCCCTATTTAACTATATTGGGTGATGATTTTGGAAAAACTGATACACATCTATATATACAAAATGGTAAACTGACTGACTGACTGACTGGGTGATATATCAACGCACAGCCCAAACCGCTGGTTCTAGAGACATGAAACTTGGAGGGTGTGTTCTTTGTGAAGAGAAGGTTTCCACTAAGAAAGGTTCTATAGGGAATTCAAATTTTCAGTCGTCAGCCTAAACACAAAATTTGAAGATCCTAACTTCAAAACTGACGTACTTTCATATAAACTTCCATCCCCTATTTTACCCCTTTAGGGGTGGAACTCCCAAAAATCCTTTCTTAGTGGATACTTACTCTTCACAAAGAACACACCCTCCAAGTTTCATGACTCTAGGACCATCGGTTTGGGCTGTGCGTTGATATATCACCCAGTCAGTCAGTCAGTTTACCATTTTATATAAAGAAAAAAAGAAGAAGAAAGAAAGAAGATTAAAGATTAATGATAAAATCATCTTTATCTATCAAACTTGAACGCGTAAACAAAGTTTCGTGGCCATGCTACTAACCGCTGAAGAGTTCTCTCTTGAGGAGACGATCCTGGCTGCAGGATTAAGGAATGTTTGTCATAAGAATGTATTGTCACCAGAACCAAAGGTTTGTGCAAAATTTCAGCTCAATCGGTTGTACAAAATTGAGTTGCATTTCACCCGAACAAACATAGTATCTTCACCCCCCTTTTTAACCCTTCGGGGGTAGAATTATCAAAAACGCCGAGACACGTATAAATTAATTTTCAATCGTCAGCCTTATCACAAAATTTTAAGATCCTAACTTCAAAACTGACAGACTTTCATACAAACTTCCATCCCCTATTTTACCCCTTTAGGGGTGAAATTCCCAAAAATTCTTTCTTAGTGGATACTTACTCTTCACAAACAATTCACCGTCCAAATTTCATGTCTCTAGGATTAGTGGTTTGGGCTGGGGGTTGATATATCAGTCAGCCAGTCAGGACGTTTAATTTTAAATTGGGGGATGATTTAGGAAAAACTGTGATACACGTGTCTCATAATTTTAACTGAAGAGTAAATACACAAATTTTCAAGTCAATCGACTCAGGGAATAAAAAGTTTCACAGAAAATTATACACCCCATTTCACCCTCTTAGGGGTGGAATTTCGAAAAACCCTTTCTTAGTGTATACTTACTGGTCACAAAGAGTACACTGTCCAAATTTCATGTTTCTAGGACCAGCGGTTTGGGCTGTGCGTTGATATATCACCCAGTCAGTCAGTCAGTTTACCATTTTATATAAAGAAAAAAAGAAGAAGAAAGAAAGAAGATTAAAGATTAATGATAAAATCATCTTTATCTATCAAACTTGAACGCGTAAACAAAGTTTCGTGGCCATGCTACTAACCGCTGAAGAGTTCTCTCTTGAGGAGACGATCCTGGCTGCAGGATTAAGGAATGTTTGTCATAAAAATGTATTGTCACCAGAACCAAAGGTTTGTGCAAAATTTCAGCTCAATCGGTTGTACAAAATTTTAGTTGCATTTCACCCGAACAAACATAGTATCTTCACCCCCCTTTTTAACCCTTCGGGGGTAGAATTATCAAAAACGCCGAGACACGTATAAATTAATTTTCAATCGTCAGCCTTATCACAAAATTTTAAGATCCTAACTTCAAAACTGACAGACTTTCATACAAACTTCCATCCCCTATTTTACCCCTTTAGGGGTGAAATTCCCAAAAATTCTTTCTTAGTGGATACTTACTCTTCACAAACAATTCACCGTCCAAATTTCATGTCTCTAGGATTAGTGGTTTGGGCTGGGGGTTGATATATCAGTCAGCCAGTCAGGACGTTTAATTTTAAATTGGGGGATGATTTAGGAAAAACTGTGATACACGTGTCTCATAATTTTAACTGAAGAGTAAATACACAAATTTTCAAGTCAATCGACTCAGGGAATAACGAGTTTCACAGAAAATTATACACCCCATTTCACCCTCTTAGGGATGGAATTTCGAAAAACCCTTTCTTAATGTATACTTACTCGTCACAAAGAGTACACTGTCCAAATTTCATGTTTCTAGGACCAGCGGTTTGGGCTGTGCGTTGATATATAAGTCAGTCAGTCAGTCAGTCAGGACTTTGAATTTTATATGTATAGATTGCAAGTTATAAGCAAGTACATGTAAATCTATGTATGTATTATAGATAGATACATAGATTACTTATTATTCCAGAAGTAAGATCCCGTGGGCAATTCCCTAACTCCACGCGGGCGAAGCCGCGGGCATAAGCTAGTGTAATATATGTAGATAACCAGTCTTACCAAGGGGTATCGTATTACCCAGTACTAACTGGGTTGTGGAGGTCCGATAGGCAGTCGCTCCATGTAAAATACTGGTATTCAGCTGCATCCGGTTAGACTGGAAGCCGACCCCAATATAGTTGGGAAAAGGCTAGGCAGATGATGATGATGTAATATAGATAGATACATAGATTACTTATTATCCCAGAAGTAAGATCCTGTGGGCAATTTCCTAACTCCACGCGGGCGAAGCCGCGGGCAAAAGCTAGTTTATAATAAAAGACAATGTATCTGAATTCGAGATCCAATTAAGGCCTAAAGTTTTATTTATTGTGCTACAATTGTTATCTGATAATTCTAAAACATGATTTGATTCTGATTGGCCTCCGAAAATATTTTCCAATATATCAGGACAATTAGATTTGAATTTTCGCAAATTAAACTTTGCTGAAGATAGGATAGACATTACTGTTTTAATTTGTTCTATTACGCTACTTTTGGACGTCCCTCCACTACGGTAATCGTCCATATAGAAATCTCTAGAAATTGTAAACTTGACAGATGGGTCATCCACTGTCTCCGCTAAACTGGAAAGACATTTTGTAGCCAAGTAGGGAGCTGATGCAGTCCCATAAGTGACTGTGTTTAAAGTTTAAGTTTTAAGTGGCATTGTGGGTTCTGGCCTGTATATAATTTGTTGAAGTGATCGCTGTATAGGATTAAGCTCAATAGCTCTATACATTTTCTCAATATCTCCACATATCACATATTTATGCTGGCGAAACCTAATAAGAATCGACAATAGATCATCTTGAATTGTAGGTCCTATCATCTGAATATCATTAAGGGATAGTCCTGATGTAGTGACAGCAGATGCATCAAAGACTGTACGCAATTTAGTTGTGGTGCTAGATTCACGGATAACACCATGATGTGGTAAGTAATAATAGACAGTGTTAGGACTACTGTGAATGGGAGTTGTATTTTCAGTCATGTGACCTAGTTGTTCATACTCCTGCATGAATTTTAAGTATTGTTTTTTGAAATTAGGGTCTCTTTGAAATCTACGCTCAAGAGAGAGAAATCTAACCTTTGTCCTAGTATATGATTCACCTAATGTATGAGGATCTTGTTTTAAGGTCATGCTAACTAAGAAGCGGCCTTCTTCATTACGGTATGTATCTTTTTTAAATGATTTTTCACAGGCACGTTCTTCACTAGTTAAAGAATATTTAGGGGGAATTGAATCTAGTTCCCAAAATTTTGAAATACTATCTTCATGATTGACAAAATTACATTGGTGTAATGACTTATTTTTCGCATTGGCTACATGACCAGACACTAACCAACCAAACTTAGTTTCATATAATTTTGGTTGTTTTTTCCCAAGATTAATGGAATTATTACATATGACATCCCAAAATAGTTCTGCCCCTACTAGAATATCTACAGAACCCGGAACATTAAATGACGGGTCTGCTAGCTGTATACCTGACGGTATAGCAATGTTTTGAATAGCAACTAGTTTGGACGGCAATGTTTTAGTAATTAGAGGTAATATTAAGCAATCTATCTCTACTTTATAATTACTATATAGAGATTCGATCCTAACATTACAAGATTGTGTACTCTTACAAAACTGATTGTAGATATCTGATACCGTGGAACTTGTATTGCGTCTTGACAACCCTAGCTTACCGCATAACCCAGCAGTTATGAAGTTAGCCGTGCTGCCATTGTCGAGCAGGAGCCTTGCTGTTAGTGTGCCGCCGTTGTTGTCATGTACCTTCACCAACGCTGTGGATAGAAGTACAAGTGGCGAAGTAGTAGGCTGTATGGTATCCGTTGACAGGGTGATGGTATCAGTAGAGTTATCAGAATCTGTAGTAGCTTCATTTATGTTGGTGGCTAACACAACATTCTCTTGATTTGTCACAGAGGACATAGGCTTATCATCATCTTTATGTAGTAATGTATTATGTTTGTATCTACAATAATAATAATAATAATAATAATTCATTTATTTATCAAGTAACAAGGACTCATTAATACACAAAAATTAAATATAGCACAAATTAAATACAGAACACACTGAATACATTAAACATTACATTACAATAGGAACAACACAAAACAATAACCACACAAAACATTTTCATACTGACAGCCGACGACTGTAGGTGACGTGCAAGTCACTGCAACGTCTGATGTACGGACAGTCGAGCCTGTCGGCTATCATCACCAGCACGCTGTTGGAGCTGCCGCGAACTCTGCGTACCAGGGACGCGCATCGCTTACGCATCGTTGCATAGAAGCAGTCGACGCTAGCGACGGCGAACATGCCCGAGGCACTACAATGTCGCGGCAGCCCCATCAGCGCTCTGAATACGTTGTTATATTGGATGCGCAGGGCTTCGTATGCTTCGTTTGCTACAGTGTGGGAATTTACATTTCCCTTGAGAGTGACCAGGGCGTACACAGTTAAGACATACCTTGAGGTCATTAGCTTTTTCTAGACGGTGTCGTCTGCAAATGTAGCTGTGGTTATCCCTGGCGTTAGTGGTAGGTCAGCAGTGTAGAGAGTGTAGAGCATGGGGCCGAGAACAGATCCTTGTGGCACCCCGGTGACAATCTCTCGGAACTCAGAGGTGGCGTCACCTTCTTTCACATAAAATATGCGATCCTCGAGGTAAGATTTGAGTATTGGAAAGTATGAGTGGGAAATATTCTGCTTGATCTTACATAGTAGGCCTTTGTACCAGACTTTGTCAAACGCCTGCTGGATATCCAAAAACGCTGACGAGCAGTATTCCCTTTGTTCTAAGGACTTTCTTATGGCATCACATACTCTGTGGGCTTGTTCCACTGTGCCATGGCGTTCTCTAAACCCGAATTGGTGGTCTGGTATGACTTTGCGATCCAAGAGGCTTGGCATAATTCTGGGAAGTATTATCTTCTCCAATACCTTGTATAGAGTAGGCAACAGACTGATTGGTCGATAGGATGTTTTATCGGTCATTACTTTGCCAGACTTGTAAATCATGATGATTTCTGAGACTTTCCACGCACTTGGGAAGTATCCTACTCGTAACATAGCGTTGAAGATAATGGTGATGAAGACAATAGCCTTTCTCGGTAGTTCCAACAATACTTCTTTAGTTATCAGGTCGTAACCCGGTGCCTTTTTACTGTCCAGCCGTTTGATCGTTTTTATGACTTCCACGGGCGACACAGGTCTTGGGGGAAGGTCCATTTGAAGGTCTTGTTTTAGAATAAGATCAACATATTATTCTTCTGATGAGTTGTCCAGTGTTTCATTCGGTTTAAAAACGCTTGTTAGATGATCCGCAAACAAGTCCGCTTTGTCCTGGCTTGTTCTGGCCCAGTCGTTTTCCTTTTTGTTTGGGGTTTTTGGTACGTTAGGTCTGTCACAAGAACGGGTAATTTTCCAGAGCGAGTAGTTGGTGGCTTTAGTAGCAGTTAAAGACTCCAACTTTGTTTGCATTGTTAAGTCATTGACATTCTTTATAGCTTCCTTCAATTCCACAATGGCTTTATTAAGTAAGGCCTTGTCTTGCGGATGATGGCTAAGCTGCCAAACTCTGCGTAGTCTGCGTTTCTCCTGAATCATGATCTTTATTTCTAATGGTACGTTTGTGAACTGGTTTCTATGTTCAGTAGTAGGCGTGCTTCTCCACGTGGCAACTTGCATGAGATTAGTAAATTGCACTACTGCTGTTTCAATTTACTCCGCTTCTTTGAGTCTGATATTCAGATTAAGGTTTTCTTCTATGTGTTCCCTGAAGGAGGGCCAATCAGTATGCCGGTTGTATAATAGTGTGGGTCTCTCGACTTCAATTATAGTTGAACTGATAGTTAGTAAGACTGGGGTGTGATCAGATGACCCATCAGCACATGACTCAATCTTCATGTACTGTTTGGAGAGTCCTTTTGTTAGCAAGAAGTCGAGTATGTCCGGGATTCGATTTTGATCGGCTGGCCAGTTGGTAGGTTCTGATGGGGAAATTGCACTTTAAGTGATTTATATCGACGCTCAACTTTAGTTGTCTTCCCCTAGTTGTTATTAGTCTTGAACCCCAATGGACATGTTTGGAGTTCCAATCGCCTCCTGCTATGAAGCGATTGCCTAGACTTGAGAAGAAGTGAGAGAACAGGTCGGAGTCTATTCGATGTTTTGGTGGACAGTATACAGCTGAGACATTAAAGTATCCACTTCTGTCTTGTATTGCGACGTTAGTGGCCTGTATTTGCTCGGTTTTATATTCAGGCAGTAGATGGTGCTTTATTTTGTCCCGAATAATGACGGCTGATCCTGCATGACCTGTACCGTCTGGGTGGTTTGTAGTATATATCTGGTACCCTTTGATTTTGACATTGGTTTTGTCTGTGCAGTGTGCTTCGGATATTAGGACTATGTCCAGTTTGTGCTCAGCCATTAGTATCTTGAGCTCATCTCTATTGGGTGAGAGTCCATTTATGTTCCAAGTCGCCATTCTTAACCCAAGGCCTGTTAACCTTGTAGTTTGGTTATGAGCGTAGTCATGAAGCTCATTAAAGAACTCATTTGTTGTAAGATTAAATCGAATTTTTCGTTTTGTTTGGTGAGGAGAATTTCTAAAACTGTTAGGTTTTGGTTTACATTAGGTATGGCACTTCCTGTGGTCACTTTGTCTGGCACATTTCTAGTAGCTTTGGCGTAAGAGTATGGTTCATTTTCTTTATCAATGGAGGAAGATTGATGGGCAGTATTTCTTAGAGGGTTTGTATCTCGAATCGTGTTGTCTTTTGCAATAGCACGTCTATCAGCTCTTCGATCACCGTATTTGTTAATTTTTCTGGCAAGTATTTCTCTGTACACCTCACAACCCTTGTAGTTTGCTGGGTGGGAGCCCTGGCACAGTGCACATTGGGCTGGTGTATTTCTATCGCGCTTTGGACAGTCTGAGGTTTTATGTGCCTGCGCGCATTTCACGCAGCGGAAAGGCCTCATGCAGTAATTCTTTGTGTGCCCATATTGCTGACACCGTTGGCACTGTGCGATTGAATTTTTCTTCTTGGGATCCTCTATGGATACAGATTGATGGTAGATGTATTTGATTTCTTTAGCTGCCTTATTGTTCTGGCTAGGTAGGAGATTTACGAAGAATGTTGAGGTGGGTTTTTTCTCCGGGCCATATCTGGAGTTAATAATTTCCCCGACAACAGTGTTCCCAGTTTTCTCAATTTCTTCCTTTATCTCACTTTTGGGTGTTGTGTGGTGGAGATTTCGAATGACACTACGGCAGAGTCGTCCTTCCTTTTTGTTGAATGTGTGACCAATTAAGCCACTTTCACGGAATTTAGTGATGATTCTTTTGTAAGCCTCCGTATCTAGGGTGTTGATTCTCAGTTGGTTTCTGTTTGTAATCCGATATGTGAATAAACTTTTGTCTGCAACAGTTTCCACGAGCTCAGTTAATTTATTGACATCTTCTATACCATACAATATTATGGGTGGAGGCTTGCTAGGTCTTTTTTCCAGTGGTTTCTTGGTTGCAGTGGATTCTTCTGTTAGGTCAATTGGTAATTGGCTGAACATGTTGCTGGTGGTTATATTCTCTGGGGAGTCGCTGACTTTTTTTCGTTTCGGATTTCTAGTGCCTGGTACTCTCTGCCAAGATGGGGGGCATACAGTGCCTTGCTGGTTTAGTGCATTTTGCGTGGCCGTGTCTCTCGGTGGTTCTGCCATGGTTTGTAAACTTTCTGGGGGTTTACTTCCCAAGGAATTGCTTCTAGGCCTGGTGATAAACAGACTGCGGTGAAAGGCCTGCTGAATAAACTTTTTGCTGCCAGTAGTATTCACTGTAATGGAAGCCTGGTCGCCTACTTCCATCAAGTCTTCGGTAGCTAATTTCACACTCTCCGGCCCGGGTACCGGAGAGCGCCGGGGGTTAGCCGGATCGCATGACATACTATCTTTCGCATTATCTGACATTTCCATAAAAAGGGGGGTTGGGAGAAAACACATATACTACTTTCCCAAGGCAGTATTGCAGCTATTTTAAGGGGCAATTAAATTCCCTAGGTCTGCTGTGGCCTTAACAGGTTAATTTACCGCCGCCTGTGACTCGGCGTTGTTGCTCGTTTGGCACCACCCGGGGGACACGTGTAGGATGGTCTAGGACAGGTGGTAATTCCTACGGACGCAAGCAACTCCGTCCCCCAATGTATAACGGTGAAATCGTATTCACTAAGTTTCAGCCTCCATTAAGTCAATCGCGATTTGGGTTCTTTAAGATTCATCATCCACTGTAAAGGTTTATGATCTGTCAGTACTCTAAATTTACGACCAAACAAGTACGGTCTAAAATACTTGATGGCCCAAACTATGGCAAGAAGTTCCTTTTCTATGGTGCTATAGTTAAGCTCACTTTCATTCAAAGTTCGGGATGCAAAACACACAGGTTTGTCGGAACCTACAGGTCCTTGATATAGAACGGCACCAATAGCGACGTTCGAAGCGTCTGTCGTCAGTATGAATTCCTTATCAAAATCGGGATACTGTAATTTGGGGTCATTTGTTAAGAGAGTGTTGCATATTTCAAAGCTGTTAATGTACTCGGAGTCTAATACAACTTTTCTGCCTTTTTTTAAACACGCTGTGAGAGGTTTCGTAATTTTTGCGAAGTCCGGGATAAATTTACGATAATAACCTACAAGGCCTAAAATTGCTTAATTTCTTTTGGAGTCTTTGGAATGGGGTATTTTTCTATTGCGTGAATTTTATCCGGATTAGGTTTTATTCCTTCGCTACTTATTATGTGTCCGAGATAACTAGTTTCATGCGTTAAGAATTTGGATTTATCCATTTGGATCTTAAAGTTCGATTCGCGAAGCCTATTAAAAACTTTCTCGAAATTGGTCATGTGCTCTTGTAGTGACGTGGAAAAAACGATGATGTCATCAAGGTAGACAAGGCATATGTCATTTTGGAGACCTCTGAGGACATTGTCCATAACCCTTTGAAATGTGGATAGTGAATTCTTAAGTCCCATGGGCATTCGAAGAAACTCGAAATGTCCATGTTCGACATTAAAAGCTGTTTTCTGAATATCCTGAGGGTCCATCTCCACCTGGTAGAAGCCGCTAGCCAGGTCTAGGGTGGTGAACTACTGGCACCTACCCAGTTTGTCAAGAACATCGCTAATGTTCGGGATAGGGTATTTGTCGTTGAGAGTTTTTTCATTGAGCTTCCTAAAGTCAACTACTAAACGCCATTTTTGCTTGCCCGAGGCGTCAGTTTTCTTGGGGACCACCCAAATGGGTGAGCTCCATGCTGAATCTGAAGGCTTTATAATTCCCTGATCTAACATTTTTGAAATCTGATCCCTAACCCTCTGACGATGAATGAATGGGTATCTGTAACTTTTTGTGTAAACCTCATTTGTAGTCTCAATGCGATGTTTTATTTGATTGGTAAAGGTTAACGCTTCGCCTTCGATGAAAAACACGTCAGCATATTTTGAGCAAAGAGCTATAAGGTTGACTTTCTCCTCCTTGTTTAAATGATCTGTTCGTAATCGCGTTGTCACTTCTGGAACTCGGCTGGTACAATGTTCGATACGCTTGCACTCTATATTAAATAAGCTTGCGTGCACTGGTCGGTCAACTGATATTATAGTATCACTAGCTTCTGCCCGCGGCTTCGCCCGCGTGGAGTTCGGAAATTGCCCACGGAATCTTACTTCTGGGATAATAAGTTATCTATGTATGTATAGTACATACATAGATTTACGTGTACTTGCTATTGTAAATATTTGTTCATAGTAATATCAATTAAATTACATATGTGAAATATCTTGGTTTGAAATTGGACACCAGGACACCAATCAAATGATTTATTAGGAATCTATTTATAGACATAATACTTTGACATAATATTTAATATCAATGTCCCGTATCGCGAGCCAACGCGAAAATCGGTGGAATAAACCATATTCACAGAAACTTCTACCTCAGAAAAATCCTACCTACTTAGTAATAGGTAAATACTCCCGCGCCCCGCACGCCCTACGCAACGCTGCGCGGCATGCGCCCTTCTACGTGAGCTTCGAAGCCCTATTTAACTATATCGGGGGATGCTTTTGGAAAAACTGATACACATGTCTTATAATTTTAATTGAAGAGTGTGAACATCAATTTTCGAGTCAATCGACCCAGCAAATATTAAGTTTCACAGAAAATTCAACACCCCATTTTACCCTCTTAGGGGTAGAATTTCAAAAAACCCTTTCTTAGTGGATACTTACTCTTCACAAAGAATACACCGTCCAAATTTCATTTCTCTCGGACCAGCGGTTTGGGCTGTGCATTGATACATCAGTCAGCCAGACAGGACATTAAATTTTAAATTGGGGAATGATTTTGGAAAAACTGTGATACACGTATCTCAAAAATTTAACTAAAGTGTATGTACACAAAATTTTCAAGTCAATCGCCTCCGAGAATAAAAAGTTTCACAGGAAATTCAACACCCCATTTTAAACAGCATACGCTTTTATAACAAGTTGCCAAAGTCAGTTATAGAACTGACCGATGGAAAGTTCAAAAACCACATCAAACGTGTCCTTATTAAAAAAGCATACTACAAAATCAAGGACTACGTTGAAGATAAAGAAGTTTGGCCTTAGTTCCTTCTGCGCTTGCGGCCTCCCTGGTAGCTCATAAACGGCACAAATATGTGGATGTCTCTAACTATTCTCAAATTTTTTCTCTTCTTTCGAATCAGATTTTACAGTAATTTTCAAATCATTTATATCTTTTCCTCAAAATAGTTACAGCACTGATAACAGTATTTGTGTCACTTGTTTAATTTAGTATTTTACAATATTTTCTTACCTTTGTATAGATTCTGAAGGGTATGGGTAAATTAGACACTTTTACAGCAGTAATCTAATTTATTTTATATGTTTTGATTCAACAATGCAATCAGTGCTAGCGGCGCGACACAACAACGAAACTTACCAATTACATAGTTAGAGGGCACTGCTCGCGCGCTTCGTCATAGCTTAACACCTCCCCTCGAAGTCGTGAGCAGATCTTCGAAATTTACATACATTATCATTTGCCGCTAGAATCATATCATCGACATATATACCAATTAACATTAGTCGTTCACCCTTTCTCGCAACAAACACACAAGGTTCCTGTGGCAATGATTCAAAACCAATATCATTCAACATTCTGGCTAACCTTTTATACCACTGCAATCCTGATTGTCGCAAGCCGTATAAAGACTTTTTCAATAAACACACACTATCCACACATTCATCAAGAGTTTTATGCCAGCGTTTAGCTGTCTGTAGTATATCCCTGTCTGTCATTATATTCCTCTGCGAACCGACCTTTTCTTTCGCAATTACTTTCTTTAGAACGTCGCTTAACTGATCTGGAATTTCCATATAGACTTCTTCATCTAGTGAACCATTCAGGTAAGCCGTTACTACGTCCATTTGATGTATGTCCAATCCTAACTCAGCCGACAAAGCAGCTATGAGTCTTATGGATGACGATCTCACAACAGGCGAAGACGTCTCATGGAAATCCTCCCCTGGCCGTTGTGAACATCCTTTTGCGACAAGGCGTACTTTCTTGCCAGTACTTTTGGTACTAAACACGAATCTGCTTCCAATAACCTTGCGTTGATTTGGTCGTGGTACAATTTTCCAGGTTTTGTTCTTTATCTGAGAAACGACCGATGATTCATGGGGCCACAAACATCACTATGCACTATTTCTAGTAATTCGGTGGTACTATCTTCTCCTTTCTTTGGAAAAGGCGTGCATGTCTGTTTTTCACTAATACAAATCTCACATTGGGACAACTTTTCGCCATCCTTAAATGTTAGCCCGTGTACTAAACTATTGTTCGCCATAGTTTTCAAGTCGCGTTCGTTGAGATGTCCGAGTCGTTGGTGCCACATGTCTATTGAATTCATAACTGCTTCAATATTATTAACAGAATTCTTACTCATTCGAACATGGTACAGATTTCCAACTCTTTCTGCACGCATATGAATTTTATCATTGTCATCAATCACAATCGCATCATTCTTCCTAAAGTGAACCTCGAACCCGCGATCAGTCATCTTAGCCACTGATAATAGGTTTGTTCGTAAGTCGGATACGTAGAACACTTTTTCTATATTAATCTGGCGTTCTTCACTGCCCGTGTCTACAGAAATCTTGACCTTACCAGTCCCAGTAATTTGTGTTCGTGTTTGTGTTTGTGTTTGTGTCGCGCCGCTATTAGCTAAATTTAGCTCTGAATCTAGCCACGTAAAATCCTCGATCATTTGCTTCTCGTTGCACATATGACCTGTGCATCCACTGTCAATGCACCAAATAGGATTTACTTTCTCACCTTGCATAACCTCTTCGATAGTACTGAACAACATTGTTGTCTTTTGCTCATTGTTGTCTTTTGCTCTTTGTCGTCTCTATTTTCCATGTATCATAATTATCACCAGTAAGTCGATCAATCTTTATAGATGTAGCCATAATGAAGTTTCTTCAACTCCAAAATCAAAACAATAGCAATGAATAAAAATCTTCGTAACAAAAGTTTAGTAAACAAACGGCGACGGCGAACGTAACTTGAAAGTCCGCGTTACACTAATTGACCTTCACTTAACTACACGCGTTTATAACTTTCAATTACGATGAACTGTTTTGGTTCAAATCACTGCAATTGTTCACTAATATGTCCTGTTTTTCACTCACTGACTGTTCCTGGGCCCATAACCTGAAGGGTATGGGTAAATTAGACACTTTTACAGCAGTAATCTAATTTATTTTATATGTTTTGATTCAACAATGCAATCCGTGCTAGCGGCGCGACACAACAACGAAACTTACCAATTACATAGTTAGAGGGCACTGCTCGCGCGCTTCGTCATAGCTTAACAGATTCTTTTTATCGATTGTTTGTGAATGTGTGGACATTGTAGGCTTTGTAGATTCCCAGCTGCTTGTTAACTTTTGTTAACTTTTTATTTTGTTCTACATTTTTTGTCAATATTTGTCCAAACAAAAAAAGAATCATCAAAGTCAGTTCACAATTGGCGAAGAAATCGCTGAACATCCACTCAATTAAAAAAAAAAACAAAAAAATCCTCCTCCTTTTGGAAGTTGGTCAAAATTCATCTTTATCTATCAAAATTGAACGCGTAAACAAAGTTTCGTGACCGTGCTACTAACCGTTGAAGAGTTCTCTCTTGAGGAGACGATCCTGGATGCAGGATTAAGGAATGTCTGTCATAAAAATGTGTTGTCACCAAAACCAAAGGTGTGTGCAAAATTTCAGCTCAATCGGTTGTATAAAATTGAGTTGCAATCCACCCGTACAAACATAGTACCTTCACCCCCCTTTGTAACCCTTCGGGGGTAGAATTATCAAAAACGCTGAGACACGTATAAATTAATTTTCAATCTTCAGCCTAAACACAAAATTTTAAAATCCTAACTTTAAAACTGACAGACTTTCATACAAACTTCCATCCCCTATTTTACCCCTTTAGGGGTGGAATTCCCAAAAATCCTTTCTTAGTAGAAACTTTCTCTTCACAAAAAACACACCCTCCAAGTTTCATGTCTCTAGGACCAGCGGTTTGGGCTGTGCGTTGATATATCACCCAGTCAGTCAGTCAGTCAGTCAGTTTATCATTTTATATATATAGAAGACTAGCTTATGCCCACGGCTTCGCCCGCGGCTTCGCCCGCGTGGAGTTAGAGAGTTGCCCACGGGATCTTACTTCTGGGATAATAAGTAATTTATGTATCTATCTATAATACATACATATATTTACATGTACTTGCTTAATAACTTGCAATTATTAGTTTAAAGTTATGTCAATTAAATTAGATACATGACATATTGATACCTTGGTTTGAGATTGGACATCGGATTTACTGGATTTTATCTGAAGAGTATGTACACAAATTTTCAAGTCAATAGAACCCGAGAATAAAAAGTTTCACAGAAAATTCAACACCTCATTTCACTGAAATGGGGTGTTGAAGTTCGAAGAACTGATACTTACTCTTCACAAAGAATACACCCTCCAATTTTCATATCTCTGGGATCCGCGGTTTGGGCTGTGCGTTGGTATATCAGTCAGCCAGTCAGGGCATGGAATTTTAAATTGGGGGATGATTTGGAAAAACTGTGATACACGTATCTCATCATTTTAACTGAAGTATATGTAGACACATTTTCAAGTCAATCGACCTCGAGAGAGTTTCACAGAAAATTCAACACCCCATTTCACCCTCTTAGGGGTAGAATTTTGAAAAACCCTTTCTTAGTGGATACCTACTCTCCACAAAAAGTAAATTCTCCAAATTTGATGTCTCTAGGACCAGCGGTTTGGGCTGTGCGTAGATGTATCAGTCAGCCAGTCAGGACATTAAATTTTAAATTGGGGGATGTTTTTGGAAAAACTGTGATACACGTATCTCATCATTTTAACTGAAGTATATGTAGACACATTTTCAAGTCAATCGACCTCGAGAGAGTTTCACAGAAAATTCAACACCCCATTTCACCCTCTTAGGGGTGGAATTTCAAAAAACCCTTTCTTAGTGGATACCTACTCTCTACAAAGAGTACATTCTCCAAATGTCATGTCTCTAGGACCAGCGGTTTGGGCTGTGCGTTGATGTATCAGTCAGCCAGTCAGGACATTGAATTTTAAATTGGAGGATGATTTTGGAAAAACTGTGATACACGTATCTCATCATTTTAACTGAAGTATATCTAGATACATGTTCAAGTCAATCGACTCGGAGAATGAAAAGTTTCATAGAAAATTCAACACCCCATTTCACCCTCTTAGGGGTGGAATTTCGAAAAACCCTTTCTTAGTGGATACCTACTCTCTACAAAGAGTACATTCTCCAAATGTCATGTCTCTAGGACCAGCAGTTTGGGCTGTGCGTTGATGTATCAGTCAGCCAGTCAGGACATTGAATTTTAAATTGGGGGATGATTTTGGAAAAACTGTAATAAACGTATCTAATCATTTTAACTGAAGTATATGTAGACACATTTTCAAGTCAATCGACTCAGAGAATAAAAAGTTTAGTAGAAAATTCAACACCCCATTTCACCCTCTTAGGGGTGGAATTTCGAAAATCCCTTTCTTAGTGGATACCTACTCTTCACAAAGAGTACACTGTCTAAATTTCATGTCTCTAGAATCAGTGGTTTGGGCTGTGCGTTGATATATAAGTCAGTCAGTCAGGACTTTGAATTTTATATATTACTAGCTTATGCCCGCGGCTTCGCCCGCGTGGAGTTAGGGAATTGCCCACGGGATCTTACCTCTGGGATAATAAGTAATCTATGTATCTATCTATAATACATACATAGATTTACATGTGCTTGCTTATAACTTGCAATTATTAGTTTAAAGTTATATCAATTAAATTAGATACGTGAAATATTGATACCTTGGTTTGAGATTGGACATCGGATTTACTGGATTTTAACTGAAGTATATGTAGACATATTTTCAAGTCAATCGACTCCGAGAATAAAAAGTTTCACATAAAATTCAAAACCCCATTCCACCCTATTAGGGGTAGAATTTCAAAAAAACCCTTTCTTAGTGGAAAATTACTCTCCACAAAGAATACATCTTCCAAATTTCATGTCTCTAGGACCAGTGATTTGGGCTGTGCGTTGGTATATCAGTCTGCCAGTCAGGACATGGAATTTTAAATTGGGGGATGATTTTGGAAAAACTGTGATACACGTATCTCATCATTTTAACTGAAGTATTTGTAGACACATTTTCAAGTCAATCGACTCAGAGAATAAAAAGTTTCATAGAAAATTCAACACCCCATTTCACCCTCTTAGGGGTGGAATTTTGAAAAACCCTTTCTTAGTGGATACCTACTCTTCACAAAGAATACACCCTCCAAATTTCATGTCTCTAGGATCAGTGGTTTGGGCTGTGCGTTGATATATAAGTCAGTCAGTCAGTCAGTCAGTCAGTCAGTCAGTCAGTCAGTCAGGACTTTGAATTTTATATGTATAGAAGATAGATTATTTTTGTTTGTTACTAATTATAATCACTTTTATGAACCGGATGCAGCTGAATACCAGTATTTTACATGGAGCGACTGCCTATCGGACCTCCACAACCCAGTTAGTACTGGGTAATACGATACCCCTTGGTAAGACTGGTTATCTACATAATATTACATACATAGTTTTTTTTATTTTATGTTTTAAAGTTATATCAATTAAATTAGATACGTGAAATATTGATACGTTGGTTTGAGATTGGACATCGGATTTATTGGATTTTATCTGAAGAGTATGTACACAAATTTTCAAGTCAATCGACCCTGAGAATAAAAGTTTCACAGAAAATTCCAACACCCCATTTCACCCTCTAAGGGGTAGGAATTAAGAAAAACTGATACTTACTCTTTACAAAGAATACACCCTCCAATTGTCATGTCTCTGGGACCCGCGGTTTCGGCTGTGCGTTGGTATATCAGTCAGCCAATCAGGACATGGAATTTTAAATTGGGGGATGATTTTGGAAAAACTGTGATACACGTATCTCATTATTTTAACTGAAGTATATGTAGACACCTTTTCAAGTCAATCGACTCCGAGAATAAAAAGTTTCACATAAAATTAAAAACCCTATTTCACCCTATTAGGGGTGGAATTTCAAAAAACCCTTTCTTAGTGGATATTTACTCTCCACAAAGAGTACAATCTCTAAATTTCATGTCTCTAGGACCAGCGGTTTGGGCTGTGCGTTGATGTATCAGTCAGCCAGTCAGGACACGGAATTTTAAATTAGGGGATGATTTTGGAAAAACTGTGATACACGTATCTCATCATTTTAACTGAAGTATATGTAGACACCTTTTCAATTCAATCGACTCCGAGAATAAAAAGTTTCACATAAAATTAAAAAACCCTATTTCACCCTATTAGGGGTGGAATTTCAAAAAACCCTTTCTTAGTGGATATTTACTCTCCACAGAGAGTACATTCTCCAAATTTCATGTCTCTAGGACCAGCGGTTTGGGCTGTGCGTTGATGTATCAGTCAGCCAGTCAGGACATTGAATTTTAAATTGGGGGATGATTTTGGAAAAACTGTGATACACGTATCTCATCATTTCATATGAAGACACATTTTCAAGACAATCGACTCAGAGAATAAAAAGTTTCATAGAAAATTCAACACCCCATTTCACCCTCTTAGGGGTGGAATTTCGAAAAACCCTTTCTTAGTGGATACCTACTCTTCACAAAGAGTACACTGTCCAAATTTCATGTCTCTAGGACCAGTGGTTTGGGCTGTGCGTAGATATATAAGTCAGTCAGTCAGTCAGTCAGTCAGTCAGTCAGGACTTTGAATTTTATATGTATAGATATATATTACTAGCTTATGCCCGCGGCTTCGCCCGCGTGGTATTAGGGAATAGCCCACGGGATCTTACTTCTGGGATAATAAGTAATTTACGTATCTATCTATAATACATACTTACATAGATTTACATGTACTTGCTTATAACTTGTGATTATTAGTTTAAAGTTATATCAATTAAATTAGATACGTGAAATATTGATACCTTGGTTTGAGATTGGACATCGGATTTACTGGATTTTATCTGAAGAGTATGTACACAAATTTTCAAGTCAATCGACCCCGAGAATAAAAATTTTCACAGAAAATTCAACACCCCATTTCACCCTCTAATGGGTAGGAATTTCTAAAAAATGACACTCTTCACAAAGAATACACCCTCCAATTTTCATGTCACTGGGACCCGCGGTTTGGGCTGTGCGTTGGTATATCAGTCAGCCAGTCAGGGCATGGAATTTTAAATTGGGGGATGATTTTGGAAAAACTGTGATACCTACACGTATCTCATCATTTTAACTGAAGTATATATGTGGACACATGTTCAAGTCAATCGACTCCGAGAATAAAAAGTTTCTCATAAAATTCAAAATCCCATTTCACCCTCTAATGGGTAGGAATTTCGAAAAAATTACACTCTTTACAAAGAGTACATTCTCCAAATTTAATGTCTCTAGAACCAGCGGTTTGGGCTGTGCGTTGATGTATCAGTCAACCAGTCAGGACATTGAATTTTAAATTGGGGGATGATTTTGGAAAAACTGTGATAAACGTATCTCATCATTTTAACTGAAGTATATGTAGACACATTTTCAAGTCAATCGACCTCGAGAGAGTGTCACAGAAAATTCAACACCCCATTTCACCCTCTTAGGGGTGGAATTTCAAAAAACCCTTTCTTTGTGGATACCTACTCTCCACAAACAGTACATTCACCAAATTTGATGTCTCTAGGACCAGCGGTTTGGGCTGTGCGTTGATGTATCAGTCAGCCAGTCAGGACATTGAATTTTAAATTGGGGGATGATTTTGGAAAAACTGTGATACACGTATCTCATCATTATAACTGAAGTATATGTAGACACATTTTCAAGTCAATCGACTCAGAGAATAAAAAGTTTCATAGAAAATTCAACACCCCATTTCACCCTCTTTGGGGTGGAATTTCGAAAAACCCTTTCTTAGTGGATACCTACTCTTCACAAAGAGTACTCTGTCCAAATTTCATGTCTCTAGGACCTGTGGTTTGGGCTGTGCGTTGATATATAAGTCAGTCAGTCAGTCAGTCAGTCAGTCAGTCAGTCAGGACTTTGAATTTTATATGTATAGATTATATAGATAGATTACAATATTACTATTTTCTACAATAGTAAGGCAGTCGCGTACGGTACAATTGCATATAGTCTGTTCACTAACTAATGTTGCGCCGTTTGGAGTGTCGATCGGTACTTTAACTAACTTCAGAGATTGAGCAAATATAATATCCTCATACAAGTTCACATTGCATTAATTATACATACGGATAGGGTTTGATGATGTGCGCGTTATTAATCTCTGATCTTTTAAATCTATCTTGGACTCCCATTTAGTTAGCAGATCTAAACCAATTAAACCATCGAAATATTCATGAACAACTTGATAAACTCTGGATCGTTAAATTCCGCGAAGCAAGGTAAACTTATAGAATAACTATTTCTACTGACCGCGTGTACATTGGTAACTTCAAACGCGTCGTAATTTAAGGGAAAATTCGGAAAATGCTGCTCTACAGCTTCTGGACTTATAAAAGACTGATTCGTGCCGGTGTAAATTAGTAATTTCAAAGGTGGCTCTGCAGGCCTAGCCAAGTTACAAACGTTTCTTATCGAATCTCTTTCTACAATCGTTGACGCCTCGGCGTAAACGATATGAGAAAATGCTAAATTGGTAGCCAACTTGTCACGACTCAGTCGATCGCTCGTTCTCCAATGTTTGTAGAAAAAACCTCTACTGTAGTCTATGGTGAGCGTTCCTACCCACGTCAAACTAACGTCAAAGTCACAGTTGTTTACTTTATGCGCGGGCTGAACTTTTGTTTTGAATTGTTAAGAAAGGAATAATTCTTTTAAGTGATAAAAAGTAAGCGAAATAAGGAACAAGTTCTTCTTATTA
Organism: Noctua comes; assembly: GCA_963082995.1. Lineage (NCBI taxonomy): Eukaryota > Metazoa > Arthropoda > Insecta > Lepidoptera > Noctuidae > Noctua > Noctua comes. Next base: position 5,021,858 of record OY720293.1, read on the forward strand.
TTGGTTTATTATAATACCGCAGTGCGGAATGTAATTTTAAACATTACTGTGACTCGAAATGATATGATATGATCCTGCATTTAAATGAAAGATACATAAGTGAAGTGATAACTTTTATAAGATCGAATCTAGATCTCGAGCAAGTTCGCAGCTTTATTGGAATTCATAGAAAGGTACGAAAATTATTAGTTATTTCGTAAATATCTTCCTGTGTTATTCGAAATTCTATCATAGTCGGGCACTTGAAAGTTCGAAACATAAACAATGACGTGATACACGACACAGCTGAATCATAATTATAGACGCCTATTGTTATCGTTAACTCTTGGGTCTCGGCGATCGCTCAGTGGTCGTTCAAAAACTTCGACATCGTTTCGTTAGCGCTTGTCAAAACTGTAACTTATATGGGATCTAGCGATAAACATTGTAGAAACGATTATATTTCATTCTATCATTTTGAACGCTCAGATAAATTGTAAACTTGTCTACGAATTTTCTATTCGTTTGTTTTGACGACGTGACTGAACGTTGAGATGATGTCATTCCCATACATTTGATTAGCTTTCTATTAGCGTTAACGATTGTAGATTGTCAACTTGGCTAAGCCTGCTGATATTAATATGTACGGCAACTGACGCTGAGTTTGGAGATTTAATTTTATTTTTGCTTTTTTGATTTCTGTGCCTCCTAAAAATCCTGACTTATTTGACTTGAACCTGCCTGAGGTTCAGTTGAATCTGTATCAATCTTCCCTTGGGCACTTACATCGCTTAAGGTCGGATCATGGTTGCACTCTACTATAGCGAACGGGCTATAATCGTAATAAATGTTATCGTAATTAAAATAGGTCGGGTTGTAATAGTACTCCGTCGGGTAATATGAGTCGTCGTATGACGCGCACTCATTCATGTTCATTTCACGATTTTTAAAATAATTAGTTGGTGGCGGATTGCCTGAGTTCTGCCAATTATGGCCAAATAACATGGGTCTAGGGCACGCCGCAATCGCTGCGGTAAGACCCCTCCTTGAGGAGTGGCTGGATAGGCGTCACGGCGTCCTGACCTACCGCATGACACAGGTCCTCACCGGACACGGAAGCTTCGAGAGGTACCTGTGTCTGATGGGGAAGGAGGAAACGCCTGGGTGTCACCACTGCGAGGACCGCCCGGAGGACACGGTGGAGCATACGGTGCAGGACTGCCCCGCTTGGGCAGAGCACCGCCGTGTCCTCACGGCGGCGATAGGCGGAGACCTCTCGCGCCCGGCATTGGTCGAGGCCATGCTGCGGGGCGAGACGGAGGGGGAAGCGGTCGCCTCCTTCTGCGAAGCAGTCATGCTCGCGAAGGAGGAGGCGGACCGCGTGAGGGAGAGGACAGCGTCCTCCCTTCACCCCAGCCGCAGTGGTAGACGCCCACGGCGCCGGACGTCGGCAGACGGTCTCCGGCCACCGTAGGCGCGGGCTTGCGGGCGGCGAGTAATGGGCGACTCGCTGTCCGACCATGGACCATGCCCGGGTCGACGGCGCGTTGTGTCCCACGCGCGCCTCAAAGAGTGTCAGCATTATGACGGGGCCCCCCTCTAGAGGGCCAAAGCCTGCCGGGGTCGCGGGACTTATAGAATTACCGTGACCCTGGATCATAAAGGGCTATTGAAGGACACCGTGGATTTTAGTCAGTACAAGTCTGACAGTTCCTCCCACTCTGCCCTGGGTGGGAGGACTCATTTGATGATTTTACCACGATAAAAAAAAAAAAAAAAAAAAAAAAAAATAACATGGGTCTAGGTGTATAATGCTGTACCCCATTCATAGGTTTAGGACCTTGATTCTGATTTTGCGCCGGAATGTTTCTAGGTGGCAAACGGAACATGTTACTTTATAAGCGTTATAAGTTTGAGGTACCGCACGGAATATTTGCTGTGTCCGATCAGGCATGCGATTTTGGGGCTGCTGATTAATGAAGTTAGGGTTGAACCTAAATGGTTGTGGTGGTGGTAGTTGGCTGGGTCTGATTCATATGGGATTGGGCCAGCTGGGAATTGGTACTGCAAAATTATTACTACGTGGAGGAACTGGGTTGGTATTTGCGTGGGGTGTTACAGGGTCAGAATTCTTTTGTGTACTGGATTTTGAAACCTCACTACGTTCCTGAAAATACATAACGTTAAGTTCTTCCAGTAAATACTCAAGGGCCTTTTCAATAGTATCAGGACGCATGCATCTTATGCGGGATCCTAATGGTGTCTTTAATCCTTTTAGAAAAGCCTGCATAGTAACTTTACAGTGTACGTTTCGCTTCCACTGTAGTAGCAATTTGCTCATGTAATGTTACATATGTCATTATCGTACTGAACAAGGCATTCCTCATATAATTCCTGAGGTGTCTTATTTCCCTGCGTAGCTAAAGAAAGGTCTCTATACAAAGCTGTTTCATCCCGTTGATCCGAAAAGTTATTGATTAAGGCTGTTCTAATCCCTAGCCAACTGTCAGGTATGCCGTTGGAGTTGATGGTACAAGCGGCAGGACCTTTTATTTTATTTAAGATGCCATTTAAAAAGCATACGTTGTTTAGCTCGCTACCTGGGGCATTACTAACATATTGAGTTACTATTTTTTAAGCGTTAGGCACAGTGTAAGTGGTCGATAGGTACTCGTAAATAATAACCGCAAGACTGGTAATTCAGATTGATTTATTTTCGAAAACACCCTATTCTTATACACGGTTACTTTTAGGTCGTTCTGGAACCGAAAGCCACAAACTCGATCATCGAACTCGAAACGATTGGGACTATTTTTTTCAAAAAGTAACAATAAAAAAAATCACGAAAAATTAAATTTATTGTTTTTTTTGTTAAATGATGAGAACTCGAAGTAACGCTTCCTTGCGGTAAATGCATATGTGTGCGTACGTAACGTATCGATGATCGGCAACACATGCAAACGGTACCCATTGAAAAATCCATTCATCGATCAGACAGAATGATCCGTAAGCCACGCCCCCACCCCACGCTTACACAGTCTAGCCGACGCGACCGCCCGCCCTTTCTCCCTAGTATTGTCGCGCGTTTCGCTGTATTAGGTCACTCACGCAGAATCTAATCACGTGTCTAATGAGTCGGCAGTATGTCTACTCCAATATGGAGTATTGGGCAATGGTGGACTTTATGGGATGGCGCACCATAACTTGGAAGAGGCTAGACGCTTGTATGCTCAGCCGGAAAACCTGAACTCACTGCACGCACGTGGAATCACCGACCCTCAAGTTCCCTTCACCTCCAGCGCCTGCTATTTACGAAGGTGACGGGCCAAGGAGAATCGCCCTATGTCAGTGGTTGATAGAAACTGCCACTGCCAACATACTGTGGACGGATGAATCCTGAATCCTGTTCACACCTGATACCGGAGTTGCTAGAAGATGTGCCTCTGGCATATTTACGCGGTATGTAGGTACTATCAGCATGATGGATGCCCTGCTCATTATGCGAATTTAGTGCGTGCGTATCTAAACCGTGAGTTTGGTGAGCAGTGGATAGGTCGTGGTGGCCCTGTGGCTTGGCCCGCAAGGAGCCCTGACTTAACCCTACTGGATTTTTATTTGTGGTCTGTGATAAAAATATTAGTTTAGTTCGAGGAGCATACTACTCGAGATGAGTTAAGAAGTGCGATTGTGGACGCGTTTAATATTGTGAAAAGTGACAGAGACACATTAGCAAGACAATCTCATTAAACGTGCCCGTTTGTGTATGTTTGTAATCGAGCGAAATGGACTCCATTTTGAGCAGTTGCTTCGATACAGGGAAGTAGGTGTAAATTGTGAAAAATCTAATATCCTTAGTTAGTTATACCTACGTTGATTATGTTTGTAAATAGCTCAAATTTTTAAGTACGCCTGCGCCTGCATTTATTTTTCTTGAGATTAAAAGTGTACAAGTAAGTAAGTAGGTAGGTATTTAGGTATTTAGATACGTAAAATGTATAACTGACGCGACGGTCCTAAGCCCGTAGAAAGTATGACGGAAAAATTTGAGTTATTGAACTCATCATCATCATCATTTCAGCCAAAAGACGTCCACTGCTGGACATAGGCCTCCCCCAAGTGTCACCACATTGACCGGTCCCGTGCGACTCGCATCCAGCGGATCCCTGCAACCTTCACCAGGTCATCGGTCCACCTAGTGGGAGGCCTTCCAACGCAACGTCTTCCGGTTATTGAACTGTTATGTAGATAAACGAAATTTAAATCAAGCAATAGTTCGGCGCCGCGTTCTTTAAGATAGGTACATCAACATAAATAAAAATACAAACGCGATAGATAAATAGGTATACAAATAATAACACGAAAAGCGAATTTAGACTTTATTTCTTAACCGTAAACGGTGAAATTTAGAAATTTTATCAAACTAGGTAAATCGCAGTTTACTAAAATTATTCTGAGAAACCTCGTCTCGTGTTCGACTGGACTTTACAAGGATGCACAACCGAATTGCACGGTTAACGTCATAAAAATAAGGTCTTTTTCTGTTCAAATTGCCTGCCTTTGTAAAAGCCGCTACAAGCATTGTGCCGCAAGAAAATTGTTTTAAGCTGTATTAATATTTTTTATTTCATGGTAGGTAGGTAATTGGGTATGTTTGTTAAGTACCTATTAGCTCGATTGATCAACACTCGATTCAATGCCTTAAAAACAACTCCCAAGCGTACTCGTCGTTGTGTAGTTGAATAAGTACGAGTATTAGAGATTTCGTGATGCGAGACTGGTGAATTAATTGTCAATTAATTTCTCTCGTTTACGAGGAGACGAGAGATGATGGAGGTAAATGAACTTACACCAACCTTAATCGTACCTGAAATGAAATACCAACTTGCAGGTACTTTTTCATCTGGTTATTCGTCCGACGTCCATTGACCCACCGCGAGCGCACTACACAGCTGTGATGCTCTACGTCATCGACGAGCGCATCGCGTACTATCTTGCGTTTATGAATGAAATAGTGAAAGCGCTACTAAGATTTAACTCGAATGACAGAATAAAAGTGATAAATTTCTAACTTCTTTATCTGTCTTAAAAAAAACAATAACAATGCCAATAGTAACTATTACTCGACTGGAGTTACTGTGTTTCGGCTCCAGAACGATGTAAAAGTATTCGTGTATACACTAATCATGGTACACTTAGGCTTAGCACGTTACTGTCGAAATTCCTTTTGACCAATAGCGACGCGCCGTTGGGCGAGCCGCGCGCGGGGCGCGGGGCGCTGTGTTGCACACGGCACTATTCGCCGTGAAGGCATAAATAGGAGTCGCGCGCCGAGCGCGACCCTTTTCGCCGGACGCCGTCGTCGAGTGCAGATGAAGACTACCGATCCGCGGGACGCGTGTGTCTTCCGCGTCAAGAGTCCACGTGTCCATCTGTGAGGTCCCGAAGCGTGCAGTGAAGATACGGAGGGTGCTTGTGCTTGCTCTGCTTGCGCTTACAAACCGCTTCTTTCGAAGCGAACGTATGTGGCACGGTGTTGTGATGACGCTCGTGCCGCATCGTGTTTCCTTATCCAGTGCTTTAAAACTGTCTTTTTCAAGACAATTGCTTCCCTGTTTCTTGCAGACTGTCTAAAACGTGGTAAGGTAACTGGTTCGGTGGTATGTGGTAACTGGCTTTGTGGTATGTGGTAACTGGTCCTGGTTGTGCTGTGTGACAGGTACTGTGTCACTACATTACTCCCCCTAAGCGAAGCGTACGTTGTGTTTTACCGCGCGGCCGGATCGAGTGACGTATGTGTCGCGCGGTGCGCTGGGGGACGATGACCGCGGTTCGACGGTCGTAGTCGTTGAACTGTTTGTGCGCGATGCTTGTTGTTGCGCGCATGTTGTTGTGGAAGTGGTAAACTCTTCTTCATGGAGTAGGTGCGCTGGCTTAAGTCTGTCTATTGAGACAACTGTAGTTGGAAGTGGCATCTGTATGGTGAAATGTTTGCCATCACGTTGTATCACCTTGAACGGGCCGTCGTAAGGAGGAGTCAATGGACTTCGCACGGTATCATTTCGCACGAAAACATGAGTACAAGTCGTTAGGTCCTTGTGTACAAACGTGCTCCTGTTTTTGACACGTGACTTCCTGCTTGGTGCGAGTGATGCCATTGTTTCGGTCAGCCGGCGTACGAATTCTGCGTCTTCATTTTTCGGCTGTGTAGGCACGAAGAAATCTGACGGTATTCTGAGTGTCGATCCGTAGGTCATCAGGGCCGGGCTGACTTGTGTGTCTTCACGAAGCGCTGTGCGTAGTCCAAGCAGCACGGTCGGTAATTCCTCGCTCCAGTGTGTGCCGGCGCCCCTCGCCATGAGCGCGGCTTTCAAGGTTCGATGCCAGCGTTCGACTTGACCATTTGCTTGCGGGTGGTATACAGTAGTTCGTATCCTGGTGATGCCGAATTTCTTCATCAGTGCATTGAATTACGATGATTCGAATTGCCATCCTTGATCCGTCGTTATTCGTAACGGACAGCCAAATCGCGATAACCATCCTTCGTAAATCGCCTTAGCAACAGCGTCGGCGGTGACGTCACGAATAGGTATCGCCTCCGGCCATTTAGTGCAGCGGTCGATCATTGTTACTAAATATCTGTAGTCGTTAGATGGCGCCAGTGGTCCCACAATGTCAACGTGAACGTGTTCGAAACGCGATGATTTTGTAAACTCGCCGAGCGGGCTGATAACGTGTCGTTGGACTTTCCCGCGCTGACAACCTGTGGTGTTCACTAGAAACACTAGTTAGGGTTTAGAATAAAACCACTCAATTATCAGTAATTAGATGAACAACTTTAAGGCGCTACCCATACGGGGACACCGTAAAAACGTACTCTTTTTCGTCGCAGAGTTAGCCATATTGCTAACATATTACAAGCCCAAAAAAAATACAGTGTATAGTCAAATGTATTAGTAAAAGACAAATGCAAAAATATTTTCTAAAAATAATACAGAATCTTGAAAAAAAAAGTCTCAAGAAAGAACACGAAAAAAATTTATCGTCTCGAACTGCTCAATATTTTGAGCGATAACTAAAATTTTTTTTGTAACAATCAAAAAGGAAATTTAATCAACTAAAGACTTATGTAAAAATATTTTAACAAAACGGCGTATTTTTTTTAAACAATTAAATACTGCGAAAAGTCTTTCAAATTGGCGGACACGAGATTCAACTGAAATCAAACGCATCGCCATTTTCAACCCTATTTGTTTACGGCGATGCACTACTGTTGCGCGCTTGGTACTACTTGGTAGCGACACGCCCAGTCTGCGGCTAACTCTCTCAGAGATAGGTCACGTTACGCATGCGGCGCTCCAGCATTACGTAAATTCGTTTAGTAAAATAAGTTATTTTGTGAAAATTGAGACTTTGTTTTTGGTTTTTATTTTTATAAGGTTTTCGTGTGATAATTGGACGCTTTAGTTTACAAGTTTTGTTTACTATTTATATTTGGGACTGACTCGTGATTCTGTGCGTACATGTGTGATGAAAACAATGGGAAATAAAAGAAGTAATGTGCTACGACGGATTTGTACGAGAAAACGGAGAAATCAACGCAAAAAAATACTGTTTCTGAGTAAGTATAAAAAATTGAATTATAGTTAGATAGTAAGCAAAATGACACTATCAAGCTATATAGTTTCAGTATAAGCTGACCTCTTATTGTACGACAAGCCTATACAACGCGAGATCAGCTCATACTGGAATGTGTCGACGTGTGTAGGTAGGTAAGTACGTATAAATTCATCACCCTTTACGGTAAAAAATTACAATTATCATCAAATGCTATGTGGTCATATTTTCTCAATATCTGAAACATACTTATCTCTGGATTGATAAGTAGGGACATAGGTAAACAAAATAATTTTGATAGTTATCACAATGTTCGCCTCCTGCCATGGCTGGCTACGGGCCGGCGCGGGCAGGCCTGCAGCGACAGAATAGGTAAGATCGCTCGAACGCGCTTCGATTGATAACAACAGTAGGTACAGAGTAATAAAAATATCGCACAGCTAGATCAAAACTAAAGCAATTCAAAAACAGTCATATTTCAGTAGTTAGGTACTAGATTTCTAAATAATAATCTGGATTTTATCAGAGATAGAATAATAGGATGCTTATTGATCCAAAGTAGAGGTGTTGACTTATATGTACTTACACTTTTGCAAGTACGGGAAAATCCAGTGATTCCGGGATCGACAAATTTAGTGTTCTATTGAATAGAACCATATTACCTATTTACTTGCCTAGAATTGTATCATTCATAACAAAATCATTTATTTACATACCTAAAGTTTTCCTAAGATATGCATTCGATTTATTATCCAGTGCTGTGTTCCTTTTTTAGGTCATTCGATCTCGTCAAGTCTTGTGTGTGATACGTACATACATAAACTCGCACCTTTTTCCCGTAGGGGTATATACATACAAGGTGCAAGGGATACCGACGCGAAAACGGTTACCACGTATTCAGTACATGAATCTGAGCCGAGTCACATAGAAATTTTTCGTACATTATTTAGAAAAAAAAACAGCTGTTTCCTACAAAAGTTCTATGCCTACACGGTCAAAATATATGGAACAGCTGATTTTTTTTCAACCGTTTTAGCGTCGGTGTCACTTCCACTCTGTATATGATATGATATAATACAGGGTGTAAGGGACAGCCCTCCACAAACTGATGGGGTGAATACAGTATTACTAAGATGACTGGTACATAAAATTATATCAGGAATGTTATGGGAATCCAATAAATTTGATTTGTTTTATTTCCTCATACGCTATGAATCGTTACCGTGTCAAAACGCACGTAGTGAACTGCAAGCGCGATGACAAGTTTGATGAACTCTGTAGCTAGGCAGGAAATGAACAGCTGATTTCACGCGTCGTTCGTTAGAGTACTTCAACATCCATTGTTGGATTTTTTATTTTAGCCGTATTATTTACATTAATGGAGTGCTGCGTACAGGGAATGTAATTTTACATTGAAATAGAAGAATAGTAACTGAAAAAAAAAACCGGTCAGTGGGTCGTCTTAGGGGCGGATTTTTAGGAGTTGGAGTATACGCTTAGGGGCACTATGAGCAGCAAAGAAAACGAAAAAAAAAAATTTTTGGTTTAAAAAAATTGGGACATCAATTTTCCAAAAAATTTTTTTTTTTCCAATACTGTTATTTTTGCAGTTTCGGGTTAACCTTGACCATAAAAACCATTTCGGTTCTGAGAAGCATGGTCCTACGACGCACCGTTTCCGAGTTAGGAGCTTTTGAATTTTTTTCTTGTTTTTACAAAACCCTGTATATTTCCAAAACGGTAGCTCGGATGAAAAACTTTTCGGGAAAGAAATTGTTGCTCTAGTTGCAAACCATGAGATGATATAAAAAAACCTAGGAAATATTGAAAAAAATATGAAACTGCAATAAAATTGTAAAATATCAGAAAAAAAATTTTTAAAAAATTTCTAAGTCCTCGCGCCATAGCGCCCCTAAGGCTACACTCCAACCAAAAAACCGGTGGAATATGATTCAAAATAAGGAGCTGAATGCACCCCGTCAGTTTGAGGAGGGCTGTCCCTTATACCCTGTATAAATAATGTAAATAAAATAATATACAAGGAGAAATCAATTTAGATAGCGAAACTCCGTAGATACGATGGGTGATAATGATTTAAAAAAAAATGTGTTTTTTTTTCTGGTCAACGAACACTTGTGAGTTACGACTTAAGAAAATCTGTGTTTCTTGTTACCCATCACGTCAGTGAAGTTAAGAAAAATAACAAAAATTTTGACTGTTTTTTGCAGTAGATGATCCGCAAAACACTCATCAAATCATTTTTTTTTGCCTACCACGTCTGTGAGGTATCGTTAGCTCATTTTTTTTGAGCATGTATTAAATGTAATAGAAAGATTATATTTAATAAAATAAAAAAATAATAAAATAATAAAATAAATACCTAATAATCAGAAATTAATTTCTTATAAAGTTTTCTTTTTGTTAAATTACAGAGAACCCAGGGACTCTCAGTGTACCTCTGCAACATTACTCGCACCTCTTACTGCAGTTAATCCAACCTCAACAGATATCGGAACTACACAAGAACGAAATTATGGGTATATATCATATAATCACATGGTTTAGCTTCGTACCATCAGTTTAGCCATTTCAGCGCGATTAAAATACGAACAAACAAACATTTACCTTTGCAATGTTACTAAAATAACCCATTTATCTATTTTTTTTAGAGAAACCACCGAAGAGGAGCCATACCTTGTTGAGAGCGATTCTCAAGACAATTCATACATACCAATACAGGGTCGAAGAATCGTTACTATGATGTACTTCATTCAACAACCACAAAAAATTTCCAGTCATAGCTCTTTATTTAATTGCAATTTAAAAGATATGTCACTGATAGGAGGGAAGGTCACTTATATAAGTACATGTAGGTAGGGGGAGGGGGAGGGGAGGGAAGGGAAGAGAGAGGAGGGTCATAGGAACCCCCGGGGGGGGGGAATTCGTCGGAAATGCATAGTTTTTTTTTAATGAGTTTTTAAAAGGGAAATATTTATTTTTGAGTTATACTAATACAAGCTTTACAATCGGTAATCTATACATATAAAATTCAAAGTCCTGACTGACTGACTGATTGACTGACTGACTGACTGACTTATATATCAACGCACAGCCCAAACCGCTGGTCCTAGAAACATGAAATTTGGACAGTGTACTCTTTGTGACAAGTAAGTATCCACTAAGAAAGGGTTTTTCAAAATTCTACCCCTAAGAGGGGGAAATGGGGTGTTTAATTTTCTGTGAAACTTTTTATTCCCTGAGTCGATTGACTTGAAAATTTGTGTATTTACTCTTCAGTTAAAATTATAAGATACGTTTATCACAGTTTTTCCAAAATCATCCCCAATTTAAAATTTAATGTCCTGCCTGGCTGACTGATATATCAATGCACAGCCCAAACCGCTGGTCCGAGAGAAATGAAATTTGGACGGTGTATTCTTTGTGAAGAGTAGGTATCCACTAAGAAAGGGTTTTTTGAAATTTTACCCCTAAGAGGGTAAAATGGGGTGTTGAATTTTCTGTGAAACTTAATATTTACTGGGTCGATTGACTCGAAAATTGATGTTCACACTCTTCAATTAAAATTATAAGACATATGTATCAGTTTTTCCAAAATCATCCATCAATATAGTTAAATAGGGCTTCGAAGCTCACGTAGAAGGGCGCATGCAGCGCAGCGTTGCGTGGGGCGTGCGGGGCGTGGGAGTATTTATCTATTACTAAGTAGTTAGGATTTTTCTGAGGTAGAAGTGTCTGTGAATATGGTTTATTCCACCGATTTTCGCGTTGGCTCGCGATACGGGACATTGATATTAAATATTATGTCAAACTATTATGTCTATAAATAGATTCCTAATAAATCATTTGATTGGTGTCCCGGTGTCCAATCTCAAACCAAGATATTTCACATTATGTAATTTAATTGCTATTACTATGAACAAATATTTACAATAGCAAGTACACGTAAATCTATGTATGTACTATCCATACATAGATTACTTATTATCCCAGAAGTAAGATTCCGTGAGCAATTCCCGAACTCCACGCGGGCGAAGCCGCGGGCAGAAGCTAGTTTTATATATACGGGACACCTGCTGATGGGGGCGGAGGGGGAGAGGAGTACCTCGAGGTTACCATTTTTTTTTTTGTTAAATTGTAACCTTACTTTTTCTGTCCCTATTTTTCAGGGAGGAAAGGGTAGGGGAGTAAGAACCAGTACTTCTGCCTTATCTCCGGCGCTGCGGGAATAGCAGCCCCTTCGCCTTTGCGTAACAAAGTCACAGGCGATCACCTTGCCTGCGCCTTTGCCACGGCAGGCTGGGGTTGCCCTCCCTCCGCGCCTCCGGGCTCTAAAAAATACTCTAGGGGTAGGACATACCAAGACCACGGCGTGTCGGGGTTGACAAAGTCGGTTCTGAATTCAAGTTCGTTGTAAGGCCACATTTACTTTTAAATTACACGCACATTTGAACCAATTCTATAGTGTTTTTCTTTTTAGTTTTTTTTTTTGTAATAGCATTATGTATAGGTACTTTGCTCACTGCACATTCCACATGTACGTTATACTCTATGCCAAAATAGTCTGTGGTGTGAATCAAAATAGTCTGTCATGTGAAATGTCGTCGTTTTCAATACAATGCCATCAATAATTCTACAATTAATATCTCCGAAACTATTCGTTTCCGACGGTTGAAATTTGGCAAATCGTTTTAATATATTAGTAGGAACCTACAATAAAAATTACAACATCCTAGGTTAATGTACAGATATAAGTGACTAGACAATGCCACTTAGAGAAAAAGAATCACCCAAGCTCGATCATCAAGAAAATAATCCTTGTCGTAAGAGAAGACTGACTTTTGAGGGATCGCCAATAGTTCTTTCTTCTTCAAGGGATGATAATAAAGAAAAATATCTGTCGTACTAAGAGACGCCTAACTTTTGAAGAATCGTCAACAATCCTTTCTACTGCAATAGGTGCTAACAAAGAAAATATGCCCTGTTGTAGCAAACAGCTAAGTTTTGATGAAATGTAACAAATACGTGAGACCGGCAAAGTAATTGTAATGTTTACCTTTGTGAAGTTATAGTAAAATCATTATAATAATATGCATATTGTTTTCTTGATTTACACCTACCTCCTACCTACTACCTACCTACTACCTACCTACTACCTACCTACTACCTACCTACTACCTACCTACTACCTACCTACTACCTACCTACTACCTACCTACTACCTACCTACTACCTACCTACTACCTACCTACTACCTACCTACTACCTACCTACTACCTACCTACTACCTACCTACTACCTACCTACTACCTACCTACTACCTACCTACTACCTACCTACTACCTACCTACTACCTACCTACTACCTACCTACTACCTACCTACTACCTACCTACTACCTACCTACTACCTACCTACTACCTACCTACTACCTACCTACTACCTACCTACTACCTACCTACTACCTACCTACTACCTACCTACTACCTACCTACTACCTACCTACTACCTACCTACTACCTACCTACTACCTACCTACTACCTACCTACTACCTACCTACTACCTACCTACTACCTACCTACTACCTACCTACTACCTACCTACTACCTACCTACTACCTACCTACTACCTACCTACTACCTACCTACTACCTACCTACTACCTACCTACTACCTACCTACTACCTACCTACTACCTACCTACTACCTACCTACTACCTACCTACTACCTACCTACTACCTACCTACTACCTACCTACTACCTACCTACTACCTACCTACTACCTACCTACTACCTACCTACTACCTACCTACTACCTACCTACTACCTACCTACTACCTACCTACTACCTACCTACTACCTACCTACTACCTACCTACTACCTACCTACTACCTACCTACTACCTACCTACTACCTACCCACCACCTACCTACTACCTACCCACCACCTACCTACTACCTACCCACCACCTACCTACCTAACACCTACCTACCACCTACCTACCTAACACCTACCTACCACCTACCTACCACATACCTACCACCTACCTACCTCCCACCTACCTACAACCTATCTAATACCTACCTACTACCTACCTACTACCTCTTTTTTTTCTGTTCTATCACGTCTGTGAAGTATACATAAAACCCGATTCAAATAAGGCAGTATGGACACTCACGCGGGCGTAGCCGCGGGCAACAGCTAGTTATTATTTTAATTCAAGCCCAAAAGATTTTTATCACCCTGTAGGTACCTATTATGAGAATAATGTTTTACTCATTGTAAGTCATATTCAGAGGTCGGATAATCGGATGCATAGGTATTATACCTACAAATAGTTGCTTCTTACAAAAGTAAAGAAGCGGCTTATAAAATACACATACATAAACTCACGCCTTTTTGCTATCGTGGGGGTAGGCAGAAACTACATAACTCCACCTGATACAATCCTATTAAAAATGTACCTAAAATATTATTTCAAAATAAAACCTTACACACATAAAACGCGCCTTCTGACCGATTTTTGTAAGAGAAATAATTTATTTTTGTCCTGCTCTAAATCTTTAGGTAGGTAAATTTTAATAAAATATGAATACAATTTTTGGGTAAATAATATGATTTGATTCAACAGAACACTAAATTTATCGATCCCGTAATCGCGGGTTTTTTATTAAAAACATTTATTTTGAAAATCCCGCCGCGCCGCGAAGGCCACGCGCTGCCGGTAACGTCAGCTGGGCCGTAGGGGCGGAGCTACGCGCTGCGCCCCTTTCCCCTGCTTCACCTCCTCAAATACTGGAAGATTTGCTGTTTACAGCGCCTTAAGGGTACGTGCACTCGCTGTCCGGGATAAGTGAGGACTAATCGACACGGAACCGTAAAGCGTCACGCTACGTTTATTAGTATACTAGCTTCTGCCCGCGGCTTCGCCCGCGTGGAGTTCGGGAATTGCCCACGGAATCTTACTTCTGGGATAATAAGTAATCTATGTATGTATAGTACATACATAGATTTACGTGTACTTGCTATTCTAAATTTTTGTTCATAGTAATATCAATTAAATTACATATGTTAAATATCTTGGTTTGAGATTGGACACCGGGACACCAATCAAATGATTTATTAGGAATCTATTTATAGACATAATACTTTGACATCTATACATATAAAATTCAAAGTCCTGACTGACTGACTGACTGACTGACTGACTGACTGACTGACTGACTGACTTATATATCAACGCACAGCCCAGACCGCTGGTCCGAGAGACATGAAATTTGGACGATGTATTCTTTGTGAAGAGTAAGTATCCACTAAGAAAGGGTTTTTCAAAATTCTACCCCTAAGAGGGTGAAATGGGGTGTTGAATTTTATGTGAAACTTTTTATCCTCGGAGCCGATTGACTTGAAAATTTTTATTCATACTCTTCAGTTAAAATCATGAGATACGTGTATCACAGTTTTCTAAAAACCATCCCCCAATTTAAAATTCAATGTCCTGTCTGGTTGATTGATATATCAACCCCCAGCCCAAACCACTGGTCCCAGAGACATAAAATTTGAACGGTGAATTGTTTGTGAAGAGTAGGTATCCACTAAGGAAGGGTTATTCGAAATTCCACCCCCAAGAGGGTGAAATGGGGTGTTGAATTTCCTGTGAAACTTTTTATTCTCGGAGGCGATTGACTTGAAAATTTGTGTACATACTCATTAGTTAAATTTATGAGATACGTTTATCACAGTTTTTCCAAAATCATTCCCCAATTTAAAATTTAATGTCCTGTCTGGCTGACTGATATATCAATGCACAGCCCAAACCGCTGGTCCGAGAGAAATGAAATTTGGACGGTGTATTTTTTGTGAAGAGTAGGTATCCACTAAGAAAGGGTTTTTTGAAATTCTACCCCTAAGAGGGTAAAATGGGGTGTTGAATTTTCTGTGAAACTTAATATTTACTGGGTCGATTGACTCGAAAATTGATGTTCACACTCTTCAATTAAAATTATAAGACATATGTATCAGTTTTTCCAAAATCATCCCTCAATATAGTTAAATAGGGCTTCGAAGCTCACGTAGAAGGGCGCATGCCGCGCAGCGTTGCGTGGGGCGTGCGGGGCGTGGGAGTATTTACCTATTACTAAGTAGGTAGGATTTTTCTGAGGTAGAAGTGTCTGTGAATATGGTTTATTCCACCGATTTTCGCGTTGGCTCGCGATACGGGACATTGATATTAAATATTATGTCAAAGTATTATGTCTATAAATAGATTCCTAATAAATCATTTGATTGGTGTCCCGGTGTCCAATCTCAAACCAAGATATTTAACATATGTAATTTAATTGATATTACTATGAACAAAAATTTAGAATAGCAAGTACACGTAAATCTATGTATGTACTATACATACATAGATTACTTATTATCCCAGAAGTAAGATTCCGTGGGCAATTCCCGAACTCCACGCGGGCGAAGCCGCGGGCAGAAGCTAGTAATATTTAATATCAATGTCCCGTATCGCGAGCCAACGCGAAAATCGGTGGAATAAACCATATTCACAGACACTTCTACCTCAGAAAAATCCTACCTACTTAGTAATAGGTAAATACTCCCACGCCCCGCACGCCCCACGCAACGCTGCGCGGCATGCGCCCTTCTACGTGAGCTTCGAAGCCCTATTTAACTATATTGAGGGATGATTTTGGAAAAACTGATACATATGTCTTATAATTTTAATTGAAGAGTGTGAACATCAATTTTCGAGTCAATCGACCCAGTAAATATTAAGTTTCACAGAAAATTCAACACCCCATTTTACCCTCTTAGGGGTAGAATTTCAAAAAACCCTTTCTTAGTGGATACCTACTCTTCACAAAAAATACACCGTCCAAATTTCATTTCTCTCGGACCAGCGGTTTGGGCTGTGCATTGATATATCAGTCAGCCAGACAGGACATTAAATTTTAAATTGGGGAATGATTTTGGAAAAACTGTGATAAACGTATCTCATAAATTTAACTAATGAGTATGTACACAAATTTTCAAGTCAATCGCCTCCGAGAATAAAAAGTTTCACAGGAAATTCAACACCCCATTTCACCCTCTTGGGGGTGGAATTTCGAATAACCCTTCCTTAGTGGATACCTACTCTTCACAAACAATTCACCGTTCAAATTTTATGTCTCTGGGACCAGTGGTTTGGGCTGGGGGTTGATATATCAATCAACCAGACAGGACATTGAATTTTAAATTGGGGGATGGTTTTTAGAAAACTGTGATACACGTATCTCATGATTTTAACTGAAGAGTATGAATAAAAATTTTCAAGTCAATCGGCTCCGAGGATAAAAAGTTTCACATAAAATTCAACACCCCATTTCACCCTCTTAGGGGTAGAATTTTGAAAAACCCTTTCTTAGTGGATACTTACTCTTCACAAAGAATACATCGTCCAAATTTCATGTCTCTCGGACCAGCGGTCTGGGCTGTGCGTTGATATATCAGTCAGCCAGACAGGACATTAAATATAAAATTTGGGAATGATTTTGGAAAAACTGTGATACACGTATCTCATAATTTTAACTAAAGAGTATGTATACATATTTTCAAGTCAATCGACTCCGAGAACAAAAAGTTCCACATATAATTCAACACCCCATTTCACCCTCTTAGGGGTGGAATTTTGAAAAACCCTTTCTTAGTGGATACCTACTCTTCACAAACAATTCACCGTCCAAATTTCATGTCTCTAGGATCAGTGATTTGGGCTGGGGGTTGATATATCAGTCAGCCAGTCAGGACATTGAATTTTAAATTGGGGGATGATTTTGGAAAAACTGTGATACACGTATCTCATCATTTTAACTGAAATATATGTAGATACATTTTCAAGTCAATCGACTCAGAGAATAAAAAGTTTCATAGAAAATTCAACACCCCATTTCACCCTCTTAGGGGTGGAATTTCGAAAAACCCTTTCTTAGTGGATACCTACTCTTTACAAAGAGTACACTGTCCAAATTTCATGTCTCTAGGACCAGTGGTTTGGGCTGTGCGTTGATATATAAGTCAGTCAGTCAGTCAGTCAGTCAGTCAGTCAGTCAGTCAGTCAGTCAGGACTTTGAATTTTATATGTATAGATCACATCTCTTTCTTTTTATATGAAAATATTTATTTCAATTAGACCATTAGAGGTCACTTAAGGAAATGAGTTCATTTCATTTTCCCATTCGCTACGGTAGTTTGTATGGAGAAGAATGGGGAAGAAACTCCATACTTACTCTTTTAAAATGTTTTACAAAAATGTGTAGGTTATATTAATTGGTG
Organism: Noctua comes; assembly: GCA_963082995.1. Taxonomy (NCBI): domain Eukaryota; kingdom Metazoa; phylum Arthropoda; class Insecta; order Lepidoptera; family Noctuidae; genus Noctua; species Noctua comes. The sequence goes on from OY720293.1 coordinate 5,039,793, forward strand.
TAATAGTTATAATATTAAGTTTACATATCTGGAATACAATTCCTTTTATGTTACCATATAATATAAATTATGCTAACATAGGTACACAATATTAAAATTTAAACAATTTCAGATAAATTTATAATGGTAATAGACATAATCAAGGTGCAAATATTGTAGGCATATACAATGTTAGGCATATTATATACATTGTTTCTTTAATTTTTTAATAAAATTAGTTTTAAGTACAATAGTTACAATATTTAGCATCATTTAGAATTCAGTCATTCATTTTTTTAAAGTTACAATGACAATATTTCCATTTAGAATATAATAACATTTTAGGTACATACTAGTACCTGCACTATTTAGCATTAAACTTACTTTATTTATTGCATTATGCTTAATTTTAAAATACGGTACGTAACTTTATCTTACGTTTTGTGATCGATAAATTTCAATTTATCAGTTTTCGTTACTCTTATTTATGTAACTTTATCTTACGTTTTGTGATCGATAAGTTTCAATTGACCAGTTTTCGTTGCTCTTATTTATACCTTCTTTAGGTGTTCCATGATATTCGTCATGTGTCGGTAGTGTTGATCAGTTTCGGCATACCTTATGTTTCAGTACGCTGCGGTGTGGATTAAATTACGGAGGTGTATTATTTTCGTTCATCATGTTCTCTACATGTACTTTTTCTCCAATCCCAATTCTCAATGTGTAACTTTTCTGCTATCTCTGTTTAATAAATCTTTCAGGCTGATTTTCGCATTGATGAATTCTCAATTGTTTAAGGATATCCTTGTTGCTCTTTGGTGAGTAAGTATTCTTTGTCTAGTAGACGACCTTGTATCTTAGCTCTTTGTTAAGTAAGTACTCTTTGTCTTGCCCTGGGATCTGGAGGCGACTGCCCTCCAGCGCGTCTATGAGTGGCGCGTGGAGGCGCAGCGCCGGGGCAAATCCCTGCTGCCTCGACAAGTCGACCTACCGCATGACGCAGGTCCTCACCGGACACGGAAGCTTCGAGAGGTACCTGTGTCTGATGGGGAAGGAGGAAACGCCTGGGTGTCACCACTGCGAGGACCGCCCGGAGGACACGGTGGAGCATACGGTGCAGGACTGCCCCGCTTGGGCAGGGCACTGCCGTGTCCTCACGGCGGCGATAGGCGGAGACCTCTCGCGCCCGGCATTGGTCGAGGCCATGCTGCGGGGCGAGACGGAGTGGGAAGCGGTCGCCTCCTTCTGCGAAGCAGTCATGCTCGCGAAGGAGGAGGCGGGCCGCGTGAGGGAGAGGACAGCGTCCTCCCACCACCCCAGCCGCAGTGGTAGACGCCCACGGCGCCGGACGTCGGCAGACGATCTCCGGCCACCGTAGGCGCGGGCTTGCAGGCGGCGAGTAATGGGCGACTCGCTGTCCGACCATGGACCATGCCCGGGTCGACGGCGCGTTATGTTCCACGCGCGCCTCAAAGAGTGTCAGCATTATGACGGGGCCCCCCTCTAGAGGGCCAAAGCCTGCCGGGGTCGCGGGACTTATAGAATTACCGTGACCCTGGATCATAAAGGGCTATTGAAGGACACCGTGGATTTTAGTCAGTACAAGTCTGACAGTTCCTCCCACTCTGCCCTGGGTGGGAGGACTCATTTGATGATTTTACCACGATAAAAAAAAAAAAGTACTCTTTGTCTAGTAGACGATCTTGTATCTTAGCTCTTTGATGAGTAAGTACTCTTTGTCTAGTAGACGACCTTGTATCTTAGCTCTTTGATGAGTAAGTACTCTTTGTCTAGTAGACGACCTTGTATCTTAGCTCTTTGTTGAGTAAGTACTCTTTGGCTAGTAAAGGACCTTGTTTATTCCTTTTTCTATATAGAATGTCTCGAACTCTTGAGACAGAAAGTTGTCTGTCAAACTTAGATTTTATACTTGCAGGATTCGGTTTAAGAAAAGATTACTTAATACCTTTACCGTGTCCTGTATATGTAGAGAGAAAGAATAATTTAGATTTCAATCTCTTTGTATCGACTGTAATAGTCGATCATTACGAAAAGATAATCTCCACTTGGCAGTGGATTCAAAAATCAAGCTTTATTCCTACAAGCTTCTGAAGGAAATTCACGCCTTTTAACTATACTAGAGGGTTTGGTCTTGAGACTAAACCTATTTACGGCGTCTTTGTTTACCTATATGGGTGAATATCAAATCAGCAAATTTTACGTGTCCACGTTGAGAATCGAGGTGTAAAATGATAGGATGTTTCTGATTTTTTTTGTAGTGAACTACGTAACTTGGTTCAATTAGGGCCACATTTATTTTTTTATAAGTGTATATAAATCATCAGGGAAAAAAAAATCGCCTTTAAATTCAAGTTTGGTGGCTTGTCCCAGTTCCATTTTTTGATGTAATTGCGTTCACCAAAGTAACAATTTGAGGTACAATAAAAAATAAACAATTTTGTTAGTATATGCATTAGTCAAATTATCTAAAAACAATTAAACCATATTATAAAATCTTATTTAAAAGCACAGGACACTCGATCAAAGTTTGTCCAAGCAAAAATCAAATTTTTTCTGGCACTTTTTCAACTTAGTATAACATGAAGTTTCGTGCGTGTGCGATCAATCGCGTTATTTATTTCGCATCTATCAGTCGTGCCATTAGTGCGATTAGTGTCAGGTGTGTAATTAGTGCGGTGATTACCCTCCAAAAACATAAGTACTCGCCTTGGGCGGAACGGGGGACAAGAATTGTTCAATTTTTGGTGGATCGATTTACTGTTGATTTTAAAGTGTTATAATAGTAAGCTACATGCTATAGCTAACGATTTGGGTGACCCATAAATCAATGACATTAATTTAATTTTAACTTAGAACCCTTATTTTTTAAGATTTTTTTTATGCCTGGTTCCAATTTTGGTGGTTTTGGTGGCGTTTTCACGCCACCAAAATTGAAAATGACCCACCAGATTTTAATTATGTACTGTATATGTATTGTTATTACCTATATAGCTAGTTTTTACGTTGGAAGACAGTTGGATTAGCAAACAAATACATGTTATGTACTTGGCAGTTAGTAAGACCTATTATTATAAGGGTTGCATACTAATGACCAAGTTTTTTATTCATATATATTTATTTTGTTGCTTTTTAGACTGCCAAAACAGACCAGCGAAGGGGGGCTGCTTAAAAGCACTTCACCGTTGTCATTGAGGACTTCAACGCAAAACTAGGCAATTTGGGGTTGGACGTTGGAACCGCCGGGGTCACCAACTGGCTAGTTTTATGGAGAAGGAGGGCCTCTATAGGATGAACTCCTTCTTCAGAAAGCGTGAGCACAGGAAGTGGACCTGCCAGAGCCCCGATGGTGCAACTTCAAATGAGATTGACTTCATCATGTCAACCAAGAAGCGTATTATGTTCAATGTTGTCTCTACGATCAATTCGTTGAAAACCGGAAGCGATCAAGGCATAGTAAGAGGCACATTGAACATCAATATCAAGCTTGAAAAATCTCGACTGATTAAGTCTACGCTCTGTCCAGCACAGATCCAAATTCAAAACCCTGAGAGCTGCTGCAATCTGAAAAGCTTGAACTCCAGACTCGTTTCGAGTGCCTAAGAAGCTCATTGGACGAATACAATGATAAGTTCGTGGAAACTGTCCATACGGGTCTAAGTTCTTCAAGACACGTCGTGCACATAAGAACAAAAAACTCTCTGATCATACTCTCAAGCTCATGCAGGAGCGGCGTGAGATGATCCTGCAGTCTTCAGACGAGGCGTGGAAATACCGGCAGCTCAATAGACGCATCTTTAAATCCAGCATATTAAAGATGCAATTGAGCGGCTCCAAGGCATTTGCAAGAGATCTGGCTATTGGGCAGAGCCAGCTCGCGGAACTGAAGACCGACCATGGCAGGATCGTATCCGCCAAACCGGAGCTACTGAGGGAGATTGAGAGATTCTATGGGCAGTTATACACTTCAACCAGTAAACCCGTTGTAAATCTAGCAAATGACGCAAGAGCTAGACTGACCCGACACTATACCGAAAACAACCCGGACGAGATCTGGATGCACGAGATTAGGATGGCTCTGGAACAGCTTAAAAACAAAAAAGTACCGGGTGATGACGGAATTACGGCCGAAATCCTAAAGGCGGGTGGAAAACCGGTACTTAAGGCCCTTCAGAAGCTGTTTGATTCCGTCATACCCGAGGGGAAAACCCCACAGGCAGGGTGCAGGGGTGTGGTGGTACTCTTCTTCAAAAAAGGCTACAATGCCCGGCTGAAGAATTATAGGCCCATCTCACTTCTAAGCTATGTCTACTAGTTGTTTTCAAGAATCATCCCGAACCAGCCGGATTCCATAATGGCTTTAGCACCGTACACCACATACATACGCTGCGGCAGGTTATACAGGAGACCGAAGAGCTGCCTCTCCGTTTAGTGTTTGTGGACTACGAGAAAGCCTTCGATTCGATCGAGACTTGGGTTGTACTGCAGTCTCCCCAACAAAAACGCTACCATGTCAGTCCGACTTTAGGACCAGACCTCGGAATCTATCCTATTTTTAACAAAAGAGAGTTTTATAAACCGATAAAAGTTATTGATACTTCCCGAGAATTTGTGAGATTAATCACATTGAGCTTTATCGGTGAGATTGAAGTTTCTGACGGAGAAATCCAATTTTGGTGCCACTGATTTTCAATTTTGGTGGGCACTTTCGATTTTGGTGGTTAATTTTTAATTTTGGTAGCCACACTAGACTTTGAACTAAAATATCTCAAAAAGTTTTGGAGATATTCTGAGCCCTCATGAAGATCCTTCAAGCTTGGACATTCTATTCTTATACCAGATCGTTATTTTTCACGAAAACGAAAGAAAAAATTGAGCCACCAAAATTGACAAAAAATTAACTTTGTTGATATTCACCCATATCGGCCAACAGACCTTTGTATTTTATTTGTAGTCTAGCCTTCAAGTGGAAGCATTGTCCTAGTTGACAATGCTTCCACTCAGGCATTATTTTGTTTTCAAATTAATGCCTGAGTGGAAGAGTTTGGTTGCTCTTTTAAACGGTTTCATGAGTTTCATGTTACTAAAGTTCGTGTTTAATTATTTATTTTGCATCGTTTTTTTTTTTTTAACTTATTATTCGATGCTGCGGTAATAATTTTAAGGATAATATGGACCAGGTTTTTTTTATCCTTGCCTTTGAAAATCCCTTAGGTCACTCTCAAAGCTTATATTTTGTGCGAGATATAACCAAGGCTAATGGTAAGGCTTATGATCCGTGAAAAGTTCATATATTCATCCCAAGCAAATGGTTGTTTTTGGTCTGACAGTAATGTTTTTCAACGTCTATCAGACTCTTGTTTCCGAAGGACAGGATGATATATTTTGTTGTCATACTGAATTAGTACAGTCCTTTAACTAACAGAACATGTTTACTGGGCTTTGATATTTTGGGTAGCCAAAAGTATGAATTTAATTCGGGAGGTATAAATCGTTGCCCGAGCAACAATGTTCAGTACAAACTACTGTTCTCTCATAGTACGTTTAATTCTGATTGGGCATCACTTTTAAAATGACAATGATCTTTATTCCCATTTGTGTAAGGTTGCTGTTCGATTGCAGCCATTGACAAGTCTGTCCAATAACAATGATCTTTATTCTGATTGTGTTATGGTTTTTTTTTGGGTTGCTGTCAAACGTACACAAACATTGTATGCTTGAACATTTCAATAAATATTACTGACCACTTGTTAATCTGTGGTCAATTTTACTTTTTATCTATCTGTTTACTTTTATTGCACTTTGTATAAACAGTGTGCTCGTGTAGCTAACTTAATCAGTTAGTTTTATAATATTGTCAATTTTACTTTTTATTCTGTTTACTTTTATTGCACTTTGAATAAACAGTGTTCTCGTGTAGCTAACTTAATCAGTTAGTTTTATAATATTTACAACAGTACTTTTCTTTCCCACATATTGTCAAGGAAATCTTATTGACATTTGTTTTTTTTTTTTCTTTTTTTACCAAAATGCAAAACTGGCTGTAAATGTTGGCTCTATTAATTGTAGTAAATTTTGAACTTCTCGAGTGGTCTAAACTAAATCTTTGATAACAAAATCTCAGAAACCTTACGGTTATAGAATTTATTTAACAAAATCTGTTTTTGTGTAGTAAGTCATATTCTACACTCTTAATACTTGTATGTCGTCTATACAGATGACAACTTGTTCGCATAAACCAGTAAAGCTCTTGCTTGTAACTAACGTTGAGATTTTATATTATTTTCAACGTGATAAAATGCGTTGCACAATATCCAATTTTGAAATATTGCTCCATAGTGGGCAAGTGATGTTTTTTTTATAATAATAGTTTATCATTATTTGGCTTTAAATTCGGTACCATCAGATAAACCCAAGGCTATGGTTTACTTCCAGGTTGAATGATGTCCATTTTACCAGTTCGTCTTGTTTATTATTTTTCTTTGCTCCAAATGAATTCGAACTCATGTATAAAGCTGACAACTGGAGTAATTGTTTCATAAATAGTGATTTTTAATTTAACTCTTTGAACTTCGTTGTTGACTTAACACCTTTTACTCAAGAATTAAATAAAATGAACCATTTAGCGACCCATGAATGTTCTGTCTGGAGTCGTTTGTTGGTTGTAGCCTATAAGTTTTGCTTCGTGATCAAAATTCATGACTTGATTTTTTTGTCTTTTATCATTTAAATCTACAGTTAGATTAAATGATCATTTTCATGTTAACCCCATTTTTTGGCATTATTGATTCTACTATAGTCATTTGACGAGAGGTAAACACTTTTTTTTATTGAACCTTGTTTTGCAATGGTTTAATGGTTATGACCTTTTTGCCATCTTTTATGCGAATTGTATGATTTTCAGGGCTTTAGCCACTGACTATTATTTGTGATCTTTACTGCCATATCGGCACCAAAGATTAACCTCTCTATTGAGATATTTGGTTTCATTTGTTGTCAATTTTATTAAGGCTAGGTATTTGTTGCATTTTGTACTCTGACTCTATTGTGTATTTATTTAACGGCCTTTTTACAGTTTTAAGAAAGAAAACTATTGTAATTATTTTCGATTCTTGCTGTATCACCGAGAGTCAAAATAACCTTTCTTAATTAAGTCGAGATAAGCACTATATTCGTGCACTATATTCGTGCACTATATTCGTACACTATATTCGTAAAAATAATTTCATGGTTGTCTCGACAAATTCTTTTTATTTTTACCAAAACATAAGTAGGACAATAAAGTTTTTGAAGTTAAAATAAACAAACTGCTTAACTTATTATTTTGGCTTTAACAAAAGAAACAAATTTATTGGTCGTATCCGGCCAATAACAAAGAGTTCTGTGAGTTCTGATAACATAGCACTTAAACAAACTGTAGCTTGCAAGTCTCACCAAGGGTTTCTTTATAAGTCCCCTTTAAGTGTCAACTAAGCAAAGCGGCCACTTATAATTTTAGTACAAGTCGGAGCTAGGGATGTACGATACTTGCATCGATACTTTGGATTATCCGAATCGTGACCACGCGATACGATTCTAGGATCGTATTGAATGGCTTCGATCCGATTCACAATAAAAGTAATCGAATTACATCGTATTTATTTCTTATTTTGTTTTTGATGACAGCACAAAACCATTTTAAGATTTAGTCAAAATCATTAGCCTTAACAGATTTCATGACAGTTGTTCAGTTTTAACAATAATAAGGTAATATTCATTACTTCGAAATTATCGAACTGAAATTTACGAGATAATATTCTCGTAGGTACATTCGTTTTTTATTGAATTTTCAGTGGGAACATTTACGAGAAACGTTCTCGTAAGCACATTAGGTTTTTGATCGAAATTTATTTCTATAGGCACGTGTTATTTATTTATTTAACACGTCAAACACAAAGTAAAGAGGCGGACTATTAAGTCCGCATTAGCCACAGGCATTTTCTACCATTATTATATTTTATTTGCAGTTTTAACGATAGATAAAGTAATATTTATTTCTTAATATTTATTCATATTTACTAGCTTCTGCCCGCGGCTTCGCCCGCGTGGAGTTCGGGAATTGCTCACGGAATCTTACTTCTGGGATAATAAGTAATCTATGTATGGATAGTACATACATAGATTTACGTGTACTTGCTATTGTAAATATTTGTTCATAGTAATAGCAATTAAATTACATAATGTGAAATATCTTGGTTTGAGATTGGACACCGGGACACCAATCAAATGATTTATTAGGAATCTATTTATAGACATAATAGTTTGACATAATATTTAATATCAATGTCCCGTATCGCGAGCCAACGCGAAAATCGGTGGAATAAACCATATTCACAGACACTTCTACCTCAGAAAAATCCTAACTACTTAGTAATAGATAAATACTCCCACGCCCCGCACGCCCCACGCAACGCTGCGCTGCATGCGCCCTTCTACGTGAGCTTCGAAGCCCTATTTAACTATATTGATGGATGATTTTGGAAAAACTGATACATATGTCTTATAATTTTAATTGAAGAGTGTGAACATCAATTTTCGAGTCAATCGACCCAGTAAATATTAAGTTTCACAGAAAATTCAACACCCCATTTTACCCTCTTAGGGGTAAAATTTCAAAAAACCCTTTCTTAGTGGATACTTACTTGTCACAAAGAGTACACTGTCCAAATTTCATGTTTCTAGGACCAGCGGTTTGGGCTGTGCGTTGATATATAAGTCAGTCAGTCAGTCAGTCAATCAGTCAGTCAGTCAGGACTTTGAATTTTATATGTATAGATTACTTCGAGGTTGTCTAAGGGGCACTTGGTTAAAACTGGAATTTACGAGGAAATGTTCTCGTAGGCTCATTGATTTTATCGAAGATTTCTTTCGATACATCAGGTTTTGATCGAAAACAAATTCTGATTAAAGCTGGTATTTACGAGAAATTGATCTCGTAGGTACATTTTGAAATTCATTTTATCGAATTTGTCTTTCGATAATGTTGTTTGCAAACGAATTTGGTCAACAATTATATGTAGGTTCTAGGTATTTCATCTTTTTTATTTTATTTTTTTGTACCTCCATTTTTGATGATTTTAAGCCATTTAATTAATGTCGAAATACAGAGACTTATCAAAATATCATAAATTCATTCCAACATTCGGTTCTGTTTACGAGTGACATTTAGTGATATAATTACTCAGTTCATCGATCCATGCCGCACATCCCTCAGCTTATCGCAGACGCAGATCGCGCATAGGATATTATATAAGTAACAATATCCCTAATAACAATTGTTGATCGAAATTGAGACAATTGAGGAAATAAACAGTATTTATTAAATACTGTATTATTTTGTATTGTACATGTCACCGCAAGAGCGTCTATCTGCTAAGAATATTAGTTAATTTAATTAATAACCAACTTATAATGTCTCGTCCATCATAATATTGATCGTGCCATCTGTGGGTTCCAAGAACAATTATTACAATGACCTGTATTGATTGACAGAAGAGATAAGCGCCATCTAATGGTCTCTGTATTAACTAGTACTGAGATCTTATCACGAACTCGTGATAAGATCTTCTGAAGATTAATTTATTAAACGAAAGTCTAGCTAGAACTATAGTTAAAATTAAGATAAGCAAATATTTGACAATTGGGATTTTAACAATGCTCATTTAACACTAAGAATTGTTTTGAGGCAACATTCCACAATATTGTGGAAGATGGCGCCGAATACGATTTTAATGATCAATAACTCAATTTATAATTTGAAACTACAACTAAATCAGTTTCTGTAACTAATTACAAACTGAAAAGTAACAAGATTATTTTACAGAGCAATGTATTAGTGAAAGACCTGTTTGTATTAAATCCTTTGATCTGCCGGAAATGGTTTTAACCAAGATCCCATTGTTGTAAAAAAGTAATGAAGCCACTAATTAGTTTTAACTCAATAACACCTTTGCATTTATGAATATTGGCATTGTTTAATTATTAGAGTAATTAATTGTGAAGTATTCTAGTATTGTTTGTAAGTTTTAATGAACTTACTATGTAATAAATTACTGTACTGGCGGTGTGGCACTTCCGCCCGGACAGAGAGATGAGAGAACACGCGTAGGTACAACGAGAAGTCGATTTAGTTAGCTCGCGATTAGAAAACAATTGAAATAGGTATAGAAATGAAGTGGTTTTTGAAGTGAACAATATTACGTTGTGTAAATGAGAACTGTAACACGAATTATAAGAGTGTGTAAGGAGTTTCTTAGCCCGTTCTTCTCCTTATGAACAATCATGTTTGCGAACGGGTGGCTCAACTTGTAAATGGTTTAATAGAAATAAACGTTTGAAGTTTGAGTCAAGTATTGTGTGTGATTTAAACTACCCAACTACCTATCTACCAACAAGACAATCGTGTCACGCGAAGACAATATTTATGGCGGAATGGCGGATGGCGTCGATATTTGGGATGACCGTTCCTCCTACTCCATTCTCTTGTCATAATATACATATTATTTTGTATTGTAAGTACATAATAATATATTTTAGAATAGTTTCATGTATCCTAGAATAGAATATTCTTAATTAGGTACATCATACAAGTAACATTCTTAAAAGAAAAAAAATTCACTTAGAGTGACAAAATGGGCGGTCTTATCGCAAAAAGCGATATTTTCAAGACCTAGGTAATTTTTAGTTAAATATTTACAAAGTAAACATAATTACGGAAACAAATCATCATTAATACTGAATTTCGCTATAGTAATTGGTTCGCCCTTATTAAGTACTTGGGACTTAAACATAACGAGCGAAATGTTGGAGTACCTGATAGGTATACTTCTGCCTAATCCTATGGTGATTACAGGCGTGATTTTATGATGACTTTTGCCAATCAATTTCACTTAGATCACCGTCGGGATTACAGGCGCGATGTTATGATTGTTACAAATTTTCACTGAGATCACAGTCACTATTTTTCTTTAAACTTTTTTTTTTTAATAATTTGTTTATTATTTTGTTGCTGATCAATTTCCGTAAGCAAGTACATAATTTCACTTACTGCGCTTTTACTCGTCGCCAATGTGGTGTTCACTAGAAACACTAGTTAGGGTTTAGAATAAAACCACTAAATTATCAGTAAGTAGATGAACAACTTTAAGGGTACGTGCACTCGCTGTCCGGGATAAGTGAGGACTAATCGACACGGAACCGTAAAGCGTCACGCTACGTTTATTAGTATATCACACAACCGATGCATGATTTCGCCCATATACCCACTTCTTTGTTCATACTTGGCCAAAAATACTTTGTAGACATTATTCTTCTTGTTGTTCGCACACCAGGGTGACTCAGTTCGTGTTGCGCTTTGAATGCTACTATACGATAAGTCGCTGGTAGGTATGGACGAACGTTGCCGGTTGATGTTTCGCATATAATGGGTCGTTGACCTCCGGGCAATGTGATAGGCGCGAACTTTAGTCTTGGGTTGGACATGCAACTCTTCAGTTCTTCGTCATTTTCTTGGTCTTGCGCGAGTTGGTTGTAGTCGATCGTGGAATGTGACAAGTTGATTTCTTCGATGCGTGATAAGGCGTCCGCGGCTTCGTTCTTTTCACCGTGAATGTATTGTATCTTCGCACAGAACTGACTAATGTCGTGTAGCTGGCGTTCTCTTCGTGGTGTATCGCTACTACTCGGTGTTCTTGTCAGCGCGTAAGTTAGAGGTTTATGATCGGTGAATATTATTAAGTCGCTGCCCTCTATTAGTCGTCGTAGGTGTTGTACTGCGGTGTACATCGCTAATAGTTCGCGATCGTACACGCTGTAGCGTCGCTGCGTCTCACTCATACTTTTTGAATAGAATGCCAGTGGTCTCCAAACATTGTTCACCTTTTGTTGTAGAACGGCGCCGATGCTAGTATTCGATGCGTCGGTAAATAAACATAGCGGCGCGTTTGGTATCGGGTGAGTCAGTGTCGTTGCCTCGAGTATGCTTTGTCGGCATTTCTCAAAGGCTTGTTCTGCTACTTGAGACCATTGTATCGTTGTTTTGTCGTTCTTCTTACTGTTGTGAAGGTATTTATTTAACTCGTGTTGGTACTCGGCTTGATGAGGTAAACAACTACGGTAGAAGTTTATCATTCCTAAGAATCTTCTCAGCTCTTGCACTGTTTGTGGTTTCGGATAGTTGGCTATGGCTTGTATTCGTTCTTGAGTGGATTTAATTCCCTGTGATGACACTCCGTATCCGAGGAACTCGATGCTTTCCTTTTCAAACTCGCACTTGTCGATGTTTAGACTGACGCCGTAGGTATTTAGGCGTTCGAGTACTTGTTCCAAGTGGCGGCGGTGTTCTTCCTTATTTCTCGAGTGTACGAGTAGATCGTCGACGAAACAGAATACGTTGTCATCTAGTCCGCGTAGAACCTCGTGCATGAAACGTTGAAAGGTTTGACCGGAGTTTCTTAAGCCGAACGTCATGCAAGTGAATTCGAAAAGCCCAAACGGTGTTACTGTTGCTGTTTTTTGAGCATCTTCCTTTGAAATTGGTATCCAGAAGTATGCCATTTTCAAATCGAGTTTTGAGAATATTTTCTTTCCGTGGAGTTGGTATGTAAAATCTTGGATTCGTGGAATGGGGTATCGGTCGGGAACGGTGACGGCGTTAAGTCTTCTGTAATCGCCGCATACTCGAAGTGATCCGTCCTTCTTCTTCACGATGTGAAGTGGACTCGCCCACGGACTGTTTGACGGTTTGCATATTCCCATCTCGATCATGCGCTCGAATTCGAGTTTTGCTGCCTTATATTTGTCGGGCGGTAGAGGGCGCGGCCGTGAGTAGATCGGCGGCCCAGTTGTCTCGATGTGATGCGTGACGTCATGCTTGGCTGGAGTTTTGAGTGTCATTGGTCGAAGTACATCTGGATATCTCTTTAGCAGGTCGTGATGAGTGTGGTCGCGGTTGACAATGTAGATTGCTTCTTCTTGGCTGTTAACTTTCAAGGCGTTCACACTGAGCTCGGTTACACGATCGATGAGTTTTCTTTGGTGCATGTCAACTAACAGTTTATGATGACGACTTATTGTCGGGCCTACGCTGTCCCCCCATACTTAAGTACAAATGCTGTATCCATAATACTGTAACACCAAATGATTTGAAAAGAGTAACCATGGAGTTTCTTGCCGGTTCTTCTCCATAGGAAACGACCAACCCGAACCGTGCACCTTTTTGTCGACGTTTTATAAGTGCCCATCGAGGCCTATGTGAAATAAAATATTTTGATTTTTGATTTTGATGCACTAAGAAGTCGGCACCCAGTAACGAAGTCTTCACATTGGCGACGACGAAAGTCCACTTAAAACTTCTTCGTAGGCCTAGGTTGAGCTCGAGTGTGCGCTCTCCGTAGGTACGAATCTCTGTTCCGTTTGCCGCGTAAAGTTTGTAGCCTGCATTCTCCGCTGGTCTTGAATATTTCTGGTTTCGAGCGGCTAATACTGATATGTCGGCCCCCGTGTCTACAAGAAACTTTTCTCTGTTATTTATGTCGATCACGCATAAGCGGCGGCTGGGTTGGTTGACATCGACGCCCGCCACTGTCGATGTTCTTTCTAGTTTTCCCGCTTTTCTGCTAAAGAACACGGTGGTTCACATTTCCGTGCCCTGTTGCCGAACCGATAGTGGAAACGGCACATCCAGTCGGGATCGCCGAGCTTGCGGGCGTTATCAGGACGCTGTCTTGAGTGTGAGCGTGAGCGGCTACGATGTGCGGAGTTTTGGCGGGAACGGCGATACGATGAATGTTGGTGGTTGCGGAGTTCGGCGACTTCGAGTGACAATTTCTCTATTTGTTTCGTAAACATATTGATTTGTAGGGTTGTTATTGCGTTTAATTGTGCTTCATTGCCTGCTGGACTTGCTGTCGAAGGGTTTGTTGTGGAGACTGCGGCGACTGTAGCGGGTTCAAAATGTTCCATCATTTTGTCTGCCATTGCGGCTAACACTTCGAGCGATGACTCGGTGTTGACGGAGAGCACGGCGCGAACTTGTGCGGGCAGTTGGTTGAGCCACATAACTTTCAGCGTTTCATCAGATATTAGCTTTCCACTGAGGTCTCGCATTTTACGCAGTAGCTGGCTTGGCTTGTTGTCGCCGAGTTCGAGGCCGCTGAGTAGCTTCTGTAACTGCCGGTGGTCTGACTCTTGGTACGTTGAGATGAGTCTGTCTTTGAGCGTGCTGTACTTGCCGGAGGTCGGTGGGTGTAAGATGATGTCTCCGATTTGTTCTAGGTCGCTGTTGCCGAGTAGTGGGACGACGAGATTAAATTTCTGCTCCTCACCTATCTTGCTGGCAGCAACGGCGGCTTCAAATTGCGCAAACCACAGGCGCGGGTTTTGGCGCCAAAATGGTGGTAGTCGTGCCGGAAGTGAGATTGCTGCCACGTCGCTCTTCTCTGTTGTGATGCCCTGAGCATCGCTAAAGTCGTCGTTCTTCATGGTAATGGTTCTTCTACTGGAACTCGATGAAGGAGGCCGATGTTGCAGGAACTCGGGCTTCGGCTTCAGGAACGTGTTCGGTTTCACGGGGTCACCAATTTAAGCGTTAGGCACAGTGTAAGTGGTCGATAGGTACTCGTAAATAATAACCGCAAGACTGGTATTTCAGATTGATTTATTTTCGAAAACACCCTATTCTTATATACATTAATCATGGTACACTTAGGCTTAGCACGTTACTGTCGAAATTCCTTTTGACCAATAGCGACGCGCCGTTGGGCGAGCCGCGCGCGGGGCGCGGGGCGCTGTGTTGCACACGGCACTATTCGCCGTGAAGGCATAAATAGGAGTCGCGCGCCGAGCGCGACCCTTTTCGCCGGACGCCGTCGTCGAGTGCAGATGAAGACTACCGATCCGCGGGACGCGTGTGTCTTCCGCGTCAAGAGTCCACGTGTCCATCTGTGAGGTCCCGAAGCGTGCAGTGAAGATACGGAGGGTGCTTGTGCTTGCTCTGCTTGCGCTTACAAACCGCTTCTTTCGAAGCGAACGTATGTGGCACGGTGTTGTGATGACGCTCGTGCCGCATCGTGTTTCCTTATCCAGTGCTTTAAAACTGTCTTTTTCAAGACAATTGCTTCCCTGTTTCTTGCAGACTGTCTAAAACGTGGTAAGGTAACTGGTTCGGTGGTATGTGGTAACTGGCTCTGTGGTATGTGGTAACTGGCTCTGTGGTATGTGGTAACTGGTTCTGGTTGTGCTGTGTGACAGGTACTGTGTCACTACAATTTGATCGCATATTCTAACAAACCTACTCAAAGCATTTGGGTTCCCGTCGAACTCCGGGACCGTATGAAGGGTCTTGAAAATTGTATCCGGGTCATGGGCCATATTTATGCTATTTCTACCACTATTTATGCTATTTCACTATCACTGTTTAAATCCCTACTGTTATCTATAGCACTCCAGCGAGCCTTACGAGATGGGGGCTCCTGGGCATTGGAGTTTTTCGGGTGGAAAGTCTTGGAATTTGGGTGGTACTAGGACTAAAAAGGAAGCAACACATGAACAATTCAAGTGTACTTACAAATTTTTCATCTCTGGTTTTCTCATGAATCGAAGTCTGGATTCTCCTTCCGGAACTGCAGCTGGACCGTAGATTCGGATATTCGGCGCCGCACCGGGGCTCGATAGCCACCCAGGCGATTCGCGTACGCGGATATCGATATTAGAGATCCCTCAAGCTCGCGAACCGGCACGCGAATATCCTACCGACTGCGCCAATTAAGCAAGCGGAGGATTTAAAAAAAAAACAAAAATGATTTTACTTAATTTATTTTAAAATAAAAGAATTATATTAATTATGTCTTAAGTTAGCCTAAGTGCCTAATCGAAGTATGAATATGGAATGGAAATTTACGGAGTTACAATAATTGGCAAATCTAGGTCCGTGCCTCACAAAGTGCTATCTCAGCTCGTCGTTTCCGTCGTTCGGTTAATTGCAGCGTATGTGTCTATAATAAAAGAGTTGGCGATTCCCCTTATGCAGCTGCGTGTAACAGTTAAGTATCAAAATTCAAGATAATAATAATCAACACACCATTTAAAGTAATTCCAATGTAGAACAATAATATTACGGCTGTCACTTATCATCAAGGTACTCATCGACACTGTAGTAGCCCTTCCTCAATAAATTTGTCTTCAATTTGTTTTTAAATATTTTTGCGCTATTTATACTTTTAAATTCTAAGGGAAGCTTGTTGTATAGAAATACTGATTGGTACCTAGGACCGTGATGAACCACGTTTATTTTTGGTTGAATTGTGTTAGGCAAGTCTTTCCTACGTGTATAGGAAGCTATCATAATATCTAAAGATGACTATGGTACTCTTCTGTTTCGTAACGCCGTCCTGATAACTTCCCTGCAATCAACGTGAGCTTGGGGACACTGTTAGAAATAGACAATAAGACTTTACCAGAGGGTCTAAACTGAACTAATTCTGAACAAAGAAGTTTTTGATAAAGTGGAAACCAGGGTTGCGTGGGCCAAAATGGGACCACAACAATACCCTCGGCCTGGTCATATATTAGTTTTTTTAATACTTTTAAATAACCGCAAAAGGAGGAAATGCGTAGAAACAAAGATTTGTCCAGTTTAAAGTAAAACCAGGGTCTCTATGCCATGAGACATACTTAACACATTTGTTATTCAACCTTGATGCGAAAAGATTAATTTTTGGTTGCCCAAAGGCTCTCACAATCTTTTCAAAAGCATAATCTTTAATCTGCCATTCAGTATCGGGGTGAGATTTCCTAGACTCAGCATCTGCTATTTCGTTATCTTCTGAGCTTATGAATGAAGCGAATACAAATATACCGCTTCACACCACTGCCACAAAGATTTTGTGATTTCAGTTAAATGTGGAAATCTTACTCCACCCATACGGTTGATGTACGAAATAGCAGTTGTGTTGTCAACACGTAGTAACACCTGACAATTTTTAATTCTTTTGCAAATGTTTGTAAGCCCAAGAAAACAGCCAGGAGTTCTAGACAATATGTTTGTCAGACTCTGTGATACTCCACTGGCCACTAGCGGTCTCGTCGCCGCACGCTGCCCCCCACCCTTTTTTGTTAGCGTCTGAAAATATTTCTAGACAGTAGCTGTCCCGTCTAATGGGATTGACTGCGGTATCAATAGATTTTAACCACCTGGAAAAATTGTCCTGCAAATACTGTGTTACTAACATGTGGCTATCGTAATTACTTGTTTTACATAATGCAAGGTATTTGCATCTTTCCATCTGCTTGGTGTAAAACCGTACTAAATCGCGGGGCAGGATGAAGTGAGGAGGCCTACCAAGCAAGCAAAATGTCTTATTTTACAACGAGATTTCAATTGAAACACTTGTAACTCTTTTTTAATTAAATTTCGTTTTTCTTTAGGTAGGCTAACATGAAATTCTTTCGTATCTATCACAAAACCTAGATATTTGCAAACATTACTCGGAATCATGAAACTCTTTTTAATGTTAATTATGAATCCTAAGGACTCTGAAATATGTTTTTTTTTGTAAAAGATTATAAAAGCAATCTTGATAATTATTAGAAACTAGCTTATGCCCGCGGCTTCGCCCGCGTGGAGTTAGGGAATTGCCCACGGGATCTTACTTCTGGAATAATAAGTAATCTATGTATCTATCTATAATACATACATAGATTTACATGTACTTGCTTATAACTTGCAATCTATACATATAAAATTCAAAGTCCTGACTGACTGACTGACTGACTTATATATCAACGCACAGCCCAAACCGCTGGTCCTAGAAACATGAAATTTGGACAGTGTACTCTTTGTGACGAGTAAGTATACATTAAGAAAGGGTTTTTCGAAATTCCACCCCTAAGAGGGTGAAATGGGGTGTATAATTTTCTGTGAAACTTTTTATTCCCTGAGTCGATTGACTTGAAAATTTGTGTATTTACTCTTCAGTTAAAATTATGAGACACGTGTATCACAGTTTTTCCTAAATCATCCCCCAATTTAAAATTAAACGTCCTGACTGGCTGACTGATATATCAACCCCCAGCCCAAACCACTAATCCTAGAGACATGAAATTTGGACGGTGAATTGTTTGTGAAGAGTAAGTATCCACTAAGAAAGAATTTTTGGGAATTTCACCCCTAAAGGGGTAAAATAGGGGATGGAAGTTTGTATGAAAGTCTGTCAGTTTTGAAGTTAGGATCTTAAAATTTTGTGATAAGGCTGACGATTGAAAATTAATTTATACGTGTCTCGGCGTTTTTGATAATTCTACCCCCGAAGGGTTAAAAAGGGGGGTGAAGATACTATGTTTGTTCGGGTGAAATGCAACTAAAATTTTGTACAACCGATTGAGCTGAAATTTTGCAAAAACCTTTGGTTCTGGTGACAATACATTTTTATGACAAACATTCCTTAATCCTGCAGCCAGGATCGTCTCCTCAAGAGAGAACTCTTCAGCGGTTAGTAGCATGGCCACGAAACTTTGTTTACGCGTTCAAGTTTGATAGATAAAGATGATTTTATCATTAATCTTTAATCTTCTTTCTTTCTTCTTCTTTTTTTCTTTATATAAAATGGTAAACTGACTGACTGACTGGGTGATATATCAACGCACAGCCCAAACCGCTGGTCCTAGAAACATGAAATTTGGACAGTGTACTCTTTGTGACGAGTAAGTATACACTAAGAAAGGGTTTTTCGAAATTCCACCCCTAAGAGGGTGAAATGGGGTGTATAATTTTCTGTGAAACTTTTTATTCCCTGAGTCGATTGACTTGAAAATTTGTGTATTTACTCTTCAGTTAAAATTATGAGACACGTGTATCACAGTTTTTCCTAAATCATCCCCCAATTTAAAATTAAACGTCCTGACTGGCTGACTGATATATCAACCCCCAGCCCAAACCACTAATCCTAGAGACATGAAATTTGGACGGTGAATTGTTTGTGAAGAGTAAGTATCCAGTAAGAAAGAATTTTTGGGAATTTCACCCCTAAAGGGGTAAAATAGGGGATGGAAGTTTGTATGAAAGTCTGTCAGTTTTGAAGTTAGGATCTTAAAATTTTGTGATAAGGCTGACGATTGAAAATTAATTTATACGTGTCTCGGCGTTTTTGATAATTCTACCCCCGAAGGGTTGAAAAGGGGGGTGAAGATACTATGTTTGTTCGGGTGAAATGCAACTAAAATTTTGTACAACCGATTGAGCTGAAATTTTGCACAAACCTTTGGTTCTGGTGACAAAACATTCTTATGACAAACATTCCTTAATCCTGCAGCCAGGATCGTCTCCTCAAGAGAGAACTCTTCAGCGGTTAGTAGCATGGCCACGAAACTTTGTTTACGCGTTCAAGTTTGATAGATAAAGATGATTTTATCATTAATCTTTAATCTTCTTTCTTTCTTCTTCTTTTTTTCTTTATATAAAATGGTAAACTGACTGACTGACTGGGTGATATATCAACGCACAGCCCAAACCGATGGTCCTAGAGTCATGAAACTTGGAGGGTGTGTTCTTTGTGAAGAGTAAGTATCCACTAAGAAAGGATTTTTGGGAGTTCCACCCCTAAAGGGGTAAAATAGGGGATGGAAGTTAATATGAAAGTACGTCAGTTTTAAAGTTAGGATCTTCAAATTTTGTGTTTAGGCTGACGACTGAAAATTTGAATTCCCTATAGATCCTTTCTTAGTGGAAACCTTCTCTTCACAAAGAACACACCCTCCAAGTTTCATGTCTCTAGAACCAGCGGTTTGGGCTGTGCGTTGATATATCACCCAGTCAGTCAGTCAGTCAGTTTACCATTTTGTATATATAGATGTGTATCAGTTTTTCCAAAATCATCACCCAATATAGTTAAATAGGGCTTCAAAGCTCACGTAGAAGGGCGCATGCCGCGCAGCGTTGCATGGGGCGTGCGGGGCGTGGGAGTATTTACCTATTACTAAGTAGATAGGATTTTTCTGAGGTAGACGTGTCTGTGAATATAGTTTATTCCACCGATTTTCGCGTTGGCTCGCGATACGGGACATTGATATTAAATATTATGTCAAAGTATTATGTCTATAAATAGATTCCTAATAAATCATTTGTTTGGTGTCCCGGTGTCCAATCTCAAACCAAGATATTTCACATATTATGTAATTTAATTGATATTACTATGAACAAATGTTTGCAATAGCAAGTACACGTAAATCTATGTATGTACTATACATACATAGATTACTTATTATCCCAGAAGTAAGATTCCGTGGGCAGTTCCCGAACTCCACGCGGGCGAAGCCGCGGGCAGAAGCTGTTATTATTATAAAGTTATATCAATTAAATTAGATACGTGAAATATTGATACCTTGGTTTGAGATTGGACATCGGATTTACTGGATTTTATCTGAAGAGTATGTAAACAAATTTTCAAGTCAATCGACCCCGAGAGTAAAAAGTTTCACAGAAAATTCAACACCCCATTTCACCCTCTAAGGGGTAGGAATTTCGAAAAACTGATACTAACTCTTCACAAAGAATACACCCTCCAATTTTCATGTCTCTGGGACCCGCGGTTTGGGCTGTGCGTTGGTATATCAGTCAGCCAGTCAGGACATGGAATTTTAAATTGGGGGATGATTTTGTGATACACGTATCTTATCATTTTAACTGAAGTATATGTAGGCACAATTTCAAGTCAATCGACTCAGAGAATAAAAAGTTTCGTAGAAAATTCAACACCCCATTTCACCCTCTTAGGGGTGAAATTTCGAAAAACACTTTCTTGGTGGATACCTACTCTTTACAAAGAGTACACTGTCCAAATTTCATGTCTCTAGGACCAGTGGTTTGGGCTGTGCGTTGATGTATCAGTCAGCCAGTCAGGACATTGAATTTTAAATTGGGGGATGATTTTGGAAAAACTGTGATACATGTATCTCATCATTTTAACTGAAGTATATATAGACACAATTTCAAGTCAATCGACTCAGAGAATAAAAAGTTACATAGAAAATTCAACACCCCATTTCACCCTCTTAGGGGTGGAATTTCGAAAAACCCTTTCTTAGTGGATACCTACTCTTCACAAAGAGTACACTGTCCAAATTTCATGTCTCTAGGACCTGTGGTTTGGGCTGTGCGTTGATATATAAGTCAGTCAGTCAGTCAGGACTTTGAATTTTATATGTATAGATGATACAAATGTCATATAAGTAGATAGATGACAAATAGCCTAATGATCTCAGTAAACAAGAACACAAATGGGGCTGTGTTTAAACCAAACGGTAATACATTAAATTGGTAAATTTTACCCTCGTATCTAAATCGTAGGTACTTTCTATATGTTGGGTGTACAGATACGAGAAAATACGCATCCTTTAAATCAAGGATGGCCATGAAACTGTCTCCTGATACTAATTTTAATGTTATTCTTAGATCTTCAATTTTGAAATGTTCTGTTCAGAATCAGAATCAGAATTATTTATTTGTGAAACATAGGTGAAGAACATATATACATTAATCATACATGTCAGGGTCTTAAATAGATAAGTGTTGCACTATGCTTTGTCATTGTTGACATACAAATATTAAAGTCAGGTTCGTCAAAGTTAACAAAATTTTACGTTAACAAAATACATTAAAATAATCAATTTAATAATGTCCACTACAAGAAAGAAAAACAAAAAAGAAAAAAAAAAAAAAACACATACAAGAAGATCATAACAAAAGAATATGCGAGAAAGTATTCGTTCGTTACATTAATAATATGAATTAATAAAATTACAGAATTTAATCAAATAGTCATCCAAGTCAACATTAATAATATAAATTTATAAAATTACAGAATTTAATCAAATAGTATTATCATTAAAATAGTCATACAGGGTATAATAACATTTCTCAACTAATAACTTGTGAAGACACCTTTTGAATTTCTTTAATGGCATACATTTTATAGCATCAGGTATTTTATTAAAAATTTTTGGTGCAACACCAAAGAAGCTCTTTTTCATTAACGCAGTATTACATTTCAACGTACATAGTTGATTTTCATATTGGCTCCGAATGGGGGTCTTCTTAACTGTTGAAAATTTTGTAAATAAATGTGGATTTGATTTTATAAATAATGCAGTTTCTAATATATATATAGCTGGTAATGTTAATATTTTTAATTTCTTAAAGTAGGGAACGCAACTATCTGTTGACTTTAAATTACACATGGATCTTACACACCTTCTTTGCATCCTGAATACCAGTTCCCTATTAGTTGATTGCCCCCAGAAAACAACACCATAACGGAGATTAGAGGCTACAAGTCCATGATAGGCTGTTAACAGTGTTTCAGAATTAACTCTCTTAGATAATTGAAACAATAGATACGCAGATTTACTCAGTCGTTTACAAACCACTTCCAGGTGAGGTTTCCAAGTCAACTTATGGTCTACAGTTATGCCTAAGAATTTTGCACTCGTAACTTCTTCTATTTTACACTCATCGTAGGTAATATTAAGGGGTGGATTCTCACGTCGTTGATGAAACTGTACAATTTTAGTCTTACTCAAATTAATCACAAGATTATTATTATTTAGCCAATTAATGATGTTATTTAGCAAGTTATTGATCTCATTTCGATATTCGTTTGGATCAGTGCATTCTATGATAGCTGTACTGTCATCTGCAAAAAGTACCATTTTGTTTCTCAAATTTCTTGGGAGATCATTGATATATATCAAGAAAAGTGGGGGCCCGAGTACAGTGCCCTGAGGCACACCATACCTCACGGATCTCGCTTCAGAGACATATTATGTAGTTTCTAATTTGCTTATAGGACAAATTCTGGAAATCTCAGTACACTGTGTCCTATCACTTAGGTATGATTCTAGGAGTTTATGAATGTTTCCCCGAATGCCGTACCCGTGTAACTTTTGCAGCAAGATCTGATGATCTACGAAGTCAAAAGCTTTTGACATATCCGTGAAGATCGAGCACACAGGATTTTTTTTATCCACAGATGTCATTATACTTGACAGCAGGTCAAATAGTGCCATATTAATATTAATATTTTTCCTAAATCCTTTTTGTTCATTGCAAAATAACTGAAACTTCTCGAAATACGTGTAAATGAAATTATATATTATTTTTTCAATAACTTTTGCAAAGACTGGTATTTTTGCAATAGGCCTGTAATTTTTTACATCAGTCTTGTCATTATTTTTGTAAATGGGTTTAATAATTGCCTTCTTGAGACTAGTAGGGAATATACCATCAGAAATGCAAAGATTAATTATGTGCGATAACGGTGTCGCTATGACCTCCTTAACATCTTTTATTACTCTAGTTGAAATACCGTCGTATCCTACTGTACTAGTATTTTTTAAGCTATTTATCACTTTTATAATGTCAGTGTCTGAAACTGGTAGCATAAATAGAGACTGCGAAGTTGAGTTCTCAATAACATTTCTACACGAATTTGTTAACGGGGTATTATTAAGGTTTGTTTTTGAATTATTTTCTATAATCTCTATAAAATATTTGTTGAATTCATTCGCAATGTCAAGGGGATGTGTAAGAGTTGATTTATCATTTTGTATGGTCAATATTGGTTCTTGCGGCAGACATACTTTGGTTTGTTAATAACTTGCCAAGCAGCTTTTGATTTATTTTGAGACGTCTTTATGAAGTGGTTGTTTTGGGCCTTCTGGGTTAGATTTACTATTCTTCTATAAAGCTTGGAATATTTTTTAAAAGCAAGTCTATTTTTTGTGTTCGGATTATGCCTATATGTCCAAAGTAGCTGCCTCTGTTTTCTGCTACATATTTTTATCCCGTTCGAAATCCATTTGGTTTTTTTACAAGTATAAATGGTTACTATTTTTTCTGGGAAACACAATTTGTATAGCAATATAAAGTCATCTATAAAATTTTCGTAGGATTCATTTGCGTCTTTAGCTTCGTATACTCGTCGAAAAGTTAGGTTTTTTAGATGATTTTTAAATTTCATTAAGTTATCTACTGATATTTCCTGTTTAATTGTTTTCCAATATTTAATCATACAGGTTTTTTTAATGGGAACTTGCAGTAGTTGTGATGTATGGTCAGATAGAAGTAAATCTATTATCTTAACTTTACAACCTTTACGGTAAGAATGTGCAAAATTATCTAAGCAAGAGTTACTAGCCAATCTGGTTGGTTTATCAAGTTCTAATTTGAGATTATATTGCAAGAGAAAGTTTTCAAATTCTATTGTGATTTTATTTCTCTTTAACACATCAATATTAAAGTCTCCGGTTAATATAATTTTTTTATTTGTAGATACGAAAGTCTTCTCAATATATTGTCCAGTTTTTCATAAAATACATTATAATTATATTTTGGAATCCTGTAAATGCATATTACAATAATATTATAAGATGTCAGTTCAATACCGCAACATTCGAAAACACCTGAGACCGACTGTTTTGCAATATCTGTCAATTCTCTAAATTGCAGCCCTGCTCTTACAAAAATGCAAGTTCCTCCTCGTTTGACACTTCTGGTAAAAAAGGCAGCTGGGCAGAAATTAGGTATACGCAACATACATTCATAGCCCGTCTCTATAAAATGCTCTGTTATACAGATGATATCTACCTTTGTTCCGTCACTAGAAAGCTCGTCTAGTTTAACTACTAACAAATCTGATTTATTCATAAGCCCTGCTATGTTCTGATGCAGAATGGTAAGGTGGTAGTTATAGAAAAAACTGATTGTCTATTGTTTTTGTTAGTGTAAGGGGTTCAGTTTTATCTTCTTGAGAGCAACCAACCTGTGAGTGTATATGGTCTTTGGTCTGACAGAACTTTCACAAAGCCTTTGTTATTCAGGTGTGCATGCCGTTGGTTATACGTATCCCACGTGTATGGAAGATTAAGATTTGAATCTAGTATAAATGCATAATTGTAAGTCTCAACATCCATGTAAATTAGATTATTGAAAGTATCAACTCCGCTGTTAAACAGTATATTTGTATTGTCCATAAATTTAGAAGTTGGCAGACATTATTATGAAGTTAGTATGATTAAGTGGTGATAGTTTATCTCTAATATAAGTAACAAACTCAATATAATTATGCGTTTTTGTAAAGTCGTCTTCACCAATAAATCTTCTATCTATACATATAAAATTCAATCTATACATATAAAATTCAAAGTCCTGACTGACTGACTGACTTATATATCAACGCACAGTCCAAACCGCTTTTCCTAGAAACATGAAATTTGGACAGTGTACTCTTTGTGACGAGTAAGTATCCACTAAGAAAGGGTTTTTCAAAATTCTACCCCTAAGAGGGTGAAATGGGGTGTTTAATTTTCAGTGAAACTTTTTATTCCCTGAGTCGATTGACTTGAAAATTTGTGTATTTACTCTTCAGTTAAAATTATGAGATACGTGTATCACAGTTTTTCCAAAATCATCCCCAATTTTAAATTAAACGTCCTGACTGGTTGACTAATATATCAATCCCCAGCCCAAACCACTGATCCTAGAGACATGAAATTTGGACGGTGAATTGTTTGTGAAGAGCAGATATCCACTAAGAAAGGGTTTTTCAAAATTCCACCCCTAAGAGGGTGAAATGGGGTGTTGAATTATATGTAGAACTTTTTATTCTCGGAGTCGATTGACTTGGAAATATGTGTATTTACTCTTCAGTTAAAATTATGAGATACGTGTATCACAGTTTTTCCAAAATCATCCCCAATTTTAAATTAAACGTCCTGACTGGTTGACTTATATATCAATCCCCAGCCCAAACCACTGATCCTAGAGACATGAAATTTGGACGGTGAATTGTTTGTGAAGAGCAGATATCCACTAAGAAAGGGTTTTTCAAAATTCCACCCCTAAGAGGGTGAAATGGGGTGTTGAATTATATGTAGAACTTTTTATTCTCGGAGTCGATTGACTTGGAAATATGTATACATACTCTTTAGTTAAAATTATGAGACACGTGTATCACAGTTTTTCCAAAATCATCCCCAAATTTTAAATTTAATGTCCTGTCTGGCTGACTGATATATCAACGCACAGCCCAGACCGCTGGTCCGAGAGACATGAAATTTGGACGGTGTATTCTTTGTGAAGAGTAAGTATCCACTAAGAAAGAGTTTTTCAAAATTCTACCCCTAAGAGGGTGAAATGGGGTGTTTAATTTTATGTGAAACTTTTTATCCACGGAGTCGATTGACTTGAAAATTTGTATTCATACTCTTCAGTTAAAATCATGAGATACGTGTATCACAGTTTTCTAAAAATCATCCCCCAATTTAAAATTCAATGTCCTGTCAGGTTGATTGATATATCAACCCCCAGCCCAAACCACTGGTCCCAGAGACATAAAATTTCAACGGTGAATTGTTTGTGAAGAGTAGGTATCCACTAAGGAAGGGTTTTTCGAAATTCCACCCCCAAGAGGGTGAAATAGGGTGTTGAATTTCCAGTGAAACTTTTTATTCTCGGAGGCGATTAACTTGAAAATTTGTGTACATACTCTTTAGTTAAATTTATGAGATACGTGTATCAGTTTTTCCAAAATCATTCCCCAATTTAAAATTTAATGTCCTGTCTGGCTGACTGATATATCAATGCACAGCCCAAACCGCTGGTCCGAGAGAAATGAAATTTGGACGGTGTATTCTTTGTGAAGAGTAGGTATCCACTAAGAAAGGGTTTTTTGAAATTCTACCCCTAAGAGGGTAAAATGGGGTGTTGAATTTTCTGTGAAACTTAATATTTACTGGGTCGTTTGACTCAAAAATTGATGTTCACACTCTTCAATTAAAATTATAAGACATTTGTATCAGTTTTTCCAAAATCATCCCCCAATATAGTTAAATAGGACTTCGAAGCTCATGTAGAAGGGCGCATGCCGCGCAGCGTTGCGTGGGGCGTGTGGGGCGCGGGAGTATTTACCGATTACTAAGTAGGTAGGATTTTTCTGAGGTAGAAGTGTCTGTGAATATGGTTTATTCCACCGATTTTCGAGTTGGCTCGCGAAACGGGACATTGATATTAAATATTATGTCTATAAATAGATTCCTAATAAATCTTTGATTGGTGTCCCGGTGTCCAATCTCAAACCAAGATATTTCACATATGTAATTTAATTGATATTACTATGAACAAATATTTACAATAGCAAGTACACGTAAATCTATGTATGTACTATACATACATAGATTACTTATTATCCCAGAAGTAAGATTCCGTGGGCAATTCCCGAACTCCACGCGGGCGAAGCCGCGGGCAGAAGCTAGTATAATACAATAATCTAATCGAGAGAAGTTACGTACTTTTAGATCAATGTCCTTTAACAAATATTTCACTCCGCATCTGGGAGTACGATAATGACACATATTAAAGTTCCCTAAATGAGTTCTTTCACTGAATGTTTGTATTCTGTTGGATGTTTCACTACTCAAAATACAAATGTTATTCTTCACAGGTGGAGGTGATGCAACATGAGATTTCGCGCTAATAATATTATTCAATGAGGCGACACCTTGAGTACATCCAGCGTCAATGTTAACTTCATGTCCGCTTGGCGCTCTTGTCAAACTTTCCGATGTCTGCGTCTGTTTTGTTTTTGTATAAGGAGTATGAATGTTCTTCTTTGGTGTTTGAACTCTGGATTTAAGTGGACTACTGACAATTACTTTGTATGTTTTATTTTTTTCCAATAGGTCGTCATTACTTTGCTTCAACTTACTATTTTCTAGCGATAATATTTCAATTTCCCTATGCGCACTTAGCAATTGATTTTTTAGTTCTTCTATCTCTTTCTTATAAATAGTAATTAGGTTATCATCCTCGTCCTCAGATATATCTGGCATAGAATTTGAGGTACAATCCATCGTTTGCGAAATTATGTCGCTGTCATCCTTATCTGGTTCCGATTGGGTGCGTTGTCTTCGATGAGTTATATGTCCAAAGAAATTCATTATTTTAAGTCCATTTTATTTTGCTTAAATTGTACCTAATTTAAATTTTAAGTAATTCCAAAAATACACATAAGTGAATAATTTTTATTTTCTACCAAAAGACTTAATTTTCTTATTCTGGTATCACAAGTTTTATTAGCAACACTGGTTAGTGTATCAATTTCATTTCCGCTCCTTGACACTAGATGGCGCTGTTTGCCATTAAGTATTATTTATTCGTAGTAGCAACTCTAATGTTAATGTCAATTTTTAAAACGTCAATGTCAATATTTGTTTCGCTACTCACTACTAGGGGCGCCACTTATGGTACAAAGTTCACTTTTTGAAACAAAACATTGTGCTTAACCGTTTTATTATTTTATATACATTTGCTAGTAATTAACTCGCCACTTATTATATTTTTAAATGTTCTAATGATGAGAGTACCTTTGTATAGGTCCAATGTACTTGTTTTTGTCCGTGATTAGCACTTTTTTGAAGCAAAATAACGTTCAAAAGTCCAAGTATTAAACACAATGTTTTTATTGCATGTCTTGGTTTATAGAAGTCACCAACAATTTCACTTATGTAGTTCGATACGTCTGTTAAGATCGGCTACAATACACATCACTTATACTATAATTTGCTATTTATTTTGAGTTTTTAAATACGCGGCGATGTTTACTTAATGCTGTGTTGCCAGCTGTTATGATGTACTTGTTTAAAGATTTTAAGTTTATTATAAATCTGTTTTTGCCATTGGGTTTTTTAATCAGGAAATAACTAGAAAGCAACTGTCCTTTACATGGTTCGCAATGTGAAATGGCTCCACTGTTTATAAGATCAGTGATGGCCACCTTGTATTTAAAGGACTCAGATGAAGATAATGCAGGTAAACTTGGTTCGTGTAACTGATAGACAGGTTTAGTAAACGGTATCTTGTCACCTCTTATCCATGATAACACAAGGAGGTCATTGGTTATCAATTGCCATTGATCATAAAAGTAGGATAACCGACCTGCGGAACGTACCAGGTCTAACGCCACGGGGCTTGGCGCTGCTGCAAGCGCGGCTGCTGCTGCACCGGTCGCGGGCTCTGTCCTCCTCGCTGTTCCCGCTTGCCGCGTTGTCGGGAACGGAGGCGTCTGGTTTAAAGTCTGGACAGGGGTCTGTCTCGGTCTCTGCGCTGGTGCAGGTTTTCTAACCGGTGTGTTTATTTTAATTTCAGCGCCTGATTTTGATATAGCTTTTGCAGCTTTTAGAGTATCGGTCAGATGTTCACCAAATAGAAAATGATCGATTTCTGTATTAAACAATTGATCTTTTATATCTTTTTTGATTGTAGAACATATCGCTCCCCCCACCGAATAATATGGTAATCGATAATTCTAAATTTTACAGGAAAAACAAAAAACTGTTTTTTGCATATACCTCAGCACGGGTGGATCCTATGATAGATATACATCAAAACAAAGCTAATTTTTACAGTCTGTTTTATTTTATGTTTTTTTTTTTGTAATAGTCTAACAGCATAAAGTTTTTGACGAAAACAATGTTACGAACATTGCAAGGCAAAACTATAGTATGCAACATATCATTACGATATGATTCGCGTATAAACTCAACGATATCGTAGTTAGTATTAATGCATTATGGTATTATTCCTTGAATTACGGTGACGAAAAACCTACCGGCAATATGACATTACGATATTATTCGGGTGATGAAATCCAAGCGATAGTGTATACTGTAATGTAACATGACAATAATATTCGTCGATCTGTAGTGTCAAAAGATTAACAGTAACATAATGTTGCCAATACCTTGTTTTATTAAATAGTCAGTAAGTACCTATTATTTGATTTGACAGAAACATAACAACATTAGAGGAAGTTGATTTTAATACTGAATATTTTTTTTATTTTTTTATTGAGTTTGGGTGGCTTATAGTAAACAATATAAAATATTATAATGAGACAATCAACGAGAAGCCATTTACAAGCTTCCACAAATTAAGTAATTGCACAGGCAGGAAAGCAGGCGCAACCACTATTAAAATTCATCAAAAACAATGCAGCTTTTGGACAAGGCAGTACTAATTGTAATAACAGTACAACTAACACTACTATACTACTACTGGTAGTAGTAGTAACTGTATAATATACATCATTTCGAATTTGTGAAAAGTTATGAAGACTACTCGCTGACGTACGTGAACTGATGAACGAGAAGAACGCGTGCCTAGAGCAAATTTCCCTGCGACGCGAACAAGGCTTACATGCGCAACTTACAGCGTGCTGTAGGAAGCGCATAAGCGAGCATCGTTGCACTCGATGGGACAAGGAGCTCAGTGAACACGAGCCCACCCACATAGCTATCTGACAATTGCAAAGAAAGATGCGTGCCACCGACGAGGCTTCGATGCCTCCTCTCACCCGCCCCGAAAAGAGCGTCGTATTCGACGACTCTGAAAAGTTAGAATGCCTAGCCGACAGCCTAAAGTTTCAGTGCTCTTCCAGCTCTCAACCAGTAGACAAACGTCACCTCGACACGGTGAATGGTGAAGTCGAAGGTAGAGCCGCCCTCCCTCCCGTCGAAGACCCCGATTATCTTCTGCCTCCAGTCACACCCGACGAAGTGCATGATATCATAAAAAAAAAAAAAAAAAAAGCTTCAGCCGCGGAAAGCACCCGGCTCTGTTGAAATTACCAATAAACTGCTCAAACTCCTCCCCGCCCAGCTAATAGTGTTAATGGCAGCTATCTTCAATGACGCCTTGAGCAACAACTTCTTCCACCAGGTATGGAAAGAGGCCACTGTTATCGGTATCCCCAAACCCGTTAAACCCAAGGAAGAGCCTTCGAGCTACCGGCCTATCAGTCTTCTGAATGCACTCGGCAAAATCTACGAGAGACTATACTGTCACTTACGGGATATCTTCCGTGATTGTTCATTATTTTGAGCTCCCGATATTATTATAGTTGTAAACCGTGAAAGCTTGAAACAGTGTACGAGAGACTAATTTATAAGCGACTCAAAGACTATGTCGAGGCTAAGAGTCTCGTTCCCAATGAGCAATTCGGCTTCAAGGCCGAACACTCGTGCATCCAACAGGTCCATCGCATCGTCGAGCATTTGAGCGCTGGCTTCCAGCGTGAAGCGATGACGGGCGTGTTGTTCTTCGAAATAGCGATATCCTTCGACAAAGTCTGACACAACGGCTTACTACACAAGCTGTACCAACTGGGAGTGCCAGACCGTCTCGTGCTCCTCTTAGGAGACTTTCTGTCGGATCGCACCTTCCGTTATCGCATCGGGGAAGCTCTCTCCTCCCCTCACCCCATTGGAAGCCGGAGTCCCTCAGGTCTCCGTCGTCTCTCCGGTTATATTCACGCTGTTGACTAGCGATATTTCCAAGAGCAAAAAGGCTCAGTTAACCCTGTTCGCAGACGACACGGTCACCTACTACAGTGGTCGTTGTAAGAACGCTATCGCCAAAACCCTCCAAACCTCAGCCGACCTCATATGCGCTTGGTTCCGGAAGTGGAGAATCGAGATTAACCCCGATAAGAATCAGGCTGTTCTTAATACTAAACGGCGTATCAATTTCTCCTCCCCCAACCCGATCACTATGTACGGTATGCCTATCCCTTGGGAGAAGCAAACCAAATACCTAGGAGTCATACTCAACCACCATCTGTCCTTCGGGGCGCATATCATTGCAGCTCGTGACCGAGCCGCCTTTGCTATGGGTAGGCTCCATTTTCTGTTAACGGCAAAGAGTGAGTTGAGTTGCGCCTCTGTACCGCGGTGATCCCTCTCATCATGACATACGCTTGTGTCGTGTTCTCACACACCAAGCCTAGATAATCCATAGGATGCAGATACTCTAGAACCGGTTCTTACGCAAAGTCACGGGAGCCCCTTACTACATCCGCAATGACCGTCTGCACATAGATCTTAGAATACCCACTATCCTTCAGTTTACGAAACGCCTTTCTAAGCGCTTCTTCGATACTGCCATAAGGCAACGTAATCCCCTAATCGCATAGGCCGCTCGATACGAACCCTCGCGCATTAGTAAGATTTGCCGACCGAGGCCGTCGAGGCCTGTCGCGACATCCCGATCCATGCCCTCCCTAATCCTTGCTCAAGCCAACCCGCGAGACTGAGCCTGTAATCCAAAATCAGCCCCTAAATAATGATACCATAAAGTTCCAGCCTGTCCCCTTGCTGTCCTCCCCCAGCGACGCCCTTAGCCGAGGCTCGTACCCCTCAGGGTACCCTTAGCGTGAAGTTGCTTAGTTTGTAGGTTTTTTTGCCCTGGCTGGAGGCCTTACACTCAAGGCACCCACAGGATAGTCCGGTTAAGCAGACGACAACCTCCTAGGTAGAACTGCGAGTCGCCATTTACAAAAAAAAAAATACTCATCAATCACTAAGGATAATAATACTGTATTCATTCATTACGTACCGACACCATCATAATATTTTATTGTACAACCGCTTGCTTTAAAAATATTAACTACTAGCTTATGCCCGCGGCTTCGCCCGCGTGGAGTTAGGGAATTGCCCACGGGATCTTACTTCTGGAATAATAAGTAATCTATGTATCTATCTATAATACATACATAGATTTACATGTACTTGCTTATAACTTGCAATCTATACATATAAAATTCAAAGTCCTGACTGACTGACTGACTGACTTATATATCAACGCACAGCCCAAACCGCTGGTCCTAGAAACATGAAATTTGGACAGTGTACTCTTTGTGACGAGTAAGTATACATTAAGAAAGGGTTTTTCGAAATTCCATCCCTAAGAGGGTGAAATGGGGTGTATAATTTTCTGTGAAACTCGTTATTCCCTGAGTCGATTGACTTGAAAATTTGTGTATTTACTCTTCAGTTAAAATTATGAGACACGTGTATCACAGTTTTTCCTAAATCATCCCCCAATTTAAAATTAAACGTCCTGACTGGCTGACTGATATATCAACCCCCAGCCCAAACCACTAATCCTAGAGACATGAAATTTGGACGGTGAATTGTTTGTGAAGAGTAAGTATCCACTAAGAAAGAATTTTTGGGAATTTCACCCCTAAAGGGGTAAAATAGGGGATGGAAGTTTGTATGAAAGTCTGTCAGTTTTGAAGTTAGGATCTTAAAATTTTGTGATAAGGCTGACGATTGAAAATTAATTTATACGTGTCTCGGCGTTTTTGATAATTCTACCCCCGAAGGGTTAAAAAGGGGGGTGAAGATACTATGTTTGTTCGGGTGAAATGCAACTAAAATTTTGTACAACCGATTGAGCTGAAATTTTGCACAAACCTTTGGTTCTGGTGACAATACATTTTTATGACAAACATTCCTTAATCCTGCAGCCAGGATCGTCTCCTCAAGAGAGAACTCTTCAGCGGTTAGTAGCATGGCCACGAAACTTTGTTTACGCGTTCAAGTTTGATAGATAAAGATGATTTTATCATTAATCTTTAATCTTCTTTCTTTCTTCTTCTTTTTTTCTTTATATAAAATGGTAAACTGACTGACTGACTGGGTGATATATCAACGCACAGCCCAAACCGCTGGTCCTAGAAACATGAAATTTGGACAGTGTACTCTTTGTGACCAGTAAGTATACACTAAGAAAGAGTTTTTCGAAATTCCACCCCTAAGAGGGTGAAATGGGGTGTATAATTTTCTGTGAAACTCGTTATTCCCTGAGTCGATTGACTTGAAAATTTGTGTATTTACGCTTCAGTTAAAATTATGAGACACGTGTATCACAGTTTTTCCTAAATCATCCCCCAATTTAAAATTAAACGTCCTGACTGGCTGACTGATATATCAACCCCCAGCCCAAACCACTAATCCTAGAGACATGAAATTTGGACGGTGAATTGTTTGTGAAGAGTAAGTATCCACTAAGAAAGAATTTTTGGGAATTTCACCCCTAAAGGGGTAAAATAGGGGATGGAAGTTTGTATGAAAGTCTGTCAGTTTTGAAGTTAGGATCTTAAAATTTTGTGATAAGGCTGACGATTGAAAATTAATTTATACGTGTCTCGGCGTTTTTGATAATTCTACCCCCGAAGGGTTAAAAAGGGGGGTGAAGATACTATGTTTGTTCGGGTGAAATGCAACTAAAATTTTGTACAACCGATTGAGCTGAAATTTTGCACAAACCTTTGGTTCTGGTGACAATACATTCTTATGACAAACATTCCTTAATCCTGCAGCCAGGATCGTCTCCTCAAGAGAGAACTCTTCAGCGGTTAGTAGCATGGCCACGAAACTTTGTTTACGCGTTCAAGTTTGATAGATAAAGATGATTTTATCATTAATCTTTAATCTTCTTTCTTTCTTCTTCTTTTTTTCTTTATATAAAATGGTAAACTGACTGACTGACTGGGTGATATATCAACGCACAGCCCAAACCGATGGTCCTAGAGTCATGAAACTTGGAGGGTGTGTTCTTTGTGAAGAGTAAGTATCCACTAAGAAAGGATTTTTGGGAGTTCCACCCCTAAAGGGGTAAAATAGGGGATGGAAGTTTATATGAAAGTACGTCAGTTTTGAAGTTAGGATCTTCAAATTTTGTGTTTAGGCTGACGACTGAAAATTTGAATTCCCTATAGAACCTTTCTTAGTGGAAACCTTCTCTTCACAAAGAACACACCCTCCAAGTTTCATGTCTCTAGAACCAGCGGTTTGGGCTGTGCGTTGATATATCACCCAGTCAGTCAGTCAGTCAGTTTACCATTTTGTATATATAGATGTGTATCAGTTTTTCCAAAATCATCACCCAATATAGTTAAATAGGGCTTCAAAGCTCACGTAGAAGGGCGCATGCCGCGCAGCGTTGCATGGGGCGTGCGGGGCGTGGGAGTATTTACCTATTACTAAGTAGATAGGATTTTTCTGAGGTAGACGTGTCTGTGAATATAGTTTATTCCACCGATTTTCGCGTTGGCTCGCGATACGGGACATTGATATTAAATATTATGTCAAAGTATTATGTCTATAAATAGATTCCTAATAAATCATTTGTTTGGTGTCCCGGTGTCCAATCTCAAACCAAGATATTTCACATATTATGTAATTTAATTGATATTACTATGAACAAATGTTTGCAATAGCAAGTACACGTAAATCTATGTATGTACTATACATACATAGATTACTTATTATCCCAGAAGTAAGATTCCGTGGGCAGTTCCCGAACTCCACGCGGGCGAAGCCGCGGGCAGAAGCTGTTATTATTATAAAGTTATATCAATTAAATTAGATACGTGAAATATTGATACCTTGGTTTGAGATTGGACATCGGATTTACTGGATTTTATCTGAAGAGTATGTAAACAAATTTTCAAGTCAATCGACCCCGAGAGTAAAAAGTTTCACAGAAAATTCAACACCCCATTTCACCCTCTAAGGGGTAGGAATTTCGAAAAACTGATACTAACTCTTCACAAAGAATACACCCTCCAATTTTCATATCTCTGGGACCCGCGGTTTGGGCTGTGCGTTGGTATATCAGTCAGCCAGTCAGGACATGGAATTTTAAATTGGGGGATGATTTTGTGATACACGTATCTCATCATTTTAACTGAAGTATATGTATACACATTTTCAAGTCAATCGACCCCGAGAGAGTTTCACAGAAAATTCAACACCCCATTTCACCCTCTTAGGGGTGGAATTTCAAAAACCCTTTCTTAGTGGATACCCACTCTCCACAAAGAGTACATTCTCCAAATTTCATTTCTCTAGAACCAGCGGTTTGGGCTGTGCGTTGATATATCAGTCAGCCAGTCAGGACATTGAATTTTAAATTGGGGGATGATTTTGGAAAAACTGTGATACACGTATCTCATCATTTTAATAGAAGTATTTGTAGACACAATTTCAGGTCAATCGACTCAGAGAATAAAAAGTTTCACAGAAAATTCAACACCCCATTTCACCCTCTTAGGGGTGAAATTTCGAAAAACCCTTTCTTAATGGATACCTACTCTTCACAAAGAGTACACTGTCCAAATTTCATGCCTCTAGAACCAGTGGTTTGAACTGTGCGTTGATATATCAGTCAGCCAGTCAGGACATTGAATTTTAAATTAGGGGATGATTTTGGAAAAACTGTGATACACGTATCTTATCATTTTAACTGAAGTATATGTAGGCACAATTTCAAGTCAATCGACTCAGAGAATAAAAAGTTTCGTAGAAAATTCAACACCCCATTTCACCCTCTTAGGGGTGAAATTTCGAAAAACACTTTCTTGGTGGATACCTACTCTTCACAAAGAGTACACTGTCCAAATTTCATGTCTCTAGGACCAGTGGTTTGGGCTGTGCGTTGATGTATCAGTCAGCCAGTCAGGACATTGAATTTTAAATTGGGGGATGATTTTGGAAAAACTGTGATACACGTATCTCATCATTTTAACTGAAGTATATATAGACACAATTTCAAGTCAATCGACTCAGAGAATAAAAAGTTACATAGAAAATTCAACACCCCATTTCACCCTCTTAGGGGTGGAATTTCGAAAAACCCTTTCTTAGTGGATACCTACTCTTCACAAAGAGTACACTGTCCAACTTTCATGCCTCTAGAACCAGTGGTTTGGGCTGTGCGTTGATATATCAGTCAGCCAGTCAGGACATTGAATTTTAAATTAGGGGATGATTTTGGAAAAACTGTGATACACGTATCTCATCATTTTAACTGAAGTATATGTATACACATTTTCAAGTCAATCGACCCCGAGAGAGTTTCACAGAAAATTCAACACCCCATTTCACCCTCTTAGGGGTGGAATTTCAAAAACCCTTTCTTAGTGGATACCCACTCTCCACAAAGAGTACATTCTCCAAATTTCATTTCTCTAGAACCAGCGGTTTGGGCTGTGCGTTGATATATCAGTCAGCCAGTCAGGACATTGAATTTTAAATTGGGGGATGATTTTGGAAAAACTGTGATACACGTATCTCATCATTTTAATAGAAGTATTTGTAGACACAATTTCAGGTCAATCGACTCAGAGAATAAAAAGTTTCACAGAAAATTCAACACCCCATTTCACCCTCTTAGGGGTGAAATTTCGAAAAACCCTTTCTTAGTGGATACCTACTCTTCACAAAGAGTACACTGTCCAAATTTCATGCCTCTAGAACCAGTGGTTTGAACTGTGCGTTGATATATCAGTCAGCCAGTCAGGACATTGAATTTTAAATTAGGGGATGATTTTGGAAAAACTGTGATACACGTATCTTATCATTTTAACTGAAGTATATGTAGGCACAATTTCAAGTCAATCGACTCAGAGAATAAAAAGTTTCGTAGAAAATTCAACACCCCATTTCACCCTCTTAGGGGTGAAATTTCGAAAAACACTTTCTTGGTGGATACCTACTCTTCACAAAGAGTACACTGTCCAAATTTCATGTCTCTAGAACCAGCGGTTTGGGCTGTGCGTTGATGTATCAGTCAGCCAGTCAGGACATTGAATTTTAAATTGGGGGATGATTTTGGAAAAACTGTGATACACGTATCTCATCATTTTAACTGAAATATATATAGACACAATTTCAAGTCAATCGACTCAGAGAATAAAAAGTTACATAGAAAATTCAACACCCCATTTCACCCTCTTAGGGGTGGAATTTCGAAAAACCCTTTCTTAGTGGATACCTACTCTTCACAAAGAGTACACTGTCCAACTTTCATGCCTCTAGAACCAGTGGTTTGGGCTGTGCGTTGATATATCAGTCAGCCAGTCAGGACATTGAATTTTAAATTAGGGGATGATTTTGGAAAAACTGTGATACACGTATCTTATCATTTTAACTGAAGTATATGTAGGCACAATTTCAAGTCAATCGACTCAGAGAATAAAAAGTTTCGTAGAAAATTCAACACCCCATTTCACCCTCTTAGGGGTGAAATTTCGAAAAACACTTTCTTGGTGGATACCTACTCTTCACAAAGAGTACACTGTCCAAATTTCATGTCTCTAGGACCAGTGGTTTGGGCTGTGCGTTGATGTATCAGTCAGCCAGTCAGGACATTGAATTTTAAATTGGGGGATGATTTTGGAAAAACTGTGATACATGTATCTCATCATTTTAACTGAAGTATATATAGACACAATTTCAAGTCAATCGACTCAGAGAATAAAAAGTTACATAGAAAATTCAACACCCCATTTCACCCTCTTAGGGGTGGAATTTCGAAAAACCCTTTCTTAGTGGATACCTACTCTTCACAAAGAGTACACTGTCCAAATTTCATGTCTCTAGGACCTGTGGTTTGGGCTGTGCGTTGATATATAAGTCAGTCAGTCAGTCAGGACTTTGAATTTTATATGTATAGACTAGCTGTTGCCCGCAACTTCGTTCGCGTGGAAATTTTGGTGTGCATGTGTGAGACTGCCTCGTTGGTCTAGTGGTCGCAAGCGGGACTACTAAGCGTGGGGATCGATTCCCGGGTCGGGCAAAGTGTTAAAAAAAATGTTTATTTCAATTACATAAAGTTGTCACACACATGATTTGGAGATCACCTTTTAAGCGAGGAGATGCTTGTGTTAGGGGGCGTCCATTAATTACGTGTGGCGATTTTTCGACCCCCCTCTCTCCCTCGTGAGATTGGGTGATATTTGGCGCGACCCCTCCCCCCCTTAAACGTCTCACGTAATTAATGAACGCCCCCATAGGTGACTCCGCTCTTCCACTTAACATTAAACAATGTATATGCAATTGAAAAAATACTATAAATAATAGTGTTATTGGGTTATCCCATCAGGAATTTCTCAGTAGCAGCCACGGAATCTAGATTTGTGCCCAGTTGAAGGCAATAGGCTCACCCCCTATTACATGGGACTTCAATATAACTGGCGAAATGTGTGTACGATTAGGTACACGTCTGCCCAACCTTTCGGGGCTTCAAGGCGTGATGTTATGTTATGTGTGAGAACTGACTGCCAAATCAAAAGGTGATAATGTACTGATGACTACAAAAGGCGTCCTTTTGGGTGCTGTAATTCTGGGGGGCAGAGGTCCGAAACAAAATTAAATGGCGTGGAGACGACGATATGGCTTTCAAAATCGGTGTATTTTGGCGCTATACAACTTTTTTTTCGAAGTGAACCTTGTTGGGCGCTTTTTATTCTAATACCGTTCTGTATACAACATTAA
The DNA here is from genome assembly GCA_963082995.1 of Noctua comes. Classification (NCBI taxonomy): domain Eukaryota; kingdom Metazoa; phylum Arthropoda; class Insecta; order Lepidoptera; family Noctuidae; genus Noctua; species Noctua comes. The sequence goes on from OY720293.1 coordinate 5,079,000, forward strand.
ATTACTTTTTGCGAGAGCCCTTAACCTCTCCGGCCTCGAGCTCTTAAACGGTAACCGCCCCCGCGCCTCACATAGTTACGTCATCGCAGGTGTCAAGTGGCCGCGCGCACAAAAACGCCTATTGCTCGAGTTCTCGTAACTCTTATCTCAAACTGTAAACAGTTTCGGGTTCGTGAAGAACGAGACTATGTATTACTATATAAACAATTCTTTTATAACTACTTTAGAATTATAAACATCCTCTAAACACAAGAGAACTCGCCGCAACTCGACTTGTTGCCGTATCTTATTTTTTTTTGGTAAAACTACTGAATCAATTTACACGAAACTTTAGACCTAATATTACTAATATACAAGTAATCTAATGACAGTGTTTTTTAGGAGTCCTACATACATTATTCTTATAAGAATCCAACTCAAAATTCTTATAAGCGGAACTGTCATTTTGGAATTGCGCAGTTCAATGCATGACTTTGTAAACGATCATCCGTGTTATTATCAACAGGTATCAATATAAAATGTTTTTAGGATACTACCTATACCTTCTTCGAGTGATTTCTAACCATGAATCGAAAAAATATTCTAGGAAATTTGATAAATACGAAATTCATTTCACAGAGGGATATGACCTATTTCCATTCGATAATTTAGGTTTTCCAATTAGAATCTTACTTGGAAGCAAACAAAAACAAGATGCTTTATCAATTTCTATACACACACATCTTCCTATCATAGAAAAAATAAGAAATATCAATATTTCAAGTGGTTGTAAAATTTGTACTGAATTCCAACATGCCGTAGGGTGGGGAACACACCACTACACTGTCGATAAAATGTGTACCTATCGAAAATGTGTTCAGTAAGGAAAATAAAAAAATACAATTTAGATCGCCATTTTTTATATTGTGCATATACGTAAGTTATTCACATAAAAAGTATTTACTACTTTTACATCGGGTAAAAAATATTAGAGTAAACATAATTCTTATACAAACAAAAACACCTTATATAGTAACAAAAAAAAGTGATTGGCATAATATGTGTTACGCAATAGGGAATATGCAAGCAATAAAAAAAACTCTTTATTTATAAAAAAAAGTTAGATGTAAACAAGGCAGATTGAGGTAAATGACGTCACATAATGGCCGTCACAGTCACGGACATGGCGGATGGCTATGGTAACGCGCGAAACAGGGCTCTAAACAAAGTGGAACACCACAAATATTGCACCAGTATGACGTGCGTTTGTTTCGCGTACTGTAGGATCCGCATACAGCCCTTCCCGTCTATCTTTGGAATGCGGGCTGCAAAATGCCGTTCCATCGGAACTTCGGGCATGCCAAATGTGATTGAAGCCGCTGTGGGTGCACCAACACAAACGCCAGGGGCACTGCGCTGTTTTGGTATATATTTGTGGTGTTTTTGGAGTATCTGGTTGACTAGCTCCAACCGAAAAACTATGTGTTCTTTAGGAGTAGTGGTTGAAGCCGCTAAATGAATCCGTGAAGCAGGTATGGTCCAGCATTTGATCTTTACGATCAACGCCTCCCATACCCTTATTATAATCTAAAATTACCTGGGGTTTATATTGAGCTTCACGATATGGTCTTGGCTCCATCTGGTCTTGTTGAATGCCATGGTAGGATGAGATGGTGCAGATTTTGCGTTTCTTATCCTGATAGGCCATGACAACGACATCGCCGGCATGACGAGCTACGATCTGACCTTCTTTCAGCTTGCACAGCGATATGAGTGGAGTATCTGTGAATAAGGATAATAAATTGCTGAAAGACCACAAAATCTAATTGTAATAACTGACAAAATCCTATTTTGTATCAAAACTATACAATGTCAAGTCTATGCGACAGATCTCATTACAATAGATTCAGTAATTTAGTCAAGATGATGTAAAGGATTTACCTCACAATCCGATTCCTCAAAGTCTTCAAGGAATTCCGGCTCATCATATACCGGCTCGTCCAACTCATCCTCGGACATGTCTACTTCGAGGTACTCCCGTCTATCGCCCTCATCCTCAGAGTCGCTGTCCTGCAGCACCTCCTCAAAATTGAACGGGGCTTCCACCCGCCCCACGTTCCAAGATATTTCTAAAAAAAAATAAAAAAAACAATAAAATAAAAAAATAAAATATATTTGTTTTTTTTTCTCAAACTGTCCAACTGTTAGGCAAAGGTCTCCCCAAAATATTTCTACTTCACAAAAAAATGAAAATTAAGTTATCGATACCATCGATAACTTTTGTCGATATGACCTACGGTCTAGTGGTCGTTGCGGCCATGTTTGAATTTTGACAGTTTCGTGTTACGAAAATAATACATGAGAAAACATCGAAATATGAATGATAATTGAATAAATACGCCTGGAATAAGTGAAATTATAAATTATCATTAGTTTTTACGTTGTTATATAACCTTACAAAGATAGTAATTCATTGAGAATTATTAGAATTTATAACAAACAACGGCGACGCGGACTAACATTTTGTTGGCTCAAAAGAGTAGTTTGTATATATTGTTTCAAGCAAACAATTATATACAAACTTGCATTAGATACTTAGCACTAATATTTCATCCACTTATTATATGATTTTCACACCAAATCTAATTATAATTCAAAAACAATTACGCCGAGTTTGTCTGGCGGTTGACATTGACCTTCACTTGAAAATACTTGAAATATAAATAAATATGAATAGATATGCCTCGAATACATGAAATAATGAATTATCACTACTTTTTACGTTGCCACTAATGTTTCCAAGACATATTTCATTGTAAAACAGTCACAATTCATATTTTCAATCGTTCATTCGATGGCGACTGACGAAATCGAAATTAGGAATATTTTGTTGGCTCAAAAACATTATTTTGGGATATTTTTTCAAGCAAATGATTATCTAATAAGTTTCGTAATACACTTATAACATACTATACATTTACTTACCAAAGTTTCACACGCTGTAGCGCACTCAAACATCCAAATACCACACCGGCCGCTCACTTTTTTTGCACTGAATTTTTTCAACGACAATGACGCGTTTTTATATTTTTTTCTAAGTGATGCCCAGTTTATTTTTAGTAACAATTGGTGTCGTTCGAATCGACTATTAGTTGGCCATAGAGGTAAATCGTTTGCAAAGCATTTGGAGCCGTATTTTAGGTAAAAATAAGGTTTAAGTTAGCTGGTTCGCACCGTACCGAAAACGGTACACCGGTGCTCAACGGCAGTAAGAGTTTGCGTACCGTTTTCGGTACACTTGGGCCGGAGAGGTTAAATCATCAAATGAGTCCTCCCACCCAGGGCAGAGCGGGAGGGACTGTCAGACTTGTACTGACTAAAATCCACGGTGTCCTTCAGTAGCCCTTTATGTTCCAGGGTCACGGTAATTCTATGAGTCCCGCGACCCCGGCAGGCTTTGGCCCTCTAGAGGGGGGCCCCGTCATTATGCTGACACTCTTTGAGGCGCGCGTGGAACACAACGCGCCGTCGACCCGGGCATGGTCCATGGTCGGACAGCGAGTCGCCCATTACTCGCCGCCCGCATGCCCGCGCCTACGGTGGCCGGAGATCGTCTGCCGACGTCCGGCGCCGTGGGCGTCTACCACTGCGGCTGGTGTGGAGGGAGGACGCTGTCCTCTCCCTCACGCGGCCCGCCTCCTCCTTCGCGAGCATGACTGCTTCGCAGAAGGAGGCGACCGCTTCCCACTCCGTCTCGCCCCGCAGCATAGCCTCGACCAATGCCGGGCGCGAGAGGTCTCCGCCTATCGCCGCCGTGAGGACACGGCGGTGCTCTGCCCAAGCGGGGCAGTCCTGGGACCCAATCGCGCTATTTTTTTTCAACGAAATCGCAACTGAACCGCTACCATATCACAACTTTTTGACCGTTTCCTATCGCGCTAAAAATTTGACAGCGCGTTGAGACGCAACGCGATGGTAACTGAAACGTTACCGCTGTCAAACGAAAAGTTGATAGGACGCTACTTTTTTTGGATCGTTGGCGCATCGTTGGATTGTTTTGTGGTTGTTGTGAAGTGTTTCCGAGTGAAAATCTTAAAAAATACAACATTACCATGTACGCCTACATCGATTTATTGGAGACTAGCTTCTGCCCGCGGCTTCGCCCGCGTGGAGTTCGGGAACTGCCCACGGAATCTTACTTCTGGGATAATAAGTAATCTATGTATGTATAGTACATACATAGATTTACGTGTACTTGCTATTGCAAATATTTGTTCATAGTAATATCAATTAAATTACATAATATGTGAAATATCTTGGTTTGAGATTGGACACCGGGACACCAAACAAATGATTTATTAGGAATCTATTTATGGACATAATACTTTGACATAATATTTAATATCAATGTCCCGTATCGCGAGCCAACGCGAAAATCGGTGGAATAAACTATATTCACAGACACGTCTACCTCAGAAAAATCCTATCTACTTAGTAATAGGTAAATACTCCCGCGCCCCGCACGCCCCACGCAACGCTGCGCGGCATGCGCTCTTCTACGTGAGCTTCGAAGCCCTATTTAACTATATTGAGGGATGATTTTGGAAAAACTGATACACATCTATATATACAAAATGGTAAACTGACTGACTGACTGACTGGGTGATATATCAACGCACAGCCCAAACCGCTGGTCCTAGAGACATGAAACTTGGAGGGTGTGTTCGTCAGCCTAAACACAAAATTTGAAGATCCTAACTTCAAAACTGACGTACTTTCATATAAAATTCCATCCCCCATTTTACCCCTTTAGGGGTGGAACTCCCAAAAATCCTTTCTTAGTGGATACTTACTCTTCACAAAGAACACACCCTCCAAGTTTCATGTCTCTAGGACCATCGGTTTGGGCTGTGCGTTGATATATCACCCAGTCAGTCAGTTAGTCAGTCAGTTTACCATTTTATATAAAGAAAAAAAGAAGAAGAAAGAAAGAAGATTAAAGATTAATGAAAAAATCATCTTTATCTATCAAACTTGAACGCGTAAACAAAGTTTCGTGGCCATGCTACTAACCGCTGAAGAGTTCTCTCTTGAGGAGACGATCCTGGCTGCAGGATTAAGGAATGTTTGTCATAAAATGTATTGTCACCAGAACCAAAGGTTTGTGCAAAATTTCAGCTCAATCGGTTGTACAAAATTGAGTTGCATTTCACCCGAACAAACATAGTATCTTCACCCCCCTTTTTAACCCTTCGGGGGTAGAATTATCAAAAACGCCGAGACACGTATAAATTAATTTTCAATCGTCAGCCTAAACACAAAATTTGAAGATCCTAACTTCAAAACTGACAGACTTTCATACAAACTTCCATCCCCTATTTTACCCCTTTAGGGGTGAAATTCCCAAAAATCCTTTCTTAGTGGATATTTACTCTTCACAAACAATTCACCGTCCAAATTTCATGTCTCTAGGATTAGTGGTTTGGGCTGGGGGTTGATATATCAGTCAGCCAGTCAGGACGTTTAATTTTAAATTGGGGGATGATTTAGGAAAAACTGTGATACACGTGTCTCATAATTTTAACTGAAGAGTAAATACACAAATTTTCAAGTCAATCGACTCAGGGAATAAAAAGTTTCACAGAAAATTATACACCCCATTTCACCCTCTTAGGGGTGGAATTTCGAAAAACCCTTTCTTAGTGTATACTTACTCGTCACAAAGAGTACACTGTCCAAATTTCATGTTTCTAGGACCAGCGGTTTGGGCTGTGCGTTGATATATAAGTCAGTCAGTCAGTCAGTCAGGACTTTGAATTTTATATGTATAGAAGTCAGGACTTTGAATTTTATATGTATAGATATCTCATGAATACGATGTAGCAATGGCTCGAGCCGAAACAAAACGAAAAAACCTAAAAGCTAGACTTAAGTGTGACTCTTATAGTGATCGTCAATTTGTGAAGAGATATAGACTCACAAAAGAATTAACGCGCGAGTTAATTTCCAAGTTGACTCCTCACATGCCACCCGTTCTACGTTCAGATGCTTTGGATCTTGAAACCAAGGTAAGGAGTGTAAGGACAGATTTTGTGATGATTCCTCTGTTATGTAGTCATCTTGACAACATTATCGCTTTTATTAAAAGCCTTTTTTGTTGTATAAAAGCATCAGCCAACTAATAAAGTTCAATGTGTGTTCATAGGGCAATCAATAGATAACCTGAATTTGTTTTAGATTTTGGTTGCATTGGCTTTTTATGCTTCTGGGTCCTACCAGACCATTGTTGGAGACAGCAGGAACCATTTTATTTCCCAGGCCAGCGTTTCAAAAGCTATCCGGCAAGTGACAACAGCCTTGAACAAAGTAATGAATGAATATATAGCTTTTCCATTCAAACAATGTGAGAGGGAACAAGTTAAAAGAGAGTAAGTAGCATTGTCTTCATTTTAGATATTCTAATATGAACCCATGTTCAAGTATTTAAGTACATAATTGTAAAATATATATAACTATTTGCAGTTTTTACCATAAGTTCAAAATACCAGCTCTGGGTTGTGTTGATGGGACTCATGTTGCAATTGTATGCCCTGCTAAACATGAAGAACGATTTTTTAATAGAAAAGGATACCATTCGTTAAATGTTATGATAGTGAGTATAATTGTATTATTATAATTTTGTTCTTTCCTGTCAGTGCAAGTTCATATCATTATAGTTTTTTTTTTTTTTTCAGATATGTGATTCTAATTTAAATATATTATGTGTGGATGCGAGTTACCCTGGTTCCACACATGATAGTGTGGTTTGGGCCAACCATCCATTGAATGGTTATATAGAGAGACGCCACATTAATCATGGAGAAGATTTGCATCTTTTGGGTATGTTTAAATTGAGTATACTTTATGTTGCAATCTTCTGATAATTGTGTAACTAACTTTTTAAGAGAATTTAATACTTTTTGGTTATTGCAGGAGACTCAGGGTACCCCTTGAGACCGACAATGATGACACCCATCTCAGAACCTAGGTCAGGCACTCCGGAACAATATTACCAAAGCCTGCACTTGACTGCCAGAAATGTTGTTGAACGCTGTATAGGTGTTTTAAAAGCTCGCTTTAGGTATACCTTGAATATCATACCATTGTTATACTGGTTGATATAATAAATAATGTGATATATTATAAGGGTTTGTCCTTGCAGGTGCTTGTTGGTTGATAGAAAACTACATTACACTCCAGTAACTGCTGCAAGAATAGTGAATGCATGCTGTGTTCTGCATAACATAGCACACAGGGCTCGCATCCCCTACACTCCGCTAACAGCAGAGGAAGCAGCTCGTGAGCGCCAGCTGACGGAGGGCGCCGGTCATGGCGCCAGGCAAGAGCGGCGACGCGGAGCACGTGCTCTTAGTGAGCTAGGGCTTGGCCGTGCACGACAGCGGGCGCTCATTCAACGTTTATGGACAAATAGGAGACAATTTTAGTGTAGTGTATTTTTTTTTGTTGAAGATGGAGGAGGCCTTTATCCGTAATGGCGCTACGTCGCCAACCTTTAATAAAAACTAGCACTACTAACTAGGTTAAGTTAAATACTAACACAACTAACAGTTAATAAGAAATACACTTAATTATTAATAGTTATGATAATAATGGATAACAACAGTAAAAAAAATGGAGATGACTGGCCACATGATAAGATGATTCTGCTCTGGATAGGGAAATATGAAACCCGCTTGGCCTATGTCAGAAATGTGTTGATTTGAACCAGACCAGAAAAAGAAAATGTATATTTGTTTTAGTTTCCTTCTTAATAAAAACTGTTTATGAATAGAGGCTATTTGTTTTTCTAATGCATTGTCATTTTAATTAATCTAGCAAAGTATGATAAAATGTAGATTATCACATGACATAGTTTTAATAAGGTGCAAATGATGGTGGGAAGGCAAAAGGGGTCTAGTGCCAAATTTCAAATTAAGGAGAACCAAACAAAATTAATTTATAATATAATTCTATTTATAACAGTACATAAAGAACCTAATACTAAACTATCAAAGTAATCTTAATTCTGGGTCTTAATCTGGGTGGTGATGTTGTTGGCCATACTGAAACAAAATATAAGTTTTGTGAATAAGATGTTCCTGACAAATAATGCTTAGTAACGGTCCTTATTTCATTTATATAATATCATAGTACCAGCCAGATATGAGAAACATAAAAAACATAAAATAACATAAAACCATATCAAGATTGGTCCAGTAAAAGTATATTTGTACATTTTAATGCTGACTACTAATAAGATTCCAATTATTTTATGATATTGTAAATAAAAAATATTTGTATTACCCTTTGGCTAAATCTGTCAATGCTTTCAGCAATTAGTCTGAAAGACTGAAAAATTGCAGAATGCCTGTGAGTATTTAAGAGCAGCTTCTGCCCGCATCTCCTCAATACGAAGGATTGCTGTCCTGGATTGATCCAATGCACTTCTAGCTGCTGAAATATGATAAATAAATGTTGGATATTAAAGAATGGCATTAAGATTTCAAAAATAAGTTAATAATTCAACTTACACTGTCTGGTAATTTGTGTTGGGAGCTGGCGTGAGGCACGCTCTACACCTCGCCGCCGAGGGGGCTCTAGCACCCGTTGAACTCTTTCTGAAAGTAGCACTTTATAAATAGCTTTACATGATAATACTATCTTTAATTAGCTCAAGCAATTTTGTTGAACAAACCTGCACTTTGCCTTGGGGAGTTTTGCAATGAGTCTGTCTGTCCCACTAGACTGGGAACAGGGGACACAGGCAGCGACTGCACATGCACTGGTGAAGATGCAGATAGCACATACTGAGGGTGATCAATCAAACTGTAATAAGTTAAAATAATAAAAAAAAATAACTTATATATATATAAGAATATTATTGAGGATTTTCAAAATAAACCACAAATTGTTTCTCTGAAAATACAAAGGTTTGTTTTATTTAACACATTCTTACAATATTACAACAGTAATCGTTTATCTATGATAATTACTCAATAATCTAACCTGAAAATACAAAGAAACGACATTTAAAGTTCACTAATATCGCCTCCTCAATTATATCCTTTTATTTTGTCTCTCCACACGTTTTCTTAAAACAATAAATCACACCGAATATTTTGACCATCATCCGCCATTCAATTCCACAGACAACTTATAAAGGCGCGAGGCGCGGCAAATTCGAATTAATGAAATGTCATTTCATTACATATATTGCTAATAATAAGCAGCATAAACATTTTGTTTTGACAAGAGAAATAACTCACATTGCTGATGAAGCTTGAGTGTCTTGTGATGGGTGTAATTGTTCATCAATCACTTCCACTGTCACTGTACCGTCACCCTATATAATGCATTTGTTAGTAAAATTAAGCAAGATGAAACAATGGTTTATAAAAGTTTATTTGGAAGTAGTTAAAAATACAACTTACGTCATTGGAGGCAAATTGATCCTGCCTAACATCAGCTAGTGGGCCAAGATCCCTGCCTAAAATATTGGCTGTCCTTTCCTCCAATGGTGACAATGTAGGAGCATTACTAGGTCTACCACCAGTAGCTCGTTGGTTCGCATTTATGCTCACTAACTTGGACCTAACCCGGCACTTGTAGTCATTCCATACCTAACGAAAGAATAACAATATAACATTAATTAAGTTAGGAATCCTCGGCGTATAACATCCACTTTTATCTGCCTCGATGATTCTCACCTTGGACCATTCTTTCCCTGTTCGGGCAGGCCCCTCAATGTTAAGATTTGTGGCACACTCATTCCATAAGCGTGCCGCAACTTGACGAGCCTCTTTAGATCTTACTCGTCCAAGAGCAAGGTCTCGATGCTGCTCTAGGAATTGCACCATCAGCTCCATTTGACGAACCGTCGTGCATCTGCGACGCTCATCCATTTCCACCGAGAAGAGAAACAAAGAGAAGAAGTGAAGTGTTTCCAGGAAGTGTGTGGGTGGTTTATGAAACATTCACGACTCCGAATGTAACAACTCCGAATGAAAGCGGCTGTCCAAAGAGTATGTCTTGTGTTACTTTAAATGTTTATTTACGTAAAAACTTGCTTACCTTTTCAAAAGTTCAAGTACATACCGCGCTTTCAGCTGTCAAAACTAGAGGTGCACACGTCAAAATTTATTACTAAACGCTCGGATATACACAAACTAAAAGAACATCACTAACGATTGACGTAACGCAACGTTCCAACTTTTATTAGAGTTTGAACTTTATCGCAATACCAAAATAGGAACGACTGAATCGAAACTTAACCGCTGTCGCAATTGAACCATAACGTTATCATAAGCGTTTGCCGATGTTTGAAATTAGCGCGATTGGCCCCCTGCACCGTATGCTCCACCGTGTCCTCCGGGCGGTCCTCGCAGTGGTGACACCCATGCGTTTCCTCCTTCCCCATATGACACAGGTACCTCCCGAAACTTCCGTGTCCGGTGAGGACCTGCGTCACGCGGTAGATCAGGACGCCGTGACGCCTATCCAGCCACTCCTCAAAGAGGGGTCTTACCGCCGCGATTGCGGCGTGCCCGTTGCGAGAGCCCTTAGACCTATTTAATTCGGCCCTGACGCAAAATCCGTTCGTCTACTAACTATAAACTACCTCACTGCCGAATATCAAGTTTGTAGCACAAAAACTGAAGGACTTTCATCCAAACTTGCGAGAGCCCTTAGATCTCCTTTATCTGGCCCTGTCGCAAAATCCGTTCTTAGCAAACGTCTACTAACTATTAACTTCATCTTTATACGTCAAGCGATTTTCGATATTTCGTGATGAGTGAGTGAGTGACCTAGATTTGTCATATTTAAACCTCTCTTTCAGTGCCAAATTTTTAGTGCAAAGAGTAAAGACAAAAGGAAAAATAAAACAAAATTAATTTTCAGCCATTCCGACTAAACTACGACTACTAAAACCTATTTACGTAAATTATTAAAGTTATCATCATCATCATCATCATCATTTCAGCCGAAAGACGTCCACTGCTGGACATAGGCCTCCCCCAAGTGTCGCCACATTGACCGGTCCCGTGCGTCTCGCATCCAGCGGATCCCTGCAACCTTTACGAGGTCATCGGTCCACCTAGTGGGAGGCCTTCCAACGCAGCGTCTTCCGGTTCGCGGTCGCCACTCCAGAACTTTTCGGCCCCATCGGCCATCCGTTCTGCGAGCAATGTGCCCTGCCCACTGCCACTTAAGTTTGGCTATTCTTCGGGCTACGTCGGTAACTCTGGTTCTCTTGCGGATCTCCTCATTTCTGATTTGATCACGCAAGGAAACTCCGAGCATAGCCCTCTCCATTGCCCTTTGGGTGACTTTCAGCCTTCTGATGAGGCCCATTGTGAGCGACCACGTTTCGGTCCCGTATGTAATCACTGGCAACACACACTGGTCATAGACTTTCGTCTTGAGACACTGCGGTAAGTTGGACGAGAAGATACCACGCAACTTCCCGAACGCTGCCCAGCCGAGTCGGATTCGACGATTGACCTCTTTCTCGAAGTTAGACCTACCTAACTGGACCGTTTGTCCCAGGTAGACATAATCGTCTACAACTTCGAGTGTAGAGTCTCCGATCTTGATAGGAGTGGGTGTTACATGGGCATTCAACATGACTTTGGTTTTGTCCATGTTCATTTTAAGACCCACTCTTTCGGAAGCTCTACTGAGTTCATCGAGCATTGTACTGAGGTCCTCCATGGTCTCAGCCATGACCACTATATCGTCGGCAAACCGAAGGTGAGAGATGTACTCGCCATTGACGTTGATGCCTAGCCCTCTCCAGTCCAGAACCTTGAAGACATCCTCCAGTGCAGCGGTGAACAGTTTCGGAGATATGACGTCTCCCTGTCTTACACCTCGCTGCAGAAGGATAGGTTCCGAGGTCTGGTCCTGAAGTCGGACTGACATGGTGGCGTTTTTGTACAAACTCTTCAGCACCTCGATGTACCGATAGTCGATTTGGCACCGTTGGAGAGACTGCAGTTAAAGTTATCATAGAAATCGCGTATGAGGTTACCAACAAAATTTTAAATATTAATATCTTTTGCGTCTGTTGGTCGATTTTGATGAAATAAACGCTAAATAATACCCAGAACAATACCCAGAACAATGCTTCTTATTTTGTTATATTTAGATTTTGAATACAATGGGGGGTTTTTACGTGATGTTCGCACAAACGAACAGACAAACAGACAAAAATTTAAAAAAATATTTTTTATTTATTTATTAAAACTTTATGCACAAGTTACAAGACTGCACAACGGCGGACTTAATGCCATAGGCATTTTCTACCAGTCTACCTTAGGGTGATGCAGAGACAATAAACAGTAGGTGCAATAACAGAAAAAAGACTAGAAAATATTTTAATTTAAAACATGTAGGAATAAATACTTATATACATACACATAATAAACTTTATAAAGTTAAGAGAGATAAACAAGAAAAACTACAACAACTCAGTTCTGAGACGAATCTGCCAACTTCTTGCGTATATGTTCCCGAGCTTTCACTTTGAAAGTGAACTGACTGGTCACCGTCCTGATACTCTGAGGGAGCGCATTCCAAAGGAAAACCGCCTGGACAAAGAAATATGATTTTATAAAACCAGAGCGGTGCGAAGGACATCGTAAAAGACAATTATTAGCGGAACGAAGATTCTTGCTGTGCGCAGAGCATAAATATTGACAGTTAGACGTCAGATAAGAAGGAGAAGTGGGTTTGTGAAGAAGAGAAAACAGGGTTGTCAAAGCCCTCAATTCTCTACGCTGCCGGATGGGTAGCCATCTTAAAAATGATCGATGTGAAGATACATGATCATACTTGCGGAGATTGAAGGCGAATCGAATGCAGTTATTAAGAAGTCGGTCAGTTTATTGAGGAGATCTGCATTCAGGTCATAGTAGCACACATCACCATAGTCAATTATGGGGAAGATTAGGGACTGTACAAGCATTGCCTTAATGTGTGATGGGAGAACATTTTTCAACCGGTAAAACGACCGCAACGTTCCGGTGACTTTCTTGCTCACAATCGCGACCTGCTTACGCCAGTCAAGACAAGTGTCAACATGCAAACCCAGATCCTTGACATCAGAGCCAAACGGGATCACTGTGCCGTCAGAGGTCACCGGTGGCACCGCTAACCCATTCAGCCTTCTCAAACTATGGGGGCTCCCTACAATAATAGCCTGGCACTTGGTTGGGTTAACCGCCACACCGAAACGATCAGTACCTCTACCATGAGATGTCTTCGAAAAATGACGCGCTAGCGTTGAACTCGCTAGCGTGCTAACGTGGATCAAATAGATTTCGATAATGCTTGCACCATGAGATTTACGGAATCTTACGCAGGCGCTAAGGTAAGCTCGATAGATCGTGTCCTCTAGCTAACTTCACTCTGCTCCTTAGAATACTTTCGTCTATGCTTCACTACTTATTTTTGTTCCTTTCTTTCTCACTAATAAGAAGAGAGAACGGCTTGTAAGCTCAAAATGTAGTGTTATCGCTATGCTAAAAATGTTAAGACCGTCAATATCACAAAATAAACCGACAAAATAGAAAAGTTGACGGTTAGTGGACTACTTATGGTATTTAGTGGTTTTTGAATTTTTATTCCTTATAATATATCACTGTCGCCATTCAATTTATTATTTTGTTTATTGACGTTTTGTCACAGAGTGCGTTGTGTGGTTAGAAAGTTTAAAACAATAGATTATTTGGATTATATTTTAATAAAATGAGGACCAGTGTCTCACAGTTTCAATTGTTGGTAGAGTACATGGAAAGGTATGTTTCTACTTTCTATTAAATTATTTTAAAACGTATTAGAATTCCCAAATAGTTGCCCCTCAACGCAGGTAGATTTGCCAAGCCACTCGAAACTTTGAAAGTGTAATAAGTGAGCTAAGTTCAAGTGTCTAAAAATACTAAAGACGTGAGGAATGCAACAAATAAACAAAAAAATGGTTATGAGTATGATTTGACTAAATTTAATTTAAAGGCACAGCTTGCTAGTACGTAAAATATAAATAATAGTATAGTCTAGGTAAAAGCCACGTCGTTGGTCTTCAGATTCCGCGACCACTATCATATTCCATGCTAAATAAGCTCTTGCAGACATTATTTTCGCTTTATTACACACAAAAACGTATATAATTTTAACATAAACATATGTTTCACACGTCAAAATGCTAGTGAGCAACGTAACTATTATCGCAAGCGTATTGATCGATAGCGTCTGTAGAATTAGCGAGTCATGGTACCGTTTTGTATGGCGACAGCTGAAAAACGTTAGTAACTATCGAATAGATTACGTTAGGTTTTTAACCTATCGAAATCTATGGTGCTCGTGGTACGTATTTTAATTCATTCTGTGACCGGTAGGGGCGCTATACAATATTTCATACAAATAATTTACGGAGACGCTAGCGAGTTTTAGCTGCGTAAACTCATGGTAGAGGTACAGACCAGTTTTTGACCACACGTAAATCCCGGTTTAGCTCCTCGATCGCACCGGATAAGCTGTCAACACCTGCCTGACAGTAGAGCTGTAAGTCATCAGCGTAAAGATGATACGCACACTGAAGTTCGGTAGTTATGAGATCTATAAAAATTGAGAACAAAAGTGGAGATAAAATACCGCCTTGAGGGACGCCAGTTTCAAGATTACGCCAGCTGGAGTTAGAGTCACCAGCAAGAACTGACTGTTGACGCCCCCGAAGATAGGAAGAAAACCATTTCAAAACCTCGGGAGAGATCATGAGATAGGAGAGGATGGATAAAAGGACTTCGTGACTGACGGTATTGAAAGCATTCGAAAAATTGATCAGCACTAAAACCGTAACTTTAGTGTCTTCCATTCCTCGCCTTATATCGTCAGTCACTTTAAGGAGAGCAGAAACGGTACTGTGCCCAGGCCTGAACCCGGATTGTAATGGACTGATGAGGGAGTTATTGTGAATAAAGTGGGAGAATTGCTTGTGTACACAAGCCTCCAATACTTTGGATAAAAAGGGAAGAATAGAAATTGGACGAAAGTGACTGGGAAGTGTGGGATTAGGAATTTTAGGTAGTGGTCGAACATGGGCTTTCCGCCACAGGGAGGGGAAAACACCGGAGTAAAGGGAAAAGTTGACTATATGGGAAATTGCAGGAAGGAGCTGATCAACAACTGTCACGATCATGTGCCGACTGATGTTGTCACAGCCAAAGGCTTTGGATTTAATGGAAAGGATAATCTTTTTGATCTCTCCCGGATCGACTGGGGTGAAGGCAAAGGAAGTAATATTGGGTCGCGTCAGACCAGCAAGGTAGTCAAGGGTTTGACATTTTGTTAGACTATCGAGGGTGGGAGCAGTGGAGAAATGACGATTTAGATCGTCTAAACCAAATGTTTTAGGAAGGTCTGAATGCCGCGATCTGCCGATACCTAGAGTTCCAAGGAATTTCCAGATATCAGCAGGAGAAGCCGAAGTGATATTATCTAGAATGTGGCGGCGTTTAGCGTTGCGTATCATCTGATTACAACGATTGCGAGCAGTTTTGAAGAGGGTCCAATTATCATCCAAACGATTCTTCTTAAACCTCCGAAACGCGCTGTCCCTTCGTCGCATCGCCATCCGAACTCCTCCATTCATCCATGGCGCAGGTGGGCGCTTCAGCTTGACTCTCCTGATAGGAGCGTGGGTGTCGTACAGCTTAACTACAACATTATTAAAAAAAGTAACTTTATCGTCAACTGTAGTGGCTTCCTCCAGGGATGTCCAGTCAATATTGGAAGCGTCTTGTGACAGCTTTTCACTATTCATCCGCACAAAGGCACGCCTGTACTGGAAGGTAGGTTTGGGTTTAGGAGGTTTAAGGACATAGGACAGAAAAATAAGGTCGTGATGGGAAAAACCAGGAGCGTCAAGCTGACCATGTGAGGAGACTAGGGAAGGATTGGAGGTGAGGATCAAGTCGAGCCAAGTATCATCACCGGAAGTGTTGTGATGGGTTGGATGGAGAGGCAACACTTGCATACTAGCTGACTCGACCAGATGGAGAAGTTTACGGGATCGATGGGAGTTGTGGGCAAGGAGATTGGTATTGAAATCCCCCATGACGATGTGATGTGCGTACTCCGAACCTAAAGATTCTAGGACCGATTCGAATTCAGTGAAGTAATCAAGTGAGGGGGGACAGTACACAACACCAAGAACGGTTTTTGCTCCCTTGACACAAACTTCTAGAAAAAGAAACTCAGCCGAATCATTACAGGAAGAAGTAGAGAGAATTTTAAAAGGAAAGTCTGTACGGTGATATATAGCTACACCACCCCCTCTCTTACCGACTCGGTCATTCCGTAACAGGCCGAATCCTGGGAGAGGGTAAGTGGTGGATAGAAGTTCAGGTTTTAGCCAGGTTTCAGAAATCAGAACGGCGTGGACGTCGTGGTTCGTGAAAGTTTCATACAGTTCATTATAGTGGCTTGGAATGCTTTGAGCATTTATATGACAAACATTAAACAGCCGGCCAGTATTTTGATTGAATCTATGATGTAAAAGTTCACCAAGGGTTTCCGTAACAGAACAAAAGCTATCATCACCAGAAGAGGCAGTAGATTCGTTGGCAGAGATAAAAGAATCGTTATCAGAAAATTTTGTCATAGATACAAATAGAGTATAAATACAATAAAAACAGATATAAATACTAAATAAAAATTAATATTGTAACGCGCTGTCCATTTAGCTCTGCACTTTACCCTTCCCCCCCCCCGCCTCCGCACCGCGCAGACCACGCGGTTGTCTCCGCTGCCGAGCGACAGTCCGCCCACGCGCACGGTATAGCGCACTCGCGACCATTGTCGGAATATATGTAGAAGTAAAGATTATAGTTTTTTTTGTATTTTGTGTACTGCAAGATAATAAACGTTATAAGTGGCGCCCAACGTGGGGCCGCGAACCAGTTAAAACAAGTTTGTGCCGGTCGACCGTTAACGTTTTTCGGTGTTCCTACCTACCTACTTACGAAAAAAAAAAAGTGAAGATGCCTCCACGTAAAGTACGAACGGACCCAAAGGCAAGTGACGCTGACGCGCACTCCAGCTCGGATGAAGAAACCAGAAAACCTTCGCCAGTGCTCATGTCTGGTGACCAGCTGACTTCATTTCTTACCGCCTTCGCGAATACTCAGGCGGAAGCAAATCGGCAGCTCGTCGAATCCCTCATGGCATCGCACGTGGCACGTGGTTTTTCCGCGGCAACGCCCTCACCGACACCGTCGTCGACTAGCAAATCAGGGAACATGTCCAAGTGTACGGCACGCTTTGATGAATCGAACCGAGATCCTGAAATCGTGGAAGCCTTCATCGACTCCGTCGAGATGTACAAAGAGTGTGCATTGGTTAACGATGACCTTGCGCTTCGTGGTCTCCCGATGCTGCTCCATGGCGAAGCTGCAGTATGGTGGTGAGGGATCCGGACGGAGGTGTCCTCGTGGTCTGAAGCCGTCAGACAACTACGTAGTATGTATGGTACTCCGTGTCCCGCTCACAAGTTATATCGAAAGATATTCGCTAACGAACAAAATGAAGAACTCGCGGACTCCTTCATTGTACGTATACGAGGCATGATTGCTAAGTTTCCTTACGAATTACCCGAAGAAGCTAAGATAGACATGATATACGGATTATTACATAAACGTATTCGAAAGCGATTACCCCGGGACACGGTTAGCAGTTTTGAGTCGCTAATCGACAAAGCCCGAGATATAGAAGAATCCATCACGGAGAATTCCAGTGCAAGTACTTCCTTGCAGTCGGCGTCAGCGGAGACGACACCGCGCGAGCGGTACGCGCGGGACGGCTCGCGGGTGCCGCCGCCGCCGCGCGCCGCGCCCATGTGCATCAATTTGGCGGGAAACGGTGCGACGTCCCCGTCGCTCAGTGGTGCGGGAGTGCAGCAGTTGATCTCGCGTTCGCAGGTTCGATCCGTACGTAATACGCGTAACGAAGTGCAAAGTGCCGATAAAAATAATACCGCGAGTGAATCAAAGTTATTCTGTGTGTATTGTAAAGGTAGAGGTCATACGCGTGATTCGTGTCCAAAGAAAGACTCTAAAGTATCGTCTAGTAATAATAAGTCTAGCCTTATTTGTTATGGTGTGGTGAAAAAGGGTTTGTACGAGCAAATTGTCCTACATGTAAAAGTAATGTATCGAGTTTGAGTTGTAATGTTACTAGTTCAGATGAACCACAACCTCAACATAATGTATTCTATTCACTTACCACGACACAAGACTGTTGTAATGTAAGTAGTACTTCGAATAATATCATCACGCAAGACCGACCTATATAACCTGAGGGGTCCGAACGCCTCCTGCCGGAGGCTCTACGCGGGGGTCGTGCGGTCCATGGCCCTTTATGGGGCCCCGGTGTGGGCGCGTTCTTTGAGGCGGCGAGGCGCCCACTACCTGAACGCGCCCCAAAAGGTGATAGCCATAAGGCTAATCCGCGGGTACCGCACGATCTCCGGTGAGGCGGCTAGCCTCCTTGCCGGATTGCCGCCATGGGATCTGGAGGCGATAGTCCTCGCGCGCCTGCACGAATGGCGCGCGGAGGCACTAAGTCGGTTGGAAACTCCGCTGCCGCGGCAAATTGCCGCTCAGCGGACAGACCTCCGGCGTGATCTCATGGCGACATGGAGAGAGCGACTGTCGCAACCCCGTGCAGGGCACGCCACCATAGTGGCGATAAGTCCCCTCTTTGAGGAGTGGCTAGAGAGGCGCCACGGCGCCCTCACCTACCGCCTGACGCAGGTCCTCACCGGACACGGTTGTTTCGGGAGGTTCCTGCACCGGATCGGGCGGGAGGAAACGCCCGGGTGTTTCCATTGTGAGGATCGTCCGGAGGACACGGTGGAACATACCGTGGAGGTCTGCCCCGCTTGGGCGGAGCACCATCGTGTCCTCGTTGCGGCGATCGGCGGCGGCGATCTCTCGCGTCCGGCCCTGGTTCAAGCCATGGTCCGGAGCGAGAGGGAATGGGAAGCCGTCACCTCCTTCTGCGAAGCAGTCATGCTAGTGAAGGAGGTGGCGGGACGTGAGAGGGAAAGAAC
Organism: Noctua comes; assembly: GCA_963082995.1. Taxonomy (NCBI): domain Eukaryota; kingdom Metazoa; phylum Arthropoda; class Insecta; order Lepidoptera; family Noctuidae; genus Noctua; species Noctua comes. The sequence continues at coordinate 5,098,126 of OY720293.1, forward strand.
CTCACGTCCCAGCCGCCGCGGGAGACGCCCTGGGCGTCGGGGGTCACGTGGTGGCTCCCGGCCACCGTAGGCGCGGGCCTGTGGACGGCGAGCTATGGGCTAGCTCGCCGTCCGGCCGTCTTCTGACGACAGGCCGTGTCGATGGCGCGTTCGTGTTCCACGCGCGCCTCAAAGAGATGTTAGCAACGATGTAGGGGTCTGCAAGGACCGATGCCTGCCAGGGCTGCGGGACTGTTCGAAAGAGATACCGTGGCCCTGGAACACAAAGGGCAAAGAAGGAACATGGATGGGTTTTAGTCAGTACAAGTCTGACACTCCCTTCCGCTCCGCCCAGGGTGGGGGGGGGTCATTTGATGATTTCCCATCCGAAAAAAAAAAAAAAAAAAAAAAAGACCGACCTATATTGAATATTGAGATATTAGGTTATAGTGGTTCAGCGCTTATAGATACAGCCGCCCGACGTAGTATCGCGGGTTCAACGCTGTATGCACTTCTTTTACGTTTAAATGTTAAATTTAAATCGCAGATTATGTCGGTTAGACTGGCTGATGGTAGTATTCGTACGAATATTGTGTTGTTAACATGTGTTAATGTGAATTGTATGTCTTTGTGTATTCCTGTTGAGTTTGTTGTGTTTCCCGATGCCTCAAACAACGAAACGCTATTAGGTATAGATTTCATTACTGAGTCTAAGTTGGTCTTGAATTTTTCTTCTATGACATGGTATACAGCTGATCGGCCTCAGGTCATTCACCCCCTACTGATGGAGAGTTCTCGCGAGGTGGTGGAATGTGCCTCTCTCAACCTACTGAGGGGAGACGAGGGCACTCTGTTGACTGAGGAGGAGCGTGGTGGTTTGGAGAATTTGCTTGGTGAGTATGCCGATATTTTTGATAAAAACGGGGAACCGACTCAATTTGCCGAACATCATATCGATACGGGAGATCATCCTCCTATTGCCGTGCCGCCATACCGTGTTACGCCAGCGAAGAAGGAGTTAATTCGCGTCGAACTAGATAAGATGCTAGAAGATGGAATTATTGAGGAGTGCGAGTCTGCATGGTCGGCACCGATTGTTTTGGTACCTAAGTCCAATGGTGGGTATAGATTTTGTGTTGATTATAGACGGCTCAACGCCGTTACGAAAACAGATGCGTATCCTATGCCTCGTATTGACGAGTTGCTCCAGTCTACCAAGAAGGGTTGCGTGATGAGTACCTGTGACCTTCGGAGTGGCTATTGGCAATGCAGAGTTAAGGATCAGGATAAAACCGCATTTGTCACGCCGTTTGGTACGTACCGGTTCTTACGAATGCCTTTTGGACTGAAGAATGCGCCGGCTACGTTCCAGAGGCTTATTGACCGCTTCCGTTCAGGATCATCACTCAAGGATATCATCGTACTGACGTACCTTGATGATATACTTGTGATATCTGAATCGTATGCTCGTCATTTGCTTGATCTTCGTGTGGTATTTGACCGTCTCCGCTTATTTAAGCTCCGTGCGAATCGGGACAAGTGTCTTCGCCAGAGAGAAGGTTAAGTACCTCGGACACGTAATCTCACCTGAAGGTATATCCCCGGATGAGGAGAAGGTGCTTGCTGTAGTAGGTATGAAAAAGCCTACTTGCCTTCAACAGCTGCGCACCTTCCTCCAGACGTGTTCATGGTTTCGCAAATTTATACCAGACTTCGCGAAAGTGGCTGAACCACTTACTCGCTTAACTAAAAAGTCTCAGGCGTGGGTATGGAGTTTGGAGCAAGGTAAATCTTTTGAAACTCTTAAGAAACTCCTGACCACGGCCCCCATTCTTGTACAAGCGGATTATACGAAACCATTCGTATTGCGGACTGACGCCAGTAATTATGCACTAGGCGCAGCCTTACTCCAGGGGGAGTTACCGAATCAGGAACATCCAATAGAATATGCCAGCCGTCTGCTCACTCCGGCCGAGCAGAATTATTCCACCACGGAGAGGGAGGCTCTCGCAGTGGTGTGGGCAGTAGAACGTTTCCGAGGGTACATCGATGGTCACCAGGTCAACGTGATAACAGATCACCAACCCTTGAAATGGCTCTTTACCCTCAAGTCCCCAAGTGGCAGATTAGTACGTTGGGCCTTGAAGTTGCAATCTTTCAACCTGCTTATCGAGTATGCCCCAGGTAAGGTTAACGTACTTGCCGATACGCTCAGTCGTCCCGTGACATCAGATGGTCCTGCATCTGAATCGTCTATCTGTCCTGTTGTTGTTAATGTACCGCGCTGGAATGCATCCTCCACCCGTGATGCGCAGTTAGCTGATCCGGAAGTTGCAAAGATCATCCATGACCTCGAAGGTAAGGATGAACCTCCTGAATCAAGGTGTTCTGTATCGGTATGTCCCTGATACTGATTCCGAGGATCCTCAACTCGTCGTACCGGAGAGCCTGCGGAATGAAGTCATGATCGAATGTCATGACTCGCCTACCGCCGGTCATGGTGGTATTGATAGAACAATACATCGTATCTCGCAACGTTTCTATTTTCCTGGTATGAAACGGTTTGTAACCGAGTACTTGAAGACCTGCATCGAGTGTCAACGCTACAAACCATCGACACTCAAACCAGCCGGCTTGCTTCAAACCCCTGTCCCGTCTCAAAGATTTGAAACTATCGCAACTGATCTTTTTGGTCTGTTGCCTAAAGGACCCCAAGGTGAGAGATGGATCCTCATAGTGGAGGACACCACCAGTAAGTGGGTGGAAGTCTTCGCTCTCACCGAAGCTACAGCAGAGGCGTGTGCTAAAACTTTGGTCAATGAAGTATTTATGAGATTTGGTCTTCCTAGACGGATGATTTCTGATAACGGAGTGCAATTTGTGGCAGATGTTATGCAGAAGGCAATGTTTGTTCTAGGTGTGAAACAAAGTCTGGTGCCCTTATATCATCCCGAGGCGAATCCTGTTGAGCGGAAAATAGGGATCTAAAGGCTCAACTCGCCATCTTAGTGGAAGGTCGCCATCAAACTTGGCCGGAGGTACTACCGTTTATACGGTTTGCCTTCAATAGTTCAGTAACTAAGTCTACAGATCATACCCCAGCTTACTTGACTTTCGGTCGTGAGCTACGGTCACCCCTAACTGCTCAGGCAGACTTAAAAGCAGTAGTGGAATCCGAGAATTTTGTTCCCCAAATTACGCCTTATCTGCTCAAACTCGCAGACACCGTCTCGACAGCCAAAGAGACTCTGGAACGGCAACAAGATGTCCGTAAGACATATGCCGATAAGGGTCGGACGTCAACCCATGAATACCTGGAAGGAGACCTAGTCCTAATGCGGACCCATACGCTTAGTAATGCAGCAAAGGGAGTCACATCGAAATTTAATCCAAAACGAGATGGGCCGTACGTCATCTCTAAAAAGGTGAGTCCTACCACATACCTCCTAGCACATGATAAGACAGGGGAAATCTTCGGTAAGTATCACGTGTCAGATTTACGTCCTTACCATGCTAGGGAGGGTAAATGTCCTGAGCCGATTATTCCTAAACGAAATAGAGGTCGCCCCCGGAAGGTAACCTAACTGCCGCGCTCTTGTTATCATTTTTGTTTGACCACTCGGGAGACCCTTTCCTGGTCAAAAGGGGGAGAGTGTAACGCGCTGTCCATTTAGCTCTGCACTTTACCCTTCCCCCCCCCGCCTCCGCACCGCGCAGACCACGCGGTTGTCTCCGCTGCCGAGCGACAGTCCGCCCACGCGCACGGTATAGCGCACTCGCGACCATTGTCGGAATATATGTAGAAGTAAAGATTATAGTTTTTTTTGTATTTTGTGTACTGCAAGATAATAAACGTTATAATATAAATATATACTAAAAAGAGAACTACACGAAATACTGGTAGGACGTTTGCATCTCTGCACCACCCGCCAGCTAACATCATTATTACAGACAGTGAACACAAAAAGAAATAAAATAAAGAAAAGTAACAAAGATAAAGGTATTCGGAACGCACCCTTCGAGCATTCAACAGCATCCATTTACATAACGACAGACATTATAATTTTTTTCGTGAACGTATCCGAACTCAGGAAACGTCACCTATGACGTTTACTCTGACTGACAACACGACCTATCATAACAATAGTTGTCAATAAAACATGCAAAGTAAAAAGAGAAACAAAATAAAAATAATAAATTGAAAATGTAAGTCCTATTGAGGGTAAAAATTGCAAAGTTGCAAAGTGCGCTACTTGTAAATTGTCAACTCAGAGACGTACGAGGAGAAAGAAAACAGAAACTAATACTGAACTACAATGCCAAATTACAAAAAGAAAATAGAGGTTATCATAATCAAACAATAGAAGAGAGCAAACTATAAGGTAAGAAATTCTAATTACTAAATTGACGCCTGATGCATGAATGCTGTGTTTAATAATATATGAATTGATACCATAACTAACGCGTCTTGTTTTTCAGGCTATCTCCAGTCGTTTGAACACCGGGATACTTCACCAGCAGCGGGCTCAGTTCTTTATATGATGTCACCTTATGTCTGCTTCCATCGGGGGCTTTAATAACGATGACACCGTCCTGAGTCCAGCACGACCGCATAGTAAAGTGGTGCCGCGCCTTCCCAAAGATGGATTGTCGGGTCCTAGTTAAAAACTCCTTGACGGAAATGGATAACCCCTTCAGCCCTGTCTTAGCTCTCCAGACCGCCGACCTGTCGTCATAGCTCGAGAACTTGACTAGGATATAATACAATACAATACAACAGTAATTTATTTCTCTCAAAAAGGTACAATTTTGGTAATGGTATTTAGAATTACAGGTAGATTCAAACCTTTGTGAGAGCTGGAGTCTATACTGGGCCTATGGCGATCCTTTTTGGCTACGCCAAGTCTGTGGCAGACCTTTATGGAGGATGCAGTGATACTTTTGAGAGACAGCTTCTTGCTAATCACCTCCAGGATCACTGTGCTGCTGACTTCTCCTTCAACCTCTGCTATGCCCTGGAAAATGAGTGCCTTCCGCCGATGCCTGGTCTCCAACCCGTCAACCTGTCTGGCACACTCGCTGATCTGTTTCCTGAGTAGACTCAGCATGCTGAAGTTCAGCTCCCTGAAGGTGCGAAACTCCTCGGCTACCCTCGCGACGGTGTCCTTGGCAGGTCCTGCACACTGTATCTGCGCTTCTAACTCACTCATCTTCCGAATAAAGCTATCTTCTAAGGTCTTCTGTGCAGATAGTATCTCGTCAAATTGAGACATTGTTCCTAAAGTTAGTGTCCACTTGTGTCCGGTTACAGTGAGAATAGTTTTGTGATATGATGAGCTGGCAGGTGGTGTATAATTATTGCTTGAGTCACATAAACGTGCTGCAAACGTTAGTACCCGTTATGTATAGGCGATACACTGATAATATATAAAAAAATAGTGAAAAATACTGTAAATTACTATTTTAAATATAAATCAATCCCAGAGCTACGTCTGTCTTTTTTCTACACCTACCCGCGACGCGTTTTAGTTTCTGTTACTTATTTCTCGCACCTTCCAGTGATTTTTTTGTAAAAATCTGTAATGTACAGACACGGAAAGTCTACGATTTTATTATATGTATTTTATTATATGAATTTATATTATTTATTATTTATGATGAAATAAACGCTAAATAATACCCAGAACAATGCTTCTTATTTTGTTATATTTCGATTTTGAATACAATGGGGGGTTTTTACGTGATGTGCGCACAAACGAACAGACAAACCGACAAACAGACAAAAATTTAAAAAAAAATTAGTTTCTGTTACTTATTTCTCGCACCTTCCAGTGATTTTTTTGCAAAAATCTGTTATGTACAGACACGGAAACTACGATTTTATTATATGTATTTATATTTATTATTATATTTTTGCAAAAATCTGTAATGTACAGACACGGAAAGTCTACGATTTTATTATATGTATTTATTATTTATTTATTATTATTATTTATTATTATACATTTATATTTATTTATTATTTATTATTATTATTTTGGGTAACATGTTCTGTTTTTTAGCTTTTTGGCTAGTTTAAGCTACGTCAACGGGCCTTAACCAAGTCAACGTAGCGTATGTGTGACGTGTGTGTCATGTGTGTGTCATCATCATCATCATCATTTCAGCCGAAAGACGTCCACTGCTACTACCGCCTGACGCAGGTCCTCACCGGACACGGTTGTTTTGGGAGGTTCCTGCACCGGATCGGGCGGGAGGAAACGCCCGGGTGTTTCCATTGCAAGGATCGTCCGGAGGACACGGTGGAGCACACCGTGGAGGTCTGCCCCGCTTGGGCGGAGCATCGTCGTGTCCTTGTAGCGGCGATTGACGGCGGCGATCTCTCGCGTCCGGCCTTGGTTCAAGCTATGGTCCGGAGCGAGAGGGAATGGGAAGCCGTCACCTCCTTCTGCGAAGCAGTCATGCTAGTGAAGGAGGTGGCGGGACGCGAGAGGGAAAGAACTTCACGTCCTAGCTGCCGCGGGAGACGCCCTGGGCGTCGGGGGTCACGTGGTGGCTCCCGGCCACCGTAGGCGCGGGCCTGTGGACGGCGAGCTATGGGCTAACTCGCCGTCCGGCCGTCGAGCTATGGGCTAGCTCGCCGTCCGGCCGTTTCTTATGACGACAGGCCGCGTCGACGGCGCGTTCGTGTTCCACGCGCGCCTCAAAGAGATGTCAGCAACGATGTGGGGGTCTGCAAGGGCAAACGCCTGCCAGGGCTGCGGGACTGTTCGAAAGAGATTCCGTGGCCCTGGAACACAAAGGGCAAAGAAGGAACATGGATGGGTTTTAGTCAGTACAAGTCTGACACTCCCTTCCGCTCCGCCCAGAGTGGGGGGGGGGGTCATTTGATGATTTCCCATCCGGAAAAAAAAAAAAAAAAGGTCTAATAATTTGAGGCTATGGTGGAGGTGGTTGGGTATAACACCTGTGGTGGAGACTACTACGGGCACTACGTACACTTTTTCCTGTCTCCATATTCTGGTCACCTCTTCTTTCAATTCTGCATATTTACTAATTTTATCACCAATTGTTTTTTGTAAATTATGTCAAAATCAAAATCAAAATCAAAGCATTTATTTCAAATAGGCCAGTTACAGGCACTTTTGAATTGTCGAAACAAAGACAACAATAGCTACATTCCCAGTCACAAGGCATAAAAACTGTGAAAGTACTGTAGTTGCCCATTCCCTAACGTAGATCTCTATGGAGAAGAACGGGCAAGAAACTCCATAGACACTCTTTTAAATCAGAATACTTTTACAAATTCTTTGTTACATGATTCATGTTGAGATGGTACATTATGTAAGAACGATGTAGCAAGATGTGGACGTTAAAAGTGTCCATAGTAAACAATCTATACATATAATCTTAATCTATACATATAAAATTCAAAGTCCTGACTGACTGACTGACTGACTGACTGACTGACTGACTGACTGACTGACTGACTGACTGACTTATATATCAACGCACAGCCCAAACCACTGGTCCTAGAGACATGAAATTTGGACAGTGTACTCTTTGTGAAGAGTAGGTATCCACTAAGAAAGGGTTTTTCGAAATTCCAAACCTAAGAGGGTGAAATGGGGTGTTAAATTTTCTATGAAACTTTTTATTCTCTGAGTCGATTGACTTGAAAATGTGTCTACATATACTTCAGTTAAAATGATGAGATACGTGTATCACAGTTTTTTTTAAATCATCCCCCAATTTAAAATTCAATGTCCTGACTGGCTGACTGATACATCAACGCACAGCCTAAACCGCTGGTCCTAGAGACATCAAATTTGGAGAATGTACTGTTTGTGGAGAGTAGGTATCCACTAAGAAAGGGTTTTTTGAAATTCCACCCCTAAGAGGGTGAAATGGGGTGTTGAATTTTCTGTGAAACTCTCTCGAGGTCGATTGACTTGAAAATGTGTCTACATATACTTCAGTTAAAATGATGAGATATGTGTATCACAGTTTTTCCAAAATCATCCCCCAATTTAAAATTCCATGTCCTGACTGGCTGACTGATATACCAACGACGCACAGCGCAAACCGCGGGTCCCAGAGACATGAAAATTGGAGGGTGTATTCTTTGTGAAGAGTAAGTATCAGTTTTTCTAAATTCCTACCCCTTAGAGGGTGAAATGGGGTATTGAATTTTCTCTGAAACTTTTATTCTTAGGGTCGATTGACTTGAAAATTTGTGAACATACTCTTCAGATAAAATCCAGTAAATCCGGTGTACAATCTCAAACCAAGGTATCAATATTTCACGAATCTAATTTAATTGATATGACTTCAAAAAATAAAATAAAAAAAACTATGTATCTATCTATCTATACATATAAAATTCAAAGTCCTGACTGACTGACTGACTGACTTATATATCAACGCACAGCCCAAACCACAGGTCCTAGAGACATGAAATTTGGACAGTGTACTCTTTGCAAAGAGTAGGTATCCACTAAGAAAGGGTTTTTCGAAATTCCACCCCTAAGAGGGTGAAATGGGGTGTTGAATTTTCTATGAAACTTTTTATTCTCTGAGTCGATTGACTTGAAAATGTGTCTACATATACTTCAGTTAAAATGATGAGATACGTGTATCACAGTTTCTATTCGAAAACTATTGATCAAATTGTGAATTCAACAAAGAAACAACGGTGAATTATTGTGTTTTCAACCGTCAATTTAACGGTCAATTGTATCGTCTGTAGAACAAAGAAATGACCTTTGGACTGTACTCGACGCATCAACCAACCGAAACCCAGATGTGATCAACAATTTCAACTGTTTCAAACATGTTCACTTAGCCTAGCGGTCACATTACCGAATAAGGCGAGGCAAGACTTGTGGTCGCAAGTTCGATCCCCGCTAGGCGATAAACTTTTTCCATTTTATTTTCTAATTCAAAATAATTTAATTTGTACCTATAATGAATTCTTTCGAGAATATCACGCTACGAAGAACACGAACTCGGTCATTAGCGGAGACTACATTCGAAAAGTCTAGTATAAATAACTCGACGCTAGATGGCAGCACTAATAGTCTACCAAATATGTCCGACGATGAAAGTGACGAAACACAAGATCTTAAATGTCAAGTAGAAAAACTTAAATTGGATTTATTATCAGCCCATGAAGAGATTAACTTACTGTCCATTGAGAATAGTAGTTTAAAATCATCACTGATTGAAATCACAAACAAATGTGAGCTCTTAAAAAAAACAGCGAAGATGCTAACAACCGACGTAGGCTCACCAAAATCAAAGACGAGACAGTTATCAACTCCTTTAAAGCATTCAACACAACAAACGACTGTTGAAGATTTAACTTCCCTGAGAAAATCTATGGCTAATTCGGTAAGACCTACATCAGCCAAAAAAGGATCCAAGAATACTCGCGAATACATGCTCTGGAACCTCAAGATACGCATCTACATAATAGTGTCACTCCGGAAGTACAAACATTACCGACGATTACTAACAGCCACCTCAAAACGTCATCTGAAATCCGTAAACAGGATCACAGAAAAATATGTATGTCGCCGCAAGAGCGTCTATCTGCTAAGAATATTAGTTAATTTAATTAATAACCAACTTATAATGTCTCATCCATCATAATATTGATCGTGCCATCTGTGGGTTCCAAGAACAATTATTACAATGACCTGTATCGATTGACAGAAGAGATAAGCGCCATCTAATGGTCTCTGTATTAACTAGTACTGAGATCTTATCACGAACTCGTGATAAGATCTTCTGAAGATTAATTTATTAAACGAAAGTCTAGCTAGAACTATAGTTAAAATTAAGACAAGCAAATATTTGACAATTGGGATTTTAACAATTGCACATTTAACACTAAGATTTGTTTTGAGGCAACATTCCACAATATTGTGGAAGATGGCGCCGAATACGATTTTAATGATCAATAACTCAATTTATAATTTGAAACTACAACTAAATCAGTTTCTGTAACTAATTACAAACTAAAAAGTAACAAGATTATTTTACAGAGCAATGTATTAGTGAAAGACCTGTTTGTATTAAATCCTTTGATCTGCCAGAAATGGTTTTAAGCAAGATCCCATTGTTGTAAAAAGTAATGAAGCCACTAATTAGTTTTAACTCAATAATGCCTTTGCATTTATGAATATTGGCATCGTTTAATTATTAGAGTAATTAATTGTGAAGTATTCTAGTATTGTTTGTAAGGTTTAATGAACTTACTATGTTATAAATTACTGTACTGGCGGTGTGGTACTTCCGCCCGGACAGAGAGAACACGCGTAGGTACAACGAGAAGTCGAGTTAGTTAGCTCGCGATTAGAAAACAATTGAAGTATAGAAATGAAGTGGTTTTTGAAGTGAACAATATTACGTTGTGTAAATGAGAACTGTAACACGAATTAAAAGAGTGTGTAAGGAGTTTCTTAGCCCGTTCTTCTCCTTATGAACAATCATGTTTGCGAACGGGTGGCTCAACTTGTAAATGGTTTAATAGAAATAAACGTTTGAAGTTTGAGTCAAGTATTGTGTGTGATTTAAACTACCCAACTACCTATCTATCAACAAAAGAATCATGTCACACGAAGACAATATGGCGGAATGGCGGATGGCGCCGATATTTGGGATTAGCGTCCTCCTACTCCATTCTCTGTCATAATATCAGAAGAGGTGATAACTCTTGCGCGCTGCTCATGCATGCCGGACATCTGAAGACTTACATGGAACTGCGAAACTTACTTGCATGGTCATGGCCGAGGGCGTGCCTTAAGACTTGATATGGAATCGTAAACATGATGCTTTCCAAGAGCGAGCGACTTGGCTGCCACAGCCAATGTACGGTGGCAATGGACAGGAAGATACTGCAGACTATGACAGTCAAAGAGTTGGCTGCATTTTTATCCAAGTGGCTGACAGTCATTAACATGATAATATTATGGCTTAGTGCAACTTGAACACACAACCCAAGTCAGACCCTAAGAACACATTATGAAAATGAAATTTACATCTCTAAACAAACAATGAAGTTGTATGTGACGGACAACTTAATAGTGCACTCAAAATTACTAACATTAACAGCACAGAATGACCGAACAGCAGAATAAAAATTGGACACCGGGAAAGCATAACGATAGATAAACCTGCTGATGGATACCCACATCAATCCCGGGAAGTATTTTGTTTTTATAAATTTTAGTATTTTGTTACTGTAGATATTTACAGTTAACATTATTTTATCTTGTCACATCACACACTGGCTAGGTTAATGCCACCTTTAACTTGACACCTGTGGATGTGAAATAATAAGTTAACACAACAGCTTTAATCACTCCATTTAATTCATTCACTAAGAGCTCAATGTAATTATTGAAATCCAGTAATGATGTGTTAGAAACTTAACTCATGGATCAGATTTAACTTTTTAATTACTTGCATTAACAAAATAATTAACTAAGTGGTATCAACAAATTTTAAATCTTGTATTTGACTTTTCATTCGCAGTGACTACAAACATTCAATAGAGAATATTAATTTTTATTTGAACTTAGTCACATTTGACATTCACACTGTAGGTTTATGTCCCACAATCAGATATTGTTTGCATTAAGTGCAACGTTTAGGGCTTTTCAATGAAATGTCAAACAAGTTTTAGTTCAACAAGTTGTGACTATGAAATCTTAGTGCGATAAATCAACAGAAAGCAAAGCTTTCATTATGTTAACCCTTTTAATGGCAAAAGGAATATTTTTCCCACCATATTTTGCAGCTTATTAATTAATTAATGTGTTCCTGGCAGGTATTCTATTGTTGTTCAATGGTTATTTAAAGACTTATCAATCACTCATTAAATCCTCAAGGAAGATAAAAAAAAAAAAAAAAGTGACATTTATTTTCTACCAATAATACCTATGCCTATTTGGGATTATTTTCTGATTCCCAGATCGTTGTGCCCGTTAAAGGGTTAAAACATGAATGTTTTGTCGGTGTAATTACACAACCAATAGTTTTTAAAGAATTTCTGATCAGTTTAACTTTCCCATCTTAGTTTAATTAAGTTAATCTAAGTAAATAATTATTTCAAAACAATTGATTACCTACTTTATAACTTATCACTCCAACTAATTTAAACACTAGTAGGACTGCTTTGTTGGTCCAGTGGTCATGAGCCTTATTATTAAAGCATGAGGGCCTGGATTCGATTCCCAGGTCTGGCAAAGTGTCATTGGGTTTTTCCATCAGGAATTGCTCAGTAGTAGCCCAGACAATCATATTAATGGCAAATAGCAATATCGCTAAACAAGAGGCTCGGGCATGACTGGCAAAGTGTGGATGTATTATTTACACCTCTGCCTAACCCTTCAGGGATTGCAGGTGTGATGTTATGTTGGACATGTTTTCTTGCACTTTATTTACCTGCACTAACTACCTCCTTGGTCTAGTGGTCGCAAGCACACCTGCTGAGCACGATGTCTTGGGTTCGATTCCCAGGTGGGGCAAAGTGTTATTTGGTGTTTCGATTAGGAATTGCTCAGTAGCAGCCACAGCGTCTGGATTTATCAATCAATCAATCATTTTATTGGCAGGCAACTGAGTCCCATAGATAAAACCCAGATTATTGATTTATGCCCAGTTGTTGGCAATAGGCTCGCCCCCTATTACATTGTATTTAAACATAACTGGTAAAATGTGGGTGTACTATTAGGCACACCTCTACCTAACCTTTCGGGGATTATAGGCGTGATGTTATGTTATTTACTTGCATGACTTCTCACATTTCAGGTTCCAGGCAATTGTCTTATAATAGAGGAAATGATAACCTACTATCAAAGAAATTGAAACAAAATTGAAAGCAACTATAAGGAACTTGAGTCTTCTAAAACTATGCACCCAGTCACTCTCAAGATAGTGATGACATCAAGTGTGGAAGTACTAGACCACCGTCAATAAGAACACCTTTGAGAATAAGCTGGCTTACCAATGCATATCACAATTGGTTTTAGCCAACCAATACAATTTATTTTAATGCAAAGTGGCAACATTCCACCTGTTGACCACCACCTTTAAATATGTGATTCGACCAACAGTTTCAAAAACAACCAGCTTCATGGACTGTAGCCTGGTGAACAAATGACCGTGTCGCCAGCTATAAAATGAGGAACAGCATGGAAACAGCCAACCAAGGATAACTGTTTCAGTGTCTACACAGCATAAGCTAACATAAAAGGTGAGGAGTTTTCAAACTACTTGCTACACTTCACTGATACCTACAGTGTTACATCAATAGGCTTAATACAATAGCCAAATCAACGTGATGCTCATGCGTGATGAGTATTGTGTTGTGTATCCATTTTTGTTTTTGTAATCCTGCCAATTGTAAGCAACTACTAACAATAATAATAACAAAGTATTAGTACTCCTAACAGTAACTAATAAAGTAAAAAATAATAAAACTCACAACCAGCTATTGGTATCCATGGAGGAAACAATTAGCTCAATGAGTAATACAACAAATGAAAAACGATCCTATCAGCCGCCGTGGAGGCAACCGATAATGAACACAACAAATGACAAACAATCCTATCAGTAGCCACGGAGGCAATTGATAATGAACACAACACATGACAAATAATCCTATCAGCAGCCGTGGAGGCAACTGATAATGAACACAACAAATGACAAACAATCCTATCAGTAGCCATGGAGGCAATTGATAATGAACACAACACATAACAAACGATCCTATCAGCACCCGTGGAGGTAACTGATAATGAACATAACACATGACAAAATATTCTATCAGCAGCCGTGGAGGCAACTGATAATGAACATAACACATGATAAACTATCCTATCAGCAGCCGTGGAGGCAACTGATAATGAACATAACACATGAAACTATCCTATCAGCAGCCGTGGAGGCAACTGATAATGAAAATAACAAACTATTTGCGGCCGTGGAGGCATCTAATAAACAATACTCTCATGTTATCCTGCTGGGTCCACGGCGGACAAACCGCCCAGAGCCTGGTTCCTTATATCCTGTCAAATCAAAGACTTCGTGCCTGTCACGGAGCAATGGTCCTAAACTCCTTATCCTTTAATCCTGTCAAATCAAAGACTTTGTGTCTATCACAGAGCGGTGTTCCTGATCCTATCCTTTTATCCTGTCAAATCCAAGACTTTGTGTCTATCACAGAGCATTACCTTCCCGTGAGAATGAACAAATAAAAACATGCTACTTTCACTACACTTACCAAATACAAATTACAGATTATGTAAAGCAATCAATAATTTTATTTAAGATGAATCTAGTAAAACGAGGTTCTAAAAACCTAACTCATACTAAGATTAACAATTTAATTAACGTTAACGTTGTTGGATAATTTTGGCAACAATATTCTATTCAGCTAGTAGCTGATCATACAATAGCAATAAAGTCAATACAATTAATGTTGTTGGATAATTTTGGCAACAATATTCTATTAAGCTAGTAGCTGATCATACAATAGCAGTAAACTCAATACTATTAATTTTGTTGGATAATTTTGGCAACAATATTCTATTCAGCTAGTAGCTGATCAAACAATAGCAGTAAACTCAATACAATTAATGTTATTGAATAATCCAGGCAACATTATTTTATTCAGCTAACAGCTGATCATAAATAAATTTAAATAAAAATTGCAAGCAGCTTTAAGTCTGAAACTGTGCATGTGTCTAGGTGATTCATAAATGCATTTAATTTTAAATATGAAGAAAACTGAATAGATGTCAGATCTATTACAAGCTTTCTATGTTGACTGAAACTTTCTGTTACCAAATCCTACATCTCAATGAACATTGTAGGATAATAAAAGTAACAATAATCTGCCGACAAAATTTATCTCCACTATTTCAGATAACAACCACGAAATTCCATAAAGTGACGGCGGCGGCAGGTGCAGAGCGCGCACCACCGATCAGAATGGCCGTGTCGCCGCAAGAGCGTCTATCTGCTAAGAATATTAGTTAATTTAATTAATAACCAACTTATAATGTCTCATCCATCATAATATTGATCGTGCCATCTGTGGGTTCCAAGAACAATTATTACAATGACCTGTATCGATTGACAGAAGAGATAAGCGCCATCTAATGGTCTCTGTATTAACTAGTACTGAGATCTTATCACGAACTCGTGATAAGATCTTCTGAAGATTAATTTATTAAACGAAAGTCTAGCTAGAACTATAGTTAAAATTAAGACAAGCAAATATTTGACAATTGGGATTTTAACAATTGCACATTTAACACTAAGATTTGTTTTGAGGCAACATTCCACAATATTGTGGAAGATGGCGCCGAATACGATTTTAATGATCAATAACTCAATTTATAATTTGAAACTACAACTAAATCAGTTTCTGTAACTAATTACAAACTAAAAAGTAACAAGATTATTTTACAGAGCAATGTATTAGTGAAAGACCTGTTTGTATTAAATCCTTTGATCTGCCAGAAATGGTTTTAAGCAAGATCCCATTGTTGTAAAAAGTAATGAAGCCACTAATTAGTTTTAACTCAATAATGCCTTTGCATTTATGAATATTGGCATCGTTTAATTATTAGAGTAATTAATTGTGAAGTATTCTAGTATTGTTTGTAAGGTTTAATGAACTTACTATGTTATAAATTACTGTACTGGCGGTGTGGTACTTCCGCCCGGACAGAGAGAACACGCGTAGGTACAACGAGAAGTCGAGTTAGTTAGCTCGCGATTAGAAAACAATTGAAGTATAGAAATGAAGTGGTTTTTGAAGTGAACAATATTACGTTGTGTAAATGAGAACTGTAACACGAATTAAAAGAGTGTGTAAGGAGTTTCTTAGCCCGTTCTTCTCCTTATGAACAATCATGTTTGCGAACGGGTGGCTCAACTTGTAAATGGTTTAATAGAAATAAACGTTTGAAGTTTGAGTCAAGTATTGTGTGTGATTTAAACTACCCAACTACCTATCTATCAACAAAAGAATCATGTCACACGAAGACAATATGGCGGAATGGCGGATGGCGCCGATATTTGGGATTAGCGTCCTCCTACTCCATTCTCTGTTATAATATGTATGATTTCTAGTAATAATGTGAATAAAATATTAGACATAGGTAAAAGTACGTTTTCAGGATATAAATTCTGTCACTATATCATACCAAATGGAGGAATAAAGCAGTTGTTTGCAAATTTAGATAAGAAACTCAAAAACTTTACTTATGATGATTATTGCATCATTTATATTGGTGAAAGAGATTTTGAAGTCTCCAACAATTATAGATTATTAATAGACTACATAAAGAAGGAGCTTGGTAATGTCATTAATACTAATATTGTGATTTGCTCGCCTAATTTTAAATTAAGTAACAATTTTTCTATGTTCAATAAGCGTATTGAAATGTTTAATCATTTAATGTATTTAGATAAGGAATTATGGGAATATGCTTATCTCTTTGATTCCAATTATTGTGTGGAATACACATATGAAATGTTCCAGAAATATATTGCAACGGTAAACAATGAAGCAGTTGCTAAAATATTTAAAAATTTAATGGAATATATTAAATATCTAGATTCAGAAGCGGAAGTTAATGAAATTACGTGTCATTCTCGACATTGTTTTGATTATACTGCCGTCGAGGATATCTTAAACCAATCAGTCAACAATAATAACAAGTTATATAATGATCAGTCAACCCAAACTGAAAGCACTTCTAACAATGCAGAACATGATTTTTTTCGTTTATAATCAAATAAATATCTTACATCAAAATATTAATGGACTAATAGGTAAGTCCGATTTGTTAAGCATTAGTATAAATGAACTTTTCTGCGAAGGGAAAGCAGTGGATGTTATGTGCATCACGGAACACAACATGAAAGATGATGATACCATGCACTTATATATACCTGAATATAAAATTGCAACATATTCTTCAAGAAACACCAGGAAGGGTGGTACATGTATACTTATTAGACATAGTCACGAGTTCAAGGTCATAAACATTAAAGAATATAGTGTGCCCAGTTTTATAGAGTGTTGTGCCATCGAACTAGTAGCTCACAAGTTAACTATCATTTGTATTTATAGACCTCCAAAATACACGAGAGATGCTACTTCTATTTTCTTTGAAAAAATTGAGCAAATTTTAAACTATTGCGGAAGAAACTTGGGAAAAGGGGTTTTACTTTGCGGTGACTTTAATATCAATATTCTGCAAAAAACTAGATTATCCACTGAATTTCAACATCTACTACTGAACTACAATCTTAAGCCGAGTATAAAAAAACCCACACGAGTATCTAGTGGAACCTGTATTGATAACGTTATGCATAATGTTAGAGGTGGTACTGGCGAAGTTTTAGAGTTAGCCCTTTCAGACCACACCGCCCAATTTTTTAAATGCCCTGTTAGAAAATCGTGTGTAATTGATCACTGGTATGTATTGAGTCGAGATTATTGCCCTGAGAATATATCTAAGTTCATTGAGGCCATTAGGAACTTAAGTTTTACTGAAGTGATCAATAGCACAAACCCGGAAATGGCTTTTAATTCGTTTTATGAACTATTTAAACTTTTTTACGACTTGTGCTTCCCTACCGTGAGGAAAAAGATTTCCACTCGTAAAACTCCGCGATGGATATCTAAAGGTATCAAAAACTGTAGTAAACGGAAAAGAGAGATGTTATGGTGTTACAGGCGATCACCAAATATTGCAAACAAACAATTACTTAAACAATATTCAAGAAGATTAAAAAAAGTAATACATTTGACACAAAAATCTCAAAACAGTCATAATTTAAATAGCGCAGAAAATAAAACCAAAGCTACGTGGAAATTAATTAATAGGTGTAAATCTAACTTTCCCCCGGAATCTGTAAAGCAAATTTTTATTGGTGATAAACAAATTAAAGAACCTAAAGACATAGCTACTGCTTTCAATGATTATTTTATTGATTCGGTACATCCTGAAAAAAATTATGCAAACGGTAATGCTATATCTCTTGTAAATCACTACCCAAAAACCCTTTTTATGGCACCGACGGATGCTGTGGATATTTTCCATATCATAAGTTTGCTAAAAAATACCAATAGCACGGGATTTGACGAAATTTCTACAAAAATTTTAAAGTTAGTGTCGCAGATAATTTCACCAGTACTAAGTTTTATAATTAACCTATGCATAGAACATGGTCACTTTCCAAACTTATTAAAAACGACCATAATTAAGCCACTTCATAAGAAAGGTAATAAAGAAACCATTTCAAATTATCGTCCAATAAATAGCCTTAATACCGGTATTTTCAAAAATCTTTGAGAAGGTGATTTATAAATCCCTTAACTTGTTCTTTGAAACAAATGAAATACTCGCTAAAGAACAATTTGGTTTTCGGAAAAATAGGAATATCAACAACGCAGTCTATGAGATGGTTGCTAAAATTATTGATAATGTTGACAAAAAAAATCCTATTGCCGCAGTACTCATGGACATGTCTAAGGCATTCGATCACGTGGATCATACAATATTACTGGGTAAATTAGAACGTTATGGTGTCCGAGGAAATATATTGAACCTAATCAAAACGCTCGCCTCAGTACAATGCTCGATGACCTCAGTAGAGCTTCCGAAAGAGTGGGTCTTAAAATGAACATGGATAAAACCAAAGTCATGTTGAATGCCCATGTAACACCCACTCCTATCAAGATCGGAGACTCTACACTCGAAGTTGTAGACGATTATGTCTACCTGGGACAAACGGTCCAGTTAGGTAGGTCTAACTTCGAGAAAGAGGTCAATCGTCGAATCCGACTCGGCTGGGCGGCGTTCGGGAAGTTGCGTGGTATCTTCTCGTCCAACTTACCGCAGTGTCTCAAGACGAAAGTCTATGACCAGTGTGTGTTGCCAGTGATTACATACGGGACCGAAACGTGGTCGCTCACAATGGGCCTCATCAGAAGGCTTAAAGTCACCCAAAGGGCAATGGAGAGGGCTATGCTCGGTGTTTCCTTGCGTGATCAAATCAGAAATGAGGAGATCCGCAAGAGAACCAAGGTTATCGACGTAGCCCGAAGAATAGCCAAACTTAAGTGGCAGTGGGCAGGGCACATTGCTCGCAGAACGGATGGCCGATGGGGCCGAAAAGTTCTGGAGTGGCGACCGCGAACCGGAAGACGCTGCGTTGGAAGGCCTCCCACTAGGTGGACCGATGACCTCGTAAAGGTTGCAGGGATCCGCTGGATGCGAGACGCACGGGACCGGTCAATGTGGTGACATTTGGGGGAGGCCTATGTCCAGCAGTGGACGTCTTTCGGCTGAAATGATGATGATGATGAATCAAAACGTATTTATATGGAAGAAAACAAATCACGGTTTTAACTAGAATTTGTCCCAAGTCTAAGAGAGAAGTTGCTCATAAGTCATCCATTAGGTATACAACTTGCGGTGTACCCCAAGGGAGTGTCCTTGGGCCCTTGTTGTTTCTCATTTTTATAAATGATTTGCCAAAGTGTACCGACTATCAAACCGTCCTGTTTGCCGATGATAGTACAATCATTATACCGTGTAAAAAGTTAGAATCTTATGAAAATGAAATAAATAATGCCATTCATTGCATTATAAACTGGTTACGTAAGAATAAACTCAAAATAAATTTAGAAAAAACATAGGTTATGACTTTCGAACAAAGGAAAAAAAAAACAAAATTTAAATATAAAGTACGCAGACCAAAAAATACCGGAAACCACTAGCGCCAGATTTCTAGGAGTTTACTTGGATAGTCATCTTAATTGGAAATGTCATGTAGGAAATGTGTGCAAAAAACTAAACCAGTATTCGTATGCGCTTTACAATCTTGCGAAAATAGCAAATGTGTCTGTAGTTTTGACAGCATACAAAGCGTATGTCTCATCAACGCTACGTTTTGGAATACTGTATTGGGGAAATTCCACTGATAAAAATACTGCGTTCAAAGCTCAAAAGAAGTGTTTGCGTGCTGTGTTTAAGCTGAAAAAGACTGATAGTTGTAAGCCATTATTTAGTCAATATAAACTTCTCAATTTGCCCTCTATGTACATCTACGAGACAGCAGTATTCGCAAAATCAAACTTACACTTGTTTCAAAAACTTAGATCGAAGCGACGCAATAGAGAGATTTGTGCTATTCCACACAAGACTGCGCTCTACTCAAAAAGTTTTTTAGGAATGGCACCCAAGTTATATAACAAATTACCCATTTGTATAAAAGATCTCGACAGCATACACCATTTCAAAAAGGCTCTTCTTAATGTACTAGGCGAAAAAGCTTACTACACAGTCAATGAGTACCAAGAGGACAAATTGTAATCTAATGACATTTTTTATTTATTTTTCATTAAATGTTCTTTTTTTAATTTATTTGTAAATAATTTAATCGTTTTATTTAATTTTAATGTTTTGATATGGTTACATCTATTGTTATTTTGATTTATGAATTGAACATTTGACATTCATAACTTATTAATTTTGATTTGTTGTTATTTTTATCAATTCATTTTACCGATTGTTTTATTATTTTTACCGATTGTTTTATTATTATTTTTTACCAATTTATAATTAGAATATTTGTACGCCGTTGAAGGCAAGACATAGCGCTCATTTTATTAATATTGACATCTGTACTTTTGTTTACCTATGATCTACAAATAAAAATATTTGAATTTGAATTTGAATTTGAGTTTTTCCAAAATCATCCCCCAATTTAAAATTCAATGTCCTGACTGGCTGACTGATACATCAACGCACAGCCCAAACCGCTGGTCCTACAGACATGAAATTTGGACAGTGTACTCTTTGTGAAAAGTAGGTATCCACTAAGAAAGGGTTTTTCGAAATTCCATAATAAAAGTAACAATAATCTGCCAACAAAATTTATCTCCACTATTTCAGATAACAACCACGAAATTCCATAAAGTGACGGCGGCGGCAGGTGCAGAGCGCGCACCACCGATCAGAATGGCCGTGTCGCCGCAAGAGCGTCTATCTGCTAAGAATATTAGTTAATTTAATTAATAACCAACTTATAATGTCTCATCCATCATAATATTGATCGTGCCATCTGTGGGTTCCAAGAACAATTATTACAATGACCTGTATCGATTGACAGAAGAGATAAGCGCCATCTAATGGTCTCTGTATTAACTAGTACTGAGATCTTATCACGAACTCGTGATAAGATCTTCTGAAGATTAATTTATTAAACGAAAGTCTAGCTAGAACTATAGTTAAAATTAAGACAAGCAAATATTTGACAATTGGGATTTTAACAATTGCACATTTAACACTAAGATTTGTTTTGAGGCAACATTCCACAATATTGTGGAAGATGGCGCCGAATACGATTTTAATGATCAATAACTCAATTTATAATTTGAAACTACAACTAAATCAGTTTCTGTAACTAATTACAAACTAAAAAGTAACAAGATTATTTTACAGAGCAATGTATTAGTGAAAGACCTGTTTGTATTAAATCCTTTGATCTGCCAGAAATGGTTTTAAGCAAGATCCCATTGTTGTAAAAAGTAATGAAGCCACTAATTAGTTTTAACTCAATAATGCCTTTGCATTTATGAATATTGGCATCGTTTAATTATTAGAGTAATTAATTGTGAAGTATTCTAGTATTGTTTGTAAGGTTTAATGAACTTACTATGTTATAAATTACTGTACTGGCGGTGTGGTACTTCCGCCCGGACAGAGAGAACACGCGTAGGTACAACGAGAAGTCGAGTTAGTTAGCTCGCGATTAGAAAACAATTGAAGTATAGAAATGAAGTGGTTTTTGAAGTGAACAATATTACGTTGTGTAAATGAGAACTGTAACACGAATTAAAAGAGTGTGTAAGGAGTTTCTTAGCCCGTTCTTCTCCTTATGAACAATCATGTTTGCGAACGGGTGGCTCAACTTGTAAATGGTTTAATAGAAATAAACGTTTGAAGTTTGAGTCAAGTATTGTGTGTGATTTAAACTACCCAACTACCTATCTATCAACAAAAGAATCATGTCACACGAAGACAATATGGCGGAATGGCGGATGGCGCCGATATTTGGGATTAGCGTCCTCCTACTCCATTCTCTGTTATAATATGTATGATTTCTAGTAATAATGTGAATAAAATATTAGACATAGGTAAAAGTACGTTTTCAGGATATAAATTCTGTCACTATATCATACCAAATGGAGGAATAAAGCAGTTGTTTGCAAATTTAGATAAGAAACTCAAAAACTTTACTTATGATGATTATTGCATCATTTATATTGGTGAAAGAGATTTTGAAGTCTCCAACAATTATAGATTATTAATAGACTACATAAAGAAGGAGCTTGGTAATGTCATTAATACTAATATTGTGATTTGCTCGCCTAATTTTAAATTAAGTAACAATTTTTCTATGTTCAATAAGCGTATTGAATTGTTTAATCATTTAATGTATTTAGATAAGGAAAAAAAAAAAAAAAAATAAAAGAATAGAAAAATAGAAGAAGAAGAAGAAAAAGAAAGAAAAAGAAGAAGAAGAATAGAATATGCTTATCTCTTTGATTCCAATTATTGTGTGGAATACACATATGAAATGTTCCAGAAATATATTGCAACGGTAAACAATGAAGCAGTTGCTAAAATATTTAAAAAATTAATGGAATATATTAAATATCTAGATTCAGAAGCGGAAGTTAATGAAATTACGTGTCATTCTCGACATTGTTTTGATTATACTGCCGTCGAGGATATCTTAAACCAATCAGTCAACAATAATAACAAGTTATATAATGATCAGTCAACCCAAACTGAAAGCACTTCTAACAATGCAGAACATGATTTTTTTCGTTTATAATCAAATAAATATCTTACATCAAAATATTAATGGACTAATAGGTAAGTCCGATTTGTTAAGCATTAGTATAAATGAACTTTTCTGCGAAGGGAAAGCAGTGGATGTTATGTGCATCACGGAACACAACATGAAAGATGATGATACCATGCACTTATATATACCTGAATATAAAATTGCAACATATTCTTCAAGAAACACCAGGAAGGGTGGTACATGTATACTTATTAGACATAGTCACGAGTTCAAGGTCATAAACATTAAAGAATATAGTGTGCCCAGTTTTATAGAGTGTTGTGCCATCGAACTAGTAGCTCACAAGTTAACTATCATTTGTATTTATAGACCTCCAAAATACACGAGAGATGCTACTTCTATTTTCTTTGAAAAAATTGAGCAAATTTTAAACTATTGCGGAAGAAACTTGGGAAAAGGGGTTTTACTTTGCGGTGACTTTAATATCAATATTCTGCAAAAAACTAGATTATCCACTGAATTTCAACATCTACTACTGAACTACAATCTTAAGCCGAGTATAAAAAAACCCACACGAGTATCTAGTGGAACCTGTATTGATAACGTTATGCATAATGTTAGAGGTGGTACTGGCGAAGTTTTAGAGTTAGCCCTTTCAGACCACACCGCCCAATTTTTTAAATGCCCTGTTAGAAAATCGTGTGTAATTGATCACTGGTATGTATTGAGTCGAGATTATTGCCCTGAGAATATATCTAAGTTCATTGAGGCCATTAGGAACTTAAGTTTTACTGAAGTGATCAATAGCACAAACCCGGAAATGGCTTTTAATTCGTTTTATGAACTATTTAAACTTTTTTACGACTTGTGCTTCCCTACCGTGAGGAAAAAGATTTCCACTCGTAAAACTCCGCGATGGATATCTAAAGGTATCAAAAACTGTAGTAAACGGAAAAGAGAGATGTTATGGTGTTACAGGCGATCACCAAATATTGCAAACAAACAATTACTTAAACAATATTCAAGAAGATTAAAAAAAGTAATACATTTGACACAAAAATCTCAAAACAGTCATAATTTAAATAGCGCAGAAAATAAAACCAAAGCTACGTGGAAATTAATTAATAGGTGTAAATCTAACTTTCCCCCGGAATCTGTAAAGCAAATTTTTATTGGTGATAAACAAATTAAAGAACCTAAAGACATAGCTACTGCTTTCAATGATTATTTTATTGATTCGGTACATCCTGAAAAAAATTATGCAAACGGTAATGCTATATCTCTTGTAAATCACTACCCAAAAACCCTTTTTATGGCACCGACGGATGCTGTGGATATTTTCCATATCATAAGTTTGCTAAAAAATACCAATAGCACGGGATTTGACGAAATTTCTACAAAAATTTTAAAGTTAGTGTCGCAGATAATTTCACCAGTACTAAGTTTTATAATTAACCTATGCATAGAACATGGTCACTTTCCAAACTTATTAAAAACGACCATAATTAAGCCACTTCATAAGAAAGGTAATAAAGAAACCATTTCAAATTATCGTCCAATAAATAGCCTTAATACCGGTATTTTCAAAAATCTTTGAGAAGGTGATTTATAAATCCCTTAACTTGTTCTTTGAAACAAATGAAATACTCGCTAAAGAACAATTTGGTTTTCGGAAAAATAGGAATATCAACAACGCAGTCTATGAGATGGTTGCTAAAATTATTGATAATGTTGACAAAAAAAATCCTATTGCCGCAGTACTCATGGACATGTCTAAGGCATTCGATCACGTGGATCATACAATATTACTGGGTAAATTAGAACGTTATGGTGTCCGAGGAAATATATTGAACCTAATCAAAACGCTCGCCTCAGTACAATGCTCGATGACCTCAGTAGAGCTTCCGAAAGAGTGGGTCTTAAAATGAACATGGATAAAACCAAAGTCATGTTGAATGCCCATGTAACACCCACTCCTATCAAGATCGGAGACTCTACACTCGAAGTTGTAGACGATTATGTCTACCTGGGACAAACGGTCCAGTTAGGTAGGTCTAACTTCGAGAAAGAGGTCAATCGTCGAATCCGACTCGGCTGGGCGGCGTTCGGGAAGTTGCGTGGTATCTTCTCGTCCAACTTACCGCAGTGTCTCAAGACGAAAGTCTATGACCAGTGTGTGTTGCCAGTGATTACATACGGGACCGAAACGTGGTCGCTCACAATGGGCCTCATCAGAAGGCTTAAAGTCACCCAAAGGGCAATGGAGAGGGCTATGCTCGGTGTTTCCTTGCGTGATCAAATCAGAAATGAGGAGATCCGCAAGAGAACCAAGGTTATCGACGTAGCCCGAAGAATAGCCAAACTTAAGTGGCAGTGGGCAGGGCACATTGCTCGCAGAACGGATGGCCGATGGGGCCGAAAAGTTCTGGAGTGGCGACCGCGAACCGGAAGACGCTGCGTTGGAAGGCCTCCCACTAGGTGGACCGATGACCTCGTAAAGGTTGCAGGGATCCGCTGGATGCGAGACGCACGGGACCGGTCAATGTGGTGACATTTGGGGGAGGCCTATGTCCAGCAGTGGACGTCTTTCGGCTGAAATGATGATGATGATGAATCAAAACGTATTTATATGGAAGAAAACAAATCACGGTTTTAACTAGAATTTGTCCCAAGTCTAAGAGAGAAGTTGCTCATAAGTCATCCATTAGGTATACAACTTGCGGTGTACCCCAAGGGAGTGTCCTTGGGCCCTTGTTGTTTCTCATTTTTATAAATGATTTGCCAAAGTGTACCGACTATCAAACCGTCCTGTTTGCCGATGATAGTACAATCATTATACCGTGTAAAAAGTTAGAATCTTATGAAAATGAAATAAATAATGCCATTCATTGCATTATAAACTGGTTACGTAAGAATAAACTCAAAATAAATTTAGAAAAAACATAGGTTATGACTTTCGAACAAAGGAAAAAAAAAACAAAATTTAAATATAAAGTACGCAGACCAAAAAATACCGGAAACCACTAGCGCCAGATTTCTAGGAGTTTACTTGGATAGTCATCTTAATTGGAAATGTCATGTAGGAAATGTGTGCAAAAAACTAAACCAGTATTCGTATGCGCTTTACAATCTTGCGAAAATAGCAAATGTGTCTGTAGTTTTGACAGCATACAAAGCGTATGTCTCATCAACGCTACGTTTTGGAATACTGTATTGGGGAAATTCCACTGATAAAAATACTGCGTTCAAAGCTCAAAAGAAGTGTTTGCGTGCTGTGTTTAAGCTGAAAAAGACTGATAGTTGTAAGCCATTATTTAGTCAATATAAACTTCTCAATTTGCCCTCTATGTACATCTACGAGACAGCAGTATTCGCAAAATCAAACTTACACTTGTTTCAAAAACTTAGATCGAAGCGACGCAATAGAGAGATTTGTGCTATTCCACACAAGACTGCGCTCTACTCAAAAAGTTTTTTAGGAATGGCACCCAAGTTATATAACAAATTACCCATTTGTATAAAAGATCTCGACAGCATACACCATTTCAAAAAGGCTCTTCTTAATGTACTAGGCGAAAAAGCTTACTACACAGTCAATGAGTACCAAGAGGACAAATTGTAATCTAATGACATTTTTTATTTATTTTTCATTAAATGTTCTTTTTTTAATTTATTTGTAAATAATTTAATCGTTTTATTTAATTTTAATGTTTTGATATGGTTACATCTATTGTTATTTTGATTTATGAATTGAACATTTGACATTCATAACTTATTAATTTTGATTTGTTGTTATTTTTATCAATTCATTTTACCGATTGTTTTATTATTTTTACCGATTGTTTTATTATTATTTTTTACCAATTTATAATTAGAATATTTGTACGCCGTTGAAGGCAAGACATAGCGCTCATTTTATTAATATTGACATCTGTACTTTTGTTTACCTATGATCTACAAATAAAAATATTTGAATTTGAATTTGAATTTGAGTTTTTCCAAAATCATCCCCCAATTTAAAATTCAATGTCCTGACTGGCTGACTGATACATCAACGCACAGCCCAAACCGCTGGTCCTACAGACATGAAATTTGGACAGTGTACTCTTTGTGAAAAGTAGGTATCCACTAAGAAAGGGTTTTTCGAAATTCCACCCCTAAAAGGGTGAAATGGGGTGTTGAATTTTCTATGAAACTTTTTATTCTCTGAGTCGATTGACTTGAAAATGTCTCTTCATATACTTCAGTTGAAATGATGAGATACGTGTATCACAGTTTTTCCAAAATCATCCCCCAATTTAAAATTCAATGTCCTGACTGGCTGACTGATACATCAACGCACAGCCCAAACCGCTGGTCCTACAGACATGAAATTTGGACAGTGTACTCTTTGTGAAGAGTAGGTATCCATTAAGAAAGGGTTTTTTGAAATTCCACCCCTAAGAGGGTGAAATGGGATGTTGAATTTTCTGTGTAACTCTCTCGGGATCGATTGACTTGGAAATGTGTCTACATATACTTTTTTTTTTTTTTTTATCGTGGTAAAATCATCAAATGAGTCCTCCCACCCAGGGCAGAGTGAGAGGACTTGAAAATGTGTCTACATATACTTCAGTTAAAATGATGAGATACGTGTATCACAGTTTTTCCAAAATCATTCCCCAATTTAAAATTCCATGTCCTGACTGGCTGACTGACCAACGACGCACAGCCCAAACCGCGGCTCCCAGAGACATGAAAATTGGAGGGTGTATTCTTTGTGAAGAGTGAGTATCAGTTTTTCTAAATTCCTACCCCTTAGAGGGTGAAATGGGGTGTTGAATTTTCTGTGAAACTTTTTATTCTTAGGGTCGATTGACTTGAAAATTTGTGAACATACTCTTCAGATAAAATCCAGTAAATCCGGTGTCCAATCTCAAACCAAGGTATCAATATTTCACGAATCTAATTTAATTGATATGACTTCAAAAAATAAAATAAAAAAAACTATGTATCTATCTATCTATACATATAAAATTCAAAGTCCTGACTGACTGACTGACTGACTTATATATCAACGCACAGCCCAAACCACAGGTCCTAGAGACATGAAATTTGGACAGTGTACTCTTTGCAAAGAGTCGGTATCCACTAAGAAAGGGTTTTTCGAAATTCCACCCCTAAGAGGGTGAAATGGGGTGTTGAATTTTCTATGAAACTTTTTATTCTCTGTGTCGATTGACTTGAAAATGTGTCTACATATACTTCAGTTAAAATGATGAGATACGTGTATCACAGTTTTTTCAAAATCATCCCCCAATTTAAAATTCAATGTCCTGACTGGCTGACTGTTACATCAACGCACAGCCCAAACCGCTGGTCCTACAGACATGAAATTTGGACAGTGTACTTTTTGTAGAGAGTAGGTATCCACTAAGAAAGGGTTTTTTGAAATTCCACCTCTAAGAGGGTAAAATTGGGTGTTGAATTTTCTGTGAATCTCTCTCGAGGTCGGTTCTTGAAAATGTGTCTACATATACTTTAGTTAAAATGATGATATACGTGTATCACAGTTTTTCCAAAATCATCCCCCAATTTAAAATTCAATGTCCTGACTGGCTGTGTCGGCGCCTCACATATGCGTGGATAACCGCGGGGAGGGCGCGGGGCTCGGGGTACCGAACCCGGCTGCGCGAGCGCCGCAGCGCGCCCTACCACAGACACCGAGCTCACAGACGCCGGCCACTACGGGCATTTCATTGTACGGTCTTCACATCTTGATTTATGTTAATTATGGTATTACACCTATAAATATACAGTCCACTAGTTTTAATTATAAAGTCCAACCGAGTCTATTCATTGGTCCTTCGATTGCGCAAAAATAATTACCGGTATTGCCGTAATTAACGCCGTCAAAATCATCGGTCGACGTGTTCGCCTGTGCGGACTTTGACCGCGCGCGAGCACCACGCGGTTCGACCACGAAGATTGAACAAAGGAGTCGTTCCCGAAGCAGCCTGCATCGTCATCGTGGGAGCTCATGTCATACTTACGGGAGTATGATACTGTATTTGAGTGAGTCCGTTCCAATTAGTTATTTTTCTGCTTTCTTTTCATGCCGAAAAATCGTCGTTTTATCTTCTATTTTTTTTTAGTGTTCATATAGTGCTTCAAATAAGTGCTTTCCCATATTCATCTACATCACTGCTTGTGAGACACGCATATTTTGTAGTGAAACGCGTGGTAATTAGCTAATTTGCACGACGTTAACACGTGTTGAGCGATTGACCTTGACAGTGATTCTCGATCCCTTTCACTAACGCACTGCGTTTTGCAGTTTTTATCAATTAAGTTCATTAGCATTAGTGCGTTCAGCTGTTTTTTTACTTAACAATGGCAGATAACCTAAAAACATTGATTAAGAAACGTAGTTCAATTAAATCGAAGCTTACTATTTACAGCAACTATTTCAATCTAGTAAAAAGTAGTTCCGCAGTATCTGAGTTACAATGTTTAGATTTACAGGAGCGTTTTAATAAATTCGAAACCTTACACACCGAATTTGACGCCTTTCAGACACAGATCGAAGTGCTTTCCGATGACGACGAGTCTGCGTTGACTGAGCGTGAGGACTTTGACCGTCAGTTCTTCAACCTGGTGGCACTCACGCGCAGCCTGCTCGGTGTCTCGGCCAACGGTGCTGCGTCGGAGGCGGGCTTCAGAGATGCTGACTCAGGTGCACATGTTACCTTTAGGAATTCTTTTGTTCGTTTGCCCAAGATAGATTTGCCTCATTTCGATGGGAACTACCAATGCTGGCTTGAGTTTAGGGATACATTTGGGTCATTGATTCACGACAACACTAGCATAAGTGACATCAACAAGTTCCACTACCTGCGAGCTTCACTCCAGGGAAACGCGGCTTTAATTATTAAAAATATTGATTTTAAAGCCGATCATTATAATCTTGCGTGGGACCTGTCGTGCGAACGTTACAATAACAACCGTCTTTTAGTGAATAACCACTTTCAAGCATTATTTGATGTCGAACCCATAACTAATGAGTCAAGTGTTTCCATCAGAAACCTTGTTAATATTATTAATAAAAATGTTAGGGCACTAACTACTTTAAAAAAGCCCACTCAATATTGGGATGACATTATAATTTATTTTATGGTTAAAAAGTTGGATTTAACAACAAGACGTGTCTGGGAAGAGCATAGAACCAACACTTTTAAAGAAGATCCTACTTTAACACAATTTTGTTCTTTTTTAAGCAGAAAAGCGGACTGGTTAGAATCAGTGGAGTCCAATCATAGTACTTCTGATAGGAATACTATTGTCGCTTTTAATAATAGTCATGATTCCAACAAAACTGAGTCTAAGCCTAACCAACCAAATAAAAAATCAGATAATAAAAACAGTAAATGTCCACTTTGCTCCCAAGCACATACGCTATTTAAATGTGAATCTTTTAGAAATTTGTCCATAGAAAATCGCTTACAAAAGGCAATTGAATTTAAAGTATGTATTAATTGCTTACGCTTTGGACATAATTCAAACAAATGTCGATTTTCACATTGCAAATATTGCAAAACAAAACACAACACGCTTTTACATTTAGAAAGTAATGAGCCTAAACTTGCTTCCAATCCATTGCCTTCTGCCTTGCCTTCTGCTTCGCCTGCTCCAAATGTGGTGCTTTCAGCCAATTCCATGCAGCTTGCTACTTCTGCGCATGTATTACTGTCCACAGCGATGGTGAACGTGACTGGCGTGACGGGTAAGAAGTACACTGCGCGCCTACTACTAGACAACGGTAGTACGGCGAACTTTGTTACGCAGAGCTTGTCAGAGAAGCTGGGTTTGTTACGACGCGGTACGAGCACCAAGGTAACGGGTATTAATAATCACATATCCACCAGTACACAGTCTTGTCACCTCTCAATGGAGTCTTTATGCTGTGCCTTTACTGTCGATATCGAGTGTCATATTTTGCCTGAAATCACAAAGGTTCTACCGTCTTCATTCGTAAATATTAAACATGTCCCTATTCCTTCAGGTCTTATGCTAGCAGACCCGAACTTTAATGTTCCGTCGGTCGTAGATATCCTGGTAGGGGCTGAAGTTTTCTGGAATGTCTTAGGTAGCAAAACGATAGACTTAGGGAAAAACCTACCTAAATTATGCGAGACCAAGTTAGGATGGTTAGTTTCAGGTAGTATTTCGCGCCAATCATGTTTTTCCGCTATTCATGTTTGCCACCATTCCAATGTCACTCCCGACCTCACTCATTTTTGGGAGCTAGACAATGTCGCTTCAAAACATTCACTCTCACTTGAAGAGAGAATGTGTGAGCAATCTTTTGCTCAAAACACTGTTTTTAATGATGGTGGGGGATTCGTCGTCACTATGCCGTTAAAAGGGGATCCTAGTACATTAGGTCATTCATATACTAATGCTAGAAATCGTTTTCTTTCTCTAGAACGGCGATTTAAACGAGATCCATTATTTCACACAAAATACAACGAGTTCATGAGAGAATATGAGCGCCTAGGTCATATGACGTTAGACTCAGACTGTACTCCTTCACCAGAAAACTCTGTGAATAAATATTATATTCCACATCATGGAGTTATTCGCAGTTCTAGCACCACTACACAACTACGCGTAGTATTCGACGCATCAGCTCCTACCAGTTCGGGCGTGTCGCTTAACGACATACAGATGGTCGGTCCCGTAGTACAAGACGATCTGTTTTCTATTTTAACACGTTTTCGTCAGCATAGGTACGTGGTCTCAGGTGACGTAGAGAAGATGTACAGGGCCATTGAGATAAATCCAGTCCAAAGACCTCTTCAAAAAATAATTTTCAGGTTCGAACCTTCAGAACCTCTTAGGACCTACACTTTGAACACGGTTACTTATGGTACAGCTTCTGCACCCTATTTAGCCACTAAGTGTCTTGTAAGTCTGGCTGACAACGTTGAGGATAGTCGTGCCCAACGTGCCATACGACGTGACTTCTACGTTGATGACTTTCTTAGTGGAGGGGATACCATAGCTGAAACCGTTGAAATTTCAAAAAAGGTACATTCGGTTCTATCATCTGCAAAATTCAATTTACGTAAATGGCGGTCAAATAATCCTCAAATTCTCAAACAAATCACGCATAGCAACGAGTTGCACAATACTTTACATTTTTCTGAGCAAGGTTCAAGCTCATCACAAACCAAAACTTTAGGTCTTAACTGGGTTTGTGACTCAGATACACTTACTTATAATATAAATATCACCTCTACTACTAAAGTCACCAAACGTCATGTCCTTTCTGTCATCAGCATGATCTTTGACCCACTAGGCCTCGTAGGTCCGTGCGTCGTCGAAGCAAAGATGATCATGCAGCGTCTCTGGCTAGATAAGTATGACTGGGATGACGAAGTATCGCACGAAATCAAAAACCTTTGGTCTACATTTGAAGGCACAATAACAGCATTGAATAAATTAAATATTCCTCGTTGGGTTTTGCTTGAAGACTCTATTACGCATGAAGTACACGTCTTTACCGATGCGTCCGAGAGGGCGTATGGCGCTTGTGTGTACATTCGGTCTTGTAATGGCAGTGGATCCATAGGCGTTCAACTTCTAGTCTCTAGAAATCGTGTAGCGCCCATCAAACCATCGACGATACCGAGGCTTGAACTTTGTGGAGCTTTGTTAGGTGCAAGGCTGTGTACTAAGGTTCAGGAATCACTTACATTGCCCATTCATAAATGTAGATTCTGGTGTGATTCAACCATAGTCCTGGGTTGGCTCTCCACTCCTTCAAATCAATTAAAGCCTTTTGTCAGACACAGAGTCAACGAAATACAGGAAAGTACATGTGGTCATACCTGGAGCTACGTACCGTCGAAGGACAACCCGGCGGATCTTGTTTCCCGTGGTATGAGGGCCAACGTTCTCATAAATGAGCCTCTGTGGTGGTCTGGTCCCTCATTTTTACAGCATAGTGAAAATGAGTGGCCAAGCATGCCAAACACCGGGAAAGATAGTCTGCCGGAAGTAGTGACTCATTTAATTAGTGGTGATAGCAACAGTATTTCATTCAGTAGTAATCATTCAGAGCTTACCATTCATTCATCTATCATTCATGATTTATTAGTAAAGTATTCTAGCCTAACAAAAATACAAAATATAGTTACATATGTACAACGTTTTGTTTACAATGTAAAAAATAAAAATAAATTGCAAGGTAATTTTACAACAACAGAACTTGAAAATTCATTAAATTTAATTATACACCATTCACAGCTTGAAATGTTTCCAGAAGAGTATAATTTGTTAAAGTCTGGACGAAAATTACCACGCAAAAGTAGATTGCTTCCTCTGACACCGTTCATTGACAATCATAACCTCATTCGCGTGGGCGGGAGGCTCGATAACTCCCCCTACGATTTTAATGCTAAACATCCTATTGTTCTATGCAGTAAGCACGTACTTACAAAACTTATATTTCACATGCAACATTTAAAGCTTGCGCACGCTGGTCCACAGTTGTTATTGTCACATATACGACAAACTTATTGGCCTCTAGGTGGCAGAAACTTGTCTAGGTTTGTCGTGAATAAGTGTCTTAAATGTTTCAGACATAAGGCTCAGAACGCACAGCCAATAATGGGTCAACTACCTAGTTCAAGAACAAATCTTGAGTTTCCTTTTTTGAATTGTTACGTTGACTATGCTGGGCCAGTATTGGTGGCGAATCGTAAAGGCCGAGGATGCAAACTAACAAAGTCCTATATGTGCATCTTTGTTTGCTCGGCAGTAAAAGCCATACATTTGGAGCTCGTCACCGACCTCACCACTGAGGCCTACATGGCCGCTCTAAATCGTTTCGTGGCGCGTCGTGGAAAGCCTCGAAGCATCACGTCCGATAACGGAACTAACTTCGTAGGCGCATCAAACGAGATGTGTAGGTTCTTGCAATCATCAAATGTTGCATCTGAAATGGCGCAGGAAGGCATCGAATTCATTTTCACGCCTGCATACAGCCCTCATTTTAATTCATTGGCTGAAGCTGCTGTAAAATCCTGTAAGCATCATTTAAAACGGCTACTGCATCTTACCCACTTCACTTTCGAGGAGATGGCTACCTATCTCACTCACATAGAGGCGGTGTTGAATTCACGCCCTATTACTCCTCTTTCTTCTGACCCTAACGATTTTTCGGCTCTCACTCCCTTTCACTTCCTAATTGGACGACCATTCTTGTCAGTACCACATCCTCAGTTGACTGAAGCCAACATCACGCGGCTGGATCGTTGGAAGCGAATTCAGCTCATCAAGCAACACTTCTGGGGACGATTTCATAATGAGTACATCTCTCTGCTGCAGGCAAAATCTAAGTGGTTTGTTTCCAGAGGTGAAGTGAAGCCGGGGTCATTAGTCCTGATCAAGGACAAGGCAACGCCACCTCTGCTCTGGTCCCTGGGTCGGGTCACAAAAACCTATCCCGGCGTAGACGGGGTCACGAGAGTGGCTGAACTGAAGACGAAGCGGGGCACCATTCGCCGTGCCTTCAACTGCATCTGCCCCCTACCAGAAGATTGAAGACTACCCTTCAACCCGGGGAATATGTCGGCGCCTCACATATGCGTGGATAACCGCGGAGAGGGCGCGGGGCTCGGGGTACCGAACCCGGCTGCGCGAGCGCCGCAGCGCGCCCTACCACAGACACCGAGCTCACAGACGCCGGCCACTACGGGCATTTCATTGTACGGTCTTCACATCTTGATTTATGTTAATTATGGTATTACACCTATAAATATACAGTCCACTAGTTTTAATTATAAAGTCCAACCGAGTCTATTCAGCTGACTGATACATCAACGCACAGCCCAAACCGCTGGTCCTAGAGACATCAAATTTGGAGAATGTACTGTTTGTGGAGAGTAGGTATCCACTAAGAAAGGGTTTTTTGAAATTCCACCCCTAAGAGGGTGAAATGGGGTGATGAATTTTCTGTGAAACTCTCTCGAGGTCGATTGACTTGAAAATGTGTCTACATACTCGTATACTTCAGTTAAAATGATGAGATACGTGTATCACAGTTTTTCCAAAATCATCCCCCAATTTAAAATTCAATGTCCTAACTGGCTGACTGATACATCAACGCACAGCCCAAACCGCTGGTTCTAGAGACATTAAATTTGGAGAATGTACTCTTTGTGGAGAGTAGGTATCCACTAAGAAAGGATTTTTTTTAAATTCCACCCCTAATAGGGTGAAATGGGATAATGAAATGGAAAATAAAAGATAATGGGATATGGGGAATCCCAAAATTTATAGCAGAATCCGGACCTTGTGTTTTGTTTGCGGACGACATCTCCATTCTCACCCAATGCAATGATAACACAAACCTAAACAGTACCCTTAATGAAATTCTTAACAAAATAATTACCTGGATGAACGAACACAATCTTGAAATCAACTTTACAAAGACTAAACTCATAACCTTCTATCCCCACCAAAAAAATCCTTTAAATGTACTTTTTTCTTTTAATAATAATAAAATAGAAACAGTCAATTAATTCACATTATTAGGCATAACCATAGACAAAAATATAAATTGGAAATCCCACGTACAAAAAATGAAATCTAAGCTTTCAAAATTTTTATAGGCTTTTCGTGAAATTAAAAAAACCACAAATTTACAGATTGCCCTGGTTACATACTACGCCTATGCATATGCATGGCTCAGCTACGGCATTATAATGTGGGGATACAGTACAGATGCACCTACACTGTTCACTGTTCAAAAGAAATTTATCCGTATCCTGGTAAATATACAACAGATAGATAGCTGCAAACCTCATTTTATAAAACTAAATATATTAAGCCTACCTTGTATATATATACTTGAAATATGCAAATTCGCTCACAAACACCAAGACTTTTACACTAAACGAGAAGACATACAAACAAGATACACACTCCGATACAAAACGCGACTCAACCTACCAACATCGTGCTTAAAACTACATTCAACAAGCCCTCTGGTTATGTCAATCAAAATATACAATATGTTACCCGAATCAATGAGAAAAGAAAAAAAACTCCATCTATTCACGAACAAATTAAAAAAGCTATTAATAAGCAAATGTTACTACAGTGTCAACGAATACTTAAATGATAAATCCCTGAAAAATATAGATTAAACATAAATGTTTTTAGAATAAGTTAGATTATAAGATACTTAAATGATAAGTCCTCATCTCCTAATATTATTATTATCTTTCTTTTGCTGTGCCCGACAGGGTCCACGATTGTTTCTTTTAAAACATGTCTACCACCTAGGCCTACATTGTGGAATGCAATAAAGAATTGAGTATTGAGTATTGGGATTTTGAATTTTATGAGAAACTTTTTAGTCTCGGAGTCGATTGACTTGCACATGTGTCTACATATATACTTCAGTTAAAATGATGAGATACGTGTAGGTATCACAGTTTTTCCAAAACCATCCCCCAATTTAAAATTCCATGCCCTGACTGGCTGACTGATATACCAACGCACAGCCCAAACCGCGGGTCCCAGAGACATGAAAATTGGAGGGTGTATTCTTTGTGAAGAGTAAGTATTATTTTTTTGAAATTCCTACCCATTAGAGGGTGAAATGGGGTGTTGAATTTTCTGTGAAACTTTTTATTCTCGGGGTCGATTGACTTGAAAAATTGTGTACATATTCTTCAGATAAAATCCAGTAAATCCGATGTCCAATCTCAAACCAAGGTATCAATATTTCACGTATCTAATTTAATTGATATAACTTTAAACTAATATTTACAAGTTATAAGCAAGTACATGTAAATCTATGTAAGTATGTATTATAGATAGATACGTAGATTACTTATTATTCCAGAAGTAAGATCCCGTGGGCTATTCCCTAACTCCACGCGGGCGAAGCCGCGGGCATAAGCTAGTTCAACAATAAAATAATCAATCCCAATAAGCCGTGGCAACCAAGAGATGACCAATCACAGCGCCCGTTCACGAACATGACGCATGTATCAGCACCATTCAACTCAACCATTTTGAAGGGAACTAAATGATCCGACACACGCGCCACCATCAGCGAGACATTTGAGTGAGCATGACACACTCCTAACCGCCAGGGCACATTCAAGTCAAGAAAAGACGTAGGTTTCCCGCGAATGACAGCTTTCTATTACATAGTACTCACACAATATGGGCTTTTTTTTTTCGGATGGGAAATCATAAAATGACCCCCCCCCCACTCTGGGCGGAGCGGAAGGGAGTGTCAGACTTGTACTGACTAAAACCCATCCATGTTCCTTCTTTGCCCTTTGTGTTCCAGGGCCACGCTATGCGGCTATATAATACTAAAGAGATTGAATTTATACAGTGCAAAGATAGTTGTACAATCTTCAGCAGCTCCAACATATTATGTAATTGCTATAGTTGTTGATCTAGTTAAAAATATGTTTGATGTATTGTTGTCTAACATCTTTATATCTCACTCTCACACATACAATTTAAATATGCATAAATCAAAATCAAAATCAAAATATTTTATTTCACATAGGCCTCGATGGGCACTTATAAAACGTCGACAAAAAGGTGCACGGTTCGGGTTGGTCGTTTCCTATGGAGAAGAACCGGCAAGAAACTCCATGGTTACTCTTTTTAAATCATTTGGTGTTACAGTATTATGGATACAGCATTTGTACTTAAGTATGGGGGGACAGCGTAGGCCCGACAATAAGTCGTTGCTTACTACACAAAAAATGTAGAACAAAATAAAAAGTTAACAAAAGTTAACAAGCAGCTGGGAATCTACAAAGCCTACAATGTCCACACATTCACAAACAATCGATAAAAAGAATCTATACAAAGGTAAGAAAATATTGTAAAATACTAAATTAAACAAGTGACACAAATACTGTTATCAGTGCTGTAACTATTTTGAGGAAAAGATATAAATGATTTGAAAATTACTGTAAAATCTGATTCGAAAGAAGAGAAAAAATTTGAGAATAGTTAGAGAAATCCACATATTTGTGCCGTTTATGAGCTACCAGGGAGGCCGCAAGCGCAGAAGGAACTAAGGCAAAACTTCTTTATCTTCAACGTAGTCCTTGATTTTGTAGTATGCTTTTTTAATAAGGACACGTTTGATGTGGTTTTTGAACTTTCCAGCAGTCAGTTCTATAACTGACTTTGGCAACTTGTTATAAAAGCGTATGCTGTTTATAAGAAGAGACTTGCTAGTTTTTGTTAATCTGAATTTAGGTATTACAACTTCGTGTTTACCGCGTGTATTTATCTTATGAAAGTCGCTTCTAATTTTGAAAAGCCCTCGATTTTTGCGGACATATAAAATACATTCTAAAATATAAAGTGAAGGCAGGGTTAGTATATCAATCTCTTTAAATTTTTCTCTGAGGGACTCGCGAGGACTCATTTTATAGATCGCGCGGACTGCCCTCTTTTGTAAAATGAAAATCGAGTCAACGTCTGCTGCTGATCCCCACAGCAGAATGCCATAGGACATAATACTGTGGAAATAAGCAGAGTATACTAGCCTAGCTGTAGCCACATCAGTTAACTGCCTTATTTTTCTTACTGCATATGCAGCTGAGCTTAATCTACCCGAAAGAGTTCTAATGTGCGCGCCCCACTGCAATTTTGAATCGATAGTAATCCCTAAGAATACAGTTTCCGCTATAATATCAAGTTTTTTGCCGTCAAGATTTAAATCCAGATCCCGTTGCGGCACATTCGGTAAAGAGAACTTCAGACATTTTGTTTTGTTCGCATTAAGTAAAAGATTGTTAGCTGCGAACCATTTGGAGAGAACGGTTAGACTTTCGTTGGCATGTAAGACATTCGTATCTTTTCTATCTATTTTAAAAATTAGCGAAGTGTCATCAGCAAATAGAATTATATCCGATAATTTGGCCATCATATAAGGTAGATCATTAATGTAAACAAGAAATAGGAAAGGACCGAGAATTGAACCTTGGGGCACGCCCATTTTGACAAAGGACCCAGAGGACGTCGCCCCATTTACATTTACTTTTTGCTGCCTATTAGATGAATAGGAAAGAAGAAGGTCAGCAGCTTTTCCACGAATTCCGTAGTGGTGTAATTTACAGATTAGTGTGTTGTGGTCGACGCAGTCAAACGCTTTTGAGAGATCACAGAAAATGCCAATGGCATCCTGGGACTTCTCCCAAGATTCCAAAATGTGACTGATGAGTTTTACTCCCGCGTCCGTTGTCGACCTTCCCTTCGTGAAACCAAACTGTTGTCTATGCAGAATCCCATTTGAGTTGAAGTGAGACAACATCTGGTCCAGCATGATTTTTTTATAGATTTTACTCAATGCTGGAAGCACAGATATAGGTCTATAATTTGAGGGATCACTCTTTGAACCCGATTTGAAAATTGGTACTACTTTACTATGTTTCATTAGATCAGGAAACTTGCCGCTGTCCAAACATTGATTGAATATGCCTGTTAGGACAGGAGCGATTGAGTCAATAATGTCTCCAAGAACCTTGACGGATATCCCCCATAAGTCTTCAGTATTTTTTATGTTGAGACTTTTGAATGCCTTTTTAATTGTAGCAATACATATTGGTTTAAATTTGAAGTTTGGTATGTACTGAGTAAAGTTTTCTTTAAGAAGAGCTTCAGCTAATTTAGAAGAAGAGGGGAGAGATTTAGTAACCTCTAACGGAATGTTGGTAAAGAAAGTTTCTAGAGTCTCAGCGACTTTTAGCTTATCAGAAATGGTCTGATTATCTATTTTCAAAGACAATTGATTCTGATCTCGTTGTTGTGCCTTTCCAGTTTCTCTGTTAATTACCTGCCACACAGTTTTTATTTTATTATTAGAAATACCAATTTTGTTAATTATTATTTGTGATTTTGCTTGAGCGCAGACACTTTTGAATATTTTTGAATAGTTTCTAACGTAAGTATGAAAAACTTGATCTGAAGTCAGAGATTTTTCGTGATATAAATTATATAAAGTATCTCTGCTTTTTACATATACTCACAACATACATCCATACGACACACTCTCAACTTTCACACAATGTTACACAACATACACAAATCACGTTCACGTACACTTCTATACTCTAAATACCTTATTGTACACTAAACATATAAAAAAAACAAGAGGTCTAGATCTCTCAGATAATATAATATTTGCTTCAAATCCCAAGTATAGCATGGTTAATAACTTTGGACACATGCGCTCTGAATTGACGTTGTACTCTTGCATGCCCTTAAAATGAGTGATTCATTACAAAATATTACTGAGATAGATAAAATAGAGATTGCACGAGCTATTGAATGTGACTGCGTAGAGCTCAATAAACACATTTTTGTAAACAAAAATTACTTAACCATTTTATCTAACATAAGAAGCATATCGTCCCCGTAGCGCGAAAAGTCACTAAGTCCGAAAATGACCAAAATGAGTTATCAATGTCATTAGAATCACATATTTTTTCTCTAAATATCGGTCAAATCGTCATCTTTATAGCTGCTCTCGTTTTTGATTTACGAAATGTGAAAAGTAAGCAAGTCTACCATTTGGTCCCCAAAGTGTAATGGAAGAATTAACTAATTTAGTTAATTATTTTATATTTATCTAAATTGTACAAAACTCGAAACTAAAACGACTTAATTACTCTTTCTTTTAAATTATTAATGCATGCAAATGCCTTTAGGTATCGTAAACATCACTAAAATGAGTTAGTGAGTTTTTATCATGTATAGTTTGCTAAAACACACGAAAGCGAAAATTAACTAACTCGACATAGTGATTACTTACTCTTTATTTTTTAATTACTTGTGCAATACTCCAAAAGCAAAAAGTCACCATCCCTTTTTAATGATTTGTTTTGTATTAAAAGAGGCACATAAGATCAATTGAGAATGATCATTGAAGTCTTTTAATTATTATTTATACAACTTCGACGTGGATTTTAAGAATAAAGTAAATTTCGCTCGCGAGTTAGTGAGTTTGTCGCTTCAAGAGCGACGTGCGCGAAGCGTGGTGACTTTCATTCGTTCGCGGTTTCATCGTCAACCGACACTTACACGCGCTTTTTACACGGGGTTATTTGTGTTAAACTGTATAACAATGAGTCGTGCTAACTTTTTACTTGATTTATTAAATCAAAACGAAAACAAACTGTTGTAGAGGTGTAGTTAAGGTCCTTCAGAAGCTGTTTGATTCTGTCATACTCGAGGGAAAACCGCCACAGGCACTCTGGTGGTACTCTTCTTCAAAAAGGGCGACAATGCCCGGCTGAAGAACTAGCTAGGTCCAGCTCACTTCTAAGCCATGTCTACAAGTTGTTTTCAAGATTCATCACGAATCGTCTCGCGCGCAGGTTTGATGATTTTCAGCCTCCCGAACAAGCCGGATTCTGAAAAAGGCTTTAGCACCGTAGACCACCTACGTACACTGCGGCAGTTTATACAGAAGACCGAAGAGTATAACCTGCCCCTCTGTTTAGCGTTTGTGGACTACGAGATAGCCTTCGATTCGATCGAGACTTGGGCTGTACTGCAGTCTCTCCAACTATCGACTACTATCGACTATCCGACTATCGGTACATCAAGGTGTTGAAGGTGTTTGTACAAAAACGCCAGCATGTCAGTCCGACTTCAGGACCAGACCTCGGAACCTATCTTTCTGCAGCGAGATGTGAGACAGGGAGACGTCATATCTCCGAAACTGTTCACCGCGGCAGTGGAGGATGTCTTCAAGGTTCTGGACTGGATAGGGCTAGGCATCAACGTCAATGGCGAGTACATCTCTCACCTTCGGTTTGCCGACGATATATTGGTCATGGCTGAGACCATGGAGGACATCAGTACAATGTTGATGAGCTCAGTAGAGCTTCCGAACAAGTGAGTCTTAAAAGGAACATGGAAAAAACCAAAGTCATGTTGAATGCCCATGTAACACCCACTCCTATCAAGATCGGAGACTATACACTCGAAGTTGTAGACGATTATGTCTACCCGGGACAAACGGTCCAGTTAGGTAGGTCTAACTTCGAGAAAGAGGTCAATCGTCGAATCCGACTCGGCTGGGCATCGTTCGGGAAGTTGCGCGGTATCTTCTCGTCCAACTTATCACAGTCTTTCAAGACGAAAGTCTATGACCAGTGTGTGTTGCCAGTGATTACATACGGGACCGAAACGTGGTAGCTCACAATGAGCCTCATCAGAAGGCTTAAAGTCACCCAAAGAGCAATGGAGAAGGCTATGCTCGGAGTTTCCTTGTGTGATCAAATCAGAAATGAGGGCATCCGCAAGAGAACCAAGGTTACCGACGTAGCCCGAAGAATTGCCAAACTTAAGTGGCAGTGGGCAGGGCACATTGCTCGCAGAACGGATGGCCGATGGGGCCGAAATGTTCTAGAGTGGCGACCGCTAACCGGAAAATGTTGGGTTGGAAAGCCTCCCACAATCAATGTGGCGACACCGGGGGGAGGTCTATGTCCAGCAGTGGACGTCTTTCGGCTGTAATGATGATCATGATGATGATAAAAAAGTCACTATCTATAGCGACACATGCACTGGGCAAAACAGAAACAGTTCATTACGGCATTATTGGTCCATTTAATTCAAAAATATTTAGGGAATGGTCATACTCATATGGAAGTAAACTCCATGCATAGCGCAATAGAAAGACAGCAGAGACATAGCCCTGTTTATTCCAGAGAGACAATGTCCGAGTGTAAGTTTAGATACCAGCACGATGGTCCCTACCTAGAATTTAATATTTTAGGAATACGTCAGACAGAAACTACTCCTATTAATAGGAAGAGGAGGAAACAAAAAGAACAAACAAATGGACAAGGGTCAGAAGAACTATTCCAAGACTTGAAAAATTATAAAATATCACAGGGATACTGTTTGCCACTGCCTATTTCAGAGGCAAAAAAGAAAGACCTTAATAATTTATGTGCAAAAGAGGTAATCCCACAAGAGCTCCACTTGTGGTACCAATCCTTACCAACTAGTAAAGACGTAATAGATAGAAGATTTTTGTGTTATAATTGTAGTATTTCGTTATTTTTTCGCAGAAAACTTTGATAAAACTTTAATTGAATTAATAAAAACAGTTCCATTACTTATTAATGTCATTAATTAAAACCCAACCAACGACACAAGCTTCGTATATTTAGATAGGTAGTATTTACTATACACATTTGATACACTTAACAGTTAGTTCCACTTTACTTAACTCTAGTTATTTTTCTTTTTAACACTTTCGATCTGAGAGAAAAGTCA
Source organism: Noctua comes (assembly GCA_963082995.1). Taxonomy (NCBI): domain Eukaryota; kingdom Metazoa; phylum Arthropoda; class Insecta; order Lepidoptera; family Noctuidae; genus Noctua; species Noctua comes. The sequence goes on from OY720293.1 coordinate 5,141,350, forward strand.
CTAACTCCGGTCGAAAATTCATTAATTCGCAACTAAGCCAAAGATTTGATAGAAAACAATTAATTAATTTTAGTTTCTTTCCTTTTCTCAATTATTAGAAGTTTTTCATGTATTATAACGCCTATAATATAAACTTTAATTTATTATCTTCAAAATAAAGCTGAAACTGCAAAGATATATAATGACAAGCCGAAGTTATGAATATTTATATTTTTTAAAACTTTAACTCTCGATATCTCAAAACTAGGTTTTTCGAGTTAATGACTTTTCGCACTACGGGGACGATATATTGTAATTTTGATGATTTCTTGTTGACATTATCTATAATTAAATTTGAAGTGGATATCATTATCTTAACACAGTGTAGGTTGAGCGCAAATAAACCTATTCCACAATTAAGTAACTACTAGTCGTACATGACTACACGGCAGCTGAACCAAAATGATGGAGTCGTAGTTTATATTAAAAATACACTAAAACCCCGAGTTAAGGAAATATCACTATCACAAGCCTCTTGCCTACAGCTGGACGTTTTTAATAACACTATCTTATGTATCTATCGATCTCCATCAAATACTAATACTGACAGTTTCATAGACTCACTCAGTACTCATCTAGAATCCATAACGTCACAAAAAAGTATTGTTATCGCGGGTGACATAAATATTAATATAATAACGAAGCCGGCCGAGCAGTCTCATGAACAAATAAATAGAACAAACTACCTCAATATGCTATCTCTTCATGGTATCCTGCCTGGACATTTGTTACCGACTAGAGATAAAACATGCCTAGATCACTTTATGTTAAAAATAAATAAGAAAAAGTTTTCCGCTACCATTGCTATCCTACACTCTACTATCACAGATCATTTCACAACGCTTCTAGTACTGTCAAAGCAAAAATATAAACAGGCTATACCTAAAACGACTCCTTTACTTAACTATGAACAGGCTCTAACACATTTGCAAGAAAAGAACTTAAGCGATTTGCTTTTTTGTAATGATCCGGATTATTTATGTAAACTCCTGTTGCAATCTCTTACCGATACTATTAACTCTAACACTACTACAATCAATATTCCTAGCAGCAAACGCATTATCAAACCATGGATTACTAAAGGAATCTTGCGCTGCATACAGAATCGTAATAAACTTCAAAGGAAGCTTCGGCTTGACCCAGATAATTTAATACTAAAAATAACTTACACACGATATAGGAATCATAGTAACAATTTACTAAAAAGGTTAAAAAGAAAATACGAAAAGGAGCTTCTTTCAAATTCAATTAACAATTCAAAACAACTCTGGAAAAATATCAAATCTATAACATACACTAATAAAACAGAAAATCAAAATACAGAATTTCATTGCTAAACTAAAGTCATCGAATCCCCCCTCCGAATCCATTAATTTCATCAATAATTATTTTGCTAATATAGGCTGTGAGCTAGCTCAGCAAATTCAACCTGGAACTACGAATTACCCTACTCCACTCAGTGATGCACTCACACAAGCTAATTCTTTTGTGCTTCTTGAAACCGACTGTGATGAGGTACATAGAACTCTAATGAATCTTAGGTCCAACATCGCTTCGGGCTGGGATAACATATCTACAAAGTTTTTAAAACACACCAGCATGGTAGTGGTCCCCATCATCACACACCTTGCAAATCTGTGCTTTACGAAAGGAATTTTCCCGGCCCCGTTAAAAGAAGCCATAATCACGCCAGTGCACAAGGGTGGAGATGGAGACGATTTTGTATTGTATTGTATTGTATAACGGGCTGGTGTCCGCAACTCCACGTCAAAGCGCGTATTTTGCGTGCGGGTGGGAAATTTATTCGATCCACCCTAACTCCCCGAGAAAGGCCAGCAGCGCCTTGATGTTGCCGACAATCTCGCGGAGAGTACCTGGGGTACCGAAGTACTTTGCCCTGTATGTTGCAACCACTGGGCAGTGTAGAAGCACGTGGGCTGCCGTTTCGTCTTCCTCCATGCAGGCTCGGCACAGGGGGCTGTCTGTGACTCCTATAACAAAGAGGTGTTTATTGAAAGAGCCATGTCCAGTGATGGCGGCTGTAAGTGTGCGCAGCTGTAGTTTAGTCAGCCGAAGCGCTCGTTTGGTAAGGCGGCCATCGATAGTAGGAAGTGCTTCCTTGGCCTGCCTGCACTCGCCATGGTCCAGCCACAGCTTGTGGTGTTGTTCGCTGGTTCGTTTCCTTACCAGTGTGCGTAGGTACCCGAAAGGGAGTGGCACGATGGGTTCGGGACCCACTGCTGCCATGCTCGATCCCCTTCTAGCGAGTTCGTCCGCTGCATCATTGCCTCGGGAATCGCTGTGTCCTTTTATCCATTGGATGGTTATATTATTGAGATTACCAACCTGGTTCAGGCGTTGATGACACTCGTATATTAACCCGGAGTTTATTGCGTGGTTGTTTAGTGCTAGCAATACTGCCATGCTGTCTGAGAGTATGCGAATTGAGTGGCCCACAACCTCCCTGGCTAAGATGGCTGATGCCGCCAGAGAAATGCCCATGCATTCTGCCTGAAATACTGTGTTGTGGGCTCCCAGTGATGTGGCTATGTGGATGTTGAAATCCTCCGAGAAGACTCCAGCCCCAGTGCCAGTACCTGTTTTTGATCCATCTGTAAAGATCCGTACTTCTGCGGGGCTTAATCCCTCGCAGCGGTGATCCTCATGGAGTTGGATTTTGTATTTTTTATCGAATACGAACTGCTTGGGTATCCGATCGTTTATGGCTTTCGCTAGGGGGAATTCGTTATAGAATCCCTCCAGTATCGCGGTGTGCTGTGTGTCCTTCTTACCCCATAGTTGAAGTGTTTTAAGGCGTACCGCCGACATCGTCGCCTCCTGTTGTATGAACAGATGAAGCGGTGGGAGCCCCAACATGGCTTCCAGGGCCGCGGTCGGAGTAGTCCGCATGCAGCCTGTAGTCGCCATGCAGGCGAGTCTCTGCATACGTTGCAGTTTGATGCAGGCTGTAGCTAGTTTGGTGCGGGGCCACCAGACCACTGACCCGTACGTGATCATGGGTCGGATCACCGCGCAGTATAACCATAGTATAATTTTAGGGGATAGGCCCCACTTCTTACCTATCATTCTCCTGCATTGCCAGAAGGTTATGCAGGCCCTGTCTAGTTTGTTGTTTAGGTGTCTGCTCCAGTTTAACTTACTGTCAAGGATGACTCCCAGATATTTGACTTCTTCAGCTAGCTGGAGTTCTGTATCGAATAGTTTGGGTAGGCGGTAAGGGCCTAGTGCCCTTTTTTGGGTAAACATGACTAGTTCAGTTTTCGTGGGGTTCACTGAAAGGTCGTAACTCCTACACCATCGTTCCACGATGCGTAGCGCCTGCTGAGTGAGGTTACAAATTGTTCCCGTCACTTTCCCCGTGATGAGGATGGCGAGGTCGTCTGCGTACCCAATTGTGTAAAAGTGGTTTGCGTTGAGCTCCGTGATGAGATCGTTTATCACAAGATTCCAGAGGAGGGGGGATAATACTCCTCCTTGGGGGCAGCCTCTGGCTATCATGGCCATCTGCTGTTCTTCCGCAAGGCGAACCACTCGTTTGCTTAACATGTTAGTAATCCAGTCTATCAATACCTGTTCTACTCCGTGTCGGGAGAGGGCGGTGCTGATGCTGGAGAAGTTTGTCTTATCGAAGGCCCCTTCGATGTCTATGAAAGTGCCCAGGCAGGTACCCTTCTGATGTATCGCTTCTTCTATCCGGCCGACCACTAGATGAAGAGCTGATTCAGTGGACTTACCCGAGCTGTATGCATGTTGGTTTACATGTAGTGGGATCGTTTTCAAGGCCCCATCCCTCAGCTCTCTCTCGCAAATTCTCTCCATGGTTTTAAGGAGAAAGGAGGTCAGGCTGATAGGCCGGTGGGATTTGGCGTTTGTATAGTCACTCTTACCTGGCTTAGGGATGAATATAACTTTCACTTCCCTCCATCCTTTGGGAACGTATCGGAATGCCAGGCACGCTCTCATTATGGGCACTAGTCTGCTGGCGACAGAGGCCCCACCCCACTGCAGTAAGGCGGGGAATACTCCGTCCGGACCGGCCGCCTTAAAAGGATGGAAGCACCGGATCGCCCACTGGATTTTCTCCAGCGTTATCACATTGTGTGCGCAGCGCCAGTCGTTTTCTGATGGTGTTTGAGTTACCTCTGTCCAGTCAATAGTCTGTGCGAAAGCGCAACCTGGGAAGTGAGTTTCGATAAGGACGCGCATCGCCTCTTCTGGTGAGGTGGTAAGTGTGTTGTCCGGTTTACGGAGAACATCGGGTCCATTTGATTTCTGCTGTGCCAGAATTTTCCTTACCCTGTTTGCTTGTTGGCAGGATTCTATGTTGCCACAGTATTTTCGCCATCCGGTAGAGCTCCTGAATCTGATGCATTTTTTGTAGCTGGATTTGGCCGCATAGTACGCGTCCCAATCCTTGTCAGTGCAGGTGTTCATGGCTCTGTTTAGAGCTGCCCTTACCTTCCCGCGCTTTCGTTCCAAATCCGCTCCCCACCAAGGTTGCTTCCCTGGTGTTATGGGCGGAGTGGTTTCCGGGCAGGATGATCGGTAGCTGTCTAGCATTGTTTTTGTAAGATGACTTACTCGCCCGTCGATCTGCGATGGGTCCTCGAAGGTCATCCAGTAGTTTGTTGGCGCAAGCTTGGTCTCGAGGATGCGCGTATAGGCAGCACGGTCTGTGTTGCGTGGGTTGCGCCGTGGCAGTGTTGGTGTAGTACAGACCTGGATGTCGAAACGGATCCATCTGTGGTCGGAGCACGAGGCCTCTTTGGAGACCTGCCAGCCACTGGTGATGGCCGCTGCACCCTCCGTTGCCAGAGTGAGGTCTATGATTGTTTGGCTTCGTCTGTTTACGAAGGTTGGTTCGGAACCTGTGTTTAGTAGGGTTAAGTTTGTAGTGAACAAGTAATCAACTAAAGTCTTACCCCTTGCGTTTTGCGTGTCCATGCCCCACAGAGGATGATGGGCGTTTGCGTCGGCGCCTATGATGATTTCCACCCCTGTGCTCTCGCAATGTGTTACGAGGCGGGCAAGTTCATGCGGGGGCGGCTCCTCTGCGTCGGGCATATATGCCGACGCGAAGACTACTGCCACCTCCGTGTCCCCACGTGATCGTGCAAACTAAGAGATTACCACCAAGATTGGAGAGACCTTGTATGCGGCCGGCCCTGAACCATGGCTCCTGGATCAAGGCGATGGCCGTTTGCTGAACCTCCAGCCACTTCCGCAGCTGAGCCGTCGCGGTCTGACTGTGGTGGAGGTTGGCCTGCAGCACTTTACAGTTCGACGAAGGGGACGCCATCGCTGGTCGATCCTTCCTCGTCGCCTGCCAGTCGCAGCCCAGCAAACAGGGCGCCCGCATCGAAGCCCTCCCCCTCCGGGTCCGAGGCCGACGACAACAACGACATGTCGCCGTCGAGCTCATCGCCCGAGGAAAGGACGGCACCCACGCTGGCGGCAGTAGGGGTGGCCGGCGCTGCAGCTGCAGGAGCATCCGCGGGTGTAGCCGCGGTGTTTGTAGGGGGAGCTGCCACCTCCTCCTGTGTCACGATGATGGTTTCCGTGGCCGGATCCCATCCCTGAGGGGCATCGGCATATCTGCCGTTCGGACCCTGAAACCTCATGTACACCGTCCCTACACCAAAAGAGAGACGGCGTCCAGCCTTCATCAGGGTCGGAATTTGGTCCTCAGGGACCCCGACCACCACAAACCATGCATCGGCCTGCTTGTTGATGTGCAGCAACACCCATCCCTTGATGTCCACCCAGGGATTCTGGTAGCACAGAGCGCGCCCAATATTGGTCGGCTCTGCGAAGATACCTTGCTCATCCGGGATGAGTATGCCGCATCTTACTCGTTTTTGCATCTCCGCCTGCCTCCTGACCACCAGCGAGGTGCTGGTGGAGGGAGGCAACTCGGAGACGAGAGTCCTTAGCCACGCTAAGGTGTGGTCGTCGCCGCACCACAGTTTGAGGACCCCACTAGCGAACACCGGCCTTGCTCTGAAGGTCGGTGCGGGTGAGTCCTGTTTGGGGGAGCAGGCCTCGGAGACTATCTTCCTCTGGATAGCCGCGAGGACCAGCTCCGACACCTCCTTGCTGATCAGCCCCGTCCGGCCGCAGGTGACTGCGACGTCTAGGTCGGAGCTAACAGCTTGGGCGTAGCTACGGTTAGCGGCCCGCTTCGATTTATCAAGCCGCGGCCGCTTGCGCTCCCCTCGAGGTGAGGAGGTCTCGTTGAGAGCTCGCTTGGCCGCGGCCTGATCCACCCAAGTAGGTCGCTGTGCTGTATGCTTGGCCTGCCCCTCCTCAGCGCTGGTCGGCGGTCGGCTGGGTTCTGGTCGGCTAGTGCCGGCCTCGACCTGCGACCGCATACCTGCGGAGAAGTTGACGATGCCGCTGGTCGGTTTAACCGGACCCGCGGCATTAGCCAGTGTATTTTTTGGAGCCTTGCCTTTCCACCGTAATTGACGCCGCTCCTTCTTGGACGGTCTGTCCCTCCTTTTGGCATTACCTGCCGAAGGAGCTGTGGCAGCCCGTCCTGAGGATTCTGCACGGCGTTGTATATCTTTGTCCCGGCGCCTGTTCTTCTGCACCTGCCAGGTGAGCGCGAACGCGTCTCCGGTGGTGCTGGTCTTCTCCGGTTGGCCAGTTACGGCCAGCAGGGGAGGGTTGGCTTGAGGAGCCGTAGGCGGGGGCGGATGTATGAGGGGGCCCCGTCCACCGGAGTTAACCGTCGTGGGGGGCTGTTTGCCTGCAAGGGAAGAAGGATCGGTACTGGTCCCAATCAGCGCCGGTGTCCTTCGTTTATTACGGGACTTGGATTTGGTCTGAGCCGCGGTTCTCGCCGCTGCCGGACCGACACCCGCACTGGTGCTCGCCGCGTTGGCAGCAGAGCGCCCAGGGGCGAGAGGGGTGCTGCAAGCACCCCTCTTAGGAGTGTCATTGGCTTTCGCCTCCACTTTGGTGTGTTCCTGTGTAGTGTGCGTTTGTGTGTGAGTGGGTGATGTGTGCGTGGTCGGTGTGTGTGTGGTTGGTGTGTGTGTGGTTGGTGTGTGTGTGTGTGTGTGTGGTGTGTGTGTGTTGGTGGTTTTTTTAGTATCCATGTTAAAGTGTTTTTTGCTTCATCTCTCCGGCTTCCCACCCTCCTTGGAGCCCGCACCTGGGAGCGTCTCGCTACAAATTAGCTCAACCGCTAGGATTACCTTCGAGATATAGGGGCGTGAGGCTGGCTTACAGTGCGACATCGGGTGCTCGATCAGGTTTAACCTTCACTTACACCGTCAGCATGACCTTAACCCACCGCTTTGGCTATCCGAAGACGACCTCCGCGGACCTCCCGCCCCTCGCCGTGACCCTCTGACGGGACACTGTGGCCATTTCCCTACCCCTGGCTATTGGGTAGGGCCACCGTTTCGCTTGAAATCCGGACCAAAGAGGGCGTGTTGCCTCACGGACGCATTACCGCCAGCGCCGCTCGGCTCAACCCTCCAGGACTCCTTCATCCCCGCTTACGGCGCTCAACTGCGCAGGTCCTAGCGCAGGTGACTAATTTACCTACCCGTCGTCAGCTCAGTTTGGTGACGGACGGGCCCACGACCACTCAGTCACAGAGGGACGTAGTTAGGTTAAAAAGCGCCTGGTGGTTTCTGTTGCGTCTATTTCTTAAGGAATTAGACCAAGAACAGGGCGGCAACCTCGTGAAGGTAAACCCACCAGACTTGCCTTGAGGATCTACACGACTGTAGCGCTCCCCCCCCAAGACCTCGCCACCTTACCACCTCTGAAGGAGGTCGTAAGGTAGACCTGCATCTATACTACCAAGCAAAGCGAAAGCAAAGCATGTCGTTGTGCAACCGCAAAAGCATAAATACAAGCCCTCCCCTGATGGAGACGATATCAGTAATTATAGGCCAATTTCAGTGCTAACTGCTTTATCAAAAATTATTGAAAAATTAATAAATACTAGACTACTCAATTATTTGAGCAAATTTAATAAATTATCCGACTCGCAATATGGCTTCAGAAGACATATGTCTACGGAAGATGCTGTTGGTGCTCTATCCTCTCTAATAACCAAGCATTTAGACAATGGACAAAAGTGCCTCACTGTCTTTTTAGACCTCAAAAAGGCGTTTGATACCGTCTCCACCTCTATCCTTGCAAACAAACTGGAAAAGATTGGCGTTCGGGGAACAGCTCTTGACCTTTTAAAGGACTACCTTTCAAACAGAACACAAAGAGTGAAGATTGGCCAGCATATCAGTAGCGACACGGCTGTATTGTACGGAGTCCCTCAGGGAAGTGTATTGGGCCCAACCCTTTTTTTAATATATATAATTATTATGACAGAGAATGGAGTAGGAGGAACGCTAATCCCAAATTCGACGCCATCCGCCATTCCGCCATATTGTCTTCGCGTGACATGATTCTTTTGTTGGTTGATAGGTAGTTGGGTAGTTTAAATCACACACAATACTTGACTCAAACTTCAAACGTTTATTTCTATTAAACCATTTACAAGTTGAGCCACCCGTTCGCAAACATGATTGTTCATAAGGAGAAGAACAGGCTAAGAAACTCCTTACACACTCTTTTAATTCGTGTTACAGTTCTCATTTACACAACGTAATATTGTTCACTTCAAAAACCGCTTTCAATTACATACTTCAATTGTTTTCTAATCGCGAGCTAACTAACTCGACTTCTCGTTATACCTCCGCGTGTTCTGTGTCTAGACGGAAGTGCCACACCGCCAATACAGTAATTTATTACATAGTAAGTTCATTAAAACTTACAAACAATACTAGAATACTTCACAATTAATTACTCTAATAATTAAACAATGCCAATATTCATATATGCAAAGGCATTATTGAGTTAAAACTAATAAGTGGCTTCATTACTTTTTTACAACAATGGGATCTTGCTTTTTTTTTTTTTTTTTTTCGGGTGGGAAATCATCAAATGACCCCCCCCACTCTGGGCGGAGCGGAAGGGAGTGTCAGACTTGTACTGACTAAAACCCATCCATGTTCCTTCTTTGCCCTTTGTGTTCCAGGGCCACGGTATCTCTTTCGAACAGTCCCGCAGCCCTGGCAGGCATCGGCCCTTGCAGGCCCCTACATCATTGCTGACATCTCTTTGAGGCGCGCGTGGAACACGAACGTGCCGTCGACACGGCCTGTCGTCATAAGACGGCCGGACGGCGAGCTAGCCCATAGCTCGCCGTCCACAGGCCTGCGCCTACGGTGGCCGGGAGCCACCACGTGACCCCCGACGCCCAGGGCGTCTCCCGCGGCGGCTGGGACGTGAGGTTCTTTCCCTCTCACGTCCCGCCACCTCCTTCACTAGCATGACTGCTTCGCAGAAAGAGGTGACGGCTTCCCATTCCCTCTCGCTCCGGACCATGGCCTGAACCAGGGCCGGACGCGAGAGATCGCCGCCGCCAATCGCCGCTACAAGGACACGACGGTGCTCTGCCCAAGCGGGGCAGACCTCCACGGTGTGCTCCACCGTGTCCTCCGGACGATCCTCGCAATGGAAACACCCGGGCGTTTCCTCCCGCCCGATCCGGTGCAGGAACCTTCCGAAACAACCGTGTCCGGTGAGGACCTGCGTCAGGCGGTAGGTGAGGGCGCCGTGGCGCCTCTCTAGCCACTCCTCAAAGAGGGGACTTATCGCCACTATGGTGGCGTGCCCTGCACGGGGTTGCGACAGTCGCGCTCTCCATGTCGCCATGAGATCACGCCGGAGGTCTGTCCGCTGAGCGGCAATTTGCCGTGGCAGCGGAGTTTCCAACCGAATGGGATCTTGCTTAAAACCATTTCCGGCAGATCAAAAGATTTAATACAAACAGGTCTTTCACTAATACATTGCTCTGTAAAATAATCTTGTTACTTTTCAGTTTGTAATTAGTTACAGAAACTGATTTAGTTGTAGTTTCAAATTATAAATTGAGTTATTGATCATTAAAATCGTATTCGGCGCCATCTTCCACAATATTGTTGAATGTTGCCTCAAAAGAATTCTTAGTGTTAAATGACCATTGTTAAAATCCCAATTGTCAAATATTTGCTTATCTTAATTGTAACTATAGTTCTAGCTAGACTTTCGTTTAAATTAATCTTCAGAAGATCTTATCACGAACTATCTCAGTACTAGTTAATTCAGAGACCATTAGATGGCGCTTATCTCTTCTGTCAATCGATACAGGTCATTGTAATAATTGTTCTTGGAACCCACAGATGGCATGATCAATATTATGATGGATGAGACATTATAAGTTGGTTATTAATTAAATTAACTAATATTCTTAGCAGATAGACGCTCTTGCGGCGACACGGCCATTCTGATCGGTGGTGCGCGCTCTGCACCTGCCGCCGCCGTCACTTTATGGAGTTTCATGGTTGTTATCTGAAATAGTGGAGATAAATTTTGTCGGCAGATTATTGTTACTTTTATTATCCTACAATGTTCATTGAGTTGTAGGATTTGGTAACAGAAAGTTTCAGTCAACAGAGAAAGCTTGTAATAGATCTGACATCTATTCAGTTTTCTTCATATTTAAAATTAAATGCATTTATGAATCACCCATATCTTCCCGTGGGTGTGTTCCGTATGGTGTCGGACGTAAAAGAATAGCACCATCCCATATCTTCCCGTGGGTGTCGTAAGAGGCGACTAAGGGACTTACCAGAGAATGGGCAGCAGCGTTCTCTGCGGTTTCTAACAACCGTACTGCGATCGCCAACCCGCCTGCCAAGCGTGGCGATTATGGCTAAACCCCCCCAATGATGAGCGCAACAAAGAAATGGCCCCTAGTACCCGGCAGCCCGTCTACCCTCGACTATGGTAGCGGTCGAGGTTACGGCGTGGCAAGGGGTGCGAAGAATCTCCGGAAGGGATCAGGCTGCCTATACCGACGACTTGACCTGGCAACATACAACACGCGTACACTCCGGACCGACAAGAAGATAACGGAACTCGAAGAGGAATTGAGCAGGCTGCGATGGAGTATTGAGGGATTATCTGAAGTCCGAAGAGAGGGGGAGGATACGATAATCCTGAAATCCGGCAACCTGCTCTATTTCCGAGAGGGTGACCGGCAGTCCCAGGGTGGTGTTGGGTTTATCGTCCACAAGTCCCTCGTGAATAACGTGGTGAAGATCGAGAGTGTGTCGACCAGGGTGGCGTACCTTATACTCAGAATATCCTCAAGATATTCGCTGAAGGTCATACAGGTCTACGCCCCGACCTCGGCACACCCCGACGACGAAGTGGAAACCATGTATGAGGATATTTCTAAAGCCCTGCATGGTTTCAAAACTCACTTCACCGTTGTCATGGGGAACTTCAACGCGAAACTGGGCAAACGAGACGGGGATGAGCTGTAGGTGGGGCAATTTGGGGTTGGACGTCGGAACCACCGGGGTCACCAACTGGCTAGTTTTATGGAGAAGGAAGGCCTCTATATGATGAACTCCTTCTTCAGAAAGCGTGAGCACAGGAAGTGGACCTGGCAGAGTCCCGATGGTGCAACTAAAAATGAGATTGACTTCATCATGTCAACCAAGAAGCAAATGTTCAATGATGTCTCTGTGATCAATTCGGTGAAAACCGGGAGCGATCACCGCATGGTAAGAGGCACATTGAACATCAATATAAAGCTTGAAAGGTCTCGACTGATGAAGTCTACGCTCCGTCCAGCACAAATCCATATCCAAAACCCCGAGAGCTTTCAGCTTGAACTCCAGAATCGTTTCGAGTGCCTAGGAAGCTCAGTGGACGAATGTAACGATGGGTTCGTGGAAACTGTCCATACGACTGGGTCTAAGTTCTTCAAGACACGTCGTGCACAGAAGAACAAAAGACTCTCTGATCATACTCTCGAGCTCATGAAGGAGCGGCGCGAGATGATCCTGCAGTCTTCAGACGAGGCGTGGAAATACCGGCAGCTCAATAGACGGATCTCTAAATCCTTGAAACGCGACCTCCGCCGCTTTAATACCGAGCGTATAAAAGACGCTATTGAGCGGAATAAAGACGCTATTGAGCGGAATAAAGGCTTTTTTTTTTTTTTTTTAACGTGGTAAAATCATCAAATAAGTCTTCCCACCCAGGGCAGAGCGGAAGACCAAAGTCATGTTGAATGCCCATGTAACACCCACTCCTATCAAGATCGGAGACTCTACACTCGAAGTTGTAGACGATTATGTCTACCTGGGACAAACGGTCCAGTTAGGTAGGTCTAACTTCGAGAAAGAGGTCAATCGTCGAATCCGACTCGGCTGGGCAGCGTTCGGGAAGTTGCGTGGTATCTTCTCGTCCAACTTACCGCAGTGTCTCAAGACGAAAGTCTATGACCAGTGTGTGTTGCCAGTGATTACATACGGGATCGAAACGTGGTCGCTCACAATGGGCCTCATCAGAAGGCTGAAAGTCACCCAAAGGGCAATGGAGAGGGCTATGCTCGGAGTTTCCTTGCGTGATCAAATCAGAAATGAGGAGATCCGCAAGAGAACCAAGGCAGTTAAGTGGCAGTGGGCAGGGCACATTGCTCGCAGAACGGATGGCCGATGGGGCCGAAAAGTTCTGGAGTGGCGACCGGGAACCGGAAGACGCTGCGTTGGAAGGCCTCCCACTACGTGGACCGATGACCTTGTAAAGGTTGCAGGGATCCGCTGGATGAGAGACGCACGGGACCGGTCAATGTGGCGACACTTGGGGGAGGCCTATGTCCAGCAGTGGACGTCTTTCGGCTGAAATGATGATGAATCACCTAGACACATGCACAGTTTCAGACTTAAAGCTGCTTGCAATTTTTATTTAAATTTACTGATGATCAGCTGTTAGCTGAATAAAATAATGTTGCCTGGATTATTCAATAACATTTATTTAATTGAGTTTATTGATATTGTTTGATCAGCTACTAGCTGAATAGAATATTGTTGCCAAATTATCCAACAAGGGGTGCGTTGTCAGAATTCCTCCACGTGTGCCTGATGGCTGCCGGTCCCTCTCGATACGTCTGGAGGGAATAGCAGTTGCTAGGCCGGTGCACCCTGGGCGTGGGCAGTATCCTTCCCCGAGGAATGGGAAGAGATTCTTATTCCTCGGGGAATGTTACTGTCCATGGCTAATATTCTGACATGGGAGGGGTCCATCTTGGACCAAGGGGGCGTTGCTCCGCGTGACCCTCTGAAAAGCAGAGGGCACAGCGGAGGAGCAAGGGCGGGCTCGGTGTGCACTTACCCTGCCTCCGAGCAGACAGTGAAGGACGCAGTCATTCACTGTCCCCGTCGATATCGTAATCCCACCGTCGAAGTGTCGTGGAACACGTCTCGCGGCTTCGATTGGGACCGAGGGTCTTGGCTTAACCGCCCGGACCACGAGGTAGAAAACCTCTATAAAAAGTTACCCCGAATCTCAAGCGGCGGCGCACCGCGAGGAGATGTATGGCTGACGGGTTCCTATGGAAAATCAGTCGCTAGTGCGAACCACTGCCGGGCCTGGCAATGGCTTATCTGGGTACAGGGGGCACTGCCCAGATGGACTTTTTATTTCCCCCATACTCGTGGGAACAGTATGGATATAACAAATACAACCCAAAACACGGCCGATAACGGCGAAGGAAGGAAGGAGAGGGATGCGGGGTCGGAGTCCGGCGCCGCATCCAGCGATGTGAGTGCGGGAGGCTCAGAGAGCTCCCGGCGCGGGAGGCCCGGGGCTGCTGCGGTGAACAAGGAGTTCCTCCGCAAGCGGTCCAGGCCGGTAGGCGACCAAGAGTCGTCGTCAGAGGGGGAGCTGGCTTCGGCTCGCAAGATCCCCACCAGCAAGCGTGGCGGGATCCGCGGCAAGGGGAGAGGCCTCTCTGCCACCGAGAGGTCGGCGCGGCTTGCCGAGGAGGGACGCCACCCGGGGGTGGCCGCCGGTCGCGGGGTGACCCGTTCGGGCTCCTCTGATAACGAGGCGGGCGCAGACGGCGGCTCCGATGCGGAGCGTAAGGCCGGGCTTGCGAAGGAGGTGGAGGCGGCGCTGAGGGCTGTTTCTTGCAAACAAAAGCCCTCCACCAGGCACAAGGCTATACCTGCAGCGATCGCCTCCATCATGGCGGCAGCGGAGGCCAGATATGCGGGGCCCCCGCCAGACGACGTGGCCAAACTGCGGGCGGAGGTCGCTCGACTGACGGCCGCCACGGAGCTTCTCCAAGAGGAGAATAAGAAGCTCCGAGCAGACCTGGCCGGTCTGCGCGAGTCCGGCTCTCGCGAGGCGCCCCAAAATAGGGGCCAGCAGCGACCAAGCCAGCCCGTGCCGGTGGAGAACCAGGTCCTGAACCTGGTTCGGCAGGAGCTGGCTGCCTTCCAGGCGCGGTTCTCCGTCCTGGAGGGCATTGTCCTGCGCCCCCCCCTGGCGGCAAATAAGGCGCCCCCGGGCCCGAGGGCGGCCACATATGCGGCTGCTGCGGCCTCCGCACCGGGGCCGTCCAGCCAGCCCTCCGGCAGGGTTACGTCGGCCCCCGAAAAGCCGGCTCCGGTTAGGAAGGCGGCGGCCCTGAAGCAGGGCAAGGCGGCGGCCCAAAAGAAGGGCAAGGCGGTGAATGTGCCAGCGCCAGCCGCGAGACAGCCGCCGAGACAGCCACCACCGCCGCCCCCCCCACCCCCTAAGCCTCCCGCGGCCGAGACTGGGTGGCAGGTGGCCGGAGAGAAAGCGAGGGAGCAAAGGGCGGCCAAAAAGGCCAGGAAGCGGGAGCGGAAGCGCCGACAAAAGGAGCATGGCATCGCGGCTAGGCTCAGCGCCCCAAAGACCGCGGCTGTAGTGATCACACTACAGCCGGACGCGGAAAAGAGGGGCGTGACCTATCGCGACGTGCTCGCTAAGGCGAAGGCGACGGTGGATCTCGGGGAGCTCGGGATCGCCGCGGGCCTCAGGCTTAGGGTCACCGCAACAGGGGCTCGAGTGCTAGAGATCCCCGGCGAAACCCGTGACTCGTCCGCTGACGCTCTGGCTGAAAAGCTTAGAGCGTCCCTAAATGCGGACGAGGCCCGAGTGTCCAGGCCCGTCAAATGCGCAGACCTGCGCATCCTGGGTCTGGACGACTCGGTGACCGAGGAGGAGGTGGTGGCCGCCGTCACCAGGACCGGTGGGTGCCCTGCCGAGCAGGTCAAGGCAGGCACCTTACGTCCGGACCTGTCGGGCACGCGAACCGTAACGGTAAGCTGCCCTGTGACGGCGGCGAAAGCCATTGTGGAGGGCCGAAGGCTCTTGGTGGGCTGGTTGTCGGCGCAGGTGAAGCTGCTGGAACCCAGACCTCTGAGGTGCTTCCGCTGCCATGTGGGGCACCACGTGTCGGTCCGGTGCACCTCGGAGGTAGACCGCAGTGACCAGTGCTTCCGCTGCAGCCAGCCCGGTCACAAGGCCGCGGCTTGCTCCGCCGAACCACACTGCGCCGCATGTGCGGCGGCTGGCAAGCCGGTCGATCACCGGGCAGGGAGCAAGGCCTGCGGTACACCTGCCAAGGCCAGGGGCAAGGGAAGGCCCTCCACCACCACCACCGCCAAAACCCCCACCGTCGCCACCACCGCAGCCGCCGCCACTGTCGCCGCCGCTGCCGCCACTGCTGCAACTTCCGCAGCGGGGCCCTCGCAGGGGGCCCGGGAGGGGGCTGAAATGGAGTGCCAGTAACGGCCCCATTACGCTTTCTCCAGGCGAACATCAACCGCTGCGCCTGCGGTCAGGATCTGTTGCTTCAGAGCATGGCGCAGTGGTCGATTAACATCGCCGTGGTCGCTGAGCCGTACTTTGTCCCGCCCAGGGATGACTGGGTGGAGGACCTTAGCGGCTCAGTGACCATAATTGCGTCGGCCGCCGCCGGTACCCCGACCCTTGAGAGTGTCAGGAAGGGTCAGGGGTGCGTAGCAGCACGGTTCGGGGAGATCGTAGTAGTGGGAGTCTACTTCTCCCCGAGCCGAACTCTCGCCGAGTTCCACAACTCCCTCACGGAGTTGAGTGTCGTCATCGGAAGCCATTCCCTTCCCGTGCTTGTGCTCGGGGACTTCAATGCCAAAAACTTGGTTTGGGGTTCTCGTTACACGGACGCGCGGGGTAGGATGGTGGAGGACTGGGCTCTGGAGACAGGCCTGGTCGTCCTAAATCGGGGTTCTGTCCCCACGTGCGTGCGGATGCGGGGCGAGTCGGTGGTGGACATCTCGTTCGCTAGCCCCGCTCTGTCGCCGCGTGTCGTTGACTGGCGCGTCATGGAGGGGGTGGAGACCTATTCCGACCACCGGTACATCCGGTTCGACGTCTCCACCCAGACCTCAAGCGCGCCGGTCCTACAGACCCCGAGTGGTCCGCGATGGGCGCTGAGGCAGCTGGACCGGGAGCTCCTCCTGGAAGCCTCGATCGTGCAGGCCTGGGTGTCATCACCGGTCAGGCCTGCCGACATCAATAACGAGGCGGGTTGGTTCCAGGAGGCCATGTCCGGGATTTGCGACGTGGCAATGCCCCGTGTTCGGCCAGGAAGCGCCCGGCGTCAGGTGTATTGGTGGTCGCGAGAGCTGACGTCTCTGCGCGAGGCGTGCGTTGCCGCGCGGCACCTGTACGCCAGGCATCGCAGGCTACGCATCCGCCCTCCGGATGCGGCAGCCATTGAGGTGGAGCTGTACGAGGGATACAGAGCGGCGAAGACCGCCCTCCAAGAGGCTGTTCGGCGGGCCAAGAATCTGGCCCGCGAGGAGATGCTGGAGTCTCTGAATGGAGATCCGTGGGGGCGCCCTTACAAGATGGTGCGGGACAAACTCCGCACCCGGGCCCCCCCGCTGACGCAGAGTCTTCGGCCTGAGCTCGTGGAGGACGTGGTGAGCGCTCTGTTCCCTTCGCGAGGGGAGCATCCTCCCCCGCCTATGGCTCCGCCGCCGCGTGCGGTGCCGGGAGCGGACCATACCGATGACGGTGACGACATTCCGGAGGTGACTGGGGTAGACCTGAGAGTGGCGGTACGCAGGCTGAAAGCCAGAAATACCGCCCCGGGACCCGATGGCTTGCCTGGTAAAGCCTGGGTCCTGGCCTCTGAGGCTCTCGGGCCCCGACTGGAAGGGCTCCTAAGCGCATGCTTGGAGAGAGGCCAGTTCCCGCTTCGTTGGAAGACGGGGAAGCTGGTCCTCATCCGAAAGCCAGGGCGCCCTGCGGACTCTCCGTCCGCATACCGGCCCATCGTATTGCTCGACGAGGTGGGCAAGCTCTTTGAAAGAGTCATTGCCAACCGCCTCGCCGGGCACCTTGTGGGGATGGGGCCGGATCTTGCGGAACACCAGTTTGGTTTCCGCAAGGGGCGCTCAACGGTGGATGCCATCATGCGCGTGAGAGCCCTCACGACGGGGGACGCGGTGTCCCGGGGCGGGGTCGTCTTGGCGGTGTCTCTTGACATCGCCAACGCCTTCAACTCCATGCCCTGGAGCTGCATTAGGGAGGCACTGCGGTATCACCGGGTGCCGACCTACCTTCGTCGTGTGGTCGGGGACTACCTGACGGATAGGGCCGTCATCTACCCCGGTCGGAGCGGAGAATGGAACCGGCGAGAGATGTCGTGCGGTGTTCCACAGGGATCGGTTCTGGGACCGGCCTTGTGGAACATCGGTTACGACTGGGTGCTGCGCGCCGACCTCCCTAGCGGCGTCAGCGTAGTTTGCTACGCTGACGACACGCTGGTACTGGCACAAGGGAGGTCGCACGAGGCGGCGGCCGAAAAAATGACACGCGGGGTTGCGATAGTCGTGGAGAGGATCCGGCAATTGGGTCTCGAGGTGGCATTGCACAAGTCCGAGGCCATGTGTTTTCATGGGCCTCGGAATGCGCCACCGTCGGGATCCCTACTGACGGCAGGAGGGGTCTCCATCGGCGTCGGGTCGACGTTGAAGTACCTAGGACTCGTCCTCGACAGCCGGTGGAACTTCGTGGAGCATTTCCGACGTTTGGCTCCCAAACTGGAACGGACAGGGGCTGCCTTTAAGCGGCTCTTGCCCAACCTGAGGGGTCCGAACGCCTCCTGCCGGAGGCTCTACGCGGGGGTCGTGCGGTCCATGGCCCTTTATGGGGCCCCGGTGTGGGCGCGTTCTTTGAGTCGGCGAGCCGCCCACTACCTGAACGCGCCCCAAAAGGTGATAGCCATAAGGCTAATCCGCGGGTACCGCACGATCTCCGGTGAGGCGGCTAGCCTCCTTGCCGGATTGCCGCCATGGGATCTGGAGGCGATAGTCCTCGCGCGCCTGCACGAATGGCGCGCGGAGGCACTAAGTCGGTTGGAAACTCCGCTGCCGCGGCAAATTGCCGCTCAGCGGACAGACTTCCGGCGTGATCTCATGGCGACATGGAGAGAGCGACTGTCGCAACCCCGTGCAGGGCACGCCACCATAGTGGCGATAAGTCCCCTCTTTGAGGAGTGGCTAGAGAGGCGCCACGGCGCCCTCACCTACCGCCTGACGCAGGTCCTCACCGGACACGGTTGTTTCGGGAGGTTCCTGCACCGGATCGGGCGGGAGGAAACGCCCGGGTGTTTCCATTGTGAGGATCGTCCGGAGGACACGGTGGAACATACCGTGGAGGTCTGCCCCGCTTGGGCGGAGCACCGTCGTGTCCTCGTTGTGGCGATCGGCGGCGGCGATCTCTCGCGTCCGGCCCTGGTTCAAGCCATGGTCCGGAGCGAGAGGGAATGGGAAGCCGTCACCTCCTTCTGCGAAGCAGTCATGCTAGTGAAGGAGGTGGCGGGACGTGAGAGGGAAAGAACCTCACGTCCCAGCCGCCGCGGGAGACGCCCTGGGCGTCGGGGGTCACGTGGTGGCTCCCGGCCACCGTAGGCGCGGGCCTGTGGACGGCGAGCTATGGGCTAGCTCGCCGTCCGGCCGTCTTTTGACGACAGGCCGTGTCGACGGCGCGTTCGTGTTCCACGCGCGCCTCAAAGAGATGTCAGCAACGATGTAGGGGTCTGCAAGGACCGATGCCTGCCAGGGCTGCGGGACTGTTCGAAAGAGATACCGTGGCCCTGGAACACAAAGGGCAAAGAAGGAACATGGATGGGTTTTAGTCAGTACAAGTCTGACACTCCCTTCCGCTCCGCCCAGAGTGGGGGGGGTCATTTGATGATTTCCCATCCGGAAAAAAAAAAAAAAAAAAAAAAAAAAAATTATCCAACAACATTAATTGTATTGAGTTTATTGCTATTGTATGATCAGCTACTAGCTAAATAGAATATTGTTGCCAAATTATCCAACAAAATTAATTGTATTGAGTTTACTGCTATTGTTGTATTTGTTTATTTTAATACTAGCTTATGCCCGCGGCTTCGCCCGCGTGGAGTTAGGGAATTGCCCACGGGATCTTACTTCTGGAATAATAAGTAATCTATGTATCTATCTATAATACATACATAGATTTACATGTACTTGCTTATAACTTGCAATCTATCTATACATATAAAATTCAAAGTCCTGACTGACTGACTGACTTATATATCAACGCACAGCCCAAACCGCTGGTCCTAGAAACATGACATTTGGACAGTGTACACTTTGTGACGAGTGAGTATCCACTAAGAAAGGGTTTTTCGAAATTCCACCCCTAAGAGGGTGAAATGGGGTGTTTAATTTTCTGTGAAACTTTTTATTCCCTGAGTCGATTGACTTGAAAATTTGTGTATTTACTCTTCAGTTAAAATTATGAGACACGTGTATCACAGTTTTTCCTAAATCATCCCCCAATTTAAAATTAAACGTCCTGACTGGCTGACTGATATATCAACCCCCAGCCCAAACCACTTATCCTAGAGACATGAAATTTGGACGGTGAATTTTTTGTGAAGAGTAAGTATCCACTAAGAAAGGATTTTTGGGAATTTCACCCCTAAAGGGGTAAAATAGGGGATGGAAGTTTGTATGAAAGTCTGTCAGTTTTGAAGTTAGGATCTTCAAATTTTGTGATAAGGCTGACGATTGAAAATTAATTTATACGTGTCTCGGCGTTTTTGATAATTCTACCCCCGAAGGGTTAAAAAGGGGGGTGAAGATACTATGTTTGTTCGGGTGAAATGCAACTCAATTTTGTACAACCGATTGAGCTGAAATTTTGCACAAATCTTTGGTTCTGGTGACAATACATTTTTATGACAAACATTCCTTAATCCTGCAGCCAGGATCGTCTCCTCAAGAGAGAACTCTTCAGCGGTTAGTAGCATGGCCACGAAACTTTGTTTACGCGTTCAAGTTTGATAGATAAAGATGATTTTATCAATAATCTTTAATCTTCTTTCTTTCTTCTTCTTTTTTTCTTTATATAAAATGGTAAACTGACTGACTGACTGACTGACTGACTGACTGGGTGATATATCAACGCACAGCCCAAACCGATGGTCCTAGAGACATGAAACTTGGAGGGTGTGTTCTTTGTGAAGAGTAAGTATCCACTAAGAAAGGATTTTTGAGAGTTCCACCCCTAAAGGGGTAAAATAGGGGATGGAAGTTAATATGAAAGTACGTCAGTTTTGAAGTTAGGATCTTCAAATTTTGTGTTTAGGCTGACGATTGAAAATTTGAATTCCCAAAGATCCTTTCTTAGTGGAAACCTTCTCTTCACAAAGAACACACCCTCCAAGTTTCATGTCTCTAGGACCAGCGGTTTGGGCTGTGCGTTGATATATCACCCAGTCAGTCAGTCAGTCAGTTTACCATTTTGTATATATAGATGTGTATCAGTTTTTCCAAAATCATCCCCCAATATAGTTAAATAGGGCTTCGAAGCTCACGTAGAAGGGCGCATGCCGCGCAGCGTTGCGTGGGGCGTGCGGGGCGCGGGAGTATACCTACCTACCTATTACTAAGTAGATAGGATTTTTCTGAGGTAGACGTGTCTGTGAATATAGTTTATTCCACCGATTTTCGCGTTGGCTCGCGATACGGGACATTGATATTAAATATTATGTCAAAGTATTATGTCTATAAATAGATTCCTAATAAATCGTTTGTTTGGTGTCCCGGTGTCCAATCTCAAACCAAGATATTTCACATTTTATGTAATTTAATTGATATTTCTATGAACAAATATTTGCAATAGCAAGTACACGTAAATCTATGTATGTACTATACATACATAGATTACTTATTATCCCAGAAGTAAGATTCCGTGGGCAGTTCCCGAACTCCACGCGGGCGAAGCCGCGGGCAGAAGCTAGTTATTATTATAAAGTTATATCAATTAAATTAGATACGTGAAATATTGATACCTTGGTTTGAGATTGGACATCGGATTTACTGGATTTTATCTGAAAAGTATGTAAACAAATTTTCAAGTCAATCGACCCCGAGAGTAAAAAGTTTCACAGAAAATTCAACACCCCATTTCACCCTCTAAGGGGTAGGAATTTTGAAAAACTGATACTAACTCTTCACAAAGAATACACCCTCCAATTTTCATATCTCTGGGACCCGCGGTTTGGGCTGTGCGTTGGTATATCAGTCAGCCAGTCAGGACATGGAATTTTAAATTGGGGGATGATTTTGTGATACACATATCTCATCATTTTAACTGAAGTATATGTAGACACATTTTCAAGTCAATCGACCCCGAGAGAGTTTCACAGAAAATTCAACACCCTATTTCACCCTCTTAGGGGTGGAATTTCAAAAACCCTTTCTTAGTGGATACCCACTCTCCACAAAGAGTACATTCTCCAAATTTCATTTCTCTAGAACCAGCGGTTTGGGCTGTGCGTTGATATATCAGTCAGCCAGTCAGGACATTGAATTTTAAATTGAGGGATGATTTTGGAAAAACTGTGATACACGTATCTCATCATTTTAATAGAAGTATATGTAGACACAATTTCAAGTCAATCGACTCAGAGAATAAAAAGTTTCATAGAAAATTCAACACCCCATTTCACCCTCTTAGGGGTGAAATTTTGAAAAACCCTTTCTTAGTGGATACCTACTCTTCACAAAGAGTACACTGTCCAAATTTCATGTCTCTAGGACCAGTGGTTTGGGCTGTGCGTTGATATATCAGTCAGCCAGTCAGGACATTGAATTTTAAATTGGGGGATGATTTTGGAAAAACTGTGATACACGTATCTTATCATTTTAACTGAAGTATATGTAGACACAATTTCAAGTCAATCGACTCAGAGAATAAAAAGTTTCATAGAAAATTCAACACCCCATTTCACCCTCTTAGGGGTGAAATTTCGAAAAACACTTTCTTAGTGGATACCTACTCTTTACAAAGAGTACACTGTCCAAATTTCATGTCTCTAGGACCAGTGGTTTGGGCTGTGCGTTGATATATAAGTCAGTCAGTCAGTCAGTCAGTCAGTCAGTCAGTCAGTCAGGACTTTGAATTTTATATGTATAGATATTTTTTTAGTTTATTCTTACTAGTGATTACTCGCACTGATTTATTTGACTTTAAATCGTCATCATCTGTCAAATCTATACTGTAAGGTTGATGATTATCAGAAATCATTGACGGAGCAACAGGCACCAATTCACTGAACAGACTTTGGTTCAATGAGGCTGTGATGTTATGATTTGCTGTCTCAAGTGCTGATATTTGACTTCTAGCCTCATGTAGCTGTTGTTGTAAATGATGCTTGTGACTCAGGGCTCGTTCATACTCAGCGCTACACTGGCTGAACCCGTCCACAATGACTTGGAGCCTATCCCGGTCTTCTATGGCATCAGTGAGTTGAGTGTATAGCTGAGCCATTTCATTTTTTAACTTATTATTCCTTTCATGAGCTTCAAAGAGCACCCTTTCATTGTCATCCATTTCCCTGTTTAGCTGGTTACAGGACTCCTTACACGCCTTTAGTTCGCTCAAAGCCTGATTAAGTTTGGACTCTTCGAGGCGAGCGCGGGCACTGCGTGTCATAATCATGATTCAGGAGAATAGAAACAAGATAGGAAAAGAATAGGTGCGGTAGAATTGTGTCAAAAACGAATAATTGAAAAGAAAATGAAATTAAGATTGGGGAAAAAAAAATAAAAAATAAAAGAAAGAAGAAGTTCTGTCACCAAACCAAACAGGGTTATGTTTACGTTTCAAAGGTCATTGGCATCAACAAGTATCCGTAATAAAAGTGATCCAGTTAATTGAACGCAAATTATAGAACGTAAACAATGTACTACCAAGTAAAATAAGATGTAATGTACCTGATATTAAGATGACAATGCAAGATTCCCTATAACGGTAACTGTCAGTTTCACAAATGATTTAATTACACTTAATTTACGTTAATTCAACCCATCTACACTATAAATCACTATAATTATACTTGTTATGAACTTGTAATTTTAAAAGAAATAGGCCTTATTAATAAGGAAATACAATATTTAAAATTAAAGGGACAAATTCAAATCAGCTGTTAGCTGTAGTGTTGCCACAGGAAAAACCAGTATTACACATAACCCTAAAATATTTTGGTCCTTCATTAAAACTAAAAGAAAAGGTAGCAGTACATACCCCGCACAAATGTCTCACAACAATAAAATCGCGTCAGGCGGACAGGATATCTGTAATATGTTTGGAGAAAATTTCGCGAGTACCTACTACCCCTACAGATAGTTGTCCAAGTCGCGCGGACACTGCCTTTTCCCTCTCGTCCGTAGCACTGTGTAATCTACAGTTTGATAGTAACGAAATATACCGTGAGTTAACCCGATTGGACGAAACTAAGGGCGCGGGTGGTGACGGCATTCCTCCAATGTTTATAAAAAATTGCGCTAAGGCCTTAGTATCACCCCTGCAAACAATTTTTAATAGATCTTTACGTGATGGTATTTTTCCAAACACCTGGAAAGAAGCTCTCGTGACACCCATATTTAAATCCGGGAAAAAGCATTTAGTGACTAATTATAGACCAATATCAATACTAGTTACATTTGGAAAAGTGTTCGAAAAACTTGTTAGCATCACTGAATATCAGCATGGTTTCGTCAAGTCTAGATCTACCAATACTAATCTATTGTGTTTTACATCGGCTTTGTCTAAGTGTCTTGACAATCGTAACCCAGTGGACGCAATTTATACAGACTTTAGTAAAGCATTTGATAAGGTAGATCACTGTCTTCTAATAGATAAATTGGCTCAGCTGGGCTCAGTGGGCGGGACAATTATAGGGTGGTTTAAATCTTACCTTGAATACAGAGAGTCAAAAGTAGTAGTTAATGGTCATTTTTCTGACAGCTATATAGCAACTTCCGGGATTCCCCAAGGATCACATTTGGGACCTATTCTTTTTAACGTGTTCATTAACGACATCACTGAATGCTTCAAACACTCTCGTTTTTATTTGTTTGCTGATGACTTAAAAATAATGAAGCCAATTCAGAGTAACCTAGACTCCATAATGCTTCAGGACGACATCAACAGACTTGCAAACTGGTGTACACAAAACAACATGCACTTAAATATCAGTAAGAGTCACTACATCCAGTTCACTCGGAACAAAAAGATGTTAGATAATAAATACTACATAGACGGGATTGAAGTACAGAAACTGAGTAGTGTTCGCGACCTTGGAGTTCAACTCGACCAAGCACTGAAGTTCGATGTGCACATTCTAAATATTGTGGCTAAATCCTTTAAGGTACTGGGATTCGTTTTGCGAAACAGTAAGGAATTCAAGAGACCATCTACAAAAATAAAGCTCTTCAACACTCTAGTCCGTCCAATCTTAGAGTATAGCTCAGTGGTATGGAATCCGCATTACGATGTTTATACCAAGCGATTAGAGAGTGTCCAAAAGCGGTTTCTTTTACCATCTGTGCTACGGAGATCACTTGGCTAAACAACTGACTAGCTACTCTGATAGGTTGAAACATTATCATTTGGATACACTAGCCAGTCGTAGAACGAAACTGGACTTCACTATCCTTCACAAAATATTTAGTGGAGCGATAGATTGCAGTGAACTTTTGAGCTCATTAGATATTAAGGATTCCTATCCGGACTCCCAGGCATAATACATATGAGTTATTCTATATTCCTGGCTCAAAAACCAACTTAGGTCATTACGCCGCTGTGCCAAGACTTTGTAGACAATCTCTACATATAAAATTCAAAGTCCTGACTGACTGACTGATTGACTGACTGACTGACTGACTTATATATCAACGCACAGCCCAAACCACTGGTCCTAGAGACATAAAATTTGGAGAATGTATTCTTTGTGGAGAATAAATATCCACTAAGAAAAGGTTTTTTTGAAATTCCACCCCTAATAGGATGAAATGGGGTTTTGAATTTTATGTGAAACTTTTTATTCTCGGAGTCGATTGACGTGAAAATGTGTCTACATATACTTCAGTTAAAATGATGAGATACGTGTTTCACAGTTTTTCCAAAATCATCCCCCAATTTAAAATTCCATGTCCTGACTGATAAACCAACGCACAGCCCAAACTGCGGGTCCCAGGGATATAAAAATTGGAGGGTGTATTCTTTGTTCAGTTTTTCGAAATTCCTATTCCATAGAGGGTGAAATGGGGTGTTGAATTTTCTGTGAAACTTTTTACTCTCGGGGTCGATTAACTTGAAAATTTGTGTACATACTCTTTAGATAAAATCCAGTAAATCCGATGTCCAATCTCAAACCAAGGTATCAATATTTCACTTATCTAATTGAATTGATATAACTTAAACTAATAATTGCAAGTTATAAGCAAGTACATGTAAATCTATGTATGTAATATAGATAGACACATAGATTACTTATTATCCCAGAAGTAAGATCCCGGGGGAAATTTCCTAACTCCACGCGGGCGAAGCCGCGGGCATAAGCTAGTATAATACAATAGCTAAGACCACCAATCTTGACATCTGTCAATCTCTCTCTAATTATAAAAAATGCCTCAAAGAATTATCTATTTGTTAATTAATATTTTAATTTTTATTTATTTTATTTTTCCAATTTTTTACCAATGTGTTTCGATTTTATAAATTACTACTTTGACTTTGTTAACTTTAATTTTATTTTAATTTTATTACCAATTGTTTTGATTGTTTAATTGCTACTATGACTTTGTTATTTTTAATTTTATTTTTCCAATTTAATGTTATTACCATAATAAGTTTTGATTTTATCTTTTAAATGCTACTATATCTTTGTTAGCTTAGTTATACATTTTATTAAGCATGCTGTGGTCTCCTGTAAGTGAAGGAGTACACCTACGTGATACTTTGTCGTCGATTATTTATTTCGTGTTTGTGTACATCCATTGTTGGAGATCCTAAACAAATAAATAAATAAGTTTGACAGCTGTCAATCACAACCGTCACTGTGGTCACTGTCGATCACAAACGTCACTATCGTCACTCCACTTCGCGTCTCTTTCGCACTTGGTTAGGCCAAACCCACACTGGCTGTATCTCACTCTAAAAGCAAGATGGCCGCGGCCGCTAGAACAAAAATGTTCCCGCGAGACAAGGAGCCACCGATAAATGCAGCTGACCAATCACAGAATTTATCAGAAAACACTCGAGCGCAGGCACAAACACGTCCGTTCGCTTCAACGACAGGCAGCGAAGTAGTCAGTAGATAGGGACACTCCCTCCAACCTTCCCATGGCCCTTCCAACACTTCGTCATACGGGCCGAAACGTGGGGCGGCTGCGGACATAGTGCCCTTGGCTATCTTATTTTACCGTCCGCAGGCACTTCTTGATCCCTTACAAATTCGCCATGTGTGTCCCTTTAGCATCTCTCCCTTAATAGGGCACGCACAACAAACCACAGATTCAACTACGCTGCCCGTCGGCTCCGGTTTCTTAAAATCCGCCTTATTGTTCTGCCTTGTATCACGTCGCCTGGCCTTGCGCTCCTCCATCCTGCTCCAGTTCTCTCCGGGCGGCATGCCACCTGTGCGCGAAATCCCCGCGAAAACCCGTGTGCCAAGGACGGGATGCCGGCCAGCACTCCCTCGCCAAGCCCGACGAACCTCCTCAGCTCCCTAAAGGAAGCTAGGCTCTATACACCCCTCCAAGAAATAGTGCAGGAGGTCGCGTGGACGCTCTCTTTACAAGGCAGTCCTAGTATGTCAGCAACCTTCTCCACGAGCTCCACGTGCTTCTCGTATTCCATACGTTTCTTACGATGAAGCTCGTCGAGGGGTCGCTGACCCGAGACCACCTTTGCATCCACAATCACCCCCCCACACCATTCCTGGATCCGATGATGTCGGGCTTTCTAAGGCCCAAAACGGTCCTGACGTGCGGCTCCTTCACCACAGACCACCCCTTGTCCACCATGGCAGAACAAATGACGTCCGCTATGTAATTGTGGCGTTCAATACGGCCGCCGTGTGTTCTGTGACACTGTTGGATGGTGTGTGCCGTCGTCTCCCTAACCATGCAACCTGCACGGCAGTTCAACTCCGACTCCACACCAGTCCTGCGCCCCCGTGTATTGCGGACTCGCGACGGGAGCGCATTAATGTGAGTGTGCACGAACTGCACGAAGTCCCGGCCCGTATGCTGCATGCTGCGCGCCCGCATCCACTTCGTGGATGCCGGAACCTGTGGCCACTCCCTCAACTCGAAGCCATCCACAGTAGCATGCAGGGCTTCACGCCAATACATAGCGGTCGTCCGCGCCCCTGACTTTTAGGGTTTTCTGCAGTGAATTTTCGGAGTTGCCTGTCGGCCCACTGCAGCTTCCTTCGGATCCTTTCGGACCTGGCGGCGGCTTTGGCCACTGGCCATCGCGATGAGTCCAGGCGGCCGAATCTCTTACGAATGAGATCCGGCACACATGTTCTCAGCGACGGGATCGCCAAACCGCCGTCCGTGGTTGCTGCGTGGAAATATCCGACAGGCACATCCTTCGGAAGCCGCAGCCAAGACCGCACTGCTTTCCGGATCTGGACGTCGAGCATTCTCAGCCTGTCATCCGAGATGTTTCCCAGCATGAGACCGTGTAGAAATCTCGGAATCAGGTGAACCCTTACAATTTCGAGCCGCTGCTGCGGCTTAAGGGGAGCCTTTGCGATGTTAGTTAAGGCTTGTTTGATATCATGCTCTAACGTCACGCATCCAGAGGCCTTAAAGTCTACGCCCAGATAGCGCCAACGTTCCACGCAAGTCACCTGCCGTAACCATCGCGTCCCCGCTTTAAAAGTGCGGTCGGTCAGGTAGTGCACCTTCTTGCGCTACCCGTCCGGCACCATCGAAAGCACAGTGCTGTTCGCGTGACTAACGAAGAGTCCCATCATCCTGCCAGTGTCCCACACACAGTCAATGGAGGATTGCATGCCCACCTTTGAACCTGCAAGCAGGACTAGGTCGTCGGCATAAGCCAGAGCCGAGACACTCTCGCCCTCCAGCCCATAACCAACTCCCCTCGGTAAAGCCGCTAAAATCGCATCCATGGTCATGTTGAATAGCAATGGCGACAACGGGTCTCCCTGGCGGACTCCCTGACCCACTCTTGCGGGACCGCTGCGGGCTCCATTCACAACCAAGACAGTCTCGGAAGTGGCATACAGCCTCGCAACGTAGTCACAGAACCCCTTAGGCAGGCCTATTTTCCTCAGCAGATCGATCAGCGCCGCATGCGACACCGTATCGAACGCCTTGGCAAAATCCAGCACCGCAACATGGCATTCTCGTAACTTCTTCCCGCAGTCTCCCAGCACAGCCGAATTCTCGAGTGTGCCGTCGGCGCAGATAAATCCACGCTGTCGTGCATCGGGAGGGCAGCATGCTTCCAGCCTCTTCGCCAGAACGGAGTGCATATGCCTGAGAGGCACCGACGCGATCGAAATCTACCGGTACTCCCCAGGACCTGCAGGATTCTCCGTCTTGGGTACAAAGACCGTACGGCAGCCGCCAAGCTTATCGGGGACCTCCCCAGCCATCAGCCATGCGTTGAACATTTCCGCCTGAGTTGCAGAAGGCAGCGTATTCCAGGTCCCAGGGAGAATTCCCTCAGGACCCGGAGCGGACCCGTTATCCACGCGGCACGCCTTCACCTCCTCCGAAGTGAAAGGCGTCCACAGCTGCAAGTAATCTCGGCTGCCCCCGTGCTGCTCTGAACGCTGTAACACGCCCAGAACTTTCGGTGTGAGCCCCGGAGCGTCAGACACAGCCTCCATCACCGGTCGCCAATAGGCTTCCAGTTCAGCAAGACTGTGCTTGACCCCCCGAGTTTGTCCGTCGATCACCTCCACAGCAGCCCTGGATCTACAAGTCCTGTACAGCTCCTGCACCCTCGCGTACTCCATCCTACGCCGCTTTCGCGCAGACAATCTGACACTAGCAGATTGGGTAACTAGAGGCTGGCCTTTGTGCCTAGGCCGCTCCCGCCTTTTCCCGCCACTGGCACCCCTCGCCATCCTCGTTTCAGCCCTCTCAACGAGGTCCTCCACAATTTTGACGAGGTCTAGCGCACTCGACAGGTCCGGGCTTTGCAGGCTTACGGAATCTGGCCTGATCTCCGAGGGGCGCTCCACCCCGACGTGAGGTCGCTCTGGTATCGAGCCTTCCACAGTGTCACCGCTCGGGGAGCCCACCAGCATTTCTGCCTCCCCAGGGGTATCCGGAGGAGTTTGAGCTACAACGGCCAGGCACGCTTGTACCCGGCGCTTGTATGTCTCATTCCTGTGGTACCCTCTGATCGGTTCCAGGGTGCGCCTCAGTTGGGGCAGCTCCCTGAGAAGGTCCTGGTTTCTTGTAGTGACACTGCTTCCAGCTCTCTCCAAACGTGCCTCAGTCTGGGCTAAAAGCTCCACCTCCTCTTCAAGCCATCTCCGTTTCACCTGCGGTGGAGCGACTGCGGCGTTGGCCGTCTCAGTGTCGTCGCGCCTCTTGTGCACGCCCAACCCTACCTTGGTCTGGAATGCCCTGCTACATTCCAGACAGGTCCACTCGCCCTCCCCCCGCCTCAACGGAGGCGAAGATCGCGAAGTCAGACAGATGGGTTTAAGGGTCCTGTGGGAGGCCGAAGGTTCGACCTTCTCTTTCCTTGTGAACATCAAATGCTACCCTTTAACCCGTTGTGGTAGGGGGGCAAGCCCTACCACGGGATCACCCACAGCTCTCGCTACCGCCCCAGCCGTACGAGCTGCTAGATTTGAGGTCCGAGGACCCCCATCGGGGCTTCTCCGGGAACCTCCCCCGGAGCCTGTCCTGGATATACACTGTACTACAGAGTTGCGCACCTTGATCAGGTCTTGTGACCAAGGTCTCCAGGCTCACCGTACCCCTGGACCATTGGATTTTACTCCTTTGATCAATCCTTCGGGGTGGTACGCGCTACACCTCAAATTGCGAATAAGGGTACTACCATGAGGTGCTTCTGACGGACTGTCCTTACTAACCAGCCCATCTATTCGGTAGTCGCCCCCCCCCCCTTGTTGGCTAAGCAGCGGCGCCACGAGTAGGCCAAGGGTAGGAGTTGATCCTAGCAACACCAGATGTTATTGACGCACCACTAGGACCCTTGACGTACGTGGATTGCTCTTCCCGTTCAGCTGTTAGAGGCAGCCTAGTGAGTACATATCCACGTACGTGAGCAACTAAGGAACCTTACTCTCGAGGTCTTTTAAGAGAGTTATAGTTACTCCCGCCGTTTACCCGCGCTTGCTTGAATTTCTTCACGTTGATATTCAGAGCACTGGGCAGAAATCACATTGCGTCAACACCCGCGAGGGCCATCGCAATGCTTTGTTTTAATTAGACAGTCGGATTACCCTTGTCCGTGCCAGTTCTGAGCTGACCGTTGAACGGCGGTCGTACAGAACCGCGCGCCGATCGCGCACGAGACGAAACCGACACGGCCTTACGGCTAGGAAGATCCGCGAGCAACTACTGTTCACGCGAAACCCTTCTCCACGTCAGTCCTCCAGGGCCTCGCTGGAGTATTTGCTACTACCACCAAGATCTGCACCGACGGAGGCTCCAAGCGGGCTCACGCCCAGACCCTTCTGCGCTCTCCGCCGCGCACGTCCTACTCGTTACGGCTTAATGACGTCACAAAGAACGTCGCACATGCCCGTAACGGTAGTGTATAGGCAAAACGCTTCAGCGCCATCCATTTTCAGGGCTGGTTGCTTCGGCAGGTGAGTCGTTGCACACTCCTTAGCGGATTCCGACTTCCATGGCCACCGTCCTGCTGTCATGAGCGACCAACGCCTTTCATGGTGTCCCATGAGCGTTTTTTAGGCGCCTTAACACTACGTTTGGTTCATCCCACAGCGCCAGTTCTGCTTACCAAAATTGGCCCACTTGGCACCGTCATCAGATTTTCGGCTTCATCGTTCAAGTAAGCCGGAGTACTCACCCATTTAAAGTTTGAGAATAGGTTGAGGTCGTTTCGGCCCCAATGCCTCTAATCATTCGCTTTACCGGATGAGACTGTTCAAATCGACGCCAGCTATCCTGAGGGAAACTTCGGACGGAACCAGCTACTAGATGGTTCGATTAGTCTTTCACCCCTATACCCAGTTCCGACGATTTGCACGTCAGAATCGCTACGGTCCTCCATCAGGGTTTCCCCTGACTTCGACCTGACCAGGCATAGTTCACCATCTTTCGGGTCCCAGCATTTATGCTCAGAGCGCGCCTGCATTCACGGATTGGAAACGAGACGCCTCGGGAGTGCGAGAGATCGACCTAGATCGACGCTCTATCCTCCCTAAGCGCGCGGCTAGCGCGCGCCTTCACTTTCGTTGCGCCTTTCAGTTTAATTATCTCAATGACTCGCATACATGCTAGACTCCTTAGTCCGTGTTTCAAGACGGGTCCTGCGAGTGCCCGAAACTGAATCATCGCAGACAGAGACGCGCACAGTCCGAGACAACACGGCGGCGACTGCAGACGCGCCGCACTAAGGCCTAGACATAGGATACGACGTTGACTTGCGTCGGTCCGGACGCGTCTAAAACGCGTGCGCGATTCGTCAAAACTACCGTCCGACGGCCGGTCGGCCACCGTCGCGGTCCCACTACCCCCGTGAAGGTATGAACATCAGTGACTTCAGAGATGGTTTTGAACAAAAAATGGGAGACTTTCCGAATGACATGACAGACAGCGACAGTAAGTGGGAATACTTCAAACGGATGATAGAGGAAACAGCAAGAGCAAATATGCTAGCGAAACCCGTCATGAAGGATTTCATCACACCTGAGACGGCTCAAATCATCCTTTAAAGACGTGTACAAAAGGAGAATGGTATACGTTGAACGGAAGATCAGCAGCGGTACAAAGAACTAAGCCGCCAAGTCCAACTACGCTGTCGGAAAGATTACGATAACCACATCAACCAAATCTGTCTCGAGCTCGAACAGCACGCACTGAAAAACGTTAAAGAACTGTCTGGAACGCGAAAGTCGAGAACCTGTGCCATCGAAGATAGGGACGGGCGTCTGCTTACTGATGTGGCTGAAGTGTTGGAACGCTGGAGGAACTACTGTGCAGAATTATATGATATCGGAGAGCCTACGAACGCTGTAATTACATGGGCCACGGAAGAACCTGACATCCTTGCGTCGGAAGTTGAGCATGGCACCAAAGCTCTTAAGTGCAATAAATCATCAGGTAAGGATGGTATCACAGCCGAAATATTAAAAAACCTAGGTCAGCAAGGCACAAAGGCTATCACCGAAATCTGCAATAACATCTGGACTACTGGAAGATGGCCAAGGGACTGGACAAAGTCGGTGTTTATACCGTTGCATAAGAAAGGCTCCTCAAAAGACTGCGGAAATTACAGGACAATTGCGTTAATATCTAATGCAAGTAAGATACTTCTCCACATTATTAATCGGCGTCTAAGCTATTTTGTAAGCCGGCAGATACCTGAAGAGCAGGCAGGTTTCGTAAAGGGCAAGGGAACGCGGGAACAAATATTGAACGTCCGCCAAATCATCGAGAAAAGCAGGGAATTCAACTGACCTGTCGTCCTATGCTTTTTTTTTTTTTTTTTAACGTGGTAAAATCATCAAATGAGGGCTCCCACCCAGGGCAGAGCGGGAGGGACTGTCAGACTTGTACTGACTAAAAATCCACGGTGTCCTTCAGTTGCCCTTTATGTTCCAGGGTCACGGTAATTCTATGAGTCCCGCGACCCCGGCAGGCTTTGGCCCTCTAGAGGGGGGCCCCGTCATTATGCTGACACTCTTTGAGGCGCGCGTGGAACACAACGCGCCGTCGACCCGGGCATGGTCCATGGTCGGACAGCGAGTCGCCCATTACTCGCCGCCCGCATGCCCGCGCCTACGGTGGCCGGAGATCGTCTGCCGACGTCCGGCGCCGAGGGCGTCTACCACTGCGGCTGGTGTGGAGGGAGGACGCTGTCCTCTCCCTCACGCGGCCCGCCTCCTCCTTCGCGAGCATGACTGCTTCGCAGAAGGAGGCGACCGCTTCCCACTCCGTCTCGCCCCGCAGCATGGCCTCGACCAATGCCGGGCGCGAGAGGTCTCCGCCTATCGCCGCCGTGAGGACACGGCGGTGCTCTGCCCAAGCGGAGCAGTCCTGCACCGTATGCTCCACCGTGTCCTCCGGGCGGTCCTCGCAGTGGTGACACCCAGGCGTTTCCTCCTTCCCCATATGACACAGGTACCTCCCGAAACTTCCGTGTCCGGTGAGGACCTGCGTCACGCGGTAGGTCAGGACGCCGTAACGCCTATCCAGCCACTCCTCAAAGAGGGGTCTTACCGCCGCGATTGCGGCGTGCCCGGACCTCGGTTGCGACAGTCGTTCCCTCCATACTGCCCTGAGATCGCGCCGGAGCTCTTCCCGCCGCGCCTCGACTTGTCGAGGTAGCAGGGATTCGCCCCGGCGCTGTGCCTCCACGCGCCACTCATAGACGCGCTGGAGGGCAGTCGCCTCCAGATCCCAGGGCAGCAATCCGGCAAGGAGGTTGGCCGATTCGCCGGCGATCGTACGGTATCCTCGGATCATCCGGATAGCCATGACCCTCTGGCATGCGACCAGCTTCAGTGGTCGCGTCCGAATGCTCAGGGCCCACACGGGGGCCCCG
Organism: Noctua comes; assembly: GCA_963082995.1. Classification (NCBI taxonomy): domain Eukaryota; kingdom Metazoa; phylum Arthropoda; class Insecta; order Lepidoptera; family Noctuidae; genus Noctua; species Noctua comes. The sequence continues at coordinate 5,175,430 of OY720293.1, forward strand.
TAGAGGGCCATGGACCGCACGACACCGGCGTACAGCCTCCGGCAGGAGGCGTTTGGCCCGCTGAGATTGGGGTCGTCCTATGCTTTATCGACTACACAAAGGCCTTTGACTGCGTACAGTGGGACAAACTGTAGAATGTGCTGCTCGAAATGGGTGCTCCTGAACACCTCGTTGCCTTGATCCAGAGTCTGTATACGGAAAACCGTTCGTTCATCAAAATAGGCACTGAATGCTCCAATATGTTCCGCTCGGGGAGCGGCAGTGCACATAGAGGCCTGGTCTCGACAAGTCGTCATAAACTACTGCAACCTAGTGTAATGTGTTGAAGAATAAAGACACTAAGTTTTACCTCTTACATCACCTTTTATTTCACCACATGAGAATCTAAGAAAGAGTACAAAAGTGGTGACCCCTGTGAGAGAACTATACATTACGGACTACGAGAAACGACGGGAATAAGATGGCGACAGCATCTCCAACCATAGTTCCGGAAACGGCGGCACTCTCAATAACATCAAGGATCTCAGAATTCTGGACACACCAACCTCGAGTGTGGTTCATCAGAACAGAAGCGACTCTGGCCCCACAGAAACTAGGAGACCATTCGAAGTTTGACCTAGCAGTGTCGAAACTCAATAGCGAAACGGTAGACCAGTTGACGGATTTTTTGGTCAATCCACCAGAAACAGGCAGGTAAGAGGCGCTGAAAATAAAATTGCTAAAAATATACGAGGACTCACAAACAAAGCAAATCGAGAAGCTCATAAACGAAATGGAATTGGGAGACCAGAAACCGTCACAACTATTGGCAAAAATGAAAGTCCTCGCGCGGGACAAAGTCACGGATGGGACATTAAAAGTTTTATGGCAAAACCTCTTACCACCAACCGTACGGGCTGTACTCACAGTCACCGAAACAAAAGACTAGCCAACATCGCCGACGACGTGAATGAAGTCACCAAGGCAGGTGCAGTAGCAGCAGTATCACAGCAACCGTCATCATCATCGTCAAGCGAAGCAGAGAAGACAATGTTAGCAGAAATAGCGAAGTTAAGTACACGGTTCGATGAAATAGAAAACCGGTATAGGAGAAACCGGCCACGCAGCAAGGATCGCTATCAGACATCAAACATCCGGAACAGAAGCAATTCTCGAACGCGGCGCTCCGAAGAAGATCCAGACTGGGTATGTTTTTACCATTTCTGATACACGAACAAAGCACAGAAATGTGTTAAACCATGTGCCTGGAAGAAAGAGGGAAACTATACACGGAACAGCTACAGGCGGAAATCTGTTCCGTACGGCCCGCCAACCGCCTCAGTGTAAGAGACGTTAATACCGGTTTGAACTTCCTAGTGGACACGGGAGCCAACGTGTCTGTCATACCAGTGAATAAGAAATATCAAGTGATTCCAGACAGTAAATATAAGTTGTATGCGGTGAACGGAGCCGAAATCAAAACGTACGGCGTAAAGACTCTAGTGCTGAACCTGAAACTACGACGACGACGAGTTTTTCGATGGGACTTCATCATAGCCGACGTGAAACAACCCATACTCGGCGCAGACTTCCTAGGACACCACCAGCTTCTGGTCGACGTAGGCGCAAGAAAACTGATGGACCAAGTGACAGAGCTAAGTACAGTAGCATCCTTAGTAAGTAGTGCCCAACTTTCACTTAAAACTTATACTGTCACTTACGGGATATCTTCCGTGATTGTTCATTATTTTGAGTTCAAGTACGTGGAATCCAGTTTTGAGTAAGCTCAAAAGTAGCAGCCGGCTTCGTAATAAGGACTCCACAAAACCTGGTGATACTGTGAGTGTGTTTTGCCGTGACTTAGTGTCGAGTTCCAGTAGTGCGAGTAGCAAAAGACAAAGAAAGAGGGTAGATAGATTTGTCTGCTCTTAACGATTTATTTTCCATCCACCCGCATTCTCCAATCAACCCGCGATCATGGCGCTTGCAACAGCGCCGAAATATCGGGAGCTCAAAATAATGAACAATCACGGAAGATATCCCGTAAGTGACAGTATAAGTTTAGTTGTAAACCGTGAAAGCTTAAAACAGTGTTTTCACTTAAAATGTTAAACGTAGACCATCCGTATCAAGATATTATTTCTAAGTATCCGGATATTACTAAGCCTACATCTTTTAAAGACCCTCCTAAGCATTCAGTAGTACATAACATTGAAACGACCAGCCCACCGGTATATTCGCGCGCAAGGCCATTACCACCGGACCGGTATGTCAAAGTTAAAGCGGAGTTCAGAATAATGCAGGAGATGGGAATATGTAGGCCCAGTAAAAGTCCGTGGGCGAGCCCTTTACATGTGGTATCAGACCCTGCGGTGATTATAGAAAATTAAACGCGATCACAAAACCGGATAGGTACTCTGTCCCACGTTTACACGAGTTTACTTACGTGTTAGCAAATAAACAAGTATTCACGCATTTAGACATTAAAAGAGCATTTAAATATAGTATTTGAAAGATTCAATAAATTTCATTAACACGTCGAAATGTCAATTTGGAAAAGAAAAAGTAGAATTTCTCGGGTTTGAGGTGTGCAAAGAAGGCATCACACTACTAAAATCCAGAACGCAGGCCATAGCAGATTTCCCAAAACCAAAAACAGAAACTACGGAGATTCCTCGGAATGGAATTTTTTATAGATCCCATATACCGAAAGCAGTAGAGTCGCAAATAAGCCTCAATAAATTCATACATCATTCCAAGAAACGCGATAAGACATTGGTACATTGGTACATTGGGACGAAGAAGCCAACCAGGCTTTCGAACAATGTAAACTCAGCTTACAAAGCGCGGTTACATTGTCACACCCACATAGTGGCGTACCTATGGCCCTCATGTGTGACGCATCGGATTCGTGTGTAGGCGCGGTGTTACAACAATGAGTTAAAAATAGATAGGAACCGTTAGGGTATTTCTCAAAGAAACTTACCGAAGCACAAACAAAGTATTGTACGTATGACAGAGAGTTATTAGCAATATACATGGCCATTCAGCATTTTAGGAAGTTGTTCGAAGGGCGAGAAATAACCATATATACGGATCATAAACCAATAACCTACGCCCTGACAAAATTAAATAGCAGTAATTCAGAAACGCCTAGAAGAACGAGATATTTATTATTCATCAGCGAATTCACAAACGATATTCGCCACATAGAAGAACAAAACAACGTGGTTGCTGACTCGTTATCACGTGTCGCAGAATTGTATTGCCCAACAAACAGACTTCGCAGAATTAGCCGCCGCACAGGAAACGGACGAGTACATAGCGCCGGCATTGAATTACAGTAACAAAAATAGCAACGTGAACATAAAGAACTATACTGGCCAACGGTAAACAAACCGGTTTATTGCGAAATTTCGAAAGATACAGGCCGACCATACCTACCGGAAAAATTCAGACGCACAGCCTTTGATAATATACACAACATAAGTCACCCCGGGGTTAGGGCCACAAAAGCACTAATGACGCAAAAGTATTTTTGGCCCGGTATGAATTCACAGATAGGAAAATGGGCATAATCATGTATAGCATGTCAAAAATCGAAAATACAAAGACACACGGTATCAGATTTAGGAGTTTACGTGGAATGCGGAAAGTTCGAACACATTCACATAGACATAATAGGTCCGTTAACCATCACAGCAGAGGGATACAGATATTGTCTTACTATAATTGATAGGTTCACCAGATGGCCGCAAGCCATACCATTAAAGGAAATTACCGCGGAAAACGTCGCCAAGGCACTATAATTATGATTGTTGGATCACACACTACGGTTGTCCCGTCAAAATCACTAGTGACCAGCTTATCATCCCCAAAGCAACGGCCTAGTGGAAAAATGGCACAGGTCGCTTAAAGCAGTATTAATGGCGAAAATAAAAACAGAATCGTGGTTGTGGTGTTCACTAGAAACACTAGTTAGGGTTTAGAATAAAACCACTTAATTATCAGTAAGTAGATGAACAACTTTAAGGGTACGTGCACTCGCTGTCCGGGATAAGGGAGGACTAATCGACACGGAACCGTAAAGCGTCACGCTACGTTTATTAGTATATCACATCTCTTCCTTTTTATATGAAAATATTTATTTCAATTAGACCATTAGAGGTCACTTAAGGAAATGAGTTCATTTCATTTTCCTCATTTTCCCATTCGCTACGGTAGTTTGTATGGAGAAGAATGGGGAAGAAACTCCATACTTACTCTTTTAAAATGTTTTACAAAAATGTGTAGGTTATATTAATTGGTGTAATAGTTATAATATTAAGTTTACATATCTGGAATACAATTCCTTTTATGTTACCATATAATATAAATTATGTTAACATAGGCACACAATATTAAAATTTTAACAATTTCAGATAAATTTATAATGGTAATAGACATAATCAAGGTGCAAATATTGTAGGCATATACAATGTTAGGCATATACATTGTTTCTTTATTTTTTAATAAAATTAGTTTTAAGTACAATAGTTACAATATTTAGCATCATTAAGAATTCAGTCATTCATTCTTTTAAAGTACAATGACAATATTTCCATTTAGAGTTTAATTACATTTTAGGTACATACTAGTACCTGCACTATTTAGCATTAAACTTACTTTATTTATTGCATTATGCTTAATTTTAAAATACGCTACGTAACTTTATCTTACGTTTTGTGATCGATAAATTTCAATTGATCAGTTTTCGTTTCTCTTATTTATGTAACTTTATCTTACGTTTTGTGATCGATAAGTTTCAATTGACCAGTTTTCGTTGCTCTTATTTATACCTTCTTTAGGTGTTCCATGATATTGTCATGTGTCGGTAGTCTTGAACCAAGAGTTTGTAAAAGTATACTGATTTAAAAGAGTGTCCATGGAGTTTCTTGCCCGTTCTTCTCCATAGAGATCTACGTTAGGGAATGGGCAACTACAGTACTTTCACAGTTTTTATGCCTTGTGACTGGGACTGTAGCTATTGTTGTCTTTGTTTCGACAATTCAAAAGTGCCTGTAACTGGCCTATTTGAAATAAATGCTTTGATTTTTGATTTTGATTTTGATTTTGACCAGTTTCAGCATACCTTATGTTTCAGTACGCTGCGGTGTGGATTAAATTACGGAGGTGTATTATTTTCGTTCATCATGTTCTCTACATGTACTTTTTCTCCAATCCCAATTCTCAATTAGTAACTTTTCTGCTATCTCTGTTTAATAAATCTGTTCAACTTTTGAATGGTTGTATCAACTTCGAGATCTGTTTATGGTTATTTATCTCCACTTCACCTCTGAACGGTGTTGCATAAAACAGCTCTGATGGTGTTTTTCTTTTCTTTTTGTTTAGTTGAGGTATATTAATATGCATCATTAAGTACTATAACAAATCACCCTTTCAGGCTGATTTTCGCATTGATGAATTCTCAATTGTTTAAGGATATCCCTGATGCTCTTTGGTGAGTAAGAATTCTTTGTCTAGTAGACGACCTTGTATCTTAGCTCTTTGTTAAATAAGTACTCTTTGTCTAGTAGACGACCTTGTATCTTAGCTCTTTGATGAGTAAGTACTCTTTGTCTAGTAGACGACCTTGTATCTTAGCTCTTTGATGAGTAAGTACTCTTTGTCTAGTAGACCTTGTATCTTAGCTCTTTGTTGAGTAAGTACTCTTTGGCTAGTAAAGGACCTTGTTTATTCCTTTTTCTATATAGAATGTCTCGAACTCTTGAGACACAAAGTTGTCTGTCAAACTTAGATTTTATACTTGCAGGATTCGGTTTAAGAAAAGATTACTCAATACCTTTACCGTGTCCTGTATATGTAGAGAGAAAGAATAATTTAGATTTCAATCTCTTTGTATCGACTGTAATAGTCGATCATCACGAAAAGATAATCTCCACTTGGCAGTGGCTTCAAAAATCAAGCTTTATTCCTACAAGCTTCTGAAGGAAATTCACGCCTTTTAACTATACTAGAGGGTTTGGTCTTGAGACTAAACCTATTTACGGCGTCTTTGTTTACCTATATCGGCCAACAGACCTTTGTATGTAGTCTAGCCTTCAATGTCCTAGTTGACAATGCTTCCACTCAGGCATTATTTTGTTTTCAAATTGAGTTTGGTTGCTCTTTTAATCTGTTTCATGAGTTTCATGTTACTAAACTTCATGTTTAATTATTTATATTACAGCGTCTTTTTTTTAACTTACTATTCTATGCTGCATTATACATTTTAAGGATACTATGGACCAGGTTCTTTTTTATGCTTGCCTTTGAAAGTCCCTTAGGTCACTCTCAAAGTTTACATTTTGTGCAAGATATAACTTAGGCTCAGGGTAAGGCTTATGATCCGTGAAAAGTTCATAATATATTCATCCCAAGCAAATGGTTGTTTTTGTTCTGACAGCAATGTTTTTTCAACGACTATCAGACTCTTGTTTCCGAAGGACAGGATGATATTTGTTGTTATACTGAATTAGTACAGTTCTTTAACTAACAGAACATGTTTACTTGGCTTTGATATTTTGGGTAGCCAAAAGTATGAATTTAATTCGGGAGGTATAAATCGTTGCCCGAGCAACAATGTTCAGTACAACTACTGTTTTCTCATAGTACGTTTACTTCTGATTGGGCATCACTTTTAGAATGACAATGATCTTTATTCCCATTTGAGTAAGGTTGCTGTTCTATTGCAGCCACTGACAAATTTGTCCAATAACAATGATCTTTATTCTGATTGTGTTATGGTTGTTTTTGGGTTGCTGTCAAACGTAAACCGACAATGTGTGCTTGAACTTTTTTTTTTTTCACTAATGCGAATATGACACTTTGTATGTATACAAAAAAGTTAGTTTACGGTTAACTTAACAATAACAAAACATTATTAATCAGAACTATATTCTGGCCTTGTTCTTCAAAGCGGACTAACCATAATAATTCTGGGATTTTTTTTATCAGTTATAGGGTTAGATAAATTTATATTGTGTATACCAATTTGAGATCCAATAAATATTACTGGCCACTTGTTTATCTGTGGTCAATTTTACTTTTCATTCTATCTGTTTACTTTTATTGCACTTTGAATAAACAGTGTGCTCGTGTAGCTAACTTAATCAGTTAGTTTTATAATATTTACAACAGTACTTTTCATTCCCACATATTGTCAAGTAAATCTTATAGACATTTGTTTTTGTTTATTTTGCTTTTTGATCTTTTTGCCTAAATGCAAAACTGGCTGTAAATGTCAGCTTGAACTTCTCCAGTGGTCTAAATGTTTGATAACAAAATCTCAGAAATAAAACGGTTTTAGGATTTATTTAACAAAATCTGTTTTTGTGTAGTAATTCTACACTCTTAATACTTTAATGTCGTCTATACAGATGACAAATTGTTCGCATAAACCGGTAAAGCTCTTGCTTAGATTTTTATATTATTTTCAACGTGATAAAATGCGTTGCACAATAACCAATTATAAAATATTGCTCCATAGTGGGCAAGTGATGTTTTTTTATAATAATAGCTCCGTTCGCAGCACGCATATACAAGCAAATATGTTTATCATTAGTTGGTTTTAAATTCGGTACGACCAGATAAACCCAAGACTATGGTTTACTTCCAGGTTTATTGATGTCCATTTTACCAGTTCGTCTTAATATTTTTCTTTGCTCCATATGAATTGGAACTCGTGTATAAAGCTGACAACTGGAGAAATTGTTTCATAAACAGTGATTTTTAATTTAACAACTTTGAACTTTGTTATTGACTTAACACCTTTTACTCGAGAATTAAATAAAATGAACCATTTAGCGACCCATGAATGTTCTGTCTGGAGTCGTTTGTTGGTTGTAGCTGGTTGTAGCCTATAAGTTTTGCTTCGTGATCAAAATTCATGACTTGATTTTTTGTCTTTTATCATTTAAATCTACAGTTAGATTCAATGATCATTTTCATGTTAACCTCATCTTTTGGCATTATTGATTCTACTCTAGTCATTTGACGAGAGGTAAACCATTTTCTTTTATTTGCCCTGGTTTTGCTATGGCTCTGGCCTGGTTAAGAAATTTTATGTTTTGGCCGACCAGAGGTAAACACTTTTTCTTTTATTGGACCTTGTTTTGCAATGGTTTTGGTTATGACCTTTTTGCCATCTTTTATGCGAATTGTATGATTTGCAGGGCTTCAGCCACTGACTATTATTTGTGATCTTTACTGCCACATCGGCACCAAAGATTAACCTCTCTAGTGAGATATTTGGTTCCATTTGTTGTCAATTTTATTAAGGCTAGGTACTTGTTGCATTTTGTACTCTGACTCTATTGTGTATTTATTTAACGGCCTTTTTACAGTTTTAAGAAAGAAAACTATTGTAATTATTTTCGATTCTTGCTGTATCACCGAGAATCAAAATAACCTTTCTTAATTTAGTCGAGATAAGCACTATATTTGTGCACTATATTCGTAAAAATAATTTCATGGTTGTCTCGACAAATTATTTTTATTTTTACCAAAACATAAGTAGGACAATAAAGTTTTTGAAGTTAAAATAAGCAAACTGCTTAACTTATTATTTTGGCTTTAACAAAAGAAACAAATTTATTGGTCGTATCCGGCCAATAACAAAGAGTTCTGTGAGTTCTGATAACATAGCACTTAAAACAAACTGTAGCTTGCAAGTCTCACCAAGGGTTTCTTTATAAGTCCCCTTTAAGTGTCAACTAAGCAAAGCGGCCACTTATAATTTTAATACAATCCAGAGCTAGGGATGTACGATACTTGCATCGATACTTTGGATTATCCGAATCGTGACCACGCGATACGATTCTAGGATCGTATTGAATGGCTTCGATCCGATTCACAATAAAAGTAATCGAATTACATCGTATTTATTTCTTATTTTGTTTTTGATGACAGCACAAAACACATTTTAAGATTTAGTCAAAGTCATTAGCCATAACAGATTTCATGACAATTGTTCAGTTTTAACAATAGGTAAGGTAATAATTATTACCTTCATTACTTCTAAATTATCGAACTGCAATTTACGAGAAAATGTTCTCGTAAGTACATTAGTTTTTTATTGAATTTTCAATGGGAACATTTACGAGAAACGTTTTCGTAAGCACATTAGGTTTTTGATCGAAATTTATTTCTATAGGCACGTGTTATTTATTTATTTAACACGTCAAACACAAAGTACAGAGGCGGACTATTAAGTCCGCAATAGCCACAGGCATTTTCAACCATTATTATATTTTATTTGCAGTTTTAACGATATATAAAGTAATATTTATGTCTATTACTTCGAGGTTGTCGAAGGGGCACTTGGTTAAAACTGGAATTTACGAGAACATGTTCTCGTAGGCTCTTTGATTTTATCGAAGATTTCTTTCGATACATCAGGTTTTGATCGAAAATAAATTCTGATTAAAACTGGTATTTACGAAACATTGATCTCGTAGGTACATTTTGAAATTAATTTTTTATCGAATTTGTCTTTCGATAATGTTGTTTGCAAACGAATTTGGTCAACAATATGTAGGTACCAGGTATTTCATCTTTTTTATTTTATTTTTTGTACCTCCATTTTTGATGATTTTAAGCCATTTAATTAATGTCGAAATACAGAGACTTATCAAAATATCATAACTTCATTCCAACATTCGGTTCTGTTTACGAGTGACATTTAGTGATATAATTACTCAGTTCATCGATCCATGCCGCACATCCCTCAGCTTATCGCAGACGCAGATCGCGCATAGGATATTATATAAGTAACAATATACCTAATAACAATTGTTGATGGAAATTGAGACAATTGAGGAAATAAACAGTATTCATTAAATACTGTATTATTTTGTATTATACATATTATTTTGTATTGTAAGTACATAATAATATATTTTAGAATAGTTTCATGTATCCTAGAATAGAATATTCTTAATTAGGTACACCATACAAGTAACATTCTTACAAGAAAAAATTTCACTTAGAGTGACAAAATGGGCGGTCTTATCGCAAAAAGCGATATTTTCAAGACCTAGGTAATTTTTAGTTAAATATTTACAAAGTAAACATAATTACGGAAACAAATCATCATTAATACTGAATTTCGCTATAGTAATTGGTTCGCCCTTATTAAGTACTTGGGACTTAAACATAACGAGCGAAATGTTGGAGTACCTGATAGGTACACTTCTGCCTAATCCTATGGTGATTACTGGCGTGATTTTATGATGACGTTTGTCACTCAATTTCACTTAGATCACCGTCGGGATTACAGGCGCGATGTTATGATGAGGCTTGTTACAAATTTTCACTGAGATCACAGTCACTATTTTTCAGAACTTTTTTTTTTTTAAATAATTTGTTCATAATTTTGTTGCTGACCAATTTCCGTAAGCAAGTACATAATTTCACTTACTGCGCTTTTACTCGTCGCCAATGTGGTGTTCACTAGAAACACTAGTTAGGGTTTAGAATAAAACCACTTAATTATCAGTAAGTAGATGAACAACTTTAAGGGTACGTGCACTCGCTGTCCGGGATAAGGGAGGACTAATCGACACGGAACCGTAAAGCGTCACGCTACGTTTATTAGTATATCACAGTGGTTAAAAGAGTTACCTACTGTTTTATTCGGCTTGCGCGTAGCTATTAGAAGCGATATCGGTTACAGCGCCGCAGAGTTAGTATATGGGCGCACGATTAGGTTACCGGGAGAGTTTTTTACACACAATCAAACACAAAACCAGAATATGGATTCCTACGAAGAGGAACTCAAGAAAACAATAGGGACTTTCGTACCTCATATAAGAGAGAATAAGGCACGCTCAGCGTTTGTGCATCCAGAACTCAAAACTTGCAATTACGTTTTCGTTCGCAATGACACGGTACGTAAATCGCTACAACCACCTTATGATGGCCCATACCGCGTCATAAGTCGGAAAGAAAAATATTAAGTAATCAAATTAACAAATAAAGAAGCATGTATTTCAATCGACCGACTAAAACCCGCATTTTTACTAGAAGAATGTGAGGAAGAGAATAGTAAAAAAGAAACGTTACACCACGTTCCGAGCAACAAAGAAACCGCAAAACAACGAATAACAGAGAAAAACGCTAAAGGGCCCATAAACAGAGAACCGATCGTCACTCGCAGTGGTCGGGTCAGCAAAAGGGTACGTTTTTTTGATGAATAGACGACCACACATGAACATTCGAGGTATCATATTTAAAGGAAACGCCCATTAGAATACGCGAACATAAATACATACCTCACCTAAATATACAACATGTAACATAATTAACGCACATCCTGAAAGTAGTTTGTTCAGAATCGTTTACTGAATCGATTTCTATAATTTTTAATACAGGTAATTTTTTTTCCCATAAATACGTAAATTACAGTCACACTACCCCTGTACAGTCAAAACAAACTAAAATAGACCGTAACGCAAGGCAATAAGACTTTTAAAAGTGCAGTTTTATTTGTATCAATACAAATTCCCGTCATTCAAAACAAAATAAAGAAAAGTTATCCTTATTTCAAGCAAGTTAAAGTCTTTACAGATACTTTTAAGTAAACTTTGCGATTGAACACGCGCCGGCGCTCACGGCTCAGTCTCGCTCGGAAATTATTATTAGATAGTTGTGTGTTAGCAAATATTTTTTTGCGCGCGATGTCTTTCCATTACACAAATGTTCAGTACACCGAAATGGTGAGAACTTTGGCACAGTGTGGTGATGATGTGGCTCTAGCTTGCAGAACATTCAACCAAAGGTATGGTAGCGGCTTCGCGATCACGGAACGTTCCGTCCGAACACGGGTCATCGACAGGGAGCCAATGTGCGTACACGTACTCGTCTTCAAAACGAAATACTGGATTATTCCGATGAGAATCCCCATGCCAGTACCCGAGAAGCAGCGCCACGCTTTGAATGTAGTCATATGCATGTGTGGAGAACACTTCGTGGTGATAAAGAACATCCATTCCACCCCAGTAGATGCCAGGAGTTGACTCCAAACGATTACGCTCCCCGCTTGCAGTTCAGCCGCTGGTTATTAGAAAATTGGCAGCGGAACATAATTTGAACCAACTAATTGATTTACAGTTTATATGTGTGGGTGAAGTCATAGTTATGCACACAAACACAAAATGAAACGAGCGAGCTCGGTTTTTATTAGTGTGCGTGTGGCACATCAATTACCATATAACAATATATAGTCATCATTCACCTATGATACTGAAGGACATATAATATTTTGCATAATGTTACTACAGCAACCTTGGCACAATGGCTATCGTCTTTGGTCAGTAAATGAAAAGCCGTAAGTTCAAACCATGTATGCAACAATATATTCTTTTTCTTTTTGTATTCATTATTTTGTTAAAACATTACTTACAGTAAAATTTATAACGATTCGATCCCGTTCATGGTTGCGTAATGAAGTTTCCAACGTTTGAGATCAACACAACACACATTTATGGATGCACGAAAATCCTCACGCATGCAGAATGGATTCCTACCAACACCGTTTCTCAGTTAACGTCTGGGCCGGTGTCATTGGTACAAACATACTGGGACCTGTGTTCTTACAAAGATTAACAGGAGACGCATATTTACACTTTACGAGAAACTCTACCTACACTGCTAGAAGACATACCTCTTCATAATTTACAAGAGGTATTCTACCAACACGATGGTGAAGTGAAAATGACACTGAAGTGCTTTCTAAATTAAAACATCAATTAAGAAAACGGACATTATAATGTATTGAACAAGGTGGTGAACATTTTGAAAGTGTATTAAAAATACAACGTATGAGTGTTTAGTGTTTAGTGGCAATCAATAAGTTAAGTACCTATTTGATTTTTTTAATTATTGTGAATAATCTTGATTCACATTGTGATATACTAATAAACGTAGCGTGACGCTTTACGGTTCCGTGTCAATTAGTCCTCACTTATCCCGGACAGCGAGTGCACGTACCCTTAAAGTTGTTCATCTACTTACTGATAATTGAGTGGTTTTATTCTAAACCCTAACTAGTGTTTCTAGTGAACACCACATTGGCGACGAGTAAAAGCGCAGTAAGTGAAATTATGTACTTGCTTACGGAAATTGGTCAGCAACAAAATTATGAACAAATTATTTTTTTTAAAAGTTCAGAAAAATAGTGACTGTGATCTCAATGAAAATTTGTAACAAGCCTCATCATAACATCTCGCCTGTAATCCCGACGGTGATCTAGTGAAATTGAGTGACAAAAGTCATCATAAAATCACGCCTGTAATCACCATAGGATTAGGCAGAAGTGTACCTATCAGGTACTCCAACATTTCGCTCGTTATGTATAAGTCCCAAGTAGTTAATAAGGGCGAACCAATTACTATAGCGAAATTCAGTATTAATGATGATTTGTTTCCGTAATTATGTTTATTTTGTAAATATTTAACTAAAAATTACCTAGGTCTTGAAAATATCGCTTTTTGCGATAAGACCGCCCATTTTGTCACTCTAAGTGAAATTGTTACTTGTATGATGTACCTAATTAAGAATATTCTATTCTAGGATACATGAAACTATTCTAAAATATATTATTATGTGCTTACAATACAAAATAACTATTCTAAAATATATTATTATGTACTTACAATACAAAATAATATGTATAATACAAAATAATACAGTATTTAATGAATACTGTTTATTTCCTCAACTGTCTCAATTTCGATCAACAATTGTTATTAGGAATATTGTTACTTATATAATATCCTATGCGCGATCTCCGTCTGCGATAAGCTGAGGGATGTGCGGCATGGATCGATGAACTGAGTAATTATATCACTAAATGTCACTCGTAAACAGAATCGAATGTTGGAATGAATTTATGATATTTTGATAAGTCTCTGTATTTCGACATTAATTAAATGGCTTAAAATCATCAAAAATGGAGGTACAAAAAAAAAAAAAAAGATGAAATACCTAGTACCTACATATTGTTGACCAAATTCGTTTGCAAACAACATTATCGAAAGACAAATTCGATAAAATTAATTTCAAAATGTACATTTGAGATCAATTTCTCGTAAATACCAGCTTTAATAAGAATTTGTTTTCGATCAAAACCTGATGTATCGAAAGAAATCTTCGATAAAATCAATGAGCCTACGAGAACATTTTCTCGTAAATTCCAGTTTTAACCAAGTGCCCCTTAGACAACCTCGAAGTAATAAATATTAAGAAATAAATATTAGTTTATCTATCGTTAAAACTGCAAATAAAATATAATAATGGTAGAAAATGCCTGTGTCTAATGCGGACTTAATAGTCCGCCTCTGTACTTTGTGTTTGACGTGTTAAATAAATAAATAAATAAATAACACGTGCCTATAGAAATAAATTTCGATAAAAACCTAATGTGCTTACGAGAACGTTTCTCGTAAATGTTCCCATTGAAAATTCAATAAAAAACGAATGTACCTACGAGAACATTATCTCGTAAATTCCAGTTCGATAATTTCGAAGTAATGAAGGTAATAATTATTACCTTACCTATTGTTAAAACTGAACAATTGTCATGAAATCTGTTATGGCTAATGACTTTGACTAAATCTTAAAATGTGTTTTGTGCTGTCATCAAAAACAAAATAAGAAATAAATACGATGTAATTCGATTACTTTTATTGTGAATCGGATCGAAGCCATTCAATACGATCCTAGAATCGTATCGCGTGGTCACGATTCGGATAATCCAAAGTATCGATGCAAGTATCGTACATCCCTAGCTCCGACTTGTACTAAAATTATAAGTGGCCGCTTTGCTTAGTTGACACTTAAAGGGGACTTATAAAGAAACCCTTGGTGAGACTTGCAAGCTACAGTTTGTTTTAAGTGCTATGTTATCAGAACTCACAGAACTCTTTGTTATTGGCCGGATACGACCAATAAATTTGTTTCTTTTGTTAAAGCCAAAATAATAAGTTTAGCAGTTTGTTTATTTTAACTTCAAAAACTTTATTGTCCTACTTATGTTTTGGTAAAAATAAAAAGAATTTGTCGAGACAACCATGAAATTATTTTTACGAATATAGTGTACGAATATAGTGCATGAATATAGTGCTTATCTCGACTTAATTAAGAAAGGTTATTTTGACTCTCGGTGATACAGCAAGAATCGAAAATAATTACAATAGTTTTCTTTCTTAAAACTGTAAAAAGGCCGTTAAATAAATACACAATAGAGTCAGAGTACAAAATGCAACAAGTACCTAGCCTTAATAAAATTGACAACAAATGAAACCAAATATCTCACTAGAGAGGTTAATCTTTGGTGCCGATATGGCAGTAAAGATCACAAATAATAGTCAGTGGCTGAAGCCCTGCAAATCATACAATTCGCATAAAAGATGGAAAAAAAGGTCATAACCAAAACCATTGCAAAACAAGGTCCAATACAAGAAAAAGTGTTTACCTCTCGTCAAATGACTATAGTAGAATCAATAATGCCAAAAGATGGGGTAAACATGAAAATGATCATTTAATCTATCTGTAGATTTAAATGATAAAAGACAAAAAAATCAAGTCATGAATTTTGATCACGAAGCAAAACATATAGGCTACAACCAACAAACGACTCCAGACAGAACATATATGGGTCGCTAAATGGTTCATATTATTTAATTCTCGAGTAAAAGGTGTAAGTCAATAACAAAGTTCAAAGAGTTAAATTAAAAATCACTATTTATGAAAAAATTATTCCAGTTGTCAGCTTTATACATAAGTTCGAATTCATTTGGAGCAAAGAAAAATAATAAACAAGACGAACTGGTAAAATGGACATCATGAAACCTGGAAGTAAACCATAGTCTTTGGTTTATCTGATGGTACCGAATTTAAAGCCAAATAATGATAAACTATTATTATAAAAAAAACTATTACTATAAAAAAACATCACTTGCCCATATGGAGCAATATTTCAAAATTGGATATTGTGCAACGCATTTTATCACGTTGAAAATAATATAAAATCTCAACGTTAGTTACAAGCAAGAGCTTTACTGGTTTATGCGAACAAGTTGTCATCTGTATAGACGACATTAATGTATTAGGAGTGTAGAAAATGATTTACTACACAAAAACAGATTTTGTTAAATAAATTCTATAACCGTTTGGTTTCTGAGATTTTGTTATCAAAGATTTAGTTGAGACCACTCGAGAAATTCAAAATTTACTACAATTAATAGAGCCAACATTTACAGCCAGTTTTGCATTTTGGCAAAAAGAAGATAAAAAAAAAAACAAATGTCTATAAGATTTCCTGACAATATGTGGGAAAGAAAAGTACTGTTGTAAATATTATAAAACTAACTGATTAAGTTAGCTATACGAGCACACTGTTTATTCAAAGTGCAATAAAAGTAAACAGATAGATAAAAAGTAAAATTGACCACATATTAACAAGTGGTCAGTAATATTTATTGAAATGTTCAAGCACACAATGTCTGTGTACGTTTGACAGCAACCCAAAAACAACCATAACACAATCAGAATAAAGATCATTGTTATTGGACAGACTTGTCAGTGGCTGCAATCGAACAGCAACCTTACTCAAATGGGAATAAAGATCATTGTCATTTTAAAAGTGATGCCCAATCAGAAGTAAACGTACTATGAGAGAACAGTAGTTTGTTCTGAACATTGTTGCTCGGGTAACGATTTATAGCTCCCGAATTAAATTCATACTTTTGGCTATCCAAAATATCAAACCCCAGTAAACATGTTCTGTTAGTTAAAGGACTGTACTAATTCAGTATGACAACAAATATCATCCTGTCCTTCGGAAACAAGAGTCTGATAGACGTTGAAAAAACATTACTGTCAGACCAAAAACAACCATTTGCTTGGGATGAATATATGAACTTTTCACGGATCATAAGCCTTACCCTTAGCCTTGGTTATATCTCGCACAAAATATAAGCTTTGAGAGTGACCTAAGGGTTTTTCAAAGGCAAGGATTAAAAAGAACCTGGTCCATATTATCCTTAAAATGATTACTGCAGCATCGAATAATAAGTTAAAAAAAAAACGATGCAAAATAAATAATTAAACACGAACTTTATAACATGAAACTCATGAAACCGTTTAAAAGAGCAACCAAACTCAATTTGAAAACAAAATAATGCCTGAGTGGAAGCATTGTCAACTAGGACATTGAAGGCTAGACTACCTACATACAAAGGTTTGTTGGCCGATATAGGTAAACAAAGACGCCGTAAATAGGTTTAGTCTCAAGACCAAACCCTTTAGTATAGTTAAAAGGCGTGAATTTCCTTCAGAAGTTTGTAGGAATAAAGCTTGATTTTTGAATCCACTGCCAAGTGGAGATTATTTTTTCGTGATGATCGACTATTACAGTCGATACAAAGAGATTGAAATCTAAATTATTCTTTCTCTCTAGACATACAGGACACGGTAAAGGTATTGAGTAATCTTTTCTTAAACCGAATCCTGCAAGTATAAAATCTAAGTTTGACAGACAACTTTGTGTCTCAAGAGTTCGAGACATTCTATATAGAAAAAGGAATAAACAAGGTCCTTTACTAGCCAAAGAGTACTTACTCAACAAAGAGCTAAGATACAAGGTCTACTAGACAAAGAGTACTTACTCATCAAAGAGCTAAGATACAAGGTCGTCTACTAGACAAAGAGTACTTACTCATCAAAGAGCTAAGATACAAGATCGTCTACTAGACAAAGAGTACTTACTTAACAAAGAGCTAAGATACAAGGTCGTCTACTAGACAAAGAATACTTACTCACCAAAGAGCAACAGGGATATCCTTAAACAATTGAGAATTTATCAATGCGAAAATCAGCCTGAAAGGGTGATTTGTTATAGTACTTAATGATGCATATTAATACACCTCAACTAAACAAAAAGAAAAAAAAAACACCATCAGAGCTGTTTTATGCAACACCGTTCAGAGGTGAAGTGGAGATAAATAACCATAAACAGATCTCGAAGTTGATACAACCTTTCAAAAGTTGAACAGATTTATTAAACAGAGATAGCAGAAAAGTTAGAAATTGAGAATTGGGATTGGAGAAAAAGTACATGTAGAGAACATGATGAACGAAATTAATACACCTCCGTAATTTAATCCACACCGCAGCGTACTGAAACATAAGGTATGCTGAAACTGGTCAAGACTACCGACACATGACGAATATCATGGAACACCTAAAGAAGGTATAAATAAGAGCAACGAAAACTGGTCAATTGAAACTTATCGATCACAAAACGTAAGATAAAGTTACATAAATAAGAGTAACGAAAACTGATCAATTGAAATTTATCGATCACAAAACGTAAGATAAAGTTACGTACCGTATTTTAAAATTAAGCATAATGCAATAAATAAAGTAAGTTTAATGCTAAATAGTGCAGGTACTAGTATGTACCTAAAATGTAATTAAATTCTAAATGGAAATATTGTCATTGTACTTTAAAAGAATGAATGACTGAATTCTAAATGATGCTAAATATTGTAACTATTGTACTTAAAACTAATTTTATTAAAAATTAAAGAAACAATGTATATGCCTAACATTGTATATGCCTACAATATTTGCACCTTGATTATGTCTATTACCATTATAAATTTATCTGAAATTGTTAAAATTTTAATATTGTGTGCCTATGTTAACATAATTTATATTATATGGTAACATAAAAGGAATTGTATTCCAGATATGTAAACTTAATATTATAACTATTACACCAATTAATATAACCTACACATTTTTGTAAAACATTTTAAAAGAGTAAGTATGGAGTTTCTTCCCCATTCTTCTCCATACAAACTACCGTAGCGAATGGGAAAATGAAATGAACTCATTTCCTTAAGTGACCTCTAATGGTCTAATTGAAATAAATATTTTCATATAAAAAGGAAGAGATGTGATATACTAATAAACGTAGCGTGACGCTTTACGGTTCCGTGTCAATTAGTCCTCACTTATCCCGGACAGCGAGTGCACGTACCCTTAAAGTTGTTCATCTACTTACTGATAATTGAGTGGTTTTATTCTAAACCCTAACTAGTGTTTCTAGTGAACACCACACACATCTTTTAAACACGCCGTCTTTGAATAATATTGTCGTATGGTATGGCCTCTTATTTTTAGCAGTTCATTATTATTAACAGCATAACATTTTGTACCGAATATTGGCATTATATCATAATCAATAAATAAAATCTTTCAGAGTCGACAGTCCAAAGCCTGAAAAGTGTGATGGAAAGATGCAATCAAATGTTTACTGGACATAAATAAACAACTCGAATCAGCTAATGTTCACATTTCTTTAACGTAAACAATCGTGTATTGCCGGTTTTTCGAGCGGCGCGTCTCGAACGCGAGCGAATAGGTTACCTACTAATATGTCGGTCGAGCAGGCAGGTTGCAAGAAAACTCGATGTACTGAAACAGGTTTATTGGGACTTTACAATTTTGATCTAAAAATAGGGTGATGGTGACAATCGTTCGATGTGTGAAACGAAAAGTGAGACCTCCTAGGAGCGCGGTGCCCGTCGTCCGCCGCCGGTGTACGTCACGTTGCGCTGACTCGGCGCTAGACTTTGTGTCGCCAGACTGTTGCGAGGCTGATGCAATCGTTCGAGTTATTGGGTCAGTTCCGGTGGAATGCGTGATTCGTGGATGGTTGGTTGGTAGGCTTAACATCTCCCTCCCGAAGTTCAGCGACTATTAGAAGATAGGGTCGAGAATAGCGCTGATAATCTTGGTTGAGCACTTGGGGTGTGGTTGTTAATCTCGGTGTATATATCCCCATGGTTTATTTCGCGGTCTGTTTGTTCTGGTGTTGTCTCCAGAGTGCGTCGTCTCATGTATCTTCGTAATATGAACGCAACTCCCAGTACGCCTGTACCTAACAGTACTAGGTAGAGCGGTGTGATAATGTAGTACACTCTATGGATGTCAGATGAGTTCAGGGTCAATGGCGATTCCATGGTTATTTCCTTGCTTGCAGTATGGAGGCCGTGAAGGTTGATGGAGTTGAGTGTTAATTTTCTAGCTTCAATGTTGTAATTGGTTCCATTGCTGAGTGGGATGTTCATGATTTTCAGTACCTGCCCTTTTAATCGGTCATCCTTGTTTGCCAGGGTTAGGCCTGGGGTTTGCACCTCGCAGCCTTTCGGGATTGTGATGAGGTAACTTCCTTGCGCTGTGGTGTATTGGGTGTCGGTGCAGGACAAGCGAATGTTTGTGGGTGCAGGAAAGCTCGCCACGTAGTGTCGGTCGTCGAGGGCTTCCACGGCTTCAGTTTTTAATTTGGCTACGGTGAATTGGCAGGACTTGTCGACTTGCTGGGTAGAAATGAGATGGTGAATGCAGTCGCCTTGACTCTTGTAGTGTTGATTGATGCTGTCCTCGCAGAGATAGTATTGGCTCGACTTCGGGCATTCTGCCTCTATGTACATAAAATCTTTATCATGAATCGCTAGGAAGGGATAGGATGGAATTAGTACTTTGTCATCTTGGTTAGGAACTGAGGACAATTTGTAAAGGTTATAGGTATGGGGAAGAACAACCGGGAACTTGAACACCAATACTAAATTTTGACTATTATAATAGTAGCCTAACTTAACTATGTCAAAATATTCCCTAAAACTAATATTTAGTATAATGGGCATTTAATTGTTCTTTCATTCTTTTAAATGTATCTATTCTAAACATAAGGAAATGTGTGCTCTTGGCACGTATGAAGGCTAATAAGTTTTCTAATTTATGAATTTCGTTGGATAATGATTCGATGTTATCCGCTAGCATTATTATATATTGAGCCAGATGGGCATACTTAACTATGTCTTTTTCCTGACGTAAATCGCTAATCATAATCTCGCCTACCGTTTCCTTGATTTTGTTCTGATTCTGGAGTATTTTGCTGAAAATTTTGGAATTTTCAGACATCCAGTGTTTATTTAAACTAACTCGATTATTTAATTCTGTGACCATTTTATTTTCATTTTCCTGCAGAGTTTTAATTGCGCTATCGTACCGGATAGCGTCTGTATAATCCAGATTTCCGGAAATACTCTTAACAACTGAGCCTAGTCCATCAATAAGGCCTCTCTTGACGCGGTTAGACCGGAACAACTGTAACTGGTCGGACAGCTCCGTGATCTTGTTATGAAGATGTTCGATATGTGGTTGATATAAAGAGAGCGTTTTATTATGGAATTCGGGTGAAATGTTATCTAATTGTTTCCTTACTAAGTTTATATTGCTACGAATAATGTCTAAGTTAACCGGTTGAACAAACGAGTGATAATGGGAGATAATCTTTGTCTTTCCTAGCATGAAAGGTAAGATACCCGGTCCATTGTTCAGACTACTAAGCATGATTTCTTCCGCTTGCGTCAGGCCCAGGGCCAGGAGGGTGATCCTGTAACAATCGATTGCTATTAGGGACGCGTTTCAGGCGAGACTTGGCTATGGGACCACGTTTCCTTTTGGTGTAAATGTGGATCGGTAAGTTGGCTAGAACCGTGTCGCGAGTGAATCTAGGGGCCAGTTTTTGGCGGCTGGCCATTGGGTTCCGTACAAATATCTGCTGATCTGTAGAATATTCTTCTTCGGGTTCCCTATCTTCGTTGATATTTTCGATAATCCGTGTGCGATCGTGCAGAGATGAACCATTGATCATCTCGAAAACTCTTTGCATTTTGGTACGATGTTCTTGCGTATATGACTGTAGTATGTTTTCTGACAGGTTAATATCTAACGGGTCGCGGGGGTCTAGATGGCCAGTAATTATATCCAAAGGTCTGCACTTGGTAAAACTAAGAATAGAACTGTTGTAACCTAGAATTGCATAGGGCATTAAGTTCATAGCAGAATCTCCACGGTGCTCTAATTTTAGTATACGCAAGTGTTCTAGCAGTGTAGAATGCAGTCTCTCCACCATACCATTTTCATTTGGCGTGCATGCTGAAATTTTGTGGTGTTGTATTTTATGAATTTTAACAAACTCCGAGAACAGTTGATTTGTGAATTCTGGGCCTCTGTCAGTGACAATAGTTAAGGGGAAGCCATGGTGGGTACTAAATGTTAGAAGAGCTTGTATGACGCTGATCGCTGTCGCGTCTCTTAAGTAGTAGGCTTGAGCATATTTTGAAAATGAGTCGATGATTGTAAGATATTTTTGCGTTTCAACACTTAGTAAGTCGAGATGTACTATTTCGAATGGTTTAGTTGGAGGTGGTACTATATTAAACTTTTGTTTCACGGGGTTTCTGTCGTATTTGGCCTGACCGCACACGTCACATTCGTTTATATATTTTGTTATGTGTTCTTTCATTTTCGGCCAGTAAAATTTATTAGACAAAGACATGTAACACTCTTTAATTCCACGGTGATTGGTTTTACCCTCGTGGTACTTGCGAATTATCTCCTGTTGTTTTAAATAATCCTTGACATTTTCTAACTCTATTTTTGTTAAGACTAGATCCATTGATGAACTTTTAAATTTATTCTGAATGATGGGAATAATTTCGTACATGGCTAATGGGGGATTAATGAGAATACCGGTCTTTACCTTGGGGTTAATATACTCTTTCACAGCGCTTATGACATCCTCTTCGAGATTACTCTTAGAAATCTGAAATGTGTTTTAACGTGTGACTCAAACGGTTTTGAAACTGTAGGGCGGCTTCTTACGTCATCGACCAATGTGAAAATAATTTGCTTATGGTACTTGTTAAGTGGGAAATCAGTAATAGGAACTTCTAATATTGGATTTTCGGCGTCAGTGTGAACTGTATCAGTCTTTGAATCATTTAATAGTGAGGATGGCCCTTCCGTAGGGTTGACTATAAGGGAACTAGTCTCTTCATTATGTAGCTCGATACGGGATAATGCGTCGGCGTTAGTATTGGACTTTCCTTGCTTGTAAACTACAGAAAAGGTAAATTCACTTAATTTTAGTCGCCATCGAGTAAGACACGAGTTGGGTTCTTTGATATTCATTACCCATTGAAGTGGCCTATGGTCTGTTACGATTTTGAATTTTCTGCCAAATAAGTATGGTCTAAAATATTTGGTGGCCCACACAATCGCAAGGAGCTCCTTCTCGATGGTGCTATAGTTGATCTCACTACTATTCAATGTCCTAGAAGCGTAAGCAATAGGCTTATCCGTGCCTATGGTCCCCTGAGACAAGACAGCTCCTATCGCTAAATTTGACGCGTCAGTCGTTAAGATAAATTCTTTAGAAAAATCAGGATATTGTAAGATGGGGTCATTCATTAAGAGTGTCTTACACTTCTCAAAACAGCTAATGTAATTTTGGTCTAACGTAATTTTTGAGCCTTTTTTTAAGCATTGCGTCATAGGTTTTGTCACTTTCGCAAAATCGGGTATGAATTTTCTATAGTAACCGAGAAGACCCAGGAACCTTTTAATCTCGGTGGGAGTTTTTGGAAGTGGATAATTCTTTATTGCGGATATTTTGTCGGGGTTTGGCTTAATGCCATCTTTGCTAATGACATGGCCCAGGTAGGCTGTCTCAAGTTTGAGGAACTCTGACTTGTCCATTTGAATTTTAAAATTGGACTCACGTAACCTATTGAATACTTCTTCCAAATTGACCATGTGTTCCTGTAGTGACGTAGAAAAGACTATGACGTCATCCAAATAAACTAGGCATATGGTGTTTTGTAGGTCTCTGAGAACGTTGTCCATTACGCGTTGAAAGGTAGATGGACTATTCTTCAAACCCATGGGCATTCTCAAAAACTCGAAATGGCCATGTTCTACTGTAAACGCGGTTTTGGGGATGTCTGCAGGGTTCATCTCCACTTGGTAGAAGCCGCTGGCTAAGTCTAAAGTCGTAAAATAGTTACAATTACCTAATTTGTCCAAAATATCTGCAATATTTGGAATGGGGTATTTATCGTCCAAAGTTTTCTCGTTTAACTTCCGAAAATCCACTACTAATCGCCATTTAGTCTTACCCGAAGCGTCCGCCTTTTTAGGGACAACCCATATAGGAGAACTCCATGCAGATTCTGATGGCTGAATAATTTGCTGATCCAACATTTTACTAATTTGATCTTGTATCTCCTGTCTGTGCACAAAAGGGTACCTATATCTTTTGGTGTATATAGGGATTTCGTCACTAG
The DNA here is from genome assembly GCA_963082995.1 of Noctua comes. NCBI lineage: Eukaryota > Metazoa > Arthropoda > Insecta > Lepidoptera > Noctuidae > Noctua > Noctua comes. Next base: position 5,199,654 of record OY720293.1, read on the forward strand.
TTTTAATTGAGTGTTTTTTTTTTTTTTATTTTTTTTTTTTTTTTATTGGTGAAAGTCAATTTCTCCCGGGCACGCCGCAATCGCGGCGGTAAGACCCCTCTTTGAGGAGTGGCTGGATAGGCGTCACGGCGTCCTGACCTACCGCGTGACGCAGGTCCTCACCGGACACGGAAGTTTCGGGAGGTACCTGTGTCATATGGGGAAGGAGGAAACGCCTGGGTGTCACCACTGCGAGGACCGCCCGGAGGACACGGTGGAGCATACGGTGCAGGACTGCTCCGCTTGGGCAGAGCACCGCCGTGTCCTCACGGCGGCGATAGGCGGAGCCCTCTCGCGCCCGGCATTAGTCGAGGCCATGCTGCGGGGCGAGACGGAGTGGGAAGCGGTCGCCTCCTTCTGCGAAGCAGTCATGCTCGCGAAGGAGGAGGCGGGCCGCGTGAGGGAGAGGACAGCGTCCTCCCTCCACACCAGCCGCAGTGGTAGACGCCCACGGCGCCGGACGTCGGCAGACGATCTCCGGCCACCGTAGGCGCGGGCATGCGGGCGGCGAGTAATGGGCGACTCGCTGTCCGACCATGGACCATGCCCGGGTCGACGGCGCGTTGTGTTCTACGCGCGCCTCAAAGAGTGTCAGCATAATGACGGGGCCCCCCTCTAGAGGGCCAAAGCCTGCCGGGGTCGCGGGACTCATAGAATTACCGTGACCCTGGAACATAAAGGGCTACTGAAGGACACCGTGGATTTTAGTCAGTACAAGTCTGACAGTCCCTCCCGCTCTGCCCTGGGTGGGAGGACTCATTTGATGATTTTACCACGTTAAAAAAAAAAAAAAAAAAAAGTCAATTTCTCCCCTTCTAAATAAAATACGTCGGCATAGCGCGCGCATAGCAACTCTAAGTTAACGCGTTCCTCGTCATTCAAATGATCCGTACGTAAGCGCGATAGCACTTCCTTTACGCGTTGAGGCGCTTGATCGGTGCGCGTGTACTCAGTATTATAAAGCTGCGCACACACTGGGCGGTCCATGGAAAAAATAACGTCGCTACGGTTTGGATTATGAATTTCTAGTATGCCCCTTTGGTTTTTTACAGTAGTTAGACACTCGCTGATATGACAATTAGATATAATTTGTTCCGGGATAATTACTTCTCCGTTTCGGATATTAATAGGTAATTTCGCTAATTTTGAAGAACCGGCGGGTATGATATCTTCGTATAGGTTGGCGTTCCGTGAATCATAAACCTGTATAGGATTTACCGCATTTTTTGTTACTAATGACTTCGTTTTAAAGTCAATGGCGGCCTCCCATTTGTCCAACAAATCTGACCCTATCAATCCGTCGAAAAAGTCGTGAAAGTTATATACAAAAAGTGTAACGCAATCCTTATCATTCAGTTCAGAGAAACAAGGTAGCGTTATCGAATAATCGCTACGTGTCACAGCGTGTACATTACAAACTTCGAAGGGATCATAGTTTAACTGTACGTTATTAAAATAAGCTTCGACTGCGTTAGGGCTAATGAACGATTGGTTAGCGCCCGTGTCTATTAAGAGTTTTAGAGGGGGATCTTTAATTTGCAAGTAGGGCAGCTGGCGTTGTGTTTGAAGGTTGACCTCTATTTTGGTTTGTCTAATTTCTGAGGGCTCTGAAAATCCTCCTGTTGACTACCTGATTTAGATGGCTCATCTTTTACCGTTTCGTTACTTTCCTCAAGCTGTGGGTGGCACATGTGATCATGATCGGCGTAATAATATCCTTCGTAGTACTCGTTAGGTACGTAAAACATATAGCTATCGGTATCGTAATCTCCGTAACCGTAATAAGCGGAACAATCATTGAAATTCATCTCCCTACCTCCGAAATTGTGATTAGCCGGGGAATTACCAGATTTAGTCCAGTCATGCGCTTTTGTTGCGTTACTGGGCGGCAAAAGTCTAGGCACAAAATTGCTGACGCCACTCATGGGTCTAGGTTGTTGAAAGTTACCTTGTGGTACGATATTACGCGGTACAAATTTAAATGCGTTATTTTGGTTATAATTAGGAGGAGGAGCACGAAACATCTGCTGCGTGCGTGATGGTCCGAGCTGGTTTTGATTATTTAAATTAGGTCGCCATAGTACGGGTGCTTGTGGTGCCATTGGGTGACCGAATGGACTCCTCGAGGGTCCAGGCATAGTAAAGGGGAACGGCCTAGGTTGCGCCATATTAAAACCCGATGGTAAAGGTCTAGGTGGCACGGCTTGGGGTGTAGGTTTCCTATCCGGGACTTGGCTACTACGCTGCTGCAAGTACAGCACGTTTTGTTCCTCATGAACAAACTCTAACGCCTTTTCAATGCTTTCAGGGCGCATACACCTAATCCGAGAACCTAATGGGTCCTTGAGCCCACGCACGAATGCCTGCAAGGTCAATTTTTTATGTAGGTCCCTTTTCGCATTGATAGTAGTCGTAACTTCCTCATGTAAAGAGACATAAGTCATTAACGTGCTGAATAGGTTCTGGCACTTTTCGTAAAACTCCTGAGGGCTGTCGGGCCCTTGTGACAGTAACGCTAAATCATTATATAATGCCGTCTCATCGCGCTGATCTGAGAAATTATTTACGAGAGATTTGCGTATACCCGTCCAATCTGATGGGATGCCGTTCGAATTGATCAATCGGGCCGCGGGACCAGTTACCTTATTTAATATACCGTTGATAAGAGCAATTTCCGAAAGTTTGTTAGGCGGGCTTGCATTTTTTACAAATTCGTCCACTAACTCGTCACATAATTGTATGAACCTAGTTAACACGTTAACATTACCGTCAAACTCGGGCACCAAACGAAGAGCCTTAAAGATGCCTTCTAAGTCTGCCATTCTATTCTGTGGATTATCTGACCTAATACTAGAGTCTGGGCTAATTTCTCTGTTTAAATCTAGAGCACTATACCTACTACTACTCCTACTCTCTAACCTAACACTCCGTGATTCTCGTGGATGGAAAATCTTGGAAAACTTTACAGGGTACAGGGAACTTAAGGACTAGGGTGAGCGATTCACTAAAAAGATTTTAATGTACTCACATGAAGTGCATCCCGTTTTTCTTGCCGTATCGATGGCTGGATACCCCTGCTGCAAGTCACGACGTGTAGATTCGGGTCCTCGAACGGTCTTTATGACCGCCACGTCAGCGCCCAGGTGCCTGAGGTTGATTCTCGAGGATCCTACCGACTGCGCCAATTATGTCGGTCGAGCAGGCAGGTTGCAAGAAAACTCGATGTACTGAAACAGGTTTATTGGGACTTTACAATTTTGATCTAAAAGTAGGGTGATGGTGACAATCGTTCGATGTGTGAAACGAAAAGTGAGACCTCCTAGGAGCGCGGTGCCCGTCGTCCGCCGCCGGTGTACGTCACGTTGCGCTGACTCGGCGCTAGACTTTGTGTCGTCAGACTGTTGCGAGGCTGATGCAATCGTTCGAGTTATTGGATCAGTTCCGGTGGAATGCGTGATTCGTGGATGGTTGGTTGGTAGGCTTAACATACTAAGCTTTAGTCACGTGTGCAACTGTGTGCGTTCGTGAATTTGTACTGTGACCACAACATTCTTCCGGAATTAGTACAACTAAATCAATAAATAATCAATGCTCATACATGTTTAACTAAAAATTCAGTGTATGTATTATGATCATAACATAATACTAATTGGGGTGTCTGAGGGTGTGCGTAAATTACGTTACATGTTGTAGATGTAATTTTTAACAAACTTTATAAGATGGATAGCTTTGAAATATGTTGTGTTAAAGATGTCGATACTGGTCTATACATATGCTGTTGTTATCGTAGTCCTTATGACAGTAGTTTTGAACTTTTTATGACATGCACGGGAAAATTGTTGGAACATTTATTCAGAAAGAAATGCATTATATGCGGGGACTTTAATATAGATTTACTTTTTGATACTAAAAAACGCACTGAATTTATCAGCTTATTAACGTGTTATAATTTTAGGCATCTTGTTAACTCTCCAACTTTTATTCGGAATGACTCACATTCGTGCATCGACAATATCTTAACAAATCTGCCTGAAAATTATGTAAAGGAATGAGATGTAGACCATAATGGTTTGGCTGATGGACATGGAGGCCTTTTGGGTAAATTTTGGTTAGAATCTCTGACGAGCAAGTCAAGTAACTACAACCAGCATATTGTTATAAATAAAAGAGTTTTCAGTGCTAATAACAGCACAAATTTTAAGCAGGGAATATTGACACACAACTGGAACAGTACGGGAATTAATGCATTCATTAAGAAGTTCTCAGACGTTTTTAAAAATAGTTATAAAAAAAGACACGTAAAATAAATCTTGTAAAAAGTACTAAACTAAAGTGGGTCACCAAAGGTGTGAAAGTGGCTAGTAAAATGAAACGCTTTTTATGCGCTAATAATGGTAATAATGTTGAAACTAGTGTTATAAATTACAAAAAAAAACTACATCAGAATTTATAGAAGGGTTATCATGAAAGCCAAAAAAATAACAGTTAGGGAAAAAATTAACAATTCAACAAATTCTAGCAAAGAAATCTGGCAAATTGTTAACAAATGCACAAACCGGTCAAAAGTTATGCATTCAGAAAAACTACTACTTAAAATTGACGGCAAAATGGTTGATGGTCCCGAAGAAGTAGCTAACACCCTAGCAAAACTTTTTGATAACAAATGTCTCACCACTAAAAATACAAATGAGGAAGGGATTTTATTACTTCAGCAGAGTACACAGCGGGTTGAAAATGAACTTTGCTTTACTCTTACCACTCCAAATGAAATCTGTACTATTGTGAAAAATATGGGTAATAAACGTTCATGTGGATATGACGAAATTCCTATATCTGTTATTAAAGACCATTTAAATATACATGTTGAACCGCTATCTTGCTTGCTTATAAGTGCATTAATGGACTGGCCTTTTACACGCGGTCGAGTACGGACGTGTTTGCGCTGCTCGATACGAATATTATAATCACGTGTCGCGCGGCTTTTGCCGTTGCCCGGTTGACGTTGTCATGAGTTCACAACCACTCATAGCCAACGAGGTCTTGGCGTTTATCAAACATGCCATCGACTACATGGACGAAGTCAGCATCTTGCAGATCTGCAAGTCCAGTTTCAAGGAGGAGGAAATCAGCAGTGCCAAGCTGCTGCTGTACCAGTCGCTCGGCAAAGTCGAGCAGATGCAGTCCCGCCGGAGGGATGGAGGCCAGAAGTGTGTGCAGGACATCATCACGTTGATGAAGAGCACCGACCCGGACGATGTGCCCGCTTTTGTGGCGAAGGAGCTTCATAAGCTGCCCCCAGTCACGTTTGACCACGTCGACGTCACCAGGTTGCTGAAGGACATCACAACTCTTAAGGCAGGCCTGGCCGAGGTACAATCCAAGTTGGAGGTGTCGAATAACACCATTGGTGAGCTACGTGCCGAAGTGGAGTTGTTGCGCAACGCTGTAACGGTAAATAAGTCACCTGATGCCTCCAACGTGAGCACACGTCGCGGAGCGAGAAACGCTAGCAACGCAGTTTTGAGTCGGCGAGCTCTACTGCGTTACCCGCTGCTGATACTGCGTGCGTTGCAACTTGCGCCGCCGCCGTTGATGCCGGTCGAGGTAGTGACTCGTGTGGGTACGTCGACCCCAAAACGTGCCTACGCCGCTATCGTCGACACGCGTAAATCTGTGACGCGGACCGAGAAGAAGGTTAAGAAGAGCTGCTGTGACCCTGCCAACAGGGGTTCGAAAGAGCAAGGCCCAGCTACGGGCACGTGTGACAAGGATGGCTTCGAGAAGGTGGAGAGAAAGAGGAGGAAGAAGCCCCCTAGTCGTAACCAGTGCGGGACCGCGCTGGCAGGACCCAATGTGCTGCGTCCGGCAATACCGACGACGCAGCTTTATGTGTCCCGGCTACATCACACCACGAAGGTTGAGGAGGTCGTGGAGTATGTCCGAGCGAAGTCCAGCTGTACCTTGAGGGTTGAGAAGTTGGAGTCGCGTCACAACACAAATTTCAAGTCGTTTGTGGTGCGAGTTCCGAGTCATCATATTGAGACCTTCCTCAAGGAAGAGTTTTGGCCGAAGGGTGTCATATATCGGCGTTTCCGCGGAAGGCTACGCGACACCACGCAGCGCAACACGACGCCGTCACTTCGTGTGCAATAGTTTATATTTTCTTGTTTTTATAAAATATGTGTGATAGTGTATCTATACATATAAAATTCAAAGTCCTGACTGACTGACTGACTGACTGACTGACTGACTGACTGACTGACTGACTGACTGACTGACTGACTGACTTACTGACTGACTTACTGACTGACTTACTGACTGACTTACTGACTGACTTACTGACTGACTTACTGACTGACTTACTGACTGACTTACTGACTGACTTACTGACTGACTGACTTACTGACTGACTTACTGACTGACTTACTGACTGACTTACTGACTGACTTACTGACTGACTTACTGACTGACTTACTGACTGACTTACTGACTGACTTACTGACTGACTTACTGACTGACTTACTGACTGACTTACTGACTGACTTACTGACTGACTTACTGACTGACTTACTGACTGACTTACTGACTGACTTACTGACTGACTTACTGACTGACTTACTGACTGACTTACTGACTGACTTACTGACTGACTTACTGACTGACTTACTGACTGACTTACTGACTGACTTACTGACTGACTGAGCCAGGATCGCCTTCTCACGAAGGAACTCCTCAATGGTTGCCAGCGTTTTAAAAAAGGTATTTTTACGTTAAAATCACTAATATTTCGGCTTATGGTTGGAAACTAACACAACGTAAATCACTGTTTTTTTTTAAACCCACAAGGGGGTGATAAGAGGGATGAAGTTGTTCGTTCATGAATAAAAATATTAAAGACAAACCGATGGAGTGGTTTTGCGAGAGAGCCATTTTGACTCCTAAAAACGACCAACCCGCTGCGATCAACGAAATGTTGATACATACATGCGAAGGTGAAGAAATGATTTATAATTCTTTTGATACCATGGTCGATATGGACGAGTCGGTTAATTATCCTGTAGAATTTTTAAACTCTCTTAATTCGTGGTCTTCCGTGTCACAGACTTATGTTGCGTGTAGGTGCTCCTGTGATGTTGCTTCGAAATATACGGCCTCCAAAATTGTGCAATGGAACTAGACTCTGACTGCTCTCCGCAATGTTATTGAGGCCACAATACTAACTGGATCTGCCAGAGGAGAAACAGTCTTCGTGCCGCGTATACCATTGATACCAAATGACCTTCAGTTTCAATTTAACAGATAGTAGTTCCCTATCAAGGTTTGTTTTGCGATGACTATTAATAAATCACAGGGACAAACTCTGAAATTTGCTAGAGTTGATTTCTGTCTGTTTCTCCCACGGCCAGTTTTATGAAGCTTGCTCACGTGTAAGCTTTCCAACTGGCCTGGTTGTTTTAGTCTCCGCTTCCGAATTAGTAAAAAACATTGTAAATAAAGAAATACTGTCATCATCATCATTTCAGCCAAAAGACGTCCACTGCTGGACATAGGCCTCCCCCAAGTGTCGCCACATTGACCAGTCCCGTGCGACTCGCATCCAGCGGATCCCTGCAACCTTCACCAGGTCATCGGTCCACCTAGTGGGAGGCCTTCCAACGCAACGTCTTCCGGTTTGCGGTCACCAATCCAGAACTTTTTGGCCCCATCGGCCATCCGTTCTGCGAGCAATGTGCCCTGTCCACTGCCACTTAAGTTTGGCTATTCTTCGGGCTACGTCGGTAACCTTGGTTCTCTTGCGGATGTCCACATTTCTGATTTGATCACGCAAGGAAACTCTGAGCATAGCCCTCTCCATTGCCCTTTGGGTGAGTTTAAGCTTTCTAATGAGGCCCATTGTGAGCGACCACGTTTCGATCCCGTATGTAATCACTGGCAACACACACTGGTCATAGACTTTCGTCTTGAGACACTGCGGTAAGTTGGACGAGAAGATACCACGCAACTTCCCGAACGCTGCCCAGCCGAGTCGGATTCGACGATTGACCTCTTTCTCGAAGTTAGACCTACCTAACTGGACCGTTTGTCCCAGGTAGACATAGTCGTCTACAACTTCGAGTGTATAGTCTCCGATCTTGATAGGAGTGGGTGTTACGTGGGCATTCAACATGACTTTGGTTTTGTCCATGTTCATTTTAAGACCCACTCTTTCGGAAGCTCTACTGAGGTCATCGAGCATTGTACTGAGGTCCTCCATGGTCTTAGCCATGATCACTATATCGTCGGGAAACCGAAGGTGAGAGATGTACTCGCCATTGACGTTGATGCCTAGCCCTCTCCAGTCCAGAACCTTGAAGACATCCTCCAGTGCAGCGGTGAACAGTTTCGGAGATATGACGTCTCCCTGTCTCACACCTCGCTGCAGGAGGATAGGTTCCGAGGTCTGGTCCTAAAGTCGGTCTGACATGGTGGCGTTTTGTACAAACTCTTCAACACCTCGATGTACCGATAGTCGATTTGGCACCGTTGGAGAGACTGCAGTAGAGCCCAAGTCTCGATCGAATCGAAGGCTTTCTCGTAGTCTACAAACGCCAAGCAGAGAGGCAGGTTATACTCTTCGGTCTTCTGTATAACCTGTCGCAGCGTATGTATGTGGTCTACGGTGCTAAAGCCTTTTCGGAATCCGGCTTGTTCGGGAGGCTTAAAATCGTCAAACCTGCGTGCGAGACGATTCGTGATGACTCTTGAAAACAACTTGTAGACATGGCTTAGAAGTGAGATGGGCCTATAGTTCTTCAGCCGGGCATTGTCCCTCTTTTTGAATAAGAGTACCACCACACCCCTGCACCATGCCTGTGGCGTTTTCATCTCGAGTATGACGGAATTAAACAGCTTCTGAAGGGCGTTAAGTACCGGTTTTCCACCTGCCTTCAGGAGTTCGGCCGTAATTCCGTCATCACCCGGTGCCTTGTTGTTTTTAAGCTGTTTCAGAGCCATCCTAATCTCGAACAGGCTGACATCCGGAATGTCTTCGGTATAGTGTCGGGTCAGTCTAGCTCTTGGGTCGTTAGCTAGATTTGCAACGGGTTTACTGGTTGACGTGTACAACTGCCCATAAAAACTCTCGATCTCCCTCAGCAGCTCCGGTTTGGCGGATATGATCCTGCCGTCATCGGTCTTCAGTTTCGTGAGCTGGCTCTGCCCAATAGCCAGATCTCTTGAAAATACCTTGGAGCCTTTATTCCGCTCAATAGCGTCTTTAATACGCTCGGTATTAAAGCGGCACAGGTCGCTTTTCAAGGATTTAGAGATCTTTCTATTGAGCTGCCGGTATTGCCACGCCTTGACTGAAGACTGCAGGATCATCTCACGCCGCTCCTTCATGAGCTCGAGAGTATGATCAGTGAGTTTTTTGGTCTTATGTGCACGACGTGTCTTGAAGAACTTAGACCCAGTCGTATGGACAGTTTCCACAAACCCATCGTTGTATTCGTCCACTGAGCTTCCTAGGCTCTCGAAACGATTCTGGAGTTCAAGCTGAAAGTTCTCGGGGTTTTGGATCTGGATCTGTGCTGGACGGAGCGTAGACTTCATCAGTCGAGACCTTTCAAGCTTTATATTTATTTATTTATTTACACTTCAAGCACAAAGTGCACGGGCGGACTTAATGCCATAGGCATTTTCTACCAGTCAACCTTTGGGTGATGCAGAGACAGACAGTGGTAGGTGCATAAATTTGCAAAAAATTTAATTTAACACTAAGATAAACTAGAAGGATATATAAAATACTATAACTATTTTCAAAATACTATAAATACATATCAATATAAATATAAGTAAATAGAAATTTACATGGATTTACTAAAATAAAAATACAAACAATGAAGAAAACATTAACATACACATTAACACAAACATTATTAAATTGATGTTCAATGTGCCTCTTACCATGTGGTGATCGCTCCTGGTTTTCACCGAATTGATCACAGAGACATTATTGAACACTTGCTTCTTGGTCGACATGATGAAGTCAATCTCATTTTTAGTTGCACCATCGGGACTCTGCCAGGTCCACTTCCTGTGCTTACGCTTTTTGAAGAAGGAGTTCATCATATAGAGGCCCTCCTTCTCCATAAAACTAGCCAGTTGGTGACCCCGGTAGTTCCGACGTCCAACCCCAAATTGCCCCACCTGCAGCTCATCTCTGTCTCGTTTGCCCAGTGTCGCGTTGAAGTCCCCAGTGACAACGGTGAAGTGAGTGTTGAAACCATGCAAGGCTTTAGAAATATCCTCATACATGGTCTCCACTTTGTCGTCGGGGTGTGCCGAGGTCGGGGCGTAGACCTGTATGACCATGATTCAGCGAATATCTTGAGGATATTCTGAGAATAAGGTACGCCACCCTGGTCGACACACTCTCGATCTTCACCAAGTTATTCACGAGGGACTTGTGGACGATAAACCCAACACCACCCTGGGACTGCCGGTCACCCTCTCGGAAATAGAGCAGGTTGCCGGATTTCAGGATTATCGTATCCTCCCCCTCTCTTCGGACTTCAGATAATCCCACAATACTCCATCGCAGCCTGCTCAATTCCTCTTCGAGTTCCGTTATCTTGTCGTCGGTCCGGAGTGTACGCGTGTTGTATGTTGCCACGTCAAGTCGTCGGTATAGGCAGCCTGATCCCGTCCGGAGATTCTTCGCATCCCTTGCCACGCCGTAACCTCGACCAATTCAATTCAATTTTATTCACAAACAATTTACATTGTGTTTGAAATAACAAAAATCATAGTATAAAAGTAAAAAAAAAAAAAAAAACATTCGTAATTAAAATAACACAATTAAAAATTAGCAACATAATTATTATCACATATTCAAAATCCAAACCAATATCAATATCACGATCAAAAAACAATAATAATTTAAAACAATAAATAAATTCAAAAATATAATAAAATTATTCAATGTCAACTTAAAAAATAAAAAATATACTACAATTATTCAATGTCAACTTAATTATATAATAATAGTTCAATGTCAGCTTGTCATTTTAAAAATAACCCATAACATAAAAAAGGACAATAATATCAGTCGGCTCAGTAACATAGGACCTTACTTAAGTTGACTGGGGATGAACGCATGGTCACAATATTACATGTCGTCAACGGAGTAGACACTTATCCAGTAGAAATGCTTGAAGCTTAGTTTTAAATGAAGATGTATAAATTAAGGTTTTTAATTGTAATGGTAACTTATTGAATAATTGCACTGCTTGATATTGTGAACTCTGCTTCACAATGTTGAAATGAGGACTTATCTTATTTCTCAAATCTTTCCTACGTGTACTCTCCCTGACCAGTCTTTCCTCATCCGTCTCATATTCATATAAATACTTTTTGAGATTAGTCAGAAGGACTAGAACGTAGAGACCGGGTACTGTAAGGACGTTTAAATCTAAGAAATGTGGACGACAACACTCTCTTTGGGAAATACGGGCAATGGTACGTATAGCTCTCTTCTGAAGGACAAAAGCTCGTTGGCAGTTATAATTGTAGCTGTTCCCCCAGAATTGAATGCTGTATCTTAATTTAGACTCAATTAGTGCGTGATATACGATTTTTAAATGTTTAATGTCAATTTCGTCTCTAAGGGTTCTTAACGCATAACACGCTGATGATATAGATGCATCAATGGCGGCTAGTTCCTTTTTCCAATTCAATGAGTCATCTATGTATACTCCCAAGAATTTTGCTTCTCTCACGAGTTCAATGCTGACGTCATTTAGTTTTATTTCCATGGTGTCTTTATTTCGAGCTGTTGTTTTGAATAAAATTACCTTGGTCTTTGTACTATTAATTTTTAACCTATTTATAGTAAACCATGAGTAAAGATAGCTTATTGCTGCATTAACTTTTTTGCTAGTTCTTTTGTGTTATTTGCCCCAATAATGGCATTTGTGTCATCCGCAAAAACCACAAGTTGTATGTCGGGTAGAATTTTGTTTATATAATTTATTAAGTCATTGGTTAACAAAATAAACAATATGGGCCTAGTATCGATCCTTGCGGCACACCGGCACTAATATTAAAAAAAGATGATGTATAAGATTGTCTACATCCATCTTGTATCTCACTGATTTCTACAAACATTTTTCTATTTTTAAGTAGGATAACAGAAGTTGGGAGGCTTTGCCTCTCACTCCGTAGTGATTTAGTTTCGCTATAAGTAAATTGTGATCAACAGTATCAAAAGCTGAGCTCAAATCTAAAAAGACGCCAGCCACTCTTGTTTTATTGTTTATTTTATTGATCACATCATTAACAAGAGTATATATAGCGTCTCCTGTGCCAACATTAGATTTGTTGTGCTTCGTTTAAAATTAGCTAATAAATAGTTTTTTCGTACATCTGGTTATTGAAATGTGTATAAAAGTGAAACTGAACTCATAAACAAGCTGTGAAAGTGTTATTCAGGTTTTTTGTTGAGTAATTAACAAAATTACCGGTGATTTAAAAAACTTTTTAACAGTGACTTGGTTCGCGTAATCCAGAAAAATAAGTGAACTGTGAGATGTTATTATCATTTATAAAGCATAAATAAACATTGTCGTCCATAAAACATTTTATAATACAGTGAGAGTGAAAAAAATCAAGAAAAAACATTTACGATTTCCGTTTTTTATTCAAAATATCTTAACAAAAGCACCACCTAGTATCGAGTAGCAGAACTAAAAACAAAAGTGTTACAAGACTCAATAAAGTGTTGCAAGAAATCAATATTATATTTTTAATATAAAGGTTACGCACAGTGACATCTATTATCCATTTATAACAAATTCGATAGCCTTATTGTGATACCAGACTCAATTTAGTGTTGATAGTTTAAAAAATAGAAAAATATTGGTAGTTTTTATTTTATTTTGAAGAAATAAAATAAATACTTTTATTAACATTATTTTGAAGAGGATTATCTGCCAATATGAGTTTCTTCGATAATATAACATTCCGTCGCAACCGCAGCAGAAGATCGGAATCAAACCACGATGACAGCAATAACTCCACCTTGAATTGCACTACGACTAGTATGCCAGAAATGTCGGAAGATGAAGAGAACAACCAAATAAAAAGATTGCAGGGAAAAATTGATGAGTTAATGTCTCAACTAAACAGCGCACATGAGGAAATTGAGATATTATCTTTGGAAAATAGCAGTTTGAAACAAAGCAATGAAGAATTATCCAAGAAAAATAATTTATATAAACAAATTGCTAGCTCTCCAGTGAAACACAAGTTAACAACACCCAAAAAAACTCAGTCAAAACAAGATAAACAAACACAAACAGATGTAAAAATAGGAAATACTTCTTTAAATCAAGACGACATAACCGAAACCAAAGATGTCTCTCGTGCTTTAAAAACAAAGTCAGTCTTAAAAGAAACACAGATAACAAATGTAAACAAAGAAAAAATTACATCGTCGCCTCAAAGTGATGTAGTACGTATGCCTGAAACAACGGAACGCAGGCAATCCTCAAAAATAAATAAATTATGCATTGTCAGTGCTAACAAAACAAATAAAATTTTACCCATTGCTGAAGAAACGTTTAGAAACTCACAGATGTGTCACTTTCTATCTCCAAACAGCGGGATTATACAGCTTGTTAGTGATTTACATACTAAATTAGTGGATTTTTCAAAAAATGACTTCTGTGTAATTTTAATCGGAGAAGAGTATTTTAAAAAATCCATGAATTATTTAAACTTAACTGTAGAGATAAGATCTTCTTTACAAAAAATTCAACACACAAATGTAATTATTTGTTTACCAACTTATAAATTCTTTACATCTTCCGTAATGTTTAATTCCGGTATTGAGATGTTTAGTAATCTACTTTATTTGGACATTCATACATACAACTATGCTACGCTACTGGACTCTAATCTTAATTTATCCTATGATGCTACCATGTCCTCAAAATATACTGGAAGACTTAATAATAATGGTATGAAGAATATAATGAGTAATATACTAATGCTAACTACGATTGACCGAGAGGAATCTTGTATGTATATCGAATCAGAATCTAACCTTAATAATGATCCCATTGTAAACACAAACTCTGATTTTTTTCGTGTCTGATCATATTTATATCATGCACCAAAATATTGCTGGTCTTTTAAATAATTCAGATATATTAACAGTTCACATTCAAGAACTATTATCCAAACAAATAAACATTGATATCTTATGTATAACAGAGCATTTTATCATGTCTGGACACGAAAAACTGTTACTCATTCCAAATTATAAATTAGCAGCATGTTACTCAAGAAACAACGTCAAACGCGGAGGAGCGTGCATATTGATAAAACAAGGGCTTGAATACAAGGAACTACCAGACATAATGAGACACTCTGTAACAGGGATAATTGAGTGTTGTGCTATAAAACTTGTTAAACAAAATGTCATCGTTCTCTGTATATATAGACCTCCTAAAATGTGTAACTTAAGTAAATTTTACGAAAATTTAGACAGTATTTTAAAAATTATTTGTACACTGGGCCCAAGTATTTGGTTTACAGTTTATATGTGTGGGTGAAGTCATAGTTATGCACACAAACACAAAATAAAACGAGCGAGCTCAGTTTTTATTAGTGTGCGTGTGGCACATCAATTACCATATACCAATATATAGTCATCATTCACTTATGATGCTGAAGGAGATATAATATTTTGCATGATGTTAATATAGCAATCCTGGCACAATGGCTATCGTCTTTGGTCACTGAACGAGAAGTCGTAAGTTCAAATCATGCATGCAATAGTATATTATTTTTCTTTTTGTATTCATTATTTTGTTAAAACATTACTTAAAGTAGAATTTATAACGATTCCAACGTTTGAGACAAACATTGAACTCTCAGGCTATTTGATTTTGACTGTTTAGACAACAACTACTGACAATTTAAAAATATTGTTTTCAAACACCTTCATTTATAAAAAAATGAGCATTCTTAGTTGTCAATCTACGAGTATTTGCATTACTGAGTTTATTGATTACTACTCTTGAGCATGTGTGTGGTTTTATTTCTGTGGATCCAACCATGCAACATTTATCAATGTTCAAAGAGGTGGAAATCGTTGTTTTGGATGAGCAAAACGTATAAATATTATGTGAAATTGTGAGTGTAAATGTGGTGCTGCCTAACAAACGATGGGACACTTTATATCGTGTCCTGCCTGTTCTGTTGTCTGCTTGAGCCAAACTCGTCGCCAAATTTTGGGCTGACTCAATTTGAATTGTTATCGATTAGCGTATCGATGAGAAAAAGTGAAATTACAAGGCGCTTAATGATATCGGTGAGTAACAGTTAGATATTACGTTGATATTATACCTAATTCACTTTAACTCACTCCTCTATTCTCTTTATTCCTAGTAAACATTGAAAGGGATGTTTACTAGGAATAAATAATTAATGTAACTTTAGTGCAATACCTACCATAGTTATATATTATCATAACTGAATTATTTCTTTTTTTAAATTTGTAATCGTATGATGATTATGATAAAATTAGCTTGGTCTAAAATTAGCTTGATCTAGCCTTTAGACAGATTAAAGAAAAGCCTTTGAATAACGTAAATAAAAATAGATTATAATGTTTGCTAATGTCAGTGTATATCTTTATTTATGTATTGTATTATTATAAGTAATATTAATTAGGTATATAAAAGTATATTGAATAAACATAGTGTATATATAGTATAAAAATATAGTGTTTATTTATTATAATATTAGCTATTATTATAAGTATTATAAATACTGTTTTTATCCACAGGGGAGAACCGTGCAGTTATGGGTCCGCCGATATGCGTATTTTGGAGACGTAGAACATCTTAGGCCAAAACCAAAGGCAAATTCATCGACTCGACACTACGACATCGTGGCAAGGCACAAGGCTGATCCCTTCTTGTCCACCCGCATAAAAGTGTGCTTACAAACTGTGAGATCTCATGAGCAGAAGGTTACAAGGAGTAATAGAAAACGAAGGATTGCCGACTCATTATTAGTCGAATTTATTTTAATTAGTAGACGAATATGAATCTTATTTTTATGCAAATAATGTTCATATTTGTTAAGCAAATTAGAACAAATACAAAACTTAGTAATAAGTAGGTAGGTATAAAACTTTTTTTTTAAAACCACAACTCGTAAATTATTGAAAGTATGGTGAAGTGATGTTATTGTTATGCGATTAGAAGTTGTCATAATTTCTTACTATCTAACATGTTGATTCACTTCACCTCTAATTTTACTTTGATTCAATTTATATACCTACCTACTTTGACAAATTATTTACGTCAATCCTTACCAATAAAAAACTTTGTCTTTGTCAAAAAAACAGGTGAACAACAGTGTATTAAATCATTGTATCGGCCACACAAGTTTTTTTTTCTAACATACAGCCCCCACCAAATTGAGCCTTAAAACAACCAATATAAGGAAGGAACATATTGGAAGAAACGAGACGGATAATTTGCTAATGACCCAAGCGATAAGCTAAGCAAACAATACCAATGTTTATCTAATAAAAAAATCAAATTATTTCATTGGTTATATTTAATTACTTTTTACTTTTTGCTTGAGTGATTTTATTGGCCACAAAATAAATTTATTAAAAAACAAAAAGTAAAAAGTAGCAAAAATAATCCCTCAGTTGGGTTCGAACTCGTGTCGTCGAGGTTAGATCACTAGCTAACGCAAGCGCTTACACCAATCGGCTATGGTTACCATGTAAAGTTAGTATAAAATGTTGGACTTTATTGTAAACTCGTTTATATTATTTTTACCAGTTTACCCGACAAGCGCAAAGATAAAAAAAATAAACCCCGTGTAGGGTACAATATGTTTACTCACACAATAATAATGAGCGGCTGTATGAATATTACCGGCTCGTACAGCAAGTCAAGTTAATTTAATTTTGTGTTTGTGTGCATAACTATGACTTCACTCTTCACTCACACATATAAACTGTAAACCAAATACTTGGGCCCAGTGTACTAAAAATGGCTCTAAATTAGTATTATGTGGTGATTTAAACATAAATACAATGTTAAGAAACAGATTTACATTGGAATTTGAATGTTTTCTCCTGAGCTATAACCTCAAATTAGAAATAAATGTTCCTACCAGGCTTAACAGCAACACTTGTCTAGATAATTTTGCTCACAATTACAGACAAAAATGCAAATGGGAAGTAATAGATTTAGCATTGTCTGACCACACAGCGCAAATTCTAAAGATCAAAGTTAATAAATTGTTTCGGATACATACATGGCGTAAAAGCACACGAGATATTTCAAAAGAAAATCTTCTCAAATTTAGAAACCATCTGTTATCATTAACTTTTTCAGAGGTATATAATAGTGAGGACCCAAACCTAGCATATTATTATGATATGTTCTTGGATTCATTTCTTTTGCTATACAATCTGTGCTTTCCCATAAAATATACAACTGTTAAATTTGAAAAATCAATTAAATGGGTATCACGGGGCATTCGTATATGTAGTAAAAGACAACGCTTTCTACTGTGGCAGCAACGAATAAAACCCACAGAGGAGAATAAACAAAAGTTTCGTAATTATTCTAGTAAATTTAAAAAAATCGTCAAGCTAACTCAAAAAGCCCAAAATAACCACTTACTTCTAAACTCACAAAATAAATCAAAGACAGCCTGGCATATAATAAACAACAATAATAATAATATTAATGAACCCATCTCTAAGATAAATAATCACGATGTCATAATAACTAACCCTAAAGACATCGCTGAAGCATTTAATGATTTTTTCGTGGATCAAGTCTCGGGTTCACCAAAAACTGCGTCTCATCGAGTTAAGGAAATAGATCATAATCCAAATTTATTTTTCATGTCCCCAGTTGTACCGCAAGACGTTTCAAGGGTAATAAGATCGTTGAAAAATAAAAAGAGCTTTGGTTACGATGGCATTACCACAAAAGTCATAAAATTCGTTTCTAATGTAATTTCTGGTCCTTTAAGCCACATTATTAATGCAAGCATATCTTCTGGAGAATTTCCTAAGAGTTTCAAAACAGTAATTGTAAAACCTAATCATAAAAAAAACAATAAAGAAAATATGTCAAATTACAGACCTATTGCTCTTATTCCTGTTTTCTCTAAAGTAATAGAAAAAATCGTCTATGAACAAATTTACAATTTTTTGTCAAAGTTTAACTTACTTTGTAACGAACAAAAAGGTTTTCGTAAAGATAAAAACATCAATATGGCTATATTCGATTTATTAAAAACTGTAATGGTAAACGTAGATAATAAAACACCAGTCTGCACCATCTTCACGGATATGACAAAGGCTTTCGACTACGTAGATTATATGACACTTATAAACAAGCTTCATGCTTATGGGATTCGAGGAAATGCATAAAATTTTATTAAATCCTATCTTACTGGTCGTACCCAATATACTGAAATTTGTAATATTTGCTCGGATTCAAAACGCGAAATAAAATTCAGATCCTCTTATAGAAACATCAAATATGGCGTCCCACAAGGAAGCGTTCTCGGTCCGCCTTTATTTTTAATTTATATTAACGACCTTCCACTCCAAATAGACCATCCAATCATATTGTTTGCTGACGACAGTACAGCAATAGTTAAATGCACAAGTAAAGAAAACTATGAAAATGATATTAACAACACTCTTAGATCTATAGTGAATTGGCTTAATTACAATAATTTAAAAATAAATATTCAAAAAACTAATATCATGCATTTTTACCAACGAAATAACCCCGAAGACTTAAACGTCAATTATGATGGTCATAAGATTTAAAATGTTAAGGTAGCAAAATTTTTAGGGATATTAATTGACGATCAATTAACGTGGAAACCTCAAGCTGAATATATTTGTAAAAAGCTAAGTACTTACGCCTACATGTTATACAACCTATCTAAAAAAGTCAATATCAAGACAGTCCTTCTCGCTTACCATGGCCTCGTAATATCAACGTTGAGGTTTGGCATCATATTCTGGGGTAATAGTAGTGAAAGAGAAAACATATTCAAAGCCCAAAAACGATGCGTTAGGTCAATCTTTAACTTACAGGTTACAGACAGCTGTGTTCCTAATTTCAAATTACATAAATTACTAACCTTCCCATGTCTGTACATCCTAGAAATAGCCATTTTTTGTAAAAACTAACCAGCATCTGTTTCCATCGTTATGTGAGATACGAAAGAGGACAAATTGTATGATATCTCAGTATCAAAATCTATTACACACAGGTAGCTATAAAACCACACTTTTAAAGAAAAGCGTCATGTGTATGGCACCAAAGGTGTACAATAAGTTACCTAAAGTTATTAAAGATCAACCATTTAGAATATTCAAAAAATGTCTAACCGAGTTATTGTTGCAAAAATGTTACTATTCTATATCCGATTTTTTGAATGATGCTTTGTAATAGTCTAAAGGAACATGCACTGGTAAGCTATAATGTTTTATGTATGTACCCCGATGTCGACTATCCATAAATGTTTGTATGCCGAAAGGCAGAATGTATAAGGACTCTTGAACATTGTTAACATCTTATTGTAATACCTACATTCTAAACAAATAAAAATTTCTTATTCTTATTCTTATTCTTATTCAACATTTTTTAGATATCCAAATTGTCTTCTATGTAAGACTTTGTTTAAGTTAATATGAAGTAAAAGTCGAGATTTGATTATTTTTTCGAATATATTTGAAAGCGTTGGTAGCAAAGAGATGAGCCTGTAATTTTTAGGATCAGTCTTCGTGCCTTTTTTGTGAATAGGTATGATCTTCGTAATTTTTAGCTGTTCCGGAAAAGATCCCTCATTATTAATAATAATAATAACAAGCACAGTTTCATACACACCTTCTAGGCGATCATCACCATTCATACCATCGTCACCTACACTTTCATCACCCCCCATTATAAGTTTAAATACTGTTTCACCCACTCCGACCTTGATTGCTGCGCGGGGGGTATCTACCTTTTTGCCCACGTCCACCAAGGCTGGAAAAGCAAGAGTTCGCATGAAATGGAGCAAAGAAGTAAACACATTTATCATGCGAACTTACCTATACATCACTAAATTAGAGAGCGATATGACCACCTACAGACAACAACTGCATGAAATTTTTACACGTCGATATCCAGACATTACCGTTTCTGAACAAAGGATTTCAGATCAAAGAAGAACTATCGTTAGGAATAAACTGTTGTCACTAGAAGAAATAGATAGGTTAAAAGTAGAAGTCCGTACACAATTACACCTAGAATCAATAAATGATGAAGACACTAACAATATCGCAGTAACACAAAACACGATCGAAAATATTCAACAAGAACAACCACAGTCATACGATCAATCAGAACCTCACACACAATCTCAACCATACTATCATCTTTCATCACAGGCATATTCACAAATCACGCATACATCCACACAAACCGAAAATGTAACCATAATGTTAGAAAATGACATTGAGGTTCTAGCAAATATAAATCAAAACCCGCCCACAGATACGCGTATTCGAGAAATACACGATAAATTTAAAACAGCTCTCACTCAATACTCCGGGATGGACCCGGCAGCTCGACCAAAACTACCAAAACTCAGGTACACACCAAAACTTGCTCAGCTCGTTCATGTATTTAATCAAAATATTCTCACTCAGTATATTAGCGAAGATACTCAACTTACAGACGTACATACTTTAATATATTGCACAGCGTTAGTTATTTCAGAAGAACTCAATTTTAAAATCACAGAATACACAGACAATGCTAGACAATCAAATGTTAACAAGCCTGCATGGCAGCAGAGGCTTGAAAAAGATATAGAAAAACTCAAAGCAGACTGTGGTAGACTAACCCAATATATAAACAACAATAGATCAAACAAAGTAGTCTAAAGAGTAGAAGTAATTTTCAAAAACATGGCTGTTCATACTAGGCACGAGAATCACAATAGAAGGCCGGAAGAATTTTTAGATACATTAAAACAGAAATTAGCCCTAAAAGTGCACAGGTTGAGAAGATATAAGAAAGCACAAGAACGTAAAAATGATAACGCTTTGTTTGCTACAAATGAAAAGAACTTTTACAGAAAATTACAAAAACCGCAAACCGATACACCGACAACCGAAAACAACATAGAACTACCAACAACGGAACAATTAGAAACCTTTTGGGCTGGCATATGGGAAGAAATGGCATAAGGAAACATCTGAATGGATTCAAGACGAAGAAACTAAATGGAGCTCACTTGAAGAAATGGAATTCATCGAATTATCTGAGTCTGACATAACTAGTGTTACAGCGCGACTATATAATTGGAAATCCCCTGGTATTGATAAAATACATAATTATTGGTATAAAAAATTAGAATCATTACACAAAATTTTAGCTAAAAATCTAACGGAAATCATTTTAGGAAAACAAAACATTCCGGAATTTATAGCTACAGGAATAACTTACATGTTGCCAAAAACTCATTACTCACTACAGCCTTCCCAAAACAGACCAATTACATGCCTACCCACAATATACAAGATCTTAACGTCAGCAATCACTACAAAAATCAATAAACACGTAGAACATCACAACATAATAGGAGAGGAACAAAAGGGATGCCGGCGAGGACACATGGGATGTAAGGAGCAACTAGTCATAGATTCGATCATACACAAGCATGCTGCCACAAAAAATAGAAATTTACACTGCACTTATATAGATTGTAAAAAAGCTTTTGATAGTATTCCACACTCCTGGCTCATCCAAATATTACAAATATACAAAATTAACCCCCAAATCATTGAATTCTTACGAAATATTATGTCCCGTTGGAAAACTACGCTTCAATTAAATTATCGCGATAACGCTGTCACAACTCGCCAGATTGCTATAAAAAAGGTATTTATCAGGGAGACTCCCTGAGCGCTTTATGTTTCTGCCTCGCTCTGAATCCTCTATCTCACCTACTACAGCGTTGTCAGGCTGGATATTGTCTTAAACATACAACAGAAGAAACCACTATCTCTCATCTTATTTATATGGACGACATTAAATTATACTCAAAAACAGAAAAAGACATGAAAAAACTAATAGATATCACAACAGAATTTAGCAAAGACATAAACATGCAGTTTGGACTAGATAAATGTAAAACAGTACATTTAGTAAGAGGCAAAATTAAACCTGGCGACTATGCAATTAACACTACTGACACAATTACAGCTATGGAACCCACCGATTTGTATAAATATTTAGGATACAGGCAACTAAAAGGATTAGATCACACAACAATTAAACAGACATTGAACACAGAATACAAGAGAAGAGTGGTCGCAGTATGTAAAACTCAACTCTCCGGAAAACATTTAATAAAAGCATTGAACACATACGCGATCCCAATACTAACATACTCGTTTGGAGTGATCAAATGGTCAAAAACTGACATCCAGCAAATCGAGAGAACAACACGCACCACACTTACTAAACACAATAACTTACACCCTAAATCTGCAATAGAAAGGCTAACTATAAAACGGCCAAACGGAGGGAGAGGCCTAATCGATATTCATCATCTGTGGCAAAAACAAATTACTAGGTTAAAAACATTCTTTAACAGTAAATCTCACACAAGTAACATACATAAAGCTATGTAATAAACGACAACAGCTACCCCCTAAACTGACCAAGTGCCAAAATTGGAACCGGAACGAAAACGGTAAACTGCCCAACGCCCAATTTTGGGCGTTGGTTTTACACACTATTATTATTACTTTTTTTTGTTGACAGCGCACTCTGTTTTATTTTTTAGAATTTTTCTAACGAAGCGACATCCTTCGTTCTTATACTGATAGAAAGCCATTGAAATACCTCATTTTTAAGACAGATGGCATTGTTTCCAATTATATTATATATTTCTTATTTAAAATTTTATACGCTGTGGAAAAAGTAGAATTTTGAGTGAATTAATTGGTATTTATTTTTTCTGTGGTTGTGTTTTGAAGTGATAGTTGTTGGAGTTTTTTATTTGTTTGGTAAGTAATATTATATACCTTTTTGTTCCTGTTTTAACGGCCTTTCGAATGATACATGTAAATTCCGAATCGATCGTAAAGATGATGAAATCAATAGTTAGGTTATAATTTAGTCAGAAAAATTTAAAAATTTATAAAAACGTGACAAAACTATTAAATTGCTAGTTTGTACTTAAGTCATTGTGAATTAACCATAAAGCGTGATTAATTACGAACAATTCGGTACCAATAACACACCATTCAGATAAGGTTTCGAAGTTGTGAAATAATTTGTTTACGTTGCGCCAGAGCGTTGTAGGTAAAAATTTTCACTAGAAATTTGGTACACGCGATGTTATTATCATTTGTATTTCAAAACTTTGTTTGAAGAGTGGTAACTATTATGATGTCATTTGATGCATATTGAGTTAGCCTATAATTTAGGTTAATAAAAACATAGGGTCATCGCTTTAGATTTTGAAATAATACAAGTTTTATTTGATGTTGGAATAGGGTGTAATGTTGTCTGAAAAATCTTTAAGTTAATAAAAACGTGATATAACTATTAAATTGCTAGTGTGTACTTAGTCATTGTGAATTAACCATAAAGCGTGATTAATTACGAACGATTTGGTACCAATTTCATACCATTTAGTTAAGAAATCGAAGGTGTGTAATGATTTACTTACGCAGGGTAGGTATTTGTTTTGACTAGAAATTTAGTCCACGCGATGTTATTAATATTCGTATTTCAAAACTTTGTTTGAAGAGTGGTAACTATTTTGATGTCATTTGATGCCTACTGAGTACGGCTATAATTAAAGTTCAAAAAAACATAGGGTCACCGCTTTAAATTTTGAAATAATACAAGTTTTATTTTGTTTTGGCTTATCAAAATAATGGCATTCATTCAAAGTTACGAAACAACTTGCGTTGTGAAGCTTGGTCCATACACTTGAGTAACCAGTCATTAGTTTACTATCAGTTCATAGAAACTTTTTGTTTATACGCCGTGTCGGTCACCCGACACCCGCCGCTCCTCAAAAAAAAGGGTCGGGTTGTAGGTAAGTACAGACAACCGCGCTGCACGCGGGGCAAATACGCTCGAGCCGCTACACCCCACATAACCTAAATGAACAGACAGATACACAAAACACCAATAACGAAGACCCACACAAACAAAAGTTAGAAGATTGGAAGAAAAAAGTGTTGCACGGACGGCATCCCCATGATCTTGAACAATCTCATATAGACACACTAGCATCAAATAAATGGCTTAAAATTGGTTCTTTGTTCCCGGAAACCGAGGGCTTTATTATTGCTATACAAGATCAAATCATAAATACTAAAAATTACAGGAAATTCATCATAAAAGACCCCACAATGACTAACGATAAATGCCGCAAATGTCACAGCCAACCAGAGACCATACAACACATCACAGGAGCTTGCACAACACTCACACAAACAGATTATACTCATAGGCACAATCAGGTAGCAAATATCATCCATCAAAAATTAGCACTCAAACATAAGCTCATTCAAGACTCAAACACTCCTTATTACAAGTACTAGCTGTTGCCCGCGACTTCGTTCGCGTGTAAATTTTGATGTGTATGTGTGAGAAAAAAACGATAACCTATATCTTTCCTCAGGATATAATCTATCTCCTTGCCTTTCATTACGATCCAATCAGCTGTTTAGTCATGAAAACGTAACAAACAAACAGAGTTACTTTCGCATTTATAATATTATAATAGATTATTTTGTAGAGGATATTAGGAATATACTACGATTTCACGTTCCCATGTAATGTTCCCTAATAATGCCAAAAGAATACGCGCTCACGTGAGCGAAGCCGCGGGCACAATAAAATGGAACTTAGCATACCTAATTATCAAAAATCTTTTTTGCAAAATATAAAACCGACTTTAAAAACACAGAAAAGTGAAAAATAACTTTAGCTTCTGAACTCGGTGACTTTTATTTGTCTGATTCAGTTTTTTTGTCACCGACTCCTGAAGCTAAAGTTATTTTTAACTTTTCTGTGTTTTTGAAGTCGGTTTTATTTTTTGCAAAAAAGATTTTTTATTTTTCCATTTTTAGTGTAAATGTATAGCAAATATTTGTATAGGATATTACAATCCTATGGAAATATTTGCTATACATTTATTTTACATTGTTAACAATACATTTTATGGCAATAGGCTTATCTATCTATACATATAAAATTGAAAGTCCTGACTGACTGACTGACTGACTGACTGACTTATATGTATATCAACGCACAGCCCAAACCACAGGTCCTAGAGACATGAAATTTGGACAGTGTACTCTTTGTGAAGAGTAGGTATCCATTAAGAAAGGGTTTTTCGAAATTCCACCCCTAAGACGGTGAAATGGGGTGTTGAATTTTCTATGAAACTTTTTATTCTCTGAGTCGATTGACTTGAAAATGTGTCTACATATACTTCAGTTAAAATGATGAGATACGTGTACCACAGTTTTTCCAAAATCATCCCCCAATTTAAAATTCAATGTCCTGACTGGCTGACTGATACATCTACGCACAGCCCAAACCGCTGGTGCTAGAGAAATCAAATTTGGAGAATGTACTGTTTGTGGAGAGTAGGTATCCACTAAGAAAGGGTTTTTTGAAATTCCACCCCTAATAGGGTGAAATGGGATTTTGAATTTTATGAGAAACTTTTTATTCTCGGAGTCGATTGACTTGAAAATGTGTCTACATATATACTTCAGTTAAAATGATGAGATACGTGTAGGTATCACAGTTTTTCCAAATCATCCCCCAATTTAAAATTCCATGCCCTGACTGGCTGACTGATATACCAACGCACAGCCCAAACCGCGGGTCCCAGAGACATGAAAATTGGAGGGTGTATTCTTTGTGAAGAGTAAGTATCATTTTTTAGAAATTCCTACCCATTAGAGGGTGAAATGGGGTGTTGAATTTTCTTTGAAACTTTTTATTCTCGGGGTCGATTGATTTGAAAATTTGTGTACATACTCTTCAGATAAAATCCAGTAAATTCGATGTCCAATCTCAAACCAAGGTATCAATATTTCACGTATCTAATTTAATTGATATAACTTGAAACTAATATTTGCAAGTTATAAGCAAGAACATGTAAATCTATGTAAGTATGTATTATAGATAGATACGTAGATTACTTATTATCCCAGAAGTAAGATCCCGTGGGTTATTCCCTAACTCCACGCGGGCGAAGCCGCGGGCATAAGCTAGTCCCCAATAAAATGAAAGTTAATATACCTAACTGTCGCAATGTGGGTGTACTGTACGCATCTGCGTACCCCATCAGAGCATACATCCGTTACGTTATGTTATGATATTGTGTAAACAATACACATCCAAGCGATTGCAGCAATCACGACTGATTTGCTGTCTACTATTGAAGAGTTCCATTGATATCTCCGAAGGTCAGCATCAGATCTTCACCAAATTTAAAA
The DNA here is from genome assembly GCA_963082995.1 of Noctua comes. Classification (NCBI taxonomy): domain Eukaryota; kingdom Metazoa; phylum Arthropoda; class Insecta; order Lepidoptera; family Noctuidae; genus Noctua; species Noctua comes. The sequence continues at coordinate 5,226,277 of OY720293.1, forward strand.
GGGACCACCGCGGAATAATATTCATGCAAATTAAAAAAAAAACATCGACATCGGTTCACAATTGTCGAAGATATCGATAATATAAAATTTGGAGAATCCCCTCGATTTCTCCAGGATCCCATAATTAGATCCTGACATGATGACCATGGGAACACATGGACAGTATACTCATTCAAACAATGCCCATAAAATTTGAGGGTTGCCCTTAATTTTTCTGGGATTCCATCACCTGATCCTGACTTATACCTTCCATCATCAGCTCTGCAACATGAGATGATGATTACCAGGCACAAATATCTGAATTGTGTTGGAGAGTATATGAAAAACGTTATACGTGCCTATAAAACTTGAGGGTTGCCCTCGATTTCCCTGGGATTCCATCATCAGATTCCGATTTGGTGACAATGGGACTACCTCAGGAGTCTAGGCTTTCGAATAAAAAGAATTATGAAAATCGGTCTATAATTGGCGGAGAAATCGGTGAACATAGGTACATAAAAAAATACATACAGTCGAACATAGAAACTCCTCCTTTTTTTTTAAGTCGGTTAAATTACATGTATTGTAAACGGTTCACAAATTTTTCACCAAAACTCCTTTGTCAATTACAAAGGAGTTTTGGTGAAAAATTTGTGAACCGTTTACAATACATGTAATTTAACCGACTATTGTTTTAATAGGCTTATCTCCAATAAATGGAACTTAACATACCTAATTGTTGAAATGGAGGTGTACTGTACACATTTGCGTACCCCCTCAGAGCATACAGGCGTGATGTTATGTTATGGTGTTGTGTAAACAATAAACATCCAAGCGATTGCAGCAATCACGACAGATTTGCTATCTATTATTGAAGAGTTCCATTGATATCTCCGAAGATCAGCATCAGATCTTCACCAAATTTAAACGGGACCACCGCAAAATAATATTTGTCCAAACAAAAAAAGAATCATCAAAATCGATTCACAATTGGCGAAGAAATCGTTGAACATACACACAAAAAAATTCCTCCTCTTTTTCAAAGTCGGTTAAAAATCTTCTTCTTTATCTCTCAAACTTGAACGCGTAAACAAAGTTTCGTGACCGTGCTACTAACCGTTGAAGACAATTCAGGATGGATGCAGGATTAAGGAATGTCTGTCATAAAAATGTGTTGTCACCAGAACCAAAGGTGTGTGCAAAATTTCAGCTCAATCGGTTGTACAAAATTGACTACTACTAAACCGCGTATCAATTCGACCTCCCCCAGCCCGATCACTATGTACGGTAAGCCTATCCCTTGGGAGAAGCAAACCAGATACCTAGGAGTCATACTCAACCACCATCTGTCCTTCGGGACGCATTTCATTGCAGCTCGTGACCGAGACGCCTTTCTTATGGGTAGGCTCCCTTTCCTGTTAACGGCCAAGAGTGAGTTGAGTTGCGCCTCTATACCGCGGTGATCAGTGCCATCATGACATACGCTTGTGTCGTGTTCGCACACACCAAGCCTAGATAATATATCTATAGGATGCAGGTGCTCTAGATCCGGTTCTTACGCAAAGTCACGGGAGCCCCTTACTACATCCGCAATGACCGTCTGCGCATAGATCTTAGAATGCCCACTATCCTTCAGTTTACGAAACGCCTTTCTATTATTTTTCGATACTGCCATAAGGCAACGGTATCCCCTAATCGCATTGGCCGCCCTCACGCATTAGTAAGATTCGCCGACCAAGGCATACTCTCGTCACCCCCGATGACGCTATCACCCTCTTCCAGGAGAGCAGTAGGGAAACTAGCGCGCTCAAGAAGCAAACAGCCATCATTCCGTCCTCGCCATCGAGGCCTGTGGCAACATCCCGATCCATGCCCTCCCCGACCCCTTTTTTTTTTTTTTTTAACGAGGTAAAATCATCAAATGAGTCCTACCACCCAGGGCAGAACGGGAGGGACTGTCAGACTTGTACTGACTAAAATCCACGGTGTCCTTCAGTAGCCCTTTATGTTCCAGGGTCACGGTAATTCTATGAGTCCCGCGACCCCGCAGGCTTTGGCCCTCTAGAGGGCCCCCGTCATTATGCTGACACTCTTTGAGGCGCGCGTGGAACACAACGCGCCGTCGACCCGGGCATGGTCCATGGTCGGACAGCGAGTCGCCCATTACTCGCCGCCCGCATGCCCGCTCAAGCCAACCCGCGTGACTGAGCCTGTAGTCCAAAATCAGCCCCTAAATAATGATACCATAAAGTTCCAGCCTGTCCCGTTTGCTGTCCTCCACCAGCGATGCCCTAAGCCGAGGCTCGTACCTCAGGAGGTACCCGCCCAGAGTGGCGGGGGTCATTTGATGGTTTCCAATCCGAAAAAAAAAGGGGGTACCCTTAGCGTGTAGTCGCTTAGTTTGTACTTTTTTTGCCCTGGCTGGAGGCCTTACACTCAAGGCACCCACAGAATAGTCTGGTTAAGCAGACGACAACCTCCTAGGTAGAACTGCGAGACGACATTTTTACAAAAAAAAAATTCATCGATCACTAAGGATAATAATTCATTCATTACGTACCAACACCATCATAATATTTTATTGTACAACCGCTTGCTTTAAAAATATTAACTATTATGATACAGTGAACGACATTACGATTTTGCATAAGATCTGTCATGTTTTGTAAAACGACATTACCAAATCCTTTTATAAAAATATATAACACGAATAAAATTGTTTTATACTTTACGTGCAACAAGATATGTGTTTCTTACGCGAATAAAATGGTAATCGTCGCTTACCGAAAAAGTTCTAGACGTTTGCTATAAACTTCAGTAACCATAATGTTCAAAATCCCGAAATTTTGTTTACCATAATTATCTTTAGTTCTAATAGTATTCTGTCATAATATCGAGTACTATAATAATTGAATCTCCTAATTTTACATGACCGAAAGTCATAAATGTCCTAAGTATTGTTGTGTTATATAATGTGTATTATTCCGAATGTTAATTTATAATAATTAATCTATATTATTACTTATAATAAATCTGTAGAGAGGTCAATTCTGTACATGAAATATATTTCCAAAATAACTATCAGGGGGTGGTTAGCGATCAATACTGATGCCAAAAATGCAATCAGTAAAATTTTTGTCTGTCTGTCTGTCTGTCTGTATAACCGTTATAGAAACAAAAACTACTCGACGGATTTTAACGAAACTTGGTACAATTATTTTTCATACTCCTGAATTGGTTATAGTATACTTTTCATCACGCTACAATCAATAGGAGCAGAGCAGTGAAGGGAAATGTTGGGAAAACGGGAGAAGTTACTCCATTTTTTAAGCTTCCGTTGCGTGTGCAACCTTAATGGTTAAAGCTACACAGAAATCATGTATGACGGAAATGTTTTCCTTAAAATTATATAAAAAATATCCCACGACAGCATATGTCTATCTTTTATGGTTGACTCACAATATCACGTGTAACTCCCGATAGCTTAGCAGTTCGAAGCTTTCTGATTATATTTGTCTACTCTTACGTTTATAACACTCTCAGTCATCCCTAATTCAGTCATTATTAACTATTCCATAAAAAAGAATCATAGAAATCGGTATAGAAACACCAAAGTTATACATGAAATACGCTAATAATAAGCCATCGCGCGTGAATACTGAATCATGCTATAAGGATTATTTTTGTATAAGATCCGAGAATCGGTCGCCGCGCTCGACGCGTCTCGCGGCCGAAGGTATAAAAAGGCGAGGCGTCCGAGCGCGAGCTTCATTGCCCTGGCTGGAGGCCTTACACTCAAGGCAACCACAGGATAGTCCGGTTGAGCAGTACCATCTTCTATGATGACTGCGAGAATGCCCAATCGAAAAAAAAAAAAAAGGCGAGCTTCATACAATTTTTGCCTGTTGATGCGAATAGACGTTTAGAGCGTTCGACCTTATTGACAGACAATACTTAATTGATATTAACAAACCGTGCTTATCAGCGCGACTTTTAGTCTTTGATAATTTATTTTTAGATTCCTTTTGTTGTTATTTTATAAAATAGGTAATAGTTATTTTGGTAGTGTTTAAATATTCGTTCAAATTACAATTATTAATAGTTTACATTTTATTTCTTTTTAGGTGAAGTAGTAGTAGGTACGCATAGATTTTTAGATACTGATAGGTAAGTTTTGGCTAATTTACGTTCACTTTTTTATACCTATTAGTTTTATTTTCATTTACGTTTTAGCTTTATGCATCAATGCCACCTAAAAAACGATTATCTTTATCTCGAAATTCGAGAGAAGCTAAGAGAATGAGAAATAGGCGTTCTCAAGAATCGGCAGAGGAATGAGCACATCGGTTAAACTTATTGTTATTCTTATATATCTCAATAAAAGACTATAAAGATATCTTCGGATTCACTTTAAGTGATGCTGATTTTTGTATTACATTACCACCTATATATAAATAAAATGGTAAACTGACTGCCTGACTGGGTGATATCAATACACAACCCAAACCGCTGGTCTTAGAAACATGAAACTTGGAGGGTGTGTTCTTTGTGAAGAGTAAGTATCCACTAAGAAAGGATTTTTGGGAATTGCACCCATAAAGGGGTAAAATAGGGGATGGAAGTTTATATGAAAGTCCGTCAGTTTTGAAGTTAGGATATTCAAATTTTGTGTTTAGGCTGACAATTGAAAATTAATTTATACGTGTCTCAGCGGATGAAGGTAAGTAACTATGTTTGTTCGGGTGGGATATTTTTCGACATCCACGCGGGCGAAGCCGCTGGCAGAAGCTAGTTTATAATATTTTTTTTAGTTTTAAAACATTTGCTAAAAATTAGGTTTAGTGACAGAAACGAATCGCTGTAAATCCGACTCCACGCAGTCTTGTCTGCTCTACCCCTAGAGTGTAATTTAAAATCGCGTAGGCGCGGAGGGGCGAGGCGGCCCGCGAGTTGAGGAGCAGGTGGTTGTAACACTCGCCGCCGCAAGCCGAAGCTGCGGTGGTGAGCGTTAAACCCATCTGCGACGATAAACTCGCGTGGGACCGCCGGAGCCCCGCAGCGCCGGAGCCGTGACAGAAACCATGCCTGCTGCATGTTGCATGCTTGCTTGCATGCTGCTTGCTTGCTTGCATGCTGCATGCTGCGTGCTTGCTTGCATACTGCATGCTTGCTTGCATGCTGCATGCTTGCTTGCTTACAAAAACCACATGTTCACAATCAACTACATAACAAGTGAACTATCTCAAAACAAGTCGGTAGAAGAAAAAATATTGCCCGCTCGTATCTACGTAACGCCTGAGAGAAGTTGATAGCAAAAGCTTTGTTGTACAAATTTGTTTCAAGAATATTATTATTATAATTAATAAACATTATGTAATTTGAATTTAGAACTTATAACTTTTATTGAAAACGGTTTTATGTCTTTTGTATATTATTGATTGTAATATCTATGACAAACGGATTTAGGACATATTATATTTAGGGATTTCAATTTTATGGCATGTGATATTATGTGATATTAAGTTCGGGTAATTTATCATTCGGACAAATGATGATTAGAACAAAAAAAGTTATGGCACTTTAAATTATGGATAAAAAAGTTAGGTGACACAATAGAGAACCGGCTCAGTGACCATAATTGCGTGGGCCGCTGCCGGTACCCCGACCCTTGAGAGTGTCAGGAAGGGTCAGGGTTGCGTAGCAGCACGGTTCGGGGAGATCGTAGTACTGGGAGTCTACTTCTCCCCGAGCCGAACTCTCGCCTAGTTCCACAACTCCCTTACGGAGTTGAGTGTCGTCATCGGAAGTCATTCCCTCCCCGTGCTTGTGCTCGGGGACTTCAATGCCAAGAACTTGGCTTGGGGTTCTCGTTACACGGACGCGCGGGGTAGGATGGTGGAGGACTGGGCTCTGGAGACACAGCCTGCAGGCCTAGCCAAGTTACAAACGTTTCGTATCGAATCTCTTTCTACAATTGTTAACGCCTCGGCGCAAGCGATTGTAGAAAACGCTATTTTGGTAGCCAACTTGACACGACTGAGTCGATCGCTCGTTCTACAATGTTCTTAGAAAAACCTATACTTTAGTCTATGGTGAGCGTTCCAACAAACGTCAAAGTCACAGTTGTGTACTTTCGGCGCGGGCTGAAGTTTCGTTTTGGATTGTTACGAAAGTTAAAATTTGTTTTAAGTGTTAAAAAAGTAAGCGAAATAAGGTACGATTATAATTGGTTTATTATAATATCACAGTGCGGAATGTAATTTTAACATTACTATCACTCGAAATAATATAATATCGTGCATTTGAATGAAACATACTTTAAATGAAGTGATAACTTTTATAGGATGGAATCTAGATCTCGAGTAAGCCCAGAACAGTTCGCAGCTTTATTAGAATTTATGGAAAGGTACGTAAATTATTAGTTATTTCGTAATCTTCCTTTGTTAAAATCTATCATACTTGGGCACTTGAAAGTTAGAAACATAAACAATGACGTGATACGCGATATGAACTAATACTACTACTACTACTTACGAAACAAACAAAATAATTGTGTTTGACCCTTTACTTCATCAATAGACCCTCTGTTTCTCTGAAATACTTTTAACTTATATTCTAGCCATGGCGATATAACGAGGCCTCAGCAAGGACCTCAAGGCCGAATAAAAGCTGACCGACTGTGGCAGGAACTGAGAGAATTACTAAACTCCATTGGTGGAGGAGTAGTAAAGCCAATCGACAAATGGAAAAAAGTAAGATTCCACCTGTATTAGTCACAAAAATATATTATTTTATGGTGTTGGGTTTCCTATTATTATATCATTTATTATTCTACAAGATGAAATCCATACAACAATCAGCTAATCAGCTTACTTCGACTAGAAAAGTTGAAAACATGCATGACAACAATTAACGGACAAATATGTTCAGGTGTGGGCAGACTGGAAAACAAAAACTAAGAAAAAAGCCTTGGCAATACGTGGTGAGGCTTCTGGTACTGGTGGTGGTCCAAGCAGCAGACTAACTCTCACTGCTGCAGAAGAGAGGGTGTTGGGCATAATGGGTTTGACCGCTGTCACGGGTCAAGCTGGAATTGAGGAGAGAGGCTTTGATGTCAGTTTTTTTTCTTTGCTTTTTACTATGTTTTCTTTTATAAACAAGTGTAATTTTTCTAATTTATATTCTTCATATTTTTCAGGCCCCACCATCAGAGAGAACCTCTCTTCCATCACCAACCAGAGATTCTGCACGTACTGTCTGTCCGTCCCAAATTCCTGCCACAGATGATAATTATTATGTTGGATTTTATTCCTTCTTATTATTCTAGACAAGGTACCTTTTTTCTTTAAAGACGCAATGTTTTGGCTAAATTATTAATTTAGGCACAATTTAATATATATAATTATTTATTCTCAGCAACAACAGCATCCACCGCCACTCCTTCACTGCCACCTCCCGCACTTCCACGCCATCATCCAACACCAGTGCTAACGCCGCCGCCCGGCACTGTATCTGCACCGATGCTGTCAGCGACGTCGCCTACCGCGTCCACGTCACGGGGGGCTCCGCAGCGGCGGCGGTATCGGGCAAGCCCGTCGGTCACGGCGTCGCCTACCACATCCACGCCGCGGCGCCGCGGGCTGCTTCGAGCGCGCACACGCCGGATACAAACGCCCTTCGAACGAGCCACGAGTGAGTTTGTGGCTGTCGAGCATCGCCAGCTGCAACTAGAGGCAGACCGGGAAAAAAAATATCACGAGAGGGAGATGGAAAGGCTGCTATTGGAATCAAGAAGAATTGAAATGGAAGAAAAACAAAATGAAATTTTAAGTCGTTTGGCTGGTACTGTAGACAATTTGATAGAAATTTTACCACAGTTGAGACTATCATCACTACCTTCGACAGATATTATCCCTTAAAATGTCTAATGTAGTGATAGTGGTCTCAGCTGTAAGCTATGAACATTTCAAATTGCCTACAATATCAGAGTAACAACAATTATTTTTATTTCAATTGATTGCTATTCCAACCCTGTTTACTTTTCCCTTCTCTAAACTTTTTATGTACAAACTGTATGTATTATTTTTATTACTTTAATAGATTCTTTTATAGTATGAAACAAAATCTATTTTAATTTAGTCTTGAAATGTAAGTTCTGAAACCATTATTTATGTACATACTAGGTAATAGATTTTTATGTAAAGTGTTTTCTAACAATAATCCCTAAAATGTATGTAAACTAAATACCAATTATAAAAACGAAAAACCCTTCCTCCCTACCTGCCGTGCACGCCACCATCAAACTAAATATTAAGAATTTTAGTGTTTTAGTTAAAATAATAATAAACTTCTTTATTCTTTATTGCACACAAAAAAAAAAAAAAATTACATACAAATTGCAATAATATAGCTTATGTACAATGGCGAGCTTAACCCAGAATTGGGTTTTCTTACAGCAAACCAAATTTTTACTGTGAGATTTGCAGAAAAGGACTTAAGTGCATTAACACATTGTGTTACTTAAATTAATTAATGTTACAAACTAAACTAAATACATACAATATAATATACGTAATACATATTGTACACATATATATATACATATCTATAAAATCCTATATAATATTCATACATACATATTGATCATGTTGACAGGAAATGTTCCCTTATTCCTCTCTTGAACACCTCTAACGAAGGGCTATCCCGCAAGGAGTGTGGAAGCGAATTCCAAAGGCGCACAGCGCGAACAGTAAATGAACCATCATACCGACTTGAGGAGTGGGGAGGGAAACGAAGGAGAAGAGATGAAGATGAGCGACAAGGTTTACCTCTAGGTACAAGATACTCGAAGCGTTCCTGAAGATACGAGGGAGCTTTAGGGTTATGGAGAACAGAAAAGAGAAAAGAGAGAGTGTGTAAATCTCGACGCCGCCGAATAGGTAGCCACTTCAGTTGCTTCCGAAATTCCGACACATGGTCGTACTTACGAAGCCCGAAAATGAAGCGGATGCACAAATTCTGCAGACGTTCGAGCTTATCAAGAAGTTCTTCAGAACTTGTTTGTAGTAATAAAGCTGTTTTATTAATTTAATAATAACTACGTACATTATCATCAATATAAAATTAACAAGACATTTTCAAAATATGTACTATCAAGAACTTTTTAATTATATTAGAAAAATTTAATAATTATATTAAAGAGTACAAAAAGTTGAATTTATAATTAGGAAATATCAATAAAATCTTATTAAAGCTTAAAATAATCTTACTACTACTATCCTAACCTATCCAATAAACAACTCAGCATGGCTCTTCCTTGGATTACTTCACTCTGGCTACCCTCAGTTGCAGTGGGTGTGGGATCTGGCATGGTTATATCATCTCCATCGTCATGTGCAGCAGGAAGTGGTTGTGGTTGTGGCAAGCCAGCTTTCAAAGCTATGTTGTGTAATACACAACATGCCATTGTAATATTGCTAGCTACATGAGGGTGATAGTGAAGAACTCTGTCTCTTGGCAAACATCTCCACCGTGCTTTGAGTAATCCAAAACAGCGCTCAATGCAGTTACGGGCTTGCACATGCTTTTGAGTATATCGTTCTTCCCTAGAACCTTCAACTGCATTGAGGATAGGTGTCATAAGCCAAGGGCGTCGTGGATATCCAGAGTCACCTGAAAAATTAGTTTCTGTAGATAAAACAGGAAAACTCCTACAGATTAGATATTTTAATGTTATAAATACATACCTAATAGCCATACTTGTTCATTATTTTGATGAAGTTCACGCATAAATGGTTCAACTCTACTAGAAGACCAAATATGTGAATCATGTGTAGCTCCACCAAACTTTGCATTCACGTTTAAAATTAGTAGATTTACATCACAAATCTGAAAATAAAACTATGATTAAGAAGTGATTTATCTAGCTTTAACATGCCATACAGTATAAATAAATATTATATCTACCATTTGAACATTTAATGAATGATACCCTTTTCTATTATAAAAAGATGCTCTTCATCGTTGGGCTTTACCAAAGCTACATGGGTACAATCTATGCACCCAATTACTCCAGGCAGGCCAAATCTTCTTTGGAACCTGGAACAATAATGATTGTTAATTTGAATATTATGTATATTACATTACATGCACTTCATAATTTAAATATTGCTAAATTGTTTGTTAGGTACTCACTCTTGTTTTATAAATGCTCTGTCTTGTCGTGTTTTTGGAAACACAATCCATTTTGCCATGACAGCAGGGTGGTTCAAAGCATCAACAACTTGTCTGATGCACCGACTAGCTGTGCGTTGGGGAAGATGCTGAGTGACGCCAACAATTCTCTGATAGGATCCTGTGGCTAGGAAACTAAGAGCGCACAACACCTACAACAATACAAACGTTCAGGAAATGAAGATTATAAAAAAGTCGATACTTTAATTAATATCAGTCAGATTATTAAACACTTACTTTAACTTTTAGGGGAATCTCGTTGGTTCCTTTTAAAGAAGTTTTGTGTCGGAGTTCTTGACAAAGGTCTTGGAATGTCGATTTGTCTAGCCGAAATTGCTGCACAAATAAAGTTTCCGGCATTTCGCGTATTGTTTCCATGCACTGACGATTTATGTCTCTTTTTCAGCGCCTAAGCCACACTTCTTCATTATGAGCGCACCACAACATATTTAAAGTATGCATTGTAAATAGTAGGTAAATACAGACCAAAATTTTGGCAATTAAACAAAGACTTCTCGATCTCAACACAGCTGGATCATATAGACGCAATTTTTTCATCGTTTTCTATTGGGTCCCGGCGAGCGGTAAGTGGTAACTTGGCTACGATTTATATGGGATGTAGCGATCAACATTGTAGAAACGATCACATTTCATTCTATCATTTTGAACGATGTAAACTTGTCTACGAATTTTCTATTCGTTTGTTTTGACCACGTGACTTAACGTTGAGATGACGTCATTCCCATACATTTGATTCGTTTTCTATTAGCGTTAACGATTGTAGATTGTCAACTTGGCTAAGCCTGGGTCGTCTTAAATCGGTGGAATTTAGTATTTTGTAACTCGATTCACAATTCTAGCGAATTCACAAAGTTGAAGAAAAAGATTTTTATAGTATGTGGCACATCACTAGCAAGAAGATAGACTAGAAAATTTTTGAGGAAGTTGGAAGATCCCGGTCGCTATTGGTTTTTTTTTTATAGCCATGTAAATAGCTGTTACATGGACAGCTTTAATTTAAGTCCGAAACTTTGCGAGTAAATTAAAAAAAAAACTAGATGGCCAAATGTCACTAATTTTGAATTTAAAAGTACTGTAATACAATACACATCTAAATAAAATTAAAATTCAGAGTCTGCAACTTATACTTTTTTTTAAATTTGTATTTGAATCTAAAATTTGGGTATTTTTTTAATAAAACAATAAAAAATCGATGAAAAAAAATCCTTAGGCCATGAGAAATGTTTAGGGGTCTGAAAGGATAGCAGATGACCCCCCCAGTCGACCATTACAGTTTGGCACACTATGCACTAAACACCCTGTATAATGTGTATTATTCCGAATGTTAAATTATAGTAATTTTTTTAGTCTTAAAACATTTGCTAAAAATTAGGTTTTAGTGACAGAAACGAATCGCTGTAAATCCGACTCCACGCAGTCTTGTCTGCTCTATCCCTAGAGTGTAATTTAAAATCGCGTAGGCGCGAAGGGGCGAGGCGGCCCGCGAGTTGAGGAGCAGGTGGTTGTAACACTCGCCGCCGCAAGCCGAAGCTGCGGTGGTGAGCGTTAAACCCATCTGCGACGATAAACTCGCGTGGGACCGCCGGAGCCCCGCAGCGCCGGAGCCGTGACAGAAACCATGCCTGCTGCATGTTGCATGCTTGCTTGCATGCTGCGTGCTTGCTTGCATGCCATGCCATGCCATGGGGTTTTTATCAATGCTCATTTAACACTAAGATTTGTTTTGAGGCAACATTCCACAATATTGTGGAAGATGGCGCCGAATACGATTTTAATGATCAATAACTCAATATATTATTTGAAACTACAACTAAATCAGTTTATGTAACTAATTACAAACTAAAAAGTAATAAGATAATTTTACAGAGCAATGTATTAGTGAAAGACCTGTTTGTATTAAATCCTTTGATCAGCCGGAAATGGTTTTAAGCAAGATCCCATTGTTGTAAAAAAAGTAATGAAGCCACTAATTAGTTTTAACTCAATAACGCCTTTGCATTTATGAATATTGGCATTGTTTAATTATTAGAGTAATTAATTGTGAAGTATTCTAGTATTGTTTGTAAGTGTTAATAAACTTACTATGTAATAAATTACTGTACTGGGTGTGTGGCACTTCCGCCCAGACAGAGAACACGCGTAGGTACAACGAGAAGTCGAGTTAGTTAGCTAGAGATTAGAAAACAATTGAAGTAGGTAATTGAAAGTGGTTTTTGAAGTGAACAATATTACGTTGTGTAAATGAGAACTGTAACACGAATTAAAAGAGTGTGTAAGGAGTTTCTTAGCCCGTTCTTCTCCTTATGAACAATCATGTTTGCGAACGGGTGGCTCAACTTGTAAATGTTTTAATAGAAATAAACGTTTGAAGTTTGAGTCAAGTATTGTGTGTGATTTAAACTACCCAACTACCTACCTACCAACAAAAGAATCATGTCACGCGAAGACAATATGGCGGAATGGCGGATGGCGTCGATATTTGGGATTAGCGTTCCTCCTAATCCATTCTCTGTCATAACATGTATAATATATTTATTTATGTATAATAAAAATTTATAATGCAAAATCAGATATTTTTTAATTATAACAAAATTATACTTAAACGTATACAACTATTATTAAATAATTTAGTCTTAATTATAATGACTAATTTTAATTCGTAGACAGATTCTAAGCTAATTTTATATTAGCTGCGATTGCCTTCAAAAAATCACATTTTGTATATTCTGATTGTTTTTTTTAAATGTTTTCAATTCTTGCTGTTTTGTCAATTATTTTTTTCTTTTTATTTGGAATAGGAACGCCGTTCAAATTTTTTTCAATTTCTGATATTGAATATTTTAACTCGATCATTAAATAATTTGATAAATGGTAGAAGCCTGATTTAGGCTTATTCACGAGAAGATTGATTCTGTTATGCCAAGCTTCTGCACAATTTTGTGTTCGTGGTATACCTTCATTTATTAGTTCTCTTGTGCTCCAAAATGTTGGATCGTATTTAGGCGTTGAACTGTAAGTACCGAGTATATAATTTTCAATGAACCATTCTGCTATTATTTTTCCTTCATCTGAAACAGTGTTTTCCCATTCCTCAAAATAAATTGGTATATCATTTGCTGCCAGGTAAGAAAGAGCCAACAAACATTTCATTTCATTAGCAAAATTTACATCTTTTCCGTATAATGTCTGAAATCCACGTTTTTGTATTTGTCTGTAGATTATTTGACCCAAGTGAAAATTACACCCCTTGATTGTAATATTATCAAAATATTTTTTTAAGCTTGCTTGTGAGGCTGTTTCGAAATCCAAGATGCCATAACTCGGAGATAAGTTAATGTTTTCTGATTCACAAGCTTCCAATAATAATTCAATTAACAAATTATAACTGCTTTTATCCTTGTTGGTACAGAGCGCAAAAACCATTGAAAATGTTTTACTTTCACTTTGGCAAAGAGAACCATGTATTGTATATAATTGTTGAATTATATTTGGTGCAATCTTAAAAGTTCCATCCATTAACCAAAATTTTGATTGGACTTAAATACGATAACAGTTTTTTAGTGGTATAAATAATCACTCTTTTCCCGTTATGAGCTCGATCTTTTATAATTAATTCATTTTCAAGTTCACCACATTGTAAGTCACTTGTACATAATTCAAAGTCAATATTATCGGGTTCTTTTATTATATTGTTTTTTTTTTCTTCACTCTGTACATGCGTTGTTTTAAATTATTAATTGCAGGTAAATGTGGCAAAACTACTTGTGATGTTGACGCTACACAATTATTTATTATTTCAATAGGTCTTTTTCTAACATCTATCACAGCCTCTTCTTTAATTTTGTTTATAGTCATAGAAATTGGTTTCCTTAATGCGTCTGGTTCGTGATTGTGTTCCATCATACATTTGTTTAACAGCGTGTGTACACCATTTTCCTCTGAAGTAATCACTCGCACATTACACTTATATTTCTATTAATACTAACGGGATATTTACCATGTTTACTGTTTGCTATGAGTTCCCGATATTTCAGCGCTGTTGCAAGCACCATGATCACGGATAAACTGAAGTTATTGCGGGTGGGTGTTTATGAGCAGACAAATCGGTCTACCCTCTTTCTTGTTCGTTTTTTGCACTCGGTACCGCTACCACTGTCACTCGCAACTCGATTCTGCTCCCGACACACGAAACTCACTGTGTCCGCTCGCGAACTTTTTTCGGCACTTTTCCGCTTTTTATACAGCTGGACCACTGGATTCCAGGCTCTCGACAGTTGAAACCCATCCTCCCGGTTGAAGTTCCTATATTTGGTAATCTCAATAGCTTCTCTAACCAGTCTAGGAATATAGTGGCGTTCTGACGAGATGACCTGAGGGTTATGTAACTCAATCCAGTGGTTCGATCCTGATTCCAGGAGATGTTGAGCTATGGCAGATTTTTGGGTGTCGTTGTTCTTCACCGCCCTGATATGTTCCGATATTCGACAAGCTACCGTACGTTTCGTCTGACCGATATAAGACTTTTAAATACTTACTTACTTATTTACTTTTAAATATCGGGAACTCATAGCAAACAGTAAACATGGTAAATATCCCGTTAGTATTAATAGAAATGTTAGTGACCATGATAGTTTAAAATCTTATATACACTTATATTGTTTATTTTTGAAAGAAATAACTTATGAGACAACTTACATAGTTTGCAGACTGTTTGAGGCGGCGTGGTATTTATGGATCCAGATCCTGCATCACCTTTTTAACAAAACAAAAACAAAATTTTTGAAAAAACTCGCCCCGCACCGCACGTACGCGGCGCGTGCGTTGTGCGAAATGGCCACTAAAGTAGTGAAATGTAAAAACTGTAATATTGTGATAAATGAAGTCCTGGCGTTCGTTCATAACAAAATTCAAGTTATGGATGAGGAAAGTTTGGTTCGAATATGTTCAACTGCGTTTCTGGTGGAAGACATAGAAAGTGCAAAAAATCTGTTATTTGACGCTTTAACAACAAAACAGCGCAATATATCAAGAAAAAGAAGCGGAAAATCCAGTCATGACCTGTATGACATAATATCTGTACTTAAGCAAGCTGGATCAGAAGAAATTCCGATATTTGTGGCGAAAGAACTGCACAAACTACCACCGGTCACCTTCGATCATGTCGATGTAACGAGATTGTTGAAAGATATTTTGATATTGCAGAAAGATCTGGCTGCGATAAAGGATACGTACGTGACTTCAGCACAGCTAAATGAAGTCAAAAATGAGGTGAAGAACGTAAAACATGCATCAATTGTGAATAACTTTGATTTAAATGTTAATCGAAATAGAGGAGGTAGTTGTAAAATAAACAGTTTTTGTCTCGACAGTGGACCGGTTGGCCCACCCCACATTGAAGGAAAGTCGAACACACAAAATAATGGCAATGTGTCAGCTATTGCGCATGAGTCATTTGAACGAACACAAGATCTTTCCTTATCACCCGAATCTGCAACCAATTAGTTAGTAATACATTGAATACGGAGCAAAATAAACCATTGGTCACTGGTGCCTGTCCCATGATAAAAAAGTACGTGGATGCCTTAGGCGGCAGTGGTGAATGGAAACAAGATAAACCCAATCAAGAATGGATACTAGTACAAAGCAAAAAAACTGGCCAACGGTTGGTTGGGGCTAAAGGAAAAGTTGTACCAAATACAAAATTTAGAGCTGCTGACAATCGCATTCCACTCTTTATTAATTATGTGGACAAGGGGACGACTGAAAGCGATATTATGGAATATATCGTGCAAAAGACTAGCATAGCTGTTACTATGAAAAAAATTAAAATGAAAACACAGAAATCATATGATGGATATAAGGATCTTTGTACCACAAGCAAAGTTTTCACTGTTTCTTGATGACGAACTTTGGCCGGAAGGAATACAGTTCCGGCGGTTTGTTTATTTTAACAGAGACAAGTTTGAGAACACTGCTGTAAATAAAGATAATAATGAACGGAATGTACCAATCAAACCATCTAACCGTGTATAGCTGTGTAAACACTAATAACGCTCCAGAAATGAGCTCAGTAAACTTAATTAGCTTTAACTGTAAAAATGTTGTGAGATCGGTAGACTGTGTGAGAAGGCTATGTGGTACTGCGGACATCATAGCACTGCAGGAGACGTGGCTGTTGCCACATGACCTCACGTATGTACCTCAGCAGTATTAACGACAGTTTTGGATATACCGATTCAAGAGACAAACTGATTGAGTTTACAGAATGTCTAGGTGAGATTAATGCCATAATTGAAAGTCAAAATGTAGAATCAGTGTATATACTAGGTGACTTCAACGCCCATCCCGGTGAGTTGTTTGCATCTGAATTATTAAGTTTTTGTGCCGATCATTCTTGGTCGAGTATTGATATGCAGTTACTACCAATAAAAACATTTACATTTGTAAGTGATGCGCACGGCAGTCAGCGATGGTTGGATCACTGTGTGGTCACTGAGGCTGCGGGTCACTCAGTATTAAGTAGCTCAGTTTTGTATGATGCATACTGGTCTGATCATTTGCCCATTTTATTAAAATTTAATTTCAATCTCTTGAAATCCAAGGTTAGTGCGTCCAACACCGTTCTCGAAAATAAAAATAAAATGGGGGGAGCGTGACAGGGAACAGATTGATATTTATCACGATAGCTGTAATTCCAAGTTAAAGGACATAGACTTTCCTTGTGATTTCACCTACTATGCCGATCAAATGTGTAGTGATCCTACACATAGATCAATAATAGACAAAATGTATGACAATATTACGTTGGTACTTTCTGAGGCCGCAGAATATAGCTACAATGTCAGAATGAAACGGCGAGGTAAATATGTTACGGGCTGGAACAGATATGTGCGCGGTGCTCATGAGAGGGCGCGACTATGTTACCTCATCTGGTTATCCAACAATAAACCGACCTCCGGTGGTATCTACAATGACATGTGTAATTCCAGACGATCTTTTAAATGCAAGTTGAAATGGTGCCAAAATAATCAGCAACAAATAAAAATGAATATAATTGCTGAACACCTTGCAAATAATGCTTTTAGTAAGTTTTGGAAGTCAACTAATCAGATGAATCTTAGACCGAGTCTTCCCGTGAGCGTGGCGGGGGCCGATGATTCTGGTAATATAGTAAATTTGTTTCGTCGCTATTTTAATGTGAAATCTCCCCTGGGTCCGTTATCTGCTCGTTGGTCCGGAGTGTACGCGCGTTGTATGTTGCCAGGTCAAATCAAGTAACTAGTCAGCGCCGTTGTGATCGGTTACAAACAGTTGGGTCTAGAACTGCGCTATACGGAAATAGTATTTTTGTAATGGCAACAAGGGTCTATAATAAATTACCAAAATGTATAAGGAGTGAAGATAATGTACGCAAATTCAAAAGTAAATTGTATTTATTTTTATTAGATAAGACGTACTACTCCATAGAAGAATTTTTAAATGATAAAATAGACATTACTAACCTTTTAATACAATTTACCTTTGACATGCATGTGTTAAGAATAGCCTTATATTTATGAGAATATTCGACCAAATTAATAACTATATATAATTATCTATTATTTATAGAAATAGTTTAATGTCAAATGTGTTAATGTCGGTAAGGCCTTTAGAGGCTCTGCTTTAATGTTATTTAAAAAGTTGGAAAAAGAAAGTTAGAAATGAAGAATCCTAGGGGAAACTACGGTTAATTATCAACTTAAACGCTGTAGTAGGTTTATTATAATACTAGCTTTTGCCCGCGGCTTCGCCCGCGTGGATTTCGTAAATATCCGATTACTTACCTTCACCCCCCTTTTTAACCCTTCGGGGGTAGAATTACCAAAAACGCCGAGACACGTATAAATTAATTTTCAATCTTCAGCCTAAACACAAAATTTGAAGATCCTAACTTCAAAACTGACAGACTTTCATACAAACTTCCATCCCCTATTTTACCCCTTTAGGGGTGGAATTCCCACGATCACCTGTGAGACGTAATTCCCTCTCAGTGTAGGTTTCGGACTCGCGAGATAATGTATGCCGTTCGCGTTCAGCTGTGAGTCGCAATTCTCGTTGTGAAGCAGTTATAGCTTCTCGGGATAACACATGTTGTTCTCGGTCTATGGTATGCCTTAGCTCTCGTTGAGAAGAGCTTTGAGACGCCCGTGATGAAGCTCGTCTCGCTCTGTCAGCTGCTAATCGCATCTCTCTGACGGGAGAGCTTTCATTGGCTCGAGAAGTTGAGGCACTAACTCTCATAGAGTTTAACCGATGTGCTCTTTCCTCTGCCGATTCTTGAGAACGCCTATTTCTCATTCTCTTAGCTTCTCTCGAATTTCGAGATAAAGATAATCGTTTTTTAGGTGGCATTGATGCAGGCAAATAAAAATAAAGCTAAAACGTAAATGAAAATAAAACTAATAGGTATAAAAAGTGAACGTAAATTAGCCAAAACTTACCTATCAGTATCTAAAAACCTATGCATACCTACTACTACTTCACCTAAAAAGAAATAAAATGTAAACTATTAATAATTGTAATTTGAACGAATATTTAAACACTACCAAAATAACTAATACCTATTTTAAAAAATAACAACAAAAGGAATCTAAAAATAAATTATCAAAGACTAAAAGTCGCGCTGATAAGCACGGTTTGTTAATATCAATTAAGTATTGTTTGTCAATAAGGTCGAACGCTCTGAACGTCTATTCGCATCAACAGGCAAAAATTGTATGAAGCTCACGCTCGGACGCGTCGCCTTTTTATACCTTCGGCCGCGAGACGCGTCGAGCGCGGCGACCGATTCTCGGACCTTATACAAAAATAATCCTTATAGCATGATTCAGTATTCACGCGCGATGGCTTATTATTAGCGTATTTCATGTATAACTTTGGTGTTTCTATACCGATTTCTATGATTCTTTTTTCTGGAATAGTTAATAATGTTAACTTTTTTAATTAGGGATGACTGAGAGTGTTATAAACGTAAGAGTAGACAAATATAATCAGAAAGCTTCGAACTGCTAAGCTATCGGGAGTTACACGTGATATTGTGAGTCAACCATAAAAGATAGACATATGCTGTCGTAGGATATTTTTTATATAATTTTAAGGAGAACATTTCCGTCATACATGATTTCTGTGTAGCTTTAACCATTACGGTTGCACACGCGACGGAAGCTTAAAAAATGGAGTAACTTCTCCCGTTTTCCCAACATTTCCCTTCACTGCTCTGCTCCTATTGATTGTAGCGTGATGAAAAGTATACTATAACCAACTCAGGAGTATGAAAAATAATTGTACCAAGTTTCGTTAAAATCCGTCGAGTAGTTTTTGTTTCTATAACGGTTATACAGACAGACAGACAGACAGACAGACAGACAGACAAAAATTTTACTGATTGCATTTTTGGCATCAGTATCGATCCCTAATCACCCCCTGATAGTTATTTTGGAAATATATTTCATGTACAGAATTGACCTCTCTACAGATTTATTATAAGTATATATAAGATTTATTATAAGTATATAGATTAATTTAAGACATGATTGTATTATTATGGATGGATTAAAACCTTAGCTGTGGTATGACATTCACTGGCTGCGGGTGATTGAGGTTCACTGATTGCGGGGTGTTTAGTCTGCCCATTACTGGGCAGACTAAACACCTTACGGTCTGATTATTGATTATAACATGACGATTATGAAACGATTATTTGCAATGATATAGTCAGATTGACCGAGCGATAGGTTTTTGATTATGTAATTAATATGATTATGTAACGTAAATTAAGTTTTTGTCACACTATTGTTTTTGTGTCAGGATGATTTATCTTGTACTTCGAGGACGAAGTACTTGTCAGTCTGGCCGTGTTAAGAATAGCCTTATATTTATGAGAATATCCGACCAAATTAATAACTATATATAATTATCTATTATATTTTATAGAAATAGTTTCCATTGTGGCTAAAGGCTTAGTTTCAAAACGAAAGATAGTTGTGCTATTTGAATAATCAAGTTAAATGTTTATTTACTTTATATTGCTAATAAATCAATTGGTAATAATTAAATGATATTTCTAATGTTTCCTAGATCTTATCTTGCAATTTCAAAATATCTAGTTGTTTTAATCAATTCTCTGAACTATCAGTTGATGTTCATATTTTATCCGATTAAACATAAATATTACAAATAAATACATACTATATTGCTAAATTATGTAATGAAGTTTTAAAATAGTTCCCTTACATAGGATTTGTTAATTATAATCTATGTTATTAGTTATTTAGGTATAATGTATGACCATTTGCCATTGGTTTATTATGGCAGCCATCTTTGATTAGTATTATTATGATTATGATTTGACGGGTATAAAAGTAGATGTCGCCGCCAATACAGGGCTTTTTGCTGTTAGTGTTCGAAGGGTTAAGACATACATTGGTATATTGTGTGATACAAAATGTGTAAAGCTGGAACCTATTTGGATTACAATGTTTATGTAAGTTTATACATATAAAATTCAAAGTCCTGACTGACTGACTGACTGACTGACTGACTGACTTATATATCAACGCACAGCCCAAACCACTGGTCCTAGAGACATGAAATTTGGACAGTGTACTCTTTGTAAAGAGTAGGTATCCACTAAGAAAGGATTATTGGGAATTCTAACCCTAAAGGGATAAAATAGGGGATGGAAGTTTGTATGAAAGTCTGTCCGTTTTGAAGTTAGGATCTTCAAATTTTGTGTTTAGGCTGACGATTGAAAATTAATTTATGTGTCTCTGCGTTTTTGATAATTCTACCCCCGAAGGGTTAAAAAGGGGGGTGAAGGTACTATGTTTGTTCGGGTAGAATGCAACTCAATTTTGTACAACCGATTGAGCTGAAATTTTGCACACACCTTTGGTTCTGGTGACAACACATTTTTATGACAGACATACCTTTATCCTCTTCAATTCCTGAATTCTCTTCAACGGTTAGTAGCACGGTCACGAAACTTTGTTTACGCGTTCAAGTTTGATAGATAAAGATGATTTTTAACCGACTTCCAAAAAGAGGAGGAATTTTTTGTTTTTGTTTTTTTTTTTTGTGTGTATGTTCAACGATTTCTTCGCCAATTGTGAACCGATTTTGATGATTCTTTTTTTGTTTGGACAAATATTATTCCGCGGTGGTCCCGTTTACATTTGGTGAAGATCTGATGCTGATCTTCGGAGATATCAATGGAACTCTTCAATAATAGATATATATAATCGATAGCAAATCAATAAAATATATATAATAGATAGCAAATCTGTCGTGATTGCTGCAATCGCTTGGATGTTTATTGTTTACACAACACCATAACATAACATCACGCCTGTATGCTCTGAGGGGGTACGCAAATGTGTACAGTACACCTCCATTTCAACAATTAGGTATGTTAAGTTCCATTTATTGGAGACTAGCTTCTGCCCGCGGCTTCGCCCGCGTGGAGTTCGGGAATTGCCCACGGAATCTTACTTCTGGGATAATAAGTAATCTATGTATGTATAGTACATACATAGATTTACGTGTACTTGCTATTGCAAATATTTGTTCATAGTAATATCAATTAAATTACATAATATGTGAAATATCTTGGTTTGAGATTGGACACCGGGACACCAATCAAATGATTTATTAGGAATCTATTTATAGACATAATATTTTGACATAATATTTAATATCATTGTCCCGTATCGCGAGCCAACGCGAAAATCGGTGGAATAAACCATATTCACAGACACTTCTACCTCAGAAAAATCCTACCTACTTAGTAATAGGTAAATACTCCCACGCCCCGCACGCCCCACGCAACGCTGCGCGGCATGCGCCCTTCTACGTGAGCTTCGAATCCCTATGTAACTATATTGAGGGATGATTTTGGAAAAACTGATACAAATGTCTTATAATTTTAATTGAAGAGTGTGAACATCAATTTTCGAGTCAATCGACCCAGTAAATATTAAGTTTCACAGAAAATTCAACACCCCATTTTACCCTCTTAGGGGTAGAATTTTAAAAAACCCTTTCTTAGTGGATACCTACTCTTCACAAAGAATCCACGGTCCATATTCATTTCTCTCGGACCAGCGGTTTGGGATGTGCATTGATATATCAGTCAGCCAGACAAGACATTAAATTTTAAATTGGGGAATGATTTTGGAAAAACTGTGATACACGTATCTCATAAATTTAACTAAAGAGTATGTACAGAAATTTTCAAGTCAATCGCCTCCGAGAATAAAGTTTCACAGGAAATTCAACACCCCATTTCACCCTCTTGGGGGTGGAATTTCGAAAAACCCTTCCTTAGTGGATACCTACTCTTCACAAACAATTCATCGTTCAAATTTTATGTCTCTGGGACCAGCGGTTTGGGCTGGGGGTTGACATATCAATCAACCAGACAGGACATTGACTTTTAAATTGGGGGATGATTTTTAGAAAACTGTGATACACGTATCTCATGATTTTAACTGAAGAGTATGAATACAAATTTTGAAGTCAATCGCCTCCGAGAATAACAAGTTTCACAGGAAATTCAACACCCCGTTTCACCCTCTAAGGGGTAGGAATTTCGCTGAGCCGTACTTTGTCCCGCCCAGGGATGACTGGGTGGAGGACCTTAGCGGCTCAGTGACCATAATTGCGTCGGCCGCCGCCGGTACCCCGACCCTTGAGAGTGTCAGGAAGGGTCAGGGGTGCGTAGCAGCACGGTTCGGGGAGATCGTAGTAGTGGGAGTTTACTTCTCCCCGAGCCGAACTCTCGCCGAGTTCCACAACTCCCTCACGGAGTTGAGTGTCGTCATCGGAAGCCATTCCCTCCCCGTGCTTGTGCTCGGGGACTTCAATGCCAAGAACTTGGCTTGGGGTTCTCGTTACACGGACGCGCGGGGTAGGATGGTGGAGGACTGGGCTCTGGAGACAGGCCTGGTCGTCCTAAATCGGGGTTCTGTCCCCACGTGCGTGCGGATGCGGGGCGAGTCGGTGGTGGACATCTCGTTGGCTAGCCCCGCTCTGTCGCCGCGTGTCGTTGACTGGCGCGTCATGGAGGGGGTGGAGACCTATTCCGACCACCGGTACATCCGGTTCGACGTCTCCACCCAGACCTCAAGCGCGCCGGTCCTACAGACCCCGAGTGGTCCGCGATGGGCGCTGAGGCAGCTGGACCGGGAGCTCCTCCTGGAAGCCTTGATCGTGCAGGCCTGGGTGTCATCACCGGTCAGGCCTGCCGACATCAATAACGAGGCGGGTTGGTTCCAGGAGGCCATGTCCGGGATTTGCGACGTGGCAATGCCCCGTGTTCGGCCAGGAAGCGCCCGGCGTCAGGTGTATTGGTGGTCGCGAGAGCTGACGTCTCTGCGCGAGGCGTGCGTTGCCGCGCGGCACCTGTACGCCAGGCATCGCAGGCTACGCATCCGCCCTCCGGATGCGGCAGCCATTGAGGTGGAGCTGTACGAGGGATACAGAGCGGCGAAGACCGCCCTCCAAGAGGCTGTTCGGCGGGCCAAGAATCTGGCCCGCGAGGAGATGCTGGAGTCTCTGAATGGAGATCCGTGGGGGCGCCCTTACAAGATGGTGCGAGACAAACTCCGCACCCGGGCCCCCCCGCTGACGCAGAGTCTCCGGCCTGAGCTCGTGGAGGACGTGGTGAGCGCTCTGTTCCCTTCGCGAGGGGAGCATCCTCCCCCGCCTATGGCTCCGCCGCCACGTGCGGTGCCGGGAGCGGACCACACCGATGACGATGACGACATTCCGGAGGTGACTGGGGTAGACCTGAGAGTGGCGGTACGCAGGCTGAAAGCCAGAAATACCGCCCCGGGACCCGATGGCTTGCCTGGCAAAGCCTGGGTCCTGGCCTCTGAGGCTCTCGGGCCCCGACTGGAAGGGCTCCTAAGCGCATGCTTGGAGAGAGGCCAGTTCCCGCTTCGTTGGAAGACGGGGAAGCTGGTCCTCATCCGAAAGCCAGGGCGCCCTGTGGACTCTCCGTCCGCATACCGGCCCATCGTATTGCTCGACGAGGTGGGCAAGCTCTTTGAAAGAGTCATTGCCAACCGCCTCGCCGGGCACCTTGTGGGGATGGGGCCGGATCTTGTGGAACACCAGTTTGGTTTCCGCAAGGGGCGCTCAACGGTGGATGCCATCATGCGCGTGAGAGCCCTCACGACGGGGGACGCGGTGTCCCGGGGCGGGGTCGTCTTGGCGGTGTCTCTTGACATCGCCAACGCCTTTAACTCCATGCCCTGGAGCTGCATTAGGGAGGCACTCCGGTATCACCGGGTGCCGAGCTACCTTCGTCGTGTGGTCGGGGACTACCTGACGGATAGGGCCGTCATCTACCCCGGTCGGAGCGGAGAATGGAACCGGCGAGAGATGTCGTGCGGTGTTCCACAGGGATCGGTTCTGGGACCGGCCTTGTGGAACATCGGTTACGACTGGGTGCTGCGCGCCGACCTCCCTAGCGGCGTCAGCGTAGTTTGCTACGCTGACGACACGCTGGTACTGGCACAAGGAAGGTCGCACGAGGCGGCGGCCGAAAACATGACACGCGGGGTTGCGATAGTCGTGGAGAGGATCCGGCAATTGGGTCTCGAGGTGGCATTGCACAAGTCCGAGGCCATGTGTTTTCATGGGCCTCGGAATGCGCCACCGTCGGGATCCCTACTGACGGCAGGAGGGGTCTCCATCGGCGTCGGGTCGACGTTGAAGTACCTAGGACTCGTCCTCGACAGCCGGTGGAACTTCGTGGAGCATTTCCGACGTTTGGCTCCCAAACTGGAACGGACAGGGGCTGCCTTTAAGCGGCTCTTGCCCAACCTGAGGGGTCCAAACGCCTCCTGCCGGAGGCTCTACGCGGGGGTCGTGCGGTCCATGGCCCTTTATGGGGCCCCGGTGTGGGCGCGTTCTTTGAGGCGGCGAGCCGCCCACTACCTGAACACGCCCCAAAAGGTGATAGCCATAAGGCTAATCCGCGGGTACCGCACGATCTCCGGTGAGGCGGCTAGCCTCCTTGCCGGATTGCCGCCATGGGATCTGGAGGCGATAGTCCTCGCGCGCCTGCACGAATGGCGCGCGGAGGCACTAAGTCGGTTGGAAACTCCGCTGCCGCGGCAAATTGCCGCTCAGCGGACAGACCTCCGGCGTGATCTCATGGCGACATGGAGAGAGCGACTGTCGCAACCCCGTGCAGGGCACGCCACCATAGTGGCGATAAGCTCCTTATGAACAATCATGTTTGCGAACGGGTGGCTCAACTTGTAAATGTTTTAATAGAAATAAACGTTTGAAGTTTGAGTCAAGTATTGTGTGTGATTTAAACTACCCAACTACCTACCTACCAACAAAAGAATCATGTCACGCGAAGACAATATGGCGGAATGGCGGATGGCGTCGATATTTGGGATTAGCGTTCCTCCTAATCCATTCTCTGTCATAACATGTATAATATATTTATTTATGTATAATAAAAATTTATAATGCAAAATCAGATATTTTTTAATTATAACAAAATTATACTTAAACGTATACAACTATTATTAAATAATTTAGTCTTAATTATAATGACTAATTTTAATTCGTAGACAGATTCTAAGCTAATTTTATATTAGCTGCGATTGCCTTCAAAAAATCACATTTTGTATATTCTGATTGTTTTTTTTAAATGTTTTCAATTCTTGCTGTTTTGTCAATTATTTTTTTCTTTTTATTTGGAATAGGAACGCCGTTCAAATTTTTTTCAATTTCTGATATTGAATATTTTAACTCGATCATTAAATAATTTGATAAATGGTAGAAGCCTGATTTAGGCTTATTCACGAGAAGATTGATTCTGTTATGCCAAGCTTCTGCACAATTTTGTGTTCGTGGTATACCTTCATTTATTAGTTCTCTTGTGCTCCAAAATGTTGGATCGTATTTAGGCGTTGAACTGTAAGTACCGAGTATATAATTTTCAATGAACCATTCTGCTATTATTTTTCCTTCATCTGAAACAGTGTTTTCCCATTCCTCAAAATAAATTGGTATATCATTTGCTGCCAGGTAAGAAAGAGCCAACAAACATTTCATTTCATTAGCAAAATTTACATCTTTTCCGTATAATGTCTGAAATCCACGTTTTTGTATTTGTCTGTAGATTATTTGACCCAAGTGAAAATTACACCCCTTGATTGTAATATTATCAAAATATTTTTTTAAGCTTGCTTGTGAGGCTGTTTCGAAATCCAAGATGCCATAACTCGGAGATAAGTTAATGTTTTCTGATTCACAAGCTTCCAATAATAATTCAATTAACAAATTATAACTGCTTTTATCCTTGTTGGTACAGAGCGCAAAAACCATTGAAAATGTTTTACTTTCACTTTGGCAAAGAGAACCATGTATTGTATATAATTGTTGAATTATATTTGGTGCAATCTTAAAAGTTCCATCCATTAACCAAAATTTTGATTGGACTTAAATACGATAACAGTTTTTTAGTGGTATAAATAATCACTCTTTTCCCGTTATGAGCTCGATCTTTTATAATTAATTCATTTTCAAGTTCACCACATTGTAAGTCACTTGTACATAATTCAAAGTCAATATTATCGGGTTCTTTTATTATATTGTTTTTTTTTTCTTCACTCTGTACATGCGTTGTTTTAAATTATTAATTGCAGGTAAATGTGGCAAAACTACTTGTGATGTTGACGCTACACAATTATTTATTATTTCAATAGGTCTTTTTCTAACATCTATCACAGCCTCTTCTTTAATTTTGTTTATAGTCATAGAAATTGGTTTCCTTAATGCGTCTGGTTCGTGATTGTGTTCCATCATACATTTGTTTAACAGCGTGTGTACACCATTTTCCTCTGAAGTAATCACTCGCACATTACACTTATATTTCTATTAATACTAACGGGATATTTACCATGTTTACTGTTTGCTATGAGTTCCCGATATTTCAGCGCTGTTGCAAGCACCATGATCACGGATAAACTGAAGTTATTGCGGGTGGGTGTTTATGAGCAGACAAATCGGTCTACCCTCTTTCTTGTTCGTTTTTTGCACTCGGTACCGCTACCACTGTCACTCGCAACTCGATTCTGCTCCCGACACACGAAACTCACTGTGTCCGCTCGCGAACTTTTTTCGGCACTTTTCCGCTTTTTATACAGCTGGACCACTGGATTCCAGGCTCTCGACAGTTGAAACCCATCCTCCCGGTTGAAGTTCCTATATTTGGTAATCTCAATAGCTTCTCTAACCAGTCTAGGAATATAGTGGCGTTCTGACGAGATGACCTGAGGGTTATGTAACTCAATCCAGTGGTTCGATCCTGATTCCAGGAGATGTTGAGCTATGGCAGATTTTTGGGTGTCGTTGTTCTTCACCGCCCTGATATGTTCCGATATTCGACAAGCTACCGTACGTTTCGTCTGACCGATATAAGACTTTTAAATACTTACTTACTTATTTACTTTTAAATATCGGGAACTCATAGCAAACAGTAAACATGGTAAATATCCCGTTAGTATTAATAGAAATGTTAGTGACCATGATAGTTTAAAATCTTATATACACTTATATTGTTTATTTTTGAAAGAAATAACTTATGAGACAACTTACATAGTTTGCAGACTGTTTGAGGCGGCGTGGTATTTATGGATCCAGATCCTGCATCACCTTTTTAACAAAACAAAAACAAAATTTTTGAAAAAACTCGCCCCGCACCGCACGTACGCGGCGCGTGCGTTGTGCGAAATGGCCACTAAAGTAGTGAAATGTAAAAACTGTAATATTGTGATAAATGAAGTCCTGGCGTTCGTTCATAACAAAATTCAAGTTATGGATGAGGAAAGTTTGGTTCGAATATGTTCAACTGCGTTTCTGGTGGAAGACATAGAAAGTGCAAAAAATCTGTTATTTGACGCTTTAACAACAAAACAGCGCAATATATCAAGAAAAAGAAGCGGAAAATCCAGTCATGACCTGTATGACATAATATCTGTACTTAAGCAAGCTGGATCAGAAGAAATTCCGATATTTGTGGCGAAAGAACTGCACAAACTACCACCGGTCACCTTCGATCATGTCGATGTAACGAGATTGTTGAAAGATATTTTGATATTGCAGAAAGATCTGGCTGCGATAAAGGATACGTACGTGACTTCAGCACAGCTAAATGAAGTCAAAAATGAGGTGAAGAACGTAAAACATGCATCAATTGTGAATAACTTTGATTTAAATGTTAATCGAAATAGAGGAGGTAGTTGTAAAATAAACAGTTTTTGTCTCGACAGTGGACCGGTTGGCCCACCCCACATTGAAGGAAAGTCGAACACACAAAATAATGGCAATGTGTCAGCTATTGCGCATGAGTCATTTGAACGAACACAAGATCTTTCCTTATCACCCGAATCTGCAACCAATTAGTTAGTAATACATTGAATACGGAGCAAAATAAACCATTGGTCACTGGTGCCTGTCCCATGATAAAAAAGTACGTGGATGCCTTAGGCGGCAGTGGTGAATGGAAACAAGATAAACCCAATCAAGAATGGATACTAGTACAAAGCAAAAAAACTGGCCAACGGTTGGTTGGGGCTAAAGGAAAAGTTGTACCAAATACAAAATTTAGAGCTGCTGACAATCGCATTCCACTCTTTATTAATTATGTGGACAAGGGGACGACTGAAAGCGATATTATGGAATATATCGTGCAAAAGACTAGCATAGCTGTTACTATGAAAAAAATTAAAATGAAAACACAGAAATCATATGATGGATATAAGGATCTTTGTACCACAAGCAAAGTTTTCACTGTTTCTTGATGACGAACTTTGGCCGAAAGGAATACAGTTCCGGCGGTTTGTTTATTTTAACAGAGACAAGTTTGAGAACACTGCTGTAAATAAAGATAATAATGAACGGAATGTACCAATCAAACCATCTAACCGTGTATAGCTGTGTAAACACTAATAACGCTCCAGAAATGAGCTCAGTAAACTTAATTAGCTTTAACTGTAAAAATGTTGTGAGATCGGTAGACTGTGTGAGAAGGCTATGTGGTACTGCGGACATCATAGCACTGCAGGAGACGTGGCTGTTGCCACATGACCTCACGTATGTACCTCAGCAGTATTAACGACAGTTTTGGATATACCGATTCAAGAGACAAACTGATTGAGTTTACAGAATGTCTAGGTGAGATTAATGCCATAATTGAAAGTCAAAATGTAGAATCAGTGTATATACTAGGTGACTTCAACGCCCATCCCGGTGAGTTGTTTGCATCTGAATTATTAAGTTTTTGTGCCGATCATTCTTGGTCGAGTATTGATATGCAGTTACTACCAATAAAAACATTTACATTTGTAAGTGATGCGCACGGCAGTCAGCGATGGTTGGATCACTGTGTGGTCACTGAGGCTGCGGGTCACTCAGTATTAAGTAGCTCAGTTTTGTATGATGCATACTGGTCTGATCATTTGCCCATTTTATTAAAATTTAATTTCAATCTCTTGAAATCCAAGGTTAGTGCGTCCAACACCGTTCTCGAAAATAAAAATAAAATGGGGGGAGCGTGACAGGGAACAGATTGATATTTATCACGATAGCTGTAATTCCAAGTTAAAGGACATAGACTTTCCTTGTGATTTCACCTACTATGCCGATCAAATGTGTAGTGATCCTACACATAGATCAATAATAGACAAAATGTATGACAATATTACGTTGGTACTTTCTGAGGCCGCAGAATATAGCTACAATGTCAGAATGAAACGGCGAGGTAAATATGTTACGGGCTGGAACAGATATGTGCGCGGTGCTCATGAGAGGGCGCGACTATGTTACCTCATCTGGTTATCCAACAATAAACCGACCTCCGGTGGTATCTACAATGACATGTGTAATTCCAGACGATCTTTTAAATGCAAGTTGAAATGGTGCCAAAATAATCAGCAACAAATAAAAATGAATATAATTGCTGAACACCTTGCAAATAATGCTTTTAGTAAGTTTTGGAAGTCAACTAATCAGATGAATCTTAGACCGAGTCTTCCCGTGAGCGTGGCGGGGGCCGATGATTCTGGTAATATAGTAAATTTGTTTCGTCGCTATTTTAATGTGAAATCTCCCCTGGGTCCGTTATCTGCTCGTTGGTCCGGAGTGTACGCGCGTTGTATGTTGCCAGGTCAAATCAAGTAACTAGTCAGCGCCGTTGTGATCGGTTACAAACAGTTGGGTCTAGAACTGCGCTATACGGAAATAGTATTTTTGTAATGGCAACAAGGGTCTATAATAAATTACCAAAATGTATAAGGAGTGAAGATAATGTACGCAAATTCAAAAGTAAATTGTATTTATTTTTATTAGATAAGACGTACTACTCCATAGAAGAATTTTTAAATGATAAAATAGACATTACTAACCTTTTAATACAATTTACCTTTGACATGCATGTGTTAAGAATAGCCTTATATTTATGAGAATATTCGACCAAATTAATAACTATATATAATTATCTATTATTTATAGAAATAGTTTAATGTCAAATGTGTTAATGTCGGTAAGGCCTTTAGAGGCTCTGCTTTAATGTTATTTAAAAAGTTGGAAAAAGAAAGTTAGAAATGAAGAATCCTAGGGGAAACTACGGTTAATTATCAACTTAAACGCTGTAGTAGGTTTATTATAATACTAGCTTTTGCCCGCGGCTTCGCCCGCGTGGATTTCGTAAATATCCGATTACTTACCTTCACCCCCCTTTTTAACCCTTCGGGGGTAGAATTACCAAAAACGCCGAGACACGTATAAATTAATTTTCAATCTTCAGCCTAAACACAAAATTTGAAGATCCTAACTTCAAAACTGACAGACTTTCATACAAACTTCCATCCCCTATTTTACCCCTTTAGGGGTGGAATTCCCACGATCACCTGTGAGACGTAATTCCCTCTCAGTGTAGGTTTCGGACTCGCGAGATAATGTATGCCGTTCGCGTTCAGCTGTGAGTCGCAATTCTCGTTGTGAAGCAGTTATAGCTTCTCGGGATAACACATGTTGTTCTCGGTCTATGGTATGCCTTAGCTCTCGTTGAGAAGAGCTTTGAGACGCCCGTGATGAAGCTCGTCTCGCTCTGTCAGCTGCTAATCGCATCTCTCTGACGGGAGAGCTTTCATTGGCTCGAGAAGTTGAGGCACTAACTCTCATAGAGTTTAACCGATGTGCTCTTTCCTCTGCCGATTCTTGAGAACGCCTATTTCTCATTCTCTTAGCTTCTCTCGAATTTCGAGATAAAGATAATCGTTTTTTAGGTGGCATTGATGCAGGCAAATAAAAATAAAGCTAAAACGTAAATGAAAATAAAACTAATAGGTATAAAAAGTGAACGTAAATTAGCCAAAACTTACCTATCAGTATCTAAAAACCTATGCATACCTACTACTACTTCACCTAAAAAGAAATAAAATGTAAACTATTAATAATTGTAATTTGAACGAATATTTAAACACTACCAAAATAACTAATACCTATTTTAAAAAATAACAACAAAAGGAATCTAAAAATAAATTATCAAAGACTAAAAGTCGCGCTGATAAGCACGGTTTGTTAATATCAATTAAGTATTGTTTGTCAATAAGGTCGAACGCTCTGAACGTCTATTCGCATCAACAGGCAAAAATTGTATGAAGCTCACGCTCGGACGCGTCGCCTTTTTATACCTTCGGCCGCGAGACGCGTCGAGCGCGGCGACCGATTCTCGGACCTTATACAAAAATAATCCTTATAGCATGATTCAGTATTCACGCGCGATGGCTTATTATTAGCGTATTTCATGTATAACTTTGGTGTTTCTATACCGATTTCTATGATTCTTTTTTCTGGAATAGTTAATAATGTTAACTTTTTTAATTAGGGATGACTGAGAGTGTTATAAACGTAAGAGTAGACAAATATAATCAGAAAGCTTCGAACTGCTAAGCTATCGGGAGTTACACGTGATATTGTGAGTCAACCATAAAAGATAGACATATGCTGTCGTAGGATATTTTTTATATAATTTTAAGGAGAACATTTCCGTCATACATGATTTCTGTGTAGCTTTAACCATTACGGTTGCACACGCGACGGAAGCTTAAAAAATGGAGTAACTTCTCCCGTTTTCCCAACATTTCCCTTCACTGCTCTGCTCCTATTGATTGTAGCGTGATGAAAAGTATACTATAACCAACTCAGGAGTATGAAAAATAATTGTACCAAGTTTCGTTAAAATCCGTCGAGTAGTTTTTGTTTCTATAACGGTTATACAGACAGACAGACAGACAGACAGACAGACAGACAAAAATTTTACTGATTGCATTTTTGGCATCAGTATCGATCCCTAATCACCCCCTGATAGTTATTTTGGAAATATATTTCATGTACAGAATTGACCTCTCTACAGATTTATTATAAGTATATATAAGATTTATTATAAGTATATAGATTAATTTAAGACATGATTGTATTATTATGGATGGATTAAAACCTTAGCTGTGGTATGACATTCACTGGCTGCGGGTGATTGAGGTTCACTGATTGCGGGGTGTTTAGTCTGCCCATTACTGGGCAGACTAAACACCTTACGGTCTGATTATTGATTATAACATGACGATTATGAAACGATTATTTGCAATGATATAGTCAGATTGACCGAGCGATAGGTTTTTGATTATGTAATTAATATGATTATGTAACGTAAATTAAGTTTTTGTCACACTATTGTTTTTGTGTCAGGATGATTTATCTTGTACTTCGAGGACGAAGTACTTGTCAGTCTGGCCGTGTTAAGAATAGCCTTATATTTATGAGAATATCCGACCAAATTAATAACTATATATAATTATCTATTATATTTTATAGAAATAGTTTCCATTGTGGCTAAAGGCTTAGTTTCAAAACGAAAGATAGTTGTGCTATTTGAATAATCAAGTTAAATGTTTATTTACTTTATATTGCTAATAAATCAATTGGTAATAATTAAATGATATTTCTAATGTTTCCTAGATCTTATCTTGCAATTTCAAAATATCTAGTTGTTTTAATCAATTCTCTGAACTATCAGTTGATGTTCATATTTTATCCGATTAAACATAAATATTACAAATAAATACATACTATATTGCTAAATTATGTAATGAAGTTTTAAAATAGTTCCCTTACATAGGATTTGTTAATTATAATCTATGTTATTAGTTATTTAGGTATAATGTATGACCATTTGCCATTGGTTTATTATGGCAGCCATCTTTGATTAGTATTATTATGATTATGATTTGACGGGTATAAAAGTAGATGTCGCCGCCAATACAGGGCTTTTTGCTGTTAGTGTTCGAAGGGTTAAGACATACATTGGTATATTGTGTGATACAAAATGTGTAAAGCTGGAACCTATTTGGATTACAATGTTTATGTAAGTTTATACATATAAAATTCAAAGTCCTGACTGACTGACTGACTGACTGACTGACTTATATATCAACGCACAGCCCAAACCACTGGTCCTAGAGACATGAAATTTGGACAGTGTACTCTTTGTAAAGAGTAGGTATCCACTAAGAAAGGATTATTGGGAATTCTAACCCTAAAGGGATAAAATAGGGGATGGAAGTTTGTATGAAAGTCTGTCCGTTTTGAAGTTAGGATCTTCAAATTTTGTGTTTAGGCTGACGATTGAAAATTAATTTATGTGTCTCTGCGTTTTTGATAATTCTACCCCCGAAGGGTTAAAAAGGGGGGTGAAGGTACTATGTTTGTTCGGGTAGAATGCAACTCAATTTTGTACAACCGATTGAGCTGAAATTTTGCACACACCTTTGGTTCTGGTGACAACACATTTTTATGACAGACATACCTTTATCCTCTTCAATTCCTGAATTCTCTTCAACGGTTAGTAGCACGGTCACGAAACTTTGTTTACGCGTTCAAGTTTGATAGATAAAGATGATTTTTAACCGACTTCCAAAAAGAGGAGGAATTTTTTGTTTTTGTTTTTTTTTTTTGTGTGTATGTTCAACGATTTCTTCGCCAATTGTGAACCGATTTTGATGATTCTTTTTTTGTTTGGACAAATATTATTCCGCGGTGGTCCCGTTTACATTTGGTGAAGATCTGATGCTGATCTTCGGAGATATCAATGGAACTCTTCAATAATAGATATATATAATCGATAGCAAATCAATAAAATATATATAATAGATAGCAAATCTGTCGTGATTGCTGCAATCGCTTGGATGTTTATTGTTTACACAACACCATAACATAACATCACGCCTGTATGCTCTGAGGGGGTACGCAAATGTGTACAGTACACCTCCATTTCAACAATTAGGTATGTTAAGTTCCATTTATTGGAGACTAGCTTCTGCCCGCGGCTTCGCCCGCGTGGAGTTCGGGAATTGCCCACGGAATCTTACTTCTGGGATAATAAGTAATCTATGTATGTATAGTACATACATAGATTTACGTGTACTTGCTATTGCAAATATTTGTTCATAGTAATATCAATTAAATTACATAATATGTGAAATATCTTGGTTTGAGATTGGACACCGGGACACCAATCAAATGATTTATTAGGAATCTATTTATAGACATAATATTTTGACATAATATTTAATATCATTGTCCCGTATCGCGAGCCAACGCGAAAATCGGTGGAATAAACCATATTCACAGACACTTCTACCTCAGAAAAATCCTACCTACTTAGTAATAGGTAAATACTCCCACGCCCCGCACGCCCCACGCAACGCTGCGCGGCATGCGCCCTTCTACGTGAGCTTCGAATCCCTATGTAACTATATTGAGGGATGATTTTGGAAAAACTGATACAAATGTCTTATAATTTTAATTGAAGAGTGTGAACATCAATTTTCGAGTCAATCGACCCAGTAAATATTAAGTTTCACAGAAAATTCAACACCCCATTTTACCCTCTTAGGGGTAGAATTTTAAAAAACCCTTTCTTAGTGGATACCTACTCTTCACAAAGAATCCACGGTCCATATTCATTTCTCTCGGACCAGCGGTTTGGGATGTGCATTGATATATCAGTCAGCCAGACAAGACATTAAATTTTAAATTGGGGAATGATTTTGGAAAAACTGTGATACACGTATCTCATAAATTTAACTAAAGAGTATGTACAGAAATTTTCAAGTCAATCGCCTCCGAGAATAAAGTTTCACAGGAAATTCAACACCCCATTTCACCCTCTTGGGGGTGGAATTTCGAAAAACCCTTCCTTAGTGGATACCTACTCTTCACAAACAATTCATTGTTCAAATTTTATGTCTCTGGGACCAGCGGTTTGGGCTGGGGGTTGACATATCAATCAACCAGACAGGACATTGACTTTTAAATTGGGGGATGATTTTTAGAAAACTGTGATACACGTATCTCATGATTTTAACTGAAGAGTATGAATACAAATTTTGAAGTCAATCGCCTCCGAGAATAACAAGTTTCACAGGAAATTCAACACCCCGTTTCACCCTCTAAGGGGTAGGAATTTCGCTGAGCCGTACTTTGTCCCGCCCAGGGATGACTGGGTGGAGGACCTTAGCGGCTCAGTGACCATAATTGCGTCGGCCGCCGCCGGTACCCCGACCCTTGAGAGTGTCAGGAAGGGTCAGGGGTGCGTAGCAGCACGGTTCGGGGAGATCGTAGTAGTGGGAGTCTACTTCTCCCCGAGCCGAACTCTCGCCGAGTTCCACAACTCCCTCACGGAGTTGAGTGTCGTCATCGGAAGCCATTCCCTCCCCGTGCTTGTGCTCGGGGACTTCAATGCCAAGAACTTGGCTTGGGGTTCTCGTTACACGGACGCGCGGGGTAGGATGGTGGAGGACTGGGCTCTGGAGACAGGCCTGGTCGTCCTAAATCGGGGTTCTGTCCCCACGTGCGTGCGGATGCGGGGCGAGTCGGTGGTGGACATCTCGTTGGCTAGCCCCGCTCTGTCGCCGCGTGTCGTTGACTGGCGCGTCATGGAGGGGGTGGAGACCTATTCCGACCACCGGTACATCCGGTTCGACGTCTCCACCCAGACCTCAAGCGCGCCGGTCCTACAGACCCCGAGTGGTCCGCGATGGGCGCTGAGGCAGCTGGACCGGGAGCTCCTCCTGGAAGCCTTGATCGTGCAGGCCTGGGTGTCATCACCGGTCAGGCCTGCCGACATCAATAACGAGGCGGGTTGGTTCCAGGAGGCCATGTCCGGGATTTGCGACGTGGCAATGCCCCGTGTTCGGCCAGGAAGCGCCCGGCGTCAGGTGTATTGGTGGTCGCGAGAGCTGACGTCTCTGCGCGAGGCGTGCGTTGCCGCGCGGCACCTGTACGCCAGGCATCGCAGGCTACGCATCCGCCCTCCGGATGCGGCAGCCATTGAGGTGGAGCTGTACGAGGGATACAGAGCGGCGAAGACCGCCCTCCAAGAGGCTGTTCGGCGGGCCAAGAATCTGGCCCGCGAGGAGATGCTGGAGTCTCTGAATGGAGATCCGTGGGGGCGCCCTTACAAGATGGTGCGAGACAAACTCCGCACCCGGGCCCCCCCGCTGACGCAGAGTCTCCGGCCTGAGCTCGTGGAGGACGTGGTGAGCGCTCTGTTCCCTTCGCGAGGGGAGCATCCTCCCCCGCCTATGGCTCCGCCGCCACGTGCGGTGCCGGGAGCGGACCACACCGATGACGATGACGACATTCCGGAGGTGACTGGGGTAGACCTGAGAGTGGCGGTACGCAGGCTGAAAGCCAGAAATACCGCCCCGGGACCCGATGGCTTGCCTGGCAAAGCCTGGGTCCTGGCCTCTGAGGCTCTCGGGCCCCGACTGGAAGGGCTCCTAAGCGCATGCTTGGAGAGAGGCCAGTTCCCGCTTCGTTGGAAGACGGGGAAGCTGGTCCTCATCCGAAAGCCAGGGCGCCCTGTGGACTCTCCGTCCGCATACCGGCCCATCGTATTGCTCGACGAGGTGGGCAAGCTCTTTGAAAGAGTCATTGCCAACCGCCTCGCCGGGCACCTTGTGGGGATGGGGCCGGATCTTGTGGAACACCAGTTTGGTTTCCGCAAGGGGCGCTCAACGGTGGATGCCATCATGCGCGTGAGAGCCCTCACGACGGGGGACGCGGTGTCCCGGGGCGGGGTCGTCTTGGCGGTGTCTCTTGACATCGCCAACGCCTTTAACTCCATGCCCTGGAGCTGCATTAGGGAGGCACTCCGGTATCACCGGGTGCCGAGCTACCTTCGTCGTGTGGTCGGGGACTACCTGACGGATAGGGCCGTCATCTACCCCGGTCGGAGCGGAGAATGGAACCGGCGAGAGATGTCGTGCGGTGTTCCACAGGGATCGGTTCTGGGACCGGCCTTGTGGAACATCGGTTACGACTGGGTGCTGCGCGCCGACCTCCCTAGCGGCGTCAGCGTAGTTTGCTACGCTGACGACACGCTGGTACTGGCACAAGGAAGGTCGCACGAGGCGGCGGCCGAAAACATGACACGCGGGGTTGCGATAGTCGTGGAGAGGATCCGGCAATTGGGTCTCGAGGTGGCATTGCACAAGTCCGAGGCCATGTGTTTTCATGGGCCTCGGAATGCGCCACCGTCGGGATCCCTACTGACGGCAGGAGGGGTCTCCATCGGCGTCGGGTCGACGTTGAAGTACCTAGGACTCGTCCTCGACAGCCGGTGGAACTTCGTGGAGCATTTCCGACGTTTGGCTCCCAAACTGGAACGGACAGGGGCTGCCTTTAAGCGGCTCTTGCCCAACCTGAGGGGTCCAAACGCCTCCTGCCGGAGGCTCTACGCGGGGGTCGTGCGGTCCATGGCCCTTTATGGGGCCCCGGTGTGGGCGCGTTCTTTGAGGCGGCGAGCCGCCCACTACCTGAACACGCCCCAAAAGGTGATAGCCATAAGGCTAATCCGCGGGTACCGCACGATCTCCGGTGAGGCGGCTAGCCTCCTTGCCGGATTGCCGCCATGGGATCTGGAGGCGATAGTCCTCGCGCGCCTGCACGAATGGCGCGCGGAGGCACTAAGTCGGTTGGAAACTCCGCTGCCGCGGCAAATTGCCGCTCAGCGGACAGACCTCCGGCGTGATCTCATGGCGACATGGAGAGAGCGACTGTCGCAACCCCGTGCAGGGCACGCCACCATAGTGGCGATAAGCTCCTTATGAACAATCATGTTTGCGAACGGGTGGCTCAACTTGTAAATGTTTTAATAGAAATAAACGTTTGAAGTTTGAGTCAAGTATTGTGTGTGATTTAAACTACCCAACTACCTACCTACCAACAAAAGAATCATGTCACGCGAAGACAATATGGCGGAATGGCGGATGGCGTCGATATTTGGGATTAGCGTTCCTCCTAATCCATTCTCTGTCATAACATGTATAATATATTTATTTATGTATAATAAAAATTTATAATGCAAAATCAGATATTTTTTAATTATAACAAAATTATACTTAAACGTATACAACTATTATTAAATAATTTAGTCTTAATTATAATGACTAATTTTAATTCGTAGACAGATTCTAAGCTAATTTTATATTAGCTGCGATTGCCTTCAAAAAATCACATTTTGTATATTCTGATTGTTTTTTTTAAATGTTTTCAATTCTTGCTGTTTTGTCAATTATTTTTTTCTTTTTATTTGGAATAGGAACGCCGTTCAAATTTTTTTCAATTTCTGATATTGAATATTTTAACTCGATCATTAAATAATTTGATAAATGGTAGAAGCCTGATTTAGGCTTATTCACGAGAAGATTGATTCTGTTATGCCAAGCTTCTGCACAATTTTGTGTTCGTGGTATACCTTCATTTATTAGTTCTCTTGTGCTCCAAAATGTTGGATCGTATTTAGGCGTTGAACTGTAAGTACCGAGTATATAATTTTCAATGAACCATTCTGCTATTATTTTTCCTTCATCTGAAACAGTGTTTTCCCATTCCTCAAAATAAATTGGTATATCATTTGCTGCCAGGTAAGAAAGAGCCAACAAACATTTCATTTCATTAGCAAAATTTACATCTTTTCCGTATAATGTCTGAAATCCACGTTTTTGTATTTGTCTGTAGATTATTTGACCCAAGTGAAAATTACACCCCTTGATTGTAATATTATCAAAATATTTTTTTAAGCTTGCTTGTGAGGCTGTTTCGAAATCCAAGATGCCATAACTCGGAGATAAGTTAATGTTTTCTGATTCACAAGCTTCCAATAATAATTCAATTAACAAATTATAACTGCTTTTATCCTTGTTGGTACAGAGCGCAAAAACCATTGAAAATGTTTTACTTTCACTTTGGCAAAGAGAACCATGTATTGTATATAATTGTTGAATTATATTTGGTGCAATCTTAAAAGTTCCATCCATTAACCAAAATTTTGATTGGACTTAAATACGATAACAGTTTTTTAGTGGTATAAATAATCACTCTTTTCCCGTTATGAGCTCGATCTTTTATAATTAATTCATTTTCAAGTTCACCACATTGTAAGTCACTTGTACATAATTCAAAGTCAATATTATCGGGTTCTTTTATTATATTGTTTTTTTTTTCTTCACTCTGTACATGCGTTGTTTTAAATTATTAATTGCAGGTAAATGTGGCAAAACTACTTGTGATGTTGACGCTACACAATTATTTATTATTTCAATAGGTCTTTTTCTAACATCTATCACAGCCTCTTCTTTAATTTTGTTTATAGTCATAGAAATTGGTTTCCTTAATGCGTCTGGTTCGTGATTGTGTTCCATCATACATTTGTTTAACAGCGTGTGTACA
This sequence comes from Noctua comes, assembly GCA_963082995.1. Lineage (NCBI taxonomy): Eukaryota > Metazoa > Arthropoda > Insecta > Lepidoptera > Noctuidae > Noctua > Noctua comes. Next base: position 5,266,372 of record OY720293.1, read on the forward strand.
CCATTTTCCTCTGAAGTAATCACTCGCACATTACACTTATATTTCTATTAATACTAACGGGATATTTACCATGTTTACTGTTTGCTATGAGTTCCCGATATTTCAGCGCTGTTGCAAGCACCATGATCACGGATAAACTGAAGTTATTGCGGGTGGGTGTTTATGAGCAGACAAATCGGTCTACCCTCTTTCTTGTTCGTTTTTTGCACTCGGTACCGCTACCACTGTCACTCGCAACTCGATTCTGCTCCCGACACACGAAACTCACTGTGTCCGCTCGCGAACTTTTTTCGGCACTTTTCCGCTTTTTATACAGCTGGACCACTGGATTCCAGGCTCTCGACAGTTGAAACCCATCCTCCCGGTTGAAGTTCCTATATTTGGTAATCTCAATAGCTTCTCTAACCAGTCTAGGAATATAGTGGCGTTCTGACGAGATGACCTGAGGGTTATGTAACTCAATCCAGTGGTTCGATCCTGATTCCAGGAGATGTTGAGCTATGGCAGATTTTTGGGTGTCGTTGTTCTTCACCGCCCTGATATGTTCCGATATTCGACAAGCTACCGTACGTTTCGTCTGACCGATATAAGACTTTTAAATACTTACTTACTTATTTACTTTTAAATATCGGGAACTCATAGCAAACAGTAAACATGGTAAATATCCCGTTAGTATTAATAGAAATGTTAGTGACCATGATAGTTTAAAATCTTATATACACTTATATTGTTTATTTTTGAAAGAAATAACTTATGAGACAACTTACATAGTTTGCAGACTGTTTGAGGCGGCGTGGTATTTATGGATCCAGATCCTGCATCACCTTTTTAACAAAACAAAAACAAAATTTTTGAAAAAACTCGCCCCGCACCGCACGTACGCGGCGCGTGCGTTGTGCGAAATGGCCACTAAAGTAGTGAAATGTAAAAACTGTAATATTGTGATAAATGAAGTCCTGGCGTTCGTTCATAACAAAATTCAAGTTATGGATGAGGAAAGTTTGGTTCGAATATGTTCAACTGCGTTTCTGGTGGAAGACATAGAAAGTGCAAAAAATCTGTTATTTGACGCTTTAACAACAAAACAGCGCAATATATCAAGAAAAAGAAGCGGAAAATCCAGTCATGACCTGTATGACATAATATCTGTACTTAAGCAAGCTGGATCAGAAGAAATTCCGATATTTGTGGCGAAAGAACTGCACAAACTACCACCGGTCACCTTCGATCATGTCGATGTAACGAGATTGTTGAAAGATATTTTGATATTGCAGAAAGATCTGGCTGCGATAAAGGATACGTACGTGACTTCAGCACAGCTAAATGAAGTCAAAAATGAGGTGAAGAACGTAAAACATGCATCAATTGTGAATAACTTTGATTTAAATGTTAATCGAAATAGAGGAGGTAGTTGTAAAATAAACAGTTTTTGTCTCGACAGTGGACCGGTTGGCCCACCCCACATTGAAGGAAAGTCGAACACACAAAATAACGGCAATGTGTCAGCTATTGCGCATGAGTCATTTGAACGAACACAAGATCTTTCCTTATCACCCGAATCTGCAACCAATTAGTTAGTAATACATTGAATACGGAGCAAAATAAACCATTGGTCACTGGTGCCTGTCCCATGATAAAAAAGTACGTGGATGCCTTAGGCGGCAGTGGTGAATGGAAACAAGATAAACCCAATCAAGAATGGATACTAGTACAAAGCAAAAAAACTGGCCAACGGTTGGTTGGGGCTAAAGGAAAAGTTGTACCAAATACAAAATTTAGAGCTGCTGACAATCGCATTCCACTCTTTATTAATTATGTGGACAAGGGGACGACTGAAAGCGATATTATGGAATATATCGTGCAAAAGACTAGCATAGCTGTTACTATGAAAAAAATTAAAATGAAAACACAGAAATCATATGATGGATATAAGGATCTTTGTACCACAAGCAAAGTTTTCACTGTTTCTTGATGACGAACTTTGGCCGGAAGGAATACAGTTCCGGCGGTTTGTTTATTTTAACAGAGACAAGTTTGAGAACACTGCTGTAAATAAAGATAATAATGAACGGAATGTACCAATCAAACCATCTAACCGTGTATAGCTGTGTAAACACTAATAACGCTCCAGAAATGAGCTCAGTAAACTTAATTAGCTTTAACTGTAAAAATGTTGTGAGATCGGTAGACTGTGTGAGAAGGCTATGTGGTACTGCGGACATCATAGCACTGCAGGAGACGTGGCTGTTGCCACATGACCTCACGTATGTACCTCAGCAGTATTAACGACAGTTTTGGATATACCGATTCAAGAGACAAACTGATTGAGTTTACAGAATGTCTAGGTGAGATTAATGCCATAATTGAAAGTCAAAATGTAGAATCAGTGTATATACTAGGTGACTTCAACGCCCATCCCGGTGAGTTGTTTGCATCTGAATTATTAAGTTTTTGTGCCGATCATTCTTGGTCGAGTATTGATATGCAGTTACTACCAATAAAAACATTTACATTTGTAAGTGATGCGCACGGCAGTCAGCGATGGTTGGATCACTGTGTGGTCACTGAGGCTGCGGGTCACTCAGTATTAAGTAGCTCAGTTTTGTATGATGCATACTGGTCTGATCATTTGCCCATTTTATTAAAATTTAATTTCAATCTCTTGAAATCCAAGGTTAGTGCGTCCAACACCGTTCTCGAAAATAAAAATAAAATGGGGGGAGCGTGACAGGGAACAGATTGATATTTATCACGATAGCTGTAATTCCAAGTTAAAGGACATAGACTTTCCTTGTGATTTCACCTACTATGCCGATCAAATGTGTAGTGATCCTACACATAGATCAATAATAGACAAAATGTATGACAATATTACGTTGGTACTTTCTGAGGCCGCAGAATATAGCTACAATGTCAGAATGAAACGGCGAGGTAAATATGTTACGGGCTGGAACAGATATGTGCGCGGTGCTCATGAGAGGGCGCGACTATGTTACCTCATCTGGTTATCCAACAATAAACCGACCTCCGGTGGTATCTACAATGACATGTGTAATTCCAGACGATCTTTTAAATGCAAGTTGAAATGGTGCCAAAATAATCAGCAACAAATAAAAATGAATATAATTGCTGAACACCTTGCAAATAATGCTTTTAGTAAGTTTTGGAAGTCAACTAATCAGATGAATCTTAGACCGAGTCTTCCCGTGAGCGTGGCGGGGGCCGATGATTCTGGTAATATAGTAAATTTGTTTCGTCGCTATTTTAATGTGAAATCTCCCCTGGGTCCGTTATCTGCTCGTTGGTCCGGAGTGTACGCGCGTTGTATGTTGCCAGGTCAAGTCAAGTAACTAGTCAGCGCCGTTGTGATCGGTTACAAACAGTTGGGTCTAGAACTGCGCTATACGGAAATAGTATTTTTGTAATGGCAACAAGGGTCTATAATAAATTACCAAAATGTATAAGGAGTGAAGATAATGTACGCAAATTCAAAAGTAAATTGTATTTATTTTTATTAGATAAGACGTACTACTCCATAGAAGAATTTTTAAATGATAAAATAGACATTACTAACCTTTTAATACAATTTACCTTTGACATGCATGTGTTAAGAATAGCCTTATATTTATGAGAATATTCGACCAAATTAATAACTATATATAATTATCTATTATTTATAGAAATAGTTTAATGTCAAATGTGTTAATGTCGGTAAGGCCTTTAGAGGCTCTGCTTTAATGTTATTTAAAAAGTTGGAAAAAGAAAGTTAGAAATGAAGAATCCTAGGGGAAACTACGGTTAATTATCAACTTAAACGCTGTAGTAGGTTTATTATAATACTAGCTTTTGCCCGCGGCTTCGCCCGCGTGGATTTCGTAAATATCCGATTACTTACCTTCACCCCCCTTTTTAACCCTTCGGGGGTAGAATTACCAAAAACGCCGAGACACGTATAAATTAATTTTCAATCTTCAGCCTAAACACAAAATTTGAAGATCCTAACTTCAAAACTGACAGACTTTCATACAAACTTCCATCCCCTATTTTACCCCTTTAGGGGTGGAATTCCCACGATCACCTGTGAGACGTAATTCCCTCTCAGTGTAGGTTTCGGACTCGCGAGATAATGTATGCCGTTCGCGTTCAGCTGTGAGTCGCAATTCTCGTTGTGAAGCAGTTATAGCTTCTCGGGATAACACATGTTGTTCTCGGTCTATGGTATGCCTTAGCTCTCGTTGAGAAGAGCTTTGAGACGCCCGTGATGAAGCTCGTCTCGCTCTGTCAGCTGCTAATCGCATCTCTCTGACGGGAGAGCTTTCATTGGCTCGAGAAGTTGAGGCACTAACTCTCATAGAGTTTAACCGATGTGCTCTTTCCTCTGCCGATTCTTGAGAACGCCTATTTCTCATTCTCTTAGCTTCTCTCGAATTTCGAGATAAAGATAATCGTTTTTTAGGTGGCATTGATGCAGGCAAATAAAAATAAAGCTAAAACGTAAATGAAAATAAAACTAATAGGTATAAAAAGTGAACGTAAATTAGCCAAAACTTACCTATCAGTATCTAAAAACCTATGCATACCTACTACTACTTCACCTAAAAAGAAATAAAATGTAAACTATTAATAATTGTAATTTGAACGAATATTTAAACACTACCAAAATAACTAATACCTATTTTAAAAAATAACAACAAAAGGAATCTAAAAATAAATTATCAAAGACTAAAAGTCGCGCTGATAAGCACGGTTTGTTAATATCAATTAAGTATTGTTTGTCAATAAGGTCGAACGCTCTGAACGTCTATTCGCATCAACAGGCAAAAATTGTATGAAGCTCACGCTCGGACGCGTCGCCTTTTTATACCTTCGGCCGCGAGACGCGTCGGGCGCGGCGACCGATTCTCGGACCTTATACAAAAATAATCCTTATAGCATGATTCAGTATTCACGCGCGATGGCTTATTATTAGCGTATTTCATGTATAACTTTGGTGTTTCTATACCGATTTCTATGATTCTTTTTTCTGGAATAGTTAATAATGTTAACTTTTTTAATTAGGGATGACTGAGAGTGTTATAAACGTAAGAGTAGACAAATATAATCAGAAAGCTTCGAACTGCTAAGCTATCGGGAGTTACACGTGATATTGTGAGTCAACCATAAAAGATAGACATATGCTGTCGTAGGATATTTTTTATATAATTTTAAGGAGAACATTTCCGTCATACATGATTTCTGTGTAGATTTAACCATTACGGTTGCACACGCGACGGAAGCTTAAAAAATGGAGTAACTTCTCCCGTTTTCCCAACATTTCCCTTCACTGCTCTGCTCCTATTGATTGTAGCGTGATGAAAAGTATACTATAACCAACTCAGGAGTATGAAAAATAATTGTACCAAGTTTCGTTAAAATCCGTCGAGTAGTTTTTGTTTCTATAACGGTTATACAGACAGACAGACAGACAGACAGACAGACAGACAAAAATTTTACTGATTGCATTTTTGGCATCAGTATCGATCCCTAATCACCCCCTGATAGTTATTTTGGAAATATATTTCATGTACAGAATTGACCTCTCTACAGATTTATTATAAGTATATATAAGATTTATTATAAGTATATAGATTAATTTAAGACATGATTGTATTATTATGGATGGATTAAAACCTTAGCTGTGGTATGACATTCACTGGCTGCGGGTGATTGAGGTTCACTGATTGCGGGGTGTTTAGTCTGCCCATTACTGGGCAGACTAAACACCTTACGGTCTGATTATTGATTATAACATGACGATTATGAAACGATTATTTGCAATGATATAGTCAGATTGACCGAGCGATAGGTTTTTGATTATGTAATTAATATGATTATGTAACGTAAATTAAGTTTTTGTCACACTATTGTTTTTGTGTCAGGATGATTTATCTTGTACTTCGAGGACGAAGTACTTGTCAGTCTGGCCGTGTTAAGAATAGCCTTATATTTATGAGAATATCCGACCAAATTAATAACTATATATAATTATCTATTATATTTTATAGAAATAGTTTCCATTGTGGCTAAAGGCTTAGTTTCAAAACGAAAGATAGTTGTGCTATTTGAATAATCAAGTTAAATGTTTATTTACTTTATATTGCTAATAAATCAATTGGTAATAATTAAATGATATTTCTAATGTTTCCTAGATCTTATCTTGCAATTTCAAAATATCTAGTTGTTTTAATCAATTCTCTGAACTATCAGTTGATGTTCATATTTTATCCGATTAAACATAAATATTACAAATAAATACATACTATATTGCTAAATTATGTAATGAAGTTTTAAAATAGTTCCCTTACATAGGATTTGTTAATTATAATCTATGTTATTAGTTATTTAGGTATAATGTATGACCATTTGCCATTGGTTTATTATGGCAGCCATCTTTGATTAGTATTATTATGATTATGATTTGACGGGTATAAAAGTAGATGTCGCCGCCAATACAGGGCTTTTTGCTGTTAGTGTTCGAAGGGTTAAGACATACATTGGTATATTGTGTGATACAAAATGTGTAAAGCTGGAACCTATTTGGATTACAATGTTTATGTAAGTTTATACATATAAAATTCAAAGTCCTGACTGACTGACTGACTGACTGACTGACTGACTTATATATCAACGCACAGCCCAAACCACTGGTCCTAGAGACATGAAATTTGGACAGTGTACTCTTTGTAAAGAGTAGGTATCCACTAAGAAAGGATTATTGGGAATTCTAACCCTAAAGGGATAAAATAGGGGATGGAAGTTTGTATGAAAGTCTGTCCGTTTTGAAGTTAGGATCTTCAAATTTTGTGTTTAGGCTGACGATTGAAAATTAATTTATGTGTCTCTGCGTTTTTGATAATTCTACCCCCGAAGGGTTAAAAAGGGGGGTGAAGGTACTATGTTTGTTCGGGTAGAATGCAACTCAATTTTGTACAACCGATTGAGCTGAAATTTTGCACACACCTTTGGTTCTGGTGACAACACATTTTTATGACAGACATACCTTTATCCTCTTCAATTCCTGAATTCTCTTCAACGGTTAGTAGCACGGTCACGAAACTTTGTTTACGCGTTCAAGTTTGATAGATAAAGATGATTTTTAACCGACTTCCAAAAAGAGGAGGAATTTTTTGTTTTTGTTTTTTTTTTTTGTGTGTATGTTCAACGATTTCTTCGCCAATTGTGAACCGATTTTGATGATTCTTTTTTTGTTTGGACAAATATTATTCCGCGGTGGTCCCGTTTACATTTGGTGAAGATCTGATGCTGATCTTCGGAGATATCAATGGAACTCTTCAATAATAGATATATATAATCGATAGCAAATCAATAAAATATATATAATAGATAGCAAATCTGTCGTGATTGCTGCAATCGCTTGGATGTTTATTGTTTACACAACACCATAACATAACATCACGCCTGTATGCTCTGAGGGGGTACGCAAATGTGTACAGTACACCTCCATTTCAACAATTAGGTATGTTAAGTTCCATTTATTGGAGACTAGCTTCTGCCCGCGGCTTCGCCCGCGTGGAGTTCGGGAATTGCCCACGGAATCTTACTTCTGGGATAATAAGTAATCTATGTATGTATAGTACATACATAGATTTACGTGTACTTGCTATTGCAAATATTTGTTCATAGTAATATCAATTAAATTACATAATATGTGAAATATCTTGGTTTGAGATTGGACACCGGGACACCAATCAAATGATTTATTAGGAATCTATTTATAGACATAATATTTTGACATAATATTTAATATCATTGTCCCGTATCGCGAGCCAACGCGAAAATCGGTGGAATAAACCATATTCACAGACACTTCTACCTCAGAAAAATCCTACCTACTTAGTAATAGGTAAATACTCCCACGCCCCGCACGCCCCACGCAACGCTGCGCGGCATGCGCCCTTCTACGTGAGCTTCGAATCCCTATGTAACTATATTGAGGGATGATTTTGGAAAAACTGATACAAATGTCTTATAATTTTAATTGAAGAGTGTGAACATCAATTTTCGAGTCAATCGACCCAGTAAATATTAAGTTTCACAGAAAATTCAACACCCCATTTTACCCTCTTAGGGGTAGAATTTTAAAAAACCCTTTCTTAGTGGATACCTACTCTTCACAAAGAATCCACGGTCCATATTCATTTCTCTCGGACCAGCGGTTTGGGATGTGCATTGATATATCAGTCAGCCAGACAAGACATTAAATTTTAAATTGGGGAATGATTTTGGAAAAACTGTGATACACGTATCTCATAAATTTAACTAAAGAGTATGTACAGAAATTTTCAAGTCAATCGCCTCCGAGAATAAAGTTTCACAGGAAATTCAACACCCCATTTCACCCTCTTGGGGGTGGAATTTCGAAAAACCCTTCCTTAGTGGATACCTACTCTTCACAAACAATTCATCGTTCAAATTTTATGTCTCTGGGACCAGCGGTTTGGGCTGGGGGTTGACATATCAATCAACCAGACAGGACATTGACTTTTAAATTGGGGGATGATTTTTAGAAAACTGTGATACACGTATCTCATGATTTTAACTGAAGAGTATGAATACAAATTTTGAAGTCAATCGCCTCCGAGAATAACAAGTTTCACAGGAAATTCAACACCCCGTTTCACCCTCTAAGGGGTAGGAATTTCGCTGAGCCGTACTTTGTCCCGCCCAGGGATGACTGGGTGGAGGACCTTAGCGGCTCAGTGACCATAATTGCGTCGGCCGCCGCCGGTACCCCGACCCTTGAGAGTGTCAGGAAGGGTCAGGGGTGCGTAGCAGCACGGTTCGGGGAGATCGTAGTAGTGGGAGTCTACTTCTCCCCGAGCCGAACTCTCGCCGAGTTCCACAACTCCCTCACGGAGTTGAGTGTCGTCATCGGAAGCCATTCCCTCCCCGTGCTTGTGCTCGGGGACTTCAATGCCAAGAACTTGGCTTGGGGTTCTCGTTACACGGACGCGCGGGGTAGGATGGTGGAGGACTGGGCTCTGGAGACAGGCCTGGTCGTCCTAAATCGGGGTTCTGTCCCCACGTGCGTGCGGATGCGGGGCGAGTCGGTGGTGGACATCTCGTTGGCTAGCCCCGCTCTGTCGCCGCGTGTCGTTGACTGGCGCGTCATGGAGGGGGTGGAGACCTATTCCGACCACCGGTACATCCGGTTCGACGTCTCCACCCAGACCTCAAGCGCGCCGGTCCTACAGACCCCGAGTGGTCCGCGATGGGCGCTGAGGCAGCTGGACCGGGAGCTCCTCCTGGAAGCCTTGATCGTGCAGGCCTGGGTGTCATCACCGGTCAGGCCTGCCGACATCAATAACGAGGCGGGTTGGTTCCAGGAGGCCATGTCCGGGATTTGCGACGTGGCAATGCCCCGTGTTCGGCCAGGAAGCGCCCGGCGTCAGGTGTATTGGTGGTCGCGAGAGCTGACGTCTCTGCGCGAGGCGTGCGTTGCCGCGCGGCACCTGTACGCCAGGCATCGCAGGCTACGCATCCGCCCTCCGGATGCGGCAGCCATTGAGGTGGAGCTGTACGAGGGATACAGAGCGGCGAAGACCGCCCTCCAAGAGGCTGTTCGGCGGGCCAAGAATCTGGCCCGCGAGGAGATGCTGGAGTCTCTGAATGGAGATCCGTGGGGGCGCCCTTACAAGATGGTGCGAGACAAACTCCGCACCCGGGCCCCCCCGCTGACGCAGAGTCTCCGGCCTGAGCTCGTGGAGGACGTGGTGAGCGCTCTGTTCCCTTCGCGAGGGGAGCATCCTCCCCCGCCTATGGCTCCGCCGCCACGTGCGGTGCCGGGAGCGGACCACACCGATGACGATGACGACATTCCGGAGGTGACTGGGGTAGACCTGAGAGTGGCGGTACGCAGGCTGAAAGCCAGAAATACCGCCCCGGGACCCGATGGCTTGCCTGGCAAAGCCTGGGTCCTGGCCTCTGAGGCTCTCGGGCCCCGACTGGAAGGGCTCCTAAGCGCATGCTTGGAGAGAGGCCAGTTCCCGCTTCGTTGGAAGACGGGGAAGCTGGTCCTCATCCGAAAGCCAGGGCGCCCTGTGGACTCTCCGTCCGCATACCGGCCCATCGTATTGCTCGACGAGGTGGGCAAGCTCTTTGAAAGAGTCATTGCCAACCGCCTCGCCGGGCACCTTGTGGGGATGGGGCCGGATCTTGTGGAACACCAGTTTGGTTTCCGCAAGGGGCGCTCAACGGTGGATGCCATCATGCGCGTGAGAGCCCTCACGACGGGGGACGCGGTGTCCCGGGGCGGGGTCGTCTTGGCGGTGTCTCTTGACATCGCCAACGCCTTTAACTCCATGCCCTGGAGCTGCATTAGGGAGGCACTCCGGTATCACCGGGTGCCGAGCTACCTTCGTCGTGTGGTCGGGGACTACCTGACGGATAGGGCCGTCATCTACCCCGGTCGGAGCGGAGAATGGAACCGGCGAGAGATGTCGTGCGGTGTTCCACAGGGATCGGTTCTGGGACCGGCCTTGTGGAACATCGGTTACGACTGGGTGCTGCGCGCCGACCTCCCTAGCGGCGTCAGCGTAGTTTGCTACGCTGACGACACGCTGGTACTGGCACAAGGAAGGTCGCACGAGGCGGCGGCCGAAAACATGACACGCGGGGTTGCGATAGTCGTGGAGAGGATCCGGCAATTGGGTCTCGAGGTGGCATTGCACAAGTCCGAGGCCATGTGTTTTCATGGGCCTCGGAATGCGCCACCGTCGGGATCCCTACTGACGGCAGGAGGGGTCTCCATCGGCGTCGGGTCGACGTTGAAGTACCTAGGACTCGTCCTCGACAGCCGGTGGAACTTCGTGGAGCATTTCCGACGTTTGGCTCCCAAACTGGAACGGACAGGGGCTGCCTTTAAGCGGCTCTTGCCCAACCTGAGGGGTCCAAACGCCTCCTGCCGGAGGCTCTACGCGGGGGTCGTGCGGTCCATGGCCCTTTATGGGGCCCCGGTGTGGGCGCGTTCTTTGAGGCGGCGAGCCGCCCACTACCTGAACACGCCCCAAAAGGTGATAGCCATAAGGCTAATCCGCGGGTACCGCACGATCTCCGGTGAGGCGGCTAGCCTCCTTGCCGGATTGCCGCCATGGGATCTGGAGGCGATAGTCCTCGCGCGCCTGCACGAATGGCGCGCGGAGGCACTAAGTCGGTTGGAAACTCCGCTGCCGCGGCAAATTGCCGCTCAGCGGACAGACCTCCGGCGTGATCTCATGGCGACATGGAGAGAGCGACTGTCGCAACCCCGTGCAGGGCACGCCACCATAGTGGCGATAAGTCTCCTCTTTGAGGAGTGGCTAGAGAGGCGCCACGGCGCCCTCACCTACCGCCTGACGCAGGTCCTCACCGGACACGGTTGTTTCGGGAGGTTCCTGCACCGGATCGGGCGGGAGGAAACGCCCGGGTGTTTCCATTGTGAGGATCGTCCGGAGGACACGGTGGAACATACCGTGGAGGTCTGCCCCACTTGGGCGGAGCACCGTCGTGTCCTCGTTGCGGCGATCGGCGGCGGCGATCTCTCGCGTCCGGCCCTGGTTCAAGCCATGGTCCGGAGCGAGAGGGAATGGGAAGCCGTCACCTCCTTCTGCGAAGCAGTCATGCTAGTGAAGGAGGTGGCGGGACGTGAGAGGGAAAGAACCTCACGTCCCAGCCGCCGCGGGAGACGCCCTGGGCGTCGGGGGTCACGTGGTGACTCCCGGCCACCGTAGGCGCGGGCCTGTGGACGGCGAGCTATGGGCTAGCTCGCCGTCCGGCCGTCTTTTGACGACAGGCCGTGTCGATGGCGCGTTCGTGTTCCACGCGCGCCTCAAAGAGATGTCAGCAACGATGTAGGGGTCTGCAAGGACCGATGCCTGCCAGGGCTGCGGGACTGTTCGAAAGAGATACCGTGGCCCTGGAACACAAAGGGCAAAGAAGGAACATGGATGGGTTTTAGTCAGTACAAGTCTGACACTCCCTTCCGCTCCGCCCAGAGTGGGGGGGGTCATTTGATGATTTCCCATCCGAAAAAAAAAAAAAAAAAAAAAAAAAAAGAAGGGGTAGGAATTTCGAAAAACTGATACTTACTCTTCACAAAGAATACACCCTCCAATTTTCATATCTCTGGGACCCGCGGTTTGGGCTGTTCGTTGGTATATCAGTCAGCCAGAACATGGAATTTTGAAATAGGGGGATGGTTTTGGAAAAACTGTGATACACGTATCTCACCATTTTAACTGAAGTATATGTAGACACATTTTCAAGTCAATCGACCCCGAGAGAACTTCACAGAAAATTCAACATCCCATTTCACCCTCTTAGGGGTGGAATTTCAAAATATCCTTTCTTAGTGGATACCCACTCTCCACAAAGAGTACATTCTCCAAATTTCATGTCTCTAGGACCAGCGGTTTGGGCTGTGCGTTGATGTATCAGTCAGCCAATCAGGACATTGAATTTTAAATTGGGGGATGATTTTGGAAAAACCGTGATACACGTATCTCATCATTTTAACTGAAGTATATGTAGACACATTTTTAAGTTAATCGACTCAGGGAATAAAAAGTTTCATAGAAAATTCAACACCCCATTTCACCCTCTTAGGGGTGGAATTTCAAAAAAGCCTTTCTTTGTGGATACTTACTCTTCACAAAGAGTACACTATCCAAATTTCATGTCTCTAGGATCAGTGGTTTGGGCTATGCGTTGATATATAAGTCAGTCAGTCAGTCAGTCAGTCAGTCAGGACTTTGAATTTTATATGTTTGTTGGAGATAAGCCTATTACCATGACATGTATTGTGAACCGTTTACAATACATGTAATTTAACCGACTTAAAAAAAAGGAGGAGTTTCTATGTTCGACTGTATGTATTTTTTTATGTACCTATGTTCACCGATTTCTCCGCCAATTATAGACCGATTTTCATAATTCTTTTTATTCGAAAGCCTATACTCCTGAGGTAGTCCCATTGTCACCAAATCAGAATCTGATGATGGAATCCCAGGGAAATCGAGGGCAACCCTCAAATTTTATAGGCACGTACAACGTTTTTCATATACTCTCCAACACAATTCAGATATTTGTGCCTGGTAATCATCATCTCATGTTGCTGAGCTGATGATGGAAGGTATAAGTCAGGATCAGGTGATGGAATCCCAGAAATATTAAGAGCAACCCTCAAATTTTATGGGCATTGTTTGAATCAGTATACTGTCCATGTGTTCCCATGGTCATCATGTCAGGATCTAATTATGGGATCCTGGAGAAATCGAGGGGATTCTCCAAATTTTATATTATCGATATCTTCGACAATTGTGAACCGATTTCGATGTTTTTTTTTTTAATTTGGATGAATATTATTCCGTGGTGGTCCCTTTTAAATTTGGTGAAGATCTGATGCTGACCTTCGGAGATATCAATGGAACTCTTCAATAGTAGACAGCAAATCAGTCGTGATTGCTGCAATCGCTTGGATGTGTATTGTTTACACAATATCATAACATAACGTAACGGCTGTATGCTCTGATGGGGTACGCAGATGCGTACAGTACACCCACATTGCGACAGTTAGGTATATTAACTTTCATTTTATTGGGGACTAGCTTCTGCCCGCGGCTTCGCCCGCGTGGAGTTAGGGAATAGCCCACGGGATCTTACTTCTGGGATAATAAGTAATCTACGTATCTATCTATAATACATACTTACATAGATTTACATGTTCTTGCTTATAACTTGCAAATATTAGTTTCAAATTATATCAATTAAATTAGATACGTGAAATATTGATACCTTGGTTTGAGATTGGACATCGGATTTACTGGATTTTATCTGAAGAGTATGTACACAAATTTTCAAGTCAATCGACCCCGAGAATAAAAAGTTTCACAGAAAATTCAACACCCCATTTCACCCTCTAATGGGTAGGAATTTCTAAAAAATGATACTTACTCTTCACAAAGAATACACCCTCCAATTTTCATGTCTCTGGGACCCGCGGTTTGGGCTGTGCGTTGGTATATCAGTCAGCCAGTCAGGGCATGGAATTTTAAATTGGGGGATGATTTGGAAAAACTGTGATACCTACATGTATCTCATCATTTTAACTGAAGTATATATGTAGACACATTTTCAAGTCAATCGACTCCGAGAATAAAAAGTTTCTCATAAAATTCAAAATCCCATTTCACCCTATTAGGGGTGGAATTTCAAAAAACCCTTTCTTAGTGGATACCTACTCTCCACAAACAGTACATTCTCCAAATTTGATGTCTCTAGGACCAGCGGTTTGGGCTGTGCGTAGATGTATCAGTCAGCCAGTCAGGACATTGAATTTTAAATTGGGGGATGATTTTGGAAAAACTGTGATACACGTATCTCATCATTTTAACTGAAGTATATGTAGACACAATTTCAAGTCAATCGACTCGGAGAATAAAAAGTTTCATAGAAAATTCAACACCCCATTTCACCCTCTTAGGGGTGGAATTTCGAAAAACCCTTTCTTAGTGGATACCTACTCTTCACAAAGAGTACACTGTCCAAATTTCATGTCTCTAGGACCTGTGGTTTGGGCTGTGCGTTGATATACATATAAGTCAGTCAGTCAGTCAGTCAGGACTTTCAATTTTATATGTATAGATAGATAAGCCTATTGCCATAAAATGTATTGTTAACAATGTAAAATAAATGTATAGCAAATATTTCCATAGGATTGTAATATCCTATGTAATCCTATGTGTCCTATGTAATGTTCCGTATGGTGTCGGACGTAAAAGAATAGCACCATCCCATATCTTCCCGTGGGTGTCGTAAGAGGCGACTAAGGGACTTACCAGAGAATGGGCAGCAGCGTTCTCTGCGGTTTCTAATAACCGTACTGCGATCGCCAACCCGCCTGCCAAGCGTGGCGATTATGGCAAAACCTCCCCAATGATGAGCGCAACCAAGAAATGGCCCCTAGTACCCGGCAGCCCGTCTACCCTCGACTATGGTAGCGGTCGAGGTTACGGCGTGGCAAGGGGTGCGAAGAATCTCCGGACGGGATCAGGCTGCCTATACCGACGACTTGACCTGGCAACATACAACACGCGTACACTCCGGAACGACGAGAAGATAACGGAACTCGAAGAGGAATTGAGCAGGCTGCGATGGAGTATTGTGGGATTATCTGAAGTCCGAAGAGAGGGGGAGGATACGATAATCCTGAAATCCGGCAACCTGCTCTATTTCCGAGAGGGTGACCGGCAGTCCCAGGGTGGTGTTGGGTTTATCGTCCACAGGTCCCTCGTGAATAACGTGGTGAAGATCGAGAGTGTGTCGACCAGGGTGGTGTACCTTATACTCAGAATATCCTCAAGATATTCGCTGAAGGTCATACAGGTGTACGCCCCGACCTCGGCACACCCCGACGACGAAGTGGAGACCATGTATGAGGATATTTCTAAAGCCCTGCATGGTTTCAAAACTCACTTCACCGTTGTCATGGGGGACTTCAACGCGAAACTGGGCAAACGAGACGGGGATGAGCTGCAGGTGGGGCAATTTGGGGTTGGACGTCGGAACCACCGGGGTCAACAACTGGCTAGTTTTATGGAGAAGGAGGGCCTCTATATGATGAACTCCTTCTTCAGAAAGCGTGAGCACAGGAAGTGGACCTGGCAGAGTCCCGATGGTGCAACTAAAAATGAGATTGACTTCATCATGTCAACCAAGAAGCAAATGTTCAATGATGTCTCTGTGATCAATTCGGTGAAAACCGGGAGCGATCACCGCATGGTAAGAGGCACATTGAACATCAATTTAAAGCTTGAAAGGTCTCGACTGATGAAGTCTACGCTCCGTCCAGCACAAATCCAGATCCAAAACCCCGAGAGCTTTCAGCTTGAACTCCAGAATCGTTTCGAGTGCCTAGGAAGCTCAGTGGACGAATGCAACGATGGGTTCGTGGAAACTGTCCATACGACTGGGTCTAAGTTCTTCAAGACACGTCGTGCACAGAAGAACAAAAGACTCTCTGATCATACTCTCGAGCTCATGAAGGAGCGGCGCGAGATGATCCTGCAGTCTTCAGACGAGGCGTGGAAATACCGGCAGCTCAATAGACGGATCTCTAAATCCTTGAAACGCGACCTCCGCCGCTTTAATACCGAGCGTATTAAAGACGCTATTGAGCGGAATAAAGGCTCCAAGGTTTTTTCAAGAGATCTAGCTATTGGGCAGAGCCAGCTCACGAAACTGAAGACCGACGATGGCAGGATCGTATCCGCCAAACCGGAGCTGCTGAGGGAGATCGAGAGTTTTTATTGGCAGTTGTACACTTCAACCAGTAAACCTGTTGCAAATCTAGCTAACGACCCAAGAGCTAGACTGACCCGACACTATACCGAAGACATTCCGGATGTCAGCCTGTACGAGATTAGGATGGCTCTGAAACAGCTTAAAAACAACAAGGCACCGGGTGAGGACGGAATTACGGCCGAACTCCTGAAGGCAGGTGGAAAACCGGTACTTAAGACCCTTCAGAAGCTGTTTGATTCCGTCATACTCGAGGGGAAAACGCCGCAGGCATGGTGCAGGGGTGTGGTGGTACTCTTCTTCAAAAAGGGCGACAATGCCCGGCTGAAGAACTATAGGCCCATCTCACTTCTAAGCCATGTCTACAAGCTGTTTTCAAGAGTCATCACGAATCGTCTCGCGCGCAGGTTTGACGATTTTCAGCCTCCCGAACAAGCCGGATTCCGAAAAGGCTTAAGCACCGTAGACCACATACATACGCTGCGCCAGGTTATACAGAAGACCGAAGAGTATAACCTGCCTCTCTGCTTGGCGTTTGTGGACTACGAGAAAGCCTTCGATTCGATCGAGACTTGGGCTGTACTGCAGTCTCTCCAACGGTGCCAAATCGACTATCGGTACATCGAGGTGCTGAAGAGTTTGTACAAAAACGCCACCATGTCAGTCCGACTTCAGGACCAGACCTCGAAACCTATCCTTCTGCAGCGAGGTGTGAGACAGGGAGACGTCATATCTCCGAAACTGTTCACCGCTGCACTGGAGGATGTCTTCAAGGTTCTGGACTGGAGAGGGCTAGGCATCAACGTCAATGGCGAGTATATCTCTCACCTTCGGTTTGCCGACGATATAGTGGTCATGGCTGAGACCATGGAGGACCTCAGTACAATGCTCGATGACCTCAGTAGAGCTTCCGAAAGAGTGGGTCTTAAAATGAACATGGACAAAACCAAAGTCATGTTGAATGCCCATGTAACACCCACTCCTATCAAGATCGGAGACTCTACACTCGAAGTTGTAGACGATTATGTCTACCTGGGACAAACGGTCCAGTTAGGTAGGTCTAACTTCGAGAAAGAGGTCAATCGTCGAATCCGACTCGGCTGGGCAGCGTTCGGGAAGTTGCGTGGTATCTTCTCGTCCAACTTACCGCAGTGTCTCAAGACGAAAGTCTATGACCAGTGTGTGTTGCCAGTGATTACATACGGGACCGAAACGTGGTCGCTCACAATGGGCCTCATCAGAAGGCTGAAAGTCACCCAAAGGGCAATGGAGAGGGCTATGCTCGGAGTTTCCTTGCGTGATCAAATCAGAAATGAGGAGATCCGCAAGAGAACCAAGGTTACCGACGTAGCCCGACGAATAGCCAAACTTAAGTGGCAGTGGGCAGGGCACATTGCTCGCAGAACGGATGGTCGATGGGGCCGAAAAGTTCTGGAGTGGCGACCGCGAACTGGAAGACGCTGCGTTGGAAGGCCTCCCACTAGGTGGACCGATGACCTCGTAAAGGTTGCAGGGATCCGCTGGATGCGAGACGCACGGGACCGGTCAATGTGGCGATACTTGGGGGAGGCCTATGTCCAGCAGTGGACGTCTTTCGGCTGAAATGATGATGATGATGTAATATCCTATACAAATATTTGCTATACATTTACACTAAAAATGGAAAAATAAAAAATCTTTTTTGCAAAAAATAAAACCGACTTCAAAAACACAGAAAAGTTAAAAATAACTTTAGCTTCAGGAGTCGGTGACAAAAAAACTGAATCAGACAAATAAAAGTCACCGAGTTCAGAAGCTAAAGTTATTTTTCACTTTTCTGTGTTTTTGAAGTCGGTTTTATATTTTGCAAAAAAGATTTTTGATAATTAGGTATGCTAAGTTCCATTCTATTGTGCCCGCGGCTTCGCTCACGTGAGCGCGTATTCTTTTGGCATTATTAGGGAACATTACATAGGAACGTGAAATCGTAGTATATTCCTAATATCCTCTACAAAATAATCCATTTTAATATTATAATATTATAAATGCGAAAGTAACTCTGTTTGTTTGTTTGTTACGTTTTCATGACTAAACAGCTGATTGGATCGTAATGAAAGGCAAGGAGATAGATTATATCCTGAGGAAAGATATAGGTTATCGTTTTTTTCTCACACATACACATCAAAATTTACACGCGAACGAAGTCGCGGGCAACATCTAGTTATTTGATATTATACTATTATACTAGAATATATAATATTTTAAAAGATGTTACCGTGGAGTTTCTTGTCCATTCTTCTCCACGAAGACGGTCCTAGGTTTGCGAATGGACGTAGCTTGATAGGTAATTGACGTTACCTATAAATATCTGACAAGCCTAACATAAATAAATAAATAGTCTTGTCTTTCTGTGCTTTTCTTGATAAAAACCCTTTTCCCTAAACACCTTTTTAGAGATACTTTAGACATAGTAAATAACAAGTAACCATTTTGACACTGAAAGCTTAATAATCGGTATATATTAATACATATATACATATAGTATTTACACCCTTTCCTTAACACATGTAACAATAAATTATAATTGATTAATTGCCTAATAACAGTACCATTAATTGACATTATTTACAATATGATATAGTGGAATATTGTTCGTCTTTTTATTTAATTGACATTATTTACTCGAACTTGACTTTTTATTGTATAAATTTAGACTTATTACTAAAAAAATGAATAGATTTGTACACCAATTTCATTGGTAGGACATAAAGCTCGACTAAATTGTATACATAAGACCTTTATTGTAATACCTATGTTCACAAATAAAGTTTGATTGATTGATTGAACTTAGCGGCGCCCTTTTATTATCAAAACTTATGCGAAAAATCATCTTATCCCTGTCGAGCAACAAGGTGCATGTTTATGGTTGGTTTGATTCAATGGCTGTTCTAGGTTGGTTAAGTGGCGAACCGGAGAAATGGAAACCCTTTGTTGCGAATCGAGTGAGGATTATTACTGAAATAATTCCGAAAGATAAATGGAGTTACGTAAAATCCAAAGAAAACCCTGCAGATTGCGCAAGTCGCAGTTTACCTGCTGCTCAATTAGCCAATTTCTCGCTGTGGTGGCAAGGGCCCGACTGGTTACCACAATATAAGCCTCAAGAATCTCATAAGATGCCGATTTATACGAGCATTACTACTGAAGAACTCAGAAAAAACAAGGAAGTAAATACGGTCATTGTTAATCCCGAAAATTGTATAATTAATCAACTATTGGCAAAATATAGCACTTTAAGAAAGGTTACTCGAGTATTAGCCTACGTCAACAAGTTCATCGACATTGTTGTTTACAAGAAAAAAATGCACAAGTTTTCTTACTCTG
This sequence comes from Noctua comes, assembly GCA_963082995.1. Classification (NCBI taxonomy): domain Eukaryota; kingdom Metazoa; phylum Arthropoda; class Insecta; order Lepidoptera; family Noctuidae; genus Noctua; species Noctua comes. The sequence goes on from OY720293.1 coordinate 5,286,070, forward strand.
CAAAATATAAAGACAGCAAGAGAAATGTTAATTAAGCACGTCCAAAACGAATATTTCGACACAGAAATATCGCGGCTGAAAAATAATGAACCACTAAATAAGAAAAGCCAAATTCTTAATCTCAATCCCTAACTAGACACTAATCACATGCTCTGTGTCGGTGGCAGACTTAAACATTCAAATCTTGATCCCGAAATGAAGCATCCTATCATAATCCCGAATCAATCGAAATTGGCAGACATTATCATGAATCCCACGAACTTGTATTCCACGGTGGAGTAAAAATGACTACTGGATTCATAAGACACAAATACTGGATTCTTGGAGGAAACAGAGTCACAAAGAAACGATTAAGAATGTGTGTCAAATGTAAAAGAAATAATCCCTTACCACAACATCAAATCATGGGTGACCTACCTCCAGCACGATTGATTCCTAACCGACCTTTTTACCATACTGGAATAGACTATACCGGACATATCCTTATGAAGGCAAACAAAGGTCGTGGCATTAAAACCTGCAAAGGATATGTCGCTGTTTTTGTTTGTATGGTAACTAAAGCCATACACTTAGAAATCGTCTCAGATCTCACAGCGTCAGCATTTATTGCCACGCTTCGACGAATGTCGGCAAGAAGAGGAGTTCCTGGGCACATATATAGTGATCAGGGAACTAATTTCATAGGATCCAACAAAATTTTAAAACAAGAGTTTGCAGAAATCTCCAACATCTTGTCTGGTCAAGAAGTAACCGCGACAATCTCTGAAATGAATATTGAGTGGCACTTTACCTGACCTCAGAACAGGGTGGCACTTGACGCAAAAAATCTATCAAGATATATGGGATAAGTGGAAGACTGACTACCTCTCGCAGCTTTCCACGAGGTCCAAATGGCGACAACATCAAAAAGATCTCGATCTTAATGACATCGTTATTATAAAGGACGACAACCTTCTACCAGGAAAATGGAGCCTAGGTCGCGTAGTAGAGCTGCATCCTGGAAGTGACGGACACGTACGGGTCGTCACACTTAAAACCAAAAACGGGCTCTTAAAACGCCCAGTTGTAAAACTGTCCTTACTGCCAACAAATAAAAATGATCCAAGTGCCCCAAAAGCTGACAACAAATTGCCAGCGGCGAAGAAAAAACGTCCCATCTCTTTCCCAGCTATGGTTTTATCGTTGACACTATTTTTTCTGGCACTAATAAATACCGCTCAAGCATCCTACAACTCCACCCTGCTGACAAACAATAGTGTCTACTTCGACAAAATATCTTACATGCATTTAATTAGAGATGATTGACATTTAATAGTTTATTATGACACAAATCCTTATCAAGAAGGAACGGCGGCATTATTATTTTGATATTTTATTGTGATTACTTAGATAAAGCCATAGTAAATTGTTTGCCGTCTGACCACAGCAGACAAACTGTAACTTTTAGGTGTAACATTCCATTGCAAAAAGTTCAGATTCAGTTTAGACCAATAACTGCTAATAAATTAAATAGGTATAATATTTCCCTTCAGAATAAGTTAAGCGTTATGAGCCATCATATGGACGATATTAATATAAATCAATTGTATGATAATTTCTTTTCAATAGTTCACACTGAGTTAACAAAACTTTTGAAAAGAAGACAAAATGTATTTGCCCTAAATTTATATTTAGTGATTGGGCAACTAGAGGTATTAGAAAAAGTAAAGAAAGACTATTTGAGCTTTATGGCCTTAATAAACACTGTATAATAAGCCCTATATAAACACTGACACTTTTAACAAGTATGTTGCTAAGTATTCAAATATTTTTAAAAATACATGCAAGGCTGCCAAAGCCCTGCACATTAGCAACAAGATCAAAACTGCAGAAAACAAAATTAAGACAGTTTGGAAAGTCATAAATAACGAGACTAACAGGAAGAAAATAAATAACACTAGCTACACATTAGATACAGCGTGTGGTCCTAAAAGCTCTAATCAGGAAGTAGCTCATGAATTTGTAAATTTCTTTACCGATGTACGGTTTACGTACATTCCGTCAGGCTGCAAACGCAGCAACCTACTTTTCTCTTTGGTATTTAAAACAATGTTTAATATGATTTTGAGTTAGTTGACGAATTACATACTTACGCGAACACCGCGGATTAGCATCCAACCCACTTTTACTTTGTTGTGATCGGTACTCTAATAAACCTTTAGTGGTACCAAATCTGTGTGTGTTTACATCAACTCGCCTAACTCCAAGTACTGACTTACCACTTCTCACTTAAAGCTACAAGTGTAAGGTACCAACTACTACGGGACCTTACATTTAATGGTCCTTCGAGTATTTCACAGTTTGGGGTAATTGTATCTCTTGGAACGACAGCGAATCGGCTTGGCTGGCCTTCCACAAGCGGAGCTCACCAGTCAAGTTGAGAAAGCGCGCATATTCGTAAAAAGAGTACAAGAGCTCTGAGCAATCAACGAAGAGGGGATACTTTGGAACTTCTTCGTGAATCAAGCGGAAAAACAAGACTCAACTGCGGCAACAAGCCAACTACTACTACGACTACTGCTACTACAGCTTCCGGACTACAACGTGAACTGCGGGTAATACGAGGCCTACAAACTAGAAGACACCGAACTACGTGTTCTTCAATACCTACTTTACTACTACATCTTACTACTACTACTACTTTCGATTACCGAAACGACTACATCAAGATGAGCGAAATCACTGCACAAAACGAAGTCTTCGAGTCAATCAAACGTCTCTGTACTAACTACCAAAAGGACAGCGCGTCTCGGAAAGGAAAGGAGTACCTGACTCAAAGGTTAGTGTCATTGGAAAACCTCTGGCAAGACTTTGGCAATAGACACAATGTATTACTTGAACGAGAGGACAAAGAAATCCAATATTTTACTGGAAACATTTATGAAAAGACGAAACATATGTATGAATCCACCAGGATTGATATACTGCAGCGGTTGTTGGTCTGGGAAGGAAAACAGGCTGAAGTTGTCATTCCTCATCCTACGGGAGTAGATACCAAGACCAAGGAACTGCTTGATCGACAAGAATGTCACATTAAAGCACTAGAACGGGCGATGTCCAAAATAGAAATTGACTCCATAACTGAAAAATGGGAGTTAGAGGATCACCTGAGCGTCCTGAAAACCAAGTGGGACACTGTAGAGAAATGTCACTGGGAGCTAGAAGCTATTTTGAAAGGGTCAAACGAAATATACAACGACTTGTTCGCCAACAAAGAATGTCAGTACGATGTCATGAAAAGATCTCTCAACTCGAAACTATGGACAAGCGTAAACCACCAAAACTATGCACCGAGGATTCAACTACCGGAATTCACTGGAAACTACAGTCAGTGGATTACGTTCAAGGATATGTTTCTGGAGACAATCCACAACAATGCAAATTCTTCGAAAGCGCAGAAAATGCAACACTTAAAATCTAAGCTTAAAGGAGAGCCGGAACGATTAGTTCAACATTTGGTCGGCGCTGAAAACTATGAAACTTGTTGGGATATTCTTATTCAGCGATACGACAACAAGAGACTCCAATTTACGAACTTGATGAATACTTTGATGGAGTTACCATCCATCCAGCAGGTCAATGCTGCTGTCTCGAAGAGAATGCATGACGTAATCAACGAATGCATGAATGGCCTACATAACATCGGTCTAAATACATCAAGCTGGGATCCAATAATCGTGTACTTGATGGCACAGAAGTTGGACTCAACATCATATACTGAATACACTAGAGAATTAGAGCATCCAAAGCAAGTCCCGGAGCTGAGTGAATTTTTGGGGTTCTTGGAGACCAAATTCATGGCGTTGGAAGCAGCAAAGGGTTACCAAAAAGATGCATCTAACCAACATAAACAAATATTCAGCAACAAAACGAAATTTAACTCCAATAAACCATCATATGAACCACATAGAAAAGAAACATCAAGAATATACCATGCGTCATACGGTAAATGCCTTCTGTGCAGCGGTTTTCACGTGATCATGCAGTGTCCAAAGTTCATTGAAATGGACACACGGCAACGGAATGACACAGTAAGGAAATTACAAATATGCAAAAACTGTTTGTATAAGCATGGAGACACAGAATGCACGTCGAACAAAACTTGCAAAGAGTGCAATAAACCACATCATACGATGTTACACTATTCAGCGCAAAAACTGTCGCCAAGTTCCAATATGAACAATATGGGTCAACGTTCTCAACAACGGGAACATCAACCTTCAACATCAACAAACCAACATAGTTCGAACCATTTATCAAACAACTACATTATGGAAATATTACTTACTACAGTAGAACTTCAAGTAAAGACATCAACAGGAGACTTTATAACGTTACGAGCTTTACTGGACCAAGGATCTCAAGTAAACCTCATCACGGAGAACGCGGCTCAACGACTGAAACTACCTAGAAAAAGGATGAACGCTACAATTTCCGGCGTGGGTACGATTTCGGGAGATTGTAAAGGACGACTAGAATTAGAGTGTAAATCAAGATGCACTGACTTTGCATTTTCAGTCAGCACTCTAATTATGAAAAGGATCACGAACAACTTACCTAACAAAACATTTAAAAAAAAAAACTGGCCTCAGCTACAAGGTCTGAAACTAGCGGATCCTGACTTCAACTTATCAAGGAGCGTGGATTTGCTGCTGGGAGCGGATATCTATTCGCAAGTTATATTAGAGGGGGTCCTAAAGGGAGATGCCCAAACGCCGACAGCTCAGCAAACCCGTTTAGGATGGATTTTATGCGGCAAGCTAGAAACTTTTAACTGCCATGTCGCTCTTGTCGACCTGAACGACTTAAAGAGATTCTGGGAGACAGAAGACATCATTCAGAATACTGAGGACACATCTAAAGACGACTGGTGCGAAAACTACTACAAAATGACTACTGAAAGAGATCGCGACGGAAAATACATTGTAAAGATGCCACTGATTCCTCGTTATGAAGAAAAATTGGGAAACTCAAAGTCGATCGCAATCTCTCAATTCTTACAACTGGAAAGAAAATTCGACAGAAACCCTAAACTTGCATCAATGTACAAAGATTTTATCCGCGAGTACATTGATTTAGGTCACATGAAGCTTTCAAACACGACACCCGCCAAAGATGCAATCTTCTTACCGCATCATGGAGTACTAAGAGAACAATCAACAACAACAAAACTACGAGCTGTTTTTAATGCTTCCCAGAAGACCATGGGTGGATGTAGCCTAAATGACGTAATGGAAAAAGGTCCTAATCTGCAAAAGGACATCCAAGCATTGATATTACAATGGCGTGGCTATAGATACGTCTACACAGCGGACATTGAAAAAATGTACCGTTCCATATGGTGTCATCCGGATCAACAACATCTACAGAAGATCCTATGGAGAAAGCAACCAAAAGACAATTTACAAGAATATCAACTGCAAACATTAACATATGGGACAAAAAGTGCTCCATGGCTAGCAATGCGAACACTCAAACAGCTTGCTATCGATGACGGCCACAAATACCCAAAGGCCGCTGAAATATTGCTAAATCAGTTCTACGTCGATGACCTAATCAGCGGCCACAACTCTACAAAACAAGCAAAGGAAATTCAAACATCGATCATAAAACTACTGAAGGGAGGCGGAATGAATCTGCGAAAATGGTCAAGCAACGATCCTGAGCTTCTACGACACTTAGACGAAGATCAAATATCGAAAAGTACATTTGATTTTAGAGGCGACGAATCAATGAAAACGTTGGGGTTGAGTTGGAATCCAAAAGATGACGTTTTCATATTCAACTGGTCCATAGACGACTACAACAACGAACCACTAACTAAAAGAAACCTGCTATCACAAATATCCAAACTATACGACCCCTTGGGTTGGCTGGCGCCTATAACTGTGTCAGCTAAACTACTATTCCAAAGGGTGTGGCTAACTAAAATAAACTGGGATGCTGAACTACCTACTGAGTTACAAGACGAATGGCGGCATCTAAACAAAGAACTACATCTAATTAAAAACATTAAAATAAACAGATGGATTGGCAGTACGCAGAAAAATATCCAACTACATGGATTTTGTGACGCAAGCGAAAAGGCATACGCTTGCGTCATATACAGCCGAGTAATCGACGAAAAGGGCGACCCAAGGATCACATTACTAGTATCAAAAACTAGGGTAGTGCCGATTACTCAAAAAACTTCATTGCCCAGACTTGAGCTATGCGGAGCACTACTACTCTCCCAACTCATGGAAAAAGTGAAGAAATCACTAACGGAGCATGAGATATCAGCTTATGGTTGGTGTGACTCCAAGGTGGTCCTAGCTTGGATTCAGGGAGACCTCTCAAGATGGGAAAGATACGTAGCTAACAGAGTGGGGAAAATAAAAGACGTAATTCCACCTCAACAATGGTGTTATGTACGATCGGAACTTAATCCAGCTGACTGCGCTTCGAGAGGCTTGCTACCGAGCAAAGTAGTCAAGTTCAACTTATGGTGGAACGGACCTATGTTTCTGAAAAACTTTGCAGAAACAGAAACACCTCATAATGTGAATTGCCACTTTACTACAAGCGAAGCAAACAGGGTCGAACCCAATGACGTCAGTTCGAAAAACTACAACACTGAAAATATTGTTTACAAGTTGTTGAAGAACCACAGTTCGCTGACTTCAGTAATAAGAATTACTGCTCGAATTGTGCGATATATTGCATCACTAAAGCAAAAATTACGACCAAGCGCTACTTACCTAACAACAACTGACCTACAATACGCAGCAGAATATATAATAAAATATGTTCAACAAAGCGAGTTTGCGCAAGAACACAAACAGTTGAAACAAAATAAAACTGTGTCACCAAAAAGCAACATTTACAAACTCAAACCTTATCTGGATAGCAAGGGAATCATTCGCGTAGGCGGAAGACTACAGCACTCTGATCTTCCTGCAAATATGAAGAATCCCGCAGTGGTACCCTACTCCAGCCGCTTCACTGAACTACTGATCGACCAAGCACATTCGATGACGCTTCATGGAGGAGCCCGTCTGACCCTTACTTACATACGGCAACGATACTGGATAGTCTCTGGAAATCGGGCGGTAAAGGGAAGAATACGACGCTGTGTGAAATGTCATCGTTACAATTCTACGGACAATGCTCAACTAATGGCCGATCTGCCAAAACAAAGAGTAACACCAAGCCGTCCATTCACTCACACTGGTGTTGACTTTACTGGTCACGTAGACGTGAAACTTAACAAAGGAAGAGGAGTGAAGACCTCAAAAGCATACATCGCAGTCTTCGTCTGTATGGCTACGAAAGCTGTACATATCGAATTAGTCTCAGAACTAAGCACGGAAGCGTTTATTGCGGCCCTTCAGAGAATGTGCGCGAGGCGCGGAACGCCTGCTCACATGTACTCAGACAACGGCACGAACTTCGTTGGAGCATCCAAAGTACTGAGAGAGGATTTCAGTAACTTCAAGAAGCTACTCTCTCCTGAGTTCTTTGACGAGATTGGGAAACTAGAAATTCATTGGCACTTCAACGCCCCTGCTTGGCCTAGTGCGGGGGGGATATTCGAAGCAGCCGTCAAATCATTAAAACACCACTTGAAGCGGGTTCTTGGGGATCAAAAACTGACCTGGGAAGAATTCACTACGTTACTAGCGAAAATAGAAGCCTGCCTAAACTCGAGGCCTCTATGTCAGCTAACAGAAGATCCGGAGGAATTTTACAGCACTCTCACTCCTGGCCACTTTCTAACTGGCAGTGCTACGTTGTCTCTACCTCAACCGGAGCCTGACAACAGAAAGATGGATCTGAGAAAACGTTGGCAACTAACGGAGCACATGCTGGATCAATTCTGGAAAGCTTGGTCCAATGACTACCTGAACACCTTACAGTCTAGAAGCAAGTGGAACAGAACTGTACAAAACCTCAAACTAAACGACGTGGTCCTAATCAAGGAAACAAACTTACCTCCTGGCAAATGGGCCATGGGACGAGTGATGGAAACTCATCCCGGTAAGGATGGTCTAGTACGAGTGGCCACCCTTAAAACAAAAACTGGAGTGATAAAACGACCCACTGTTAAACTAACTCCATTACCACAGCAAGAAACACTGCTACCTACCGAAGAAACAACAAATAACAAAAGAGAAGAAGATACAATAACTGAAAACCAAAGAAGAAAAAGGAGCACGCGAACCAACAAGTACAGTTTCCTGACTTTCGCTCTTATAACTTTAATAGGAATGTTAGGAACTGCACAATCGTCACCAGTAACAAACAACTATAAGGTGACCTCTATACCCAACAATCAACCTATTTATTTCGATGAAGCCGGAAAACTGCAACTTATACATGATGAATGGACTCTACTGATCTATTACAACCTAACGTCCTACTGGCAAGCTGCGAATAACATGAACGACTACATAAACCAAATTGATAAACTCTGTCAAAGAATCGCGCACGAGTTTACACCATGCGAAGCAGTTGTCAGACACCTACGTCATGAAATGCATCACCTTGAGAATTATAACACTATGTTACTTTCTCAGCATTCGCGACAAAAACGAGGCTACTTTGATGGAATCGGAAAATTAGCCAGAACACTTTTCGGGGTTTTGGATGAAGACTTTGCGCAAAAGTACGAGAAGGATATCCAAAACTTGCAAATCAACGATAATTACTTGTTACAGTTGATGAAGAATCAAACTTTGATCATAGAGGCTGAAAACAATGTAATTAAAAACAATACGGAATTTATGGACAAACAATTTCACGCAATACAAACCTACATAAATCAGACTTGCAACATAATCACAAGAATTGAGAACAGAGCACAAATTTTATACACAGCAAATGACGTGAACTCTGCCGCTTTATCATCAACTTTAATTTTGAGCGACTTGCATAGAATTCAAGAAATGCTAATGAATGCTCTCGCCAACATTTATCGAGGTCATTTGGATACACACTTGTTTCCTGCATCTCAAATAATAGAACAGCTGAACATCATCTCTGGAAAACTTCCACAGGGACTAGCCTTACCGATAAAGGACATACAAAAAGATTTCCGTGACATCTACGAACTAATCCATGTCAAGGCTCGGATTACAAACAACTTTCTACTTTTCGAATTGCATATTCCACTTTTGAGCGATGAGGACTACAAAATATACCGGGTAATACCTATACCATTCCAGAAACAAGGACAATTGAGAATCGTGCAGCCTTTCTCCAATTATATCGCCATAAACTTCGTGAAAAATTCGTACATCACTATGGAAGAGCAAGACATGCGCCAATGCACGCCATACGGAGAAGACGAGTACACATGCATTTCACGTCAGCCGGTATTTAGCTTACAAGACAAGGACGCACCTTGCGAGGCCAAGGTATTCAGTCAACAAACTTCATTATCCTGTGTCATCAATGATGTAACTTGCAAAGAAACTTGGATCCAATTACATAAACCTAACTGGTGGTTGTTTACATTATGCGACAGACAGCTGATGCGCGTCATATGTAGCGATCAAGTTACGCCAGCAGTCATCAACGGTACTGGGGTGATTGCCTTGAAACCAAAATGCATACTACAAAAGAAAGATGCGACAATATTCACCTATAACCACTTAGGAAGCAAATTTCACATGGAGGCGGATATTGAAGTACCTACACTTAACACGACTATCAACAATTTATTTGATCTAAGTTGGAAAAACGCACAGCTGAATATGACAGAACTGGATACATCTGCAATAAATATCAGAAACATAGATAAGCAAATAATTCAGCAGAAAGAGCAGGAAAGACTACCACAAGGGATAGATATATCGAGTCACGACATATATCTCTACTCTGTGACTTCTCTGCTGTTGGGAGGAGCTGCTTCGTTTGCTGTCTACATTTGGATTAGGAGACTATGGCATAAGAAAACTAAAAGGCCACCTACAAGACAACCTACAGGAATCGACAACAAAGTCGAAATCGAGATGCAAGAAATACGCCATTCGACACCGCCGGAGCCACTATACAGCGACGCGAGGCCGAAACAACTGTTTCACTTTGAGGAGCAGTAAAGCTTATTGTTTTTATGTGTACATGTTTAATTTTACTTACTTACTAATGTTTACTTTACTGTCTTTACTTTTTATTCTGACATTCTGGGATGTCTTACTTTTATATTTTTACTTACTTAACCTACTTTTATACGGTCTATACTTTTTTATTATTGCGTTTTGGAATTTTTACTTTAAAACGTTTTATGTACTGGATGCTCATCCCGCCTTTTCCCTCGGGAGCATGTACGGTTTACGTACATTCCGTCAGGCTGCAAACGCAGCAACCTACTTTTCTCTTTGGTATTTAAAACAATGTTTAATATGATTTTGAGTTAGTTGACGAATTACATACTTACGCGAACACCGCGGATTAGCATCCAACCCACTTTTACTTTGTTGTGATCGGTACTCTAATAAACCTTTAGTGTTACCAAATCTGTGTGTGTTTACATCAACTCGCCTAACTCCAAGTACTGACTTACCACTTCTCACTTAAAGCTACAAGTGTAAGGTACCAACTACTACGGGACCTTACAACCGATATACCGTTAAAAACTACAGAGGCTCTTAATTCCTCTCCTGAAGTCTCAATGGGTTTATTAAAGGCGAATGTGTCTGGCTGCCTGGCTGAATTTAAATTTAAACACATAAACCCTATGATAGTTATTAAAGCTTTCCGGCAAATAAAAGTCAAACTGACCGAAGATCTTTGGGGAATGTCTATCAGAGTTTGTACATCCATAGTTGAGACTATTGCACCATACTTAGCTTTAATTTTTAATTTGTGTGTATACCAAGGAGTTTTCCCTGATCTAATGAAATACAGTAAAGTCATACCTCTGTTTAAATCCGGAGATAGTAAAGATACTAATAATTATAGACCTGTATCCGTGTTGCCAGTTTTTAGCAAGGTTTTTGAAAAGGTAATGCTGAATCAAATGCTCAATCATTTTAATACCAACAGAATCTTACACGATCAACAGTATGGTTTCACCAAGGGACGTTGTACAACTGACACCGGTGTAACCTTATTAAAGCACATTTTTACTGCATGGGAAGAGTCCCAAGACGCCATAGGAATATTTTGTGACCTCTCGAAAGCATTTGATTGCGTAAATCACGACACATTACTTTTAAAACTTGAGCATTACGGACTAGGTAAACTTGCACTTAGTTTGATGAAATCTTATTTGAAGGATAGACAACAACAAGTTCAAATAAATGGTGTTAATTCACAGGGTTTAAAAGTAAAAATGGGGGTTCCGAAAGGCTCAATATTGGGTCCTTTCCTCTTTTTAGTGTATATAAACGATCTACCCTATTTATTGAAAAACCAACCTCATAATTTATGGTGTTATTCGCTGATGACACTTCCCTTATTTTTAAGATAAATAGACGGGCCCAAAATCTAGATGACGTAAATAATGCCCTACTTCAGGTCCATAACTGGTTCACAGCAAACAATTTAGTGTTAAATGGAAAAAAAAAACGAAATGCAAAAGATTTGCTTTACCAAATGTTAAAAGTAGCGATTGTGATATAGTATTGAATAAAGAGAAGCTTGAATTTGTAGATAAAACAGTTTTCCTGGGGATTACGCTTGATTCAAGGCTACAATGGGGTTCTCATTTAACATCTCTTGCGGGGCGGCTAAGTTCAGCAGCATATGCTATTAGAAAAATCCGTCAATATACTGATGTAGATACCGCTAGACTGGTCTATTTTAGTTACTTTCATAGCATACTGTCTTATGGCATTTTACTATGGGGACGGGCTGCAGACATTGAGTCTATATTTATTCTGCAAAAAAGAGCCATCAGAGCCATATATAATCTTCGTAGGCGTGATTCTCTAAGGGAACTGTTTAAGGAAATTAACATCATGACAATACATTACATACATACATTCTCAATACATCTATGAAAACATAATGTATGTAAGAAAAAATCTACATCTTTTTAATAAAAGAGGTGACAGACACAATTACAGTACTAGAAATAGAGACCAATTAGTTCAGCTAGGCTTCAGACTCGCTAAAGTAGACTCTTCTTTCATGGGGTACTGTTTGAGATGCTATAACAAAATTCCACAAAGTATTCTTGAACTGAATGAAACGAAATTTAAAACATGCATTAAACGCACACTGTGTAGGCAAGCATATTACAAGTTAGACGATTATATCGTTGATAAAAATGCTTAGCTCAATGCCGGTCCTGCTCCACAAGGACAGGGGCGCATAAATGAATAGCATTACATATCCCAATCACCTGCGCTCTTGATGATTTATTTACTGCATCAGTGAGCGGGGTACACGTGGCTGAGTTTTGGGCTAAGCATATTTAAACTTTTTGCCATCGAAACGCTAAGAAGAAGAAGCATTAAATAGTATGTTGGAGCTGCTGAAGATTGTACAACTATCTTTGCTTTGTATAAATTCAATCTCTTTAGTATTATATAGCCGCATAGCCCATATTGTGTGAGTACTATGTAATAGAAAGCTGTCATTCGCGGGAAACCTACGTCTTTTCTTGACTTGAGGAGTGTGTCATGCTCACTCAAATGTCTCGCTGATGGTGGCGCGTGTGTCGGATCAAAATGGTTGAGTTGAATGGTGCTGATACATGCGTCATGTTCGTGAACGGGCGCTGTCAGTTGTGACTGGTCATCTCTTGGTTGCCACGGCTTATTTGAATTGATTTTCTTTTTTTTTTTGAATTGTTTACTATGGACACTTTTAACGTACACATCTTGCTACATCGTTCTCACATAATGTACCATCTCAACATGAATAATGTAACCAAGAGTTTGTAAAAGTATTTTTATTTAAAAGAGTGTCCATGGAGTTTGCAGTCATGGGCAACTACAGTACTTTCACAGTTTTTATGCCTTGTGACTGGGACTGTAGCTATTTTTGTCTTTGTTTCGACAATTCAAAAGTGCCTGTAACTGGCATATTTGAAATAAATGCTTTGATTTTGATTTTGATTTTGATTAAAGTATATCAAGTATCTCGAAACCTTATGCTCTACGATTAGAACACAAACACCTTGCGACGGCGTCATGTTACAACTCGAGCACAAGTTCGAAGAAATTAAGCATTATGATAATATTGTTATGATAAATGACTCGTTTATGACTAATAAGAAACGTCGGCGACGCGGCTTGCTAGACGGAGTAGGCTACGTTGCAAATAGTTTATTTGGATTATTGGACCAACGATTTGCAGAAAAATATGAGAAGGATATTGACCTTTTAAAGCAAAATGAAAACCATTTATACAGCCTCTGGAAAAACCAAACTTCGGTCGTAGAAGCTGAATTTAATCTCATGAAAAGGATGGAGTATACTATAAACAAACACCACAAAATAATAAATCAGAAGCTTAATTATCTCCAAGATTCTTATAAAAATCTTTCTCTTCAAGTGCAAAATATAACTCTCGTCACAGACTTCATAACCTCGGCTTTCACTGCCAACATCTTGATGTATACCCTTCGACGAATGCAGGACTCAATTTTAGATACAGTAACTGATATTTATGGTGGAAAATTAGATTTTCATTTGATATCCCCGAAGCAACTCAGAACAGAGCTAAGCATAATATCAGCACAAATATCTGGAGATTTGGTAATTCCTGTCGACAACTTTAATCTTAAAGATCTTTACGGCTTGCTCAAAGTAAGAGCCAACTACTCCGGCAAATACCTAATTATAGAAATAAATATACCCCTGATTGAAAGGGATCTTTACGAGGTATTCAATCTTATCCCGGTCCCACGCATTGTGAAAGATAACATGATGATGAAGGTTGAAACTATCTCTGAATTAGCAGCCATCAACATGAGAAAGGATTCGTTTTTAACTATCACAGGCACGGATCTGCAGTCATGCTTATTACAAAACCCTGTGACTATTCTGTGTCATATTAGAAGGCCTATTCACCACATGAAAGATGATCATAGCCTTTGTGAGACGATCCCAGGAACAAGAACTTGCAAAACTAAAACTACCTCGTGCAAAAATGACTGGAGAGAGTTAACATCAGAAAACAAATAATATTATTTATGCTGCAATGAATGTAACGTCAAAATTCTGTGTGAAAATCAAGTTAAGGCAGTTAGGCTATCAGGTGCTGGTCTGTTGCGTGTTGGGGAAGGCTGTTTAGTAAAAACAGAAGATTTTATGGTGTATTCTAGCAAAAGATTGTCTAGTAAAATTAGCACGGCGACAAAGATTATCTCGCCAGAACTATCACCAATAAATCACATAATAAATATCACTATGCCAGAAATCTCGTATGAGCTTAATCCCAATAACTCAGAAAACCTCAGGCAATTTGAAGCTATTAAGAGAAGTCTTGAGATCATGAAGAGTGAACCTTTGAGCACCAATATCTCCTACCACGACATCCACCAGTATACTGCTATATATTTCATCATATCGGGAATATTGCTAGTGGTGGCAGCTTACTGTTTAAAATGTTGGTGGCAAAGGCAACGTAAAGGAAATCGTTCCACCTCTACAGCAGAGCGGTCGACGACAGCATCGGCGGCGACTGCGTTGCCACTTCCACGCACGGTTACAGAAAGTGTTGTGATTGAGTGTAGTGAAATTAGGGAACATGGGCAATCTAGTAGTAAATCAGTGAAAAGTGATCCTAAGCGACTAGCGTTATGTAGTGAGTGCTTACAAAAAAAGGAAGATAGAGGTTCTTCACCGATCTTTCGCGTGTTTTCTCTTCCTGATTTACACTGTAGCGATTCTGTTTAATTTGTAACGTTACTTTTATCTCATCTTTTAACATAACTAACCCTACATTACTATGTATTTAGTATTAGTTGAACATTGTTTTCACCTTGTTAATATTAATTTCAGTACCCATTTCACTATAACTCCTTACTAACCTCATCTTTTCTCCCTCGGGAGCATGTTCGGGTCAATCACCGAACAATAATCAACATGTCAGCATAATTGCGCTCCGCGCTCTATGCCTTGTATATTTTATGTATTACCTATAAGTAAAAGAGTCAGTACGTCTCGGACAGTATATCGGGCGCGACTCAATCTCATCTCGTTCACCTCATTAGTTTGAATCGTTATCCTGCATTACTGAAATATAGTTATCTTTATAATCTTTAATCTTAGTTTATCTCGAACTCACCCCAACCCCGAACAAGCACGGTGTTCTTGGGCTTAACTTTAAACGCTAAGCTTCAGTGGGGCCTACATGTACATACAACATTATTTTTAGTATATGCGAAACCTGATTATATGTAGTTTGTTCAGAATAAGTAACTGAATCGATTCTTATAATTTTTAAACCATGTTATATTTTTCCCAAAAATATTTAAAAACGGCTAGAAGTTGGATACCGAGGGACACTAAATACCTATCGCAATCATTTAGGTACCTACTGCCAAATTATTATTATCAATGAGCTCAAGACGATGCAACAGAACAAGCTTATAAATGTTTAATATTTCATAATACAGTTTTGAAATTTTGTACATAGATTCTTTACATAAAAATACTAGACACGTGTTTCAGGTTTCGCATTTACTAAAACTAATGTTGTAGATAAATTGTCGAAGAAACTAAGCTGCGCAGCATACGCAGTTAGAAATATTCGTAATTTAACCGATGTAGAGACAGCTTGATTAGTTTACTTCAGCTATTTTCATAGCGTAATATCGTACGGCATTCTGTTGTGGGGGAATGCCGCCGATATTCAGACCATATTTGTTTTGTAGAAAAGGGCAGTCTATTAATTTATCAGTTGAGTCCGAGACACTCTCTCAGAGAAAAGTTTAAGGAGATTAATGTGACTGTTTCTTCTCAATATATTTATGTAAACCTTTTGTATGCTCACAAAAATATAAAGCTGTTTAAGAAATATAGTGATATTCACAATATAAATACAAGGAATATACATAAATTTATTGTACCCACAACAAGGCTCAAGAAAATAGGTGGATCATTTAGATGCCAATGTATACGCTTTTACAATAAACTACCAAGCCACATTCAAGAAATATGCCTTAATAAATTCAAATCTTTAAGTCGCCGCAAGAGCGTCTATCTGCTAAGAATATTAGTTAATTTAATTAATAACCAACTTATAATGTCTCATCCATCATAATATTGATCGTGCTATCTGTGGGTTGCAAGTACAATTACAATGATCTGTATCGATTGACAGAAGAGATAAGCGCCATCTAATGGTCTCTGTATTAACTAGTGCTGAGATAGTTCGTGATAAGATCTTCTGAAGATTAATTTATAAAACTAAAGTCTTTAGCTAGAACTATAGTTAAAATTAAGATAAGCAAATATTTGACAATTGGTATTTTAACAATGCTCATGTAACACTAAGATTTGTTTTGAGGCAACATTACACAATATTGTGGAAAATGGCGCCGAATACGATTTTAATGATCAATAACTCAATTTATAATTTGAAACTACAACTAAATCAGTTTCTGTAACTAATTACAAACTAAAAAGTAACAAGATTATTTTACAGAGCAAAGTATTAGTGAAAGACCTGTTTGTATTAAATCCTTTGATCTGCCAGAAATGGTTTTAAGCAAGATCTCATTGTTGTAAAAAACTAATGAAACCACTAAATAGTTTTAACTCAATAACGCCTTTGCATTTATGAATATTGGCATTGTTTAATTATTAGAGTAATTAATTGTGAAGTATTCTAGTATTGTTTGTAAGTGTTAATGAACTTACTATGTAATAAATTACTGTACTGGGTGTGTGGCACTTCCGCCCAGACAGAGAACACGCGTAGGTACAACGAGAAGTCGAGTTAGTTAGCTCGCGATTAGAAAACAATTGAAGTATGTAATTGAAAGTGGTTTTTGAAGTGAACAATATTACTTTGTGTAATGAATATTAATTTGTGTGAGTGGAAATCCCAAGAACAAGATAGTAAATGGACCGTTGTGCAAAGAAAAAGGCTTCAGAATCGTTTTGTGGGAAATACTGGAAAAGCTACAGTTGTTGCTGGTTCAAAGTTCAAGGCGGCTGACAGTAAGGTACCTCTTTATATTTATAATGTGTCGAAGGACACGTCCGTGTGTGACATCATAACCTATGTTAAAAGCAAGACTAACATTGATGTACGCTTAGAGAAAATGAACATGAAATCAATGAAAGATTATGATGCTTATAAGGTGTATGTTCCTAAGTGTGAACTAGATACTTTTTTGACTGACTACTTTTGGCCAGAGGGAGTAATATATCGCCCTTTTGTAGAATTTGGTCGAAGTACCGCTTCCGTGAAAAATGATAACTATCGGGATATGGCTAATTTAAAACACACACAAAATATTAATGGTTGACAAAAATACACTTATTAGCTTTAATTGTAAAAGTGTCAAAAGATCAGTTGAATGTGTGAAAAAACTTTGCCGATCGGCGGACATAGTGGCACTGCAGGAGACCTGGCTGCTTCCTCACGCTTTTTCTTACACGGAGAAGTCCGCTGTGGATACGTCTGAAGGAATCCTAACTGGGAGGCCATACGGAGGAGTAGCTCTGCTGTGGAGAAAATCTGCGTTCCCGTTTGTGTCTGTTATACAGTGTCGTAGTGTGCGTCAAGCGGCGATTAAGGTAAAACTTGACCATGAGCCCTCAATTATAGTGTTTTCGGTATACATGCCTACAAACAAAAATGAAAACCTGCCATTGTTTTCTGAGTGCCTTGGGGAAATATGGGCTAGTCACTTATATCTGTACATTAACCTAGGATGTTGTAATTTTTATTGTAGGTTCCTACTAATATAATAAAACGATTTGCAAAATT
The DNA here is from genome assembly GCA_963082995.1 of Noctua comes. NCBI lineage: Eukaryota > Metazoa > Arthropoda > Insecta > Lepidoptera > Noctuidae > Noctua > Noctua comes. The sequence continues at coordinate 5,303,989 of OY720293.1, forward strand.
TCAACCGAGTTTCGGAGATATTAATTGTAGAATTATTGATGGCATTGTATTGAAAACGACGATATTTCACACCACAGACTATTTTGGTTCACACCACATACTATTTTGGCATAGAATATAACGTACGTGTGGAATGTGCAGTGAGCAAAGCACACAATGCTATTACAAAAAAAAACTGACACTATAGAATTGGTCAAATGTGCGTGTAATTTAAAAGTAAAGTAAATGTAGCCTTACAACGAACTTGAATTCAGAACCGAATTTGTCAACCCCGACACGCCGTGGTCTTGGTATGTCCTACCCCTAGAGTGTTTTTTAGAGCCCGGAGGCGCGGAGGGAGGGCAGCCCCAGCCTGCCGTGACAAAGGCGCAGGCATCGCGCGACCCGTAGCGACCGAGGCTGGTCGCCACCGGAGGTGGCGACCAACAAGCCGAAGGTGCGGAGGGGAGCGTGATCGCCTATGACTTTGTTACGCAAAGGCGAAGGGGCTGCTATTCCCGCAGCGCCGGAGATAAGGCAGAAGTACTGGTTCTTACTCCCGTACCCTTTCCTCCCTGAAAAATAGGGACAGAAAAAGTAAGGTTACAATTTAACAAAAAAAAAATGGTAACTCCGACCGAAACTACAGGGCGGGGGTACTCCTCTCCCCCTCCGCCCCCATCAGCAGGTGTCCCGTATGTATAAAATTACTGATTTTAAAGCTTGTATTAGTATAACTCAAAAATAAATATATCCCTTTTAAAAATCATTAAAAAAAAACTATGCATTTCCGACGAATTTCCCCCCCCCCTCGGGGGGTTCCTATGACCCTCCCCTTCCTTCCCTCCCCTCCCCCTCCCCCTACCTACATGTACTTATATAAGTGACCTTCCGATCATTATCCTATAACAGTTCAATGTAATTTTAATGTTATTTTGCCTAAACGGATTAATCTTGGTCATGCTTGTGGTAGGGTAAAATGGGGGGAAAGGGATCAAACTCAGATAGAAAAATATTATGATTATTGTAATTTAAATCTTAGAGAGTTGGATTTTCCATCGGAATTTGTTAATTGTGCAGATACATTATGTAATAGTCAGGACCATAAGTTGTTATTAAACAAAATATACCTTAACATCGTTATTATATTATCTAAGGGCGCGGAACTCAGTTATAACTAAAGTACAATACATATGTACCTGGCTGGAACAAATATGTGAGTAGTGCACACAGGGAGGCTCGACTTTGTTTCCAGATGTGGTTTTTACAGGGTAAACCTAAATCCGGGCATACTTATGATAAAATGTGTGAGTCTAGAAAATTATTTAAATCAAAATTAAAATACTGTCAAAACAATAAGGGTCAGATCAGGATGGACATTATTGCAAAACATCACACTGACAAGAAATTTAATAAATTTTGGAAGTCAACCAATAAATTAAACCGAAAGTCAAGCCTTCCGGTGAGTGTAGGTGAAGCTCATGATCCACACGATATTGCTAGCCTCTTTCAACGCCATTTTAAAGTGGAGTCTCCGCTTGGACCGGCGGCGCAAGTGCTCGATACTGAGTGTCAGAGTGGGAACGTTAGTGTTAGGTTCACAGCCAAGGATCTGGCTGATACTATTAAGAATATGGTAAGAGGTAAGTCTCCAGGTCATGATGACCTTAGCATCGAGCACTTGAAGCACGCTGGTGTACATCTGCCAAGGGTACTGGCCATGCTGTTTAATCTGTGCATCAGCCATAATTACTTACCTGATGATCTCATGTACACGGTGGTTGTTCCGATCGTTAAAAACAAAACTGGTGATGTCTCGGATGTATCTAACTATAGGCCTATCTCGCTCGCTACTGTCATAGCCAAGGTGCTGGACAGGCTGCTTGACAAACAGCTGGAGAAGCATCTTCATATACATGATGCGCAGTTTGGCTTCATGCCTGGTTTGTCGACTGAGAGTGCTATCCTCTGTCTCAAGCAGACTGTACAGTACTATACAGCTAGAAATACTCCTGTGTACGCTTGTTACCTAGACCTCTCGAAAGCGTTCGATTTAGTAAATTACGACATGCTGTGGCATAAGCTGCACAGTGAGACACAGGTATAGTGTCGGTGTTTAGGTACTGGTACGGTCACCAACGGAACAGTGTGAGATGGGCGGGAGTGTATTCCGACGTGTACGGGTTGAATTGCGGTGTGAGGCAGGGGGGTTAACCTCGCCCCGCCTATTCAACCTGTACATGAACCGGCTGATCGGCGAGCTCAGCAGTGCTAATGCGGGTTGCTCAATAGGCGGAGTACCTAATAACGTTAGTTACGCGGATAATATGGTGCTGCTGAGCCCGTCGGTCGGGGGGTTGCGGAAACTCTTGAACATTTGTGAGACATATGCTGAGGCTCATGTGCTCAGGTACAACCCTAAGAAGATTGAGTACATGATTTTTAAGGCCGGTACCAAATGTCCCTCTTTTAAACCCCAGATCACTCTTTGCGGTGCTAATCTTAATAAGGTTAACCGTTTTAAGTACCTGGGTCACTGGGTCACAGACAACTTGTCTGACAACGAGGACATCGAGCGGGAACGTAGGGCGCTGTCTGTTCGCTGTAACATGTTGGCACGTAGGTTCGCACGCTGAACTGAACAAGTAAAGGTGACTTTATTTAAAGCCTATTGTCAGTCTTTTTATACGTGCAGCCTATGGGCCAACTATACGCGGCGAGCATACGGCGCTCTGCGCGTCCAGTACAACAATGCGTTTAGGGTTCTGCTGGGGCTGCCGCGGTTTTGCAGCGCTTCGGTGATGTTCGCGCGGGCGCAAACTGATGATTTTCATGCTATTATTAGAAAGCGGAGCGCCTCGCTACTAAGTCGCTTACGGCGCAGCACCAACAGTATCCTGAGCGTGTTGTCCGAGCGTTGGGACTCGCCGGTGTTGGAGAGGTGGATGCATCTACATGCCAGTTCCACACCATTTATTAAGTGATTATTGGTGTATTTATGAATGTAATACTTATTTAATTTTAATTGACAGACATTTTTTGACATTTATTGACATACGTAATGAATATTAATAACTAAATTTAATAATTTAATTGACAGACATTTTCTAAATCTTGACAATGTATTTTTTTGACATTAATGAATTTAATTTTAATAACTAAGTATTACTGTATTGTAATCTAATGTATTCTAATATTTCTTGTAATTTGTATTTGTAATCGAATTTTATTCTTATGGGAAATTTCCTGAAATAAATGATTATTATTATTATTATTATTAAATGAGAACTGTAACACGAATTAAAAGAGTGTGTAAGGAGTTTCTTAGCCCGTTCTTCTCCTTATGAACAATCATGTTTGCGAACGGGTGGCTCAACTTGTAAATCTTCTATCTATCTATACATATACACACAATAATTGAAGGGGGTGTCCAACTATGAGCTTGGTCATGGTTGGGTATATATTTTTACGATAGCCATTATAATTGTAAATGAATAATTTCTTTTTAATGTAATTTTACTGTTTATGTTGTTTAATTCTGTTTTAGCATGGTATTGGACTTGGTCTGTAATGTTGCTATGGTTGGTGGTAAATAAATAAATAAATAATAAATAATATAAAATTCAAAGTCCTGACTGACTGACTGACTGACTGACTGACTGACTGACTGACTGACTGACTGACTGATATATCAACGCACAGCCCAAACCGCTGGTCCTAAAGACATAAAATTTGGAAGGTGTATTCTTTGTGAAGAGTAGGTATCCACTAAGAAAGGGTTTTTCGAAATTCCACCCCTAAGAGGGTGAAATGGGGTGTTCAATTTTCTGTGAAACTTTTTATTCTCGGAGTCGATTGACTTGAAAATTGGTGTACACACTCTTCAACTAAACTTATGAGACATGTGTATCACAGTTTTTTTTAAATCATCCCCCAACAGAGTCAAATGGGGCTTCGAAGCTCACGTAGACGGGCGCATGGCGTGTTGCGCGGGGCATGCGGGGCGCCGGAGTATTTACCTATTAGTAACTAGGTAGGATTTTTCTGAGGTAGACGTGTCTGTAAATATATGTGAAATTCCGATTTTGGCGTTGGCTCGTGATACGCGACATTGATATTAAATATTATGTAAAAGTATTATGTCTATAAATAAATTCCTAATGAATCATTTGATTGTTGTCACTGGTGTCCAATCTCAAACCAAGTTATCAATATTTCACATAATTATGTAATCTAACTAGCTTATGCCCGCGGCTTCGTCCGCGTGGAGTTAGGGAATAGCCCACGGGATCTTACTTCTGGGATAATAAGTAATCTACGTATCTATCTATAATACATACTTACATAGATTTACATGTTCTTGCTTATAACTTGCAAATATTAGTTTAAAGTTATATCAATTAAATTAGATACGTGAAATATTGATACCTTGGTTTGAGATTGGACATCGGATTTACTGGATTTTATCTGAAGAGTATGTACACAAATTTTCAAGTCAATCGACTCCGAGAATAAAAAGTTTCTCATAAAATTCAAAATCCCATTTCACCCTATTAGGGGTGGAATTTCAAAAAACCCTTTCTTAGTGGATACCTACTCTCCACAAAGAGTACATTCTCCAATTTTAATGTCTCTAGAACCAGCGGTTTGGGCTGTGCGTTGATGTATCAGTCAGCCAGTCAGGACATTGAATTTTAAATTGGGGGATGATTTGGAAAAACTGTGATACCTACACGTATCTCATCATTTTAACTGAAGTATATATGTAGACACATTTTCAAGTCAATCGACTCCGAGAATAAAAAGTTTCTCATAAAATTCAAAATCCCATTTCACCCTATTAGGGGTGGAATTTCAAAAAATTCTTTCTTAGTGGATACCTACTCTCCACAAAGAGTATATTCTCCAATTTTAATGTCTCTAGAACCAGCGGTTTGGGCTGTGCGTTGATGTATCAGTCAGCCAGTCAGGACATTGAATTTTAAATTGGGGGATGATTTTGGAAAAACTGTGATACACATATCTCATCATTTTAACTGAAGTATATGTAGCCACATTTTCAAGTCAATCGACTTCGAGAGAGTTTCACAGAAAATTCAACACCCCATTTCACCCTCTTAGGGGTGGAATTTCGAAAAACCCTTTCTTAGTGGATACCTACTCTCCACAAACAGTACATTCTCCAAATTTATGTCTCTAGGACCAGCGGTTTGGGCTGTGCGTTGATGTATCAGTCAGCCAGTCAGGACATTGAATTTTAAATTGGGGGATGATTTTGGAAAAACTGTGATACACGTATCTCATCATTTTAACTGAAGTATATGTAGACACATTTACTAGTCAATCGACCTCGAGAGAGATTCACAGAAAATTCAACACCCCATTTCACCCTCTTAGAGGTAGAATTTCAAAAAACCCTTTCTCAGTGGATACCTACTCTCCACAAAGAGTACATTCTCCAAATTTCATGTCTCTAGAACCAGCGGTTTGGGCTGTGCGTTGATGTATCAGTCAGCCAGTCAGGACATTGAATTTTAAATTGGGGGATGATTTTGGAAAAAATGTGATACACATATCTCATCATTTTAACTGAAGTATATGTAGACACATTTTCAAGTCAATCGACTCAGAGAATAAAAAGTTTCATAGAAAATTCAACACCCCATTTCACCCTTTTAGGGGTGGAATTTCGAAAAACCCTTTCTTAGTGGATACCTTCTCTTCACAAAGAGTACACTGTCCAAATTTCATGTCTCTAGGACCTGTGGTTTGGGGTGTGCGTTGATATATAAGTCAGTCAGTCAGTCAGTCAGGACTTTGAATTTTATATGTATAGATAGATAGATTGATATTACTATGAATTAATATTTGCAAGTTATAAGCATGTACACTAACACACTACACTAACTATTCTTTCATTATCATCATCATTATTTCAGCCGAAAAACGCCCCCCCCTCCCCCCCAAACTATTATTTATTGGCTATTCAACTTTAAATGTAAATACTAATATTACACGTATAAATGCGAAAGTTTGAATGGATGGTTCTTTGTTACTCAATCACGCCAGAACGGCTGAACAGATCTGGGGGCTACTCTCTTTCTCCGAAACGAAACTTCGGAAACGAACGAAATTTAAACGAAGTTTCGTTAGTGATCCTACTCTATTTCATTTTCGGACGCGCACAAGAAGTTCGAAACCATAGACAAGTTTCGTGAACGAATGAAATCTTTAATATTGTGTGGGTCTTTTTTGATATAATTTAAATTAAGTTACGGTTTTTACTTTAACTTATAATTAATTAACTATTTTGCTTTATTTTTACATTTTACATTTAAAATGTGATTTATTGAATATTTCTTGTAATATTCATGCAGAAAATATAAATATTTAGATAAAAATTCTATTTTCGACGACATTCACCGCGACACTATAAAACACCCTTTCACTGTCATTGTTAACCGACACCGACTAATTTGAAGAGTACTATTTCATGCCAACAATGGGTAGTAACGTAAGACGACCAAAAATGTCTGTTTATTCACAATCTAATCATAACATGTCAACTTACGATTATTTGTTTGAATACTTTGAAAAGTTTTCTAAATTGTTTCTCAAGTGTTGTGTTAAATAAATCATGTTTCCAAGTGCGTTTTTACATACTTCGCAATCGCGATACACACTTAAGAAAGTTTCAAATCATATCGTCGTAGTCTGCTATTTGTATTTTGGGTCTCCACAAGTTTAGATTTAAAAACTTTGTAAGTAAATATCATATTATACATACATAATATTAGATTTTTCACTAACACTAAATATCGCCTCTTCTAATAATAACCATATAAACATCTTTTCAGTTTAAAATGGCTCTACATACGGGTTCGGCTACTCCCGAATACTTTGGCTACTCGAATACTTGCCGACTGAATCCGTAATTTCCTACAAACTCTTAAGTCGGGAATTTCGCTAATATTTAGTTGATTGCGCAGGCGGCGTCGGTTCCTTCTACACTCTATACGTTCTTCACGTAAAGCAGCTTCGATTAAAAGCATTATTGTAGCCATTGCCAATAATTTTCTCATAATATTTACAAAACTAAACGTAAAACGAAAATCAAAAGGTAACACATTTTGTTTCGTTAAATTTGAGGTTAAAATTCCGAACAATCGTCTGTCAAATTCAAATATTCGTTCGTAATATTTCGAATTAGAGTAGGTTTAGAGAATCTAAACGTCAAACAATTTTCGGTCGTACGAAATTTCGGAACGAAATTGAACCGTGGTAGGAAATACGCGAAATTTCGATCGAAACTTCGTTTTTCGTTGAATAAGAGTAGACCTCCTGGATAAAACTTGGCACAGAGATGGATTATAGTCTGGTATAGTAGATACATAGATTACTTATTATCCTAGAAGTAAGATCCTGTGGTCAATTCCCGAACACCACGCGAGCGAAGCCGCGGGCATAAGCTAGTGGTTTAATAGAAATAAACGTTTGAAGTTTGAGCCAAGTATTGTGTGTGATTTAAACTACCCAACTACCTATCTACCAACAGAGTCATGTCACGCGAAAACAATATGGCGGAATGGCGGATGGCGTCGATATTTGGGATTAGTGTTCCTCGTAATCCATTCTCTGTCCTAACATCAGAAGAGGTGATAGCTCTTGCGCGCTGCTAATACATGCCGGACATCCGAAGACTTACCTACATGGAACTGCGAAACCTACTTGCATAGCCATGGCCGAGGGTGTGCCTTAAGACTTGATATGAAATCGTAAACATGATGCTTTCCAAGAGCGAGCGACTTGGCTGCCACGGCCAATGTACGGTGTTAAGAGGCAATCGACAGGAAAATACTGAACACTATGATAGTCAAAGAGTTGGCTGCATTTTTATCCAAGTGGCTGTGTGTTGTTGTATTGTCCTCGATGATTCAGAAAACTATTGTAGTCTCGGCTTTAGTCTGCGACGTCACATAAAGTTTAAAGATAAAAAACTTATTTCCGAACGCAACCTTACTGTGTCGCCATCTGCCTCTGTAAACTATCTTCATTCGGATTTTATGTCAAGTAACGGCGTCACCTTTTTCCGATTAATTTTGATTTTCTTTTAGTTAAAATTGTCTTAATACCGTTAAAATGGGGAAAAGAAAGTCGGAGTCGAAAAAATCGAAGTTATTGAAGAAATTAAAGAGACTCGAAAAGCGTATGAAACATTTAAGCTCTGATTCGAGTGATGAAGGTAAGAAAAGAAGATGGCTTCACTTTGTTTCCATAGTTCTTTTTTTGGCTTCTCTAGACTGTTATTATGTGCAAATTATTGCTAAACATTTTATGTGTTTTTTGAGTTCTTTTGTGTCTTGCGTTTTGCACGGGTTTTTTTGTAACTGCGTACCTGCCACGTGGGCGCTAAAACGGAATGCAGTGATTCAAAATGGCTACCTTTATTGTAAGCTACTAGCATGACCTAGGGCGCTCTGTTGGAACTGGGAACGGAACCATGAAATCCAAAAATGGATAAATTGTGAACGACTTGCCTGGCCTTTGGGACGTCCTGCGGGGGCGTACGTGGTCTACAATGGCTGTGTCGTGAACTTAGCAACTTGGGGGGTGTTCTTTAGGAACACACGTGGTTGACTATTTTATTAAAACCTTCAAGGGAAGTTCTGCGGGAACTTACATGGTTTTTAAGTGTAATGTTGTTTTTATACAACATGCATTATGTTTTATTTCTAGAAGTTGAAGTAACACCTGTAAGGAGGTCACCTAGCATGAGTGAAGACAGAGAAAATGTCCCTCCACAGTCACTAGAAAATGTCCTCCCATTGTTGGTTGAGCAACCAGATGCAGCCCTGGAAAACGCAGAGCTGATTGAAGAAGAGGTACCACAGGAAGAATTAAATAATGAAGTACTTGAAATATTAGGTGTGGATCCACAGCCAGAAAAAGTAGGAGAGGAATTACATAAACAGATAGCTCAAAGGTGGAATATGATACTCAAAAAAGGATTAACTAAAGAAGAAAAAGATAAGATCCAGGATGAAAACCCATCATTTTCTAATTTAAAACAAATGTTACCACCTTTATGTAATCCGGAGGTCAGCGCTGCAGTGAATGACGTATCAAAAAGGCGAGACCAATTGATACAAAAAAGACAGAAACAAATTTCAACAGCCCTGGCATGTTTGGGCTCAGGCCTTCAAATGTGCATAAAGGATGGTCAGGGACGGAAGATAGACATCATTAAAAAGCTGAATGATGCTTCAATTTTGTTATGTGATGCAATACATTTAGATACAAGGGCACGTAGATCGCTCTTATTGTCAGTAATCAACAAAGACATGAAAGATTTTCTGTTGCAATCAGAGGCAGAAACACATCTATTTGGTGAAGACCTTGCTGAGAAAATAAGAACAGCAAAATCAGTCAAAAGATCTGGTCAAGAATTGAAGATTGCTGAAGCAAAAAAGTTCACTCCTAGACAGAGCACATGGGTGCCCAGAACAAATGCTCCTAAAACAAGTAATAATACTTTAAACTGGCGGGGCCCTCCTCGGGCAGAAGTGAAGAGGAGGGGGGGGCCATCACCAAGAGCACCAGCAGCAAACAGAACGTGGGAGGCCAGGAGAAATCATCCCCGGCGCAAATAAACTCACAGGTGGGCAGACTAAAATATAATTTATGTGATTGGAAACTAATCACTAGCGATCCAGTTATTCTTAATTGGGTTGTAGGATATTCAATCCCTTTTCATACAAAACCACACCAGAGTTGTATTCCTCTAAATGATAAATTTTCAAAACTTGAATCTATTCAGATAAAATCTGAAATAAATAAATTAATTGCTCTTAAAGCAATTGAAGTTTGTTATCCAGTACAAAATCAGTTTTGCTCACCAATTTTCCTTGTTAAGAAGCCAAATGGAACTTTCCGTTTTATCTTAAATTTAAAGAAACTAAATACTTTTGTTAAAACTGAACATTTCAAGTTGGAAGATTACCGAACAGTATGCAAACTTCTACAGAAAAATGATTTTCTTGTTACATTGGATCTTAAAGATGCTTATTACATGATAAATATTAACAAGGATAGTAAGAAATATTTAAGATTTATTTTTCAAGGAAAATGCTATCAATTCAATGGTTTATGTACTGCCCCATTAACATTTACAAAACTCATGAAACCTGTAATAGCCTCTTTAAGAAAGAGAGGCCTTATTTCAGTTATATATTTAGATGATTTTCTTTGTATAGGAAATAGCTATATACAATGTTTAGGAAACATGCAATCAACTGTAAATTTATTAGAAAACTTGGGATTTATAATTAACAAAGAGAAATGTGATTTTATACCTAGACAAAACTGTAAATTTCTAGGCTTACTTTTCAATACTGTTGACATGACTCTCAACATCACTGAAGAGAAAAGAAATAACTGTTCTAAGTTAATAAAAGAATTAATTGACAAAAGTCAAATTAAAGTGTGGTAGACGCCCACGGCGCCGGACGTCGGCAGACGATCTCCGGCCACCGTAGGCGCGGGCATGCGGGCGGCGAGTAATGGGCGACTCGCTGTCCGACCATGAACCATGCCCGGGTCGACGGCGCGTTGTGTTCCACGCGCGCCTCAAAGAGTGTCAGCATAATGACGGGGCCCCCCTCTAGAGGGCCAAAGCCTGCCGGGGTCGCGGGACTCATAGAATTACCGTGACCCTGGAACATAAAGGGCTACTGAAGGACACCGTGGATTTTAGTCAGTACAAGTCTGACAGTCCCTCCCACTCTGCCCTGGGTGGGAGGACTCATTTGATGATTTTACCACGATAAAAAAAAAAAAAAAAAAAAAAAAAAGTCAAATTAAAGTTAGATTTTTAGCTCAGGTTATTGGAACTTTAATATCTGTTTGTCCAGCCATTAAGTATGGGATTCTATAAAGAACTTGAGCGGCATAAATACCTCGTTCTAAGAGATAACAATGATAATTATGATATAAACACTAAATTGAATATTAAATGCATACAGGATCTCAAGTGGTGGTCTATAAACATAGCCAGTTCAAACAATCCCATTAGAAAAAATTCTTTTGAGTTAGAAATATTTACAGATGCTTCCTCCACAGGGTGGGGAGTATCTTGTGGTTCTCAGACTGCTAGTGGACGATGGACTGTGGAAGAAGCTCAGCTTCACATCAATTCGTTGGAATTAATGGCTGCCTTTTTTGGATTAAAGTGTTTTGCTAGTAATTTAAGCAATATTGAAATTTTGTTAAGAGTTGATAATATAACCGCAGTATCATACATAAATAGATTAGGAGGAGTTCAATATCCTCACTTGCATAAAATTTCTAAAAATATTTGGCAATGGTGTGAATCTAGAAATTTATGGATTTTCGCTACTTACATAAATACCAAAGATAATGTGATAGCAGACTTTGAATCTAGAAGGGAACTCGATAGTACAGAATGGGAACTTAGTGATTTAAATTATCAAAAGATTTTATCTTTATTTGGTGAACCTTCAATTGATTTATTTGCATCACGGACCAACACAAAGTGTCACATTTATGTATCATGGCACCCTGATCCAGGGGCTGTAGCAGTGGATGCATTCACCTTGCATTGGTCTCAATATCATTTATTCTATGCTTTCCCACCATTTTCTATGGTTCTTAAAACTATAGAAAAGATAATTTCAGATAAAGCAATTGGTATTATAGTAGTTCCCCATTGGGTTACTCAACCATGGTTCCCATTATTTAATAGATTGTTGATACAGGAACCTGTTATTTTTCAACCTTCTAAAGATCTCCTCACTTTGCATAATTCCAGATTGTTACACCCACTTCACAAGAAACTGGAATTGATGGCAGGAGTATTATCAGGAAAACATTTATAGATTTTGGAATTAGTAATGAAGCTGTTGATATTATGATGAATTCAATAACTAAAAGTACACTGAATCAATATTCGCCTGCAATTGTATCATGGGCAAAATATTGTTATTCAAATAATATAAGCATTACCAAGCCAAGCATCACTGAAGTTATTCAATATCTCACTTTGAGGTTTAATGAAGGTTTTTCCTATGGGAGTTTGAATTCTTTTAGATCAGCTCTATCTCTTATTATAGGACCACAAATAGGTACAGATGATAAGATCAAAAGACTTTTCAGAGGCTTTTTTAAGTTAAGACCTCCAAAACCCAAATACTCGTATAATAATACTTGGGATGTTTCAGTTTTATTAGATTACATTGAAAATAATTACATTCAACAAAGTGATTTACAAATTGTTACCAAGAAAGCTGTAACTTTATTACTGTTAGCCACAGGTCAAAGGGCGCAAACAATCTCTCTAATTAATATTAATAATATAATGATTAAACAAGACTGTATTACAATTAGAATTGATAAGTTGATTAAAACTTCAGGGCCAAACAGATGCCAACCTTTTTTAACTGTCCCTTTCTTTCACTCTAGAATAGAAGTATGCCCAGCTACAGCTGTGGTTAATTATTTAAAATTAACAGAAGGTCTACGGGACTGTACTAACTTATTCATATCTACAAAGAAGCCATATAAAGCTGTGAGCTCCAGTACAATCAGCCGTTGGGTCAAAAAAGCTATGGAAGAGAGTGGAATTGACATTAGCACATTCTCAGCACACAGTACCCGCCATGCAACAACATCAGCAGCCTTCAGCAAGGGGGTTAATATAGACGATATTAGACGAGCAGCTGGTTGGACTGGAGAGTCAACAACTTTTGCTAAATTTTATAATAGACTTATAGTAAATAATAGAAGCTTCTCTGAAGTAATTTTTAGTAATACTGAAAATGATTGAACCTTAATTGTAAAAATGCTGCCTTAGTTAGTAAACTAACTAAAGTGGTCTTTATGAAACTTTTAATAATGAATAATTTGTCATTTTATTTTTAAATAAATGTTTATTGATTTTACAACTGGTCTTTAAACATCTACAATAGTTTTCTGAATCATCGAGGACAATACAACAACAAGTATAATTGAATAGTCAAACGAACTTACCTGTAAGTGAAGTTCGACGGTAATTATGCTTGTTGTTGTATTGTCCGAAGATGATTAGTCCCACCCGACCCAGACTTTCCATGGTATATAGTTATATGAGCATGGACCCTATGTTGTAAAACAAATAAATCGCTATGAACTTAATGAAGATAGTTTACAGAGGCAGATGGCGACACAGTAAGGTTGCGTTCGGAAATAAGTTTTTTATCTTTAAACTTTATGTGACGTCGCAGACTAAAGCCGAGACTACAATAGTTTTCTGAATCATCTTCGGACAATACAACAACAAGCATAATTACCGTCGAACTTCACTTACAGGTAAGTTCGTTTGACTATTCAAATATTATGGCTTAGTGCAACTTGAACACACATAACCCAAGTCAGACCCTAAGAACACATTATGAAAATGCAATTTACATCTCTAAACAAACAATGAAGTTGTATGTGGCGGGCAACTTAATAGTGCACTCAAAATGACTAACATAAACAGCACAGAATGACCGAACAGCAGAATAAAGATTGGACACCGGGAAAGCATAACAATAAATAAACCTGCTGATGGATACCCACATCAATCCCGGGAAGTATTTTGTTTTTATAAATTTTAGTATTTTGTTACTGTAGATATTTACAGTTAACAATATTTTAACTTGTCACATCACACACTGGCTAGGTTAATGCTACCTTTACCTTGACACCTGTGGATGTGAAATAGTAAGTAACACAACAGCTTTAATCGGTCCGTTTAATTCACTCACTAAGCGCTCAATGTAATTATTGAAATATAACCAGTAATTATGTGTTAGAAACTGAACTCATGAATCAGATTTAACTTTTTAATTACTTGCATCAACAAATTAATTAACTAAGTTGGATCAACAAATTTTAAATCTTGTATTTGATTTTTCATTTGTAGTGACATTCAATAGAGAATATTTTTATTTGAACTTAGTCACATTTCACATTTACACTAAGTTTATGTCTCACAATCAGATATTGTTTGCATTAAGTGCAACATTTAGGGCTTTTCAGTGAATTATGCAAACTTGAAAACATTTGTATTGGCCAACATGTTGCAAGACTAATACAAAAACACTTTGTTATGAAACTGATTTGTAAAAAAAGTCAAATAATGATATGTCAAACAAATTTTAGTTCAACAAGTTGTGACAATGAAAGCTTAGTGCAATAAATCAACAGAAAGCAAAGCTTTCAATATGTTAAAACATGAATGTTTTGTCGGTGTAATTAAACAACCAATACTTTTTAAAGTAGTTCTGATCAGTTTAATAATTAACTTAATTTAAGTAAATAATTAGTTAAAAACAATTGATCACCTAATTTATAACTTGTCACTCCAACTAATTTAAACACTAGTAAGACTGCTTTGTTGGTCCAGTGGTCATGAGCCTTATTATTAAAGCATGAGGGCCTGGATTCGATTCCCAGGTCTGGCAAAGTGTTATTGGGTTTTTCCATCAGGAATTGCTCAGTAGCATCCCAGACAATCATATTAATTTTTTATTTTTATTTATTTTATTTAAGTAACATGGGAGACTTACAGCTAAAACAAACAGATCAAGGACAGTACAATAGTTTGAAAGCCAATTACAGGTCTCCACTTATAAAATACAGAGAGAAAAAAAAAGTAGATTCTACGGACGTTCACACCAAGTTACTAAATACTACAGCATAATTACTATGTTGCTCACACTGCATAACAACCATCATAACAAAATTAACTACAAAAAGAAGCTTCGACTTAAGCACTTCCTGGCTGATGACACACTAGTTTGGAATGGATCAATATCATACTGTTTACAAAGCTTGTTTAAATTTCTGCTTGCACGCACAATGTACGAATTCTGCCTATAATTAGTTGAAGCAAATGGCACACACAGCGGTGGATTGTATCGTTTAGACTTAAAGGGAATGTTGAAATAAAATTTTGACAAAATATCGCTACAGTTTATGGTGTTGTTAATGGCAAATAGCAATATCGGTAAACAAGAGGCTCAGGCATGACTGGCAAAGTGTGGATGTATTATTTATACCTCTGCCTAACCCTTCAGGGATTGCAGGTGTGATGTTATGTTTGACATGTTTTCTTGCACTTTATTTACCAGGAGGCCTACTACGAACTATTATTGCGATTCAATTGACGACCTAAAATAAACTGCTTCGCTATTTCATACCACGACGTCATTAAAGCTATCCAGTTTAGGTTGACACCAAATCAAGTCGGCAATTGAATCGCAAACTGTTTTCGTTCGTTCATTTTTCGTACCATGAGGTGACATTTCAACCTAAATTGGATAGCTTAACTGTCAAACTAAACGATTCAAATAAAGTTGCTACTTCTTGGCGTAAAGTGAATCGTTTTGATAATAACTTTTAAAAAATAGTGAAAATATACGTAATACAAGGTATTTCTGTTGAATATTTAGTGTTTCTAATGTTTTAATGTAAAAAAGTGATTTCTATTCTAGAGTTATTTTTATTGTAGACTAGCTGTTGCCCGCGACTTCGTTCGCGTGGAAATTTTGGTGTGCATGTGTGAGACTGGCTCGTTGGTCTAGTGGTAGCAAGCGCGACTACTAAGCGTGGGGATTGATTCCCGGGGTCGGGCAAAGTGTTAAAAAAAAATTTGTTTATTTCAATTACATAAAGTTGTCACACACATGATTTGGAGATCACCTTTTAAGCAAGAAGATGCTTTTGTTAGGGGGCGTCCATTAATTACGTGAGGCGATTTTTCGACCCCCTCCCCCCTTGGTGGGATGTCGTGAGATTTGGGTTGACCCCCTCATCTCCCTCCTAATCTCACGTGAGACCCAATTAAACCCGGTTATATCTGCCGAAACCCCCCTCTCTCCCTCGTGAGATTGGCGTGAGATTGGATTGACGGGCGCCCCCCCCCCCTTAAACGTCTCACGTAATTAATGGACGCCCCCTTAGGTGACTCCGCTCTTCCACTTAACATTAAAATATGCAAATGAAAAATACTATGAATAATAGTATTATTGGGTTATCCCATCAGGAATTTCTCAGCAGCAGCCACGGAATCTGGATTTGTGCCCGGTTGATGGCAATAGGCTCACCCCCTATTACATGGAACTTCAATAAAACTGGCGAAATGTGTGTATAATTAGGTACATGTCTGCCCAACCCTTCGGGGCTTTAAGGCGTGATGTTATGTTTTGTGTGAGAACTGACAGCCAGATCAAAAGGTGATATGACTACAAACGGCGTCCTTTTGGGTGCTGTAATTCTGGGCGGCAGAGGTTCGAAACAAAATTAAATGGCGTTGAGGCAACGATATGGCTTTAAAAATCAGTGTATTTTGGCGCTATACAACTTTTTTTCAAAGTGAACCTTGTTGGGCACTTTTTATTCTAATACCATTCTGTATACAACATTAAATGACTTTTTGCGAGAGCCCTTAGACCTCCATAAGTCGGCCCTGTCGCAAAATCCGTTCTTAGCGAACGTTTACTAACTATAAACTACCTCACTGCCAAATATTAAGTTTGTAGCACAAAAAGTTAAGGACTTTCATCCAAACTTGCGAGAGCCCTTAGGCGTCCTTAATCCGACCCTATCGCAAAATTCGTTCTAAACAAACGTCTACTAACTATAAACTACCTTCCTGCCAAATTTCAAATTTGTAGCACAAAAAATGAAGGACTTCCATACAAACTTGCGAGAGCCCTTAGATCTCCTTAATCCGGCCCTGTCGCAAAATCCGTTCTTAGCGGAAGTCTACTAACTATTAACTACCTTCCTGCCAAATTTCAAGTTTATACGTCAAGCGGTTTTCGATATTTCGTGATGAGTGGGTTTGCCATTTATACTTTCATTCGCTATTTAACTCCCATAAGGGTTGAATTTCGAAAAACACTGAAACACGTAGTTTTTAATTTTTAACCAGAATGGTAACCACCAATTTTCATTGTTTAAACTACAAAAATGACGATTTTCCATACAAACTTTCATCCCCTATTTAGCTCCCTTAGGGGTTGAATTTTGAAAAGCACTGAAACACGTGGTTTTAATTTTTTCTCCATAATGATAAACACCAATTTTTATGGTTTAAACTACAAAAACGATTTTCCATACAAACTTTCATCCCCTATTTAACTCACTTAGGGGTTGAATTTCGAAAAACACTGAAACGTGATTTTTAACCAGAATGAAAAACACCGATTTTCATGGGTTAAACTACAAAAATGACGATTTTCTACACAAACTTTCATCCCCTATTTAACTCCCCTAGGGGTTGATTTTCGAAAAGCACTGAAACACGTAGTTTTTAATTTTTAACCAGAATGGTAACCACCCATTTTTACGGTTTAAAGTCCAAAAATGACGATTTTCCATAGATTCAGATTCATTTATTTGCTTGAAATATGGTATTTTACAGATTTTACAACACACACGGGTACACAATAGTTCAGCATATTCCGCCTACTTATTTCGGCATGCAAATTTTGTGACAAAATAATTAATTCCCAATGTCAAAAAAACAAAAAAAGTACTAAAACAAGAACTGTCTACATAAAATATCAAATTATAAATGCAAGCAAAAAAACAATAAATTACAAATTTTCTAAATCTCAGCTTTCAAATAACAACCAAAGAAATTAAATTACAAATGTCAATAGCTTAAAAATAAAAATGTCGAAAAAACAAAAATACTAAGTCAAGAATTATTGTCTACATATTAAATTAAAATGTCCTAGAAAAATAATAAATTATAACAAATTTTCTAAATATGAACTTTCAAATGACAACCAAGAAATTAAATTACAAATGTCAGCTAATCACAAGAATGTCAAATTTAATTTTCATGTCATGCACCTTTGATTTGTCCTAGAATTCATAAAGTCCTTAATAGTATAGAAACAGTTTTCGATAAGCCATGCCCTGAGATGTTTTTGAAATAAGCTGGTTCGCAGTTCTCTAATAACCTTCGGTATATTATTAAATATCTGTATTGCCATTCGACTAGTGTTTTTATGGCAGTACGCTGTTCTACATCTTGGCATTGCTAATTTTGTTGGATCCCTTGACATTTTGCCCACCTTATAAACATTGACGCTATCGGCTTTGCTGAATAGGTGAGGATGTTTTTTTACAAATACTCCCATTTCCAGTATGTATAAGCATGCCAATGTTAATAATTTGTGTTTTTTAAAAATAGGTCTACATGAATCTAAAGGGTCTGCACCAAACACAGCTCGTAAACACTTTTTTTGCACAATAAATGCCTTATTGCTGTCAGTGGAATTACCCCACATGATTAAGCCGTATCTTAGCACAGATGAGACATATCCATGATAAGCTAATAGCGCGGCATTACGTCCAACAGTTTTCCTGAGATTTCTATTCCATACAAACTTTCATCCCCTATTAGGGGTTGAATTTAGAAAAATACTCAAACACGTGGTTTTTTATTTTTCCCCATAATGATAAACACCAATTTTCATGGTTTAAAATTACAAAAATGACAATTTTCTATACAAACTTTCATCCCCTATTTAACTCCCTTAGGGGTTGAATTTCGAAAAACACTGAAACGTGATTTTTAACCACAATGATAAACACCAATTTTCATGGGTTAAACTACAAAAATGACGATTTTCTATAGAAACTTTCATCCCCTATTTAACTCCCTTAGGGGTTGAATTTCGAAAAATCCTTCCTTATTCCTTGTCTACATTATAAAGGAAACCTCTGTGCAAAATTTCAGCTTTCTAGGTCCAAGGGTTTGGGCTGGGCGTTGATAAGTCAGTCAGTCAGTCAGTCAGGCCTTCTCTTTTTATTTATATAGATGTCTGAAGAATTAGTCCTTTTTGAATTCATGGAAAATGATAATGAAATAAACACAACACGGCGACAAAAAAGACGTATAACACGGGAACAATCGGACCCCTTTTATTTGGAAGATGCAGAATTTATAAAGCGATATCGGTTGTCTAAACAATTGGTATTAGAACTGTGTGATGAGCTGAGGCCATTGCTGAAAAATCCATCAAAATCAACTGATTTATCAGTCGAGACAAAGGTAGTAGTCAAATTATTTACAAAACAAAAACATTTTATGGCACATTAAAATAAGTTATCTGAATACATGCACTTACCTACCCATATTTACAATGTATTAAAAACATGGGTGAATTTAAAAAAATGACACATAAATTATTAGGTAAGTAGAGTTACACTAATTAGTATATTTTTTTTAGGTTTTAACTACACTGTCGTTCTATGCGACAGGGTCATATCAGAGACCCATCGGAGACATCAGTGCTCACTCTATAGCTCAGCAAACAGTTTCCTCTGTAATAGCTAAAGTAACAGCATGCATAGATTCTCCTGGGATGAGAAGGAAATACATTACTTTTCCCAAGAATTTTGAAGAAAGAAATAAAATAAGGGCAAGGTTAATTTATTTTGTTATCTTTATTCCTTCCTATAAATAAACCTGGTAAGTCTGTTGTGTTACCACTTGCTTAATAGTAATTTATACACAGGAACTTTATTTTATTTTAGGTTTTATCAAAAATTCAACATCCCCGGTGTACTGGGATGCATAGACTGTACACAAATAGCAATAGTTAGACCAGTTGAAAATGAAGAAAGATATTTTTGTAGAAAACACTATCATTCATTAAATGTTCAGTTGGTAATTATTGTTCAGTTACTGCTTTGTTAATACATTTATACAATACTTGTATGTTAAGTATATTGAACACTTTCAAAGTAGTAAATTGTTCAGAATAACATGCAAGTATTTGTAGTTTATAATTATGATGTAATTAACCATGTTACAAATTACAGATTTGTGATGCAGACATGCAAATCACTAGTGTAGATGCTAGTTATGGTGGGGCAACACACGATTCATTCATTTGGAATGTGCACCCATTAAAATCACATTTAGAAAATTTAAATGAATCTTCATGGTTACTAGGTAAGGATAAGGATATTTTTTTAAATAAATTAAACAAATTAAATAAACTTAATCAATTTAATCTTAAATTCTACAACTATTGATGAAATTAATTTAGTAATTTAATATTAATACTGTAAAAAAAATATATAATGTAATACAACAAAAAAAGTAGTAAATAATGTAATACTTCTTAAATAAATTATTCTAATTTTCTTTGGTATCAAAATACTTTGTAATTGGTCATATATTTAACATTAATAATCACTAAAATATAAAACCCTTGGCATCGTAAATAATTATTTGGCTTACAAATTCTAAAGTAACAAAATATATTTTAACATGAATTGAATTTTTTGCAGGTGACTCGGGATATCCATTGAGAAGATACATGATGACACCCATTATCAATGCAAATCCTGATACACCAGAGAGCTATTACACAAATATGCATGTCCAGACTAGGAATATAATTGAGAGAACAATTGGGCTTCTTAAAGCACGTTTTCGTTGCCTTCTGGTACACAGGGTGTTACACTACAGACCAAAAGTTGCCGCCTCCATTATAAATGCTTGTGTGATTCTGCATAACATTTGCAATAGAGCTAACATTCCTGTGCCAGAATTAAGTAACGAAGACATACTTCAAGAAGCCCAGATGCAGGTGAATGTGACTGATACTCATAATAAAAGTGTCAGCAGCAACAACCAAGCTCTTCAACATGGTGTGATCATCAGAAACAACCTCATTCGCCGTCTGTGGGATGCCCGACTGACCTAGAATAATAATATGACAATTTAGTATCAGTGTTGCGACACATCTGCGGAACTTACGGCGCCGAACGTTCTGTTCAACTTCCCAGCAAATGAAGATGATTTTATTTTTATTTATTAGAATTTATAATTATATACTTAGCTATGGTTGTTTATAAGAGGTTTATTGGTACTGTATTTGTAATTAATAATAATATTTAGGTTTGAGTTGAGGACTATTTTTAATGTCTATAACAAAATGTGTAATAAAAATATAAAACTTACCTCAACCTCAATATTTCTTTTATTTCCTTCATTTCTTGTAGTACCTTTTTCAAGGTTTCACCATTTTGTTCCTCTATGTTGGCTCTCCTCTCAGATATGCGAATAAGAGCCCGGCGAGCCGCATCCTGTGACATTGGTGGCTCTCGTCGCGTGTGTCGTCGGCGGCGTGGTGAGCGCCGAGGAGTGCTCTGCAGGTCTGGTGCACCAGTAGTAGTGTGCTCGAGAGTGGGTGGCGACGCAGGTGGAGGGGGTGTCACTCTGGTTGATGGTCCTGGTTCCATGATCTCTGGACTCATCCCTTCAAAAAGATGGACTGGATGGAGAGTCAGTATACTCTCAGAACCCCCTTCCCCTTCCAGAACTGTGGGCACACTACCAATATTTAATGGTGTGTCCAAACCGCTCTCTTGTTTCTTGTATATCCTGCAAATTATATTAAGTTTTTTTCCTTTATTTGCATCATTAAAATGACATGCAACAATGCAAATATTTTTATACAATAGAAACCAATGAGCAAGTATAAAAAATAATACTCACTGGTTCAAATGGCTCCACCCTCATACCAGGCAGGCCGGTACCAAAGTCATCTCCTAAAATCTGGAGGAATTTTTTTTCAATGTCCGTCATCTTTTTTGTCAGTGACGGACCTCCTCCAGTCTGCTGGTGAGATGCTCTAGTAGCTGCAGCCAATTTTTTTAATTTTGATTTGTAATCGTTCCAATACTAAAAAATATACATTATCTTGATAAGTTGCACAGAAATATTTTTTTAACAAAATAAATTATTATTCTTAGTATATTATTTTTACGTACTTTGCACCATCCTTTCCAATCTTTATTAGCACCATCACCATGGGAATTTAAATTTTGGGCTATATTCTTCCACATATTTTTTGAAAATTCCCTAGCTTGGGATGTTTTATTATAGCCCGTTGCTATGGCTTTATTTTGGTTAAGAAATTCCCAAAGCTGCTCAAGTTGACCGTAAGTCACTCTTCGACGCGATATATCACTGTAAAAAAAAGCACTTAAAATACTTTGGTACTTAAGTTAGATGCGAGTTCAAGATAAAGAAGTTTGAAAGTAAACTTTATGAAAATATAAAATTATTACATAAACTCCACAAGAATACTTACGCCATTATTCGTATTACCAATTATTTTACCAAAGTTAAAAACACTTAAATACTAATAATACACGTAGTTTTCTTTAAAAATAGTTAAACTAAACAAAACAAATCGCAACAATAACAACCGCCTCCTGTCAAATCTAACATGAGTGGAGGTGCGTTCTAAACTCGTCTTAGTCAATTTATTTTACGACAACACTAAGCAAACCTTTAATTTGTAATTTGAAGAATTATAATATAAATTTCTATTATTGAATGGGTACTAAAAAGGGCATAATGGTCTATAATTTGACCCAAAAAAGCGCAATTTTAAAATGTATTTGTTGTAATTTTTACACATAAAAACCGCTAAAATTATAACAACTAGGTTTCGAAACGCAACGCATGTGGTTCGAGTAAAAGAGACAGACTTATGCAACGACTGTACAGCGTCATCTCTTTCTCACACCGCAGACCACAGATAAATTTCGTTCGTTCATTCCTCCATGAGCGATTCAAACTCCAGTTAGTTATAGGCACTTCATGGTACGAATCTTAGCGATTCAGTTTAGGTTCCTAAATTGGATTGCATCGGAATTGAATGGCTAACTAAAAGTTGATGGTAGGCCTCCTGCACTAACTACCTCCTTGGTCTAGTGGTCGCAAGCACACCTGCTGAGCACGATGTCTTGGGTTCGATTCCCAGGTCGGGCAAAGTGTTATTGGGTTTTTCGATTAGGAATTGCTCAGTAGCAGCCACAGCGTCTGGATTTATCAATCAATCAATCATTTTATTGACCGGCAACTGAGGCCCATAGATAAAACCCAGATTATTGATTTAAGCCCAGTTGTTGGCAATAGGCTCACCCCCTATTACATGGGACTTAAACATAACTGGCAATTGTCTTATAATAGAGGAAATGATAAAATACTATCAAAGAAATTGAAACAAACTTGAAAGCAACTACAAGGAACTTGAGTCTTCTAAAACTATGCACCCAGTCACTCCCAAGATAGTGATGACATCAAGTGTGGAAGTCTAGACCACCGTCAATAAGAACACCCTTGAGAATAAGCTGGCTTACCAATGCATATCACAATTGGTTTTAGCCAACCAATACAATTAATTTTAATGTAAAGTGGCAACATTCCAACTGTTGACCACCAACTCGGCAAATGACAGTGGAGCAAGGTCACTTAAAAATGTGACTCGACCAACAGTTTCAAAAACAACCAACTTCATGGACTGTAGCCTGGTGAACAAATGACTGTGTCGCCAGCTATAAAATGAGGAACAGCATGGAAACAGCCAACCAAGGATAACTGTATCAATGTCTACACACCATAAGCTAACATAAAAGGTGAGGAGTTTTCAAACTACTTGCTACACTTCACTGATACCTACAGTGTTACATCAATAGGCTGAATACAATAGCCAAATCAACCTACCCACATGATGCTCATGTGTGATGAGTATTGTGTTGTGTCTCCATTTTTATATTTTTGTAATCCTGCCAGTTGTAAGCAACTAATAACAATAATAATAACAAAGTATTAGTACTCCTAACAGTAACTAATAAAGTAAAAAAATAATTAAACTCACAACCAGCTGTAGGGATAGGTGTAATTGAGTAGACGAATTGATGTATAATACCAGTATTTATTAGCAAACCATTCAATATATAGAGTTAGGCTACTTACACATACTAACATAGGCATAGTTCTATGACACCCACACTACACCTCCTACATAATAAAATTAAAAAAAAAAATCTTACATATTTTTTTTTTATTCACTTACTCTAAATGTTTTAAACTAGGTGTAGAGAGACACAATTAAAAATAAATCTACTTGTTACAATATAACTTAGTTCTATTCTTATGCACTATATCAATTTTACCTTTTCTTATTATTTCTACGTTTGGTGCTAAGTCCCTTACTACTACATAGGGTCCAGAAAAAATGGGACTGAACTTGTTTCCAGTTTCTATTTTCAAAAGGATTTGATCGTTTGGTTTGTAAATGATCGGTCTCATATTGGAATCATACTGTTGCTTGCGTAAGGTTTTTTGTTGTATCAAGTTATTTCGTGCTTCAAATTGTGACACCTGTAATCTATATTTCAACTCAAGCGGGTAACTGTCATGATTATAAAGTGGTTCAATTGACTTTGATAAATTATTAGGCAAATTACATTTTTTCCCATAAACCAGTTCAAATGGAGTGTGGTTTGTTGCACTATGCACGGAAGTGTTATATGAGAAGCACCAATAGGGTAACCATGTACTCCATGTTTCTGGATGATTATCCGTCTGGATTCTCAAGAATGCTCCTAGGTGTTTATGAGCATTTTCCAATGCACCTATACTTTCGTGATGGTATGCCGTGGAGTTAAGCTTTTTTATATCTAGTAATTTACATACCTCCGTCATTGTTGCGCTGATAAATTCTGCTCCTCGATCGGTCGCTATAGTGTTTGGAACACCATACTTTAGGATAACATTTTCGACAAAGGCTTTTGCAACCTCGTCTGATTTTTTAGAAACAAGTGGACAAGCGATAATATATTTGGATAATTCACATTGTGTGGTTAAAATATACGAAAAATTATACCTATCCTTATCTAAGGGCCCTACTATATCTAAATATACCTTCTGAAAGGCTGTATGAGCAGTAGTCGTCACTACCATTGGCTCTTTATTGTATATGCTATGTTTTTGAGTCTGGCATTTATGACATTTCTTCACAAAGTCATGAACATCTCGTTCCATGCTTGGCCAGAAATAATATTTACGAATATTATTTAACATTCGTCTCATACCCGCGTGGCCACTTGTGGGTAAGAGATGGAAGTCGTTAATTATGACTCTTCTGTCATCCTTGTCTTCTACTCTTTCTACATCTTTTACTACACATAACCGTGGTCCGAACCATTTTGCATTTTTCTTGATCTCGGATATCAACTTATTAACTCGAATATATAAACAAATTATTTGTGCCATTTTTAATGAAATATATCTCTTCTATATCATTAATATTACAATATTCCCCGAACTCCCTCGAAAATGCGTGTGCGTTACGATTGCTCCGCCAAGTTATCAAAACAGAAAAAAACTTCGCCAAAACATTTGTCGAAATTTGTCAAAATCGAAGGGTGCAAACCAAAAATTTGTCAAAGTAGAAATAAAGAAGTTATAAGGGTTTTAAGTTGGCCGCGCGAACGTAACGTGGAGGATTGCGCGGCCATGGAGATCTCAGCAACTACTTGGGTTAGAGATCTAATTCTTTTTGTCAATTGAAGACTGAATTTGTCAAAAATTGTCGAAAAAAGAATGATAAGCCCTGGATCAATATTTTAGGAAATATTCACCTCGGAAGTTATGGCCGCGCAATCCTCCACTTGTTGTTTCTTTATTGTTGATTATTTCTTTAAACTTAAGACTTCATACAATAAGATTATAACAAGAAGAAAGGTCTTAATTTTTCAAAACTAATGAAAGCAATAAATACTACTAAAGTTTAGTTAAACAGAAGAAATCGGTCCAAAACAAAAAGTTCGTGGCCGCGCGGTCGAAACGTTACTTTGTACGCTGATATCTCATTATCTATAATTGCTAGGATTTCGGTGTGAACATCCATTTATTCGGCATATTAACCTCATTAGAATGACATATCGTTTCACCCTTAGAACAGTTTTAAACGCCTGTAATCTTAAAAATTATGTTATCTCATACAATGTTCAAGCACGGTGACCATAATTTCGATTTGATTTGGGAATGCCTCTAACCTAGCAATTATATTGGACAACATTCTAGCTCAATCTGCAAAATGTATTATTATTAAATAAAAACTTTGTATATATTTCAATAACTCATGGGCAATATTTTTATTAGTTCACTTAAAGTATTTTAAGAAACCACTTGAATATCATTGAAATGGCTAGTTTAATTTATATTTAATTTTAAAGTTTTAAGGCTGATGACGTCATCACTGGAAAAGATTCCTTTGCTCATTCAACGATTTAAATTGTACGTGAGTGACACACAATTGACAATTATTATGTAAAGCCCCCTCATCTCCCTCCTAATCTCACGTGAGACCCAATTAAACCCGGTTATATCTGCCGAAACCCCCCTCTTTCCCTCGTGAGATTGGGTGATACTGGGCGCGACCCCCCCCCCCCCCCCTTAAACGTCTCACGTAATTAATGGACGCCCCCTTTGGTGACTCCGCTCTTCCACTTAACATTAAAATATGCAAATGAAAAAATACTATGAATAAATAGTATTATTGGGTTATCCCATCAGGAATTTCTCAGCAGCAGCCACGGAATCTGGATTTGTGCCCGGTTGATGGCAATAGGCTCACCCCCTATTACATGGGACTTCAATAAAACTGGCGAAATGTGTGTGTACAATTAGGTACATGTCTGCCCAACCCTTCGGGGCTTTAAGGCGTGATGTTATGTTTTGTGTGAGAACTGACAGCCAGATCAAAAGGTGATATGACTACAAACGGCGTCCTTTTGGGTGCTGTAATTCTGGGCGGCAGAGGTTCGAAACAAAATTAAATGGCGTTGAGACAACGATAATTATGGCTTTAAAAATCAGTGTATTTTGGCGCTATACAACTTTTTTTCAAAGTGAACCTTGTTGGGCACTTTTTATTCTAATACCATTCTGTATACAACATTAAATTACTTTTTGCGAGAGCCCTTAGACCTCCATAAGTCGGCCCTGTCGCAAAATCGGTTCTTAGCGAACGTTTACTAACTATAAACTACCTCACTGCCAAATATTAAGTTTGTAGCACAAAAAGTTAAGGACTTTCATCCAAACTTGCGAGAGCCCTTAGGCGTCCTTAATCCGACCCTATCGCAAAATTCGTTCTAAACAAACGTCTACTAACTATAAACTACCTTCCTGCCAAATTTCAAATTTGTAGCACAAAAAATGAAGGACTTCCATACAAACTTGCGAGAGCCCTTAGATCTCCTTAATCCGGCCCTGTCGCAAAATCCGTTCTTAGCGGAAGTCTACTAACTATTAACTACCTTCCTGCCAAATTTCAAGTTTATACGTCAAGCGGTTTTCGATATTTCGTGATGAGTCGGTTTGCCATTTATACTTTCATTCGCTATTTAACTCCCATAAGGGTTGAATTTCGAAAAACACTGAAACACTTAGTTTTTAATTTTTAACCAGAATGGTAACCATCAATTTTTATGGTTTAAACTCCAAAAATGACGATTTTCCATACAAACTTTCATCCCCTATTTAACTCCTTTAGGGGTTGAATTTCGAAAAATACTCAAACACGTGGTTTTTAATTTTTCACCAGGATGGTAACCACCAATTTTATGGTTTAAACTACAAAAATGACGATTTTCCATACAAACTTTCATCCCCTATTTAACTCCCTTAGGGGTTGAATTTCGAAAAATCCTTCCTTATTCCTTGTCTACATTATAAAAGAAACCTCTGTGCAAAATTTCAGCTTTCTAGGTCCAAGGGTTTGGGCTGGGCGTTGATGAGTCAGTCAGTCAGTCAGTCAGTCAGTCAGGCCTTCTCTTTTTATTTATATATATAGATTAAAGTTTTTCTTTGGATATTGGCTTTTTATATAAAACCCATGAGTTTATAATAGCCATATCAGTCATGTGATAAAATAAACGAATATACTATTTTCGACTTTTTATCCTAATCCTATGTCTTCCTAAAAAGCTATCCATTAGGTCGACGCCTCCCGTAGGCGCGTTATAGTCTTTGATTATTTTCGGGCAGAGGATAGTGATCGTCTTCTTTTCTTTTTTGTCGTATCTGTTGACTGAACACAGAATGCACCAAATGCAAGGTTGCTCTTTGCCATACATACGATAGAAATTGCTTTGCTGCATTCCATTCATCATAAATATGTATATGAGTGTAGTTGAGGTAGTATATGCATACTGTTGCCAAATGGCAACATAGTGTTTTTTTTATTATAATATATCAATAAGTTAGACTATGATTTTTTTTATTATTTTTCCCGACCTCTTTACATAATAATTGTCAATTGTGTGTCACTCACGTACAATTTAAATCGTTGAATGAGCAAAGGAATCTTTTCCAGTGATGACGTCATCAGCCTTAAAACTTTAAAATTAAATATAAATTAAACTAGCCATTTCAATGATATTCAAGTGGTTTCTTAAAATACTTTAAGTGAACTAATAAAAATATTGCCCATGAGTTATTGAAATATATACAAAGTTTTTATTTAATAATAATACATTTTGCAGATTGAGCTAGAATGTTGTCCAATATAATTGCTAGGTTAGAGGCATTCCCAAATCAAATCGAAATTATGGTCACCGTGCTTGAACATTGTATGAGATAA
Organism: Noctua comes; assembly: GCA_963082995.1. NCBI lineage: Eukaryota > Metazoa > Arthropoda > Insecta > Lepidoptera > Noctuidae > Noctua > Noctua comes. Next base: position 5,332,488 of record OY720293.1, read on the forward strand.
CATAATTTTTAAGATTACAGGCGTTTAAAACTGTTCTAAGGGTGAAACGATATGTCATTCTAATGAGGTTAATATGCCGAATAAATGGATGTTCACACCGAAATCCTAGCAATTATAGATAATGAGATATCAGCGTACAAAGTAACGTTTCGACCGCGCGGCCACGAACTTTTTGTTTTGGACCGATTTCTTCTGTTTAACTAAACTTTAGTAGTATTTATTGCTTTCATTAGTTTTGAAAAATTAAGACCTTTCTTCTTGTTATAATCTTATTGTATGAAGTCTTAAGTTTAAAGAAATAATCAACAATAAAGAAACAACAAGTGGAGGATTGCGCGGCCATAACTTCCGAGGTGAATATTTCCTAAAATATTGATCCAGGGCTTATCATTCTTTTTTCGACAATTTTTGACAAATTCAGTCTTCAATTGACAAAAAGAATTAGATCTCTAACCCAAGTAGTTGCTGAGATCTCCATGGCCGCGCAATCCTCCACGTTACGTTCGCGCGGCCAACTTAAAACCCTTATAACTTCTTTATTTCTACTTTGACAAATTTTTGGTTTGCACCCTTCGATTTTGACAAATTTCGACAAATGTTTTGGCGAAGTTTTTTTCTGTTTTGATAACTTGGCGGAGCAATCGTAACGCACACGAAAATGCGGCTGGCGTCATCTGCGATCGGGACGCTGGGTTTATAAACAATGTCATCCGAGACGGCACATAGCACAATGTACTCTGACGACTTAACTTTACATTTTTATTTTCGTCTCTTAATTTTTCCCAATTAATTCTATCCACAAATATCATCTCAACAGAGTCCTTCGGTTTTCTATGAGTTTCCACAACGTTTGGTTGATCAGGCCAAATGTCAGTGTTAACCATATCTTCCGAAGGAGTGCTCTCCAATAACTTCCGCTTTTGTCCTCTTGTCATAACGTTTACAACACACTCATGCATTTATTTCAGTTCCTTTGATGACACTCTCACTCTCGATAATGCGTCTGCTGCCACATTACTTTTACCTGGCACATACTCGATATCAAAGTCGTACTCATCCAAAATCAATCTAAATTTTAATAGTCTGCTTGAAGGATCCTTTAAATTAAATAAATAAATTAGAGGTTTATGGTTTGTATAAATCTTAAATTTGCGACCATACAAATATGGTCGAAAATGTTTAATACTCCACACTATAGCCAATAATTCCTTTTCTATAGTGGGATAGTTTCGTTCTGCTTTATTTAAACTTCTGCTTGCATATGCAATTGGCCTTCCATTCTGATTAGACAATACGGCGCCTAATGCGTATCCTGTTGCATCTGTTTGTAGGTTGAATATATTGTCACTTGAAAAACATGGGTATTGCAATACCGGGGCAGATATTAATCGCTGTTTTAATGTATCAAAGCTGACCTGGCAATCTTTTTCCCATTTAAATGTTACATTTTTCCTACTCAAATTATTCAATGGATGAACTATATCAGCAAAATTTTTTATAAATTTTCTATAGTAATTGGCAAACGCTACGAAGCGTTTTACCTCATCTGCCGTGTTTGGAATGGGGTAATTTTTCATTACACTAATTTTGTCTGGGTCTGGTAAAACACCATTGCCAGAGACCACATGACCTAAATATAACATTTCCTTTTTCAAAAATTCACATTTGGACGGATGCAATTTAAGATTCACTTTCCGAAGTCTTTCTAAAACGTCGATTAAATTTTTATTATGTTGACTGAGACAATTTCCATACACAATTAAATCATCTTGATAGACGAGGCATTTTTCAAAATTAAGACCTGCCATTGCCATAGTCATCATCCTTGAAAATGAGCTAGGACTTGTTTTAAGCCCCATGGGCATCCTAGTCATTTTATATTGTCCAGAACCAAAGGCAGTATATTTCCTACTATTTGGGTCTAGCCCTACATTATAATATGCTTGATGAAGATCTAAATGTGAGAAATAGATGCATCCCGATAATGAGTTTAAAATTTCTGTAATCTATACATATAAAATTCAAAGTCCTGACTGACTGACTGACTGACTGACTGACTGACTTATATATCAACGCACAGCCCAAACCACAGGTCCTAGAGACATGAAATTTGGACAGTGTACTCTTTGCAAAGAGTAAGTATCCACTAAGAAAGGGTTTTTCGAAATTCCACCCCTAAAAGGGTGAAATGGGGTGTTGAATTTTCTATGAAACTTTTTATTCTCTGAGTCGATTGACTTGAAAATGTGTCTACATATACTTCAGTTAAAATGATGAGATACGTGTATCACAGTTTTTTCAAAATCATCCCCCAATTTAAAATTCAATGTCCTGACTGGCTGACTGATACATCAACGCACAGCCCAAACCGCTGGTCCTACAGACATGAAATTTGGACAGTGTACTCTTTGTGGAGAGTAGGTATCCACTAAGAAAGGGTTTTTTGAAATTCCACCTCTAAGAGGGTAAAATTGAGTGTTGAATTTTCTGTGAATCTCTCTCGAGGTCGGTTCTTGAAAATGTGTCTACATATACTTTAGTTAAAATGATGAGATACGTGTATCACAGTTTTTCCAAAATCATCCCCCAATTTAAAATTCAATGTCTTGACTGGCTGACTGATACATCAACGCACAGCCCAAACCGCTGGTCCTAGAGACATCAAATTTGGAGAATGTACTGTTTGTGGAGAGTAGGTATCCACTAAGAAAGGGTTTTTTGAAATTCCACCCCTAAGAGATTGGGGTGTTGAATTTTCTATGAAACTTTTTATTCTCTGAGTCGATTGACTTGAAAATGTGTCTTCATATACTTCAGTTAAAATGATGAGATACATCAACGCACAGCCCAAACCGCTGGTCCTACAGACATGAAATTTGGACAGTGTACTCTTTGTGGAGAGTAGGTATCCACTAAGAAAGGGTTTTTTGAAATTCCACCTCTAAGAGGGTAAAATTGAGTGTTGAATTTTCTGTGAATCTCTCTCGAGGTCGGTTCTTGAAAATGTGTCTACATATACTTTAGTTAAAATGATGAGATACGTGTATCACAGTTTTTCCAAAATCATCCCCCAATTTAAAATTCAATGTCCTGACTGGCTGACTGATACATCAACGCACAGCCCAAACCTCTGGTCCTAGAGACATCAAATTTGGAGAATGTACTGTTTGTGGAGAGTAGTTATCCACTAAGAAAGGGTTTTTTGAAATTCCACCCCTAAGAGGGTGAAATGGGGTGTTGAATTTTCTGTGAAACTCTCTCGAGGTCGATTGACTTGAAAATGTGTCTACATACTTGTATACTTCAGTTAAAATGATGAGATACGTGTATCACAGTTTTTCCAAAATCATCCCCCAATTTAAAATTCAATGTCCTAACTGGCTGACTGATACATCAACGCACAGCCCAAACCGCTGGTTCTAGAGACATTAAATTTGGAGAATGTACTCTTTGTGGAGAGTAGGTATCCACTAAGAAAGGATTTTTTTAAATTCCACCCCTAATAGGGTGAAATGGGATAATGAAATGGAAAATAAAAGATAATGGGATATGGGGAATCCCAAAATTTATAGCAGAATCCAGACCTTGTGTTTTGTTTGCGGACGACATCTCCATTCTCACCCAATGCAATGATAACACAAACCTAAACAGTACCCTTAATGAAATTCTTAACAAAATAATTACCTGGATGAACGAACACAATCTTGAAATCAACTTTACAAAGACTAAACTCATAACCTTCTATCCCCACCAAAATAATCCTTTAAATGTACTTTTTTCTTTTAATAATAATAAAATAGAAACAGTCAATTAATTCACATTATTAGGCATAACCATAGACAAAAATATATATATTGGAAATCCCACGTACAAAAAATGAAATCTAAGCTTTCAAAATTTTCATACGCTTTTCGTGAAATTAAAAAAACCACAAATTTACAGATTGCCCTGGTTACATACTACGCCTATGCATATGCATGGCTCAGCTACGGCATTATAATGTGGGGATACAGTACAGATGCACCTACACTGTTCACTGTTCAAAAGAAATTTATCCGTATCCTGGTAAATATACAACAGATAGATAGCTGCAAACCTCATTTTATAAAACTAAATATATTAAGCCTACCTTGTATATATATACTTGAAATATGCAAATTCGCTCACAAACACCAAGACTTTTACACTAAACGAGAAGACATACAAACAAGATACACACTCCGATACAAAACGCGACTCAACTTACCAACATCGTGCTTAAAACTACATTCAACAAGCCCTCTGGTTATGTCAATCAAAATATACAATATGTTACCCGAATCAATGAGAAAAGAAAAAAAACTCCATCTATTCACGAACAAATTAAAAAAGCTATTAATAAGCAAATGTTACTACAGTGTCAACGAATACTTAAATGATAAATCCCTGAAAAATATAGATTAAACATAAATGTTTTTAGAATAAGTTAGATTATAAGATACTTAAATGATAAGTCCTCATCTCCTAATATTATTATTATCTTTCTTTTGCTGTGCCCGACAGGGTCCACGATTGTTTCTTTTAAAACATGTCTACCACCTAGGCCTACATTGTGGAATGCAATAAAGAATTGAGTATTGAGTATTGGGATTTTGAATTTTATGAGAAACTTTTTAGTCTCGGAGTCGATTGACTTGAACATGTGTCTACATATATACTTCAGTTAAAATGATGAGATACGTGTAGGTATCACAGTTTTTCCAAAATCATCCCCCAATTTAAAATTCCATGCCCTGACTGGCTGACTGATATACCAACGCACAGCCCAAACCGCGGGTCCCAGAGACATGAAAATTGGAGGGTGTATTCTTTGTGAAGAGTAAGTATTATTTTTTCGAAATTCCTACCCATTAGAGGGTGAAATGGGGTGTTGAATTTTCTGTGAAACTTTTTATTCTCGGGGTCGATTGACTTGAAAAATTGTGTACATACTCTTCAGATAAAATCCAGTAAATCCGATGTCCAATCTCAAACCAAGGTATCAATATTTCACGTATCTAATTTAATTGATATAACTTTAAACTAATATTTACAAGTTATAAGCAAGTACATGTAAATCTATGTAAGTATGTATTATAGATAGATACGTAGATTACTTATTATTCCAGAAGCAAGATCCCGTGGGCTATTCCCTAACTCCACGCGGGCGAAGCCGCGGGCATAAGCTAGTTTAGTATAAATTTGAATTTGGGAGCATTCTGATTTAGTTTTTTCTGTAATGTCAGACGAAGCGGTCATTGTGCTGAGTGCAGCAATATTAATTCGACATTGTTATTTACGTAAAAGAAACGATATTGATGCCATGAATTATTGAATTATTTTTTATTGCGGACGGGGGGAGGTAATCCGCGGCGGCCGGCCAAACGCAACAAAAAAAGTGCATTGATGTTACAATTTGTATCAAAATATTACACATTGTATCATTACAAGGTGCGCATTTTAATGCTCGGTTCTCCTCCTTCGCTGATGTAAACTCGTTTTGTATCATTACAGTTTGTGCACTGTAATGCTCAGTTTTCCTCCCTCACTGATGTAATGCTCGACTCTGTAACGTTACATTACACGCGAATGCTCCCGGTGAGGGAGCACCTTTATGCAGACAGTAGTTTAAATGATATGCCAGCAGATTTATCGTTGTTTTGCGCTTATATTCAAGTTTAGTTGGCTAAGTTATCAGTGCAAACTGTGAATTGAAAAAAATGGTGCACATTAAGGAAGGTCGTAGTTTTTATTGGTATATAAATAAAAAATAAAATAGGCCGATTTATATTATAAAAAAAATTATATAAATGTACTGAAATTTACTAACTTTTCTAAGTTTGAACTGAGTTACGTTTAAAATTACAAATTAGTACACGATCATTTTGATTCCATTACATAGCAGGTACTATTAACTCTAATAAAATATGCATTTTTTTACCGGTGATTGCCGGTTTCTATAGTAAAAAGTGTTTTTTTAGGGAATGGTGCCTCGATAAAAAGTGTTGATTTATTCAATATTTTGTCATTACATCGACCAGTGAAGCCGCAATCAAAAGACAATAAACATAAACTACTTCGCTATAATTTAGAGACATTAGAAGTAACGGAACTGCCTACTACAAGCAGGCACAATCTTCAAAATGTTATTAACACCTTTACTATAGCAACGATGACTCAAGTTTAAAAATAACATTCAAGTGAGGTGCTGATGGCAGTGGAAGTCAAAACAACTTTAAACAGGCTTTTCAATCAGTAGATTCGGATGACTCTTACTTATTTATGAGTTCATTAGTTCCAATTCAATTAAGGTCAATAAATAATCATGAAAAAATATATTGGCAAAATCCACGCCCAAATTCCGTGCGATATTGCAGGCCCATTAGAATACAATTTGTTAAAGAAACAGATACGGTAATTAAAGACGAGTTTACTTATATTGACACACAGATTGATAATTTATTGCCGTCAAGAGTCGAAATTAATGGCATTTATTTTACAGTTCACCATAGTCAATGTTAAACAATGGTAGACGGAAAAGTGTGTAACACTCTATCTTTGAATAGATCTACCCAAAAGTGTTATACAGCGTGGTGATGACAATACGACAATAAATTAAACTTCGCATACCTCAAGACGTTCCCAATATACATACAAAAAATCATTTGAATATATCAAGTAGTTTAGTCACAGGAAATTAATTTTCATCTTCAACATTTGCTACATGATGTATCTGATTTTAAGGAAGCACTAACAGGTTAACGACCCCCGCATCGGTAAAACATCAAATCATTAAAGACACGTTGCCAACTCGCTATTTAAAAACTTTCGCCAAATTCGTTTTTAAATTTGATTTACTGCAAATTATACCTTAAACCAGGCCAATAAGAGTCATAAAGGGTATCCTCAGAGTTAGATAAGAAAATAACGCATGCGGAAGTTGAAGTATGCACTGTATTAGAAAATTAATATCAAATTTAGTAAGTGCGAAAGAGATAAATGTTATTTGGTTTGTTTGTACTTCACTTTCTTGTCGAAACTTGAAACTACAAATCTAGGTCACGGTCAGTGTATCACAGCAATCCTGTGACGAAACACGCGTCATCGCTTCGTAAGCGCACGAGTACCGCAGGACGTACTTTCTTTGCCCGCCTTGCCGCGCCTCCTTTGAAGTACCCGGCGCCCGCGTTCGCGTGTTTTTGATTTGTTAATTAGTGCGAATTAGACGCTTTATTTTAGTGACAGGACACGTAACATTTTAATAGGTATCGAGTGCGAGATTAGACTCTTAGTTTTTGTGTGTCCTCGTGTTTTTTTGTTTTGTTTGTAGGTTAAAATCATGCCTCGTTACACCTACACGGCTTCGGAATACACCGACATGGTTTTAATTTACGGGGAGTGACACGGAAATGCCGCTTTGGCTATACGGACATATCGAGAGAGGTATGGGAACACTCGAGTTTGTCCGACCAACGGGCGCACGATTGTTCAAGCTGTCCAGAGGATGCGTGACAATCGTTCCTTAATCCCGCTTGTGGATAATGCACCTCCTCGTGTAAGAGTAACCCTTGAGGAACGAATTTTAAATTATTTCGAACGCAACCCAACGTCTAGTTTACGTAGGGCAGGTCGACATTTTCGTGTTAACCACAAAAGTATTTTAAAAATTTTAAAACGCGACAAACAGAAGCCGTTTAAGTCTAAAAAAATACATGCGTTGTTACCTAGAGACAAGCTAGTAAGGGTACACTTCTGTCGCTGGATAGAAACAAAACATATCGAGAATCCCGATTTTCTGTACAATGTGATGTGGACTGATGAAGTACTTTTACAAGGAACGGTTTATGGAACAGACAGAATCTTCGTTACTGGAGCCGCGTGAATCCGCGTCTAGGACGGGAAACTTCACACCAGTACAGATTTGCTGTCAATGTTTGGGCTGCCATTCACAGAAATACCATAATTGGTCCGGTTTTTATTGATGGAAATTTAAATGCCGAAAAGTTTTTGGAACTCCTCAACGGACCCGTTTCCGAGTACACGGATGAGCTCTCGCTAGATGTGTACAGGCAGATGTGGTACCAGTTAGACGGAGCACCAGCTCATTCAGTGGTGAGTGCAAGAGAACGTTTGTCTGAAATGTTCGGACAGCAGTGGATTGGCCGTTATGGACCAACACAATGGCCGGCCAGGTCCCCTGACCTTACGCCATTGGATTTTTTTTTGTGGGGTCACATCAAAAATGACGTGTGCGCAACAGCTGTTGACTCTGTGGATGATTTAAAAGATAGGATAATCTTATCTTTTAATAAATTAAAACACATGGCTGCGAATGGGGACCTCTTGTCAAACGTCAGAAATAACCTTCTGCGACGTTGCAGTTTGTGTATTCGAATTAATGGCGGCCATATCGAAAAACGAAAAATTTTGTGACGTAGGTACCTACTTAGTGATTGAACAGTGATCCAGATAGTGATTAATAATTTCATTAAAAAATAACCAGCGGATGAGAGGTGCCTGATTGTTTGGTGAATAGTCTGTGATTTAGTGTAATTGTTTATACTGAACATTAGCCAAAAGATCAAGTTGCTACAGGACCGCGTTGTTGCCGCTCTTACCACAGGTTAGTGAACCAATATTCATAAATGGTGTTCTATTTCGTATTCAGTTTTATGCCATTTAGTTTGTTTGAAATTTTTTTTTTTTCTATTTCGATTTTGGGATTTTTTTGATAGTTTAGAATTATTCATATGAACTAGTATTATGCGTGTTTTCATTTATTGTCGTATTGTCGTCTCCACTCTGTATATGTAAGGCTTCTTCATCTCAGTTCAATAACATCGAAGCAGTACAATCAAGACCAAATAATCCTAAGAGTTTAAACTTCGGATTGTCATCATTACATGCATATATTCGCTTTTACGAGTGCCTGTTACATGTGTCGTATATACTGCCGATACAAAATAAGCAAGCACGTTGTGAACAAAATAAAAAAATTGTAGCCGATAGAAAAAAACGCATACAAACAGAATTTCGAGACCAACTAGGGTTATTGGTTGATATGCCTACACCAGGATTTGGAAATACCAATGATGGCAATACGGCCAGACGCTTCTTTGCAAACCATGAGCTTACATCAAATATTACAGGGTTAGATAAAACTTTAATAGAAAGATTAAGTGTCATTTTAAAAACATTGAATTGTCTGTACAAAATTAACAGTGTCTGATTTGCAGAATATGCGAAAGACACTGCCACGCTTCATATTGAACTATACAGGTGGTATCCAATGACACCAACAGTCCATAAGGTTCTTATACACTGCAAGGATATCATCGACAACTTTTTGTTGCCAATTGGTATGCTTGGAGAAGACGCACAGGAAAGTCGCCACAAAGATGTCAGATATTACAGAGAGCATAACACCAGGAAGATGACCAGGAATCAAACCAATGAAGATCTAATAAAAAATTTTGCTCATATCTTCAGATCCTGTAATATCTAACATCAGAATATTACCTGTAAAACAAAAACATATAATGCCAATTGAGGTTCTAAATCTTTTACAAGAACCAGAAGTTGTGTTGGATGAGGAGTGATGTAATAAAGTACATAATATATTAATTACCAAGTTAAATTTTGTGAAAACGATTTGTCGATACTATTTAATGTTATAAATATACCTTAAATTCACGATTTCAGTATTTAATAATTTCGTCCCCCTACATTTTTACCCGACTGCGGCGAAGCCCAAAAGGAAGTTATGTGTACTTATCTTTGCATGGTGAATGTCTGAAATAATAGGTACGTCTTAGTTTAGTTTGTCTATAATTAATTTTCTTGAACAAAATCTATACGTATAAAATTCAGTCCTGCCTGACTGACTGATATATCAACGCACAGCCCGAACCGCTGGTCCTAGAGACATGCAATTTGGAGGGTGTATTCTTTGTGAAGAGTAGATATACACTAAGAAAGGGTTTTTCTGATTCCACCCCTAAAAGGGTAAAATGGGGTGTTGAATTTGATGTGAAACTTTTTATTCTCGGGGATCTATTGACTTGAAAATTTATGCACATACTCTTCAGTTAAAATTAAATCATTAAAATCATCTTTATACAATATTTAAGGTCCTTCCGTGTGGCATAGCCGTGGAATACCCTCTGTATACGATTTTTCTCCCTTTTTATACGATTTGGCACTTTGAATTACTTTTAAATATATAAGTTAAATATATATTTGTAATCACCCTTTAAACCCCTTCATTTGGATACCCCACTCGATGGTACAGGAAGAAAAAAATAATTTGAACTCCACGATATGGCACACTCCACCATTTTTCTTTGTTTCTTTATTTTAATGTCGCCAATGACACTCGCGCTTCCAAGACGAACCTTACGACGTACAATTTATCCAAATCCGTTCATCCGTTTAAGAGTTACGAAGGAACATAGAAACGGACATACATACATACAGGTTAAACACATAACCCTCCTTTTGGGCTTCGCCGCAGTCGGGTAAAAATTATAACTCTTTTCCTTTTGATTAAGTGAATTGTATATGTTTCAAGAAACTTTTGTATATTTGCTGTGGACTGCTTATAGACTACTCCAATATCTAAAGATTTTTTTTCCAAGTGTATCCATAAAAAGTGATTGTTATCTTCGCAATGCTCTTCCATTAATTCATGCTTTAGTTCGTTATGCACATATATTGACACTCCACCGTGCCTTGAAGATGTTCTATAGTTGTAATAGTGTGTATAGTTTGGTAATTTTTGCCTTAAGGCTTCATTTTCATCCTTTATCCAGGTTTCGACCAGTAATATTACATGTATAGTGCACTTAAAAGTTTGTATGATACACTGTATTTCATCAAGTTTCCCTGGCACAACAATACTGCGAACATTTGCGTAGAGGAAGCATATTGATTTAGTTTTAGTTGTGATATTAGCATGGTTATTTGTTAGTTCGTATGTTATTGAGTTTCGCTTTGTGACAGGTTCTCTTAGGTCAATTAGTTTTTTGACTTTTCTCTAACTATCTTTGGTGTTCCCTTTGAACATTTTATTATTAATTTCTTTTCTCCGTTATCTTTCCTCTGTTGTAATTCGTCTCTAAGGTTTTTCAGAGTAAATTCGTTCACCATCTACTATCAGGTTAGCTTTATTTCGCAGTATAGTCTTCAAAATTTCCTGGGATGAAAAGGATAACTTAAGTGGTTGCATTTTCTTGCCATCATATTTTCCGACTCGTAACACTTTTACTGCTCTAGGACAATCCGGGTATTTAGTATTATAATTCTTGCTACTTCATTCCTTTCTGTTTCACGTCTCTCTTCGCCGTTACTAATATGTCTTTCAGGAACGCCCACAATAATAATGTTCTTACTACGTTCATCTTGGTCTTGAAGTTCATCAAAGAGATCTTCATAAATAGTCTGTGGTGTTGCCTGTGGATGTGCCAGTGCTGGAGAAACAGATTTTAACTGCTGGACGTAATTTCGGAGGGATATTATTTATTTCTTCGTTTTCTTTAACGGTATCGGTTAGTGTATTAATTTGCGTTTTAAGACTTTTATTTTCTGTTATCAGCTCTTCGGTTGTTATCTTCATGTCTTGTAATGTTTCGTTAATGGAAGAAATATTATCACATATTGTTTCTATATTTTGGTTCTGCTTTGTACAAGAATCCTGTAGTATTCCAACTATTTCTTTCATTAATTCATTTTTAGATTCAGTGCATTGATTTTTAAAAGTCGCTAACAGGCGATTTTCTTTTCCGTTGAGCCACATTTTCTGAGTATAACTCGGTTATTTTTGATAAATCAGGCTGAGAAGTACTGGTTTTTCCCGAAAATGCTGTTTTCGTCGTAGATTGTTTTTTAAAATCCTACATTTTATATAACAATCTTGAAAAAAATAAATGTCAACAAACAATAACTCCGCTTATCGCTCCGCTTATACACTGTGCGCACCTTTATAATAACACCATCGCTACGCGTGCTGCGATCTATCTCTTTCGCACTTATGTGTCGGTTATTAGTCAATTGCGTACACTTTCTGAGCACTTTGAAAAATCAGCTGTATTTATATGGTAGTTAAGTTCTAACTTGAACGATCGTACTAAGTATTTATTATTATTATGCAAATCAGTAGGCACGTCCACTCACTACGCTTGCTGTGAGAAGTTCATTTGACAGTCATTCTTTATTATTTGGCTAACTGAAAGAAGATTGGTCGCCAACTCAGGAACATAGAGAACATTTATTTATTATTTATTTATTTATTTACACTTCAAGCACAAAAGCACATAGGCGGACTGCAACATTCTGCACTACAATCACTTCAGTACTGCCATTTTTATTTAAAACATGTAAATTTACCTTCCCACATGCTTTCACAGGTAGTTTCTTGTCGTCAGCCACTCAGTTAATCGGAAGTGTGGGTATTTCATCGAAGAGCCAGTCACGGTGCATTGTAAGATGCATTGAAGCCCCTGAGTCCACATAACAACCATTGTCATTGCTGGTTGACACAGAAAATACAGCAACATAGCCGGAGTTCTCATAAAATTTTTGTTCTTTCTTCTTTCTGCAATTTTGCTTATATTTTATAGTTTATTGCATGTGAAGCACCTTGGACCTTTACTCGGCTTGTTCACTTTGTTTGAAGCTTGTTTGACATTCTGCGAGTTATTTTTATTTTTGTTAACATACAGAGCAGTAATTTTTGATTATCTGACATCCTGAAGTAGTTTAGTTTTAACGGAATCAGATGTTATTGTCAAACCCGAGCTTTCTAATGCCATGATCATTGGTTGGTAGAAATCTAGTAACCCGGCCAATAGTAAGGTTCCCAACCATTCATCGTCTGCAACAAACCCGTTGTTTCTCAGTTTATGAGCAGCAGCATATTCTTCAATGTTTTGACATCCATCTAGCATTGTGGTGATCAGATCTCTTAACAGGCCTACTCGGCGAGTCAGTCCTTAATCGTCGAAAGCTTTTGCAAGTTATCACGTACTTCTTTGGCTGTCTTTGCTTCTTGTACGTGTATATACATCATGGGATCAATTAATAGAATGATCTTCGACTTAGCCTTAGTGTCTCTTTTCTTTTCTTACGCCGGACGGATCGGTACGCCGGATCGGACGCCAGTACGACACAGTTCCACAATTCCTCATGTTCAAGGTAGGTTTGGACGGCAAACCTCCAGGTGGGATAGTTCTCTCTTCCGTGACCGGCTTTTCTATTATTGCTATTGTATTGTTCGGAGACATTTTTAACTGATGAAGACGCTCTCACTGTTCGACGACGCAACCACGTTGTTACTTTTAGGTTAGATTTTACTTGTATACTGGATTCTTCAACTTTATATTGAAATCGACTATAACCTTTACTTGTATTTAATTTGGAAGAATTAGGTGGATCTGGGACCATAACCTGTTGGAATATATTATTGGATTATATTAATTAAATAAGAAGTACTTTAACACGGCGTGGTTTAATTAGAGATGCACCACAGAGAATACAAAGAAATAATAGACAGTCAATATTAACATGTATAGTGATGTCCATTAATCGGTAAGAAGGGACTAAAGATTATTACAACACATTTCAGTACTACCTACTTTTAGTAAAATTTTTAGAAATTAATTCTAGAATAATTGCATTTTTTTTAATAAACATAAATTATTACATAGCAAACAGTTCGGTTTTAAAAGGGGTCGTTCAACTACTGACCGGTGTTGAACTTTTAGGATATATCTATACATATAAAATTCAAAGTCCTGACTGACTGACTGACTTATATATCAACGCACAGCCCAAACCACAGGTCCTAGAGACATGAAATTTGGACAGTGTACTCTTTGTGAAGAGTAGGTATCCACTAAGAAAGGGTTTTTCGAAATTCCACCCCTAAGAGGGTGAAATGGGGTGTTGAATTTTCTATGTAACTTTTTATTCTCTGAGTCGATTGACTTGAAATTGTGTCTATATATACTTCAGTTAAAATGATGAGATACATGTATCACAGTTTTTCCAAAATCATCCCCCAATTTAAAATTCAATGTCCTGACTGGCTGACTGATACATCAACGCACAGCCCAAACCACTGGTCCTAGAGACATGAAATTTGGACAGTGTACTCTTTGTAAAGAGTAGGTATCCACCAAGAAAGTGTTTTTCGAAATTTCACCCCTAAGAGGGTGAAATGGGGTGTTGAATTTTCTACGAAACTTTTTATTCTCTGAGTCGATTGACTTGAAATTGTGCCTACATATACTTCAGTTAAAATGATAAGATACGTGTATCACAGTTTTTCCAAAATCATCCCCTAATTTAAAATTCAATGTCCTGACTGGCTGACTGATATATCAACGCACAGCCCAAACCACTGGTTCTAGAGGCATGAAATTTGGACAGTGTACTCTTTGTGAAGAGTAGGTATCCACTAAGAAAGGGTTTTTCGAAATTTCACCCCTAAGAGGGTGAAATGGGGTGTTGAATTTTCTGTGAAACTTTTTATTCTCTGAGTCGATTGACCTGAAATTGTGTCTACAAATACTTCTATTAAAATGATGAGATACGTGTATCACAGTTTTTCCAAAATCATCCCCCAATTTAAAATTCAATGTCCTGACTGGCTGACTGATATATCAACGCACAGCCCAAACCGCTGGTTCTAGAGAAATGAAATTTGGAGAATGTACTCTTTGTGGAGAGTGGGTATCCACTAAGAAAGGGTTTTTGAAATTCCACCCCTAAGAGGGTGAAATGGGGTGTTGAATTTTCTGTGAAACTCTCTCGGGGTCGATTGACTTGAAAATGTGTATACATATACTTCAGTTAAAATGATGAGATACGTGTATCACAAAATCATCCCCCAATTTAAAATTCCATGTCCTGACTGGCTGACTGATATACCAACGCACAGCCCAAACCGCGGGTCCCAGAGACATGAAAATTGGAGGGTGTATTCTTTGTGAAGAGTTAGTATCAGTTTTTCGAAATTCCTACCCCTTAGAGGGTGAAATGGGGTGTTGAATTTTCTGTGAAACTTTTTACTCTCGGGGTCGATTGACTTGAAAATTTGTTTACATACTCTTCAGATAAAATCCAGTAAATCCGATGTCCAATCTCAAACCAAGGTATCAATATTTCACGTATCTAATTTAATTGATATAACTTTATAATAATAACAGCTTCTGCCCGCGGCTTCGCCCGCGTGGAGTTCGGGAACTGCCCACGGAATCTTACTTCTGGGATAATAAGTAATCTATGTATGTATAGTACATACATAGATTTACGTGTACTTGCTATTGCAAACATTTGTTCATAGTAATATCAATTAAATTACATAATATGTGAAATATCTTGGTTTGAGATTGGACACCGGGACACCAAACAAATGATTTATTAGGAATCTATTTATAGACATAATACTTTGACATAATATTTAATATCAATGTCCCGTATCGCGAGCCAACGCGAAAATCGGTGGAATAAACTATATTCACAGACACGTCTACCTCAGAAAAATCCTATCTACTTAGTAATAGGTAAATACTCCCACGCCCCGCACGCCCCATGCAACGCTGCGCGGCATGCGCCCTTCTACGTGAGCTTTGAAGCCCTATTTAACTATATTGGGTGATGATTTTGGAAAAACTGATACACATCTATATATACAAAATGGTAAACTGACTGACTGACTGACTGGGTGATATATCAACGCACAGCCCAAACCGCTGGTTCTAGAGACATGAAACTTGGAGGGTGTGTTCTTTGTGAAGAGAAGGTTTCCACTAAGAAAGGATCTATAGGGAATTCAAATTTTCAGTCGTCAGCCTAAACACAAAATTTGAAGATCCTAACTTCAAAACTGACGTACTTTCATATAAACTTCCATCCCCTATTTTACCCCTTTAGGGGTGGAACTCCCAAAAATCCTTTCTTAGTGGATACTTACTCTTCACAAAGAACACACCCTCCAAGTTTCATGACTCTAGGACCATCGGTTTGGGCTGTGCGTTGATATATCACCCAGTCAGTCAGTCAGATTACCATTTTATATAAAGAAAAAAAGAAGAAGAAAGAAAGAAGATTAAAGATTAATGATAAAATCATCTTTATCTATCAAACTTGAACGCGTAAACAAAGTTTCGTGGCCATGCTACTAACCGCTGAAGAGTTCTCTCTTGAGGAGACGATCCTGGCTGCAGGATTAAGGAATGTTTGTCATAAGAATGTTTTGTCACCAGAACCAAAGGTTTGTGCAAAATTTCAGCTCAATCGGTTGTACAAAATTTTAGTTGCATTTCACCCGAACAAACATAGTATCTTCACCCCCCTTTTCAACCCTTCGGGGGTAGAATTATCAAAAACGCCGAGACACGTATAAATTAATTTTCAATCGTCAGCCTTATCACAAAATTTTAAGATCCTAACTTCAAAACTGACAGACTTTCATACAAACTTCCATCCCCTATTTTACCCCTTTAGGGGTGAAATTCCCAAAAATTCTTTCTTAGTGGATACTTACTCTTCACAAACAATTCACCGTCCAAATTTCATGTCTCTAGGATTAGTGGTTTGGGCTGGGGGTTGATATATCAGTCAGCCAGTCAGGACGTTTAATTTTAAATTGGGGGATGATTTAGGAAAAACTGTGATACACGTGTCTCATAATTTTAACTGAAGAGTAAATACACAAATTTTCAAGTCAATCGACTCAGGGAATAAAAAGTTTCACAGAAAATTATACACCCCATTTCACCCTCTTAGGGGTGGAATTTCGAAAAACCCTTTCTTAGTGTATACTTACTCGTCACAAAGAGTACACTGTCCAAATTTCATGTTTCTAGGACCAGCGGTTTGGGCTGTGCGTTGATATATAAGTCAGTCAGTCAGTCAGGACTTTGAATTTTATATGTATAGATTGCAAGTTATAAGCAAGTACATGTAAATCTATGTATGTATTATAGATAGATACATAGATTACTTATTATTCCAGAAGTAAGATCCCGTGGGCAATTCCCTAACTCCACGCGGGCGAAGCCGCGGGCATAAGCTAGTTTCTAATAATGGCGGCAAAATCATCAATATTATTATCTACAAACATCCCTGACGCACTACAACGCCACGGCAGCCGTATCAGTACTCTCAGTTCATTATTATATTGAACGCGTAGGTTGCTGTATATTTTAGTGCATGGCAAGATAAATGCGATGCTTAGGGCATTTTGCGATTTGTTCAAGGCATTTGATTGCGTTCTTCATGAAACGTTAATCAAGAAACTCCGCCACTACGGATTTCGGAATAGCGCTCTGGATCTTCTTACCTCATACCTGAGTAATAGGATCCAGAGAGTTGACGTCAACGGAAAAACATCTCCTGGATCTATAGTAACAATGGGAGTCCCACAAGGCTCGAATCTTGATCCTTTCTTATTTATATTAATGACTTGCCTTATCTCATAAAGGATAACCACGATATAGTGTTGTTTTGCAGATGACACTTCGCTTTTGTTTAAACTTAAACGTCAGCAACTAGTTACTGACGATGTAAATAGCGCGATTTCAAAAGTAGTGCAATGGTGGAACGCTAATAATTTACTTCTTAATGAAAAAAAAAATCAAATGCATTAAGTTTACACTACCTCACGTTAGGCAGGTGAAAACTAGTGTGTTGGTAAAGGGCGAAGAGTTGAATCCTGAAGATAGCACTGTTCGGGTCAATCACCGAACAATAATCAACATGTCAGCATAATTGCGCTCCGCGCTCTATGCCTTGTATATTTTATGTATTACCTATAAGTAAAAGAGTCAGTACGTCTCGGACAGTATATCGGGCGCGACTCAATCTCATCTCGTTCACCTCATTAGTTTTAATCGTTTTCCTGCATTACTGAAATATAGTTATCTTTATAATCTTTAATCTTAGTTTATCTCGAACTCACCCCAACCCCGAACATTGGTCCTTCGAGCTATCGGAGCGGGACCATCACTCGTGTGACTACCTGTGTGAGTGTCTCGCTTGAAACTTATTACCAGACCCTGGCAAACAGTTAACCTGCTGATCCTGATTGAACCTGGTTTCAACGAAAGCATCGCGTCATCTCATCGCGCCCTTCCTCCAGGTTCGTTCTTGCAGTTATCGCAAGGACATTTGATCCCCTAAGAAGCCTTCAGTGCAAGTAAGGTCTCTTTTTTACCTTTATAATGTCGAAAATGGATGACATTCTAGCAACTCAACAACAACTAATCGAAGCCGTAGATAGGCTTTGCATCAATTTCAAGAAGGATGGTGCAGAGCGCAAGACCTCAGACTACTTACGTCGTCGATTAGCTACTTTGGAACAATACTTTACTGAGTTCCATAATAATCACATGACGTTGATATCTTTTGGTGATCAATCTCATACATATTTCAGTACTAATCAGTACGATCAAATTAAAGAAAAATATAACAACATTAAAACTACTATTCAAAGCTATAACCCTCTCGCAAACAGACCGCAAACCCCTGTATTGAAACCTCCTACGTTCCAACCTACTGCGAAATCTCAAACCTCGAACCTCGTATCTCCAGCAGCTTCTAAAACCCCTGCACCTGAAGAGAGTAAATCCGAAGGTCTCTTCAAAAAGCAAGCTACCAACTTTAAGGCTTTCTTGAGAACATCTTCCAATATCGACCTTGATCTCATCACGGAAAAATGGGAGTTTGAAGACATCCTGAAGACTATACAATCTCGTTGGGCGGCTATTGACTCGCTGCATTGGGAGCTGGACAACGAGTATGGCGGATCAAACCCCGAGTTTGAAGAGCAATTTACTCATTATGAGAAATATTATAACAAAATCAAGAAAGACATTAATAAGAAAATGTGGTCCGTCGCGCATATTGAAAAATTTACTCCTAAAATGGAGATAGTCACCTTTGAGGGAAACTACAATAAGTGGATTTCGTTCAAGGATCTTTTTACCGAAGCAGTGCACAACAACCCCTCTTTATCGAATGCACAAAAGATGCAGTTTCTCAAGAGTAAGATCAAGGGTGAGCCCGAAAAATTGATCCAACATCTCCAAATAAGCTCCGACAATTATCCTGTATGTTGGAATATCCTCAATCATCGTTATAATAATAAACGACTGATCTTCACTTCTTATCTTAACAATCTCATGAATATCCCTGCAAACCAGCAACAATCATCAAATCATATAAAACGCATTCACGACACTACGTACGAGAGCGTGAATGCCATCAAAAATCTGGGAGTCGAAGTGTCCTCCTGGGACCCTTTCCTGGTATGTATATTGTCTCAAAAATTGGACTCCGATACATACGAGGATAATCTACAAGCCTTAAAATCCCCGCGAGAGTTACCCGTCTTGGAAGATTTCTTTAATTTTTTGGAAACCAAGTTTATGATGCTGGAAACTTCACGTAAGAAGCTTGAAAATTCCACGCAGAAAACATCCCAATCTCAATCCAACAACAATAACAAACCATTATTTTCAAAGGGTTCCAATTACAAACGAAATTATAACAATCCTAATCGAATTACTCAACGAACCAAGTTTCGCAATCGTCAAAGTCCAAACACAAAAACAGCCATCGCAAGCAATGTCCTATTTGCAACTCAAACGATCATCGAATTCACGCATGTCAAAAATTATTGGAATTGCGACCAAATGAACGTAAAAATGCTATTGCTAATTTGAACCTTTGTATCAACTGTTTACATTATCACGAAGGCAAAAAATGCTTTTCCGAAATAAGATGCAAAGAATGCAATAAAGAACACAACACCATTTTGCATGAATCTTTTACGTCACATCGATCTGAGTCAAATGCAGCCACGATTATGAAATCGCCATCTCAGCAGCAAGAAAATAACACAGTTGCATCGCTTCTTAAAGAACCCTCAGAAATATTGCTTGCGACAGCAATAATTAACGTACAAGCAGCGGATGGATCTTACCAAAAAATGAGAGTTCTTTTAGATCAAGGGTCACAGACATCCATTATTAGGGAAAGCGCAGCGCAGTTGTTAAGACTACCGCGACGAAAATGTAACGGTTATATTTCTGGAATAGGAAACAAGGAAAACAACTGTAAGCGCATGATTACCATCAAATGTTCGTCGTTGCTTAGCGATTTCACCTTTGAAACGGACGTGTATATAATGAATAGACTTATAAATAACTTGTCCAGCTGTACCTTACCTAAACCAGACTGGCCTACTCTTAACCAAATAACTCTAGCAGATCCCGAATTTTACAAAACTAGGCCTATTGATATCTTATTTGGGGCAGATATCTATTCCACTATCCTTATGGACGGTATCTGTCGGTCAGAAGGTATGTTGCCCATTGCCCAACAAACCCAGTTAGGATGGATCTTAAGTGGCAACTACAAAACCTACCATTGCAATGTGATCCTAAATAATATCGAAGAGATTCAGCAATTTTGGGAAATGGAGGACATTCAGGAATCTCCAGCGATATCAGATGAAGATCAAAAATGCATCGAATTTTACCAATCTTCGACCTCTAGACGGAAGCTACGTCGTTAAAATACCATTCAAAGAAAATTTTGAGAAAAACATAGGCGAGTCGAAAACAAAATCGATTGCTCAATTTTTCCAAATAGAACGGAAATTAAGTAAGCAACCAGCACTGGCACGTGACTATAAAACGTTTATTTCTGAATACCTAGAGCTCGGACATATGACACCCGTTGCGTCACACGTACAGCCGGACTGCAACTTATCGCACCATTGCGTCCAGCGATCTGAGTCATCAACTACCAAATTGCGAGTTGTCTTTAATGCCTCGGCAAAAACCTCGAGTGGATACAGCCTCAATGAACTTATGTGCCGAGGACCCAATTTACAACAAGACCTTCAGAGCCTTATCTTAAAATGGAGACAATTTAGATACGCTTTTACAGCAGATATAGAAAAAATCTGGCTACATCCCGATGATCAGAAATATCAGAAAATTATCTGGCGGAACCATCAGTCTCAACCTATGAAAGAATGGTACTCCCTTTCTTCTCCTAAAATTGTTTGTCCGAAAATCATTATCCATAACACGTTTGCTATAAACTTCAGTACCCTTAATGTTCAAAATCCCGAAATTTTGTTTAACATAATTATCTTTAGTTCTAAAAGTATTCTGTCATAATATCGAGTACTATAATAATTGAATCTCCTAATTTTACATGACCTAAAGTCATATGTCCTAAGTATTGTGTTAAATAATGTGTATTATTCCGAATGTTCATTTATAATAATTTTTTTAGTCTAAAACATTTGCTAAAAATTAGGTTTTAGTGACAGAAACGAATCGCTGTAAACCGACTCCACGCAGTCTTGTCTGCTCTACCCCTAGAGTGTAATTTAAAATCGCGTAGGCGCGGAGGGGCGAGGCGGCCCGCGAGTTGAGGAGCAGGTGGTTATACACTCGCCGCCGCGGCTGAGGCTGGCCGGCGAAGCCGGCCAGCAAGCCGAAGCTGCGGTGGTGAGCGTTAAACCCATCTGCGACGATAAACTCGCGTGGGACCACCGGAGCCCCGCAGCGCCGGAGCCGTGACAGAAACCATGCCTGCTGCATGTTGCATGCTTGCTTGCATGCTGCATGCTTGCTTGTATGCTGTGTGCTTGCTTGCATGCTGCATGTTGCGTGCTTGCTTGCATGCTTCATGCTTGCTTGCATGCTGCATGCTTGCTTGCTTACAAAAACTACATGTTCACAATCAACTGCTTTATTGTATATTATATTTATTTATGTATAATAAAAAATTAAAAGAGAGAGATGTTCATAACAAAAGCTTTGTTATACAAATTTGTTCTAAGAATATTATTATTATAAATAAACATTATGTAATTTGAATTTAGGACTTATAACTTTTATTGAAAACGGTTTTATGTCTTTTGTATGTTATTGATTGTAATATTTATGACAAACGGATTTAGGACATATTATATTTTGGGATTTCAATTTTATGGCATGTGATATTATGTGATATTAAGTTCGGGTAAGTTATCATTCGGACAAATGATGATTAGGACAAAAAAAGTTATGGCACTTTAAATTATGGATAAAAAAGTTAGGTGACACAATAGAGAACCTGAAAGAATACCAGCTAGCAACAGTTACGTATGGCACAAAAGCCGCACCCTTTTTGGCCATGATGACACTGAAGCAACTGGCCATCGATGGAAGGCCAAACTATCCACAAAGTTGCGCTCCTGACATCTTAGAACACTCGTTCTACATGGATGATCTCATGCATGGAGAACACTCAGCGAGAGCAGCAAAACAACTCAAAGCAGAGATGATCAACCTCCTCAAATCTGGCGGGTTCAATCTCAGAAAATGGCGATCAAACTTGCCGGAACTAATAGACAGTTCTGATACACTTCAAAAGGAAGACTTCGACTTTAAGCAACCGGAGTCAACCAAAACTTTAGGTCTGCGGTGGGAGCCAAAGAATGATCAATTCATCTTCCATCCCATAGAATTTATCTCTCAAGACATCCTTACAAAAAGACAATTTTTATCACAAATATCTAAAATTTTTGACCCTTTGGGCTGGCTAGCTCCGGTTACAATAAAACTTAAGATCTTGTTCCAAGAATTATGGAAGTCAGACCTGGGTTGGGACCACCCTGTCCCTCAAGAAATCGCGTTAGAGTGGAATACTACTAAAGCCGATCTATCTCATATATCTCGATTCAAAATACCACGTTGGATTCAAACCCAGGAAAATGATATCATCGAACTCCATGGCTTTTGCGACGCTAACACAAAAGCATACGCTTGCGTCGTGTATTGCAAAATACAGAGAGAAAATGAAACCCACGTGACCCTTATTGCAAGAAAATCAAAAGTAATACCGCTGAAAAATCCACAATCGATCCCGCGGTTGGAACTGGAACTGAAAAAAGGGTGGCAACATTCGAACTGTTTACATCTCTGCGTTATTATAATTTGTAAATAATACATTCTAACTCTTAAATAAAATAAAAAGTGGTGCAAAGTAGTTTAATGAGTATTTTGATGCAGTGATATTGTTTGTGACAATTTGGACCCAGTGAAATAACAATTATGACAATAGTATTATATGGGAACTATAATCAGTGATAGCAACGAATTGGTGTTTCATTTTTCAAAAAATCATTTATCTATACATATAAAATTCAAAGTCCTGACTGACTGACTGACTGACTGACTGACTGACTTATATATCTACGCACAGCCCAAACCACTGGTCCTAGAGACATGAAATTTGGACAGTGTACTCTTTGTGAAGAGTAGGTATCCACTAAGAAAGGGTTTTTCGAAATTCCACCCCTAAGAGGGTGAAATGGGGTGTTGAATTTTCTATGAAACTTTTTATTCTCTGAGTCGATTGTCTTGAAAATGTGTCTTCATATGAAATGATGAGATACGTGTATCACAGTTTTTCCAAAATCATCCCCCAATTTAAAATTCAATGTCCTGACTGGCTGACTGATACATCAACGCACAGCCCAAACCGCTGGTCCTAGAGACATGAAATTTGGAGAATGTACTCTCTGTGGAGAGTAAATATCCACTAAGAAAGGGTTTTTTGAAATTCCACCCCTAATAGGGTGAAATAGGGTTTTTTAATTTTATGTGAAACTTTTTATTCTCGGAGTCGATTGAATTGAAAAGGTGTCTACATATACTTCAGTTAAAATGATGAGATACGTGTATCACAGTTTTTCCAAAATCATCCCCTAATTTAAAATTCCGTGTCCTGACTGGCTGACTGATACATCAACGCACAGCCCAAACCGCTGGTCCTAGAGACATGAAATTTAGAGATTGTACTCTTTGTGGAGAGTAAATATCCACTAAGAAAGGGTTTTTTGAAATTCCACCCCTAATAGGGTGAAATAGGGTTTTTAATTTTATGTGAAACTTTTTATTCTCGGAGTCGATTGACTTGAAAAGGTGTCTACATATACTTCAGTTAAAATAATGAGATACGTGTATCACAGTTTTTCCAAAATCATCCCCCAATTTAAAATTCCATGTCCTGATTGGCTGACTGATATACCAACGCACAGCCGAAACCGCGGGTCCCAGAGACATGACAATTGGAGGGTGTATTCTTTGTAAAGAGTAAGTATCAGTTTTTCTTAATTCCTACCCCTTAGAGGGTGAAATGGGGTGTTGGAATTTTCTGTGAAACTTTTATTCTCAGGGTCGATTGACTTGAAAATTTGTGTACATACTCTTCAGATAAAATCCAATAAATCCGATGTCCAATCTCAAACCAACGTATCAATATTTCACGTATCTAATTTAATTGATATAACTTTAAAACATAAAATAAAAAAAACTATGTATGTAATATTATGTAGATAACCAGTCTTACCAAGGGGTATCGTATTACCCAGTACTAACTGGGTTGTGGAGGTCCGATAGGCAGTCGCTCCATGTAAAATACTGGTATTCAGCTGCATCCGGTTCATAAAAGTGATTATAATTAGTAACAAACAAAAATAATCTATCTATACATATAAAATTCAAAGTCCTGACTGACTGACTGACTGACTGACTGACTGACTGACTGACTGACTTATATATCAACGCACAGCCCAAACCACTGATCCTAGAGACATGAAATTTGGAGGGTGTATTCTTTGTGAAGAGTAGGTATCCACTAAGAAAGGGTTTTTCAAAATTCCACCCCTAAGAGGGTGAAATGGGGTGTTGAATTTTCTATGAAACTTTTTATTCTCTGAGTCGATTGACTTGAAAATGTGTCTACAAATACTTCAGTTAAAATGATGAGATACGTGTATCACAGTTTTTCCAAAATCATCCCCCAATTTAAAATTCCATGTCCTGACTGGCAGACTGATATACCAACGCACAGCCCAAATCACTGGTCCTAGAGACATGAAATTTGGAAGATGTATTCTTTGTGGAGAGTAATTTTCCACTAAGAAAGGGTTTTTTTGAAATTCTACCCCTAATAGGGTGGAATGGGGTTTTGAATTTTATGTGAAACTTTTTATTCTCGGAGTCGATTGACTTGAAAATATGTCTACATATACTTCAGTTAAAATCCAGTAAATCCGATGTCCAATCTCAAACCAAGGTATCAATATTTCACGTATCTAATTTAATTGATATAACTTTAAACTAATAATTGCAAGTTATAAGCAAGCACATGTAAATCTATGTATGTATTATAGATAGATACATAGATTACTTATTATCCCAGAGGTAAGATCCCGTGGGCAATTCCCTAACTCCACGCGGGCGAAGCCGCGGGCATAAGCTAGTCTATACATATAAAATTCAAAGTCCTGACTGACTGACTGACTGACTGACTTATATATCAACGCACAGCCCAAACCACAGGTCCTAGAGACATGAAATTTGGACAGTGTACTCTTTGCAAAGAGTAAGTATCCACTAAGAAAGAGTTTTTCGAAATTCCACCCCTAAGAGGGTGAAATGGGGTGTTGAATTTTCTATGAAACTTTTTATTCTCTGAGTCGATTGACTTGAAAATGTGTCTACATATACTTCAGTTAAAATGATGAGATACGTGTATCACAGTTTTTCCAAAATCATCCCCCAATTTAAAATTCAATGTCCTGACTGGCTGACTGATACATCAACGCACAGCCCAAACCGCTGGTCTTACAGACATGAAATTTGGACAGTGTACTCTTTGTGAAGAGTAGGTATCCATTAAGAAAGGGTTTTTTGAAATTCCACCCCTAAGAGGGTGAAATGGGATGTTGAATTTTCTGTGTAACTCTCTCGGGATCGATTGACTTGGAAATGTGTCTACATATACTTTTTTTTATCGTGGTAAAATCATCAAATGAGTCCTCCCACCCAGGGCAAAGTGGGAGGACTTGAAAATGTTTCTACATATACTTCAGTTAAAATGATGAGATACGTGTATCACTGTTTTTCCAAAATCATTCCCCAATTTAAAATTCCATGTCCTGACTGGCTGACTGACCAACGACGCACAGCCCAAACCGCGGCTCCCAGAGACATGAAAATTGGAGGGTGTATTCTTTGTGAAGAGTAAGTATCAGTTTTTCTAAATTCCTACCCCTTAGAGGGTGAAATGGGGTGTTGAATTTTCTGTGAAACTTTTTATTCTTAGGGTCGATTGACTTGAAAATTTGTGAACATACTCTTCAGATAAAATCCAGTAAATTCGGTGTCCAATCTCAAACCAAGGTATCAATATTTCACGAATCTAATTTAATTGATATAACTTCAAAAAATAAAATAAAAAAAAAACTATGTATCTATCTATACATATAAAATTCAAAGTCCTGACTGACTGACTGACTGACTGACTTATATATCAACGCACAGCCCAAACCACAGATCCTAGAGACATGAAATTTGGACAGTGTACTCTTTGCAAAGAGTAAGTATCCACTAAGAAAGGGTTTTTCGAAATTCCACCCCTAAGAGGGTGAAATGGGGTGTTGAATTTTCTATGAAACTTTTTATTCTCTGAGTCGATTGACTTGAAAATGTGTCTTCATATACTTCAGTTAAAATGATGACATACATCAACGCACAGCCCAAACCGCTGGTCCTACAGACATGAAATTTGGACAGTGTACTCTTTGTGGAGAGTAGGTATCCACTAAGAAAGGGTTTTTTGAAATTCCACCTCTAAGAGGGTAAAATTGAGTGTTGAATTTTCTGTGAATCTCTCTCGAGGTCGGTTCTTGAAAATGTGTCTACATATACTTTAGTTAAAATGATGAGATACGTGTATCACAGTTTTTCCAAAATCATCCCCCAATTTAAAATTCAATGTCCTGACTGGCTGACTGATACATCAACGCACAGCCCAAACCGCTGGTCCTAGAGACATCAAATTTGGAGAATGTACTGTTTGTGGAGAGTAGTTATCCACTAAGAAAGGGTTTTTTGAAATTCCACCCCTAAGAGGGTGAAATGGGGTGTTGAATTTTCTGTGAAACTCTCTCGAGGTCGATTGACTTGAAAATGTGTCTACATACTTGTATACTTCAGTTAAAATGATGAGATACGTGTATCACAGTTTTTCAAAAATCATCCCCCAATTTAAAATTCAATGTCCTAACTGGCTGACTGATACATCAACGCACAGCCCAAACCGCTGGTTCTAGAGACATTAAATTTGGAGAATGTACTCTTTGTGGAGAGTAGGTATCCACTAAGAAAGGATTTTTTTTAAATTCCACCCCTAATAGGGTGAAATGGGATAATGAAATGGAAAATAAAAGATAATGGAATATGGGGAATCCCAAAATTTATAGCAGAATCCGGACCTTGTGTTTTGTTTGCGGACGACATCTCCATTCTCACCCAATGCAATGATAACACAAACATAAACAGTACCCTTAATGAAATTCTTAACAAAATAATTACCTGGATGAACGAACACAATCTTGAAATCAACTTTACAAAGACTAAACTCATAACCTTCTATCCCCACCAAAAAAATCCTTTAAATGTACTTTTTTCTTTTAATAATAATAAAATAGAAACAGTCAATTAATTCACATTATTAGGCATAACCATAGACAAAAATATAAATTGGAAATCCCACGTACAAAAAATGAAATCTAAGCTTTCAAAATTTTTATACGCTTTTCGTGAAATTAAAAAAACCACAAATTTACAGATTGCCCTGGTTACATACTACGCCTATGCATATGCATGGCTCAGCTACGGCATTATAATGTGGGGATACAGTACAGATGCACCTACACTGTTCACTGTTCAAAAGAAATTTATCCGTATCCTGATAAATATACAACAGATAGATAGCTGCAAACCTCATTTTATAAAACTAAATATATTAAGCCTACCTTGTATATATATACTTGAAATATGCAAATTCGCTTACAAACACCAAGACTTTTACACTAAACGAGAAGACATACAAACAAGATACACACTCCGATACAAAACGCGACTCAACCTACCAACATCGTGCTTAAAACTACATTCAACAAGCCCTCTGGTTATGTCAATCAAAATATACAATATGTTACCCGAATCAATGAGAAAAGAAAAAAAACTCCATCTATTCACGAACAAATTAAAAAAGCTATTAATAAGCAAATGTTACTACAGTGTCAACGAATACTTAAATGATAAATCCCTGAAAAATATAGATTAAACATAAATGTTTTTAGAATAAGTTAGATTATAAGATACTTAAATGATAAGTCCTCATCTCCTAATACTATTATTATCTTTCTTTTGCTGTGCCCGACAGGGTCCACGATTGTTTCTTTTAAAACATGTCTACCACCTAGGCCTACATTGTGGAATGCAATAAAGAATTGAGTATTGAATATTGGGATTTTGAATTTTATGAGAAACTTTTTAGTCTCGGAGTCGATTGACTTGAACATGTGTCTACATATATACTTCAGTTAAAATGATGATATACGTGTAGGTATCACAGTTTTTCCAAAATCATCCCCCAATTTAAAATTCCATGCCCTGACTGGCTGACTGATATACCAACGCACAGCCCAAACCGCGGGTCCCAGAGACATGAAAATTGGAGGGTGTATTCTTTGTGAAGAGTAAGTATTATTTTTTCGAAATTCCTACCCATTAGAGGGTGAAATGGGGTGTTGAATTTTCTGTGAAACTTTTTATTCTCGGGGTCGATTGACTTGAAAAATTGTGTACATACTCTTCAGATAAAATCCAGTAAATCCGATGTCCAATCTCAAACCAAGGTATCAATATTTCACGTATCTAATTTAATTGATATAACTTTAAACTAATATTTACAAGTTATAAGCAAGTACATGTAAATCTATGTAAGTATGTATTATAGATAGATACGTAGATTACTTATTATTCCAGAAGTAAGATCCCGTGGGCTATTCCCTAACTCCACGCGGGCGAAGCCGCGGGCATAAGCTAGTTAAATATAAATTTGTGGACCGATGTTAACATTGGCTAGTGTTGCCAGCAAAAAAAAAGAAGGTAGTTAGGAAGAGGGAAATTATCATTTTCTATCTTATTATTCAGTTTGCGGTAGTCGATAACTAATCTCCACCTCCTTTGTCCATTTGCGTCTAATTTCTTGGGTCCAGCAAAATTGGGCTAGACCAATCACTTACGCATGGCTCTATAATGCCGTCAGCTAACATATTTTGAAGTTGTTCATGTACCTCACCTTTCTGTGAATGGGGTAACCCATACGGTTTAACAAACGCGGGTTCTTCATTAGGTTTTACGCGAATAGTATGTTGATGCGTAGTTGTCAGTTTATCCCCGGTAAAAAGAATATATCAGCATATTTGGCACATACTTCTTCAATTGATATCTGCTCTTCTTTATTTAAATGTTTTGTATTCAGCAGTGTAAACATTTTTTTTAACGCGGACCGCGTTTTTGTCGCATTTATCATAACTACCAATATTGTAATCCGATGCGATTATTCAATCGGGTCTAGTTTATCTAAAGTTAACTCATTCTCAGTTGTGTTAAGTATTCGTACTGGTATTTTACCACTAGTAGGTTTTACTAAAGTGCTAGCTATAAACACACCTTCGCTACATTCAGAAGCACAAACAACACATTCCGTTTCCATATTAGTTTGTACAAAATGGATCGACTCCGATCTGGGTGGTATAATAAACATATCATTTTTACTATCAGATATCATAATCATTCATCATCATCATTTCAGCCGAAAGACGTCCACTGCTGGACATAGGCCTCCCCCAAGTGTCGCCACATTGACCGGTCCCGTGCGTCTCGCATCCAGCGGATCCCTGCAACCTTTACAAGGTCATCGGTCCACCTAGTGGGGGGGCCTTCCAACGCAGCGTCTTCCGGTTCGCGGTCGCCACTCCAAAACTTTTCGGCCCCATCGGCCATCCGTTCTGCGAGCAATGTGCCCTGCCCACTGCCACTTAAGTTTGGCTATTCTTCGGGCTACGTCGGTAACCTTGGTTCTCTTGCGGATCTCCTCATTTCTGATTTGATCACGCAAGGAAACTCCGAGCATAGCCCTCTCCATTGCCCTTTGGGTGACTTTCAGCCTTCTGATGAGGCCCATTGTGAGCGACCACGTTTCGGTCCCGTATGTAATCACTGGCAACACACACTAGTCATAGACTTTCGTCTTGAGACACTGCGGTAAGTTGGACGAGAAGATACCACGCAACTTCCCGAACGCTGCCCAGCCGAGTCGGATTCGACGATTGACCTCTTTCTCGAAGTTAGACCTACCTAACTGGACCGTTTGTCCCAGGTAGACATAATCGTCTACAACTTCGAGTGTAGAGTCTCCGATCTTGATAGGAGTGGGTGTTACATGGGCATTCAACATGACTTTGGTTTTGTCCATGTTCATTTTAAGACCCACTCTTTCGGAAGCTCTACTGAGGTCATCGAGCATTGTACTGAGGTCCTCCATGGTCTCAGCCATGACCTCTATATCGTCGGCAAACCGAAGGTGAGAGATATACTCGCCATTGACGTTGATGCCTAGCCCTCTGCAGTCCAGAACCTTGAAGACATCCTCCAGTGCAGCGGTGAACAGTTTCGGAGATATGACGTCTCCCTGTCTCACACCTCGCTGCAGAAGAATAGGTTCCGAGGTCTGGTCCTGAAGTCGGACTGACATGGTGGCGTTTTTGTACAAACTCTTCAGCACCTCGATGTACCGATAGTCGATTTGGCACCGTTGGAGAGACTGCAGTACAGCCCAAGTCTCGATCGAATCGAAGGCTTTCTCGTAGTCCACAAACGCCAAGCAGAGAGGCAGGTTATACTCTTCGGTCTTCTGTATAACCTGGCGCAGCGTATGTATGTGGTCTACGGTGCTAAAGCCTTTTCGGAATCCGGCTTGTTCGGGAGGCTGAAAATCGTCAAACCTGCGCACGAGACGATTCGTGATGACTCTTGAAAACAGCAAGTGAAATGGGCCTATAGTTCTTCAGCCGGGCATTGTCGCCCTTTTTGAAGAAGAGTACCACCACACCCCTGCACCATGCCTGCGGCGTTTTCCCCTCAAGTATGACGGAATTAAATAGCTTCTGAAGGGCCTTAAGTACCGGTTTTCCACCTGCCTTCAGGAGTTCGGCCGTAATTCCGTCATCACCCGGTGCCTTGTTGTTTTTAAGCTGTTTCAGAGCCATCCTAATCTCGTACAGGCTGACATCCGGAATGTCTTCGGTATAGTGTCGGGTCAGTCTAGCTCTTGGGTCGTTAGCTAGATTTGCAACGGGTTTACTGGTTGAAGTGTACAACTGCCCATAAAAGCTCTCGATCTCCCTCAGCAGCTCCGGTTTGGTGGATACGATCCTGCCATCGTCGGTCTTCAGTTTCGTGAGCTGGCTCTGCCCAATAGCCAGATCTCTTGAAAATACCTTGGAGCCTTTATTCCGCTCAATAGCGTCTTTAATACGCTCGGTATTAAAGCGGCGGAGGTCGCGTTTCAAGGATTTAGAGATCCGTCTATTGAGCTGCCGGTATTTCCACGCCTCGTCTGAAGACTGCAGGATCATCTCGCGCCGCTCCTTCATGTGCTCGAGAGTATGATCAGAGAGTCTTTTGTTCTTCTGTGCACGACGTGTCTTGAAGAACTTAGACCCAGTCGTATGGACAGTTTCCACAAACCCATCGTTGCATTCGTCCATTGACCTTTCTAGGCACTCGAAACGATTCTGGAGTTCAAGCTGAAAGCTCTCGGGGTTTTGGATCTGGATTTGTGCTGGACGGAGCGTAGACTTCATCAGTCGAGACCTATCAAGCTTTATATTGATGTTCAATGTGCCTCTTACCATGCGGTGATCGCTCCCGGTTTTCACCGAATTGATCACAGAGACATCATTGAACATTTGCTTCTTGGTTGACATGATGAAGTCAATCTCATTTTTAGTTGCACCATCGCACGGTGGTTCCTCCCATAGGTCATAATTCCAAAAAATGCATTGCCAAAATATGAGTCATTGTTAATGTATTTCATTACTCCGATAAATAACCTACCGAAAAGTATAACGTGGTCCCTTTTTGGTATTTTTCACTTATTAATTGTCGTCGGAAGTCAACACATCGGATTTTTTGCACCGCGCTGTTATCAGCGACTCATTTGTTGTCGTTTTTAAAATTACAATTCCCAGAATTCTATTGTGTCTTTGACGTGTTTGTGAAATGGAATTCCAAGAACAAGGTATGTTTTTGCAAATTTATTATATTTGATTAAATATTTTGTTTAATTTAATACATTATTGAAGTGCTACGCCGCACATATGTCATTGTATATTTTTCTGCGAAATTAAACTTCATGTAGACTTTTGGAAAGTTGTCCGAATTAATGAGACATTGAGTCTACAATCAAAATAAAGGTCTATTAGTATACTTTATAAAACAGACATAGTTGTCAACATATAGTCGCCTATTTGTGATTTAAAGAGGTGATTCGCCGTCAGTTCTCTTGGCGTAGCAGGGTCTACGAAACAATTGACTAATTGATTTGTTTTCGTTTCAGGTACTTTGACAAAATGCACGTTTTCAAGGATGCATTTCTTTGAAGTTTGGGAAGTATGTGGTAGATTTAGTGAAAAATGCCAACACATACTTCTAGTTTTTAAGATACTATTAGTAATGAAAATTTAGATGTATGCCCATTACAGAAACGTGTATTTCTATTGTGTAATACTATTCGCGGAAAGAAAAAAATCTATTCAAAACCAATTTAGGTCTAGATTAGGTTTAATTGTTGATAAACCGCGAAATGGCGGAAGCGGAACATCTAACGACGAAAAATACCGCGAGAAAATTTTTCATGACTTCAGTTGTAGCTGCTGAAATTACCGGGTTAAATAAGAACTTTATCGACCGTTGTTCTGTTATTTTACAAGATATGTCGTCTGGTTACAATATACATGTTGATAAATTTAGGGAATATTTTTTAGAGACCGCACGACTTTTGGTTTATGAATATCCGTGGCGTAATCTTCCTGCTTCTGTCCACAAAGTACCTCTTCATGGTCCCGAGATTATGCAATATTATCAATTGGGGAACTTTCTGAAGAGGCAGCAGAAACCAACAATAAACACATCAACGCATATCAAAGATATCATACTCGAAAAATGTCGCGGGAGTTAACAAACACCGATTTAATTAGTAGACTCATGCTCAGTTTGGACCCGTACATAACCAGTCGGAAACATTCCCAACTGAAAAATAGGTTATATACAAGTCAGGTGCTAGACATATATTACAGGTGTAGCTAATTATATTGTAGGGAATATTAGTATTAATTATGTATTAGATGTCGATATCAGTCATTTTGTAACTTGTTTTTAGTCTCAAATTAAGATAGTTTTTTTTGTTGATTAAAGATAGTTTACTAAAAAAAAATATTTATTTTACAATAAGTTTATGATAAGGCTTGTTTAATAAAACTATATCTTGTATTGTGGTAGAACTGTATTTAGAATCAATCATGCATGAGTCCTTATGTAATTGGCGGACAGGTAACGATAGCTTGCTTTTTAATCGAGCAACGCCATCTATCGAGCCATGAGGAACAAAATTTACTTAAACATTCCTGCCGGCCAAGGACTGCGTAAGTCCTTCAGAAGAGGTTTGAAAGTTAAATTGTACACAAAATCAAACAATATGAGTAAGTATAACTGACAATGTTAGATAATTAGGTTAGTGTGATTGACTTATGAAGGTAATGGGCATAGTTTGGTTATTGGTCGCTTAGTGATATGATCTTTAATCTTTAAAGAGACGGCACGAGTCACCCCATCTTTACCTGTATGTTTTTCAATCACACGTCCTAGGAGCCATTTGCCTGGAGGTAGTCGTTCGTCCTTGACTAACACAATGGTGCCTAAATCAATGTCTGGCTGTTGTTTGTTCCATTTATATCTATGTTGTAATGTAGTCAAATACTCAGCTTGCCAACGTCGCCAGAGGGTTTGTAGCATACGCTGGACAAGTTGCCAACGATTAAGGTGAGTGGTACGAGTATTTTCCAATCTTTCATCAGGAACTACAATAGGGGTTTCCCCTATAAGGAAGTGGCCAGGAGTTAACGGAGGTTCACTTAAGGACGAATCAATTATGGTAAGAGGACGTGAATTTACACATGCTTCTACTTGTGTGAGGAGAGTATAAAACTCATTGAAAGTGAGACAACTTTGACCAATAACGCGTTTTAGGTGTCCCTTTACGGATTTTACACCAGCTTCCCATAAACCTCCGAAGTGGGGAGCTCCGGGAGGGATGAAATGCCAGGTAGTGTGATCATTAGCAAGTAATTCTGCTATCTCGTGAACTAAATCCACTTGAGAGTTTTGAAATTGGAGCGCCACTTCCCTTGAGGCACCTTGAAAGTTGGTTCCACAGTCACTATATATATCCTTACAGTGCCCGCGACGCGCAGAGAAACGTTTAAAAGCTGCCATAAAGGCCATGGTGCTCAAAGCTTCGACCAACTCCAGGTGAATAGCCTTTGTGACTGTGCATACAAAGAGACTAATGTAAGCTTTACTGGTGCGAGTACATCGACCAGGATATAATTTCAACGAGAAGGGTCCCGCGAAGTCCACTCCACAGGATAGAAATGGACGTGCCGGTTTAACCCTATACGAAAGCAAATTTCCCATGAAAGGAGGTCTTGGCGCGGCCCTTTGTTTAAAGCACGGAATACATTTTTGGATAATACTCTTAACTAGTCTCTTAGCACCAATAACACAATATTTCAAGTTTATTATATTATAAGTTAATTGATATCCACCATGCAATGTTCGCTGGTGAGCATCTATGACAATTAGTTTAGTGAAATGTCTTTGACTTGAGAGGATAACTGGTGACTTAAAATCCAACTGACCCTGAGCATTAGCGAGTCGGCCACCAACTCTTAATATTTTATGGTTATCAATATAAGGGTGAAGGGAAAACAATTTACTAGATTTAGGGAGAGACTTACCGGCTGACAATAAATCAATTTCAGTTTGAAAAATACACTGTGACAAACGGATGCATACATTACGTGCGTTTAACAATTCATTCGCAGTCAAAAAACTTGTCCAGCTTGTAGCAATTTTAGTTGCCTTTTCTTTACACCTTTGCACAAATCTTAAACAATAAGCGGTAACTCGTACCAACTTAGTGAAACTGGAATAGCGATTTAAATGCGAGTGTGAATCATCAATTTTATTGTTAATAGTAACATGAGAAGCAATTTTAGACTTAGACTCTAAAATCGTATCAGGTAAGTTTTCCTTGGTATACACAAATTCAGATTGAGTTCTTAAAAATTGCGGTCCTTCCCACCATAGCGTTGACTCTTTCAGCTCGTTTGGGTTCATACCCCGCGAGGCTAAGTCCGCTGGGTTATCAAGTGACTTGACATGATTCCATTGACCACTATTTGTGACATTTAAAATCTCAGTGGTACGGTTAGCAACAAAAGTAGTCCACGAATTAGGATGTTTACGTAACCAAGCCAGCACTATAGTAGAATCAGTCCACGCGTAAATATTACTTTGTTCAATAGGTATACTAGTTTTAATATCAAGTAACATCTTAGCTAAAAGTACTGCACTGCAGAGCTCTAGACGAGGAAGCGATACTTGTTTGACTGGAGTAACCTTTGATTTTGCAGCGATAAGTCGCATTGTGATAGCATTGTCGTCCAGAACTCTAAGATAAACAACACAAGCATAAGCAGCACAAGAAGCATCACAAAACCCATGAATTTCAACATTCAATTTAGCAGGTAACAAGCCAAGCCACCGAGGAAGCTGTATAGTATTCATGTGTTTTATGTTGTTGTGAAAAGCACACCATTCAACTCGTAAGTCATCAGGTAAAACATCGTCCCAGTCCAGGCCAGCCAACCACAATCTTTGCATGAAAATTTTTAACATAATGACTACAGGAGCTAACCAACCTAGCGGATCGAATGTTTTAGCAATAATGGACAACACTGTTCTTTTAGTAATAGCATCAACAAGCGGATCAATTGACATTTTCAAGTCGAAATTATCACTGTGCGGATTCCAAGAAATGCCCAAAGCTTTAATAGCGTTATTCATTTGTATGTTAACAATAGTTTGATTCGATTTATCGGCATTTGGAATTTGTGACAATACTTTTGCACTGTTTGACGACCATTTGTGTAACAGAAATCCACCTTTTTGTAATAGTTCAGTCATTTGTTTTTGCAGACTAATTGTGTCATCTTCATTGGATGTACCTGACATCAAGTCATCCATATAAAAATCGGTTCGCAGTAGCGGCGCTGCAATAGGAAACTCTTCCTTCTCATCATCGGACAGCTGGTGCAAAGTTCTAATTGCAAGGTAAGGTGCACAGGATGTTCCATAAGTGACGGTAAGTAACCTGTATTCTCTAAATGCTTCATCCGATTTTTCTCGCCACACAATTCGTTGATAATCCGCATCACTACGATGAATTAGTATCTGCCTATACATTTGTTGAATGTCTGCTACCAAACAAATTCTATGTGTTCTCCACCTTGTTACTAAATAAATCCTTTAGATCTTGTTGCAGAGGTGGACCAATCATCAGTTTAAGGACGTTCCTGTTCCAGGTTTGGCGCTACCATCGAAGACTACGCGCAACTTCGTGCTAGTGCTGGACTCCTTCAAGACGGCGTGATGAGGTAAGTAGTATTTATTACTTGGTTTTCTTTCTTTTTCAGGTATGACTTCCATGTGTGCTTGTGATTCATACTGCCTCAAGAATTTGCAGTATTCTTCCTTAAATTCAGGTTTTTGCTTGAATCTCTTCTCCATTTGAATTAAACGATTAATCGCTAAACCTTTTGTGTCACCCAGTTGGGTCGCATTCTTGAAAGGCAAGCGGAGTATGTAACGGCCCTCAGCGTTCCGCGTGTGAGTTTCTTTATAATGCTCTTCGCACTGAGTTTCCAGTTGTGTAAGCGCTCTTTTAATCTGTGTGTGTTCCTCCAGTTCCCAGAATCTCCTGAGCAACTGGTCAGTCTCTAATTTAGTATGTGAGACAACAACATGATATGAACTTTGTGAGGCATCCTTACATGTTTGTCCTGAAATCAACCATCCAAGACGTGAATTAAGTGCAATCATTGTGTTGTGTCTATGTAAACCCTCCAACATTAATCGTGAGTATACTTCTGCCCCCAACAAGATATCTATACACCCTGGCTTGTGGAATTGTGGATCAGCAAGTTTCAAGTCACTTAGACGAGGCCAGGAATCCATAGATACTTCATGTGCAGGCAATAATGACGTCAACCGTTTGAGTACAAAGGCTTGTGTCGTAATTTTGTGTGAAGAATCATAAATAGAGTGAAATTCAAGGTTGACCATCGACTTCGTTGTTATTGCTGTCTCGTTAGATATCCCAGTAATTTTACCATTAACAGCAATACGATCAAGATGCAGCAGTTGCGCAGTTGTTTCAGTCACAAGCGATGCCTGGGATCCTGGATCAATCAAGGCTCTAAGTTGGTGAGTGGATCCATTTTTAGCAATAACAACAACACGAGCTGTTGCTAAGATAACCTGCTGTACATTATTTGTTTCAGCTTTCATGGTGACAGCCTCATGTGTTTCCGTTTTCATGGTGACAGTCTCGTGTGTTTCTGGCTCACTCTGTTCTGTAGCTGTGCTTGTCTTGGTTGGGCTTGTAAAATGCAAGAGTGTATGGTGACGTCGACCACATTTTCTGCAGCTTGTGCTTTGCTTGCATTGACTAACTTTTTTTTTTTTTTTTTTAATTTATTTAATGATATTATATTACAGAGATGTGACTTAATTCTAAACTCGCCAAACTTTTACGTTTGATGGCGAGAGGCGCTCTTTTACTTTACAATGAACCTTACTTAAATTGCTACTTATAAATTCTACTCTTGTGGTTTAATCATATCACAGTACATTTTGATATAAGTGGGGAAACTGTTACTGCATTCGAGGCGGAATAAAACGTAAGTAAACAGCCCAATATGAAAAACAGAAAATACTAGTACAAAACTGTGCTGAAACATGAAAAACAGAAAATTGAAACATTTTGAATTTGGAACAAAAACAAATAAAATTCAATGCTAATTTTGTTCATAAAAGTAAATATTTTTGTTTCAAACAACAATGTTAATCTATCCCATTCCATTCATAAACACAAATTAAATATTAAAAATCCACGCGTGTGAAGTACATTGCATGTTGAACCCAATCGCAGTGCGATAAGAACCAGTTTTCGAGAAAATTGGAAAACTTATTGTTTCCGTTTGCTATCCTGTATCATCTGCCTAGCCTTCTCCCAACCATGTAGGGGTCGGCTTCCAGGCCAACCGAATGCAGCCGAACACCAGCACTTCACATAGAGCGACCGCCCGTCTGACGTCCACAAACCAGTAGTGGGTAATACGACACCCCTTGGTTGTCAGACTTTCGGGCCACTGACTACCTGTAACGACTGTCAAAGATCTACAAAAGACAGCCGGGACCAACGGCCCAACGTACTTTCCGCGGCATGGAGGAAACTCGGTATGTAATGGGTGGCCACCCATCCACAGACCAACCCAGGCAAGCACGGCTTAACCTAAAGATCGATCCGAGCGGCTGTTATCATTTAGCCACGAGCTCCTCGAGTATGCTATCCTGTATAAAGTTTTTCAATTTTGTCTTTAGTGATCCTTTACTTACTTTTACTTTTTCTCTTAACAAATCTATTTTGTTAAACACTTTAGGTACCAAATACTTAGATGTTCTCTTACCATAATAATTTGTTATCTGAGGTTGAACCAGTTTGTTTTCTCTAACCCTTCGTGTGTTGTACTTGTTTTTAACATTAAATTTATATTCTTCTCTGTAATAATATTCCAGACCTACCAAATAATCTATTTTTCTATCTATGGGTATAATTTTACAGATGGGAAATAACTTATCATACTCTTTGTTGCACTTATCTTTAACATTCTTACTAACCAGAAACTTTATCAGTCTTATTTGTATGTCCTTGATCTCTCTTAAATATGTAATAAAGGTTCGCCCGTACACAAGGAGTCCATAGCTTATTAGCGAATCGGCAAGTGCGAAATACACAATTCTTAACGTCTGTTTGTTTAATACATTTTTCAAGTGGTTAAACTTACCTAGCACCGATCTTAGCCTATTGCAAATGTCATTTACATGCAATCTCCAATTAAAGTTCTTATCAATTGTTAGACCTAAATATTTAAATTTGTCCACATACTCCAATTTTGAACAGTTACAATTACACTTATTTCTATGCAAACATTCGTATGTATGTCCTATCACTGTGAGATATTCATGATTTACATATTTAGAATTTCGATTATATGGCGAGTATATATGCATACATTTAGTCTTTGAAAGATTTAATATTATTCCATTGTCGTGTGCCCATTTGAATACATTTTTGGACCTCAGCTATATCTTTGGAGGCATAAACAAGACACATATCGTCAGCGTACATGAACACCTCACATTGACGTACGACGTTTGACACACTATTAACATGCATTATATATCCTACAGGGCCGTACACCGAACCAGTAGGCACACCCAAGTCGACATCCGCCTCTTTCCCAGCCACACGGGAAATAATTGTGCTTATTTTTCTATTAGTGAGGTAGTTTCTAAACCAATTATTTGTGGGACCACGTATTCCGCATTCGTCCATTGCCTGTAATAAGATATCGTGGTCTAAAGTGTCAAACGCTTTTTTATAGTCGATGAATAGTGCCATAACTTGTTTGCCAGAGTCTAAACAGTCATTAATATAATCTGAAAATCCCAACAAGGCAGAGACAGTGTTGCGCCCGCTTCGGAAACCGTGCTGAGTGTCACTCAATATGTTGTGTTGTTCTAAGAACGCGCTTATCTGTCCTACAATAATTTTTTCGGTTATTTTATCTATAACCGATAATATTGCGATAGGCCTATAATTAACATATTCTAAATGACATCCTGATTTGTATATAGGACGAATAATTGCATTTTTTAACTGGTCTGGATAAATACCGTTAGATAAGGACATATTCACCAATGCAGCTAGAACAGGACTTATTTGTTTACATAAATATATAATGTCTTGCACCCGTATTCCATCTGAACCAGGTGATTTTTCACAGGACAATGTTCTTATAACTTTTTCTACCTCTGACGAGTCCACCTTATTGTATCTAAAGCTTACCTCGCTCGGCTTTACATATTTATTTCTGTCCAAAAACTTCAAGTTACATACATGTTTAATTCCCTTTATTTCCTCGGTAAATGTTTTAGAAAAGTTTGTACAAATCTGTTCTATACAATCTGTTTTTCCTAAATGCCTTAAAATAACATCGTCCAGGCTAGTTTTGTTTTGACCCAACCATAAGTTTATATTTGTCCATATTTTCCTGAAATCTCCATTACATTTTACAATTTGTTCCTGTCTATATTTATTTCTAGCCATATTTGTTAATTTATTTACTTTATTTCTGTATTTTGTATAGTCTAATCGCTTGTTCATATTCTTTGGATCCGCTTTCCAAAGTCTAAATAAATAATCCCTTCGTAATAACATTGTATATAAATTCCTATCTATCCACGGCTGCCTTATTACTTTCGTATTATTTGTGCTGATTTTAATTGTACTTTCGTTGTAAATGCGATCAAATACACTACACATAGTTTGATACAATACCACCGGACACGTTATTGTTATTAACTGGGCCCAATCATATTCATCTAGCTTTTGCTTAACAATTTTGCCACTTAACACTTCGCGCATACTATTGTTCCTAATACTGCTGCTCACACATTGATTTTTGTTTCCACTCACACATAAGTTCAACAATAATCCGATTCCATGATGATCGGCGATTCGTGATTCTAGAACATACGCGCACGCGTCATGCTCGCTCCGTCCCGCTCGCACCCAGATATGATCCAAGCACGATACCTCAAGCCGGCCGTCCGCGATCGCCTCGCGCGTTACCTCTTCGCTTGGTATTACACACATCAAGCCGCATTCACACAGGGCGTTT
Source organism: Noctua comes (assembly GCA_963082995.1). NCBI lineage: Eukaryota > Metazoa > Arthropoda > Insecta > Lepidoptera > Noctuidae > Noctua > Noctua comes. The sequence goes on from OY720293.1 coordinate 5,373,589, forward strand.
TTATACCTTGTAACAGTTGGGTTAACCATGTCGTTTAGTATGTTTATATTGGTATCGCCAATCACTATAACATTGTCAGATGCTGGTACGGTTTTCACTAGAGTCTGTAATTGCTGAATAAATATCCATTTATTTTTGGCAGGTGGTCTATATATCGCGACTACATGTATATTATTTTGCCCGTGCTTTAATTGACCATGAAGTGTTTCTACTGCTTCTGTGTTTACCATTTGAGCTTCGAAATTCAATCCATTCTTGGCGTATATTAATATTCCTCCTCCTCTGCTCGTTTCTCTAGTATGTATAAATGTATTATATCCTAATATTTGATAAAGTGGAAGTTCTTCTTTCTTTATATTTATTTCGCTTAATATTAAGATGTCTATGTTATTTTTATTTTTATCAAGTAATATTAATAACTCGCTAAAATGTTTACGAAGTGACCTTATGTTCAAATGTAATATGTGGGTATTCCATATATTTTGGGATAGGTCGTTATTTAGAGCTATTATATCATAGTATATTTTAAAATTAAAATTACCTGAATAGCTATCTATACGATCGAATGTTGCTGTTAGATATCACCTCGTATGTACTCGCCGCGTCATGTACGCGTGTTTATTTACATTCATCGAGCTTGTTCAAGTCTTCCTCCGATCTAATGTTATAGATTTTTTTTTCATCACTATTCTTTTTGACCAGGATACTGCAATTCTGCACCCAAATATAGTGGAAACCTTTCGGCTTAAGTTTATTTCTTACAGTCCAAAGAAGCTGTCGTTTGTACTTTGGTAAATCTTCGTTAATGTATATTCGATTTTCGCTTCCATTATCATAGACTTTATTATTCGTTATTTTTGTTTCCTTCTTTACAAGCATCCAGCTGCTGCGAGCATATTTAGACCGTAGGGTGACCAACACAGTCTTGGGCTTTGTGTCTTCTGGTTTTTCCTGGCCTACCCTCTGTGCATCTTGAATCTCATTTGGGTCTAGATTTAGTTTCTGTGCCAATTTTTGGACTACTAACATGGTATTTTCGTTTTCGTGCTTCTCTAGTCCGTGAATTTCAATATTTTTCTCCTTGTCTTTTATTTCCAGCTCCTGAACCCGTTCTTCTAGTGCCTTGTTACATTTCTCCAAATAAACATTTTTTTGTTCCAATGCCTTTATTTTCTTCTGAGCTTCGTCTTTAAAATCAATTAATGTCTGATACATGTCACCATAAAATTCAACGCTGCTGGTAAGTTCTTCGATTTTCTGAATGAATCTGAACTGAATGACCCTTAACCAGACAGTTGAAGCAGATGTGATTATTCTTGACAAAGTCATAGCGTTGTGAAGTTTCCAAATTAGAGAATCCTTTGCAGTGGCAAATGTAATGGTTTTGTGAACAAAAAGTGCAGGTGCTTTTAATTTCAGTGGCGAATGATTTCATAGGGACGGATTTTGCTTGGGTTGAGGTGACTTTCGCTGAATCTTTCTTTGATGTATCCTTTCTAATGCTGTTGATAACTTCCATGGCTCTGAATCGGCTTTCTAGTAGTGAGGCTAAAGTCTCAAACGTTGGTATGTCTCGTGATGAACCAAGGGACTGTTCCCAAAGTTTGTGAGTTTCAATATCAATTTTAGAGACAACAATGTGAACTACTATAGCCTCCCACTTGTTTATTTCAAGACTTTCTAGCGAATTCAAGCATTCGCGTGTGGTGTCTAGAATACCTTTCAGGCTTTGAGCACATTCGTTGGTCATTTTGCGCTGATAAAGAAGACGATTCAGGATGTTATTGACAATGATCCTCTTATTTTCATAACGAGTCTCAAGTGTCTCCCAAGCCTTATCATAGTTAGCTGCAGTAAGTGTGAAGTGTTTTAATAGCTGCTCAGCCTCACCCGTAATACTGGACTTCAAATAATGATGTTTCTCAATTTTTGATAGGTTATTATCATTGTGAACAAGGGATGTGAAGACGTCACGAAAGCTGAACCACTCAGTTTTGTTTTTTATCCTTTCAGATGTTTCGTCAGGACATGTGGCCGAAGTTGTAGCCTGCTGTGACTCCTGATCGGACAGCGCGATCAAGCATTCTTTAATCGCAGTTTTAAATTCAAGATAATTTTCTTCGGTCACATCAAAATTTGCTATAGGATCAAACTTTATTTGTTCGAGAACTTGCATGGAGCCACTCTTCAAAATCTCGTCGTGTTGTTTATTATACGTTTCCCAATATTCAGTCAATGTGTCTAATCTCGTTTCTAAATAACCTCTGGTATAACGTGACTTTGAAGTTTTCTTTGTGTTGCTATACAACCTAGCAATCCGCTCACTCAACTGTTTTTGTCACGCACACAATTGTGACATGTTTATAATTATATCAAATCAGTTTACTTCATAAAAATGTCACAGTTAAAAAACAAAACAAAATCACACAAGTTCCAAAAGAGAAAACAAATATTCTAAGTTTTTTAACTAAGTTCTATTTCACTGAGTCAACAAACACAACTGAGATTTCACTAAAGTCCCACTTATAAATGTTCACAGTCTTACCCAACAGAGTCCAATCCATTCACTTGTTCACTTTACTAACACTTGACTGTCACTTCACTTTTATTCACTTCACTTTTTATTCACTACTCCACTGCACTACTACTTTATCCGAGTCGAAGGACCAAATGTTTAATAAAACTATAACTTGTATTGTGGTAGAACTGTATTTAGAATCAATCATGCGTGAGTCCTTATGTAATTGGCGGACAGGTAACGATAGCTTGCTTTTTAATCGAGCAACGCCATCTATCGAGCCATGAGGAACAAAATTTACTTAAACAAGGCTATTTAGCCGTAATTAAAAACACATCAATGATAATCTAATAATTGTCTAGAAAATGTATAAATGTAAAACAGAAATATTTTCCGTGCAATGTATTGATATGTCAATGTGATAAATATATATTATTTTGTGAGTAAACGTACTAAATTAAGTAGATATTGTCTATTTATATTATTTTAAACCTAAAATGCACAAAAAACTAGCGCCATTGAAGGTTTAAGTATTTATGACCGCCTTTGTTCGGCCGCTGAACCACCGTGCATCGGGACTCTGCCAGGTCCACTTCCTGTGCTCACGCTTTCTGAAGAAGGAGTTCATCATATAGAGGCCCTCCTTCTCCATAAAACTAGCCAGTTGGTGACCCCGGTGGTTCCGACGTCCAACCCCAAATTGCCCCACCTGCAACTCATCCCCGTCTCGTTTGCCCAGTTTCGCGTTGAAGTCCCCCATGACAACGGTGAAGTGAGTTTTGAAACCATGCAGGGCTTTAGAAATATCCTCATACATGGTCTCCACTTCGTCGTCGGGGTGTGCCGAGGTCGGGGCGTAGACCTGTATGACCTTCAGCGAATATCTTGAGGATATTCTGAGTATAAGGTACGCCACCCTGGTCGACACACTCTCGATCTTCACCACGTTATTCACGAGGGACTTGTGGACGATAAACCCAACACCACCCTGGGACTGCCGGTCACCCTCTCGGAAATAGAGCAGGTTGCCGGATCTCAGGATTATCGTATCCTCCCCCTCTCTTCGGACTTCAGATAATCCCACAATACTCCATCGCAGCCTGCTCAATTCCTCTTCGAGTTCCGTTATGTTCTCGTCGGTCCGGAGTGTACGCGTGTTGTATGTTGCCAGGTCAAGTCGTCGGTATAGGCAGCCTGATCCTGTCCGGAGATTCTTCGCACCCCTTGCCACGCCGTAACCTCGACCGCTACCATAGTCGAGGGTAGACGGGCTGCCGGGTACTAGGGGCCATTTCTTTGTTGCGCTCATAATTGGGGGGGTTTTGCCATAATCGCCACGCTTGGCAGGCGGGTTGGCGATATCATAAGAGACAACTTAATAGGATTACCATTTAAAGTGTGCAAAGATAAACTATTATTCTTGTAATCTAATAACGCGTTATGTTTTCGTAAGAAGTCGTCACCGATGATTCCATGCGCGTTACATGGCAAGGAATTAAAAACAATAAACTTATGCCTAAAACTTGCATCATCTGTTACTATGTCCAAATAAACGTAGCCTTAAGATTGTACTTTGCCTCAAAGTCCATTAATCTCAATACTCTCGAAATGGCATTGAATATTTTGTTCGATGAGATGTTTATATTTGATGGCAGAAATTGATGCACCCGAGTCCAGTAACCATTGGAATGGACTACCGTTTACAGAAAGCTTGACAGTCATGTTATTATCACATGACATAATATAATTTTTAGGCACGAAAGAACTGATGTTTGGTTTCGTCATTTTTAGGTGTATCTTCGGTCATAACTTGCATTGTTTCTGAATTTCTTGTCCACTTGTTTCGGTTATTATGAAAAGAAGACCTACCTCGATTTGATCTTCTTGAATTCCGCCACGATCCTCGAGGTGCACGGCCACGCCCTGCATCCTGGTTTGTCTCATTATGGTCACCTCCTCGTATGTAACCCTGGTTTGAGCGTCCTCTGAACGCTCGTCCATGCTGACCTCTAGAATGATTGTTTGTAGCGCGCCTGTAATTATACCGATTATTTTGATTAAATGCCATAATCTCACCTGATGAAGTCGAAGGCGTCGAAGTCTCCTCATCCACTGCTGCTTGAACTGCATCTTTGAGGGATTCAAAATTTCTTACTGCAATGATAGTGCTTAATCGACGGTTTCGCAATCCGTCGGCAAACCGTTTGATGGCTTGTTTTTCATTAAGCGGTTTCAATACCTGGTAGTTACTGGGTTTCCCTTCAGATTGCGCTATCGTCAAATCCACGAACATCTCAGTAATAGCTTTTCCATACTCGTCAATTGTCATTTGTTTTTGGCAGAAAGAATGTAATTTGCTCTGTATTGCCGTAGCCGACTTTGTTGGCAATAATTGAACCCTCATATCGTATAACAGATCCTTAACTGAGTCATAACTTGATGCTAACTTCAATTTTGGTGCCTGAGACAGTCGACTTTTCATTACAAACGTAATTAATTGTTCCTGCGATTGACTATCTAAAATAGTACTGTAATAATCGATCCCATCGATTAACTGCTTAATACTTAACTCATCATTTGTCATGACTGACAACAAATTCAGTGCTATTTTAAGATCAAATTTAGCCATTTTAACTGTTTTCCCTTCGTCTTCACTTAAACTTTCAAAATCTGAGTTACTACAACTACTTTCTTTTTCACATAACACTTTAATTTCTACGAATAATTCCTCTATCTTATAGCGATACTCATTTATTAATATTAACTCCTCATTTTTGAATTCTTTTATGATAGCTTCTGTACATAATTTTTTTAAAGAAGAATATAAATTTGTCGATTCTTCTAATTTTCTACTACAAACCTTAGATTCTAATCTTCGCTTAGGTCCTATTTTTATTAAATATGTACGTATTTTCCGAACTCATTATATATGTTATCTAATTCCTTAGCCATAAGTCACTATTTTATTCGTTTTGACGCCACTGCGTAGTTTACAATTTGTTCTTATCAGTCACTACATAACAGTACATCATTGCTCAATTTCTTACCGAATATCTTACGTTCTTACACAAACACTTATTACGCACTTTGAACACACTCATTAGTTCACTGATCTACACTGACATTCACTTTCTGCTCGCTGCTTCGCTACTGCTTTCGGAGTGTTTTGGCACCGACCTCGTCCGGACAATCGCATGCCCCTGAAAGCCTGGTGGTTGATCTCCTGACGCATCCAACGAGTATGGCATTTTTTATATGCCTTAAATCCCAAGTAGAGAAGCACTGCACCCATCACGCAGATAATTATTGTGGTCATAATAGTCTGGATGCTCAAATGTGTACCAATTTCTTGCAAATTTGCATCATTTCCAGCACCGGCCGCGTTTTGGGCTAGAAAAACCTCTTCTTTGGACTGGTATGATTGACACATCTTGCTTTTCCGATAAATTTCGCACCAATTAAAAATTAATCCAATTGTAACGCGACGCGATCATTATGCGCGGCTTGCCCGAAGGCAGGGTCGCCATGTAGGGATAGGTGTAATTGAGTAGACGAATTGATGTATAATACCAGTATTTATTAGCAAACCATTCAATATATAGAGTTAGGCTACTTACACATACTAACATAGGCATAGTTCTATGACACCCACACTACAAGCTATTGGTATCCGTGGAGGAAACAATTAGCTCAATGAGTAATACACACAACAAATGACAAACGATCCTATCAGCAGCCGTGGATGCAAATGATAATGAACACAACAAATGACAAACAATCCTATCAGTAGTCATGGAGGCAATTGATAATGAACACAACACACACATGACAAACGATCCTATCAGCACCCGGGGAGGTAACTGATAATGAACACAAAAAATTACAAACGATTCTATCAGTAGCAGTGGAGGCAACTGATAATGAACATAACACATGACAAACTATCCTATCAGCAGCCGTGGAGGGAACTGATAATGAAAATAACAAACTATTAGCGGCCGTGGAGGCATCTAATAAACAATACTCTCATGTTATCCTGCTGGGTCCACGGCGGACAAACCGCCCAAAGCCTGGTTCCTTATATCCTGTCAAATCAAAGACTTCGTGCCTGTCACGGAGCAATGGTCCTAAACTCCTTATCCTTTAATCCTGTCAAATCAAAGACTTTGTGTCTATCACAGAGCGGTGTTCCTGATCCTATCCTTTTATCCTGTCAAATCCAAGACTTTGTGTCTATCACAGAGCATAACCCTCCCGTGAGAATGAACAAATAAAAACATGCTACTTACACTACACTTACCAAATACAAATTACAGATTATGTAAAGCAATCAATAATTTTATTTAAGATGAATCTAGTAGAACGAGGTTCTAAAAACCGAACTCATACTAAGATTAACAATTTAACTAACGTTAACGTTGTTGGATAATTTTGGCAACAATATTATATTCAGCTAGTAGCTGATCATACAATAGCAATAAACTCGATACAATTAATGTTGTTGGATAGTTTTTGCAACTATACTCTATTCAGCTAGTAGCTGATCATATAATATCAATAAACTCGATACAATTAATGTTGTTGGATAATTTGGCAACAATATTCTATTCAGCTAGTAGCTGATCAAACAATATCAATAAACTCAATTAAATAAATGTTATTGAATAATCTAGGCAACATTATTTTATTCAGCTAACAGCTGATCATCAATAAATTTAAATAAAAATTGCAAGCAGCTTTAAGTCTGAAACTGTGCATGTGTGTCTAGGTGATTTATAAATGCATTTAATTTTAAATATGAAGAAAACTGAATAGATGTCAGATCTATTACAAGCTTTCTATGTTGACTGAAACTTTCTGTTACCAAATCCTACAACTCAAGGAACATTGTAGGATAATAAAAGTAACAATAATCTGCGTACAAAATTTATCTCCACTATTTCAGATAACAACCACGAAACTCCATAAAGTGACGGCGGCGGCAGGTGCAGAGCGCGCACCGCCGATCAGAATGGCCGTGTCGCCGCAAGAGCGTCTATCTGCTAAGAATACTAGTTAATTTAATTAATAACCAACTTAAAATGTCTCATCCATCATAATATTGATCGTGCCATCTGTGGGTTGCAAGTACAATTATTACAATGATCTGTATCGATTGACAGAAGAGATAAGCGCCATCTAATGGTCTCTGTATTAACTAGTACTGAGATAGTTCGTGATAAGATCTTCTGAAGATTAATTTATAAAACTAAAGTCTTTAGCTAGAACTATAGTTAAAATTAAGATAAGCAAATATTTGACAATTGGGATTTTAACAATGCTTATTTAACACTAAGATGTGTTTTGAAGCAACATTCCACAATATTGTGGAAGATGGCGCCGAATACGATTTTAATGATCAATAACTCAATTTATAATTTGAAACTACAACTAAATCAGTTTCTGTAACTAATTACAAACTAAAAAGTAACAAGATTATTTTACAGAGCAAAGTATTGGTGAAAGACCTGTTTGTATTAAATCCTTTGATCTGCCAGAAATGGTTTTAAGCAAGATCCCATTGTTGTAAAAAAGTAATGAAACCACTAATTAGTTTTAACTCAATAACGCCTTTGCATTTATGAATATTGGCATTGTTTAATTATTAGAGTAATTAATTGTGAAGTATTCTAGTATTGTTTGTAAGTTTTAATGAACTTACTATGTAATAAATTACTGTACTGGGTGTGTGGCACTTCCGCCCAGACAGAGAACACGCGTAGGTACAACGAGAAGTCGAGTTAGTTAGCTCGCGATTAGAAAACAATTGAAGTATGTAATTGAAAGTGGTTTTTGAAGTGAACAATATTACTTTGTGTAAATGAGAACTGTAACACGAATTAAAAGAGTGTGTAAGGAGTTTCTTAGCCCGTTCTTTTCCTTGTGAACAATCATGTTTGCGAACGGGTGGCTCAACTTGTAAATGGTTTAATAGAAATAAACGTTTGAAGTTTGAGTCAAGTATTGTGTGTGATTTAAACTACCCAACTACCTATCTACCAACAAAAGAGTCATGTCACGCGAAAACAATATGGCGGAATGGCGGATGGCGTCGATATTTGGGATTAGTGTTCCTCGTAATCCATTCTCTGTCGTAACATATATAATATATTAAATGGTAAACTGACTGACTGACTGACTGGGTGATATATCAACACACAGCCCAAACTGCTGGTCTTAGAAATATGAAACTTGGAGGGTGTGTTCTTTGTGAAGATTAAGTGTCCACTAAGAAAGGATTTTTGAGAATTTCACCCCTAAAGGGGTAAAATAGGGGATGGAAGTTTACATGCGAGTCCAACAGTTTTGAAGTCTTCAAATTGTGTGTTTAGGCTGACGATTGAAGGTTTATTTATACGTGTCTCAGTATTTTCGAATATTCTACCCCCGAAGGTTTAAAAAGGGGGATGAAGGTAAGTAACTACGTTTGTTCGGGTGGAATCGCAACTCAATTTTGAACCGATTGAGCTGAAATTCTGCACACACCTTTGGTTCTGGTGACAATACATTTTAATGACAGACATTCCTTAATCCTGCAGCTACGATCGTCTCTTTAAGAGAGAACTCTTCAACGGTTAGTAGCACGGACACGAAACTTTGTATACGCGTTCAAGTTTGCTAGGTAAAGATGATTTTTATCATGACCTCATCCTGCAACCAGGATCGCCTTCTCACGAAAAAACTCCTCAACGGTTACTAGCGATTTTAAAAAGCATAAAAACGGCTGAACGGATTTGGAAGTTATTTGGCACACAGATCGTTTATAACCTGGATTAACCTATACAGGGTGTAAACAGACCCTTCACATAGCCATCAACCAAGCATTCTGTACATCAAACCAAGTAACTTTACGCAAAATTTTTGCTGGGAATCGAACTTTTTTTTTTTTGGGGTGAAAAATCTCGTTTTACGGTAGGACTCGATCGAAAGCATTCAAAGCATTGTGCTGATGGATAGATTGAATAGTACGAGGGTCGTGGAGGTGTGTAAAGCAAAAATCTTACATTATTTATTTATTTATTTAGCAAGCATGTGATGACAGCAGAGGAACGTGGAAATTGGTCATGGGAGACTATAACGCAAAAATCGGCCCCAGAATAACATCTGACAACACAAATGTCCTAGGCCCACATGGCTTGGGAAACCGTAACGAGCGAGGTCACCGACTTTTAGAATTTGCCTTTGGTCAGAACCTAAGTGTGAGCAACAGTTTTTTCCACAAAAAACCCCACCGTCGATGGACTTGGTTTTCTCCCGACGGACACACAAAAAACGAGATCGATTTTTGTTTGTCTTCCAGTAAACAAATAATAAAAAATATAGAAGCACTTAACCAAATTAAATTTAGCTCCGATCACCGACCAGTCCGTATTGATGTACGTTTTGAAATGAAGATTCACCGCCACAAACTAATACAACATTCAATAAAACGTTTAGATAAGACTACATTAATCTCTAACAAAGAAACATTTAACCTAGACATTAAAAATAGTTTTAGCCTATTAGAAACAAAATTTTCAGAAGATGCACAAGAACAATATGATAACATAAAACACGTTCTAAAAACCGCTAGCCAAAACATCAAGAGCCAAAACAAAAAACAAAAGAAACTCACCAATTACACAATTCACCTTATCGAAGAACGACAGTCAGAGAATTTTCAGTCTTTAGGTTACAGAGAGCTCGATCGTAAAGTAAAGAGAAGCATACGACATGACATTAGACATTACAATACACAACTCGCTGATGCAGCTCTAACAAACAACCGTTCTCTAAGATCTGCCATGCGCGGTATGGATACAGGCAGGTCCACAATTACACACATAAGGGATAACAACGTTGTGAAGCAAGGAGATAGGACCAAAGTTATACAAATATGCACTCAGTTCTATAAGTCCTTATACTCTGAAAATACCACTCCCCAACTCTTAGCAAACGAAACCTACACATGCCCTGACGATATTCCAGTTATTTCTGGTTTTGAAGTCCATCGGGCTCTTAGTAGCATGAAATATAACCGAAGTCCTGGCGAAGACGGCATCACCACTGAATCACTTCGAGTTGGAGAACCAACCCTACTGCCTTACATTTGCAACCTCTTTAACACTATTCTCAAGACAGGCATCTTCCCTAGTCACTTCTGTCATTCAAACATAATTCTATTACACAAAAAAGGTGACAAATCCGATATTGGGAATTACCGCCCCATCAGCTTAGTCTCGCACCTTTACAAAGTTTTCATCAAAACCCTCGAAAATCGCATATCAAGAACATTAGACCTCCATCAACCTCCAGAACAGGCTGGATTCCGCCGTGGCCTTTCGACTGCTGACCACCTACAGTCTTTAAATCAGATCATCGAAAAACACCAGGAATTCAATCTACCGTTATACCTCGCATTCGTGGACTACTCAAAAGCTTTCGACAGCTTAACACATACCGCAATATTTTCTGCACTCGGCAAACATGACATAGAACCTACGTATATACATCTGTTGCAAAAAATATACCAGAACAGCACAGCAGCCATACGCCTAACTACCACCGGGCCAACTTTTCCCATTCAGAGAGGAGTCAAGCAAGGCGACCCGCTATCTCCCAAACTCTTCACAGCTACGCTAGAAGAAGTTTTTCAAGAGATAAACCCACACTGGCAGAACAAGGGTGTTGTTGTCGGCGAAAAGAGGTTAACTAATCTTCGTTTTGCCGATGACATTGTCCTTTTTTCTTCCTCAGCAGCTGAGCTGGGCCTAATGCTCGATCAACTGAGCCACGCCAGTCTCCAAGTCGGGCTTTCAATGAACATGACTAAAACAAAACTGATGACGAACAACACAGAGCGTAACATAGAAATTGGGGGTGCGGTGATTGAATATGTCCATGAATACATATACCTCGGCCAGATAGTCTCTTTCCAGGCAAGACAAGATAAAGAAGTTGCTCGACGCACCGAGAATGCCTGGAAGAGCTACTGGTCGATGAAAAATTTTATGAAGGGATCTCTCCCGCTCGCACTTAAGCGAAAGCTCATGGACATGTGCATTCTCCCCACCCTCACCTATGGAGCGCAAACGTGGTCGCTTACAAAACGTCAGAAGTCCGCACTTGGGGTCTGCCAACGAGCTATGGAGCGAAGTATACTGGGTGTCAAACTTACGGACCGCATCAGAAACTCCATACTTCGCTCCAAAACTCAAATAGCTGATGCTGGCCTTACAGCTGCTAGGTTGAAGTGGAACTGGGCTGGTCACGTCTGCCGCATGTCGGAAGAGCAATGGGCAAAAATTACCACTCAGTGGATACCAAATAGCAGGAAACGACAACGTGGCAGGCCCAGAAGAAGATGGCGGGATGAGCTGGACTATTTCGCAAAGGATTGGCCTACAGTCGCACTAGACCGCGAAATGTGGAAGGAGGGAAGGGAGGCCTTTGCCCTGCAGTGGGACAATATAGGCTTATAATAATAAAAAAAAAATATTTATTTGGTTAACGAACAATTGTTTGCACAATACATTCATAAGACAATATTTACTGCTACATTTATAAGTGCAACAATTAATTACAGGTTAACACCACATGCACTATATGTGGTTGTATATATTATTAAGACAACAACAATGCATTGCTAATGCTTAAAAACAAAAACAAAAAAAAAAACATAAATCTAGGTTCATCAATAAATAAAATCACATTACAATATACATCAGAAAAAATAAAAACACGGATTGATAGAAAAAAAAAAAAAAAAAATTAAAATGAATAATAATAACACACAGCAAATTATTAAAATTAGGTAGGTAAATCACAGCACAAAATTAAAGTAATGGATCACAGTTAAAATACATTTAAATTGGAAGACAATACTAAATACTAATATTAACATCACATTCAGACATCAAGTCTAATATTAACATTATTACTTAAACCCCCTTCCTCCCGGACCTCCGTTCAGATCGGACGCTCATTTTGCTACCGTTTACTAATTTTGAAACGTAATTAAAATAATTTTTACTCAAAATAATAACTTAAAAAATAGGAGTGCATAAACAGCAAGAGATCTTAACTTCGAGACCACACAACAAGTACGCAATACGAGAACGAGTACCTACCGCCACGCCGGCTGCGAGTGCTCACAGCTATAGAGAGAGACAGGTACGCGACGTATTGTCAACGCCTACGCACTGTTGCTATCCTGCTTTAACCCACTCGCCGGTACTATTGACTGTCTCTGTCACTGTGCGGTAGCAATATTGCACACATCTACAGTGCGCACAACCACATACTATCTGCATAAAAGAGAACGCCCGCACATTGCTGCTGCCCTGGCCCCGAAAATTGTTGCTGTTTGTAGACTTATTTAAAGTTTTGAGAGCTTTTTTACTTACTCGCACGACGACGGAACGACAGGGATACGCGGATGGTTGACTGCGTCTTCGTACTTGCTGCTATCCTGGTGCCTGTCTACGGCTACGGCTATTTGCTTTTTTTACCGTCTGGTTGAGTACGACGGTGAGAGACATCACTTACGTCTAACATCGGTAGATTGCTGCCGCCCTGGTATATTGAGTGATTTTTTGTTTAGCACCATTATCATTATACCCACCCAAACTTACAAATAAAATTAAAATGTTGCAAACTCCAAAATCGTCATCGTCACCTCAACGTGTTGCGTCAGAGCCGAACATGCAAGTCATGGCTCAAAGTATCGAAAATAGTAATATCACCTGCAGGTACAAACGTAAACATGGAGAGGCTGAGGAAAATCTCATGGAGGAAATGAAGGGACTCTTCAGTAATTTTACTGCACAACAGGATGCAAAACTTCACTCACTGCAAGATTCCATAAACGGCATTATTAAACAAAATAATGACTTTCGTGAGTCATTTGCCATGATATCGGAACAATACGATCTAATAAAATTAAAGCTCGAAAAGGTACAGGAAGAGCGAAAGGAAGAGCTGTCTTATATACAGCAATTGGAAGAAAAAATTGAAAGTTTAGAAAAGAGTAAGAAGAGCACCAGTATTGAGATGAGAAATATACCTGCAAAAAAGGGGAAACGAAAGTGGACCTGCTGCAGGTGGTTAGTGCAGTTGGCAAAGGTTTGAACTGCCAAATTCTAAATTCCGATATCCGTGACATTTACCGTACGAATACCAAATCCTCAGCTGTCAAACCCATTATTGTTGATTTTGTTAGTGTCCTGCGGAAGGATAATTTGTTAAATACATACAAAAATTTCAACAAAGAAAACAATGGAAACAGGTTAAGCACTAATCACCTAGGACTCCAGTGCCCGCAAATTCCCATTTATATTGCTGAAAACCTGACATTTAAAACAAAGAGGTTGTTCTACCTTGCTCGAGAATTTGCCAAAGTGAATGAATTTTCCTTCTGCTGGACAGCTCATGGGAAAGTCTACCTTCGGAAAAGAGAGGGAATGCAGTCGATACATATAAAGGCTGAAGGTGATCTGAGGAGAATAAATTGCGACCAATGACTAGCAATAAAATGTAGAAATTCTACTTTGTTGTCTCCGAATTTTCAACAAGCATGCGTTTTAAATTGTCTTTTGTTTTTAAATTATCTTTGTTTTTTGTCTAAAATACTTTTAACAGCTACTTATCTTAAAATACTACATACATTAAACTACATATACACACCCACTCCCAAAGAAGACTTAAAATGTCCGAGTCTTAACATTTATCTTTCTCGATCATCCCGGCCACTTATGTTCCCATATAATTTATACATTTCAAATTCACTGTAGATAACATAACCGAAATATCTAATGATTTGGAATCAATTAGTGTTTCCAAGTCCTTCACTTGTTCTCCTTACGATTGCACCAAGTACGTTAACAAGTCCGATAAAAACCTTAATATATTTCATATGAATATTCGTAGCATAAACTCAAATTTTGACGAACTTACTATTCTCTTGGATTCGATTAATTTACCTTGTGACGTAATTGTCTTGACAGAGTGCTGGCTTAGTAAGGTTGTTAATGCACCCACTTTGGATGGCTTTATAAACTACCAATCATCTTTTTGTAATCAGAACGATGGTGTAATTCTTTATGTTAAATCACATTTAAAGCACAAAATTAATCAACCGATATTACTGGATGCTAATTGTCTGGTATGCACTAGCGATGAAGTCGCTATTGTGGCAATATATCGCTCGCCGGCAAAAAAGAACCTTGACAACTTCCTTATAAACCTCAATGATGTGTTGGCATCACTAAGTGGTTATAAAACCTTAGTTGTCACTGGGGATTTAAACATAGATATCATGCCAGAGCATATTAGTAGCCAAACGGAGGATTACCTTAATATTATTTCTTCACATGGTATGCTACCTGCTCACGTCTCCCCTACAAGGGGGCAGGCGTGCCTTGATCATGTCATGTTAAAGACACAAAAAAGGGCAACCACTCTAGTGCTGGACACCTTGATCACGGATCATAACCCAACTGTATTGAGTGTCGGCACGACAAGTACGTCACCCAAACCAAATATTTATATTAGGCGTACCGATCATCAAGCTGTGTTAGATGACTTGAGGAAAACAAACCTGTCTTATTTGTTTGATATCAACGATGCTAATGAAGCCGCTGAGTCTCTAATTCATAAAATTTCATCCACAATTGAATCGCATACTAAAGAGGTTTTAATTCCGCACAGTAAAAGGATAATAAAGCCCTGGGTTACCCCTGGAGTTCTGAAATGTTTAAAAAACAAAGATACATTGCACCTTAAAGCTCAAAAAGATCCCAAAAATGTGACACTTAGTACCACCTACAAACGCTATCGTAATTTTCTCAACAACTTATTGAAAAAACTTAGAATCACTTATGATCGAAGCTTACTTCAGGAGGCCAAGGGTAACTCCAAGGCAACTTGGGATGCTATTAAAAGTATTACGGATACGAAGCAACAAAAGACCGTACCAAACGACTTACTGAGTTTAAGTAAAGACCCTAAGGACTCAGTTGATATAGTCAATAAGTACTTTACAAGCATAGGAAAAGTACAAGCAGACCAAATCCCAATTTCCAGGTCTCCCACGTCACAAAACGTAAACATTCCATGTTACTCAATGGGTATTTTTGAGGTATCTGAACAGGAAATAGAAAGTGTTATACTAGGCCTAAAAAACAATTGTGCGGTTGGCTGGGATGGCATATCTTCTTGCTTACTAAAATCGGCCCGTCACTTCTTAATACCAGGTATAAAATATATATTTAACCTTGCAATTGCTACTGGGACCTTTCCTAAAGTTTTTAAGAAGGCCATTGTTCACCCAATTTTTAAGGGTGGCGATAGAGACTGTGTCGCAAATTATAGACCAATTTCGGTACTCACTACCATTTCTAAGGTTTTTGAAAAACTCATAAATAAACAATTAACCAATTATCTAACTAAATATAATATAATTTCTCAAAACCAATACGGGTTTATTAAGGGTAAGTCAACTGAGGACGCTGTCATGGATTTGACAACAACTGTGATTCAGTCTCTAGATAATAAACTAAAAACCATAGCAGTATTTTTGGACCTGTCGAAAGCTTTCGACACGGTTTCAATTTCCATCCTTCTAAAAAAGCTGGAAGCAGTAGGCGTTAGGGGCACGGTTTTAGAAATTTTTCGTAGTTACCTCACTGAACGTAGTCAGTATGTCAGGGTTGGAAATTACACCAGCAATGAAGAATTTCTCACATATGGAGTCCCACAAGGCAGTGTGCTTGGTCCCACCTTATTTTTGGTGTACATTAACGACCTGTGCCAGCTGGCAATTAACAACTGCAGATTTATTACATATGCAGATGACACGGCGTTGATTGTACATGCCAAGGACTGGCGGCTAGCTTATAACGAAACTGAAAAGGCACTGTCGTCCGTGACAACCTGGCTAAACGACAACTTGTTAACCCTTAATACACTAAAAACAAAATTTATAACCTTTTCTGGTTCTTCCGCATCGCAACCATCGGACTCCCTAAAAATTATTGCTCACAACTGTCGTCACCCTGGTTCAAATTGTGACTGCCTCCCTCTCATACGCACAAACGACATAAGGTATCTAGGAGTGCAAATTGACTCTCATTTCAGCTGGGCCAAGCATATAGGAAACTAGCTTATGCCCGCGGCTTCGCCCGCGTGGAGTTAGGGAATTGCCCACGGGATCTTACTTCTGGAATAATAAGTAATCTATGTATCTATCTATAATACATACATAGATTTACATGTACTTGCTTATAACTTGCAATCTTCTAGACATATAAAATTCAAAGTCCTGACTGACTGACTGACTGACTGACTGACTTATATATCAACGCACAGCCCAAACCGCTGGTCCTAGAAACATGACATTTGGACAGTGTACACTTTGTGACGAGTAAGTATCCACTAAAAAAGGGTTTTTCGAAATTCCACCCCTAAGAGGGTGAAATGGGGTGTTTAATTTTCTGTGAAACTTTTTATTCCCTGAGTCGATTGACTTGAAAATTTGTGTATTTACTCTTCAGTTAAAATTATGAGACACGTGTATCACAGTTTTTCCTAAATCATCCCCCAATTTAAAATTAAACGTCCTGACTGGCTGACTGATATATCAACCCCCAGCCCAAACCACTAATCCTAGAGACATGAAATTTGGACGGTGAATTGTTTGTGAAGAGCAAGTATCCACTAAGAAAGGATTTTTGGGAATTTCACCCCTAAAGGGGTAAAATAGGGGATGGAAGTTTGTATGAAAGTCTCTCAGTTTTGAAGTTAGGATCTTCAAATTTTGTGATAAGGCTGACGATTGAAAATTAATTTATACGTGTCTCGGCGTTTTTGATAATTCTACCCCCGAAGGGTTAAAAAGGGGGGTGAAGATATTATGTTTGTTCGGGTGAAATGCAACTCAATTTTGTACAACCGATTGAGCTGAAATTTTGCACAAACCTTTGGTTCTGGTGACAATACATTTTTATGACAAACATTCCTTAATCCTGCAGCCAGGATCGTCTCCTCAAGAGAGAACTCTTCAGCGGTTAGTAGCATGGCCACGAAACTTTGTTTACGCGTTCAAGTTTGATAGATAAAGATGATTTTATCATTAATCTTTAATCTTCTTTCTTTCTTCTTCTTTTTTTCTTTATATAAAATGGTAAACTGACTGACTGACTGACTGACTGGGTGATATATCAACGCACAGCCCAAACCGATGGTCCTAGAGACATGAAACTTGGAGGGTGTGTTCTTTGTGAAGAGTAAGTATCCACTAAGAAAGGATTTTTGGGAGTTCCACCCCTAAAGGGGTAAAATAGGGGATGGAAGTTAATATGAAAGTACGTCAGTTTTGAAGTTAGGATCTTCAAATTTTGTGTTTAGTCTGACGATTGAAAATTTGAATTCCCAAAGATCCTTTCTTAGTGGAAACCTTCTCTTCACAAAGAACACACCCTCCAAGTTTCATGTCTCTAGGACCAGCGGTTTGGGCTGTGCGTTGATATATCACCCAGTCAGTCAGTCAGTCAGTTTACCATTTTGTATATATAGATGTGTATCAGTTTTTTCAAAATCATCCCCCAATATAGTTAAATAGGGCTTCGAAGCTCACGTAGAAGGGCGCATGCCGCGCAGCGTTGCATGGGGCGTGCGGGGCGCTGGAGTATTTACCTATTACTAAGTAGATAGGATTTTTCTGAGGTAGACGTGTCTGTGAATATAGTTTATTCCACCGATTTTCGCGTTGGCTCGCGATACGGGACATTGATATTAAATATTATGTCAAAGTATTATGTCTATAAATAGATTCCTAATAAATCATTTGTTTGGTGTCCCGGTGTCCAATCTCAAACCAAGATATTTCACATATTATGTAATTTAATTGATATTACTATGAACAAATATTTGCAATAGCAAGTACACGTAAATCTATGTATGTACTATACATACATAGATTACTTATTATCCCAGAAGTAAGATTCCGTGGGCAGTTCCCGAACTCCACGCGGGCGAAGCCGCGGGCAGAAGTTAGTTATTATTATAAAGTTATATCAATTAAATTAGATACGTGAAATATTGATACCTTGGTTTGAGATTGGACATCGGATTTACTGGATTTTATCTGAAAAGTATGTAAACAAATTTTCAAGTCAATCGACCCCGAGAGTAAAAAGTTTCACAGAAAATTCAACACCCCATTTCACCCTCTAAGGGGTAGGAATTTCGAAAAACTGATACTAACTCTTCACAAAGAATACACCCTCCAATTTTCATATCTCTGGGACCCGCGGTTTGGGCTGTGCGTTGGTATATCAGTCAGCCAGTCAGGACATGGAATTTTAAATTGGGGGATGATTTTGTGATACACGTATCTCATCATTTTAACTGAAGTATATGTAGACACATTTTCAAGTCAATCGACCCCGAGAGAGTTTCACAGAAAATTCAACACCCTATTTCACCCTCTTAGGGGTGGAATTTCAAAAACCCTTTCTTAGTGGATACCCACTCTCCACAAAGAGTACATTCTCCAAATTTCATTTCTCTAGAACCAGCGGTTTGGGCTGTGCGTTGATATATCAGTCAGCCAGTCAAGACATTGAATTTTAAATTGGGGGATGATTTTGGAAAAACTGTGATACACGTATCTCATCATTTTAATAGAAGTATATGTAGACATAATTTCAAGTCAATCGACTCAGAGAATAAAAAGTTTCATAGAAAATTCAACACCCCATTTCACCCTCTTAGGGGTGAAATTTCAAAAAACCCTTTCTTAGTGGATACCTACTCTTCACAAAGAGTACATTGTCCAAATTTCATGTCTCTAGGACCAGTGGTTTGGGCTGTGCGTTGATATATCAGTCAGCCAGTCAGGACATTGAATTTTAAATTGGGGGATGATTTTGGAAAAACTGTGATACACGTATCTTATCATTTTAACTGAAGTATATGTAGACACAATTTCAAGTCAATCGACTCAGAGAATAAAAAGTTTCATAGAAAATTCAACACCCCATTTCACCCTCTTAGGGGTGAAATTTCGAAAAACCCTTTCTTAGTGGATACCTACTCTTTACAAAGAGTACACTGTCCAAATTTCATGTCTTTAGGACCAGTGGTTTGGGCTGTGCGTTGATATATAAGTCAGTCAGTCAGTCAGTCAGTCAGTCAGTCAGTCAGTCAGTCAGTCAGTCAGTCAGTCAGGACTTTGAATTTTATATGTATAGATATAGTTTCCCGCACAAGAAAACTTCTATACATTTTCAAAAAATTAAGATCTTCTGCTGACCTAGAGACATTAAAATTAGTGTATTTTTCCCTAGCACAATCAATACTAATGTACTGTATACCAGCGTGGGGAGGCACGTTTGCTACTAGTATGCTGCGAGTGGAGAGAGCGCAAAGAGCGCTCCTAAAAGTGCTCCTAAAGAAGCCTATTAGGTACCCGACCGTAACCTTATACCAACAATGCTCTGTACTCACAGTAAGACAGCTCTATGTGCTTCAGACCGTCCTGCGAAAGCATGCTACAATCCCATATAAGCCGAACAACAAGCGCAGGAAGGACTTAGTGTGCGAAATTCAGTCGCATAGAACTGCTCTCGCCAGTAGAAATTTTTATGTAAATAGTTCTCGTCTCTACAACCGCATTAACAAAATAGCGTACGTACATAACTTAACAAAACATAAGTGCAAAAAAGAACTACAAATCCTCTTACTTAAGTTAAATTACCAGGAGACTGAAGATCTTCTCAAACCAATCCAATAGAAACAGCACCTATTAGAAAAACGGACACATACATACACTCACTCATACACTCACACTCACTCACTCACTGACAAATACACTCACACTCACTCATACACTTACCTGTGCACTCTCGTGCACGCACAAGCACAAATATTCAACATAAGTAAATAAGTAGCTTAATTTAAGTTAAATATAATTTTAGTTTATAGCATTAATTGTTCTTTTTTTTTTAATTTTTTTATGAAATTTAAATTTCTTTTACTTTATTTTTTAAATTATTTTATTAGCATATATTTTTACTACTAGACTAGTTCACTTTGTACCACGTTCGATTTTTTTATGCAACCTATTTTGGAAGGCGCTGGTGTCTGTGATACAATGATTTTTAATCATTAGTACAGGCTCCAACGATTCACTTTTGTCTGAAATGCTCATTTTTATTTGAAAATTGTTTTTGTGAAGCTAAAATGTGTTTTTTCTGAAATAAAAAAATTATTAAAAAAAAAAAAAAAAATATTATAAACACTAGAAAAATGCTCGATGATTATTTTCTGAAACTTGTTCAAGTTATCGTGGTGTATGTCTATTAGATCACTGCAACTGTTAATCATTTTACACAGGCGTGGAATCGGAGAGTTTGCACCTAGAACCGTTCTGCGCAAGGGTGGATGTAGAGGTGTGATGGGATTTCTTGGATATCGGGAAGGGGCACGAAACTTTAGGAGGCTCAGCAGATTAGGGGAATCGATTTTGTGTCTTAAAAGTTTAAAAAGAAACAAAGCATCAATTATGTCTCTTAGAGTTGATAACGAATGCATCTTGAAGTATTTCAAACGTGTATTGTATGAGGGCAGCGTTTTACTTTTCCCTATCGAGAAAGCAAGGTGCCACAGAAACCGCTTTTGGACTCTTTCTAAGAGTAACTTATGCGTGGCGTAGTGTGGCCTCCATACTACACTGCAATACTCCAAGACGCTTCGTACAAGACTATTGTAGAGCATTGTTTTAGTACCAATGAGTCTGAAACTCCTTGTGTTTCTTTGTACAAACCCGAGCATTTTGAATGCTTTTTTAATAGTGGTTTCTATGTGAGGGACAAATGTTATTTTTTTATCAAATAACACTCCTAGATCTCTAATTGTATCAACCTGTTTCATTTTTGTATTACCAATCAGGTACTCTGAGTGTATAGGGTGAGTCTTCCTTGAAAATGACAGGCAGAAACATTTTTTTAAATTTAATTCCATTCTGTTATTTAACCTTGAGGAGCGCCGGAAGTCATAAGATAACTGCCGGTAGATCAAAAACCGTTGACCACAGTATAAAATTCACGATCTAATAAATAGGATTTCAGCCATTTCAGCAAAGGTCCAGTAATACCGTAAGTTGCTAGTTTATGTACTAGTATGGAGTGAGAAATTTTGTCAAAAGCTTTGCTGAAGTCGGTGTATAACACATCAAATTGTTTATTTGAGTCAACAGATTCTATTAGGGACTCCAAGAAAGACAACAAATTTGTGGTAGTCGACCTAGACGCAACAAAGCCGTGCTGATGATCACTGAGGTAAAGTCTGAAATGACTTTGAATGTGAGGACAGATTATCGACTCAAATATCTTGGCAAACGTGGAGAGAATCGCAATAGGTCGATAGTTGGATATTGTGTCTTTATTGCCCGACTTGTACACAGGAACCACTTTGGCCTTTTTCCATTCGGTAGGAAAGGTTCCAGTAGCCAACGACACCCTATATATCTTTAGAAGTGGGACAACCAGGGCCATCGCACAGGCAGAAATAAATTTTGGTGGAATTCCATCAGGACCTGCACCTTTTCTGATGTCCACAGATTGTAACTTTTTGAGCAGGGTATCACTGTCTAGCTCAGGGATTGTTAGGCATTGGCTATTAACCTCTATAGAGTCAAGAAAATTCGAGTCGCTCTTAAATTCTGCGTCAGAGGTGTAAACCGATGCAAAGTAGTTACCAAAAAGGTCGCAGATGGTTGGGCCATTCGATGTGTAGTCTGTCCATCAGTCATTATTAATGGATACGCACTAGACCCACCACGTTTAGCCTTTACATGCGTCCAGAATAATTTGGGGTTTTCTTTAATTTCTGATTCTATTTTTTCCATATAAATATTGTACAGATTTTTGGCTAGGTTTTGACAACGTTTTGTAATTAACTTTAACTCTAACTCATCCAGCGGGTTTTTATATTTTTAAAAGCGCAACCTTAACTAATTTTTCTCCTTAAGCGTCCTTATAATTGCTTTATTAAACCATGGGGGATAACAGCAGGTCATTGACTTACAATCAGGGACAAATTTGCTGATTGCAGTGTTTAATACATCGTAGAACTCCTCCAACATGCTGTCTACCCCCTTACTATCCCCAAATTGCTGGCGCCAATCGTGTTCATTTAAATAGGTTCTAATACGTTTGTAGTCAGCCTTATAAAAGTTTTTTCTTTGGTTAAGCTTATTGTATGGAAGATTACATTCCTTCAACAATGTCAAAGTAAAATCAAGCGGAGGATGTAGTTTATCAACAACAGTTAAAGAGCAATTGGATTCATTAACCTTGCAAGAAGGTAATGTAGACAAGACTAGATCCAAAATACGCTCCGAACTGTTTTTAACTAAGTTGTGCTGAGTAAGTCTACACACATTCAAAAATTCTAATAATCTTAAACAAGTACTGGGTAGTGAATTATTAAGGGTACCCGGGTCCCAGACTATTTTGCCCAAGTTGAAATCACCGACTATACAAATGGGGATATCAGTTGTCTCAAACACTTTGTTACAGTGTTCTATAAAAAGTTCGATGGAGGGAAGACATACAGGTGGAGGAAGATAAACTGCGCAGATAGCCCGTTGTCGTGATTTATGTGTAGTCGAAATGTCAATAGTGACCCAAAGATCTTCACATTTACTTTGCCATGAATCAATCCGTTTTGAGTTGATTTTAGTTGACACAGCAATCAGAACTCCGCCACCATCTTTATTAGGATGGAAGCCAGTTGTTTCCCTATCTCTTCTGTAGACAACATACCTATCATCAAACAGTTCACTGCTAAGCACACTACTATTTAACCAAGTTTCAGTTAAAATAAAAACATCATAATCCGTACAACAAAGGTTACAATAAAAAGTGTTCGTTTTAGTTCTAAGACCTCTACAATTCTGGTAATATATTTTTAAATTATTGAATTTTAAATGAAGATAAATACTAAGTCAAGCATTCAAAGAAATTATGAGTTTAAATGATTTTACTTAAACTAGTTCGAGTTTTTTATAAGAATGTAATCAGCGCCGTCGGCTTTTCTTACAAATATTTTGCCGTTTCTTACCCAGACGTATTTGTAACTCATTTCCTTAGCCTTGATCCTAGTGGCAGCATGCAGTGCTTTGTTGGTGGGGGAAAGATGTTCAACAACAAACACAGGAGATTTCTGACCGGCAAATCCAAAAGGCCACAATGAAGCTTATTATCTCGGTTATTTTGGTTGAATTTAAAAACCGACGCTAGGAGTTGATCGCGCAGCCTAGGTGATGCCAACTGAACGACAATGGATTTAGGACGGGAGCTAGAAGAATTGGTTTTGGCAGTTCGCGTACAATTCAATATGTCTTTTTCTTGAACATCACAATCGACCACTTTCCCGAGTTGCTTGACGATAGTGTATACATTCTCGTTTTTTGTTTCAGGCAAGCATTGTACCTCAAGGTTATTTGATCGGGATTGCTGCCCTAAGTTGTTGATTCGTACACTAAGATTTGCCATAGACGTCTTCAATTCCGTATTTTCTAGTTCTAGTCTGTGTATGGTTTCATTAGACGTTTTCTGATTCCTCTCAAAATCCTCAAATTGCTTGTTGATGAATTGCATTGATATTACCATTTCCCTCATTTCTGCGTTGACACTTTCCAATTTATTGTTCATGGTGCTGTTCAAATTCTTATTAAATTCCGCTAACATTTCACTGAACTCTGCCTTAATTATCTCTTTGATAATTGATCGAATATCCTCTTTATTACACAAGGGTGAAGGCGGTGATGGAGATCCACTAGCGTGTCTTTTATTTCCTCTATTTTTAGACACATTACGAGTTGGTGTTGAGTCATCTTTACTAGCCATAGTTAATTAAAAAGATCCGTAAAGATAACGAAGAGAAAAAAAAAAAAGCGAACCAATCGTCCTCTCAGAGGCAGTGTGTATTAGGTAGGAACGCTTGCGACGTCTTCGTAACTTAATCTTTGGTGTGAGCGCTCGCATACGTCACTGAGCGTAGGCGCACGCCAGTATGTCCCTTATGCGCGCTGCGTAACCGTGAGAGTAGCATGGACTGTGTGTAAAATGTCTTGTCACGCACTCACCGTATGACCCGTCGAGATTTAAAATTTTTAACAGTTCACACCAAAAATCATTTCAATTACACACTTTATTACACATTTTATCATTGGTTACACTTATGAGATAAATGTTAAGTCACTTGGGGCAGTTATATTGAAAAATAAGCCCAGAATTTGATTACTTTTACAATTAAGCAAAGAGCAAAACTATGTAATGTTAACCGTTCGACCGCTAGGGCAAAGATTAAAAACATGTATTTCAAAAAAAACTTGTGAAAAAGTTGGAAATTTGACCCCCAATATCTCCGTAACTAGAAGGTTCCCAGGTATGGTCTAGAACAGAAAAATTATCGCAAAGACGGGGAATACAAGTGATTTTCGGATATGTTAAGGGTCTATGTAATTGTACACCCTTTAGGTTACTTTTTAATCCCGGTAGTACGATCCCGTCGGATATTTTTCGACATCCACGCGGGCGAAGCCGCGGGCAAAAGCTAGTCTTTTATAAAACGTAAACTTTGCCAGAAAGCCTTCTATACGGGTCATACACATATGGGTGTTCGAATAAAATAACTTAAAAAATTTACGACAGTAACTGAAGACTTCAATTTTTTAGTTAAATCATTGTTACCTTTCTTTTTACTCATAATATTTCAAGCTATGAAATGATATTTCTATATTTAAAAAAAAATCTAAATGTTTCAAAAGTCTCTTCGTGTGGACTGTTCTGATTCGGGGTATGAGTGATTGGATAGATGTAGTTAGTTATTTTGTACATATTTATCAAAACATCATTGACACATTTACGTGATATGTAATGAATATTATTTTTATTACATAGTTGTTAATAATTGCACAAGATATTTTTTTTTATTTCCAATAAACATGCTGTTATAAGGATTTAGGTCTTTTTGGTGGACCTAAAAATCAACCAAATTTTAATTTCTACTAAAGCTACCACGTATCGAATATTTTTTAAATTGACAACACTGGATAGCCGCCATTTGTTGGAGTCCTTGTCAGTACAGCTACGTGCCATTTTCTAATTTACGAAGTTTTAAAATAAAATTAAGTGTTTTTGTCAAAGTTCAGTGCGTCTTTCCTGCTTTAGTTGTAATTTGGTAAGTTATTATTTCATATTTTAGTAAATATTGCGCCGATATGCCTTTTGAGGAGTATTTTCAAAGTTTCTTTTGTTGTTTTTCTAACCTTAAAAATAAAATGGCTGCTTTGATTTTAGTTTGAAATATCTCTCCTGTGGACATCTTTCCTGTGAACATAAATGTCCACAGGAAAGATGCATGTCCACAGAAAATAACATTTTAACGTTTT
This sequence comes from Noctua comes, assembly GCA_963082995.1. NCBI lineage: Eukaryota > Metazoa > Arthropoda > Insecta > Lepidoptera > Noctuidae > Noctua > Noctua comes. The sequence goes on from OY720293.1 coordinate 5,399,586, forward strand.
CTATGCTAATAAAGCTACAATGTTGTTCAAACAAACGGACAGGCTGAGATAGCATGATTTAAATACCGCATCATTGGTATCGGCACCCGAAAAAGGAGCTTGATTTATTTTTTGCAAAATGTGGGGTGCTTAGCATGGTTGGGTTTGTTTCAGGTACAATGCCTCGATCCAGTCGGTCTAGAACCCAATTAACTGACGAAGAGAAGAAAATACGTCGTCGTGAACACAAAAAACTTAGTATGCGAAGAGCTAGAGCTAAATTAGATGCTACTGCCATAGAAGAAAGACGTAGAAAAGAACGCGAAAGATATCATCTAAAGAAACAAAATGGGTTATTGAAGACAATTAAAGATTTTACACCCAGACAGCAGCGACAGATGAGAAAAATGTGGCGTGAAAAAGCCAAGCTAAGACGTGAAAGAGATCGACTAAGAAAACGAACAGAAGAAATAGTACACGTGATTACACCGCTTTCTTCTCCCAGTTCTTCTCGCTCATCACACTCACGTGTAGAGGTGGGTAAAGCAATACGATTACGAAATCGCCGGATATTGAAGGCTCAAAATCAGTTTTTAATAGAAAGATTAAATATTTTAGAACGAAAGCTCTCTAAATATAGGATGCGAATAATAAGATTTAAAAAAAGTAAAGAACAGGAGATTATCATAAATATTGGCTTAAAAAATAGGATACATGATTTTTTAATCAATGATGAAAATAGCAGACTAACAGCTGGTAAAAAGGAAACGATCACGCGCAGAAAAGTCAAAAAGCAAATACGTCTTTTAAATGATACACTTCTAAACCTTCATAAAAAAATTAATAATACGACTGGTTTGAATATCTCATACGAAACATTCCGCCGACATCGTCCATTCTGGGTAATGTTCCCTAAAGCCGCGTCAAGAAATACTTGCCTGTGTGCCGTTCATACGAATAATGATTATATTGTTCGAGCCTTACACCAAAATAAGATATTAAATCATTATTCTGCCACCGATTTAGCAAAATCTCTTTGCTGTAATAATGCTTTTAGTGTTCCTTGCTTGGAACGGAAATGTTCACAATGTTCTGAGAGAGTTCCAAAGTACACTTTGTTAAATGGCAATGATACAATAATTTACCAAAGATGGGTAACTAAGAATTGTACTGTAATAATTAAAGGCAATGAGAAGATTTGCAAGAAAACTGTGAAAGAAAGCGTAAAGACATCGCATCAATTGCTTGTTAACATTTTAAATAAAAACCTACCTATATTCATGCAGCATCTTGCCAACATCACTAATCAGTATAACGCTATAAAATTCGTAAAACAAAGTCTTTCGCCATCTGAGGGGTTACTACATATAGACTTTTCAGAAAACTATTCTTGCAAGTACGGATCTGAAATTCAATCAGCCCATTTTGGGGGATCGAAATCGCAACTTTCATTACACACGTGCGTCTACTATTCTGCTAATTCAGAACCGCCACAAAACGTAGTAAAAACTACGTCTTTCTGTTCGGTGTCTGAAAATTTGAGACACGATCCCGTTCTTATTGGCGCACATCTGACACCTATAATTGAAAAAATTAAAATTATCTCGCCACATTTGAAGGAATTACATATTCTAAGCGATGGGCCTACAACGCAATATCGGAACAAGACTATGTTCCATTTAATTGTAAATTATGTGAGTAAAATCTCCAATGCAGAGAGGATCGTGTGGCATTTTAGTGAAGCTGGTCACGGTAAGGGGGCACCTGATGGTGTTGGTGGCTGCGTAAAACGGACGTGTGACAATATTGTTGCCCATGGAAGAGATATCACAAATATTGACAGTTTTGTCAGTTGTTTGAAGGACAATTGTAAAGGTATCGAAATTATTCCTGTTGATGATACTCATGTTCCTGAAATACAGAGAATAGCGGATGCAAGTAAATGTCGTCCGTTTAAAGGTACCTTCCAAATCCACCAAATTGTATGGAACGCTACTGAACCTAATTTACTGCACGCCAGGAGATTAAGCTGTATTTCATGCGCCACTCACGTTCGTTGTCCTCATTTTGAAATAGGACAAATTCATATTGAATGTGTCTCAGATCCTGTAGAAGATTCATCAGTAGGTTCTTCAAGGCCTTCGTCAAGTATTTCTGTGACTAGTTCGCCATCTTCTCGTAGAACAGCATCTGTATCAACTATCACTGGACCAAGAACTCCTTCGCCATTGTTGTTAACACCTCCAGAAGTTTTAAACAATGTGACTAGTCAACCGTGTACTCCGCGAAAGAGCATTCTCTGTGAGAATAACTATTCTGATGACTCAGTTACACCACCTAATAAACCTAAAGTACGACCTTCGTTCTTTGAAAATGATGATAGTGATGAAAACATTTTTTAAAAGCTTATTTTTATATTAATTTTTTATTAGTTTGACGTTTTATTGATCAAGATAAGAGGCTAAAATGAAAAATAATCAAAATATTTGGTATAATTTCAATATTTGAACCCTTGAAAAATTACATTTTATTTTTTTATTATTTTTTTTAAAGAAAAAGATTGTTTGTAAGATTTTTTTTTGTTTGTATTTTCCAAAGCCGAAAGCCGAAAGCCGTTTTGTTTTTTACCTGGATAACTTTTGTTAATTACTACGAGTTTAAATGGCAAGTAAATGCCAATATGACAGTGATTAACCTCTCTTCTGTGGAAAGGGGTCTTTTCTGTGGACGTAAAAAAAAATTAAAGTTAAATAACTTCCTGAAATCTGAATAACGATCTGGTTTTTGATTAATTTCTAATTACTTGTAAGATTATCTAATAAATGAGACTGATTTGAAAAAAAAACAACGACTTTTCATTTCGAATATTTTTATAACCCGTTTTGTGTATGACCCATACTGTTAAAGATCATATCGAGGACAAAAAAGCTTGGGATTGAACTGCTCCAATTTGAATCAATATTGAATTGAATTTGTACCCATCTTATTTCAGTTTGTCATTTTTTTAATTTGTTCGATTTAGTTGACATTATTTACTTTTTCAAGTACCTATGGTATTATTATTATTACTTTGTATTATTTTTATTTCTCTTGACTTTATTTACTTTTTCAAGTGTCGTGTTATAATTATTTTGTTTAACATTGTGAATACGAGGACTACGTTTTTTTTTTTAGTTTACTTAGTTTCACGCTTGTCTGTAAAAATAAATAAATATAGCATTAGTGCTATAAATGTTTACAAAAATTGTATTGAGGAGGATCCATATGTCACCGTGGAAAATTCTCAATTAGGGTATTTTAGTAATAGGATTTTATTGTCTGGTGATGGCACGGGAGTCACGGGACTCACTCCAGATATTAATATTAATTTAAACTAGGAAGTGAGACAACAGAAGGTACTATTAACAATATTGTTAAACCTACCAACATCAAGGTACCTTCTTGCACTCATTTAGTTAGTAAAAAAGGGCCTCAGCAGAACACCTTAAAATTATTCCACCAAAATATCCAAGGCATTTCTTCCAAATTATTAGAAATTGAATTGTTTTTAGAAAAAAGTATGTTCGACATTATTTGTTTTACTGAACATTGGCTAAAGGATTACCAAATGCTTATTAATTATGAGAACTATACGGTGGGTAGCTGCTTTAACCGTAAATCTATGATGCGTGGAGGTTCCCTAATATTATTGAAAAATTGTGTTAAATATAAGCAACGCAATGACATAGTAGGTCTCTCGGCTGAACAGTGCGTCGAACTGTCCTGTGTTGAGCTGGATAAGCATGTAATTGTGTGTGTGTACAGACCCCCAAACTATCAAAACTTTGCCGTATTTGATTCAATAATGGAAGATGTCCTGGCAAAACTTGCAGCCAGTAATAAATCTATAATTATTTGTGGTGATTTCAATATCAATATTTTAGAAGAAAATTCTAATAGCAGTCGGTTATTAAATCTTTTTAAGTCATTTGACTTGACCAACATTTTTATAGAACCTACGAGAGTCACTCCATCTTCTGCTACTTGTATAGATAATGTTTTCTGCAATTGTGATTACTTAGATAAAGCCATAGTAAATTGTTTGCCGTCTGACCATAGCGGACAAACTGTAACTTTTAGGTGTAACATTCCACTGCAAAAAGTTCAGATTCAGTTTAGACCAATAACTACTAATAAATTAAATAGGTACAATATTTCCCTTCAGAATAAGTTAAGCGTTATGAGCCATCGTATGGACGATATTAATATAAATCAATTGTATGATAATTTCTTTTCAATAGTTCACACTGAGTTCAACAAAACTTTAGAAAAGAAGACAAAATGTATCTGCCCTAAATTTATATTTAGTGATTGGGCAACTAGAGGTATCAGAAAAAGTAGGGAAAGACTATTTGAGCTTTATGGCCTTAAGCCTTATATAAACACTGACACTTTTAACAAGTATGTTGCTAAGTATTCAAATATTTTTAAAAATACATGCAAGGCTGCCAAAGCCCTGCACATTAGCAACAAGATCAAAACTGCAGAAAACAAAATTAAGACAGTTTGGAAAGTCATAAATAACGAGACTAACAGGAAGAAAATACGTAACACTAGCTACACATTAGATACAGCGTATGGTCCTAAAAGCTCTAATCAGGAAGTAGCTCATGAATTTGTAAATTTCTTTACCGATATACCGTTAAAAACTACGGAGGCTCTTAATTCGTCTCCTGAAATCTCAATGGGTTTATTAAAGGCGAATGTGTCTGGCTGCCTGGCTGAATTTAAATTTAAACACATAAACCCTATGATAGTTATTAAAGCTTTCCGGCAAATAAAAGTCAAACTGACCGAAGATCTTTGGGGAATGTCTATCAGAGTTTGTACATCCATAGTTGAGACTATTGCACCATACTTAGCCTTAATTTTTAATTTGTGTGTAGACCAAGGAGTTTTCCCTGATCTAATGAAATACAGTAAAGTCATACCTCTGTTCAAATCCGGAGATAGTAAAGATACTAATAATTATAGACCTGTATCCGTGTTGCCAGTTTTTAGCAAGGTTTTTGAAAAGGTAATGCTGAATCAAATGCTCAATCATTTTAACACCAACAGAATCTTACACGATCAACAGTATGGTTTCACCAAGGGACGTTGTACAACTGACGCCGGTGTAACCTTATTAAAGCACATTTTTACTGCGTGGGAAGAGTCCCAAGACGCCATAGGAATATTTTGTGACCTCTCCAAAGCATTTGATTGCGTAAATCACGACACATTACTTTTGAAACTTGAGCATTACGGACTAGGTAAACTTGCACTTAGTTTGATGAAATCTTATTTGAAGGATAGACAACAACAAGTTCAAATAAATGGTGTTAATTCACAGGGTTTAAAAGTAAAAATGGGGGTTCCGCAAGGCTCAATATTGGGTCCTTTCCTCTTCTTAGTGTATATAAACGATCTACCCTATTTATTGAAAAACCAACCTCATAATATGGTGTTATTCGCTGATGAAACTTCCCTTATTTTTAAGATAAATAGACGGGCCCAAAATCTAGATGACGTGAATAATGCCCTACTTCAGGTCCATAACTGGTTCACAGCAAACAATTTAGTGTTAAATGGAAAAAAAACGAAATGCATAAGATTTGCTTTACCAAATGTTAAAAGTAGCGATTGTGATATAGTATTGAATAAAGAGAAGCTTGAATTTGTAGATAAAACAGTTTTCCTGGGGATTACGCTTAATTCAAGGCTACAATGGGGTCCTCATTTAACATCTCTTGCGGGGCGGCTAAGTTCAGCAGCATATGCTATTAGAAAAATCCGTCAATATACTGATGTAGATACCGCTAGACTGGTCTATTTTAGTTACTTTCATAGTTTACTGTCGTATGGCATTTTACTATGGGGACGGGCTGCAGACATTGAGTCTATATTTATTCTGCAAAAAAGAGCCATCAGAGCCATATATAATCTTCGTAGGCGTGATTCTCTAAGGGAACTGTTTAAGGAAATTAAAATCATGACGGTACATTCTCAATACATCTATGAAAACATAATGTATGTAAGAAAAAATCTACATCTTTTTAATAAAAGAGGTGACAGACACAATTACAGTACTAGAAATAGAGACCAATTAGTTCAGCCAGGCTTCAGACTCGCTAAAGTAGACTCATCTTTCATGGGGTACTGTTTGAGATGCTATAACAAAATTCCACAAAGTATTCTTGAACTGAATGAAACGAAATTTAAAACATGCATTAAACGCACACTGTGTAGGCAAGCATATTGCAAGTTAGACGATTATATCGTTGATAAAAATGCTTGGCTCAATGCCGGTCCTGCTCCACAAGGACAGGGGCGCATAAATGAATAGCATTACATATCCCAATCACCTGCGCTCTTGATGATTTATTTACTGCATCAGTGAGCGGGGTACACGTGGCTGAGTTTTGGGCTAAGCATATTTAAACTTTTTGCCATCGAAACGCTAAGAAGAAGAAGCATTAAATAGTATGTTGGAGCTGCTGAAGATTGTACAACTATCTTTGCTTTGTATAAATTCAATCTCTTTAGTATTATATAGCCGCATAGCCCATATTGTGTGAGTACTATGTAATAGAAAGCTGTCATTCGCGGGAAACCTACGTCTTTTCTTGACTTGAATGTGCCCTGGCGGTTAGGAGTGTGTCATGCTCACTCAAATGTCTCGCTGATGGTGGCGCGTGTGTCGGATCATTTAGTTCCCTTCAAAATGGTTGAGTTGAACGGTGCTGATACATGCGTCATGTTCGTGAACGGGCGCTGTCAGTTGTGACTGGTCATCTCTTGGTTGCCACGGCTTATTTGAATTGATTATTTTTATTTTATTTTTTTGAATTGTTTACTATGGACACTTTTAACGTACACATCTTGCTACATCGTTCTCACATAATGTACCATCTCAACATGAATAATGTAACCAAGAGTTTGTAAAAGTATACTGATTTAAAAGAGTGTCCATGGAGTTTCTTGCCCGTTCTTCTCCATAGAGATCTACGTTAGGGAATGGGCAACTACAGTACTTTCACAGTTTTTATGCCTTGTGACTGGGACTGTAGCTATTGTTGTCTTTGTTTCGACAATTCAAAAGTGCCTGTAACTGGCCTATTTGAAATAAATGCTTTGATTTTGATTTTGATTTTGATTTTCTGGCAGTTTGAGTACTTTATGCGGCCTACCCAAATGTCATTTCTTTGGTATTGTTCATCGTGTCGTTGAGCTCCTTGGATTATGAGTCGAGCTACACGATCACTGACAAATGCTTGCACTGACTGGACAGGTCCACTCAAATCTGTGTGGTTATTTCTTCAAAAGACCATCTCCGACATTTATCTGCGTGGTCCTCATATGACTTGAGCAATGTCTGGACTTTAAAAGAGACCGTGGCCTCTGAGTTTGTTTCCGATGTTTATTCTCACAGTAGTCAGGTAAGAAACACCGGCCCCAACCAATTTTTAAAACATAACATGATGTGACATGTAAAAGTGTTTTGAAAAACCAATTTACAGAAATAAATATGATTTGATGATTTGAGCACTGACATATCTTTTGATAGTTGTGGGTTGAATAGAATGACTGAAGATGAAACTTATTATCCTGGTTCATCGGTTGATGATAGCGTTGATAGTTCCACAAGAAATATTGCTAAGATCTCATCAGAGACATAATAATTTCATGTGTGTAGAACAGATCGGGGGGAAGGGGGTGACATCAAATGTAGTCACCCAAGTCAACCTCTCCTGCACGCGGTACCCCTGCTGAAAAACGAACGAGGCTCTGACGGAAAACTCGCCAAGACGCACTGGCCAGCGTGGCGTTTTAAGACTAACCCATCTTTTCAATGAATAGTGTCAATAATCCCCAGCCGTCAGTTCCCAGCAGCCCCGCTATTCTGGGTCCTGACAGCGGCTCTGGTAACGGCGGGACAGAGGGTGCTAAGAATCTTGTCGCCCAGCTGTCACAATCTAACAACCCTAACCCTGGCGTCTTACAACGCCAGGACGCTGCGAACGGACGACCGATTATACGAGTTACAAAATGATTTAGAAACATAAAATGGGATGTTATAGGCTTATCCGAGGTGAGAAGGAAAGGTGAAGATCTAAGTAAGTTAACTTCAGGTGACTTATTCTTCTATAGAGGCCACGAAGACTCCACCTACGGAGGTGTTGGGTTTCTGATTGGGAAAACCATTTCTTCGGCAATGACAAACATTAAAAGCATATCGCTGCTTTGCACGAATAACCGTACAATCCAAAAAACACACATTTTACAGGGTAGCTATTTGAAAATTAAACAAAATATTTACTGTCATAACTTTTCATGTATTTGATTAATAGAAGAATAGAATGTATAAATCGAAAGGGCATTAATCAAGGTTTAATTAAAATCTAAATATTTAGGTTTTGACCTGCGACTACTTTAATTAATAATTAAAAACTGTGCGTTAATTGACTTGTTACAAAATGAGTTTTGGTACATTATCATGAACAGGAACGTAAATCAAAATAATATACTTGAGTAGTTCTCAATTTTACTTTTAGAATGGTATAACTGGTAATATGATCTACAAGATATTAAAAAAAATCTGTAATAGTAACACAATTATGATTAAGATAATATTATTGAAAATTATGTTCAAACCCAAATCAATTTTTTAGTTTTATGTTGAAGCCATCGGAACGATTTTTTCTGTAGAATAACACATTTCTGTTAGTGCATTGTGCTAATTAACATGAAATTTAGAGATTAAACAAACCTGTGGAAAAGTATTTTTAGAAGAAAATGCTGTCGTACAAAATATATTACATAAAAATTAATAGAAACATCAAAATAGTCCACATTTTGTGACAACTTGCAGTATGACTATCACCCAGATAGCTACCAGTACGCAAATTAAAAATATTAGGAACCACAAACATAAAACAAATCTAACAGACAATATGCTTCTTAAAAGTAATTAGGAAAAATAACATTATGAACCATAAACATAAAAAAATTATAACAAAGTTTTGCTATTTAGAAATATTTAGGAACATTATGAATCATAAACATTAAAAAATATCAACAAACTAAAAATAATTAGGAACATTATGAACCACACTTAAACATAAAAAAATACTAACAAACTTTTGCTTTTTAAAAATAATAAGGTTCAAAAATAAAAAAAATTAACAAACTTACCCTCTCTCTATTTGGCAACTACCGCATAATCTGATCAGTCTTCTTCAGGTACATAATAAAAATGAGAGATTCTCAAAAAACGGTTTATAAAATCTTGGTACAATATTTTTCCTAATAAGGTCTAGCAAACCCTTTTTCTTCTTTTCACATATTGGAAATTTTTCACTGTATGCTTTTTACCCGAATGCGGCGAAGCCCAAAAGGAGGGTTATGTGTTTGACCTGTATGTATGTATGTCCGTTTTTATGTTCCCTCGAAACTCTTAAACGGATGAACGGATTTGAATAAATTGTACATCGTTAGGTTCGTCTTGGAAGCGCGAGTGTCATTGGCTACATTAAAATAATGAAACAAAGAAAAATGGTGGATTTCGGGTGCCATATCGTGGAGTTCAAATTATTTTTTTCTTCCTGTACCATCTAGTGGGGTATCAAAATAAAGGGGTTTAAAGGGTGATCTATACATATAAAATTCAAAGTCCTGACTGACTGACTGACTGACTGACTGACTGACTGACTGACTGACTGACTGACTTATATATCAACGCACAGCCCAAACCACTGGTCCTAAAGACATGAAATTTGGACAGTGTACTCTTTGTAAAGAGTAGGTATCCACTAAGAAAGGGTTTTTCGAAATTTCACCCCTAAGAGGGTGAAATGGGGTGTTGAATTTTCTATGAAACTTTTTATTCTCTGAGTCGATTGACTTGAAATTGTGTCTACATATACTTCAGTTAAAATGATAAGATACGTGTATCACAGTTTTTCCAAAATCATCCCCCAATTTAAAATTCAATGTCCTGACTGGCTGACTGATATATCAACGCACAGCCCAAACCACTGGTCCTAGAGACATGAAATTTGGACAGTGTACTCTTTGTGAAGAGTAGGTATCCACTAAGAAAGGGTTTTTTGAAATTTCACCCCTAAGAGGGTGAAATGGGGTGTTGAATTTTCTATGAAACTTTTTATTCTCTGAGTCGATTGACTTGAAATTATGTCTACATATACTTCTATTAAAATGATGAGATACGTGTATCACAGTTTTTCCAAAATCATCCCCCAATTTAAAATTCAATGTCTTGACTGGCTGACTGATATATCAACGCACAGCCCAAACCGCTGGTTCTAGAGAAATGAAATTTGGAGAATGTACTCTTTGTGGAGAGTGGGTATCCACTAAGAAAGGGTTTTTGAAATTCCACCCCTAAGAGGGTGAAATAGGGTGTTGAATTTTCTGTGAAACTCTCTCGGGGTCGATTGACTTGAAAATGTGTCTACATATACTTCAGTTAAAATGATGAGATACGTGTATCACAAAATCATCCCCCAATTTAAAATTCCATGTCCTGACTGGCTGACTGATATACCAACGCACAGCCCAAACCGCGGGTCCCAGAGATATGAAAATTGGAGGGTGTATTCTTTGTGAAGAGTTAGTATCAGTTTTTCGAAATTCCTACCCCTTAGAGGGTGAAATGGGGTGTTGAATTTTCTGTGAAACTTTTTACTCTCGGGGTCGATTGACTTGAAAATTTGTTTACATACTTTTCAGATAAAATCCAGTAAATCCGATGTCCAATCTCAAACCAAGGTATCAATATTTCACGTATCTAATTTAATTGATATAACTTTATAATAATAACTAACTTCTGCCCGCGGCTTCGCCCGCGTGGAGTTCGGGAACTGCCCACGGAATCTTACTTCTGGGATAATAAGTAATCTATGTATGTATAGTACATACATAGATTTACGTGTACTTGCTATTGCAAATATTTGTTCATAGTAATATCAATTAAATTACATAATATGTGAAATATCTTGGTTTGAGATTGGACACCGGGACACCAAACAAATGATTTATTAGGAATCTATTTATAGACATAATACTTTGACATAATATTTAATATCAATGTCCCGTATCGCGAGCCAACGCGAAAATCGGTGGAATAAACTATATTCACAGACACGTCTACCTCAGAAAAATCCTATCTACTTAGTAATAGGTAAATACTCCAGCGCCCCGCACGCCCCATGCAACGCTGCGCGGCATGCGCCCTTCTACGTGAGCTTCGAAGCCCTATTTAGCTATATTGGGGGATGATTTTGGAAAAACTGATACACATCTATATATACAAAATGGTAAACTGACTGACTGACTGACTGGGTGATATATCAACGCACAGCCCAAACCGCTGGTCCTAGAGACATGAAACTTGGAGGGTGTGTTCTTTGTGAAGAGAAGGTTTCCACTAAGAAAGGATCTTTGGGAATTCAAATTTTCAATCGTCAGACTAAACACAAAATTTGAAGATCCTAACTTCAAAACTGACGTACTTTCATATTAACTTCCATCCCCTATTTTACCCCTTTAGGGGTGGAACTCCCAAAAATCCTTTCTTAGTGGATACTTACTCTTCACAAAGAACACACCCTCCAAGTTTCATGTCTCTAGGACCATCGGTTTGGGCTGTGCGTTGATATATCACCCAGTCAGTCAGTCAGTCAGTCAGTTTACCATTTTATATAAAGAAAAAAAGAAGAAGAAAGAAAGAAGATTAAAGATTAATGATAAAATCATCTTTATCTATCAAACTTGAACGCGTAAACAAAGTTTCGTGGCCATGCTACTAACCGCTGAAGAGTTCTCTCTTGAGGAGACGATCCTGGCTGCAGGATTAAGGAATGTTTGTCATAAAAATGTATTGTCACCAGAACCAAAGGTTTGTGCAAAATTTCAGCTCAATCGGTTGTACAAAATTGAGTTGCATTTCACCCGAACAAACATAATATCTTCACCCCCCTTTTTAACCCTTCGGGGGTAGAATTATCAAAAACGCCGAGACACGTATAAATTAATTTTCAATCGTCAGCCTTATCACAAAATTTGAAGATCCTAACTTCAAAACTGACAGACTTTCATACAAACTTCCATCCCCTATTTTACCCCTTTAGGGGTGAAATTCCCAAAAATCCTTTCTTAGTGGATACTTGCTCTTCACAAACAATTCACCGTCCAAATTTCATGTCTCTAGGATTAGTGGTTTGGGCTGGGGGTTGATATATCAGTCAGCCAGTCAGGACGTTTAATTTTAAATTGGGGGATGATTTAGGAAAAACTGTGATACACGTGTCTCATAATTTTAACTGAAGAGTAAATACACAAATTTTCAAGTCAATCGACTCAGGGAATAAAAAGTTTCACAGAAAATTAAACACCCCATTTCACCCTCTTAGGGGTGGAATTTCGAAAAACCCTTTTTTAGTGGATACTTACTCGTCACAAAGTGTACACTGTCCAAATGTCATGTTTCTAGGACCAGCGGTTTGGGCTGTGCGTTGATATATAAGTCAGTCAGTCAGTCAGTCAGTCAGTCAGGACTTTGAATTTTATATGTCTAGATTGCAAGTTATAAGCAAGTACATGTAAATCTATGTATGTATTATAGATAGATACATAGATTACTTATTATTCCAGAAGTAAGATCCCGTGGGCAATTCCCTAACTCCACGCGGGCGAAGCCGCGGGCATAAGCTAGTTACAAATATAAAGGGTGTAAATAGACCCTTAACATATACGAAAGGCACTTGTTTTCCTCGTCTTTGCGATCATTTTTTTGTTTTAGACCATACCTGGGAACCTTATAGTTACGGAGATATTGGGGGTTAAAGTTCCAACTTTTTCACAAGTTTTTTTTTAAATACATGTTTTTAATGTAAGATTTTTACTTTACACATCTCCCCCGTAATATTTAATCCATCCATCAGCACAATACTTTGAGTGCTTTCCATCGAGTCCTACCGTAAAACATGATTTTTCACCCCAAAAAAAAAAGTCGATTCCCAGCAATAATTTTTGCGTAAAGTTACTTAGTTTGATGTACACAATGCTTGGTTGACGGCTATGTGAAGGGTCTGTTTACACCCTGTATATTTAACTTATATGTTTAAAAGTAATTCAAAGTGCCAAATCGTATAAAAAGGGAGAAAAATCGTATACAGAGGGTATTCCACGGCTATGCCACACGGAAGGACCTTAAATATTGTATATAGATGATTTTAATGATTTAATTTTAACTGAAGAGTATGTGCATAAATTTTCAAGTCAATAGATCCCCGAGAATAAAAAGTTTCACATAAAATTCAACACCCCATGTCACCCTCTTAGGGGTGGAATTAGAAAAACCCTTTCTTAGTGTATACCTACTCTGCACAAAGAATACACCCTCCAAATTTCATGTCTCTAGGACCAGCGGTTTGGGCTGTGCGTTGATATATCAGTCAGTCAGGCAGGACTTTGAATTTTATATGTATAGATTTTGTTCAAGAAAATGAATTATAGACAAACTGAACTAAGACGTACCTATTATTTCAGACATTCACCATGCAAAGATAAGTAAATCAAGTCTTCTAAAAACAATATTTTTCCTTCTGGGTGGCATAGCCGTGGCACGAACCGTATAATAAAAAAATAATTAAATCGTCTGCGAAATCTTTCAAGTTACTAAACTAAAAAGCTGGAAATAAAAAAAGTAATTGAAAAAACTAAAAAACCCGACTGAAAAAACTGAAAAGCATAAAACAAGCACATTTTAAATTAAACAAAAGTTGGAAGCAGGCGGGGCCCATTCCATTTTCATAATTTTATATTCAAATGCCAATTTTATATTCCAAAGCCTGAAAAGTGTGATGGAAAGATGCAATCAAATGTTTATTTACTAGACATAAATAAACAACTCGAATCGGCTAATGTTCATATTTCTTTAACGTAAACAATCGTGTATTGTCGGTTTTTCGAGCGGTGTTAACTTGTCTCGAACGCGAACGAATAGGTAAGTAGGCTAAGTAGGCTAGCAAGACCCTATTAGTCACGTGTGCGACTGTATGCGTTCGTGGATTTGTACTGTGACCACAACATTCTTCCGCAATTAGTATAACTAAATCAATAAATAAATAATCAATGCTCATACATGTTTAGCTAAAAATTCAGTGTATGTATTATGATTATAACATAATTATACTAATTGGGGTGTCTGAGGGTGTGCGTTAATAACGTTACATGTTGTACATGTTGTATTTGATATTTAAGGTCCTTCCGTGTGGCATAGCCGTGGAATACCCTCTGTATACGATTTTTCTCCCTTTTTATACGATTTGGCACTTTGAATTACTTTTAAACATATAAGTTAAATATTTATTTGTAATCATCCTTTAAACCCCTTCATTTTGATACCCCACTGGATGGTACAGGAAGAAAAAAATAATTTGAACTCCACGATATGGCACCCGAAATCCACCATTTTTCTTTGTTTCTTTATTTTAATGTAGCCAATGACACTCGCGCTTCCAAGACAAACCTAACGACGTACACTTTATTCAAATCCGTTCATCCGTTTAAAAGTTACGAGGGAACATAGAAACGGACATACATACATACAGGTCAAACACATAACCCTCCTTTTGGGCTTAGCCGCAGTCGGGTAATTAGAGTTGAAGTGAATCAACGTGTTAGATAGTTAGAAATTATGACAACTTCTAACCTCATAACAATAACATCACTTTTTTTTTTTTTTTTAACGTGGTAAAATCATCAAATGAGCCCTCCCACCCAGGGCAGAGCGGGAGGGACTGTCAGACTTGTAGTGACTAAAATCCACGGTGTCCTTCAATAGCCCTTTATGTTCCAGGGTCACGGTTATTCTAGGAGTCCCGCGACCCCGGCAGGCTTTGGCCCTCTAGAGGGGGTCGTCGCCGTCATTATGCTGACACTCTTTGAGGCGCGCGTGGAACACAACGCGCCGTCGACCCGGGCAAGGTCCATGGTCGGACAGCGAGTCGCCCATTACTCGCCGCCCGCATGACCGCGCCTACGGTGGCCGGAGATCGTCTGCCGACGTCCGGCGCCGTGAGCGTTTACCACTGTGGCTGGGGTGGAGGGAGGACGCTGTCCTCTTCCTCACGCGGACCGCCTCCTCCTTCGCGAGCATGACTGCTTCGCAGAAGGAGGCGACTGCTTCCCACTCCGTCTCGCCCCGCAGTATGGCCTCGACCAATGCCGGGCGCGAGAGGTCTCCGCCTATCGCCGCCGTGAGGACACGGCGGTGCTCTGCCCAAGCGGGGCAGTACTGCACCGTATGCTCCACCGTGTCCTCCGGGCGGTCCCCGCAGTGGTGACACCCAGGCGTTTCCTCCTTCCCCATATGACACAGGTACCTCCCGAAACTTCCGTGTCCGGTGAGGACCTGCGTCACGCGGTAGGTCAGGACGCCGTGACGCCTATCCAGCCACTCCTCAAAGAGGGGTCTTACCGCCGCGATTGAGGCGTGCCCGGACCTCGGTTGCGACACTTCTCGTCACTCTCTGACAGTATAGGTAGAGGGCTAGGAAAATTAATTAGTAATAACCTGAGTTATTGTACCCAAAACAATTGTATGCCAGGGTCAACCTACAAACAAATTATGGCATCAGTAACAAAAACTGTTTGTGATCCTAATACCACCATTACTATTTGTGTTGGTAATAGTTCTAAGATTAAAAAGGAAGACATCACTGACTGTGTATCAGAGTTGTTAAAGTTAAATTGTAGTAAAGTCATATTGTGTGCTTTTCCATACTTTGAAAATTTATGTTATAGAAAAAACAATTATATACACATGTTAAATAAACATGTGCATTTTTTAGTAGGTCACTATAGTGACAAACTTATATATTTTGATATCAACACTTTTGTTGATAAACTTCAATCGACTCGGGGTAAAGTGTATCTACCTGTTAGATGTAGACACAAAATAGCTCGGCTATTAGCTTTTAATATTCACTCAGACATAAGTAGTATGTCGAAGTTTAGTTATATTATTAACACTGCGTCTATTAGTAATATTACTAAGGAACAGGTGGTGACCTTAAATAAATATAGCATTAGTGCTATAAATGTTTACAAAAATTGTATTGAGGAGGATCCATATGTCACCGTGGAAAATTCTCAATTAGGGTATTTTAGTAATAGGATTTTATTGTCTGGTGATGGCACGGGAGTCACGGGACTCACTCCAGATATTAATATTAATTTAAACTAGGAAGTGAGACAACAGAAGGTACCATTAACAATATTGTTAAACCTACCAACATAAAGGTACCTTCTTGCACTCATTTAGTTAGTAAAAAAGGGCCTCAGCAGAACACCTTAAAATTATTCCACCAAAATATCCAAGGCATTTCTTCCAAATTATTAGAAATTGAATTGTTTTTAGAAAAAAGTATGTTCGACATTATTTGTTTTACTGAACATTGGCTAAAGGATTACCAAATGCTTATTAATTATGAGAACTATACGGTGGGTAGCTGCTTTAACCGTAAATCTATGATGCGTGGAGGTTCCCTAATATTATTGAAAAATTGTGTTAAATATAAGCAACGCAATGACATAGTAGGTCTCTCGGCTGAACAGTGCGTCGAACTGTCCTGTGTTGAGCTGGATAAGCATGTAATTGTGTGTGTGTACAGACCCCCAAACTATCAAAACTTTGCCGTATTTGATTCAATAATGGAAGATGTCCTGGCAAAACTTGCAGCCAGTAATAAATCTATAATTATTTGTGGTGATTTCAATATCAATATTTTAGAAGAAAATTCTAATAGCAGTCGGTTATTAAATCTTTTTAAGTCATTTGACTTGACCAACATTTTTATAGAACCTACGAGAGTCACTCCATCTTCTGCTACTTGTATAGATAATGTTTTCTGCAATTGTGATTACTTAGATAAAGCCATAGTAAATTGTTTGCCGTCTGACCATAGCGGACAAACTGTAACTTTTAGGTGTAACATTCCACTGCAAAAAGTTCAGATTCAGTTTAGACCAATAACTACTAATAAATTAAATAGGTACAATATTTCCCTTCAGAATAAGTTAAGCGTTATGAGCCATCGTATGGACGATATTAATATAAATCAATTGTATGATAATTTCTTTTCAATAGTTCACACTGAGTTCAACAAAACTTTAGAAAAGAAGACAAAATGTATCTGCCCTAAATTTATATTTAGTGATTGGGCAACTAGAGGTATCAGAAAAAGTAGGGAAAGACTATTTGAGCTTTATGGCCTTAAGCCTTATATAAACACTGACACTTTTAACAAGTATGTTGCTAAGTATTCAAATATTTTTAAAAATACATGCAAGGCTGCCAAAGCCCTGCACATTAGCAACAAGATCAAAACTGCAGAAAACAAAATTAAGACAGTTTGGAAAGTCATAAATAACGAGACTAACAGGAAGAAAATACGTAACACTAGCTACACATTAGATACAGCGTATGGTCCTAAAAGCTCTAATCAGGAAGTAGCTCATGAATTTGTAAATTTCTTTACCGATATACCGTTAAAAACTACGGAGGCTCTTAATTCGTCTCCTGAAATCTCAATGGGTTTATTAAAGGCGAATGTGTCTGGCTGCCTGGCTGAATTTAAATTTAAACACATAAACCCTATGATAGTTATTAAAGCTTTCCGGCAAATAAAAGTCAAACTGACCGAAGATCTTTGGGGAATGTCTATCAGAGTTTGTACATCCATAGTTGAGACTATTGCACCATACTTAGCCTTAATTTTTAATTTGTGTGTAGACCAAGGAGTTTTCCCTGATCTAATGAAATACAGTAAAGTCATACCTCTGTTCAAATCCGGAGATAGTAAAGATACTAATAATTATAGACCTGTATCCGTGTTGCCAGTTTTTAGCAAGGTTTTTGAAAAGGTAATGCTGAATCAAATGCTCAATCATTTTAACACCAACAGAATCTTACACGATCAACAGTATGGTTTCACCAAGGGACGTTGTACAACTGACGCCGGTGTAACCTTATTAAAGCACATTTTTACTGCGTGGGAAGAGTCCCAAGACGCCATAGGAATATTTTGTGACCTCTCCAAAGCATTTGATTGCGTAAATCACGACACATTACTTTTGAAACTTGAGCATTACGGACTAGGTAAACTTGCACTTAGTTTGATGAAATCTTATTTGAAGGATAGACAACAACAAGTTCAAATAAATGGTGTTAATTCACAGGGTTTAAAAGTAAAAATGGGGGTTCCGCAAGGCTCAATATTGGGTCCTTTCCTCTTCTTAGTGTATATAAACGATCTACCCTATTTATTGAAAAACCAACCTCATAATATGGTGTTATTCGCTGATGAAACTTCCCTTATTTTTAAGATAAATAGACGGGCCCAAAATCTAGATGACGTGAATAATGCCCTACTTCAGGTCCATAACTGGTTCACAGCAAACAATTTAGTGTTAAATGGAAAAAAAACGAAATGCATAAGATTTGCTTTACCAAATGTTAAAAGTAGCGATTGTGATATAGTATTGAATAAAGAGAAGCTTGAATTTGTAGATAAAACAGTTTTCCTGGGGATTACGCTTAATTCAAGGCTACAATGGGGTCCTCATTTAACATCTCTTGCGGGGCGGCTAAGTTCAGCAGCATATGCTATTAGAAAAATCCGTCAATATACTGATGTAGATACCGCTAGACTGGTCTATTTTAGTTACTTTCATAGTTTACTGTCGTATGGCATTTTACTATGGGGACGGGCTGCAGACATTGAGTCTATATTTATTCTGCAAAAAAGAGCCATCAGAGCCATATATAATCTTCGTAGGCGTGATTCTCTAAGGGAACTGTTTAAGGAAATTAACATCATGACGGTACATTCTCAATACATCTATGAAAACATAATGTATGTAAGAAAAAATCTACATCTTTTTAATAAAAAAGGTGACAGACACAATTACAGTACTAGAAATAGAGACCAATTAGTTCAGCCAGGCTTCAGACTCGCTAAAGTAGACTCTTCTTTCATGGGGTACTGTTTGAGATGCTATAACAAAATTCCACAAAGTATTCTTGAACTGAATGAAACGAAATTTAAAACATGCATTAAACGCACACTGTGTAGGCAAGCATATTACAAGTTAGACGATTATATCGTTGACATATAAAATTCAAAGTCCTGACTGACTGACTGACTGACTGACTTATATATCAACGCACAGCCCAAACCGCAGATCCTAGAGACATGAAATTTGGACAGTGTACTCTTTGCAAAGAGTAAGTATCCACTAAGAAAGGGTTTTTCGAAATTCCACCCCTAAGAGGGTGAAATGGGGTGTTGAATTTTCTATGAAACTTTTTATTCTCTGAGTCGATTGACTTGAAAATGTGTCTTCATATACTTCAGTTAAAATGATGAGATACGTGTATCACAGTTTTTCCAAAATCATCCCCCAATTTAAAATTCAATGTCCTGACTGGCTGACTGATACATCAACGCACAGCCCAAACCGCTGGTCCTAGAGACATCAAATTTGGAGAATGTACTGTTTGTGGAGAGTAGTTATCCACTAAGAAAGGGTTTTTTGAAATTCCACCCCTAAGAGGGTGAAATGGGGTGTTGAATTTTCTGTGAAACTCTCTCGAGGTCGATTGACTTGAAAATGTGTCTACATACTTGTATACTTCAGTTAAAATGATGAGATACGTGTATCACAGTTTTTCCAAAATCATCCCCCAATTTAAAATTCAATGTCCTAACTGGCTGACTGATACATCAACGCACAGCCCAAACCGCTGGTTCTAGAGACATTAAATTTGGAGAATGTACTCTTTGTGGAGAGTAGGTATCCACTAAGAAAGGATTTTTTTTAAATTCCACCCCTAATAGGGTGAAATGGGATAATGAAATGGAAAATAAAAGATAATGGGATATGGGTAATCCCAAAATTTATAGCAGAATCCGGACCTTGTGTTTTGTTTGCGGACGACATCTCCATTCTCACCCAATGCAATGATAACACAAACCTAAACAGTACCCTTAATGAAATTCTTAACAAAATAATTACCTGGATGAACGAACACAATCTTGAAATCAACTTTACAAAGACTAAACTCATAACCT
The DNA here is from genome assembly GCA_963082995.1 of Noctua comes. Taxonomy (NCBI): domain Eukaryota; kingdom Metazoa; phylum Arthropoda; class Insecta; order Lepidoptera; family Noctuidae; genus Noctua; species Noctua comes. The sequence continues at coordinate 5,419,745 of OY720293.1, forward strand.
TCTATCCCCACCAAAAAAATCCTTTAAATGTACTTTTTTCTTTTAATAATAATAAAATAGAAACAGTCAATTAATTCACATTATTAGGCATAACCATAGACAAAAATATAAATTGGAAATCCCACGTACAAAAAATGAAATCTAAGCTTTCAAAATTTTTATACGCTTTTCGTGAAATTAAAAAAACCACAAATTTACAGATTGCCCTGGTTACATACTACGCCTATGCATATGCATGGCTCAGCTACGGCATTATAATGTGGGGATACAGTACAGATGCACCTACACTGTTCACTGTTCAAAAGAAATTTATCCGTATCCTGGTAAATATACAACAGATAGATAGCTGCAAACCTCATTTTATAAAACTAAATATATTAAGCCTACCTTGTATATATATACTTGAAATATGCAAATTCGCTCACAAACACCAAGACTTTTACACTAAACGAGAAGACATACAAACAAGATACACACTCCGATACAAAACGCGACTCAACCTACCAACATCGTGCTTAAAACTACATTCAACAAGCCCTCTGGTTATGTCAATCAAAATATACAATATGTTACCCGAATCAATGAGAAAAGAAAAAAAACTCCATCTATTCACGAACAAATTAAAAAAGCTATTAATAAGCAAATGTTACTACAGTGTCAACGAATACTTAAATGATAAATCCCTGAAAAATATAGATTAAACATAAATGTTTTTAGAATAAGTTAGATTATAAGATACTTAAATGATAAGTCCTCATCTCCTAATACTATTATTATCTTTCTTTTGCTGTGCCCGACAGGGTCCACGATTGTTTCTTTTAAAACATGTCTACCACCTAGGCCTACATTGTGGAATGCAATAAAGAATTGAGTATTGAATATTGGGATTTTGAATTTTATGAGAAACTTTTTAGTCTCGGAGTCGATTGACTTGAACATGTGTCTACATTTATACTTCAGTTAAAATGATGATATACGTGTAGGTATCACAGTTTTTCCAAAATCATCCCCCAATTTAAAATTCCATGTCCTGACTGGCTGACTGATATACCAACGCACAGCCCAAACCGCGGGTCCCAGAGACATGAAAATTGGAGGGTGTATTCTTTGTGAAGAGTAAGTATTATTTTTTCGAAATTCCTACCCATTAGAGGGTGAAATGGGGTGTTGAATTTTCTGTGAAACTTTTTATTCTCGGGGTCGATTGACTTGAAAAATTGTGTACATACTCTTCAGATAAAATCCAGTAAATCCGATGTCCAATCTCAAACCAAGGTATCAATATTTCACGTATCTAATTTAATTGATATAACTTTAAACTAATATTTACAAGTTATAAGCAAGTACATGTAAATCTATGTAAGTATGTATTATAGACGGGCACGCCGCAATCGCGGCGGTAAGACCCCTCTTTGAGGAGTGGCTGGATAGGCGTCACGGCGTCCTGACCTACCGCATGACGCAGGTCCTCACCGGACACGGAAGCTTCGGGAGGTACCTGTGTCTGATGGGGAAGGAGGAAACGCCTGGGTGTCACCACTGCGAGGACCGCCCGGAGGACACGGTGGAGCATACGGTGCAGGACTGCCCCGCTTGGGCAGGGCACCGCCGTGTCCTCACGGCGGCGATAGGCGGAGACCTCTCGCGCCCGGCATTGGTCGAGGCCATGCTGCGGGGCGAGACGGAGTGGGAAGCGGTCGCCTCCTTCTGCGAAGCAGTCATGCTCGCGAAGGTGGAGGCGGGCCGCGTGAGGGAGAGGACAGCGTCCTCCCTCCACCCCAGCCGCAGTGGTAGACGCCCACGGCGCCGGACGTCGGCAGACGATCTCCGGCCACCGTAGGCGCGGGCTTGCGGGCGGCGAGTAATGGGCGACTCGCTGTCCGACCATGGACCATGCCCGGGTCGACGGCGCGTTGTGTTCCACGCGCGCCTCAAAGAGTGTCAGCATTATGACGGGGCCCCCCTCTAGAGGGCGAAAGCCTGCCGGGGTCGCGGGACTTATAGAATTACCGTGACCCTGGATCATAAAGGGCTATTGAAGGACACCGTGGATTTTAGTCAGTACAAGTCTGACAGTTCCTCCCACTCTGCCCTGGGTGGGAGGACTCATTTGATGATTTTACCACGATAAAAAAAAAAAAAAAAAAAGTATGTATTATAGATAGATACGTAGATTACTTATTATTCCAGAAGCTATTCCCTAACTCCACGCGGGCGAAGCCGCAGGCATAAGCTAGTATCGTTGATAAAAATGCTTGGCTCAATGCCGGTCCTGCTCCACAAGGACAGGGGCGCATAAATGAATAGCATTACATATCCCAATCACCTGCACTCTTGATGATTTATTTACTGCATCAGTGAGCGGGGTACCAGGGCTGAGTTTTTGGGCTAAGCATATTTAAACTTTTTGCCATCGAAACGCTAAGAAGAAGAAGCATTAAATAGTATGTTGGAGCTGCTGAAGATTGTACAACTATCTTTGCTTTGTATAAATTCAATCTCTTTAGTATTATATAGCCGCATAGCCCATATTGTGTGAGTACTATGTAATAGAAAGCTGTCATTCGCGGGAAACCTACGTCTTTTCTTGACTTGAATGTGCCCTGGCGGTTAGGAGTGTGTCATGCTCACTCAAATGTCTCGCTGATGGTGGCGCGTGTGTCGGATCATTTAGTTCCCTTCAAAATGGTTGAGTTGAACGGTGCTGATACATGCGTCATGTTCGTGAACGGGCGCTGTCAGTTGTGACTGGTCATCTCTTGGTTGCCACGGCTTATTTGAATTGATTATTTTTATTTTATTTTTTTGAATTGTTTACTATGGACACTTTTAACGTACACATCTTGCTACATCGTTCTCACATAATGTACCATCTCAACATGAATAATGTAACCAAGAGTTTGTAAAAGTATACTGATTTAAAAGAGTGTCCATGGAGTTTCTTGCCCGTTCTTCTCCATAGAGATCTACGTTAGGGAATGGGCAACTACAGTACTTTCACAGTTTTTATGCCTTGTGACTGGGACTGTAGCTATTGTTGTCTTTGTTTCGACAATTCAAAAGTGCCTGTAACTGGCCTATTTGAAATAAATGCTTTGATTTTGATTTTGACAGTCGTTCCCTCCGTACTGCCCTGAAATCGCGCCGGAGCTCTTCCCGCCGCGCCTCGACTTGTCGAGGCAGTAGGGATTCGCCCCGGCGCTGCGCCTCCACGCGCCACTCATAGACGCGCTGGAGGGCACAACATTATCACTTCACCATACTTGAAACTTACTTCACGAGTTGTGGTTTTAAAAAGAGGATTAGAGGAAGAGAATATTAACATTTTTACCTAATAATTGCTAAGCAAATATGAACATTATGTGCATGAAAATAAGATTCATATTCGTCCACTAATTAAAATAAATTCGACTATGAGTTGGTGAACCTTCGTTTTCTATTACTTCTTGTAACCTTCTGCTCATGCTGTTAACCATTTTCGCGCATATGTAACTATTTTACGAACATCCTTATCCGACTTAAACGTTTTTTCGTCGCTAAAAATCACCACATTGTTCTCCCAATCAAAATTGATGTATGACCTAGCAAAGTGTAGTCGGTTTTGTCGGTGCGCAGTGGACAGCAAAGGTGCGCGCTGTCTTGCTGCAATATAATCCAGCAGAATGTAGGTGATTTCTCACAGTTTGTAAGCACATATTGCTGTTGCTTTTACGCGGGTGCACAAGAAGGGATGAACCTTGTGCGTTGCCACGATGTCGTAGTGTCGAGCCGATAAATTTGCCTTTGGTTTTGGCCTAAGATGTTCTACGTCTCCAAAATCCGCATATCGGCGGACCCATTACTGCACGGTTCTCCTCTGTGGATAAAAACAGTATTTATAATACTTGTTATAATAGCTATTATTATAATAAATATATACTACATTTATATACTATACATACACTATGTTTATACAATATACTTATATATATACCTAATTAATTTTATAATAATACAATACATAAATATAAGACACTAGCTTATGCCCGCGGCTTCGCCCGCGTGGAGTTAGGGACTTGCCCACAGGATCTTACTTCTGGGATAATAAGTAATCTATGTATCTATCTATAATACATACATAGTTTTTTTTATTTTATTTTTTAAAGTTATATCAATTAAATTAGATACGTGAAATATTGATACCTTGGTTTGAGATTGGACACCGGATTTACTGGATTTATCTGAAGAGTATGTACACAAATTTTCAAGTCAATCAACCCTGAGAATAAAAAGTTTCACAGAAAATTCAACACCCCATTTCACCCTCTAAGGGGTAGGAATTTAGAAAAACTGATACTTACTCTTCACAAAGAAAACACCCTCCAATTTTCGTGTCTCTGGGACCCGCGGTTTGGGCTGTGCGTTGGTATATCAGTCAGCCAGTCAGGACATGGAATTTTAAATTGGGGGATGATTTTGGAAAAACTGTGATACACGTATCTCATCATTTTAACTGAAGTATATGTAGACACATTTTCAAGTCAATCGACTCCGAGAATAAAAAGTTTCACATAAAATTAAAAACCCTATTTCACCCTCTCAGGGGTGGAATTTCAAAAAACCCTTTCTTAGTGGATACCTACTCTCTACAAAGAGCACATTCTCCAAATTTCATGTCTCTAGGACCAGCGGTTTGGGCTGTGCGTTGATGTATCAGTCAGCCAGTCAGGACATTGAATTTTAAATTGGGGGATGATTTTGGAAAAACTGTGACACACGTATCTCATCATTTCAACTGAAGTATATGAAGACACATTTTCAAGTCAATCGACTCAGAGAATAAAAAGTTTCATAGAAAATTCAACACCCCATTTCACCCTCTTAGGGGTGGAATTTCGAAAAACCCTTTCTTAGTGGATACTTACTCTTCACAAAGAGTACACTGTCCAAATTTCATGTCTCTAGGACCTGTGGTTTGGGCTGTGCGTTGAAATATAAGTCAGTCAGTCAGTCAGTCAGTCACACAGTGTCCGGCGTAGAACAAGCCAGGTGGACAAAAATATATTTTTATGGTTTTGGAACTATATCTATAAATTAGTTAATTATACAGTACTTTATTATATTTTTTTAAAGAAAATGCATAGGAATTGTATATAAATATTTTATTTCATGTATACACGATTATAATACAGGAAAAAAGAAAAAATAAGAATAAAATTATTATCTATTATTATAATAATCGCTAAAAAATATCAACGCTAATATAATTAGCGTTGATATTTTTTAGCGATTATATAAATATAATACAACCTTAGACTAACATATTATAAACAAACATTATAAATATAACGCTAGAAGTATCTATTTACATTAAAACTAATTCTCAATATCAGAATCATTGGATTCAGAATCCGATGATTTCGATAAAAGATAGTTTTCCTAAGTTTGTGGAGGTTCTACTAAACGTTCTGCTGATTTATTCAAAATAGCTTGTAGCTCAATTTCTGCTCGAGATTGTGTCACAACAATGTGCTCCTCGGAAGAACACGCTTTTTTTATGCATTTATATAATGGAAACACGTGATGCCCGACTTTCATTGTCCACTTCCTAGTCTGTTTGTATGAGTGAGTTGTTGATTTTGAATCAATATAATACGCTAATGCCTCGTCACTACTTAGCGGTCTATCACTTTGCACAGCACTTGCTTGTTGAAGGCTAAAGCATGCACTTGCAGAAGCTGGATTTTCTTCAATGTCCTTTATAACTCTGGCAACGTTTTTATGTCCAGTTGACCGTGCAGCTACCTCTGCAGCAGTCATTAACTTCCCAACACTCCGCGATTGAACTAGATCTTCAACTCTACGTTTCTTAGTTATAAAAGACGAATCTTCGAAGTCTTTTTTAGATCTTCCGGGTCGAAAAAGGTCAGCAGATGAGGTAGAAGGTTGCGGTTGAGTCGATGGCATGCATAATTCTATCTCCTCTCCTTCCAGCCACAACTTATTCTTATTAAGGAAACGCTCTTTTGACTTTCCTGAAGACACCCATTTGGTAGCAATTTTCGAAAAAATGCTGGCTAATTTCATCTTAGTTTTCCTTTGACATTCTTGCGTAATGTCAGAGAAATCAAACTTAGACGAAATATATTGAAATAGATGATCATTTCTGCCACTCTTCGAAAAACTATATTTTACTAATAGAGTAAAGCAGTTCTGCAAAAAAAAATAAAAAATGGTTTTACTCATGTGTGCTACATAAAATATATGTCGTAATCACATATCAAAAATTTAGCCTGGATACAAGAGGATACATGGCTTTTCCAAGCCTGATAAGTTCGAAAACAAAGAAAAACATTGTTTTTTTTTGTGTATTCATAGATAGTCTACTTTATAAATGTTTATGACACATTAAAAGATTGTAATAAGAAAAAAATATTATACATACCTTCAGAAGTAAAATCCATCACTAAAACCTTCCACAAATTAAGAACTGCCACCGTGAGATGTTAGTGCAAATGTCGCGAAAATGCAACTGAACTATTTCTTTAATTGCATTTACCTCATTAGCTTACTTTGATAAACGATAACTCATCAGTTTGGAATGATAGACGTTAAGAATTTTGGAATCAGGGGTTTAGGGTTGTTGTTTACAGGTAGAAAGTACCAATTTCCGGGAATTTGATAATGACTTTTGTCCACCTGGCTTGTTCTACGCCGGACACTGTGAGTCAGTCAGGACTTTGAATTTTATATGTATAGATATTCTAACATTAGCTTTTCTTGAACTGTCTAAGGGCTAGATCAAGCTAATTTTAGACCAAGTTAATTTTATCATAATCATCTCAAGATGAGCATACGGTGCAGGACTGCCCCGCTTGGGCAGAGCACCGCCGTGTCCTCACGGCGGCGATAGGCGGAGACCTCTCGCGCCCGGCATTGGTCGAGGCCATGCTGCGGGGCGAGACGGAGTGGGAAGCGGTCGCCTCCTTCTGCGAAGCAGTCATGCTCGCGAAGGAGGAGGCGGGCCGCGTGAGGGAGAGGACAGCGTCCTCCCTCCACCCCAGCCGCAGTGGTAGACGCCCACGGCGCCGGACGTCGGCAGACGATCTCCGGCCACCGTAGGCGCGGGCTTGCGGGCGGCGAGTAATGGGCGACTCGCTGTCCGACCATGGACCATGCCCGGGTCGACGGCGCGTTGTGTTCCACGCGCGCCTCAAAGAGTGTCAGCATTATGACGGGGCCCCCCTCTAGAGGGCGAAAGCCTGCCGGGGTCGCGGGACTTATAGAATTACCGTGACCCTGGATCATAAAGGGCTATTGAAGGACACCGTGGATTTTAGTCAGTACAAGTCTGACAGTTCTTCCCACTCTGCCCTGGGTGGGAGGACTCATTTGATGATTTTACCACGATAAAAAAAAAAAAAAAAAAAAAATCATCTCAAGATTAAAAAAATAAAATTATAATTCAGTTATGATAATATATTATAACTAGCTTTTGCCCACGGCTTCGCCCGCGTGGATGTCGTAAATATTCGATTACTTACCTTCACCCCCCTTTTTAACCTTTCGAGAGTAGAATTATCAAAAACGCCGAGACACGTATATATTAATTTTCAATCGTCAGCCTAAACACAAAATTTGAAGATCCTAACTTCAAAACTGACAGACTTTCATACAAACTTCCATCCCCTATTTTACCCCTTTAGGGGTGGAATTCCCAAAAATCCTTTCTTAGTGCACACACCCTCCAAGTTTCATATCTCTAGAACCAGCGGTTTGGGCTGTGTGTTGATATATCACCCAGTCAGTCAGTCAGTCAGTCAGTCAGTCAGTCAGTTTACTATTATATATATAGAAGAAGAGAAGAAGAAAAAAAAATAGATAATCCATATAGCATGATTCAGTATTCACGCGCGATGGCTTATTATTACAATAATAAGCCATCGCGCGTGATGGCGTATGGCGTATTTCATGTATAACTTTGGTGTTTCTATACCGATTTCTATGATTATTTTTCATAGAATAGTAAATAATGTTAACTTTTTTAATTAGGGATGACTGAGAGTGTTATAAACGTAAGAGAAGACAAATATAATCAGAAAGCTTCGAACTGCTAAGCTATCGGTAGTTACACGTGATATTGTGAGTCAACCATAAAAGATAGACATATGCTGTCGTGGGATATTTTTTATATAATTTTAAGGAGAACATTTCCGTCATACATGTTTTCTGTGTAGCTTTAACCATTAAGGTTGCACACGCGACGGAAGCTTAAAAAATAGAGAAACTTCTCCCGTTTTCCCAACATTTCCCTTCACTGCTCTGCTCCTATTGATTGTAGCGTGATGAAAAGTATACTATAACCAACTCAGGAGTATGAGAAATAATTGTACCAAGTTTCGTTAAAATCCGTCGAGTAGTTTTTGTTTCTATAACGGTTATACAGACCGACAGACAGACAGACAGACAGACAAAAATTTTACTGATTGCATTTTTGGCATCAGTATCGATCCCTAATCACCCCCTGATAGTTATTTTGGAAATATATTTCATGTACAGAATTGACCTCTCTACAGATTTATTATAAGTATAATAATATAGATAACTACGGTAGGTATTGCACTTAAGTTACATTAATTATTAATTCGTAGTAAACATTGAAAGGTGAGAGGAGTTAGTTAAAGTGAAGTAGGTATAATATCAACATAATATGTAACTATTACTCACCGATATCATTAAGCGCCTTCCAATTTCACTTGTTCTTAGCGTGTCGATGACAATTCAAATTGAGTCAGCCCAAAATTTTGCGACGAGTTTGGCACTTTCAGTAGCGTCCTGTAATGCACATCACAGGAGCAAACAACAGGACAGGCAGGACACGATATAAAGTGTCCCATCGTTTGTGGGGCAACACCACATTTGCAGTCACAATTTCACATATAGATACGTTTTGCTCATCCAAAACAACGATTTCTACCCTTATGAACATTGAAAAATGTTGCATGGTTGGATCCACAGAAATAAATCCGCACATATGCACATGAGTAGTAATCAATAAACTCAGTATTGCAAATACTCGTAGATTGACAACTAAGAACTCTCATTTTTATAAATGAAGGTGTTTGAAAACAATATTTTTAAATTGTCGGTAGTTATTTTCTAAACAGTCAAAATAAAATGACCTGAGAGATTCGTGTCTATCTCAAACGTTGGAAACTTCATTACGCAACCATGAACGGGATCGAATCGTTATAAATTCTACTTTAAGTAATGTTTTAACAAAATACAAAAAAAAAGTAATTGAAAACAGAGATTGAAATTGATTGATTTGGGTTGATTGAGTTACATAACCCTCAGGTCATCTCGTCAGAACGCCACTATATTCCTAGACTGGTTAGAGAAGCTATTGAGATTACCAAATATAGGAACTTCAACCGGTAGGATAGGTTTCAACTGTCAAGAGCCTGGAATCCAGTGGTCCAGCTGTGTAAAAAGAGAAATCGAGTTGCGAGTGACAGTGGTAGCGGGACTGAGTGCAAAAAACGAACAAGAAAGAGGGTAGACCGATTTGTCTGCTCATAAATACCCATCCGCAATAACTTCAGTTTATCCGTGATCATGGTGCTTGCAACAGCGCCGAAATATCGGGAACTCATAAAAAACAGTAAACATGGTAAATATAACGTTATTATTAATTGTAATAGTAATTGAAAAAACTAAAAAATCCATTTTCATAATTTTATATTCAAATGGGCCCCACCTGGTTCCAACTTTTGTTTAATTTAAAATGTGCTTGTTTTATGCTTTTCAGTTTTTTCAGTCGGGTTTTTTAATTTTTTCAATTACTTTTTTTATTTCCAGCTTTTTAGTTTAATAACTTGAAAGATTTCGCAGACGATTCAGGGCCAGTTTCACAGGTTACGGATAAAATCTCTGATAGCCTATTAGGAACTTATATGCCAGATAAACTAAAACTTTTGGTTTCACAGATGTCGGATAGCGATATCTGGTAGATAAAGTATTGATTAAGTTATCAGCTGAATCAAGTGGCTGATATGGACGTTATCAGATACATTATAGTACATTTCAAGTGGGTAAAATTTGTTATTGCATTCGAGACGGTACCAGCGGTAAGGAACCGAGCACAGCAATATCAAATGCCCACGTGTATCGAACACTGCCGGGATCGCAGGGTCATCTACCAGGTAACCGTGACCCCGGAACGTAAAGGGCTAATGAAGTAACACCGTGAATTTTAGTCAGTACGAGTCTGACAGTCCAGCCCGTCCCGCCCGGGGCGGGAGGCCTCATTTGATTAGTTTACCACGTTATAAAAAAAAAAAACGTGTATCTTAATCATAGTGTGATAAGTGCCAGTTTTCAATGTTATTGATAGAAAAGTTTCAAGTGGCAGGAACGAAAATAGTTTCAAATCATTATTGCGTGCTTTGCATCGATTGCAGTTACAAGTGTTACAAATATTCAAACATGGACTTATTTGAATTTTTAGATTTTTTTTTTTTACTTTTCATTTATTTTCGATTATATTTTTTTTTGCCTCTGCTAACGAAACCAGAAGGTTGGTTTCTTCTAAAGTAAAATGAGTACTTCTTTCACGCTTAGATGACCCACTGACCCGCTTTTGTTTTTCCATTTTAAAAAGGTAAATATATTAAAACGAAACTTTAATAAACTTTCGCAGTTCGAAACAAACAAAAGCGTCCAAAACAAACTCTATCAAATACACAAAACAATTTACACTTGCGTTTCGTTTCTATACGCACATTTGGAATTAAAACATGTCGTTAATCACAGGAATCTTACTAATTTCGGTCTATAATGATAAAATTATACTTCAAAATGTAAAAAAAGTTGACTTGGATTATTTTGAACAAAAATAATTTCATTAATTAAGTTTTCAAAATTGTTTTCAAATGAAAATATTTTACGTAGTAGTATCGAAACGCAAAGAGGCGACGTTGCCGTTCCCCTTGTTATTAAGTGGCCGGTATTTTCACTACCTAATAAATTATAAGGAAGTTTGACGGTGAAGCAGAAAAAAGTTATAACCAGCCTTTATGTGGTAGATAGCATTAAATATCAAATTACTAAATGACACTTTATCCGTAACCTGTGAAACTGGCCCTTAATCTTTTTTATTATACGGTGTGTGCCACGGCTATGCCACCCGGAAGGAAAAATATTGTTTTTAGAAGACTTGATTTACTTATCTTTGCATGGTGAATGTCTGAAATAATAGGTACGTCTTAGTTCAGTTTGTCTATAATTCATTTTCTTGAACAAAATCTATACATATGAAATTCAAAGTCCTGCCTGACTCAAAATCAAAATCAAAGCATTTATTTCAAATAGGCCAGTTACAGGCACTTTTGAATTGTCGAAACAAAGACAACAATAGCTACAGTCCCAGTCACAAGGCATACAAACTGTGAAAGTACTGTAATTGCCTATTTCCTAACGTAGATCTCTATGGAGAAGAATGGGCAAGAAACTCCATGGACACTCTTTTAAATCAGAATACTTTTACAAACTCTTGGTTACATCATTCATGTTGGTACATTATGTGAGAACGATGTAGCAAGATGTGTACGTTAAAAGTGTCCATAGAAAACAATTCAAAAATAAAATAATTAATTCAAATAAGCCGTGGCAACCAAGAGATGACCAGTCACAACTGACAGCGCCCGTTCACGAACATGATGCATGTATCAGCACCATTCAACTCAACCATTTTGAAGGGAACTAAATGATCCGACACACGCGCCACCATCAGCGAGACATTTGAGTGAGCATGACACACTCCTAACCGCCAGGGCACATTCAAGTCAAGAAAAGACGTAGGTTTCCAGCGAATGACAGCTTTCTAGTACATAGTACTCACACAATATGGGCTATGCGGCTATATAATACTAAAGAGATTGAATTTATACAATGCCAAGATAGTTGTACGATTTCAGCAGCTTCAACATACTATTTAATGCTATCCATTTATGCGCCCCTATAATCTTCTGCAGCTTCCACAATAATTTACAATACAATACAATATCTTTATTTTCTCTCTTCACAAAGGTTCACATAGTCACAATAAATATAATTGTAAGAATAACATTTTAACAAAATGCATAATATATGTTCCTTTGTGAGAGACTGGCGTCCATACTAGGATTCCCTGTGTGACGGATCCCCAGGCTCTCACCTCGAATTAAATGTAGTTTAATACAATAACAATTACAGTAGCTAACGTAACTCGGACAACTGATTCCATGCAGAAAGGAAAAAAAGTAGACAATTTAAACTTAATTACGTAAAAAAAAAATGAAAAATAGAAATGGTGTAGTGTTATGTGTGTGAAGTAGGTAGTGTCCAGTGAAGTGTGTAGGTGATGTGTGTAAGTGAAGTGTGTGAGGAGAGGTAGGATGATAGTGTGGGCGTAATGTGTCGGGTGATACAGTCTTGAACTAGTACATGATATTTGAATATTACGAGGGTACGAGAAGTAACTGCTCTGTAGAGTCATAGTCTAATTTTTACAACCAGGTTGAGACCTTAATCCTGCAATGCTTATTTGGTAGTGAATAAATTGACAAACTTCAATTTATTTTGTTGTACAAATAGTTTGCAAGAAAACCAAAATGCCGACGGGAAAAAACGGTGTGGAACTGCGTAGTAGGACAAACTGCGTGTTTACGACGCTTTCCATCAAAAAGGCTAGGCTCATAGGGAAGAGAAGAATGCCTGCGCAATATGGTATTTAAAATGAACAGTTGACGTACAGTTAAAACTCCAATTCGCTCATAGAGTTCTTTGGTGGGAAATAAGAATGGCAAGAAATTACTGACCTTTAAAACGGCCCTTTGCGAACGTTCGATCCGGAGCATTGACGTTTTTGTCGCACCACCCCATACCGTTATGCAGTAGGAGATCAGCAATTGGCACAACGCAAAATAAACTGTTATGATTACGCCAGTGTCCGCAACATGACGAAGATTTTTAAAAACAAATATTAATTTCCGGATTCTAGAGGAAAGAGCATTTATGTGTTGGTGAAAGCTGAGAGTGCTATCTAAAATGAGTCCGAGGTACTTGATTGATTCCGCTCGCTGGAGTTCGGGATACAAGCAGTGAGCACTATGCGAAGAAATGCACGAGGCTGCATGAGCGGTAATTTTGAAATCATCAAGTGAGCTAGTAGATTTTTTTATGTAAAAAGAAATGTACTTTGTCTTGTCCACATTGAGGGCGAGTTTATTCCTAGCTAGCCAAGACAGCACTAAATTTAAGCCCGTCTGCGCGTAGCAGTATACTTCGGGCCAGGTATCAGCTTCAAACAAAAGCGCTGTGTCATCGGCAAAAGTTATGATCTTTCCGCTGGGCATCTTTAGCTCACAGAGGTCGTTTATGTAAGTTAGAAATAATGGCGGACCAAGAATGCTGCCCTATGGCACGCCATGCACGACGGGAAGGTCACTACTGGTCCATTCATCCACCTTTACTCTCTGGAATCTGTTGGTGAGGTAGTCGGAGAAAAGCTCAAGCTGTCCATCCCTTACACCAATGTTCTCTAATTTCTTCAGCAACAGTGGGACGGAGACTGTGTCAAAGGCTTTGGCCAGGTCCATGAAAATTACAATGACTTTTATGTTCACATCTAGTTTATCAGAAACGAACTTTGTAAGCTCGTGAATGGCGTCGCTGGTTGACAGGCCAGATCGAAAGCCGTACTGAGAAGAAGATAGTAATTAATTATTTTCCAGGTAGTCGACCAGACGCTTTTTCATAATCCTTTCCAGAATCTTAGACAAAGCCGGAAGGATGGAAATTGGTCTATAGTTGTTGACACAGGCTCCATCGCCACTTTTGAAGATGGGGCGAATCTCCGCTATTTTCCAGGCATTTGGGAATTTGCCGGAGTCAATGGCGAGGTTACAGATAGATAAGATTGGAGAAAGGAGAACACGTCTATATCTCTTCAAAATGCTGGTAGAAATGTTGTCATAGCCAACAGCGCAACTAGACTTCAGACTATGAATTATATTTTCGATCTCCTCCAAGTCCGTGGGGAAAAACACCATCGAGCTGGAATGAGGCCGGAGCGGAATCGACGGGATATTGTTACCAGAATAGCAGCGGTCAGCAATATTTTTGCCGATGTTAACAAAAAATTCATTGATTGTATTAGTCGAAGAAACAGGATCTGAGTGTTAATAAGCTGTGTGGCTTCGTTTTTAGATTTTTTTGTGTGGGTAATATCTTTTATTTTGTTCCATAGATCTTTGTTATTAGTTTTAGCAGCAGTCTGAAGTTCTGATTTGTCATGTTCCCTTTTTATCTTTTTTAAAAGTTCGTTACAAAAATTTCTATATCTTTTATAGGTTATCAATATGCTTTGGTCCTTAGGATACTTTTTTGCTTTTTGGTGCAGTTTGTCACGATTCCTCATACACCAACAATCCGGTTGTTATCCAAGGCTTAGTGATTTTCTTACGGTTGGAGGTTTTAAAGAATAGCGTGTTAGATTTTATAATACAATTAATTGAGTTAACAAAGTACTGAACCGCAAGATCAACATCCGTCATTAAATACAATTCATGAAAGTCGGCATTTGTAATTTCGATATCAATTTTTTCGTAATTCAGGTGTTTACTTATTCTATTGGTTTTGTTTCTGCGTTTACTTAAATCTAAGATAAGGAAAACCGCATCATGATCAGTGATGGAAGTTTCAGCTACGTAACAAGAAGCTGGAAGTCGAGTTTTTAATACAATATGATCTAAGCATGTTTTATTATGTGTATGGAAGGTATAAGCCGGCAACATGCCATGGGATGCTAAAAGGTTCAGGTAATAAGCTGAATTAGAGTCTGTATTGGTCTCTGTTATGTCCACATTAAGGTCACCTATAAGAATAAAGTTTTTTATATTGGAGGTAGTAGTGAGAAAATGGTCAAGAGAAGTAAAAAAGTTAATAAAATTAAAATCAAAATCAAAGCATTTATTTCAAATAGGCCAGTTACAGGCACTTTTGAATTGTCGATAAGGTTTTTGTAACCAGCAGGTCGGTAAACTGCTAGCATGGCCGTATTTTGATTAATTTTGATCATTAGACAGTTACAATCAGAAATGGTAGGTTCTTCTATGCACACGCCAATGTTATTTTTGCAGTAAATAACAACCCCTTCGTTTTGAGTTAGAATATTATTAGTTTTGTAGTAATTATAACCTTCAAGTTGTGTGCACAAGATAACCAGCATTCTGTCAACACAATGAAGTCCCAATCTGTTTGCGATCTCTGTAACAATGTGAGTATACCTGGTGTGTTACGCGTAATGCTTCTAATATTTTGGTGTATAACTTTCAGAGATAGTTCAGAGTTAGTTACAATGTTTTGACAATTCTCAATATCACAAGTAAACGAGCGTGCCATGGAGATACGATCTAAGTCCGAGATTATGTCTTTGGTACTATTGAACTTAAATGTTAGGGAATAGTGGCATCATAAATATATTGGTGCTGCATGGAAATGCAAATAAAAACCTTAAAAACGAGTATTGAGTAAGAAAACACCGTTGCTTAACAATACATTAGAAAATGACAATATTTTGTACATTGTAAGTATGCACTCTTGCGGTCGTGTGTAATAGTGTACTATAATACCATGCAATAAAGTATTAATTGCTTTAACGTTGTCAGTATAGATTAAATCATAAGCGAAGGTATGATACAATCTTAATTGGAGGGTATGTAGAAAAATTGTCACCGCAATAGGCCTGTTATACTGTTGTACAAGTACAAATCGTGAATCGGAATATCGTTGTTGATATATTAAACAAATGTAGTTACGCTCGCAGAGTAACTTTCTGTTGACATTAACTTTAGTTTGGACTGTAATCGTGTATGAGTGATATGTCTTTTTTTTTTTTTTTTTTTTTTTCGGATGGGAAATCATCAAATGACCCCCCCCACTCTGGGCGGAGCGGAAGGGAGTGTCAGACTTGTACTGACTAAAACCCATCCATGTTCCTTCTTTGCCCTTTGTGTTCCAGGGCCACGGTATCTCTTTCGAACAGTCCCGCAGCCCTGGCAGGCATCGGTCCTTGCAGACCCCTACATCGTTGCTGACATCTCTTTGAGGCGCGCGTGGAACACGAACGCGCCATCGACACGGCCTGTCGTCAAAAGACGGCCGGACGGCGAGCTAGCCCATAGCTCGCCGTCCACAGACCCGCGCCTACGGTGGCCGGGAGCCACCACGTGACCCCCGACGCCCAGGGCGTCTCCCGCGGCGGCTGGGACGTGAGGTTCTTTCCCTCTCACGTCCCGCCACCTCCTTCACTAGGGATGACGAGTGATATGTCTCAAGTGTAAAGTATAGTATTCGTGTGATGTAAGTGTAAAAGTGTTTATTTGTGAAGTGTAAGAAACAAACGTTTGTAGTTATGTTTTTAAGAGGAAAACTAAAAAAAGGATTAAAAATACATGCGGTAAGTACAAGTTCCAGTCAATCAGACTTTAATTTAAGTAGGTCTTCCTCGCAGTCAATACGAATTGGACGAGATGTTTCTTTTTCTTTTAAGTATATTTTGCCATATGAATTCCAGAAGCTATGATACTTATTATCAGTTTTGAAAATTTTCACAACGTATCGAAGTTTTTTGGCTGCAGGTGTCAAAAATTCATCAATATAAATTGGCTGCGACTGAGATGTTGGGGCCAGTTGAATGTGCGAAGTATTTAACTTGTTGTTAGGATTGTCCTTGTTGAACGTTCTACATTTTTTGATCATGTTGTTCTTCGTGAACGTTGTAGTAAATTGAATTATGATCGGGTGCTTATTTTCGACTTTGGTTTGATTCGGAAGCCATCGTAAACATCTGAGTCATTGATTGGCTGATCTATAATTTTACCAATATTTTTTACAATGGTACGTAAAGTTTCCTTGTTTTCATTGCGGTCTTTAGGGATATTATGAATTTCAATCGAAGTAGCTCGGGAATTTCGTTCCAGCAACTCAATTTTCGACTCCAAAAAAGCAATGGTTTTTTTGTTTTTGGAATTTTCTTGTTCCAATCTACCCATACGTTCCAGGAAAGCGTCGTATTTATCAGAAACAAATTGTAGGTCTTTCTTGATGTCATTGGTTTGTTCTTGAATAATGTGCATTGCCGAGTTGAGTTGGTCTAACTTAAGATTTTGTTGTTGCTGGCAACTTTCGAACATAGTCTTGATTTCCGCAACACCAGTCTCAACGAATTTTCTCTTAAAAGATCGCTGTGTGATGTTCCTGGATTCGTCGGATTTTTCACATCGGTTTGAAGAAAAATCTAATTGAGTGTCGGAGCCATAGCTACCACCATCTGCATTTGCCAAATTCGGAAACGACGACGAGGATTGCATAGGCACCGGTACAGGTGTTGACGGCGGTGTGCGTTGAGTCGCAGCCATATTAGCGGACAGCGGCCGGGCAGTTAGATATTGTGTTCTGTAGTGCGCTGCGAGGGACGACGTCTGCGCAGTGGAGATGGCAGCTGGGCGGAGCCAACGTCCTTGCAATTGTATTACTGGTGTGTTGTAGAGACGTGGTATGTGTTTGTGTGTGTGCTGTCTACACTACTCACGCAGTTTGACCATCCACTGGTTCTGGGCGCCTGGTAGTTTTAGTTCGCTCACAGATTATTATTTTAGTTTTAATTGAATAAATATATTAATTTTGAATAAAAAACCAAAATCTATCGCAACCGTAACCACGACCGAACTCAACGGCGATCCGAGGGAAGAGGAATTTAATGTGGTAATCAATTAGTTTGCCCCTATGGATTTACAAAAACTGAAACACTGCTTCCAATTTATTTAGAACAATGTTGTTATCAAGGTAACTAAGTTTCCAAACGAGAAAAAAATAATAATTAAAGAATTAGAGGGGGAGCATCGCTTCCAATCATTAAAATCTTAGTTAGTGCACCCAAGTGGCTGTGGAGCAGGACCAGCATTAAGCCAAACATTTTTATCTACAATATAGTCTTCCAACTTATAATATGCTCGCTTACATAGTGTGCGTTTTATGCATGTTTTAAATTTCGCCTCATTAAGTTGTAGAATGTCAAGTGGTATTTAATTGTAACATTTTACACAGTACCCCATAAAAGAAGTGCGTACTTTTGACAATCTGATACGTGGCTGATCTAATTTGTCCTTATTTCTAGTATTAACATTATGCCTGTCGCTTATTTTACTAAAAAGATGTATGTTTTTCCGAAAAAAAAAAAAAAAAAAAAAAAAAAAAAAAAAAAAAAAAAAAAAAAGAAATGAAAATGAAAATGTAATGAAAATGAAAATGAAAATGAAAATGAATGAAAATGTATTGACAAGGTACCGTCATGATGTTAATTTGTTTAAACAATTATCTTAGAGATTAGCGTCTGCGTAGGTTATAGAGGGCTCTAACGGCCCTCTTTTGCAGAATAAATATTGAGTCAATATCTGCTGCCCGTCCCCACAACAGAATACCGTACGACATGATGCTATGGAAGTAACTGAAATAGACTAGTCTCGGTATCCACGTCTGTTATTGGCCGGATTTTACGGACAGCGTAAGCGGCAAAACTTAGCCGCCCTGCAAGTGCTGTTAAGTGAGGACTCCATTGCAATTTCGAGTCAAGCGTTCAATACAATGTTACATTCGCTACTTCTTACATTCGGTAACGCGAATCTTATGCATTTAGTTTTCTTTTAATTTAATACCAAATTATTTACAGTGAACCAGTTATGAATCTTAAATATTGCGTTATTTACGTCGTCAAACTCTTGTGCACGTCTGTTAACCTTAAAAATCAGTGATGTGTCATCAGCAAATAATACCATTTGTGGTCGACTTTTCAGCAAATGATGCAAATCGTTTATATATACTAGAAAAAGGAATGGGCCCAATATTGAGCCTTGCGGTACCCCCATTTTTACTTTTAATCCTAATGAATTTACGCCATTTATTTGTACTTGTTGCAATCGATCATTTAAATATGATTTTACTAAGCTAACTGCTTGTTTCCCTAGTCCGTAATGCTCTAGTTTCAGCAACAGTGTGTCGTGATTCACGCAATCAAAAGCCTTGGATAGGTCGCAAAAGATGCCTAATGCATCTTTTGCCTCTTCCCATGCATTGAAGATGTGCTGTAGTAAAGTGACACCGGCGTCAGTAGTGCAACGATCTTTGGTGAAGCCATATTGTTGATCATGTAGGATGTCATTTCGCTTAAAATTATTGAGCATTTGACTTAGCATCCCTTTTTCAAATATCTTGCTGAAAACCGGCAAAATAGATACGGGTCTATAATTATTTGTGTCTTTGCTGTCTCCAGATTTAAAAACTGGTATAACTTTACTAAACTTCATTAAATCTGTAAATACCCCTTGGTCTACACATAAATTAAATATAAAAGCTAAATAGCGAGCTACTGTCTCAACAATTGATTGACAGACTTTAGTAGACATGCCCCATAGGTCTTCAGTAGTTTTTATTTTAAGTTGCTTAAAAGCCTTCATAACGACCACAGGGTTTATATGTTTAAATTTAAACTCAATAGGACAGGCTGAAACATTCTCTCTTAATAAATCAAAGGCAAGTAATAGCGAAGAATCTATCGTTTCTGTGGTTTTAATTGGAATATTGGTAAAGAACGTTGCGAATTTCGAGCAACATCAACATTTATGCTAATGAGCCCTCGGGTAGAGTCCAGTGTGTAATCAGTGTTGTGTCTTTTGTTTCTATTTGTTTCCTTATTTATAATTTTCCAAACTGTCTTAATCTTGTTATCGGAAGATTTCAACTTGTTGCTAATGAATAAGGCTTTAGCTGTCTTGCAGGTATTTTTGAAAATTTTAGAATAAGTAGCAACATATTTATTAAAAGTTTCCGTATTAATATAAGGCTTAAAGCCATACAACTCAAAAAGTCTTTTCCGACTTTTCCTGATGCCTTTAGTTGCCCAGTCACTGAATGAAAACTTCGGGCAGATAGTTTTAGTTTTCTTGACTGACTGATATAAATTATCAACGCACAGCCCAAACCGCTGGTCCTAGAGACATGAAATTTGAAATTTGGAGGGTGTATTCTTTGTGAAGAGTAGGTATACACTAAGAAACGGTTTTTCTAATTCCACCCCTAAGAGGGTAAAATGGGAATGGAATGTTGAATTTTATGTGAAACTTTTTATTCTCGGGGATCTATTGACTTGAAAATTTATGCACATACTCTTCAGTTAAAATTAAATCATTATAATCATCTATATACAATATTTAAGGTCCTTCCGTGTAGCATAGCCGTGGAATACCCTCTGTATACGATTTTTCTCCCTTTTTATACGATTTGGCACTTTGAATTACTTGTAAACATATAAGTTAAATATATATTTGTAATCGCCCTTTATTCTGATACCCTACTCGATGGTACAGGAAAAAAATTAATCATTTGAACTCCATATATGTATATGGCAACCGAAATCCACCATTTTTCTTTGTTTCTTTATTTTAATGTAGCCAATGACACTCGTGCTTCTTGGACGAACCTAACGACGTACAATTTATCCAAATCCGTGCATCCGTTTAAGAGTTACGAGGGAACATAGAAACGGACATACATACATACATACATACAGGTCAAACACATAACCCTCCTTTTGGGCTTCGCCGCAGTCGGGTAAAAAGGATAAATTGTTGCATACATGGTTTGAACTTACGGCTTCTCGTTCACTGACCAAAGACGATAGCCATTGTGCCAAGGTTGCTGTAGTAACATTATGCAAAATATTATATCTCCTTCAGTATCATAGGTGAATGATGACTACATATTGGTTTATTATTATGGTAATTGATGTGCCACACGCACACTAATAAATACCGAGCTCGCTCGTTTCTTTTTGTGTTTGTGTGCATAACTATGACTTCACCCAGACATATAAACTGTAAATCAATTAGTTGGTTCAATTGTACATCCTTTACTATATGTAAGTGTGGGCCGGTCCATTTCTTTATTTTGTCAATTTCATTTAATAACTTTTCTATAAAATGTTATTCTTATAACTTTTTACTTAATATCTCTCAATAAATATTTAAGCTTTTACAAAAATCTTGTAACTCTCTCACAAATTCGGCTCGCGATATTTGCGAAGGAGAAGATACATATTTGAAATAGATAGTCTTTTCATTAGGGATGAATATTAATGTATTACTCTCTTTACCTATTACACCACTTTTTCTAAGTGTCTCTAACATGCATACATCTATAAAACGTAATTCCACTGATTCGTTTAAAAGACTAGTACTATGGTTTACAGCGTTTGGTTGATCAGACCGAACTGTAGTTGTGACACTAGTTCCTATCTTGGAAGTATTGTCAATCAGGTTTATTTTCTGAGCTCTAGTCATAACCGAAACACACAACTCGTTCATATGTTTTAAATCATTACAAGTTATGGAAATTCGAGACAATGCGTCTGCAGCCGCATTTTCCGATCCCTTAATATGTTCTATCGTGAAATCATATTCTTCTAACAATAACCTAAATTTAAATAATCTGCTTGATGGGTCTTTCATGTTAAATAATGAAATTAAAGGTCTGTGGTCCGTGAAAATTTTGATATGTTTTCCGTACAATTATGGGCGAAAATGTTTGATTGCCCACACTATAGCCAGCAATTCTTTGTTGATTGTCGGATAATTTATTTCCGATTTGTTACGTGTCCTCCTAGCAAAAGATACAGGCCTACCATTTTTGTTTGACAAAACTGCACCGATTGCATAATTAGAAGCATCTGTATGAAGATTAAACTGACTTTGTTCTGAAAAATCCGGATATTGCAAAACAGGTGAAGATAAAATTTATTCCTTTTAACTTATCAAATGACGACTGGCACTTTTCATCCCATATAAAAGAAGCATTTTTACGCCATAATTTGTTAAGTGGATAAGCTAGTTCAGCAAAGTTCGGAATGAATTTTCTATAGAAATTAACAAACGCAACAAATCTCCTCGTCTCATCTACATTAGTTAGACATGAATAATTTTGTACATTTTTTATTTTATCCGGGTCTGGTAATACTCCGTTACCAGATACCACATGGCCTGAATATAGCAATTCTATTAAATGAAAGACAATATAACTACACTATTATAAATATCTTAATGCGTAGATGCGGGTATTTTAAAAGTTGTAAACTTTTAACTATTATTGAGCAAATAAATTAAACTATAAGGTTAACTCTGTTGCAAACATTTATATTAAAACAAAACCTTTTAAACAAACGAATTGAAGGTACAAACTGAACAGTTGACCAAATAAATAACAATAACAATAATAATATAAACTATAAAAATATTTAAATAACTGTTCCCAAAATAATCGCACTTAAAGACGTATGTCCCGTTGCACGGTCCACCAGCAAAGAGGCCTGGCGCGCCGAGCCAACGCACCGCCAGCCCGTCACCTCCCCACCACGTGCAGTCGTGGTGGTCCGATGCCAACATCACGGCTAGCTAGGCGGCCCGCAGTTTCGGGCGGCGCCAATACAGATGGCGCTCGCTCCACGAAGTTGCCAACATGGCCATTCTGCAAGGCGCATGTCCCAGGCGCCCCACAATGCTAGGTAAAACACTGAAACAAAACCAACATCAGAACTAGTTTTTCTCAATTTACAAATATGAACTACAAGCCATAATACGCTTTTGAACCATCAGCAAATGCCTACTCTATTGCTGCAAGGTCAACCGTACTTAAAGGGACTATGCCACACTTAAGAGTCCTGGTTTTCCTAGAGCTTACCACTTGGAATCACTTGCATTTAAAGAGCTTTTCGCTACACTTAAACGTATGAAGTTGTTTTCCAAGCTATAATCACATTTGCTGGTGTTTCTATCCTGGCGAGGATTATGGTACAAGTGTTTTATCTAGCCTCGCGAGTAAAATACAAGCAGTAGCAATACTATATGTGAGACTGCGTAGCTACTTAATTTTATTTGCAATAAAATTATAAAGTAGTGTATCAATTAACCATTTACAGCAGACAAGAAAGTGTAGTACATACCTTTAAAACGGTTACTTGCCAACACGGACCTTATTGTTTATAGATTATTCCAATTTCCAGTCATCTATTTGTATCCAATACTTCATATTTTCAGCAGCTGCAATGCCATTGTACGGTTTACTGCTCCTTTCAGAACCCCTTAGGTCTGTTACCTCATATCTGTCATTACCCAGAACCTTTTTTACTCTAAATGGTCCTTTGAAGGTAGGCAGGAGTTTTCTGCTTCGACCATCGTTACTCTGGCTTTGTATACTGACCAATACCAAATCTCCTTTTTCGTAAATCTTGGCTTTTGACCGAGTTTTATCAAACCTTTGTTTTTGTGATATTGCACTGGCTTTAATATTTTTATCTACCCTTGCTCGCAACTCCGTTACGTCCACTAGCGATTCATCATCAAGCTCTGGTTCTACATTGTCATTATCAACCCGCAAACGATATCCTAATAAAACCTCACTAGGAACGGCATTAATAGTTCCATGGATTGTACTGTTTAAACCTTGCTGTATTATTTTAACATATTGGTCCCACCTATCTTCAGTAGTATCTGCCCCAATAGTCTTTAAAGATTCTAAAATTGTCTTATTAAATCTCTCTACCTGTCCATTTGAGCGAGGCATACCCGTTGCCACAATATGCGCGCGAATATTTTTACTCTTACAGTATTCTTTGTACAAGTTGGAAGTAAAACATGACCCTGAATCGGAAATAATACGTTTTGGATTACCGAAAATTTTAGTTATATTATCTAATTCGTTTATGAGATCGGATGTTTTTGTAGACTTAACTGCACAGATAAACACAAACTTAGTGAATGCATCTACTAAAATTAGTAAGTATATATTGTCGTTTCGTGTTTTAACGAACGGGCCTAAGTGATCCGCGTGCAAAGTGTGAAAAGGCTGCGCGTATTTTGGCAACGGGTATAACTCTCCTTCCTTAGCACCACCCTTATTTTTATCTATACATATAAAATTCAAAGTCCTGACTGACTGACTTATACACGGTTACTTTTAGATCGTTCTGGAACCGAAAGCCATGAACTCCATCATCGAACTCGAAACGATTGGGACTATTTTTTTAAAAAAGTAAGAATAAAAAAATCGCGAAAAGTAAAATTTAATGTTTTTTTTGTGAAATAATGAGAACTCGAAGTAATGCTTCTTTGCGGTAAATGCATATGTGTGTGTAAAACGTAAACACGATCGGCAACACATACGAACGGTACCCATTGAAAAATCCATTCATCGATCAGACAGTATGATCCGTAAGCCACGCCCCCACCCCACGCTCTAGACTCTAGCCGACCGGGCGCCCGCCCGCCCTTCCTTCCTAGTATTGTCACGCGTTTCGCTGTATTAGGTCATTCCCGCGCAACCTAATCTCGAGCTAATAATGAGTCGGCAATACGTGTTCTCCAACGTGGAGTATTGGGCAATGGTGGATTTTTATGGGATGGCGCACCATAACCTGTGGTTAGATTCAGCGTGAATGTTTGGGCAGGCATTATTAACGACCAAATAATAGGGCCTATTTTTATTGAAGGTCACCTGACTGGTGGGTCTTATTTAGAGATGCTGCAAACTGTGATAGCGCTGTTGCTAGAGGATGTGCCTCTGGCATATTTACGCGGTATGTTCTACCAGCATGATGGATGCCCTGCCCATTTTGCTACTTCAGTGCGTGCGTACCTAAACAGTGAGTTTGGTGAGCAGTGGATAGGTCGTGGTGGCCCTGTGGCTTGGCCCGCAAGGAGCCCTGACTTAACACCCTTGGATTTTTATTTGTGGTCCGAAATTAAAAGACTAGTTTATTTCGAGGAGCGTACTACTCGAGATGAGTTACGAAGTGCGATAGTGGACGCATTTAATATTGTGAAAAGTGACAGAGACACATTAGGAAAATTAAAAGACAATTTAATGAAACGTGCCCGTCTATGTATCGAGCGAAGTGGACTCCATTTTGAGCAGTTGCTTCGATACAGGGAAGTGTAATTATCTAATTTATGTTCTTAGCCTTAGTTAGTTTTATGTTGATTATGTTTGTATAGCTCCAATTTTTTAAATACGCCTGCGCCTGCATTACTTTTTCTTGAGAATAAAAGAATACTTACAAAGTAAGTAGGTACATAATTAGACGTAAAATGTATTACTGACGCGACGACGGTCCTAAGCCCGTAGAAAGTATGAAGGAAAAATTAGAGTTATTTAACTGTTATGTACGTAAACATAAATGCAATTTAAATCGAACAATGGTCATGAATGCAGAATCAAACGATTTATTATTGTCACGGGTAGGTACCTACTACCTAGGTATCTGCAGTAGCAACAACGTGGTTGTTATTAGTTCATCCGCCAGTGTGCCTTCACTAAAGCCTTCGCCGTCTCGAAAACATAAGACCCGCCGCGTTAGATAGGTACATAAACAAATAAAATAAAATACTGTATACGCGATAGATAAGTTGCTTTGCAAATAAAAATACTAAAAGCGAATTCAGACTTTATTTCTTAACTGCAAACGGTGAAAATTAGAAATTTTACCAAACTAGGTACCTAAAAGTAATGTTTACTAAGTAAACATATACTAATATTCTGAGAAACCGATTGCCTCGTGTCCGACCTGACTGTTACAAAGATGCACAACCGAATTACACGGTTAACGTTATGAAAATAAGGTCTTAATTCCAACCTAATACTTCCAATACCTCCTGATACCTGCAACTAATAATGAACTCTATTCGACAGACGAAACGATTCGTTTTTCTGTGCGAACTGCCTGCCTTTGTAGCAGCCGCTAGCATTGCCGCAAAAGAAATGTTAAAAGCAGTATTATTTTATGAATCACAATATTATGGTAGGTAGGTTCATTGGTCGACAGGTCGACTCTCGATTCAAGGCCTAACTCCCAAGCGTACTGTCGTCGTGTCGGTGTCTAGTTGAATAGGTACGAGTACCAACTAGTGATTTCGTGATGCGAGAGTGGTGAATTAAATGCCAATTAATTTCTCTCGTTAACGAAGAGATGTGATAGTGGTAAACACGTGCTTCTGATACGAACGAGAGATGATGGAGGTAAATGAACTTACACCAACCTAAATCGTACCTGAAACCTACTTATTTGCAGTCGGATATCAAATTCGTCCGACGTCCATTGACCTCACTCACAGCTGTGCCGCACTACGTCATTATCCAGCGGATCGCGTACGATATTGCGTTTATGAATGAAATAGTGGAAGTCCCTACTAAGATTTAACTCGAATGACAGAAAAAAAGTGATAATTTTCTAACTTCTTTAATAGATGTCTTAAAAAAAAAAATAACATTGCCAATAGTAACTATTACTCGAGTGGAGTTACCGTGTTTCGGCTCCAGAACGATGTAAAAGTAATCGTGTATATCAACGCACAGCCCAAACCACTGGTCCTAGAGACATGAAATTTGGACAGTGTACTCTTTGTGAAGAGTAGGTATCCACTAAGAAAGGGTTTTTCGAAATTCCACCCCTAAGAGGGTGAAATGGGGTGTTTAATTTTCTATGAAACTTTTTATTCTACGAGTCGATTGACTTGAAATTGTGTCTACATATATTTCAGTTAAAATGATGAGATACGTGTATCACAGTTTTTCCAAAATCATCCCCCAATTTAAAATTCAATGTCCTGACTGGCTGACTGATACATCAATGCACAGCCCAAACAGCTGGTCCTAGAGACATGAAATTTGGAGAATGTACTCTTTGTGGAGAGTAGGTATCCACTAAGAAAGGGTTTTTTTAAATTCCACCCCTAAGAGGGTGAAATGGGGTGTATTTTCTGTGAAACTCTCTCTGGGTCGATTGACTTGAAAATGTGTCTACATATACTTCAGTTAAAATGATGAGATACGTGATCAGTTTTTCAAAAATCATCCCCCAATTTAAAATTTAATGTCCTGACTGGCTGACTGATACATCAACGCACAGCCCAAACCGCTGGTCCTAGAGACATGAAATTTGGAGAATGTACTCTTTGTGGAAAGTAGGTATCCATTAAAAAAGGGTTTTTTGAAATTCCACCCCTAATAGGGTGAAATGGGGATTTGAATTTTCTGTTAAACTTTTTATTCTCGGGTTCGATTCACTTGAAAATTTGTGTACATACTCTTCAGATAAAATCCAGTAAATCCGATGTCCAATCTCAAACCAAGGTATCAATATTTCACGTATCTAATTTAATTGATTTAACTTGATACTAATAATTGCAAGTTATAAGCAAGTACATGTAAATCTATGTATGTATTATAGATAGATACATAGATTACTTATTATCCAGAAGTACGATCCCGTGGGCAATTCGTTAAATCCACGCGGGTGAAGCCGCGGGCATAAGCTAGTAATAAATACAATTTAAACAGTTTTTAATGTATTTCTTTATTATGTGACGCATACGAGAAAACCAATATTTGTGCCCTATTCTCTCAAACGTTTTATCGACAGAAAAATGACCCACGTCATCATGGTTGTATCTTATTATTTGCCATATACAACTCTTTGGTACGACCCATCGTCGCCCTTGGGTTGTTCTTCTGTACACTTTTCCACCTAACAGTTCATACGTGTCAAAAGTGATTTTATTTTCATCTATTTCACCAGATTCTAACAGTTTTAATTTTCACAATGTCAGGGTCTTGCATTTGTACAGAAAGTAACCAGTCTCCTTCGGTTATTGATAATATTATTTCCCTTTCCGACCTCTCACCTGAGGGAACGGGATTTCGACTCAAGGCATCCACATGTTGCATACGTGAACCTTCTCTGTGCTTTATTTTGTACGTGAACTCTTGAGTCGAAAGAACCCATCGTGCGATCCGGGGAATAATATTCTTTTTAGTCAACGCGTACCTAACCGCGTTACAATCTGTGATAACGGTGAAAGGTGAACCAATTAAGTAAAGACGAAATTTTGGAAGTGAGCTTACGATTGCTAGGAGTTCCAACTCAAACGAGTGGTATTTCTTTTCGTCCTCAGTTGTCTGACGGCTATAGTAATACACAGGTTTTTCACCCTCATCAGCAACTTGGACAAGAATACCCGCAACGCCATCTCGACTAGCGTCCGTATACAAAACGGTTTCTTTATTTGGATCAAAAATAGATAATCCACTATCTGATGTTAGTTTTGCTTTTAATATTTGAAACGCTTGATCATGCACGGAACTCCAACACCAAGGAGAGTCTTTTTTTAATAATTTAGTAAGAGGGCTAGAAATTATAGCGCAGTTTTTAATAAATTTGCGAAAATAATTAATTAGCCCCAGAAACTGTCGCAACTGATGGACAGTTTTGGGTACAGGAAATTTCTTAACGGCTTCCACTTTGGTTTCATTTGGCATTACGCAGTTTTGTTTTATTCTGTATACGAGAAACTATTTCAGTTTTAAGGAAATGACATTTTTTTAAATTTAAAGTTAAACCATTATTTTTAAATATTTGTAAAATGTTTTCCAAGAGCTTTAAATTTTCCTCAATAGTTTGTGACATAAGATAAACGTCATCTAAATATACAATGACGTTCTCAAACCTTAAGTTACCTAATAATTTATTCATCATTTGTTGAAAACAAGATGGTGCATTCGCCAAACCAAATGGGAGCCGCAGAAATTCATAATGGCCATCTTCAGTAATAAATGCCGTTTTCTCTATGGACTGTGGACTCATAATAATTTGGTAGTACCCACTTTTTAGATCAAGACTTGTGAAATATTTATAGCCCTGTAGTCTATCTATAAGATCCTCTATTCGGGGCATTGGGTACTTGTCCTTAACTGTTATTTTATTCAATGCGCGGTAATCAATGCAGAGTCTTTTCTCGCCACTCTTTTTGTTCACAAGTAAAGGGGATTTACTTTCTTGAATTATTTTATTATCGACTAATTCCTGCACCATATCTCGAATAATCTTTCTATCTGAATGAGAGGCTCGAAAAGGTACACTGCACCGGTCGTGGATCTGTTAGTGTAATAACCATCTCGTGGTTATTCACTTTCCCTAACTCTTTTATGTCTGACGCGATACACTGCTTATATTGTCTAAATAAATGAATCAATTCATTTAAGTGAGTGTCAGTATCAATCTTAGTCTCATGTATAGCGTCACAAAATTCACTAAGTGTTTGCGCATAGTCAAACTTGAATGAATTACCTACACGTGAATATATCAAATCATTTCTCTCCGTTATGTTACGGCCAATTAGTATACCACAACCTACCAAGTCATCAATGACGTAAAAGTTCACACCTGTTAAAGACACGCAGTCAATTTTTAAATCTAGAGTGACTTTTCGAGTGACCGGTTTAGAATTATGCCTAGAAAACCCTTGTAACAAAACTGGCGAGGGTAGTGCACTGGTTTGAAGCGAATATTTTTCAACCACAGATTCGGAAATTAAGGAGCAACTGCTTCCCGTATCAATAAATGCCTCGTGGACAAAAAGATCAATATTAACAGTTTTTACGAATTTATTTCGCGGATCAGAGGTGTGTATCAATTTGGTTTCCTCAGTTTCCGGTTTGATTAATCCTGTACTCTTCTTACTACGGCACACAGCCTCAACATGGCCTCTTTTTTTACAAAAATTACATTTAATGAGATCACTGATTCCTTCTAAGATTTCCACCGCAAGTGTAACATTTAATAGGTTTCTGAATATGTGTTGAACCGGTTTGATTACTTTCAAGCGCACTACGAGAATTGGCATTATTATTATTTGAAGAGGTAACGTTCGTGGACGGCGGGCTAGAATTATTCGTTTGATCCACTGTTTTATGTTGATTTTCACGTGTACTACCCGAACTGGTTTGTTTTGAGTTTTTGCCTTTGTAGGTACGACCATGAAGGTAACTAGCTAAATCATGGCAAGATTTAAAATTACTTGCCTCAATAGATGCTCCTATATTGCTGTCGCCTATGCTCCCGACAATTATAGATACAATATCTTGCTCAGTAAAGTTTAAAGATAATCTATCAACTTTACATTTGATATCAAAGTAAAATTCGTATAGTGATTGGTTTTCTACAGGTTTTTTATTAATGATTTCTTTTAATAATTCAAACATATTACGACGTGTTTGAAAACTATTAGCCAGACGCAGATTCCAATCACTCCATTTCCATGTAGGTCACTGACTATCAGTACGCAACAACGAGTCATACCAGACTTTGCCAGAGCCTTTCAACTTATTAAGAGCTTGATAACGTATCGTTTCGTCGGACCAATCAAACGTTGCCGCATAGGATTGTATAATATTAAGCCATGCATTTATATCATCATGTAAAGGGTCAAACTCCGGTATAATATTGTTTAAGGTACTCACAGCTTTGGCATCTTTATGACGTGATACCTTTGACTTCCTTCTGGGCGGAGGTGACGGCGTTCTGGAGCTTGTACTCGTTGTGCTACTGCTACTTGACCATTGTGCTCGCCTGCGATAGCGCTTGCGTTTGCCCATGGCGCGTGGGTGCCACTTCTGATATTAAATGAAAGACAATATAACTACACAATTATAAATATCTTAATGCGTAGATGCGGGTATTTTAAAAGTTGTAAACTTTTAACTATTATTGAGCAAACAAATTAAACTATAAGGTTAACTCTGTTGCAAACATTTATATTAAAACAAAACCTTTTAAACAAACGAATTGAAGGTACAAACTGAACAGTTGACCAAATAAATAACAATAACAATAATAATATAAACTATAAAAATATTTAAATAACTGTTCCCAAAATAATCGCACTTAAAGACGTATGTCCCGTTGCACGGTCCACCAGCAAAGAGGCCTGGCGCGCCGAGCCAACGCACCGCCAGCCCATCACCTCCCCACCACGTGCAGTCGTGGTGGTCCGATGCCAACATCACGGCTAGCTAGGCGGCCCGCAGTTTCGGGCGGCGCCAATACAGATGGCGCTCGCTCCACGAAGTTGCCAACAATTCTTTCTTTAAAAAAATACATTACTGCGGGTTTAATTTAAAATTTACTTTTCGCAATCGTTCGAAAACGTCTTGTAGATTCTTGTTATGACTACCTAAGTTTCTACCAAAAACCACCAAATCTTCTAAATAAGTTTAGCATTTTTCATACGTTAAGCCAGACATAGTCATCATTCTGGAAAATGATCCTGGACTTGTTTTTAAACCCATTTTCATACGGGTCATTTGATACTGTCCTGAACAGAATGATGTATACTTTCTGCTTTCCTGTTCTAGTGCAATATTATAATAACCTTGATACATATCTATATGCGAATAGACTACGCGACTTGATTGTGGACAAGAGTAAGCCCATTTAGAATAAAAAAATGCGAAAAGTAAACCGAACCCGATAGCGAATCAAATACTTCGGTAAAAATAAGAAGTGGAAACCTGTCGTCTTCAATACAATTAAATAAAGTAAAACAATAAATCAATAATGTCAATGTCATGTTGTAGTCTTCAATAATGTTTCTTTTTAATGTAATGTAATTCTGTTTTTGGCTATAATTTATGTGTTTGTGTTTGTATTTTTGTCTATTTTTGGTTTTTATATGGGTCTTGGACCTGAAATAAATGGAATTATTATTATTAATTATTTAATTTACGGTAATCTATAACTAGTCGCCACTTTTGCTGACCTGTACCATCAGTCTTTTTTGGAACTAGCAGTACTTTTTTTTTTTTTCGGATGGGAAATCATCAAATGACCCCCCCACTCTGGGCGGAGCGGAAGGGAGTGTCAGACTTGTACTGACTAAAACCCATCCATGTTCCTTCTTTGCCCTTTGTGTTCCAGGGCCACGGTATCTCTTTCGAACAGTCCCGCAGCCCTGGCAGGCATCGGCCCTTGCAGACCTCTACATCGTTGCTGACATCTCTTTGAGGCACGTGTGGAACACGAACGCGCCGTCGACACGGCTTGTTGTCAAAGGACGGCTGGACGGCGAGCTAGCCAATAGCTCGCCGTCCACAGGCCCGCGCCTACGGTGGCCGGGAGCCACCACGTGACCCCCGACGCCCAGGGCGTCTCCCACGGTGGCTGGGACGTGAGGTTCTTTCCCTCTCACGTCCCGCCACCTCCTTCACTAGCATGACTGCTTCGCAGAAAGAGATGACGGCTTCCCATTCCCTCTCGCTCCGGAGCCATGGGGCTTGAACCAGGGCCGGACGCGAGAGATCGCCGCCGCCAATCGCCGCTACGAGGACACGACGGTGCTCCGCCCAAGCGGGGAAGACCTCCATGGTATGTTATTGGATCATCCCCCCCGCGGGCTTGCGTGCGACAACACGTACTCACAGTGTGCTCGTATATAAAAATTCTATATAGTGTTTAAATCAATATCTGGCTTTAAAATAATATACAGTCGTGTTGCCCAGTTCACAAGCTACCTTGTGCGCGAATCAGTTTACATCAATATCAAGAAACCAACAGATAAACTCAGTTTTAATAAAAAGCGGTTGCAAAAATTTTAATTTTGCGCTGCGAAGTTCGTGAGTCATCGTGTCATTGGAAGACCGAGCGACGCGCCGAGTTCAACGACCGTCCTCGTACGCATTGTATCTTCAAGGACGAAGCGATCGTAGCCCGTTCGGGGACAGTTCGGTTTGACGAAGATTTACGAAGGCGAGTGGAACACAGCTACGGTGCGCTGGCGCACAGTGACTGAGGTGACTCATTATTTACGACTACTGCATGCTGTCAAATTATTGTTTGTTTACTACGTTCGGTGATAAATCAACTCCTGTTTTGTTTATAAATACTGCAAAATAAATATAATGATTCGTCGCTCGCCCCCTAATACTCCATCGGCATCGTCACCGACATTACATAAGTCTGAGCCGAATTTAACTTTGAGTTCTGACAAAAATGAACATATCACGCAAAGGAAACGCAGGCGTGGAGACGATGTGGAGTTTGAACGGATGGAAAATATGATGTTGGAATAATGAAAAATATGTTTTCTGAGATGGTGTCGCAACAAACACAACAAAATCTAAAAATTGATAGTTTACACACTGCTCTTGAGAACATCAGATCTCAAAACTCATTGATTACTTCACAGACGTCTGAGATTCGAACACAAAATGATGAGATTAGGCTCAGCTTCGGTTCAATTTCTGTCCGATAAATACGACGACGCTATGAAAGAACTAAATCACCTAAAGTCTGAGTGTTCTAATAATAATAAAATTATCAAAACATTAGAACTTAAAGTTGACCACCTGGAGAAAAATTTGAAATCAGCAACACTTGAGTTGAAAAATCTACCCAGCACAAACCCTGAAACCCAACAAACGCTGATGAACTCTGTTCAAAAGTTAGGAGATATCATAAATCAGCCTGTGATAAATACTGATATTAAAAACATTTTTCGCACAAGGGGTAATAAAGACTCAGTTGGCACCGTCTTCGTCGAGTTCTCTTC
The DNA here is from genome assembly GCA_963082995.1 of Noctua comes. NCBI lineage: Eukaryota > Metazoa > Arthropoda > Insecta > Lepidoptera > Noctuidae > Noctua > Noctua comes. Next base: position 5,453,251 of record OY720293.1, read on the forward strand.
TCCACCAATCAAAGAACGGTTCCTGAAGTCGTCTAAAACCTACAATAAAGTCAATTGCACAGATCGACTTAATACTACTCATCTGCGAGCTATGGGACCGGAAAAACCCATATATGTTTCTGAAGCTCTCACTACCATGACGAAACGCCTCCACTACCTAAGCAGGGAATTCATCAAAACCAGCTCATATGAGTAATGTTGGACTGCAAATGGGAAAGTGTATGTGCGCGAAAAAGAGGGGATGCCCAGTCGGCTGATAAGAACTGAAGAGGACCTCGTCATGTTACGAAGCGAAAAATGACTAATATACATCTGTCAGTTACGCAGTGTATCGTTGTCTATTGTTGCTTTCCTTTATTGTTCACCATATTATAAATCCTTATTACTTAATACCTTGTACTAACAACCTTTTCACCATTTTATGTTTACTGTTCTGTCATTTAACTGGACTACACTCACACTCATATTCACGACTTACTACACAAGAAATTATTTCCACTCACTTTAACTCGTTAAGCAGAGATTTACACACATTCCTACATATTATACACTCTCTTTGCCTAACATCTGCCAGTACCTTCAATGTTCTTAGCCGTTCACATATTCTGTCGGCCATTTATTCGTGTGTACTATTAAATGACATAGTTATCCCTATGAAAATCACAACATTGTACATTCCGAAAGGTCTATTATAGAATTTTTACTATTAAAATTCGACAACACAAAAAATAATATTACTAACATTGATTCTGTCTCCGTGTCTGACTCATCTGTGTGTGATCTCGATAATTGTACTCCGCCTAACTTCCCATCTAATCAGTCGTTAAAAATTCTCAACCAAAACATTAGGACTACAACTAAAAATATGCCAGGGTTTCACACCTTACTAGCTAGAACAAAAGTTGATTGGGATATTGTCACGCTGACAGAATGCTGGCTTCCTAGCACGCACTTCATTCCAAACCTTGAGGGCTAGAATTACTTTAAGACAGTTAAAAATCTTACCCAAAATGAAGGTATCGTCGTCTATGTACATGAAGACCTTAAGGTCTCTGTGAAAGAACCTCCACTTCTGGAAGCAAATTGTCTCCAAATAAAAATTGACAACAATACTGTCTTACTGGCAATTTATCGTCCACCAGGTTACAAAGACGTTAACATTTTTCTTAATTCATTAGATACAACTCTTCATAACATAGCGAATTATCGAAATGTAATCATTTGTTGTGATATAAACATAAATATTCACGATCAGTGCCATGACTTAGCTAAAAATAGTTATTTAAATTTATTAGCCTCACATGGTCTCCTGCCAGCACATGTCCTGCCCACACGTCAACTTGCATGCCTAGATCATTTTATTCTAAAAACAACTTTACCCGCTACCACTTTGGTAGCTCACTCCGCTCTCACTGACCACGAAACTGTTTTATTATTTCTTGCAAAGAAAAACCCTAAATCGACTGCAAGAAAAACAGTGAATCGAGTCAATCACGATCAGCTAGACGCAGATCTGAAACTAGTTGACTTTAGTGCGGTGTATATGTCAAATGATCCACATGTAGCGGCAGATCTATTAATTAGTCCCATTATGCGGGTCATTGAGTTAAACACGAAAACAGTTAAAGTCCCGAACCGTAAAAAAATCGTGAAGGCATGGATTACTCCTGGCCTTCTCCGTTGCATTCGACATAGAGATAATCTACATAAAAAAATTAAAAATGACCCTGAGAACCTAATCCTAAAAACGACATTTTCAAGATATAGGAACTACTGCAACAAGTTATTAAAACAATCTAAAATTGACCATGATAAAAAAGAAATCAGTGATGCTGGCAACAACACTAAACATCTGTGGACAGCTATAAACAGCATAACGAGTAGGGTCGAAAAGAAGGATAGCGCTTCAGAATTGCTATCGACTTCAACTACACCAAAGCAATCGGTTAACGAAATCAATAACTTCTTCGCAAATATTGGTAAATCCCTTCCTGAAAAAATTGCGAGTCGGTCGGCATTGTCACCAGGTGGTACTTTCTGCAATAATTCACATTCCATGGTACTGTTACCTACAGACGAAGCAGAAGTGACAAAACTGATACTGTGCCTCCGCAATGACTGTGCCATTGGTTGGGACGGAATTTCTAATAATTCCCTTAAGAAACACAAAACTATCATAGTTCCACCGTTGACTTACGTCTGTAACCTTGCTCTCGAAACAGGCCAATTTCCCAGAGCATTCAAGAGATCAATCGTTCATCCGGTCTTTAAGGGTGGGGACAGAAGCCGTGTCAACAACTACAGACCCATAGCCGTGCTACCAGCGCTTTCCAAGATTCTTGAACGGATCATGAACGGCAGACTAGTTGATTACTTGGAGAGCAATAACCTTCTATCTTCCTCTCAATATGGTTTTAGAGCCGGTAAATCGACGTCCGATGCTGTTCATGATCTCACTAACTTTATCGTCACTAACATGGACAAGGGTCGTAAAGTCTTGGGGATTTTTCTAGACCTAGCAAAGGCGTTTGACACGGTTTCTGTTCCGATACTGATTCGGAAGATGGAATGCCTTGGAATTAGGGGAGTCCAATTGAAACTGTTTGAGGACTATCTGAGTGGGTGTACTCAGAGAGTGAAAATGAAAGAATACGTCAGTGACGAGTGTCAAGTTACCTACGGCGTGCCTCAAGGCAGCGTACTGGGTCCTACACTCTTTCTTATATATATAAACGACCTGGGTATGCTCACTCTTCCAGAGGGTAAAATAATAACTTTCGCAGACGGTACAGTCCTGTTATTCAGCGCGACCACGTCTACGGATTTGCTCAGTCGGGCTTCAATATGGTTTCGGAGTGGTTACGAAATAACATTCTCACTCTAAATGCTGCAAAAACGAACTATGTCACTTTCTCCATAAAACATAACAGGTCTACCTCGGCAACAACTCCGCATTCCATCGTAGCTCACACTTGTCCGATGCCATGCTGCGCCGCCTGTACTTGCACTCAAATCGGTAAAGCCGATAGTGTGAAATATCTGGGCATTATCATGGACAGTGCACTAAATTTTCACAAGCACATTACCGTATTGAGTGGCAGGCTACGGAAGTTAATATATGTCTTCAAGACCCTTAGACGGTTGGCTGAGGATAGGGTGAAGAGATCAGTGTATTTTGCCCTCGTTCAATCTTTGTTGACTTACTGTATCACCTCTTGGGGTGGTGCCCCGAAATGCACTATTCTTGAATTGGAAAGAGCGCAGAGAGCCATCCTGAAGGTCTCACTGTGCCTCCCTTTTAGATACCCTACCAACCTCTTATATAAAGAAGCGAAGGTCCTGACAGTGCGCCAACTGTTCATTCAACAAACAATTATGAAACAGCATAGCCTCTTAACATATTCCACCTCTCTTTCACGTGGCAAACGCAGATTCGACCCCGTGGACAGTTATCACAACCGGCTTTCGACCAAGTTCTCTCAGCGATTCTTCTGCCACCTCGGTCATTATCTGTATAATAAAATTAACAAGATTCTTCCTATTTACGACCTTAACAAGATTAAATGTAAAATGAAATTAACTAACTGGATCCAGGATTTAAACTACCTTGAAACTGAAAAAATCCTAGCTGTCTTGGTATAGATTACGATTTAAATAAATTAGTTACTAAATTCACTTTTCACATCAATATTATTTATTTATATGTCCAGGCAACAGAAACTTCTACATCCTCACTCACTACACAAAACCATACTACACTTTCCTTCACCTCCACACAATACTAACCATACTAACACTATATAGATTTAGAATCTATACATATAAAATTCAAAGTCCTGACTGACTGACTGACTGACTTATATATCAACGCACAGCCCAAACCACTGGTCCTAGAGACATGAAATTTGGACAGTGTACTCTTTGTGAAAAGTAGGTATCCACTAAGAAAGGGTTTTTCGAAATTCCAAACCTAAGAGGGTGAAATGGGGTGTTGAATTTTATATGAAACTTTTTATTCTCTGAGTCGATTGACTTGAAAATGTGTCTACATATACTTCAGTTAAAATGATGAGATACATGTATCACAGTTTTTCCAAAATCATCCCCCAATTTAAAATTCAATGTCCTGACTGGCTGACTGATACATCTACGCACAGCCCAAACCGCTGGTCCTAGAGAAATCAAATTTGGAGAATGTACTGTTTGTGGAGAGTAGGTATCCACTAAGAAAGGGTTTTTTGAAATTCCACCCCTAATAGGGTGAAATGGGATTTTGAATTTTATGAGAAACTTTTTATTCTCGGAGTCGATTGACTTGAAAATGTGTCTACATATATACTTCAGTATATAACACCCACTCCTATCAAGATCGGAGACTCTACACTCGAAGTTGTAGACGATTATGTCTACCTGGGACAAACGGTCCAGTTAGGTAGGTCTAACTTCGAGAAAGAGGTCAATCGTCGAATCCGACTCGGCTGGGCAGCGTTCGGGAAGTTGCGTGGTATCTTCTCGTCCAACTTACCGCAGTGTCTCAAGACGAAAGTCTATGACCAGTGTGTGTTGCCAGTGATTACATACGGGACCGAAACGTGGTCGCTCACAATGGGCCTCATCAGAAGGCTGAAAGTCACCCAAAGGGCAATGGAGAGGGCTATGCTCGGAGTTTCCTTGCGTGATCAAATCAGAAATGAGGAGATCCGCAAGAGAACCAGAGTTACCGACGTAGCCCGAAGAATAGCCAAACTTAAGTGGCAGTGGGCAGGGCACATTGCTCGCAGAACGGATGGCCGATGGGGCCGAAAAGTTCTGGAGTGGCGACCGCGAACCGGAAGACGCTGCGTTGGAAGGCCTCCCACTAGGTGGACCGATGACCTCGTAAAGGTTGCAGGTATCCGCTGGATGCGAGACGCACGGGACCGGTCAATGTGGCGACACTTGGGGGAGGCCTATGTCCAGCAGTGGACGTCTTTCGGCTGAAATGATGATGATGATGATGATGATATACTTCAGTTAAAATGATGAGATACGTGTAGGTATCACAGTTTTTCCAAATCATCCCCCAATTTAAAATTCCATGCCCTGACTGGCTGACTGATATACCAACGCACAGCCCAAACCGCGGGTCCCAGAGACATGAAAATTGGAGGGTGTATTCTTTGTGAAGAGTAAGTATCATTTTTTAGAAATTCCTACCCATTAGAGGGTGAAATGGGGTGTTGAATTTTCTGTGAAACTTTTTATTCTCGGGGTCGATTGATTTGAAAATTTGTGTACACTGGGCCCAAGTATTTGGTTTACAGTTTATATGTGTGAGTGAAGTCATAGTTATGCACACAAACACAAAATTAAATTAACTTGACTTGCTGTACGAGCCGGTAATATTCATACAGCCGCTCATTATTATTTTGTGAGTAAACATATTGTACCCTACACGGGGTTTATTTTTTTTATCTTTACGCTTGTCGGGTAAACTGGTAAAAATAATATAAACGAGTTTACAATAAAGCCCAACATTTTATACTAACTTAACATGGTAACCATAGCCGATTGGTGTAAGCGCTTGCGTTAGCTAGTGATCTAACCTCGACGACGCGAGTTCGAACCCAACTGAGGAATTATTTTTGCTACTTTTTACTTTTTGTTTTTTAATAAATTTATTTTGTGGCCAATAAAATTACTCAAGCAAAAAGTAAAAAGTAACTAAATATAACCAATGAAATAATTTGATTTTTTTATTAGATAAACATTGCTATTGTTTGCTTAGCTTATCGCTTGGGTCATTAGCAAATTATCCGTCTCGTTTCTTCCAATATGTTCCTTCCTTAAATTGGTTGTTTTAAGGTTCAATTTGGTGGGGGCTGTATGTTAGAAAAAAAAACTTGTGTGGCCAATACAATGATTTAATACACTGTTGTTTACCTGTTTTTTTGACAAAGACAGTTTTTTATTGGTAAGGATTGACGTAAATAATTTGTCAAAGTAGGTAGGTATATAAATTGAATCAAAGTAAAATTAGAGGTGAAGTGAATCAACATGTTAGATAGTAAGAAATTATGACAACTTCTAATCGCATAACAATAACATCACTTCACCATACTTTCAATAATTTACGAGTTGTGGTTTTAAAAAAAAAGTTTTATACCTACCTACTTATTACTAAGTTTTGTATTTGTTCTAATTTGCTTAACAAATATGAACATTATTTGCATAAAAATAAGATTCATATTCGTCTACTAATTGAAATAAATTCGACTAATAATGAATCGGCAATCCTTCGTTTTCTATTACTCCTTGTAACCTTCTGCTCATGAGATCTCACAGTTTGTAAACACACTTTTATGCGGGTGGACAAGAAGGGATCAGCCTTGTGCCTTGCCACGATGTCGTAGTGTCGAGTCGATGAATTTGCCTTTGGTTTTGGCCTAAGATGTTCTACGTCTCCAAAATACGCATATCGGCGGACCCATAGCTGCACGGTTCTCCCCTGTGGATAAAAACAGTATTTATAATACTTGTAATAATAGCTAATATTATAATAAATAAACACTATATTTTTATACTATATATACACTATGTTTATTCAATATACTTATATATACCTAATTAATATTACTTATAATAATACAATACATAAATATAAGATATACACTGACATTAGCAAACATTATAATCTATTTTTATTTACGTTATTCAAAGGCTTTTCTTTAATCTGTCTAAAGGCTAGATCAAGCTAATTTTAGACCAAGCTAATTTTATCATAATCATCATACGATTACAAATTAAAAAAAAGAAACTATAATAATTCAGTTATGATAATATATTATTATAACTATGGTAGGTATTGCACTTAAGTTACATTAATTATTATTTATTCCTAGTAAACATCCCTTTCAATGTTTACTAGGAATAAAGAGAATAGAGGAGTTAGTTAAAGTGAAGTAGGTATAATATCAACGTAATATCTAACTGTTACTCACCGATATCATTAAGCGCCTTGTAATTTCACTTCATCTCATCGATACGCTAATCGATAACAATTCAAATTGAGTCAGCCCAAAATTTGGCGACGAGTTTGGCTCTTTCAGTAGCGTCCTGTGATGCATTTCACAGGAGCAAACAACAGAACAGGCAGGACACGATATAAAGTGTCCCATCGTTTGTTAGGCAGCACCACATTTACACTCACAATTTCACATAATATAGAAACGTTTTGCTCATCCAAAACAACGATTTCCACCTCTTTGAACATTGATAAATGTTGCATGGTTGGATCCACAGAAATAAAACCACACACATGCTCAAGAGTAGTAATCAATAAACTCAGTAATGCAAATACTCGTAGATTGACAAGTAAGAATGCTCATTTTTTATAAATGAAGGTGTTTGTAAACAATATTTTTAAATTGTCGGTAGTTGTTGTCTAAACAGTCAAAATCAAATAGCCTGAGAGTTCAATGTTTGTCTCAAACGTTGGAATCGTTATAAATTCTACTTTAAGTAATGTTTTAACAAAATAATTAATACAAAAAGAAAAATAAATACTATACATACATACATCTAGTCTTATCTTCTTCTTATCTTATCTTATACATATATACATCTAGTTTTACATCCATTTTCTAACATCAGAAGTGGGATTGTGCTCTGGCTTACTAATGATTTCTAATGGTCTTCATTTTGATATTTTCATGATCAACGTTGGAGCTAATGGTGTGATGCTGAAACCTGTCACGTCTGCGGGTCGCCAGCTCGATTCAACAAGGACGATAACTACGTGCTGCTGACTCTGACAGCGGAACTGAAAAGCTGCTGGAATAGTTTCGAAGCCATTTCATGGATTAAATGGAGCAGCAGTACGAAATAGCTAATGTCGGTAAGGCCTTTAGAGGCTCTGCTTTAATGTTATTTAAAAAATTGGAAAAAGAAAGTTAGAAATGAAGAATCCCAGGGGAAACTACGGTTAATTATCAACTTAAACGCTGTAGTAAGTTTATTATAATATTAATTTAAAACATTATTGTATTATTATCTGATTATTGATTATAACATGGCGATTATGAAACGATTATTTGCAATGATATAGTCAGATTGACCGAGCGATAGGTTTTTGATTATGTAATTAATATGATTATATAACGAAAATTAAGTTTTTGTCACACTATTGTTTTTGTGTCAGGATGATTTATCTTGTACTTCGAGGACGAAGTACTTGTCAGTCTGGCCGTGTTAAGAATAGCCTTATATTTATGAGAATATCCGACCAAATTAATAACTATATATAATTATCTATTATATTTTATAGAAATAGTTTCCATTGTGGCTAAAAAGGCTTAGTTTCGAAACGAAAGATAGTTGTGCTATTTGAATAATCAACTTAAATGTTTATTTACTTTATATTGCTAATAAATCAATTGGTAATAATTAAATGAATTTTCTAATGTTTCCTAGATCTTATCTTGCAATTTCAAAATATCTAGTTGTTTTAATCAATTCTCTGAACTATCAGTTGATGTTCATATTTTATCCGATTAAACATAAATATTACAAATAAATACATACTATATTGCTAAATTATGTACTGAAGTTTTAAAATAGTTCCCTTACATAGGATTTGTTAATTGTAATCTATGTTATTAGTTATTTAGGTATAATGTATGACCATTTGCCATTGGTTTATTATGGCGGCCATCTTTGATTAGTATTATTATGATTATGATTTGACGGGTATAAAAGTAGATGTCGCCGCCAATTCAGGGCTTTTTGCTGTTAGTGTTCGAAGGGTTAAGACATACCCTGATTGGTATATTGTGTGATACAAAATGTGTAAAGCTGGAACCTATTTGGATTACAATGTTAATGTAAGTTATTTGATATTATACTATTATACTAAAATATATAATATTTTAAAAGATGTTACCGTGGAGTTTCTTGTCCATTCTTCTCCACGAAGACCTAGGTTTGCGAATGGACGTAGCTTGATAGGTAATTGACGTTACCTATAAATATCTGACAAGCCTAACATAAATAAATAAATAGTCTTGTCTTTCTGTGCTTTTCTTGATAAAAACCCTTTTCCCTACACACCTTTTTAGAGATATTTTAGACATATTAAATATCAAGTAACCATTCTGACACTCAAACCTTAATAATCGGTGTATATATTTATACATATATACATCTAGTTTTACATCCATTTTCTAACACATGCATGATTTGAACTTACGACTTCTCGTTCAGTGACCAAAGACTATAGCCATTGTGCCAGGATTGCTATATTAACATCATGCAAAATATTATATCTCCTTCAGCATCATAAGTGAATGATGACTATATTTTGGTATATGGTAATTGATGTGCCACACGCACACTAATAAAAACTGAGCTCGCTCGTTTTATTTTGTGTTTGTGTGCATAACTATGACTTCACCCACACATATAAACTGTAAACCAAATACTTGGGCCCAGTGTACATACTCTTCAGATAAAATCCAGTAAATCCGATGTCCAATCTCAAACCAAGGTATCAATATTTCACGTATCTAATTTAATTGATATAACTTGAAACTAATATTTGCAAGTTATAAGCAAGAACATGTAAATCTATGTAAGTATGTATTATAGATAGATACGTAGATTACTTATTATCCCAGAAGTAAGATCCCGTGGGCTATTCCCTAACTCCACGCGGGCGAAGCCGCGGGCATAAGCTAGTCATTTTAATAATTGTAAACTGACTCGCGACCACTGTCTGATTTGGAATATTATGTAACCTAAAGGGTGGAGACCTGGTGTCCTGAAATACAGGCCCCAAACCTAGTTTAGGCACCAGTCTCCCGCAATATACTTAATGTATCCAAATGTTCCCTAAAAATATGTACTCAATGTGTATTGTGGCGAGAAAATAAATAAATTATTATTATTATTATTATGTTCCACCGTGTCCTCCGGACGATCCTCACAATGGAAACACCCGGGCGTTTCCTCCCGCCCGATCCGGTGCAGGAACCTCCTAAAACAACCGTGTCCGGTGAGGACCTGCGTCAGGCGGTAGGTGAGGGCACCGTGGCGCCTCTCAAGCCACTCCTCAAAGAAGGGACTTACCGCCACTATGGTGGCGTGCCCTGCACGGGGTTGCGACAGTCGCTCTCTCCATGTCGCCATGAGATCACGCCGGAGGTCTGTCCGCTGAGCGGCAATTTGCCGCGGCAGCGGAGTTTCCAACCGACTTAGTGCCTCCGCGCGCCATTCGTGTAGGCGCGCGAGGACTATCACCTCCACATCAGAGCCGCTTAAAGGCAGCCCCTGTTCGTTCCAGTTTGGGAGCCAAACGTCGGAAATGCTCCACGAAGTTCCACCGGCTGTCAAGGACGAGTCCTAGGTACTTCAACGTCGACCCGACGCCGATGGAGACCCCTCCTGCCGTCAGTAGGGATCCCGACGGTGGCGCATTCCGAGGCCCATGAAAACACATGGCCTCGGACTTGTGCAATGCCACCTCGAGACCCAATTGCCGGATCCTCTCCACGACTATCGCAACCCCGCGTGTCATGTTTTTGGCAGCCGCCTCGTGCGACCTCCCTTGTGCCAGTACCAGCGTGTCGTCAACTACGCTGACGCCGCTAGGGAGGTCGGCGCGCAGCACCCAGTCGTAACCGATGTTCCACATGGCCGGTCCCAGAACCGATCCCTGTGGAACACCGCACGACATCTCTCGCCGGTTCCATTCTCCGCTCCGACCGGGGTAGATGACGGCCCCATGCGTCATACCTGACGGATAGGGCCGTCCCCGACCATACGACGAAGGTAGGTTCGCACCCGGTGATACCGGAGTGTCTCCCTGATGCAGCTCCAGGGCATGGAAATGAAGGTGTTGGCGATGTCAAGAGACACCGCCAAGACGACCCCGCCCCGGGACACCGCGTCCCCCGTCGTGAGGGCTCTCACGCGCATGATGGCTTCCACCGTGGAGCGCCCCTTGCGGAAATCAAATTGGTGTTCCGCAAGATCCGGCCCCATCCCCACAAGGTGCCCGGCGAGGCGGTTGGCAATGACTCTTTCAAAGAGCTTGCCCACCTCGTCGAGCAACACGATGGGCCGGTATGCGGACGGAGAGTCCGCAGGGCGCCCTGGCTTCCAGATGAGGACCAGCTTCCCCGTCTTCCAACGAAGCGGGAACTGGCCTCTCTCCAAGCATGCGCTTAGGAGCCCTTCCAGTCGGGGCCCGAGAGCCTCAGAGGCCAGGACCCAGGCTTTGCCAGGCAAGCCATCGGGTCCCGGGGCGGTATTTCTGGCTTTCAGCCTGCGTACCGCCACTCTCAGGTCTACCCCAGTCACCTCCGGAATGTCGTCATCGTCATCGGTGTAGTCCGCTTCCGGCACCGCACGTGGTGGCGGAGCCATAGGCGGGGGAGGATGCTCCCCTCGCGAAGGGAACACAGCGCTCACCACGTCCTCCACGAGCTCGGGCCGGAGACTCTGCGTCAGCGGGGGGGCCCGGGTGCGGAGTTTTGTCTCGCACCATCTTGTAGGGGGCCCCCACGGATCTCCGTTCAGAGACTCCAGCATCTCCTCGCGGGCCAGATTCTTGGCCCGCCGGACAGCCTCTTGGAGGGCGGTCTTCGCCGCTCTGTACCCCTCGTACAGCTCCGCCTCAATGGCTGCCGCATCCTTAGGGCGGATGCGTAGCCTGCGATGCCTGGCGTACAGGTGCCGCGCGGCAACGCACGCCTCGCGCAGAGACGTCAGCTGTCGCGACCACCAGTACACCTGACGCCGGGCGCTTCCTGGCCAAACTCGGGGCATTGCCACGTCGCAAATCTCGGACATGATGTCGGCAGGCCTGACCGGTGATGACACCCAGGCCTGCACGATCGAGGCTTCCAGGAGGAGCTCCCGGTCCAGCTGCTTCAGCGGCCATCGCGGACCACTCGGGGCCTGTAGGACCGGCGCGCTTGAGGTCTGGGTGGAGACGTCGAACCGGATGTACCGGTGGTCGGAATAGGTCTCCACCCCCTCCATGACGCGCCAGTCAACGACACGCGGCGACAGAGCGGGGCTAGCGAACGAGATGTCCACCACCGACTCGCCCCGCATCCGCACGCACGGGAACAGAACCCCGATTTAGGACGACCAGGCCTGTCTCCAGAGCCCAGTCCTCCACCATCCTACCCCGCGCGTCCGTGTAACGAGAACCCCAAGCCAAGTTCTTGGCATTGAAGTCCCCGAGCACAAGCACGGGGAGGGAATGGCTTCCGATGACGACACTCAACTCCGTGAGGGAGTTGTGGAACTCGGCGAGAGTTCGGCTCGGGGAGAAGTAGACTCCCACTACTACCATCTCCCCGAACCATGCTGCTACGCACCCCTGACCCTTCCTGACACTCTCAAGGGTCGGGGTACCGGCGGCGGCCGACGCAATTATGGTTACTGAGCCGCTAAAGTCCTCCACCCAGTCATCCCTGGGCGGGACAAAGTAAGGCAAGTCCGTCGCACGGTCCGCACGGCCGTCTCGCGGCAGGCGCTGGCACATTCGCCGCCTTGCCCGTCTTCTGGGCCGCCGCCTTGCCCTGCTTCAGGGCCGCCGCCTTGCCCAGCTTCAGGGCCGCCGCCTTCCCAACCGGAGCCGGCTTTTCGGTGGCCGACGTAACCCTACCGGAGGGCTGGCTGGACAGCCCCTGTGCGAAGGCCGCAGCAGCCGCGTACGTGGCCACCCTCGGGCCCGGGGGCGCCTTGTTTGCCGCCAGGGAGGGGCGCAGGACAATGCCCTCCAGGACGGAGAACCACGCCTAGAAGGCAGCCAGCTCCTGCCGAACTAGGTTCAGGACCTGGTTCTCCACCGGCACGGGCTGGCTTGGTCGGTGCTGGCCCTCATTTTGGGGCGCCTCACGAGAGCCGGACTCGCGCAGACCGGCCAGGTCTGCTCGGAGCTTCCTATTCTCCTCTTGGAGAAGCTCTGTGGCGGCAGTCAGTCGAGCGACCTCCGCCCGCAGTTTGGCCACGTCGTCTGGCGGGGGCCCCGCATATCTGGCCTCCTCTGCCACCATGATGGAGGCGACCGCTGCGGGTATAGCCCTTTGCCTAGTGGAGGGCTTTTGCTTGTAGGAGACAGCCCTCAGCGCCGCCTCCACCTCCTTCGCAAGCCCGGCCTTACGCTCCGCATCGGAGCCGCCGTCTGCGCCCGCCCCGTCACAGGAGGAGCCCGAACGGGCCACCCCGTGACCGGCGGCTACCCCCGGGTGGCGCCCCTCCTCGGCAAGTCGCGCCGACCTCTCGGTGGCAGAGAGGCCTCTCCCCTTACCGCGGATCCCGCCACGCTTGCTGGTGGGGATCTTGAGAGCCGAGGCCAGCTCCCCCTTCGACGACGACTCTCGGTCGCCCACCGGCCTGGACCGCTTGCGTAGGAACTCGCCGCTCCCCGAGCAGCCCCGGGCCTCCCACGCCGGGAGCTCTCCGAGACTCCCGCGCTCACATCGCTGGATGCGGTGCCGGACTCCGACCTCGCATCCCTCTCCTCCCTTCCTTCGCCGTTATCGGCCGTGTTTTTTTGGGTATTAGTTTTATCCATATTGTTCCCACGAGTATGGGGGAAATAAGAACTAGCAGTACTGGACTGGACCATTCGCTACGACATGGTTCTATGATCCTATGATCTCTCAACATTTCATCAATGTGTTGCTTAATTTCTCCCTTCTGTGAATGTGGTAAACGTTAAGGCTTTGTAAAAACAGAAGTTACATTTGGTTTCAAACTAATGAATGTTCATAAATACTTGTAGTTAATCTATCTCCTGGCATATAAAAAATATCCGAGTACTTCGCGCGTAAATATTTTCAATCGAAATTTGCTCTTCCTTATTAAGATGTTTGAGGTTCAGTACGGAAAATAATTGTTTTAATCTTCTTGCATCACGCTCTGATTTATCAAAATTACAAACATTGTAGTATTCTGGAGTTCTGGAACACTTGGTAGTCCGGGTCACGGGAATAAATAATACGCGTAGTGATATCGTCGTGGGGATATCGTCGTTTCGAAGCCCGAGATTCTTTCGGAAGTCGAAAACTTCTACGGCCAGTTGTATGCATCTTATGCATCTCGACCTGATCCCAAAAATGAGGATTCCAGAGCCACCTTAACCTGCCATTTCACAGAAGACCTGCCAGAAGTCAGCCAAAACGAAATCGAGGCGGCTCTTAGACAGCTTAAGAATGGAAAAGCCCCTGGCGAGGATGGGATAACGACTGAGCTCCTGAAAGCGGGAGGAAGTTCTGTTTTAAGAGAGCTTCGGGAGCTCTTCAACTCCGTCCTGTTCTCTAGGAGAACTCCAGGAGCGTGGAGAAGGAGCGTGGTCGTTCTTTTCTTTAAAAAGGGAAACAAGACCCTATTAAAAAATTACAGACCCATTTCGCTCCTTAGCCACATGTATAAGCTGTTCTCAAGAGTCATCAAGAATCGTCTAGCGCGAAGACTCGATGACTTCCAGCCACCGGAGCAGGCCGGGTTGCGAGGAGGATACAGCACCATAGACCACATTCACACAGTGCGGCAGATCATACAGAAGTCCGAAGAGTATTATCGCCCGCTGTGTCTTGCATTTGTGGACTATGAGAAAGCTTTTGACTCTGTCGAGACCTGGTCGGTTCTGGAGTCTCTGCAGCGATGCCAAGTCGACTGGCGATACATCCAAGTGTTGAGAAGTCTTTATGAGAACGCCACAATGACCGTCCAAAGTCAAAACCAGCAAACGGAGCATATCCCATTGCGTCGGGGGGTGAGGCAAGGAGACGTTATTTCCCCGAAATTGTTCACCAACGCACTGGAAGATGTGTTCAAGACGCTAAAATGGGAAGGACGTGGCATAAACATCAACGGCGAGTACATCTCACACTTGAGATTTGCAGATGACATCGTCATACTGGCTGAATCGCTGCACGACTTGCAGCAGATGCTGGATGGTCTAGTTGATTCTTCAATACGCATTGGTCTCAGGGTGAACTTGGACAAAACCCAGGTTATGTTCAACGAACACGTCACCCCAGGACCTGTTGTTGTCAATGGCGGTCCTCTCGAGGTTGTTCGAGAATATGTTTACCTCGGGAAAACTCTGCAGTTTGGTAAGAACAACTTTGAGAGGGAGGTTAACAGAAGAATCCAGCTGGGCTGGGCAGCATTTGGGAAGCTTCGCCGGGTCTTCTCGTCGCGTATTCCACAGAGCCTAAAGACTAAGGTCTTCAACCAGTGCGTCCTGCCTGTTATGACTTACGGAGCCGAAACGTGGACACTCACAGTACGGCTGGTCCATAAATTTAAGGTCGCTCAGCGAGCTATGGAAAGGGCTATGCTTGGAGTCTCTCTGAGGGATCGCATCCGAAACGATGTGATCCGACAGAGAACCAGAGTTGTCGACATAGGTCACAGAATAAGTAAGCTGAAGTGGCAATGGGCCGGTCATATTAGCCGTAGAACCGATGACCGTTGGGGTAGACGTGTTCTTGAGTGGAGACCGCGATTCGGCAAACGTAAGGTGGGACGCCCTCAGGCTCGGTGGAGTGACGATCTTCGCAGGGTGGCTGGTAGCAACTGGATGAGACTCGCTGAAAATCGAGTTGAATGGCGTGCGATTGAGGAGGCCTATGTCCAGCAGTGGACTGCTATAGGCTGATGATGATGATGATGATGATGTAGTGACAAGTATTCGTTTAATCGCAGAATGATCCTATCCCTAAGCACAACCTACCGCCATATAATAATAATCAATGTACCCACACAATACCATACATTACACCTCCCCTCTTAATCTTATGCCCACTCTCAAAACTTACAGACTATTACTACTATATATTAACTACAATCAGACAATGTCAGAGTAAAATATATCCAGAACACGCTTGTGGCCACGGTCACTACAAAAACAATCAGCGCAGTTTTCACACTCAGAAGGAAAGTCAATCACTTTTAGCCGCTTTTGACACTCCCTAGCATACATCATAACTTGTTCCTCACTTTTTACACCCCATATTACGTCTTTATTTACATTAATATTTCCAGACGCGACCTTAGGAGTCAACAATTTTGAATTACACGTGATGACAAGTGGGAAATGATCAGACCACAGAGTGTCATACCTGACATCTACATTTGCAACAGCCTGCTTAGCCGAATGAGTAGCTACACAGTGATCCAGCCAGCTGCTAGTCCCATGTACATCGCTTATAAACGTAAAAGTACCAGAGTCCAGCCCTAGCATATCTACATCTATGCATGACCATTGTTGGTCGTTACGAATATTTAAAAGTTCACTGTAAAACAACTCACCCGGGTCCGCAATAAAATCACCCAACATAAATACAGATTCGATACCATATTCGCCAATAATAGCGCTTATCTCACTCAAACAATCCGTAAAATCTTGCAAATTATCGACATAGTTTGTTGCCAAGTAAACGCTCATTACGATCACTGGTCTACCACTTGTTATAATTTTAACGGCACAAATACTGGCATTCTCGCACTGTAACACCAACACCTGTTGAAACGCACTATATTGCCATAGCAACGCGACGCCGCCGTAGGGACACCCGTGCACCAAGCCCACAGACGTATCAACCGCAGACGTTGCAGTATATCCGAAACCACTGTCGATAGTGCCAATGTAGGGTATGTCATACGGCATCAGCCAAGTTTCCTGAAGACAAACCACGTCACACGTATGGCACAGGTCTCTGACGTCATCGATGGAGCGTTTTACACTCTTGCAATTAAAAGTAGCAAATCGATAAGGGCCACTATCCATTGTTGTGTTCACTTCGGCCGAAAGCAGAAAACGATCTATTCAGATTTCTGCCTTTAAAATTCATAAAGCGCCTAAATATGACACCTGTAGGCCATATGGCTTCATCCAGGTACAATGACAACTTAGATTCCGATACTAAGAATTTGTATGCACTGTGACCCTTTTGTTTCTTCATAGATACTTTCTCCAGAGACACCGTCTCCTGTGTCTTACTGTGAATATATTTAAGCTAAGCTTCAGTGGGGCATATAGATAAATTGTCGAAGAAATTGAGCTCCACATTGTGACTGTTCGTAAATTACCCTAGGCTGATAAAATTTTCGTTTTCCCTAATTTAAGTACATATTAGTGTTAATGTCGGCTCCTCCCGAAGGAGGAGAGGCCGGGCCCCGCCATCCGCTCGGCCTTGTAAGACTCGTCACCAAACTGGTCATCTCCCCACCGACTAATAGAACTGACCACCAGCCCTGTCCTGACTTTAGAAGCTAGGGGACAGGGAGGGGTACTAGGTTAAGTTAATATTGGGGATTCACAGTTAAGACATATACATGAATAGTAACAAATCTTATAAAACTAAATCAATAATAAAGTATGAAGTTAATAAGACAAGAGGTCGCAAACACGATATATAAAGAAATGTTTGGTAAGGGAAACGTTACGCTTTTGCTTCAGACATTATTAATTTATTCGTTACGTTAATTTATTTGATTCCAAAATACTAGATGCCGATTCGCAAACGCAAACGATTCCATGTTACAACATGGAACCGTTTTACAACGTTTGTTCGGCGTACGTGTACTGCAGGCCTAGCCAAGTTACAAACGTTTTTTATCGAATCTCTTTCTACAATCGTTGACGCCTCGGCGTAAACGATATGAGAAAACGCTAAGTTGGTAGCCAACTTGACACGACTCAGTCGATCGCTCGTTCTCCAATGTTTGTAGAAAAAACCTCTACTTTAGTCTATGGTGAGCGTTCCTACCCACGTCAAACTAACGTCAAAGTCACAGTTGTTTACTTTATGCGCGGGCTGAACTTTTGTTTTGAATTGTTAAGAAAGGAATAATTCTTTTAAGTGATAAAAAGTAAGCGAAATAAGGAACAAGTTCTTCTTATTATTGGTTTATTATAATACCGCAGTGCGGAATGTAATTTTAAACATTACTGGGACTCGAAATGATATGATATGATTCCTGCATTTAAATGAAAGATACCATAAGTGAAGTGATAACTTTTATAGGATCGAATCTAGATCTCGAGCAAGTTCGCAGCTTTATTGGAATTCATAGAAAGGTACGAAAATTATTAGTTATTTCGTAAATATCTTCCTGTGTTATTCGAAATTCTATCATACTCGGGCACTTGAAAGTTTGAAACATAAACAATGACGTGATACACGACACAGCTGAATCATATAGACGCCTATTGTTATCGTTAACTCTTGGGTCTCGGCGATCGCTCAGTGGTCGTTCAAAAACTTCGACATCGTTTCGTTAGCGCTTGTCAAAACTGTAACTTGGCTACGATTTATATGGGATGTAGCGATAAACATTGTAGAAACGATTATGTTTCATTCTATCATTTTGAACGCTCAGATAAATTGTATTCTTGTCTACGAATTTTCTATTCGTTTGTTTTGACCACGTGACTTAACGTTGAGATGATGTCATTCCCATACATTTTTTTTTTTTTTTTTTTTTTTATCGTGGTAAAATCATCAAATGAGTCCTCCCACCCAGGGCAGAGTGGGAGGAACTGTCAGACTTGTACTGACTAAAATCCACGGTGTCCTTCAATAGCCCTTTATGATCCAGGGTCACGGTAATTCTATAAGTCCCGCGACCCCGGCAGGCTTTCGCCCTCTAGAGGGGGGCCCCGTCATAATGCTGATACTCTTTGAGGCGCGCGTGGAACACAACGCGCCGTCGACCCGGGCATGGTCCATGGTCGGACAGCGAGTCGCCCATTACTCGCCGCCCGCAAGCCCGCGCCTACGGTGGCCGGAGATCGTCTGCCGACGTCCGGCGCCGTGGGCGTCTACCACTGCGGCTGGGGTGGAGGGAGGACGCTGTCCTCTCCCTCACGCGGCCCGCCTCCTCCTTCGCGAGCATGACTGCTTCGCAGAAGGAGGCGACCGCTTCCCACTCCGTCTCGCCCCGCAGCATGGCCTCGACCAATGCCGGGCGCGAGAGGTCTCCGCTTATCGCCGCCGTGAGGACACGGCGGTGCCCTGCCCAAGCGGGGCAGTCCTGCACCGTATGCTCCACCGTGTCCTCCGGGCGGTCCTCGCAGTGGTGACACCCAGGCGTTTCCTCCTTCCCCATCAGACACAGGTACCTCCCGAAGCTTCCGTGTCCGGTGAGGACCTGCGTCATGCGGCAGGTCAGGACGCCGTGATGCCTATCCAGCCACTCCTCAAAGAGGGGTCTTACCGCCGCGATTGCGGCGTGCCCGTCATTCCCATACATTTGATTAGATTTCTATTAGCGTTAACGATTGTAGATTGTCAACTTGGCTAAGCCTGCTGTTAGACCTAAGTGCATAGTCCTGCTGAGGACACTGCTACGAACTCTAACAGGTCACGTTCCCTAAGCTCTATCTACATGTCCTTCCCAATCCTAAGGCAGTGGGTTGTGAGGCCACTGCCATTGAGAAAGACAGGTTTCTAGTATTTCTACTTATACGCGTACTCACCTTAATAACACCCTTACGGCAGATTACCCCAATTACTATATTATAACACAATTTGCACAAGCGTACCGTAGACTCAGTCTGTAGCAGAACATATTGCGATTGTTATTGGTGGACGCCGAAGTGGTAATTCCTTCGTCACTTCACATTTCTTTACTCTGCCCCATGTCGTGGTTGCGTGTCTCGCTAAATAGTGTCGATTCAGTAATAGGCATACCAGTTGCCGGGTTTTGTTTTAACGAGACACAGTCCCTAGCGTTCCTAAGAACGTAGCTATCCATTCAGTTTAGGATACTTGGTGAAGCCTACCCCCGCTCCCTGAAATGTGCGCCAACAATCTCTACGCAATGTTTCTGAGCTAGACCTTTACAGGAAGCAGTATCCATCAGCAGCGTTTCGTTGATTTTGTACTATGAGTACTAGTCGGCATAATAGCGTGACTAACAATGTTGTTTATTCTAATTGGAATGCGAATATAACGGGTCTGCCTTCCATATGTGGTAAGTCAGTTAAAAGTCAACATTCGTCAATAGTCGGGTGTGTTGGTGTATAGTGTACATGTCGTATGCATGAAATGTGTGTATAGTGTAGCGAAAGGCTGTCTCCGTTTCCCTAAAAACGAAACGCAGATTACAGGATATGTGCCAAGGTTCGGATTAGGAGGTGGAACATAATAATAATATACATTGTGATGATACAGCGTCTGCTCCGTCTTGCTGAAATAAATAATTATTAATTCGCTCGTCTGCGTTACCGCAACACATGAGATAATAGTATACAGTGTGATGATACAGCAACTACTCCGTCTTGCTGAAATAAATAATTATTAGTTCGCTCGTCTGCGTTACCACCAAACTGCTACTTAAACAAAGAGTCAATTATAGTTAACACTTACCACGTATTCACTGTTCATTGAAGAGGATTAGTCTTCAACTAACTTACAGAGTACTGCACACATTACCAGTTTCGCCACAGCCACAGCTTGTCTTCTCCCGCGCCTCGCCACTCACTTTAACTAGACTTATTACTACTACTTATATTTAACTTATCAAGTACTAATCGCTCTCTTACGACAGCCCTCTGGGACATGTCCATCTTGGTACCAAGATTACGCTAACCTTCCGAACCTAACCTAGGACGTCCTAGCTCTTTAACCGTTTTTAGACCGATTCCCTGACTTAGCTCGACTCCACGCGTGGACCCTTCCGCGATTTGAAACCAACTGCCACGAGTCCACCAGCCTTCCTCAGGCCCTCGCCTTTTCTCCACACACCACGCTTGGGTCGCTTTACCTGCATTCTTTTTGTTTTTGTACAACCGTCTCAATTGTTTTAGCGGGCGCCCAAGACCGGGGTAAATTGCAACCAGATGTTGCAAGAATATTCAGAAATGCGTTTAGAAATCAGATATTTTTTATATTTTCTATTCGGCCTGTCAGCCTTTTAAGAATTTATGTGTTTCCAAGTGATGCAATATTATTTTAAAATTCAAAGGAAGAAAGGACACTTCGTTATTAATTACGGTGACTTGTCAGCCTGTCAAGCTATAAAATAGAAGTTTAATGTGTTTGTAAGTGGCCCAGACCGTGTGATGATTCTTGAAATATGAATCAAGGCTAAAATATTACTTAATAATTAGGAGTACGTGACAGACAGTCACAGCATCATATCGCAACTTTGGGAACAAAGGGTCACTTCTGCATGTTTTCCAACTTTACAGGACGAGCATTTTTATTTATTTTTTTACGTATTTCTTTAATAACTTTGTACTGTTTCAGAGTATTAAGGTCATTCTTATAGTCTTAAATCGATAGTTTCTTCACGGACAATCTTGAATATTAAAAAATAAATACAAGAAGGGGTTTTTGAGAAACAACCCATAAACTGAGGGAAGGCTACCAAAGTGACTTTTTGTTACAAATCGGTAAATGCTATAAAGCAGAAGTGACCCTTTTATAAAAATAATAAAATCATGAAAGTATGTATTTTTATGGTTAAGGATGGCTTTCGTAAATTTTTAGTAAATTTGTATATGATTGGAAACCAATAAAAACTAAAACAAGCAGAAAAAAAAGAAGTATCGATAAAATACTAAATTTATAAATCAAATGGAGGGTTATTAAATGAAATAGGTGATATTATCAATTTGTTTTATTTGAATCATCAGTCTTAATACTTTTAAAAAGTTTGCCATTAGGCACTTACCATCTAATAAAATGAGTATGGTGGACAAAATCTTAAAACAGTCTCATAAAAGATAAATTCTTAAGTTGACATAACAATATTATCTTAATATTAAACAGTCTCACAAATAACACTAATACTAAAACATCTTTACATACGTTATAATTATTAAATTTCTGAAAGGTACTTAAATCACAATCTTCAGAGTATTATTTATTTGGACTTTACTATCTAATTAGGAACAACAACTTTGGTAACAAAATTATAAAGAAAATCAGTAACAAATGCTCTGCTAAATACATAGTAAAAAGCACGAGTACAACTCGCACTTGTTTAAATGTAAAATAAAAAAAATATATCAAAATATTGTATTGTAAATAGTTTCATAAACTTTCGGTATAATGTTGGTGTTAATTAAGTTTTGAATGAACTCACTCACTAAGAATTTCTCCTGTATCGTGGGTGCGTTTACAAACATTTAAACTCACATACACAAACAGCCAGACCCGGAACAACTACCTGTAGATCATACAAATATTTGTTCCGTGCGGGAATCGAACCCGCGACACGCAGCGCAGCAGCCGATCGCTCAGCCACTGCGCCAACCGTGCCGTCTTTCGAGCAGCTAAAAGTATTTTACTCTCATAAGCCTGCTTTAACGTTACTTCGTGAGGTTGTTGGACTCTTGTGCTTCGTGTGACTGTTTGATTACGATTGACTTCAATCCAGTTGCCCTCGTATGATTTTTTGTAACAATAAACATTGCTATCTTTTGTAAATTTTAGCTGGCTTATTTCAGTTACTTTAATAGCTTGTCTATTTTTGTCTTTGGTTAAATTTAAACCAATATCTTCAGTAAGACTCTTAAGATTATAAAAATCAGTGAAATTCATTTCTTTTAAATAGAAAGGATTACCTGTTTTTTTTGCTGACCTTATCACCTGACAATACTGGGCTGGGATGTAAATGGGGTCAGATTTTTTAGCCCGTTTTAGAGCTTTCTTTATAACAGAATGGGCGTTATCAGCCGCACTTTGTGTATGCCCACGAA
Organism: Noctua comes; assembly: GCA_963082995.1. Taxonomy (NCBI): domain Eukaryota; kingdom Metazoa; phylum Arthropoda; class Insecta; order Lepidoptera; family Noctuidae; genus Noctua; species Noctua comes. The sequence continues at coordinate 5,475,968 of OY720293.1, forward strand.
TGAGGAACTTAAGTTGGATAGAATTTATTTGCAGTTTATTTACTGCATAATAATACAGGTTAATCATAAATCTGAAATCAAAAACAATTACACAATAGATTAGCTCTAAATAATAATGCAAACAGAAAACCGTTTACCTAGTAGATTGGTTGGTTAAGTTACACTTACTTGTTTTTCTGTTGTCCACAACAATTATCTGAGTAAAATATTACGTCACAATTTGGATGTTTCTGAGCTAATTCTTCTAGGAAAATGTAAACGCATGAGCCAATTTCATTAACTCCACGGTTGCCTAAGCCTTCATGCCAAAAGAAACAGGAAGTCTTTTTCTCCTTGAAATCTGTAACCTAAAAAACAAGTTAATAATTGTTATTATTTCAGTTCCAGTATCGTCAATCGTCATTATTGTAATCGTGTGTAATCTATATCAATTTGCTCACAAGGCACACTTAGTCCTTAGTAAGAAAAACATGAACCACTCTGCCCCGATGCAATAATTGTAACAACTATAAAAACTTACTGTAAAATTATAGCAGTTCAATTTAGATTTATAGAAGAAAGCACTTGAGTTCCCTATTGGTACTGGCAATACAGCTTGTAAATCATATATTGCAACAATTAAGTTATTCTGTTCTTTTAATAGTTTCATATCTGCTTCTTTTTCTTCTCGACTTAGTGTTTTTTCTTTCAAATGGAGCTTATACTCATCTTCCTTTTTTAATTGTTCGGCTTTAGATAAATTATGATAGGAGACGCACTGATCACATTGATCTTTCTTAGGAGTAAAAAAAGATAAATTGAATTCGTAGTTGAAGACTCTGTTATAAAAGTCATAGGATGCACAAGGTTTGTTATTGGCTTTTCGGTCTTCGGAATATAAACGATGTAGTTCAGCAACAGTGTACTGTCCATCTATGTATTGGCGGGTTGTTTGGACTTTTAGATAGTGGCTTTCTACTCTTGGTATAGAGTTTATGTGTGCCCGTACGGATTCATGGATTTCAGGGTCTATTCTCTTTTTGGTAAGTGTGCCTCTTCTATCGGGTGGAACGGATCCTGTTGCAGTTTTCTTGTCAATGATGTGGCGTAAAAATCTAGGAGTAATGGCCAAAGTACTTAATAAAAATGTTTTACACACACAAACAGATTCACCATTTATAGGTAAACTAGCTTATGCCCGCGGCTTCGCCCGCGTGGAGTTAGGGAATAGCCCATGGGATCTTACTTCTGGGATAATAAGTAATCTACGTATCTATCTATAATACATACTTACATAGATTTACATGTTCTTGCTTATAACTTGCAAATATTAGTTTAAAGTTATATCAATTAAATTAGATACGTGAAATATTGATACCTTGGTTTGAGATTGGACATCGGATTTACTGGATTTTATCTGAAGAGTATGTACACAAATTATCAAGTCAATCGACCCCGAGAATAAAAAGTTTCACAGAAAATTCAACACCCCATTTCACCCTCTAATGGGTAGGAATTTCTAAAAAATGATACTTACTCTTCACAAAGAATACACCCTCCAATTTTCATGCCTCTGGGACCCGCGGTTTGGGCTGTGCGTTGGTATATCAGTCAGCCAGTCAAGGCATGGAATTTTAAATTGGGGGATGATTTGGAAAAACTGTGATACCTACACGTATCTCATCATTTTAACTGAAGTATATATGTAGACACATTTTCAAGTCAATCGACTCCGAGAATAAAAAGTTTCTCATAAAATTCAAAATCCCATTTCACCCTATTAGGGCTGGAATTTCAAAAAACCCTTTCTTAGTGGATACCTACTCTCCACAAACAGTACATTCTCCAAATTTGATGTCTCTAGGACCAGCGGTTTGGGCTGTGCGTTGATGTATCAGTCAGCCAGTCAGGACATTGAATTTTAAATTGGGGGATGATTTTGGAAAAACTGTGATACACGTATCTCATCATTTTAACTGAAGTATATGTAGACACATTTTCAAGTCAATTGACTCAGAGAATAAAAAGTTTCATAGAAAATTCAACACCCCATTTCACCCTCTTAGGGGTGGAATTTCGAAAAACCCTTTCTTAGTGGATACCTACTCTTCACAAAGAGTACACTGTCCAAATTTCAGGTCTCTAGGACCTGTGGTTTGGGCTGTGCGTTGATATATAAGTCAGTCAGTCAGTCAGTCAGTCAGTCAATCAGTCAGTCAGTCAGGACTTTGAATTTTATATGTATAGATAGATAAAAACAGCTATTTGGTTTTCTTGCAAATTTAGGGTTGGTTTTTAGTCGTCGGTAGTCAGATGCAAGAGTGGTAATACACGAAGCAATATAATCTCGCTGCCTCGTCAGACAGCCCAGTTCCCAATATCCTGCGAAAAGTCTTTGTCGATCTTCAATAGAAATTCTTTTCGAACAGCTAAATAAACATTTTTCAGTACAAGGCGGGCCCATTTTTTTGGCTTGAATAACTTTTCCTGAAGAATTAGTATGTTCTTGGCCAGTATTCTTAAGAGCTTTACGTATATTTTGTTTCCAGGCAGCAGGATTTTGGGCTTTCTTTTTAGCTTTAGTCGCAACTGGTGTATTTTGAAATTCACATTCAAGCTGAGATCTCATCTCTGTATTTAATTATTGAGTGAGAGCTATTTGTTGAACGGTCGTAGGTGGTTCCTGGGAATCAAGCAGCTGTATATTTGTTTGGTTTGGTGTTTCAGGTAAGTTTGTCGATTTTGTTGATTCTGAATCTGAGCTTGAGGATGTTGTACTAGAACTTGAGCTTGATGACGAAGAAGACGATGATGGAATTAGTTTCCTTTTACGACCTTTATCGGGTACGAAATCTTTATCTCTATCGCTATCTGTTCCAGAAAAATCAGATCCATTACTTTCGGAACTAGCTTCTGTGTTATCTGTAAAAATATAGGGTAAAATTATGAACAGAATCAAACAAAATAATATTAGGTATTGTGATAATACTTAATATAAAAATTAAAAGCATACTCTGTCCTAACTGAGATGTTTCTCCTATTGTATTTCCCTGTTTGACACAATTAATTATTTCTTTATCATCTGTTGTTTCTTTAACCTTGCCTATAGTTTCTTCAACATTAGCTGTTCTTTCTTTAACCTGTTCTGTATTTCCTTCAACATTTTCTGTTATTTTTTTTACCTGTTCTGTGGTTTCTTCGACATTATCTATTCTTTCGTTGTAATCAAGCCATTGTAAAATTTTGAGATCTAGAAATAAAAATAAATACAGATTATAGACGATGTGAAATATTTTATGGATCACCAATATGCCTTTTATGTTTTTGTACCTTTTTCATTGTGTTTGCCATTATCTTGCAGAGGTTCCTCGCAACCTCCATGACCTATTTCAGAGCAATCTTCCTTACTCAATACTTGTTTTTCGCTGGATGAAGCATTTATTCCTTGACGCGCAAGGTTACAGAGTAGCAACCCTCGTTTAGACATTATTAAACCTAAAAAGTATAAAATACCTATAATATTAGTATTAGCCGTGCAACCAATAAGTCGTTTCACTTATAAAATGACTCATACATTCTATTTTAATAATAAATATTGTAAACATAATGCCATTTTACAGCTTATGTGACATAAAAATATCGAGCGAGAGATTATTATCTTTTAAAATTAAATGGCGCTTTTAGATAAAAAACACAAATTAATCAAGCGAACAAAAAAAAGTTTTAGCAAATAGTCTTTCAATATGCAGTTAGTAAAATTCGTAATTTAACCGATGTAGAGACAGCTCGATTAGTTTACTTCAGCTATTTTCATAGCGTAACGTCGTACGACATTCTGTTGTGGGGGAATGCCGCCGATATTCAGATCATCTTTGTTTTGCAGAAAAGGGCCGTTCGATCAATTTATAAGTTGAGTCCGAGACACTCTCTCAGAGAAAAGTTTAAGGAGATTAATGTAATGACTGTTTCTTCTCAATATTAGATATATTATTTTTTGTATGCTCACAAAAATATAAAGCTATTTAAGAAATATTGTGATATTCACAATATAAATACAAGGAATAAACATAAATTTATTGTACCCACAACAAGGCTCAAGAAAATAGGTGGATCATTTAGATGCCAATGTATACGCTTTTATAATAAACTACCAGGCCACATTAAAGAACTAAGCCTTAATAAATTCATTTTTTATAAAACGTAAACTTTGCCAGAAAGCCTTCTATTCTGTTAAAGATTATATTGAGGACAAAAAAGGTTGGGATTGAACTGTTCCAATTGAAATCGATATTAAATTGAATTTGGCTTATTCCACTTTTCCCCGTTGGATGATCCCCATTGATGGGGATTAGTGAACTTTTTGTTCACTATTCCCCGTTGACCCAAAATTTTTATTTAATGGGGATAAGTGAACTAAAAAGTTCAATAATCCCCATTAGGTAGGTACGTTAAAAAAATAAAATATATGAATCATGTTACATTTATTAATTAAAAATATAACTTTCTTATACCTAATAAAGTCACAGATTGTTACAATCATTAATTTAAAATTGTAGCATGAAAATATTTCTTTCTTATACCTTGTAAAATCAAAGATTACAATCACTTAAGTTTTTCTAATTAGGTACGTTAAATAAAAACAATATAAAAATAAAATATATGAGTCATGTACTTTTATTTTTATAAGGTAAGAACAAAATTTTAAATTACCTACATACCTACTTTACGATTTTTTTAGAACGAAAAACAGATTGTTGCCCCAACGAAATTGTTCTAACGATGTTTGGGAATAAGACCTTATATCTATCTATCTAATAAGATACACAATACTGTAAAAGATGCTCATTTTCTAGAGGCGCGCGCGCAAGGCGGTGGCGGAGCGGGGTGCGAGTTAGCTCGTATGTGATTGGTCGACCCATCTTTTGTTTTTGTTTCGTAGTCGTTAAGGGTTAGTAGTGTGTAGTGTAGTTCAAGCGTGCAGTTCTTATCAGTTCGCAGTTATTAGTTTAATATAGGAATAAATAAAGGAAATGGCTGGTAGTTCAACTGACGTTTGTTTAGAGTACGTTAAAAAAGGTAAAGCTACCATACTTCTCCGGGCCGGACATCAATACAGTAAAAAATGCAAATATAAAAATGGTGGAGTTTTGTGGGAGTGTACCACAAGAAAACAAAGTAAATGTGCCGGATCCATCACTGTCATGGTAAGTTACGTATTATATTTTGTGATTAATAATGACAATAATAACTCAGGTTATGTGTGTTATCAATATCACGTTTATCAATATCAAAATTTAAAAATCAACGTTAAAGTTTAAACACTGTTTCTGTCATGGCGGCACGTGTGACGTCATTCTTTTGTCAAACAAGTCTATTACACCTAGTGTAAAAGAGTGTAGCTGAAGTGAATTGTATATATTTAATTATTATTACATATTTTAGTTAAGCATAAAGTGAAATATGTTTTGTTGAACTATTCTGATAGGATAACAACAATTTGTTATAAGTTTTAAAGGTTGTTAAATAGCCTATTTAATTTTGTATTCTATGTAAGTGCAATATTGTTTACTTAAAAAATAATGTAAAGTAATTAATTATTATTACTTAATTTTACAGGACAATCAAGTTGTAGCTGAGAAACGACACAATGTTTGTGAACCTGATTTTGCGCGGAATGAAGTTACCTTGAGGTTATTCAAACTAAAAACTACACTTGCGGATCCAGAAGCACCTGCTATTCCCACTGCTTACAACGCGGCTGTGAGCTCACTAAAAGATACCGGAATTGACCAAATAAAAGAATTCCCTGCCCTGAAGTCTATCAAAACAACATTATATAAACACAGAAATGCAGCATTTGAAGTAAGTAAAATTGAGTTCAAAAATGTTGAAGAAGTTAAAGTACCTCCAGCTCATCAGGAATTTATTTTAGCAGACTACAATGACAGTGGTATCCGTGTAATAGCTTTTTGCTCTGAATTTGCCCGACATAAAATGAAAAATTTGAAGATGTTCTTGGGTGATGGAACGTTTTGGATCTGTCCATCTCCCTTTTACCAACTCTACACCATTCATGGGGATTTGGGCAGTACAGAAAAACACATAAACATTGTGCCACTTGTTTATGCCCTCATGAGCCATAAAAATCAACAAACATATGAAATTTTATTTAGTATGCTAAAATCAGCATTACCTGATTGGAATCCAGAAATATTTAAATGTGACTATGAAGTGGCTCCGATGAACGCAATGCGAAATGTTTTTGTAAATATATCTATTAGCGGCTGTTATTTCCATTTCACCCAGGCAATATGGAAGAAAGGAAAACAACTCAAACTAACAAAAGATAAATTAACCAGAAGACAAGTTGCACTTAGCACTGCTTTGGCTTTGTTACCATCAGATAAAATCATTGCGGGTTGGTTTTATGTTGCCTCTCAAAGCCCTGATGATGATAATAGCAAGGAGTTTAGAAATTACATGCTCAGACAATGGCTACAAGATGATTTTATTAAAACGTGGTGTGTATTTGGACAGACTCATCGCACTACGAATTTAGTCGAAGCATGGAATAAAAAAATAAAAAAGCGTGTGAAAATAAAGAAACCCAACATTATGAAGCTCCTCACAGCGTTGGCTGAAGATGCATCGTATTACGAAGTTCTTGGATTGGGGGTTTCTGAAAATAAAGGTATAGCGGAAAAAACAAAAAAAAGCATCAATCGCGATAATTATATACAGGAGGTCCAAATGGAACTCATTAATAATGAAATTACGATTGGGCACTGTTTAGAAAAACTTAAGTGAGTGTAATCTTTGATTTTAGAAGGTATAAGAAAGAAATATTTTCATGCTACAATTTTAAATTAATGATTGTAACAATCTGTGACTTTATTAGGTATAAGAAAGTTATATTTTTTATTTTAAATTAATAATTGTACAATCTGTGATTTTACTAGGTATAAGAAAGTTACATTTTTTATTTTAAATTAATAATTGTACAATCTGTGATTTTACAAGGTATAAGAAAGAAATATTTTCATGCTACAATTTTAAATTAATGATTGTAACAATCTGTGACTTTATTAGGTATAAGAAAGTTATATTTTTTATTTTAAATTAATAATTGTACAATCTGTGATTTTACTAGGTATAAGAAAGTTATATTTTTTATTTTAAATTAATAATTGTACAATCTGTGATTTTACTAGGTATAAGAAAGTTACATTTTTTATTTTAAATTAATAATTGTACAATCTGTGATTTTACAAGGTATAAGAAAGAAATATTTTCATGCTACAATTTTAAATTAATGATTGTAACAATCTGTGACTTTATTAGGTATAAGAAAGTTATATTTTTAATTAATAAATGTAACATGATTCATATATTTTATTTTTTTAACGTACCTACCTAATGGGGATTATTGAACTTTTTAGTTCACTTATCCCCATTAAATAAAAATTTTGGGTCAACGGGGAATAGTGAACAAAAAGTTCACTAATCCCCATCAATGGGGATCATCCAACGGGGAAAAGTGGAATAAGCCTTGAATTTGTACCCATTTTATTTTATTTTTATTACAGTTTGACATTTTTTTTTTATTATTAATTGTTGTTCGATTTAGTTGACATTATTTACTTTTTCAAGTACCTATGGTATTATTATTATTTTTCTTGACTTTATTTACTTTTTCAAGTGTCGTATTATAATTCTTTTGTTTATTACTGTGAATATGAGGACTACGTGGGTCATATTATTATTATTATTTTTTAGTTTAGTTAGTTTCACGATTGTCTGGCAGTTTGAGTACTTTATGCGGCCTACCCAAATGTATTTTCTTTGGTATTGTTCGTCGTGTCGTTGAGCTCCTTGGATTATGAGTCGAGCTACACGATCACTGACAAATGCTTGCAAGCATTTGTCAGTCTCTGTCTGGACAAGTTCACTCAAATCTGTGTGGTTATTTCTTCAAAAGACCATCTCAGACATTAATCTACATGGTCCTCATATGACTTGAGCAATGTCTGGACTTTAAAAGAGAAGGTGACCTCTGAGTTTGTTTCAGATGTTTCTTCTCAAAGTAGCCAGGTACGAAACACCGGCCCCATATAGTTTTAAAACAAAACATGTTGACATGTAAAAGAGTTTTGTAAACCAATTTACAGAAATAAATATGATTTATGATTTAACGAGCTAAAAGCATCAAAGTTTGCCCAACACTTAAAGGAAACCTTTACACAAACTGAGAGCGCTGATCTCCATTGGGAACAACTACAACAAGTAGACCAAGTGATTAAACAGGGGAAATCCTAAAAAATCTACCAAGAAAAGCCTTGGTAAAACTTACTAAGATAATCAATGCTTCTTTTAGACTTAAGGATGTTCCAGACCTATGGAAGGTTGCAGAAGTGATCATGATCCCCAAATCAGGGAAACCACCCCAAGATCTATCATCATACAGGCCTATCTCCTTGCTGCCAGTTATGTCAAAACTTTTCGAGAAATCTATACCATATACAACATTAGTTTTAGTATATGCGAAACCTTGTGGGATGGCTCAGCAAAATACCAGCTTGCTGCACTTGACTCGGTGGAACGCAGAGCTAAAAGGCTTATAGGCAACGAGACGTTGGCAGCTACGCTTCACAGCCTAGCGCATCGGCGTAATGTTGCCTGCCTGTCGGTCTTCTACGGGCTGTACTTCGGAGAGTGTGCGCAGGAGCTCCACGACCTGATCCCACCATCACCTTTTTACTACCGGACTAGCAGACGCACTGCGGCGTACCATCCACACTTGGTTGATATCCCGACGAGTCGTACTCAGCGCTTCTCATCCACTTTTATAATGCGCACAGCCAAAGTGTGGAACTCTCTGCCGGCATCTGTGTTCCCTCCCACATTTAACCCGTCAGCCTTCAAAGCAAGAGTGAACAGGCATCTTCTGGGCACGCTCGTCCCATCATAGACCTCATCTATCGCTTTCCATCAGGCGTGATCGAGGTCAAGAGCGGGCCCATTTCGTAAAAAAAAAAAAAAAAACTTGAAACACGTGTCTAGTATTTTTATGTAAAGAATCTATATAGGTACAAAGAATATCGGCAGTTTCAGTGTCGCTCTATTTGAGAAACGAGCCTAAACTAAATTATATGCATTTTATAGATCAAGTAGAGTAGTTTATTTTCCTGATTAAAGTTTTTTTTTATTTTGTGGGAAAAGAGAAAAAAAGTATAAATAAATATTTTGTTAAATCAGAAATAAAAGTACCAATAACTAAACGGAAAACAGCGGTGTTGAAGTAATCATTGCCGTTTTCAGTAGAATAATACTTATTAGTAGAATAAGAATGTTGGCTGGATGGTTAAAAACTAACAATCGCTTAATAAAATTATGAACACATTTTTTCATTTTTATATGAATAGATATTAATGCGATTGCAATATTCCAATCTTAACTATAAACTGTATTCTAAAATAATTAAAGAAAACATAACATAATCGTTAGTTTTTATAGTTTGTACCTGGCAACATTAAACAAACAATTACTGTCATCCTGATCTGTCACAGTCGTCGTACGCATGCTTGCGATCTGTTTGCCGTCTGTTATTTGTTTACTTTCCAACTCATTAGTGTTTACTTGCATTGTTTATTCCGCGTTCAGTTAAGCTTTCGAGGTTCTGCGTGTTGAGTACTTGTGATAGCGAACACTTTTTTTGAGACAGGACTCTATTTGTTAATATAAACATGTCTCGTTCTTACGTTCGGTGTGTTAACTGCGAACTTCGGTTGACGAGACCACGTCATCGTGTTTCAAACGAAAACGAAGACCTTCTTAATATTATAAGGTTATGGACTTATCCAAGGGAGGTGGGTAAAAATATTCAGGTCATTTTTAAAATAATGTCTACAGTTACTGAAGATTTATAATAGTTGATAAAGCAGTATTGGTCTTGCACCACTTGCAACTCTCTTATAGTTCATAATAAGTAAACGCAAGTGGAAAAAATGATGCACAAGCCATACTACTTTGTAAGAGTGTGATTTAACCTTTGTCATCCACGGGGTCGCAAGATTTCCTCAAGATGTTTTCCTACCCTGTTAGCTAATGATAATAATAGTAAAATATTTTATTAATCTGCTTATATTGACAGGCCATGTATTATTATCTATTTTTCCAAGACTAGATTTTCTCTACTACTACAATTATATACCTAACATACTTAAATTTTTAATTGTTTATTCTATAAGAAGATGCTTTGTATGATTCCCACTGTGTACGACATAAATGTTTTGTTTTTGAAATTTAAAAACTGGACACAATTGTAATTAAAAATACCCAAATTAGTAACACAAAAACAGTGATGTGTTTAACCTCTAAGTGTGTGGTTGACGAGGCTATTCAGTGTTACAGAGGCTAGTTTTTTATTATTATGTTACTCGCTGACTTCGTATGCCAAGCTTGTTGGGAATTAGCAAGTCATGCAACTAACCAAGTTGTACCTGAAAGACAAGTTGGACATCAAAATGTTTGTGTTGGTTGTGGCCGTTCCATTCTAAGAAGCAGAAGTCGTTTAGTACTGAGAGAAAACAGTACAGATGAAGAACAACAACTTGCTGCAATCATTTCACAGTGGATACAGCACCGTCAAGTAAATATATTTTTGTTCTTTCTAAAAATATTTTCTGATTATTTCTGTTGTTATAAATATTGATTGTATTAAATATTGTTTTCGCTTACTCCTACTGATGAAGCATGTGGGCCATGTTGGCTACGGGCTCAAAGAATATTGCATCGCAGCACTAACACCCAAAACGCCCAATTTAACAGTGGTGCTTCAGAGGATATGGCTATATCCCCGCACCAAAGCCCTCAACATGAGGAAATTGGAGATTGCTGTGTGAATTGTGACATACAGCTGCTGTCTGCAGAAAATAGGCATTGTCTGTCTTCAGAAAATGAACATTTTGTCAGAGTTATAAAGCTGTGGACATATCCTAGAAACGTAAGTTACAGGCTATTAAAATTATAATTTTATACTGTTTCAGTAAGTTAAAGTCAAAAATTCAATGAGAAATAAATTGTTAATACTTTCTTTTTAGATTGTGGACACCGATTATGTGTGCCACACTTGTTGGGAGCTTGCGAACCACCAGGTTTTATCTGAAATTTCAGAAGAAAATCCAGTGCAACAATCTGGAAATCATCAAATACCACAGCAGCAATACATTACACTGCCAAACATTAGACGAGCTGCTGACACTAGAAGGCACTGCTTGTTTCCTGACTGCAGGAATCCTGAGCCATATCATATTCCGGACACAATACGTAGACGGGTGCTGAGTGACTGCAACTTTTATATACCTAGAGGTGCAAGGATATGCGGTTACCACATGGGTAGAAACATGTTTGGTGAACTGTACACATCTGAAAACACACTAGACCATTTTAATTGTTTCCAAATTGAAGATATAGTTTTCATACTATTAGAACCTGTTAGTGTTTTTAATTTTGAAGACATCCAGAGTCTGCCAGAATATTTAGCACATTATTTTCTGGGAATTTCCTCATCCCAACATCAACAAATAATGAACGAAACAAGAGGACTTCGTGAAATGCACAGAGGAAGTTTTGCATTAACTGCGTTATTATGAATATTAAGGACGGGAGACTCGGGAGACAGGCTATCGAGTTTATTTCAAACGCCAAGGCGCACTGTGGAAACCCTGATGAACAAGGCTAGGGACATATTAGCTCAGGAGTATGTGCCTCAACATTTGGGTCTGCATCATATAAGCCGGAGTAATGTCATTAGTGAAAACTCATATATAGCAAATAGTTTATATGGCAGACCTGATCTCCCTCTGGAAAGACAAAATGCAATTGTTATCTGTGATGGCACCTATGTTTATGCCCAAAAAAGCTCAAATTATTTATTTCAAAAGGAGAGTTATTCCCTCCATAAGTATCGAAATCTCATAAAGCCATTCATGATTGTATGTTGCAATGGATACATCCTGGATGTTACAGGGCCATATCTTGCTACTACTAACGACGCGTCGATAATGATGGATTTATTGAACAAAGACAGTTTTTTGGATTTTTTTAGTGAAGATGATATTTTTATTCTCGATAGAGGCTTTAGGGATAATGTGGATGCTATACATCAGCGTGGCTTCCTCGCCCATCTAACAGAAACCATATCACCAGGTCAATTCCAGTTAACTACGCTAGAAGGGAACAGGTCTCGCTGTGCGACAATAAATAGATGGGTTGTGGAAGCCGTTAATGGCAGGATCAAAAGAGACTTTAAAATATTCAGGCATGAATATTTCAATCGTGCATGCCCGCACATGATGAAGGACTTTTCCATTGCAGCAGCTCTGCATAATGCATTTGCCACAATGTTTGTGGATCCAAATAATGCGGAACAAATAGTCAATATTATAAGTGAAAGGCTTTTTGCAGACAACACTTTAGCAGAAATAGTACAAGAAGAAAATCTCAATAGAAGAACCTCTATATTTACAACTATAACTAGTTCAAATACTGTGTTCCCTATCCTGTCTATAGAAGAATTGGTCCTCTTTGCTTGTGGCACTTATCAAATTCGACAAGCTAGGTCATACATAGGTGAACAATTACGCTTTCATGGCCTTTACACAATAGAAGTTTGCAGAGAGGACCATGTCAATTTAAGCAAATTAGAGGGAATAAGTCCCTATTTGATTCGAGCAAAGTAAAGTCAAAGTCAAAGTAAAGTCAAAGTCACGAAAATCTTATTATGTTTTTATATCAATAGATCGGCAACAAGTGGGTAGGAATGCCATCACCGGATATTGTTGCAATTGTATTGTTCGTTTGCGCACTGTGGGATGTTGCTCTCACGTAATGAGCATAGTATGGTACCTGGGCTACGCGCGTCACCAGGATAATATAACTCCACCTGCACAATTCCTTGACCAAGTTTTACTCAGGCTAGATACATAATTGTTAAATAATAAATAGGTACCTACCTATTAAATGTTTGTAAAAAGTCTTTGTTTCATTTTATAAAATAACATATTACCTTACCTACCTACCTTATTGCTAGACCTGGCTTACATTGCTAGGGATACATATTATGTATGAATGCCGTACTTTATGAGAAGCCTAGGTATATTATATAATAAATATAGATATCAAACAAGTATAGGTACGGTTCGCCTGATGATCCAGCAACATTGAAAGGCATAACCTTTTGGTGTAGGTTACAACCTCCTTACACGTACATCCTATACTTTTCGCCTCAAAGGATAAGCGTTAATATACTATTATTATACTTGCTTAAAACATGTAGGTGCAATGTATTCTAAAATGTATTAATCTGCTCAATAATCAATCATATCAATACACATTTCACAACATACATAACCTAAACTAAATGGTAAATCTTTAGAACGATTTTCTGTCAAAATCCCATTACAAAAAAATATGCTATGATTACACTTTATGTTATTAGGCCTTAGATCCATCTCTTTCGGGTGTTTTCACTCATGCACGCGAAGTATAAAGGCGACACTCAAAGTACATGGGGTTTTGCCAATCTTCTTTGAAAACTGTATCATGAAAAATCACAAAGTTATAAGTTTGTTCTGTTACCTGGTTGTCCGCTCAAAAACGTGGTTACCACGCAGCGCGCCCGCGCACGCGCCTCCAGCGTCGTCTTGAGCTCATTGATAATAATATTTTGGCAGTAGGTACCTAAATGATTGCGATAGGTACTTAATGTCGTTCGGTACGTGTAACTTTTTTTATTTATTTTTTTACAAAATATAACCATGGGTTAAAAATTATTGGAATCGATTCAGTAACTTATTCTGAACAAACTATATTCAGGTTTCGCATATACTAGATACAAAATATAATGTTATATACACGAATACTTTTACATCGTTCTGGAGCCAAAACACAGTAACTCCAGTCGAGTAATAGTTATTATTGGCATTTTTATTGTTTTTTTAAGACATCAAATGAAGAAGTTAGAAATTTATCACTTTTATTCTGTCATTCGAGTTAAATCTTACTAGCGCTTTCACTATTTCATTCATAAACGCAAGATCGAACGCGATTCGCCCGTCGATGACGTAGAGCGACACGGCTGTGCGAGTCAGCTGATAGTGCGCTCGGTGGGTCAATGGACGTCGGACGAATAACCAGCTGAAAAAGTACCTGCAAGTAGGTATTTCAATTCATGTACGATTAAGGTTGGTGTAAGTTCATTTAGCTCCATCATCTCTCGTGTCCTCGTAAACGAGAGAAATTAATTGACAATTAATTCACCAGTCTCGCATCACGAAATCACTAATACTCGTTCTTGTTCAACTACACAACGACGAGTACGCTTGGGAGTTGTTTTTAAGGCATTGAATCGAGTGTTGATCAATCGAGCTAATAGGTACTTAATAAACATACCCAATTATCTACCTACCATAATAAGATAAATAAAAATAGCAATAAAGCTTAAAACAATTTTCTTGCGGCAATGCTTGTGGCGGCTTCTACAAAGGCAGGCAATTCGAACAGAAAAAGACCTTATTTTTATAACGTTAACCGTGCAATTCGGTTGTGCATCCTCGTAAAGTCCAGTCGAACACGAGACGAGGTTTCTCAGAATATTTTTTAGTAAACCGCGTATTTACCCAGTTTGATAAAATTTCTAAATTTCACCGTTTACTGTTAAGAAATAAAGTCTGATTTCGCTTTTCGTGTTATTATTGGTATACCTATTTATCTATCGCGAATGTATTTTTATTTATGTTGATGTACCTATCATAAAGAACGTGGCGCCGCCCGCGCCGAACTATTGCTTGATTTAAATTTCGTTTATCAACATAACAGTTCAATAACTCAAATTTCTCCGTCATACTTTCTACGGGCTTACGACCGTCGCGTCAGTTATACATTTTACGTATCTCTAAATACTTATTACTTGTACACTTTTAATCTCAAGAAAAATAAATGCAGGCGCAGGCGTATTTAAAAAATTTGAGCTATTTACAAACATAATCAACATATAACTAACTACGGCTAAGGATATTAGATTTTTCACAATTTATACTTCCCTGTATCGAAGCAACTGCTCAAAATGGAGTCCATTTCGCTCGATACACAAACGGGCACGTTTAATGAGATTGTCTTTTAATTTAGCTAATGTGTCTCTGTCACTTTTCGCAATTTAAACGCGTCCACAATCGCACTTTTTAACTCATCTCGAGTAGTAGGTATGCTCCTCGAAATAAACTAGTCTTTATCTTAGACCACAAATAAAAATCCAGTGGAGTTAAGTCAGGGCTCCTTGCGGGCCAAGCCACAGGGCCACCACGACCTATCCACTGCTCACCAAACTCACTGTTTAGATACGCACGCACTAAATTCGCATAATGAGCAGGGCATCCATCATGCTGAAAGTACCTACATACCACGTAAATATGTCCATGATCGAGGAGGCGCTGGGTTACAGCCAGGATGGTGGAGGTGAAGAGAACTTGAGGGTCGGTGATTCCACGTGCGCGCAGTGAGTTCAGGTTTTCCGGCTGAGCATAAAAGCGTCTAGCCTCTTCCAAGTTATGGTGCGCCATCCCATAAAAATCCACCATTGCCCAATACTCCACATTGGAGTAGACATACTGCCGACTCATTTTTGACACGTGATTAGGTTGCGCGTAAGTGACCTAATACAGCGAAATGCGCGACAATACTAGGAAGAAAAAGGGCGGGCGGTCGCGTCGGCTAGAATGTGTAAGCGTGGGGTGGGGGCGTGGCTTACGGATGATGCTGTCTGATCGATGAATGGATTTTTCAATACCGTTTGCATGTATTGCCAATCGTCGATACGTTACGTACACACACATATGCATTTACCGCAAGGAAGCGTTACTTCGAGTTCTCATCATTTAACAAAAAAAACAATAAATTTAATTTTTCGTGATTTTTTTTATTGTTACGTTTTGAAAAAAATAGTCCCAATGGTTTCGAGTTCGATGATAGAGTTTATGGCTTTCGGTTCCAGAACGACCTAAAAGTAACCGTGCATATTATATATTTTATATATGTCGGAACGGGTCATTAGTACGGACATAAAATGAATCGCAAGTCCGCTGGTGGTGATGTCACGCGACCTACTTACAAGTCTACCCCCACCACAGCGTGGCTTCTACAGAGCCCTGATGTTACAGCTCGGAGGCGAGGAGGACATTGAGTGTCTGATCGCAGCGGAGTTGAGACGTCTTGGAACTGTACCCGATTTATTGTGCCCCGTGTTATTGTGTTAAATTGTAATGTCAAGTAATTTGTTAGTTTATTATAAACAGTGTATCGCACCTAGTGTATTTTCATTGCATGAAACCCATGGTCTGCCCACATGATGTACGAGCCTAACAGAAAAATCCGACATCAGAACTGGGATCATCATTTCAGCCGAAAGACGTCCACTGCTGGACATAGGCCTCCCCCAAGTGTCGCCACATTGACCAGTCCCGTGCGTCTCGCATCCAGCGGATCCCTGCAACCTTTACGAGGTCATCGGTCCACCTAGTGGGAGGCCTTCCAACGCAGCGTCATCCGGTTCGCGGTCGCCACTCCAGAACTTTTCGGCCCCATCGGCCATCCGTTCTGCGAGCAATGTGCCCTGCCCACTGCCACTTAAGTTTGGCTATTCTTCGGGCTACGTCGGTAACCTTAGTAGGTTAAAATTGGGGTTTCCAGATCAGATAAGATCTGAAAACCCGCAATTTTCACTCATTCATCATTTCATTCATTCAATTTCATATTATTCACTATTTATTTATTCAGATTAGTTCTTAAAACCCACAGTTTTCACCATTCATTCATTCAATCTAAAGTGATCATTTATTAAAACTCAAATAAGTATTTATTATTTATTTATCTCTCTATTACCATTTTTAAAGACATGTTTTAATATAATAAATCTTCTTGCGATGTATCTCTGACCTGAGGTTTTGATGAATCTGGGGTTCGATTTTTTTATGAGCGGGGCTGCTTATCACGAATAAATATAGCCTCACCATTAGCGTTCTAAATAATAATTTTACAAATGCCTTCAGAAGTACATTTCACTGAATCTTGCATTTTAGCTAATATATTTATAGCCGATCAATCTATCCTCCTGCACTTTAGAATAATTTTATATTTTAGTTTCTTTTAAAAATAGACGTTTTGATTTGTCGACATAGTCCGTTCCTTTCACAGCGTTCAAGTAACAACATTGAGGAAATTGTAAAGTATGTTGCATCCAAGGATCATCGTAAATCTCCCAATCTTCTATAACACCTCCACATGAGAAGCATGCTGCTTTATCATTTACACCATTTCCACAATAAAAAAATCCAGCATCAGCCATTTCCATTACCAATCTTCTCCTTGAATCACCCGTTGGCCAATAGTAACTAAATGAAAATTCACGCATTTTAAATGCATTATACATATCATATCGAGGATTGTATTTATTTTGAGACATGTTCTGTTGACTCATTTCCTAGTTCTTGATACGGATAATTATAAATGTATACTGACATCGCACAGCTGTTACCAGCAACTTATAACGATTAACACTGGACGGGATTGGTAGGGATGGGAAACTGATACCTATTACCCAATTGTGAAAAATTAAACAAGAGTATTTTTATTTTAAAAATTTATTATCTATACACCATTTATTTAAACATATTACATTTTTTAAAGCACATATTGAATCATGAAAAATACAACTATACACATCATGAGAATGTTCATATTTATTGTACAAGCTTAATAAATTAGGACAACCGTCATCTTCTAAATTATATATATCATTATTCGAAATATTTTTTAACCACAACACTTTTTCTAAACCTTTGGTGTAAACACTTTTACCTCTTAAGATATCTACAATCAAATTCTGATGATTTGAGTAAGGCACAAATCCATCTCTCCAGTATATTTTTCTATTACGTTCAATCCAACGGACTTGGCGTTTTTCTGATTTCTTCAAATCGTAAAATGGAAATGGTGGCTTAATTAAAGACACGTGAATTTTTTTATCCCATAATACAGCAATTTCTTTAATGATAAATTCATTTGTTTCTGTTTTAAAACCTTGAACATCTACAATGGCGGTCATGATAACCTGCGCACTATGTTACTCAAAGGTTTATATTCGACAAGTCGATCGTTGATAATTAAACAATATCCAGTTGTGTTATCTGGTATTGGCGCCGAACATTCAATCTCCAACCGCACATCTACGGGACCTGTTTTCAAACTATCGTTTTGTCTTGAACAGTCTATGATAAAGAGAGGAGCTTTCTCCTTGAAACCGACCAAATCAAGCAGGGGGTCTGCAGGACAGTTGTAATAAGACTGACGAAATTTCACATACATTTCATATAATATATTGTATTTGTTCTCGGAAAAATTTAAGCTTAGAGGCTCGTAAGGATAATACTGTGAATTCAAAAATAGTGTTACGTTGGTAACCCCACAGTGATCAAACAGAGAACTGTCTTTGGTTTTGTTATTTTTTCTGTTGGTTTGCAAGCAAAAAATGACATATCGAGGTTTTTCTAATTGCGATGCAGTCTTAACTGACCAAGAATGTTTTGTAGTTTTAGGGAGCAAAGGATACTCATATAAATCCCAATTTCGAAACGCTATCTGAATAGGTTTATCTCTTTCCAAGTGTTTCAGTAGTGTCAGTCGTTCGCGGTCTGACACTTTTATATGTGGTACACGCCATTGCAATCTTTGTATGTCTATTTGAAAATGCGCAATATCATCAGTTGCTATGATACTGTTTAAGTTAGAGTTACTTCTATTCAGAATAAGTTCATGTTTACAATTTATCACAATTTTATTGTAATCCTCCGCAAATCCTAAAATTTTATTAAGAGGTACAATGGCACTAAAATGACCATAATTTTTAAATCCATCTGTGTTCCAACCCCACAAGGCAGCAACTTTATTTTCTCCATCATTCATTGAAACGTATGACTTTATTGTCGACGTTATTCCAGAATTTTTAATGCGATCTATTTCAATACCGTTTATTTCGTATCTGATATCTTGAAACAAAAACATAACAGGGTTGTTACTGAAAGTAATATTTTTCTTAATCGGTTTTCCATCTTTGTCGAAGAACTTTGCCTCGCCCTCGACGTAAATTGAACTGGCTGACGGTAGCACGTATATGTCTTGTTGGTGTATGGGAATTCTGATTTCATCGTTTTCTCTAAAGCTGTTAGTGTAGGGATTGTATGAGTGGACTTCATAGCTTTCAATCGAACTATCGAAGTGGGGTGATTCAGTCATTTGTAACATGTTCATACTTTAAAACCTAGAGCTTTAAGAAAATCTTTATTTGCTTTACTCAATTTCTTCACTTTTTTATTACGTCTATGCACCTTAATGGTCGTAGATGGAATAAGACGTTTGATTTTCAGTGGAGTGGTTTTATAATATACTATCATTTTGTTCTTCTTAAATGAAGGCGCAATTGAATTTGTTCTTCACCAAAGTTAATACAGTTACCAAGTTGATCAACAATCTTAACAGAAATCGATGAAATTAGATTTTTGTTCACTGGAAAGTAAATAACGTTTTGCGGTATTTCTATGTACCGGTGACCTGGAGCAGTATCAGATACAAATTCGTGAATAAAATGAGTTGGTAACCCGTTGCAGTAAGAACCGTGAACAAGATCACATTCGATTCTGATTATAGACAGATTGCTATTATTGATGGTCACATTCGGTCTAGAATTTAATACTGAAAAGTATAGTAAACCGCACTCGTATTGATCAGATAAATGTAGAGGTGGTTGAAAATACGAAACCAATTCAGATTTATTTCCAGAGATGGTGACTGTAGTAGACATGTCTTCATACTGAAGACTTAAAAAAGAACCTGTTCATTTTATTCCTTGACTACACCAAAAACTCTTTAAGAAATCCAAACATAGATGTCCACAATTAAAAGGGTGATCACGTTGTATATTTTCATAATTATATCGGACTTTAGGACCTACGTATTTTATCAATTCCTTGGGAGGTTTAAGATTCCCGTAACTGTCGAAATACTCAATATAATCATTATTTTTTGCATAGGCTACCCAATGAAAACCAGGGTTTTTAGAACTATCTAAATTAATAACTCCGCATTCTTTTATAAAAGGACATTCAGGGAGCTCATCTCTCATAAAGACACCTCTAAAATAAGGAATACTATTTCCATACTTCAAAATGTCAAAGTTAGATAAGGCTCGTTTGGGTAGCCGATATTTTAGTTTTTTTCTTTCGATACAAAAATTCCAAGCCCATCTTTATGCGGTTTAAGGTGTAATCCTTTCCCAATGCAAAGCGCTTCCATTTTTTCATTATGTCTCTTCGATTCATTCAACAATTTTTTAGCTATCTTGAATTCGTTAATGGTTTTAGCAATACCAGCTGCACCGCCTGCTAAAGCCCCTACCGCTGATAATCCCGCAAAAATAGGAATCAACGGCAATACTCCACCAGTTTTTGGTATAGGAATAACACGAGGAAGTTTAATAGATGAATCATCAGCTAATTCTCTGGCAGCGGCGATAGCCAATTCTATAGCCATTTTTTTACTTTTTGGCTTTAATTTTTTCATGTGTCTCTTGGTTTTAGAAATGACATTTTTTAATTTGTTTTTTAACCCTTTTCCAGATGTAACTTTTCGGCAGCACTTTGTACTACTACTTTTCAGACCAGAACTAGTTTTAATTTTTGTCGACATAGCCCGGCTTACTAAGCGTGCTGCAATTTTTTCACCTACACTCGCATCCGAAGCAAGTTGTCGTTCTTTAGCCATATTCAACAAAATTAAATCAGCTTCGTGTCGATCCTTTAAGTTTGATGATTTATGATAGGCAATGTCGTGATCTTTGCAATATTCGTCTAATTTATTAATTCCCTTATCTCCTTGTGTAATCCTTTTAATTAATTTTGTACCGGGACCACAATAATTGTATCCTGGTAAGTGTAATTCAAAAGGTAAGTGATTTATTACCCAATTGAGAAGACTACTCTCTCCAATACACATTATAAGACTGATGAATCTGGATTGAACACTTTATTAAATACTTATTATTTGAAGTGTCGTTCATTAACGTTTTAATATTTGTGATAATATATCTGATTTATCAATCCAACTATTTTCAGCTGATGATAAACCTAACCATTTTACTAAAACTCTGTTACCTTTTCTTCTAAGAACTTTCTCCACTAGATACACATTGGGATGTTTTGTTTTTTGAAGCTCTTGCGCATAAAATGCACCTAAAATCGGCTGACCTCTGATTGTATCTTCTATTAAGTAGGTGATAGGAGTTGTATTTTGTATCATTCGAATTTTAAATATTTCTGTTGACCAGTTGGAAGTGTAACCTTTTTCAAATGTTCCTTTGTACTTACTGATACGCACATAATCACCAATTTTATATTTGCTTCGAATATTTTGATTTTTTGCCAACCTTGAATACCTTTCTAATATATGTTTTTTATTAATGTTATCCACATTAACGGGAACTTCATCAATTGTCCGATGATAAGTGTGATTGTATTTGTAAATAACATTACTAAGCGTGGCATCTATCCAATTGTAACTGCCTCTTAAACTAAATTCCTTATAGACGTTCGATTTCAATGTCCTGATAAATCGCTCAACTATTGAAGCCTTTTTTGTTGAGAAGGTTGAATAATGATTAATGTGATAAGTTTCCATAAGCTTTTGAAATTGATTATTGTAAAATTCTGCTCCATTATCCGTTTGTAGATTTTTAGGAACACGCCCTTTATCCAATAATTTCTTAAAAGAGTAACATACATCCTCTTTGGTTTTACTTTTTAGAGGAAAAGTCCAAGCATATTTCGAGAATGTGTCAATAATAGCAAGAATAAATCTGTAATTTTTATTTTGCTTTGAAATTGATTGCATATCGATTAAGTCTGCTTGCCACAGGTCATCTATATCTCTCATAATAACACATCTTCGCGGGAAGTTCACCCTCGCATTTTTATGAATTTCGTTTACTACGTCGGTTTTGCTCATGTTCACAATTCAGTACATTTGTTTTTGAATACGTTTATAATACTGAATGAAAATTTTATAGTGGTTATTATTTATTCTTTAATTATGCCAGCTTCTTTCAATTCTTCAACTATCGATAAAATTTCATTATCATGGTTTGTGTTACCAGCATCTCTGGAAGCAACTAATAGTTTCAATCTCTCAACCAATTCGTTAGGGTCATCCCAATATACCACGTCAGTGTTATTTTTGTATTTCTTTAGGGTCGGTAAGCTTCCTCCAGTGTGAAAATTTTCATTTAACAATTCGGAAAATAATGGTTTGACTACTTCACGATATTTTATTCCCTTATCGCCTCTTATTTGCCCATCAGGATTAAAATCTCTCTTATGAACATTTGTATAATGCAGCATGTCCTTATAAACAAGTCTATCTTTGCTCGATATTAATTTTAAATCAGGTTTTCTTCGAAGTAAAAGTTCTTTCAAGCCCGGGGTTAAATTATAGGATTTGTCACCGACTTTAATTAAAATGACACTGTCGTCATTCAAACCATCGATTTTAGAAAATGAGACTTCTGAATTACCCATTAGCAATGTTTTGTTAACACTTCTTATTCCAAACGGTATATTTACACCGTCATAAATATCATGGATATCGCGACCCTCTAGCGACATTTCTAAATCATCCAGTATTTCTTTTGTAGGATACTTTTTAGGCACTTGGGCAGACTTCAGTTTTGGATCGTAGCAGTCTTCAAACTTTGTAGATGAACTAGTATTAATATCATCCAATTCAATGTCGTCAGAATTTGGAGGTATAGTATTTTGTAAATGCTTAATTTTTTCCATTGATATATTCGAATCGACTAGTGCTTTAAGGGGATCTGTGACGGTTTTTAACATTTTATCAAGCGACAAGTTCATAGAGTGTTCCTGGTTCTTCATTTGTTTTATTTTATTCTTTATGCAATCTACAGACTTCATTAATTCTATTTTAATATTCTTTTCCATGTTGTATGTACAAGTGTACTCAGCCAAAGAAGATATAATACTAAGTTAGATTTATCTGCTATTGATTTATATAATTACACATTCACGCTCATAATTTAAAAAAGCTATCTAAATTCTGTCTGTACCTTCCATTGTTTACTGAGGAGTCTTTGCAAATACTAACAAAGTTATATGGCTCTCTCCAAACTGTATTACAAATATTCTTGAATTGATTCCAGGACATATCAGAACTAACGTGCTCTTCATAAATATGTTTCAAGTTTACATCGTCTTGTTTAAATATTATAAGAAAGTTTACGTTATCACGCAGCAACTGTTTAGGAACTTTAGAGTATGTTTGACATAAATAAAAGCAATCAATATGTTTATGTCTACCCATAGAGAAGTAATTGCGAATGTTTATTTGATTTTCACATGCCACATCATCGAAAATAAATACAGAATTGGTTAGTGCTTCATCAGGAGGTATCACTTCTTTATTATCATTAAATTCATGAAACTTAACCTGATGCACTCTCTTTATAGCTTCTCGTAAGAACTTGTATTTTGGTTGAAAGTTAGTTTTCGAGTACAGATAAAGATTTTGGAATTTTAGACCATTCTCATGTAACAATAAACTAAGCACTACGTTTGTTTTTCCACAATTTGAGGGACCACATATAATACAACGAATCGTATTTGGTAACAGTATGCTATGCCTTATGTGGTTATCAGAGTCACCAAGATTGATATGATTAACATTAAGTGATGTGTGTTGTTTGATCAACTTCATTTTGACTATTAATTCAATTTTACCCATACATAGATATATAAAGGTTAAGTTTAATAAAAAAAAAAAACAAATAATTGTGATTGGTTTAAAGTTGTTATGTGAAATGTAAAGCGAACGTATTATTCGGTATTCCTACTTATAGTGCTTATCCATTTCATGTTTATATCTGATGTAAATAATAATAAGTTAGCATGGTATTTACATTCGTGATCTTATAGATTATTAAAATGAAGAACACTGTAAGGCCATAACAAGAATAAAATATTATGCATCAGTTATAAATGTTTTATTCAGATATTATAAATTTAGGTAAATACGAAAATCAACACTAAATTATTAATAATTAATTGCTATACTTATCCTAATTATGAACAAAGATTATAATAACATTACAATGTATTAATATAAACATTCATAAATTAGTTCTCAAAATAAAGTTTCACAGTGACCCCAAGGTAAAGTTTCAATTAGGTTCGTGAGTATTTGTCTCTTATCATCATTTCTATTTAATACTACTTTATGAATTTCTTGAGAGTATAGTACATGCTTGAGTGATTTAATTATATTCATTTTACATTTGAAATTGACATTATTTGTTAAAGCTTTACTGTAGTGAGATAATTTTAATCGATTGGTAACAGCTTTAGTTATTCCTTTTGCTTTTGTGATGCGAGTTTTTGAAGTGATTATACAATATAGTTTAGCTCTCAGTCCCACAAATTCGCTTATGATGTCACCCCCGAGTTCATCTTTAAATAGTCCTGGAATTTTAGTATTTACTCTTGGCATGGTGTAACAATTATCAGTCTGGAAATTACTCGTATCAAATTTTGAGATATCATTTTTATGTCTTCATAAAAATCCTCTGTATTTATAAAATAAAGGAGGCTGTCCGTGTCTGTATAACACAGTCTTGCGCGAGTTTTATATTTATTTTTAATAAAGTTATAGTGAAATTTATATAAATGTTCCTTTGCGAATTCTAGAACTGTAAACCCAATATAGATAGGACGATCTAAAATAATTTTTTCAGGAGTTAATTGAATAGCAACAAAATTTTCCGAAAAGATCGCAATACTTTTCAGATTTGGTTTTGCAATTAATTTTTCTGCACCGTAGTGCTTGTTAGTTTTATTATTGTAATCATTCCACATGGTAACTAATTTAACATTTACCTGTTTGCGCCTATTTTCAATAGTTTTCCCAAATATAGCATTATTAAGGAGTTTGAAAAAGTCTTTCTCAAATACGGTATTTGAAGCTTGACGCAATGTAGTATTCAAGTCAATATATTTTTGTAAATAATTTTCTTGTCTAAAAGTTAAAACACGGTGATTTTTTTTCAAAATTAATCCATTCAATAAACATGCCTTTAAATGAACGTAATGTATTACATAGTTGAATTTGTCGTATAAATTAGCGATTAATTTTGGTGTTTTGCCTCCAGGAGGAGAGAACCTCTCGGGCGCAAAAGGTAAATCACTATGCGTATTATGTAAACTCTCAGGATATATTAAATCAACTTCTAAAATATACCCATATTCAGAATCATCTGATATTGATAAGACATTTATTGTGTTAATCTCATCAATTGTCAAAAAACGGAAATCTGAAATAGGCATTTTCTTTGTCATTGCGTAACCATATAAATTGTTACAGTCTAGATAAACCAAAAAAGTTGATTTTTGAGAAGCATCATAATTTGGTAAATATTTATTATTAGCTTGAGCATCCCTTTTCCAAAAATTCATACATTTCTAAACTATGAATTAATTCCAATTTAACGCCTGTGTACAGTAGCATTGCATCCCAGCTTAAACTAGGTGCAGTAATGTAATACGTTGGATCAAGTTGATAATGATTCAGACAAGTCTGTCTAAATTTCTCGAAAACGTCAGTAAGAAGTAATACATCGGTCTTCTATACATATAAAATTCAAAGTCCTGACTGACTGACTGACTGACTGACTGACTGACTGACTTATATATCAACGCACAGCCCAAACCACTGGTCCTAGAGACATGAAATTTGGACAGTGTACTCTTTGTGAAGAGTAGGTATCCACTAAGAAAGGGTTTTTCGAAATTCTAAACCTAACAGGGTGAAATGGGGTGTTGAATTTTCTATGAAACTTTTTATTCTCTGAGTCGATTGACTTGAAAATGTGTCTACATATACTTCAGTTAAAATGATGAGATACGTCTATCACAGTTTTTTTTTAAATCATCCCCCAATTTAAAATTCAATGTCCTGACTGGCTGACTGATACATCAACGCACAGCCCAAACCGCTGGTCCTAGAGACATCAAATTTGGAGAATGTACTGTTTGTGGAGAGTAGGTATCCACTAAGAAAGGGTTATTTGAAATTCCACCCCTAAGAGGGTGAAATGGGGTGTTGAATTTTCTGTGAAACTCTCTCGAGGTCGATTGACTTGAAAATGTGTCTACATATACTTCAGTTAAAATTATGAGATATGTGTATCACAGTTTTTCCAAAATCATCCCCCAATTTAAAATTCAATGTCCTGACTGGCTGACTGATACATCAACGCACAGCCCAAACCGCTGGTCCCAGAGAGATGAAATTTGAGATTGTACTCTTTGTGGAGAGTAAATATCCACTAAGAAAGGGTTTTTTGAAATTCCACCCCTAATAGGGTGAAATAGGGTTTTTAATTTTATGTGAAACTTTTTATTCTCGGAGTCGATTGACTTGAAAATGTGTCTACATATACTTCAGTTAAAATGATGAGATACGTGTATCACAGTTTTTCCAAAATCATCCCCCAATTTAAAATTCCATGTCCTGACTGGCTGACTGATATACCAACGACGCACAGCCCAAACCGCGGGTCGCAGAGACATGAAAATTGGAGGGTGTATTCTTTGTGAAGAGTAAGTATCAGTTTTTCTAAATTCCTACCCCTTAGAGGGTGAAATGGGGTATTGAATTTTCTATGAAACTTTTATTCTTAGGGTCGATTGACTTGAAAATTTGTGAACATACTCTTCAGATAAAATCCAGTAAATCCGGTGTCCAATCTCAAACCAAGGTATCAATATTTCACGAATCTAATTTAATTGATATAACTTCAAAAAATAAAATAAAAAAAACTATGTATCTATCTATACATATAAAATTCAAAGTCCTGACTGACTGACTGACTGACTTATATATCAACGCACAGCCCAAACCACAGGTCCTAGAGACATGAAATTTGGACAGTGTACTCTTTGCAAAGAGTAAGTATCCACTAAGAAAGGGTTTTTCGAAATTCCACCCCTAAGAGGGTGAAATGGGGTGTTGAATTTTCTATGAAACTTTTTATTCTCTTCGTCGATTGACTTGAAAATGTGTGTACATATACTTCAGTTAAAATGATGAGATACGTGTATCACAGTTTTTCCAAAATCATCCCCCAATTTAAAATTCAATGTCCTGACTGGCTGACTGATACATCAACGCACAGCCCAAACCGCTGGTCCTACAGACATGAAATTTGGACAGTGTACTCTTTGTGAAGAGTAGGTATCCACTAAGAAAGGGTTTTTTGAAATTCCACCCCTAAAAGGGTGAAATGGGGTGTTGAATTTTCTATGAAACTTTTTATTCTCCGAGTCGATTGACTTGAAAATGTCTCTTCATATACTTCAGTTGAAATGATGAGATACGTGTATCACAGTTTTTCCAAAATCATCCCCCAATTTAAAATTCAATGTCCTGACTGGCTGACTGATACATCAACGCACAGCCCAAACCGCTGGTCCTACAGACATGAAATTTGGACAGTGTACTCTTTGTGAAGAGTAGGTATCCATTAAGAAAGGGTTTTTTGAAATTCCACCCCTAAGAGGGTGAAATGGGATGTTGAATTTTCTGTGGAACTCTCTCGGGATCGATTGACTTGGAAATGTGTCTACATATACTTTTTTTTTTTTTTTTTATCGTGGTAAAATCATCAAATGAGTCCTCCCACCCAGGGCAGAGTGGGAGGACTTGAAAATGTGTCTACATATACTTCAGTTAAAATGATGAGATACGTGTATCACAGTTTTTTCAAAATCATCCCTCAATTTAAAATTCAATGTCCTGACTGGCTGACTGATACATCAACGCACAGCCCAAACCGCTGGTCCTACAGACATGAAATTTGAACAGTGTACTCTTTGTGGAGAGTAGGTATCCACTAAGAAAGGGTTTTTTGAAATTCCACCCCTAAGAGGGTAAAATTGGGTGTTGAATTTTCTGTGAATCTCTCTCGAGGTCGGTTCTTGAAAATGTGTCTACATATACTTTAGTTAAAATGATGAGATACGTGTATCACAGTTTTTCCAAAATCATCCCCCAATTTAAAATTCAATGTCCTGACTGGCTGACTGATACATCAACGCACAGCCCAAACCGCTGGTCCTAGAGACATCAAATTTGGAGAATGTACTGTTTGTGGAGAGTAGTTATCCACTAAGAAAGGGTTTTTTGAAATTCCACCCCTAAGAGGGTGAAATGGGGAGTTGAAATTTCTGTGAAACTCTCTCGAGGTCGATTGACTTGAAAATGTGTTTACATACTCGTATACTTCAGTTAAAATGATGAGATACGTGTATCACAGTTTTTCCAAAATCATCCCCCAATTTAAAATTCAATGTCCTAACTGGCTGACTAATACATCAACGCACAGCCCAAACCGCTGGTTCTAGAGACATTAAATTTGGAGAATGTACTCTTTGTGGAGAGTAGGTATCCACTAAGAAAGGATTTTTTTTAAATTCCACCCCTAATAGGGTGAAATGGGATAATGAAATGGAAAATAAAAGATAATGGGATATGGGGAATCCCAAAATTTATAGCAGAATCCGGACCTTGTGTTTTGTTTGCGGACGACATCTCCATTCTCACCCAATGCAATGATAACACAAACATAAACAGTACCCTTAATGAAATTCTTAACAAAATAATTACCTGGATGAACGAACACAATCTTGAAATCAACTTTACAAAGACTAAACTCATAACCTTCTATCCCCACCAAAAAAATCCTTTAAATGTACTTTTTTCTTTTAATAATAATAAAATAGAAACAGTCAATTAATTCACATTATTAGGCATAACCATAGACAAAAATATAAATTGGAAATCCCACGTACAAAAAAATGAAATCTAAGCTTTCAAAATTTTTATACGCTTTTCGTGAAATTAAAAAAACCACAAATTTACAGATTGCCCTGGTTACATACTACGCCTATGCGTATGCATGGCTCAGCTACGGCATTATAATGTGGGGATACAGTACAGATGCACCTACACTGTTCACTGTTCAAAAGAAATTTATCCGTATCCTGATAAATATACAACAGATAGATAGCTGCAAACCTCATTTTATAAAACTAAATATATTAAGCCTACCTTGTATATATATACTTGAAATATGCAAATTCGCTCACAAACACCAAGACTTTTACACTAAACGAGAAGACATACAAACAAGATACACACTCCGATACAAAACGCGACTCAACCTACCAACATCGTGCTTAAAACTACATTCAACAAGCCCTCTGGTTATGTCAATCAAAATATACAATATGTTACCCGAATCAATGAGAAAAGAAAAAAAACTCCATCTATTCACGAACAAATTAAAAAAGCTATTTATAAGCAAATGTTACTACAGTGTCAACGAATACTTAAATGATAAATCCCTGAAAAATATAGATTAAACATAAATGTTTTTAGAATAAGTTAGATTATAAGATACTTAAATGATAAGTCCTCATCTCCTAATATTATTATTATCTTTCTTTTGCTGTGCCCGACAGGGTCCACGATTGTTTCTTTTAAAACATGTCTACCACCTAGGCCTACATTGTGGAATGCAATAAAGAATTGAGTATTGAGTATTGGGATTTTGAATTTTATGAGAAACTTTTTAGTCTCGGAGTCGATTGACTTGAACATGTGTCTACATATATACTTCAGTTAAAATGATGAGATACGTGTAGGTATCACAGTTTTTCCAAAATCATCCCCCAATTTAAAATTCCATGCCCTGACTGGCTGACTGATATACCAACGCACAGCCCAAACCGCGGGTCCCAGAGACATGAAAATTGGAGGGTGTATTCTTTGTGAAGAGTAAGTATTATTTTTTCGAAATTCCTACCCATTAGAGGGTGAAATGGGGTGTTGAATTTTCTGTGAAACTTTTTATTCTCGGGGTCGATTGACTTGAAAAATTGTGTACATACTCTTCAGATAAAATCCAGTAAATCCGATGTCCAATCTCAAACCAAGGTATCAATATTTCACGTATCTAATTTAATTGATATAACTTTAAACTAATATTTACAAGTTATAAGCAAGTACATGTAAATCTATGTAAGTATGTATTATAGATAGATACGTAGATTACTTATTATTCCAGAAGCAAGATCCCGTGGGCTATTCCCTAACTCCACGCGGGCGAAGCCGCGGGCATAAGCTAGTTAAATATAAATCTGTATATTCACCAAGTGATTTCATATTAAAAGACTGCCAAATAGATTGTGCGTGTGCGTATTCATCATCGCTAATATGTTTACAATTCAAACTGTTATAGAAACAAACTTTCGATGGAAGTTTAGTCTCGTTATATTTTGAGTATGCATTCATATAATCATAGGGATAAATTCCTTTTTGTCGTAACAACTTTAACTGATTATAACTAATATCTGGAAATCCTTTTGATAAATTAACAAAGTCGGTTTCATTCAAATTATTTACTAATGTGCTTAAACTTGAATTAAGAAATTGATAAGAATCTATGAACTTAACTTGAATAGGCCTTGATTTTAATGCATTCTTAGTATGGAGGATTTTTGTGAATGACATATACCTTTCTTTGGTTTTTGGTATAATTTTAAAAGCGCCTTCATACTTCGATAATTCTTTTATAAATAGGTGAGAGTCATAGCCGGATAGGTTATGAAATATAACAGGCACGAAAGGGCAAACTCTTAACATTAAATTACAGTGAGAGTGTGCTGCGCCTCGATATTGTGATGTAATGTGGTCATGATCCATTACTTTATCGTCAAAGAGCAAATAATTACAGATATGACATGTAGTGGCATTTTTGTAATCGTTTTCTTGCTCCTTAGTTAAAGGTGTCATAGGTATTTTATTTAATAAGATACTGTGAATGTACCCCAAATCTTTTATTAAATATTTAATAAATACTTCTACGCAATCGGCTCCTCTATAAGTAACATACTTATTCAGATCCGTATTGTGTGAACAACAAATAAAGTAACCAAAACATGAAGGTTCGTGAACCTTATATGTACGAGTATTTTCAGTTACATTTATGTCGCAGTTTAGTAAAAGACTTTCAAAGTCGGCGTATATAACGAAATTAATTTTTTGTTTTCTTTCGAAGTTCTTAAATTGAAGAATACTATTTTTTTCAGGTAAAATTGTCAAAATTTTAGGACACTTATTATGGGCACTATATTTGGTTTCACTCGTGAAAACTTGTAAGCATGTCTCACATAGGTACATTTTACCTTTATGTTTACTTATTTGACGTCTGATCAATCTCAATAGATTTTTTATCAAGCAATAATGCCCGTTGCCTTTCTGTTCAAAGTACAATAAATTGATACGCTGGTTTTTTCTTAAACTTGTCACATATAAAGGACCAGTAACCATGTTTTTATTATCTAATCCATATATATTAATACTTATGCGGGGATTTAAATTTTCAAATATTTTAATATCTTTACTTGATGGGGGAAATGATAGACCATCTATATTTAAAACTTTTGAAAAATGTGGATACGAACTTGTTCTGCAAACATTCATTTGGGTCGGATATAATGCTGCGACGATACTCCATAAAAAGCAGTAGTTATCGCTGTTTTTAATATTTAAACAACTTCTAGTTTTTTTTATTACTTGCGGCAAATCTATATAGGTGCCACCTTTTAACGGAGAGTATTTGTTAATGTTAATTTCTAGATGACTTATAAAGAAACAAGACCAACCAGATTCACGATGTTGGAACTCTGAGAGCTTTCTATCAAAAGTATTCATTGTTTTCAAATATAATTCATTTATATCTGTATTATTATATACAATTTCATATTTTGTGTTAAATGATTTAAGATGTTGCTCATCAGATTTCGGAAGAATGAAATAAGCAAAAAGCTCAAAGTTTAATTTAACACAATTATGTTTTATCAAACAATCGTTAATTAGTCTTATGACCGTATGTCGATTATCCATTAGGAATTCCTCAGGTGTTAAGTATTCCAATGATGGATTCAGTTTGTAACTTATTATTCTCTTTTTAAAAGCCGTGGCTATTATATCAATATTTTCAATTTCAGTTTTTAGTATGCAATTAGATTTGTGCAAATTCGTTCTCAAATGATACTGATATTCAATTTTAGGTATTTCAATGTGACATTTCTGACATTTTATTATTATATCATTGTTATTTGTTCTGATTCCGGGTCTAGGTGTAACTGTAAAAAGAAAAAAAAAAGAAAACAATGAACATTAAATTACCAATTACACTTATTCATTGGCGGAACTTTCTCTATTTCATCGCACCGGTATATTTTCAAATCAATATAGTGCGTTCTCGGCTTGTTTTCATAGATTTGGCGCGAATGGCCGTTTGCAAGGCGTCGTGTTATATATGAAGTTAACGGTGTTTTACCAGTAACTGCAGGGAGCTCTTTCTCGTCATCCTCGCTATCGGTTCCAAACAGATCGTAGATTGTGCACTTCTTCGGGGGGATGGGTTTGATATGTGGCTTCTTTGAAGTTGATGGACGGGGCGGCGCCGGCGAACGCGCCGATGACTGCACGGCAGGCGTCGCGGTAGTGGACGGACTTGCTCTCGATGGTGACGACCACGATTCTCGTGCGGGCTCCGTCATGCGAGTTGATGTGTGCTTCCTTTTCCGTCCGTCGTGCTTCTTTTTTGGAACCTCAGGTTCCTCGTCGACATCGGAGGGAAAAAGGGTCTCGGCGTTTTCGTGCGACCTGAAATGGACAGAAACAAATAAATATTAATATAATCAAGTAATTATTCAAGCGCACATCCCAGTTTGATATAATTATCAAATAGGTACACTACACTAATTTATTATCATTTTATCATATGTATCTACACCTAATATTGAAATACATCTTTTTAGAATACTCTAGTACACCACAATACTATATCGTTCTCGATTAACTGTACAACATAAAAGAGCAGATTTATTGTTGGTAGGAATAATAACTAATTGCTCGATTGGGGGGGTCGAACCCCTTGGCGCTTAGCTGTTGCTGCAACTACTTACAACACATTGCTACTACTGCGAAAGTAAAAAAATAAGTTAAAGTAAATTTTTAATTAAAGAACTACTTACATGTTTCCTTATTGCAGGTTGATTCTTGGTAAGCACTTGATGTTAATCTGGAGCTCCTGGTAGCTGAAGTGATGCACCTAATTCACTCTCCAATGTTTAAATAGCCGGGATTCACGTGAGGTGTCTCCATATATGTAATGCACGGGTGACCCTAAAATCCTGACTCAGGACTTCTTCACGGGACAAATGCTTTGCAATCATAACCAGATCTACAAATCTCAACCTTTTTTTTTTTTTTTTTTTTTTTTTTTTTTTTTTTTTTTTTTTTTTTTTTTTTTTCGGATGGGAAATCATCAAATGACCCCCCCCACTCTGGGCGGAGCGGAAGGGAGTGTCAGACTTGTACTGACTAAAACCCATCCATGTTCCTTCTTTGCCCTTTGTGTTCCAGGGCCACGGTATCTCTTTCGAACAGTCCCGCAGCCCTGGCAGGTACAAATCTCAACCTTAAATTATGATATCTAAAGTATACATTAATATTTGAATAGGTATATAGTAGCTACATTCCAAGTCTTACATACTAGTTAAATACCGCGACTTCGTTTATATAATATTTATTTTATTACAACATTACATTATTATTAATTTATTCTATACTAATAGACTGCCTCGTTTGTTCGTTTGTTTTCGAAATGTGGGTGTACTACTAATCCTTCGGGGGATAACAGGCGTGATGTTATGATATGTCTATACTAATATAACACAGTAAGAGAATTACCTGACTGTGTCATGCAAAACGACGCCGCGACGGTGACATTACCGGTGAAAATTAACTTTCCTTTGGTGATTAAAAATTATAAGTTTGAAGAATAAGATAATAATGGTAGGCAAAACTAGGAGTAACAATAGTATGTCGATATTGCTATTTTGTTTTGATCCATCTCCTTAAATGAAAATAGAACTTACATTGCAAATTAGACATACTACTTACATGCGATGGTTTTGCTTGCCGAATATTCTCAATAAAACTGTATGAAAAAGTTACAGTGAACAACCGTACAGTAGTGTTTATTTTATCCATATATATAAATATATATTTTTAGTAAACAATAAGATGTTTGGCGCCGTGATGTCTTGAGGTTTCTATTTCACCATACCATTTTTGTTCAGGATATCAACATATAACAAAAATGTACGACTTTGAACTCTATGGGTTTAAATTAAATTATATATAAATTGAAACAAATAAGTTAAAATCGATCATTCAATTTCTGCATGTGAGTCCTCCTGACTGGGTACAACATTATTATCGTGAAAGGTAAGTGTTAATTTAATAAAAATAAATATTTTAAATATTTCTTCGACAGTTCTTATTATAACTAAGAATAAAAATAAAAGCATTAATAGGTAATCATTATTTAGTACAGGTCTGATGGTACACCACTGTCAGTATTTATTTCTACATAACACTATGTTTCAACCTTAATTGTTGTTTTTTTTTTTTCTAGGTGTTTTAAAAAGTCTGGACAAAGAATTAACTATGTCACTCTCACCAGTCTACAGTCCTGTTTTAGATAACATTGACCAGCAATGTATTGTAAGTATCTAAGTGACTATCGATGTTAACAATTGAATTCATATTTGGTGCTGTTTAATGTTATTAAATTGTATAAAATCATTCATAATTATCATTATTTATTTCAGAATTTGATAGATAGCTCAGATCCAGTTCTGAATCCATTTTACTATGCTCAAGACCAAGAGAGCTGGTACGATGAGGTGGCGGCAAAAGCACGTGAAGAGAGTAGACAGCAAGAAATAGAAAAGAAAAAATTGAAGAAGAAAAATAAATTATCAAAATCTTTTAAAAACGCATCTTTTATCACGTGTAAAGAGCCCGGGCATGTTCAACGAATAATAAAAATAATTGTACATGATGTGAATGGTCGTCGTATGGAAGAAATAGACAGTGACCCTGATAGTGCAAGCGTGAATATACAATATTTAGTGCGAAGTGATTCTGATGAAATCAAGAGTGACACTGAATATTTAGTTACTAAAATAGTTAAAAAGTTAAGTTCTAACTTCATGTAATTGATATTAGAAATATAATCATCCTAAATATTATTTTTGTGTTTTAATTTTTAAGTTTCCTTTTTGTTTTACTTTTGGTGTACTGTGGTGTAGTGTAATTTAAAAATAAATACTAATTTGAGTTCTATTTAATTATCACTTCAGATTGAATAAATGAATGAATGGTGAATACTGTGTGTTTTAGGATCTAATCTGAAAATATATGAATAGTGAATTTTTAAGATTTGAATGAATGAAATGATGAATGAGTGAAAATTGCGGGTTTTCAGATCTTATCTGATCTGGAAACCCCAATTTTAACCTACTAACCTTGGTTCTCTTGCGGATCTCCTCATTTCTGATTTGATCACGCAAGGAAACTCCGAGCATAGCCCTCTCCATTGCCCTTTGGGTGACTTTAAGCCTTCTGATGAGGCCCATTGTGAGCGACCACGTTTCGGTCCCGTATGTAATCACTGGCAACACACACTGGTCATAGACTTTCGTCTTGAGACACTGCGGTAAGTTGGACGAGAAGATACCACGCAACTTCCCGAACGCTGCCCAGCCGAGTCGGATTCGACGATTGACCTCTTTCTCGAAGTTAGACCTACCTAACTGGACCGTTTGTCCCAGGTAGATATAATCGTCTACAACTTCGAGTGTAGAGTCTCCGATCTTGATAGGAGTGGGTGTTACATGGGCATTCAACATGACTTTGGTTTTGTCCATGTTCATTTTAAGACCCACTCTTTCGGAAGCTCTACTGAGGTCATCGAGCATTGTACTGAGGTCCTCCATGGTCTCAGCCATGACCACTATATCGTCGGCAAACCGAAGGTGAGAGATATACTCGCCATTGACGTTGATGCCTAGCCCTCTCCAGTCCAGAACCTTGAAGACATCCTCCAGTGCAGCGGTGAACAGTTTCGGAGATATGACGTCTCCCTGTCTCACACCTCGCTGCAGAAGGATAGGTTCCGAGGTCTGGTCCTGAAGTCGGACTGACATGGTGGCGTTTTTGTACAAACTCTTCAACACCTCGATGTACCGATAGTCGATTTGGCACCGTTGGAGAGACTGCAGTACAGCCCAAGTCTCGATCGAATCGAAGGCTTTCTCGTAGTCCACAAACGCCAAGCACAGAGGTAGGTTATACTCTTCGGTCTTCTGTATAACCTGGCGCAGCGTATGTATGTGGTCTACGGTGCTAAAGCCTTTTCGGAATCCGGCTTGTTCGGGAGGCTGAAAATCGTCAAACCTGCGCACGAGACGATTCGTGATGACTCTTGAAAACAGCTTGTAGACATGGCTTAGAAGTGAAATGGGCCTATAGTTCTTCAGCCGGGCATTGTCGCCCTTTTTGAAGAAGAGTACCACCACACCCCTGCACCATGCCTGCGGCGTTTTCCCCTCAAGTATGACGGAATTAAATAGCTTCTGAAGGGCCTTAAGTACCGGTTTTCCACCTGCCTTCAGGAGTTCGGCCGTAATTCCGTCATCACCCGGTGCCTTGTTGTTTTTAAGCTGTTTCAGAGCCATCCTAATCTCGTACAGGCTGACATCCGGAATGTCTTCGGTATAGTGTCGGGTCAGTCTAGCTCTTGGGTCGTTAGCTAGATTTGCAACGGGTTTGCTAGTTGAAGTGTACAACTGCCCATAAAAACTCTCGATCTCCGTCAGCAGCTCCGGTTTGGCGGATACGATCCTGCCATCGTCGGTCTTCAGTTTCGTGAGCTGACTCTGCCCAATAGCCAGATCTCTTGGAAATACCTTGGAGCCTTTATTCCGCTCAATAGCGTCTTTAATACGCTCGGTATTAAAGCGGCGGAGGTCGCGTTTCAAGGATTTAGAGATCCGTCTATTGAGCTGCCGGTATTTCCACGCCTCGTCTGAAGACTGCAGGATCATCTCGCGCCGCTCCTTCATGAGCTCGAGAGTATGATCAGAGAGTTTTTTGTTCTTCTGTGCATGACGTGTCTTGAAGAACTTAGACCCAGTCGTATGGACAGTTTCCACGAACCCATCATTGCATTCGTCCACTGAGCTTCCTAGGCACTCGAAACGATTCTGGAGTTCAAGCTGAAAGCTCTCGGGGTTTTGGATCTGGATTTGTGCTGGACGGAGCGTAGACTTCATCAGTCGAGACCTTTCAAGCTTTATACTGATGTTCAATGTGCCTCTTACCATGCGGTGATCGCTCCCGGTTTTCACCGAATTGATCACAGAGACATCATTGAACATTTGCTTCTTGGTTGACATGATGAAGTCAATCTCATTTTTAGTTGCACCATCTGGACTCTGCCAGGTCCACTTCCTGTGCTCACGCTTTCTGAAGAAGGAGTTCATCATATAGAGGCCCTCCTTCTCCATAAAACTAGCCAGTTGGTGACCCCGGTGGTTCCGACGTCCAACCCCAAATTGCCTCACCTGCAGCTCATCCCCGTCTCGTTTGCCCAGTTTCGCGTTGAAGTCCCCCATGACAACGGTGAAGTGAGTTTTGAAACCATGCAGGGCTTTAGAAATATCCTCATACATGGTCTCCTCTTCGTCGTCGGGGTGTGCCGAGGTCGGGGCGTAGACCTGTATGACCTTCAGCGAATATCTTGAGGATATTCTGAGTATAAGGTACGCCACCCTGGTCGACACACTCTCGATCTTCACCACGTTATTCACGAGGGACTTGTGGACGATACACCCAACACCACCCTGGGACTGCCGGTCACCCTCTCGGAAATAGAGCAGGTTGCCGGATCTCAGGATTATCGTATCCTCCCCCTCTCTTCGGACTTCAGATAATCCCACAATACTCCATCGCAGCCTGCTCAATTCCTCTTCGAGTTCCGTTATGTTCTCGTCGGTCCGGAGTGTACGCGTGTTGTATGTTGCCAGGTCAAGTCGTCGGTATAGGCAGCCTGATCCCTTCCGGAGATTCTTCGCACCCCTTGCCACGCCGTAACCTCGACCGCTACCATAGTCGAGGGTAGATGGGCTGCCAGGTACTAGGGGCCATTTTTGTGTTGCGCTCATCATCGGGGAGGTTTTGCCATAATCGCCACGCTTGGCAGGCGGGTTGGCGATCGCAGTATGGTTGTTATACAGTCACAGAGAACGCTGCTGCCCATTCTCTGGAACTGGGATCAAATCGTGCTAATGAAATCATAGGCGGGGACAGTGACAATAACATTCTTGCAGGAGGCCCCATTGTGTTTTTTAAGCAAAATCTACCCTACTCAAAACCCAGTGAATAGCAAGCTAGTGTTGCGCAAGCGCTCGATTTGGCGGTGATCTATTTCGCTGTTGATTATAATTACGATTATCGTGGCTCGTGAGTTGTTCCTAGTTGTGTGCTATTGTGCTAAGTGCGGGTATTGTAAGGTTTTTTTAGTGTTTTTACGTAGAATTTACTGGTATTTAGTTAATTTCGTTAACTACAGCGGCGGTACATCGATAACGGTCGCAAGTGGTGGATAGCCATTGAAACGGAATCCGTTGCGCGCTCGTAGTGCGTCATCGCTGACTTGTTTCTTGTTGCGAGTGCAATAGAAGGAACCAAGTTTATTGTGATATTAAGCAAGGTGTCAAAGGGCTTCGCATCTACATGGCTGTGGCCTATCCAGGTGTGACGTGGAACCGGTTCAAGGAATTGTTCAAGGCCAGTTTCGTGTGCGTCGAAACTTCTACGGCTACCCTCATTAACCTGAGTGGTGACAGGCCAAAAGGGAGCCCCCACAGATGTGCGCGCTGGTGCTGGGAGCGAGAGGCGTAGAAGGTTTTCACCGCTACCCCCCAATCAAGTGTCACGTTTGCGACGGGCCGGGACGCGGCCAAGCGGATTGTCTACAAGGGGGACCGGCGCTCTATGGAAAATCGAGGTCTGTTTTTGATCAAAAATCGATAACTTTTTTATTTTTGAATATTATATTGTAAAATTTTGCTCAAATAAAGTAGTTTATATGGCTTCTAATGGAATGTATTTCAATATGATTTAATTTAATACCATACTTTAAAAAAATAAAACAAATTCAAAAGTATCAAAAATGACGACAGGCTGTGTCGACGGCGCGTTCGTGTTCCACGCGCGCCTCACAGAGATGTCAGCAATGATGCAGGGGCCTGCAAGGGCCGATGCCTGCCAGGGCTGCGGGACTGTTCGAAAGAGATACCGTGGCCCTAGAACACAAAGGGCAAAGAAAGAACATGGATGGGTTTTAGTCAGTTCAAGTCTGACACTCACTTTCGCTCCATCCAGAGTGGGGGGGGGTCATTTGATGATTTTCCATCCGAAAAAAAAAAAAAAAAAGGTCTGTTTTTGATCAAAAATCGATAACTTTTTTATTTCTGAATATTATGTTGTAAACATTTTCGCAAATATAAAGTAGTGTATATGGCTTCTAATGGAATGTATTTTAATATGATTTAATTTAATACCATACTTTAAAAAAATAAAACAAATTCAAAAGTATCAAAAATTACCATTTTTTTACTTTTTAGCAATCAATACAAATTATAATGTCTACCAAAACCAATTAACATATATTTAATCCCAAAAAACAAATCAATATATAATAAAAACATAAAACTTTGTGTAGTAAAAAAAAAAAAAATATTGTGATGTAAACTTGTATTTAGATAAATTAATTAATTGTAAAGTAATGTTTACTATAATTATGCTCTTTAATACTTGGTGAACTTCGGGATCTGAAATGAATTCGTTCACTTTCAAAAGATCTAAGGTGTCTTTACCAAGTTCCTTCACGTTTTTACTATACGGTTTTCTAATTCTGGTTATGTAGGGATCCGAAGTATAAAGAAGACTATGAAATACATCCTCATTTGTAGCTGATCGACAGCATTATCTAGCATGATGTAGACGAATTTTTTATAATCCTTATTGCGAGATTCTTGTGCATTCCGAAAGTTGACAAATAGGAACCACTGCTAAATGATTTATGACACTTTCTCCCTGAATCAAAATTTTGTGAACTGAACTGCTCACATAGATCCTGGCAGTCTCCATAGCACAACTGCCAAATTTTTCAGCATTTATTATTATTATACCTGATGAAAGAGCTTGCAAAATTATGTAAAATCGTTTAATCCAATTTATATCCACTCCTGTAGTTTCAGCAGAGCAGCTTACATTATAAAAATCTTCAAGCAGTATTACCATCATTAGTATTTAACTTGTCGTGGTTGGTTGATGATCAATCCTAGCTCGTCACGAAAACGTTTTTGTACCATGGTTTACTTCTCTTGCTTTAGTCGTTTCTTTTCTTCGCTTGTGGCTGAACATGTTTGGAAAGAAAGATTGCAGGAAATATGTAAAATCATTTCCACTCCAGGCGTGTAAAGTAGACACTCCGTGTTAATAGAATTTTCATTTTCAGTCCTAGCAGTCACTTTAGTCAAATCGTTCATTTGGCGTGGAGTAGCTCTACATATTGTACATGTGGAACCAGAAGGCGTATCAAAAAAGATAAACGCTCTAATATCAATGATATATTACAAAACAAACCGCAAACTATTGATATAAATATCTTCATTTGAAACCGCAATAGATAGCGAGCGGTTTTCCGTTTTCTGACTTTTATCACATTTTTACCAATTACTTCGAAACTCTCAAAAACTCGCAGCTGATTTTGTTTCATAATGTTTATGAATAGCTAGGCTACAAATCAACATTAAATGTAAAGCAGGGGTAAACGTGGGCAACTGTCAAAAGTCTCCATGAAATGAAAAAAAAAACCTTGTTTTCACCTTATTTTATTTTGCAATTATTTTAGGGTAAATCTATACACTGGTCCTAGAGACATGAAATTTGGACAGTGTACTCTTTGTAAAGAGTAGGTATCCACTAAGAAAGGATTATTGGGAATTCTAACCCTAAAGGGGTAAAATAGGGGATGGAAGTTTGTATGAAAGTCTGTCCGTTTTGAAGTTAGGATCTTCAAATTTTGTGTTTAGGCTGACGATTGAAAATTAATTTATATGTGTCTCTGCGTTTTTGATAATTCTACCCCCGAAGGGTTAAAAAGGGGGGTGAAGGTACTATGTTTGTTCGGGTGGAATGCAACTCAATTTTGTACAACCGATTGAGCTGAAATTTTGCACACACCTTTGGTTCTGGTGACAACACATTTTTATGACAGACATTCCTGAATTCTCTTCAACGGTTAGTAGCACGGTCACGAAACTTTGTTTACGCGTTCAAGTTTGATAGATAAAGATGATTTTTAACCGACTTCCAAAAAGAGGAGGATTTTTTTTTTTTTGTTTTTTTTTTTTTGTGTGTATGTTCAACGATTTCTTCGCCAATTGTGAACCGATTTTGATGATTCTTTTTTTGTTTGGACAAATATTATTCCGCGGTGGTCCCGTTTAAATTTGGTGAAGATCTGATGCTGATCTTCGGAGATATCAATGGAACTCTTCAATAATAGATAGCAAATCTGTCGTGATTGCTGCAATCGCTTGGATGTTTATTGTTTACACAACACCATAACATAACATCACGCCTGTATGCTCTGAGGGGGTACGCAAATGTGTACAGTACACCTCCATTTCAACAATTAGGTATGTTAAGTTCCATTTATTGGAGATAAGCCTATTACCATGACATGTATTGTAAACGGTTCACAAATTTTTCACCAAAACTCCTTTGTAATTGACAAAGGAGTTTTGGTGAAAAATTTGTGAACCGTTTACAATACATGTAATTTAACCGACTTAAAAAAAAGGAGGAGTTTCTATGTTCGACTGTATGTATTTTTTTATGTACCTATGTTCACCGATTTCTCCGCCAATTATAGACCGATTTTCATAATTCTTTTTATTCGAAAGCCTAGACTCCTGAGGTAGTCCCATTGTCACCAAATCAGAATCTGATGATGGAATCCCAGGGAAATCGAGGGCAACCCTCAAATTTTATAGGCACGTACAACGTTTTTCATATACTCTCCAACACAATTCAGATATTTG
Organism: Noctua comes; assembly: GCA_963082995.1. Taxonomy (NCBI): domain Eukaryota; kingdom Metazoa; phylum Arthropoda; class Insecta; order Lepidoptera; family Noctuidae; genus Noctua; species Noctua comes. The sequence goes on from OY720293.1 coordinate 5,518,216, forward strand.
TGCCTGGTAATCATCATCTCATGTTGCTGAGCTGATGATGGAAGGTATAAGTCAGGATCAGGTGATGGAATCCCAGAAAAATTAAGGGCAACCCTCAAATTTTATGGGCATTGTTTGAATCAGTATACTGTCCATGTGTTCCCATGGTCATCATGTCAGGATCTAATTATGGGATCCTGGAGAAATCGAGGGGATTCTCCAAATTTTATATTATCGATATCTTCGACAATTGTGAACCGATTTCGATGTTTTTTTTTTAATTTGCATGAATATTATTCCGCGGTGGTCCCTTTTAAATTTGGTGAAGATCTGATGCTGACCTTCGGAGATATCAACGGAACTCTTCAACAGTAGACAGCAAATCAGTCGTGATTGCTGCAATCGCTTGGATGTGTATTGTTTACACAATATCATAACATAACGTAACGGCTGTATGCTCTGATGGAGTACGCAGATGCGTACAGTACACCCACATTGCGACATACTAACTACGTATATTAACTTTAATTTTATTGGGGACTAGCTTATGCCCGCGGCTTCGCCCGCGTGGAGTTAGGGAATAGCCCACGGGATCTTACTTCTGGGATAATAAGTAATCTACGTATCTATCTATAATACATACTTACATAGATTTACATGTTCTTGCTTATAACTTGCAAATATTAGTTTCAAGTTATATCAATTAAATTAGATACGTGAAATATTGATACCTTGGTTTGAGATTGGACATCGGATTTACTGGATTTTATCTGAAGAGTATGTACACAAATTTTCAAGTCAATCGACCCCGAGAATAAAAAGTTTCACAGAAAATTCAACACCCCATTTCACCCTCTCATGGGTAGGAATTTCTAAAAAATGATACTTACTCTTCACAAAGAATACACCCTCCAATTTTCATGTCTCTGGGACCCGCGGTTTGGGCTGTGCGTTGGTATATCAGTCAGCCAGTCAGGGCATGGAATTTAAAATTGGGGGATGATTTGGAAAACCTGTGATACCTACACGTATCTCATCATTTTAACTGAAGTATATATGTAGACACATTTTCAAGTCAATCGACTCCGAGAATAAAAAGTTTCTCATAAAATTCAAAATCCCATTTCACCCTATTAGGGGTGGAATTTCAAAAAACCCTTTCTTAGTGGATACCTACTCTCCACAAACAGTACATTCTCCAAATTTGATGTCTCTAGGACCAGCGGTTTGGGCTGTGCGTAGATGTATCAGTCAGCCAGTCAGGACATTGAATTTTAAATTGGGGGATGATTTTGGAAAAACTGTGATACACGTATCTCATCATTTTAACTGAAGTATATGTAGACACATTTTCAAGTCAATCGACTCGGAGAATAAAAAGTTTCATAGAAAATTCAACACCCCATTTCACCCTCTTAGGGGTGGAATTTCAAAAAACCCTTTCTTAGTGGATACCTACTCTTCACAAAGAGTACACTGTCCAAATTTCATGTCTCTAGGACCTGTGGTTTGGGCTGTGCGTTGATATACATATAAGTCAGTCAGTCAGGACTTTCAATTTTATATGTATAGATAGATAGATAAGCCTATTGCCATAAAATGTATTGTTAACAATGTAAAATAAATGTATAGCAAATATTTCCATAGGATTGTAATATCCTATACAAATATTTGCTATACATTTACACTAAAAATGGAAAAATAAAAAATCTTTTTTGCAAAAAATAAAACCGACTTCAAAAACACAGAAAAGTTAAAAATAACTTTAGCTTGCAGGAGTCGGTGACAAAAAAACTGAATCAGACAAATAAAAGTCACCGAGTTCAGAAGCTAAAGTTATTTTTCACTTTTCTGTGTTTTTGAAGTCGGTTTTATATTTTGCAAAAAAGATTTTTGATAATTAGGTATGCTAAGTTCCATTTTATTGTGCCCGCGGCTTCGCTCACGTGAGCGCGTATTCTTTTGGCATTATTAGGGAACATTACATGGGAACGTGAAATCGTAGTATATTCCTAATATCCCTACAAAATAATCCATTTTAATATTATAAATGCGAAAGTAACTCTGTTTGTTTGTTACGTTTTCATGACTAAACAGCTGATTGGATCGTAATGAAAGGCAAGGAGATAGATTATATTCTGAGGAAAGATATAGGTTATCGTTTTTTTCTCACACATACACATCAAAATTTACACGCGAACGAAGTCGTGGGCAACGGCTAGTTTTAACATAATATTATAAACATATTAGTTTCTCCAAAATTTTTAAAAGATGAGGTTTTCAGAAATATATAATACATTATATCTATTCCTACAAAGTTTAACATTGAATTCAATTTGAAAGTGATGAAGTGAACAGGCTTGACATGTACGTGCGTCAAAACTATAAAGTTTGTGGCATTGTAAAAAATTCATTTTATATAACATTTTTTTGACATTATAGTTTAGTTTGATCCTTAAACTATCAAGTCAAATTAAAAAAGTATGTCAGTAGCGACATTGATAAAAACTATTTTTGATCGGCCGTTGGTCTACCATTTTCCATAGTGCGGCGTCGGGAAGCCGTTGCATGTGCCGACTACTGCAGGCGTTGGGCGGCGACAGCAGGCCAGTGGCGGCTCACTAGTGTGCTTCAAGTGTGGCACGCCGGGCCATATCGCCAGTCGCTGCACAGCAGGCAGTTTCAGCGCTGCTGTACCAGTGGAGAAGCCAGTCGACCTTTGCATCGTCGAGCCCCTCCGGAATATTAAAGCACTTTGGTGAGTGTTTCAAATTTGATTTTGATTCTGGAACTGAATGTTCCGTAATGAAAGAGTAAATGTTGCTTGTAAATTTAGATTGTTTGAGATTCTGGATGGTGATCGTTATAAACTGAAAGCTTTGAATTCTAAGTGTGCCTACTTGTATGCACACGGTAGGCTAAGGAAGATGCCAGCGGGTCACGTACCAGTCGATGTTGATAAAGATTTTGATGATGATGATCGAGCTTGAGTTGTGGTAGAAGGTCGAGTAAAGCATTCTGTCGACCGCATTGTGTTCCACCGTACCAGTAGTTAATACGTAGTCGTAGCCCGGTAGAAATCGGTGTCTCTTGAGGAAACTCAAGTAGTCCGTGGGTAGGCGATGTGCGTTTAACTCTGGCGGAGTTTGGGGTCTGGAGAGACCATATTGTGTTCGACCGTACCAGTGGTTATTACGTAGTCGTAGCCCAGTAGAAATCGGTATCTCTTGACGCAACTCAAATAGTACGTGGGTAGGCGATAGGCGTTTAACTCTGGCGGAGGTCGGGGTCTGGAAAGACCGTAGTGTGTAGTCAGTGGGTGATGCACACAGGCGATCCATTTTTTTTTTTTTTTTTTTTAACGTGGTAAAATCATCAAATGAGTCCTCCCACCCAGGGCAGAGCGGGAGGGACTGTCAGACTTGTACTGACTAAAATCCACGGTGTCCTTCAATAGCCCTTTATGTTCCAGGGTCACGGTAATTCTATGAGTCCCTCGACCCCGGCAGGCTTTGGCTCTCTAGAGGGGGGCCCCGTCACTATGCTGACACTCTTTGAGGCGCGCGTGAAACACAACGCGCCGTCGACCCGGGCATGGTTCATAATCGGACAGCGAGTCGCCCATTACTTGCCGCCCGCATGCCCGCGCCTACGGTGGCCGGAGATCGTCTGCCGACGTCCGGCGCCGTAGGCGTCTACCACTGCGGCTGGGGTGGAGGGAGGACGCTGTCCTCTCCCTCACGCGGCCCGCTTCCTCCTTCGCGAGCATGACTGCTTCGCAGAAGGAGGCGACCGCTTCCCACTCCGTCTCGCCCCGCAGCATGGCCTCGACCAATGCCGGGCGCGAGAGGTCTCCACCTATCGCCGCCGTGAGGACACGGCGGTGCTCTGCCCAAGCGGGGCAGTCCTGCACCGTATGCTCCACCGTGTCCTCCGGGCGGTCCTCGCAGTGGTGACACCCAGGCGAGTGGTGACACCCAGGCGAGTGGTGACACCCAGGCGAATGGTGACACCCAGGCGACAGGCGATCCATTTGATAGATATGGGAGTTTTGATCCATGCGCTGGATGTGTGAGAGCAATGAGATTGCTGGTCGACTAGAGAGCCGTTTAAGGTTTTACTCGAGGGTCTCTGTAGGCTGCCAAGTTTTTGATTGCAGTAGAGTTTAAAAGGTAGATTCGAACGACTGTGGTACATGGCCCAAGGGTGACACATTTTCGATAACTCTCAGTTACCATGTTTGATTTTATAAGGGTAATGATTGTTGTGTTTTCGATTATTCTCAATTTAACCGTGTTTGATTTAATCAAAGAGTAGAATTTGTTTAAAATAAAACAGTGGAGTTCTAAAATTTCCTTACTTATCGGGTCGGTGACAACCCGATATAATATGTTGAGTTTGGTCAGGAGTTACCGAGTGGAACAAAATTCTGTCGTGGAGTTTGTTTGTTCACAGGGTAACCATCACACGGGGACGTGTGCAAGCAGGATGGCCGTGTCGGAACGGGTCATTAGTACGGACATAAAATGAATCGCAAGTCCGCTGGTGGTGATGTCACGCGACCTACTTACAAGTCAACCCCCACCACAGCGTGGCTTCTACAGAGCCCTGATGTTACAGCTCTGAGGCGAGGAGGACATTGAGTGTCTGATCGCAGCGGAGTTGAGACGTCTTGGAACTGTACCCGATTCATTGTGCCCCGTGTAACTGTGTTAAATTGTAATGTCAAGTAATTTGTTAGTTTATTATAAACAGTGTTCAGTGTTCTCATTTACACAACGTAATATTGTTCACTTCAAAAACCACTTTCAATTACATACTTCAATTGTTTTCTAATCGCGAGCTAACTAACTCGACTTCTCGTTGTACCTACGCGTGTTCTCTCTGTCTGGGCGGAAGTCCCACACACCCAGTACAGTAATTTATTACATAGTAAGTTCATTAAACTTACAAACAATACTAGAATACTTCACAATTAATTACTCTAATAATTAAACAATGCCAATATTCATAAATGCAAAGGCGTTATTGAGTTAAAACTAATTAGTGGTTTCATTACTTTTTTACAACAATGGGATCTCGCTTAAAACCATTTCCGGCAGATCAAAGGATTTAATACAAACAGGTCTTTCACTAATACATTGCTCTGTAAAATAATCTTGTTACTTTTTAGTTTGTAATTAGTTACAGAAACTGATTTAGTTGTAGTTTCAAACCATAAATTGAGTTATTGATCATTAAAATCGTATTCGGCGCCATCTTCCACAATATTGTGGAATGTTGCCTCAAAACAAATCTTAGTGTTAAATGAGCATTATTAAATCCCAATGGTCAAATATTTGCTCATATTAATTTTAACTTTAGTTCTAGCTAAAGACTTTCGTTTAATAAATTAATCTTCAGAAGATCTTATCACGAACTATCTCAGTACTAGTTAATACAGAGACCATTAGATGGCGCTTATCTCTTCTGTCAATCGATACAGATCATTGTAGTAATTGTACTTGCAACCCACAGATGGCACGATCAATATTATGATGGATGAGACATTTGGTTATTCATTAAATCAACTAATATTCTTAGCAGATAAACGCTCTTGCGGCGACATATATATATTATTATTTATTATATTATATTATTATATAATATATAATTATAAATATTATAATTTATAATTTATAATTATAATATAATACTATAAAGCTGAAGAGTTTGTTTGGTTGAACGCGCTAATCTCAGGAACGAATGATTCGAATTGAATAATTATTTTAGTGTTTGATAGTCCATTTATCGAGGATGGCTATAAGCTATATAAAATTACGCTACAACTAATAAAACCGGAGCATCAATGAAAAATGTTACAAAAACGAGGACAATTTATTATTTCTGAGAGCTTCCGTTGCGTGCGTTGCGTATACGGTTAAAGTTACACAAAAATAATGTACCAGGGAATTATTTCTCTTAAAAGGGTCTAAAAAAAAGTTCGCAACAGTACGTGCTTATGATTTAAGGTTGACTAACAATAACCATTTTTATGATTTTAAAATTTGGCCAAAAATAATGCTATATTTGCGAAGGTGTTTTTACCGATATAGTATTATTCTTTTTCAAAATTAATATATTAGTCATCTTTAGCGTTCAATTGTGACCGAAATTGTCCTTTAAACCATTTAATTTAGATGGATATCTTAGGAAATACGACGACGACGAGGGTAATTAGAAGATTATTATCAATGGGAAAGTACGCTATATGAAGCTGCAATATGATATACAGCACAATCAGCAACATATTATGTTACTGTATAACATAACATTTCGCCTGTATTTCCCAGAAGGGTTAGGCAGAGGTGTACCATTAATAGTACATATAATAATCATTATGGGTAAGTCCCACCTAATAAGGGACGAACCTATTACCATCAATCGGCATCGAAAGGCTTGGTCATCAATTCACAATAACCGAACTGTATTTCTTAGCCACGAACGAAGCCATGAGTATTACCCTACGGTGCTCAGACCTGCTTGCCTACCCAATGGCAGGACGAAGAATAGCCTTATGTGTGGCTGGTTGTACGGTTTCTTTTCTAGAGAATTTTGTCAAATCTTACCAGTTGTACCATATTTCCTTGCTTGAGAGTTTCATGTTCAAAAGCGTCTTCTTTTACTTTGACTTTGATCAGACGACGTCAATGCATCTTTGAATAGATAACAAAATTGGTACTAAAAATATTGTGAGAGTTCCTTCCAGGCAAGAAAATATACAATTAGCCAATGGATTTCTTTAAATAGGGACTGGTGAATCACAAGCAAGATCATCACCATTTGTCTGCAATTTTTTTTTTTTGCTTTTAGTCGCATGCAGTGAATGCCAGCATTTTACATCGAGCGTAACTGACCTCCTCAACCCATTTACTGGGTAATACGATACGCCTTGATACGGTTGATAATGGTTTCAGGCGGGTACGGGTAGAACCGTAGTGACTGTATGTGGGTTGATTCAAGTTTAGAATAAATCAGTCGTTACCAGATCGCTGCCTTTTATTGACGAGTACAAACATTGGCGCAGCCGGTCTAGAAATTTCGGTACTTACGTGGAATTATATTTGCCATCATGCCGATTGGGAAAATAGAACCTTTTAATATCGAAGGCGAAGATTGGGTCGGTTACATTCGTCGCGTAAAAAAAAATATATTGCTAAATGTAGTATATTAAGTAGTTGACGGTAGGTCAATATAAGATTATAATTGTATGTGAGGGTGTCCGTAAATACATCAGTGTTTAACCAACCTACGTGTGTTTCACTACATGGTGACAGCGGTGTGCCTTTTTAACACATAAAATAGTTAAAACGGTCTTGAACCTATCATATCTTAGTGCCGTGATACATAGTGAGAGTAAAACAAATAAATAATAATGGAACACGCACGTCCTCCAGTGGAATTATCGCTCGACGGCGGTCTGGCCGCGCGATCGGACGCGTGGCACAAATGGCGGAAGCTGTTCGAAGTTTTTCTTAAAGCATCTGGAGTGAGCAAAGAGCCTAAGGAAGTCCAGGCTAGTTTGTTGGTCAACCTCATTGGATCAGCCGGTTATGAGGCATATACAACGTTCACGTTCGATGAAGGTGAAAGTGAAGACGACATAAATTGTTTAATGAAAAAGTTCGACAAGTATTTCGGCACAAAACCGAATATCACAGTAAGGCGGTTTAAATTTTTCACACGTAATCAAGAAGACGGCGAAAACATCGACCAATACGTAACAGCATTGAGGGTATTGAGTCAGCAGTGCGAGTTCAGCGGATTGCACGAGAGCTTGCTGCGAGATAGGATCGTGTGTGGTATTGTTAACAACACTGTGAGGGATCGACTTCTTCGCACAGATGATTTATCGTTATCAAAGGCGATACAAATCTGCCAAGCGGCAGAGATGTCCAAAGAGGAAAGTAAATGCATCGATGGCGTATCAGCGGGTGTGCAAGTGAATGCAGTTCAAACCGGTAGCAGCGCACGAGGCGGATGGCGTGCTAGAGAACGACGCGGAGGCGGCGCCGCCGGGTCGCGGCAGGCGCGCACGCAGCGCAAAACCTGCGAGCTGTGCGGCAGCGGGTGGTGTCACGGTAATGAGCGCTGTCTGGCGCGAAATGCCAAGTGTTATGTGTGTGAAAAGAAAGGTCATTTCTCGCGAGTGTGTGAACAAAAGAAAGCAATACGCAAAGTGTTAAATCTCAGTGTAGAAACCGTAAATAGTGATGATAGCGGGGACGAATTGTTTTTTGTTAATACACTAGAAGAGGACAAAACAACAATGTAAGTCGACTATGGAATGGATAGAAGTTGTAAAATGCAAAGGTATAAACATTTCTTTAAAAATAGACACAGGATCAATGATTAATGTTATCTCTAAAGTTATGTATTTAAACATAGGATTATTTTTTAGCCATTCACAAAACGTGTACATTCCTTTACAGGAAATCAATTGCCAATTATAGGCATTGGTAATGTGCCGTTTGTATTTAACAAAACACGTTACGTGTTGTCATTTGTTGTTGCTGATTTAAACTGTCAGAATGTACTCGGTTTGGAGGGTTGCATTGCATTAGGATTAATAAGCCAAATTAATACAATAAATATTGATCACTATTATGATTTGTTTCAAGGACTGGGAAAATTACCCGGTAAATATAGTATCGTAGTGGATAAAAATGTACAGCCAGTTGTATGCCCAACTAGGAAAACTCCTTTAGGACTTAAGGATAAATTGTTGGATGAGATACACAGAATGGAACAGTTGGGCGTAGTTAGAAAGGTTACACATCCAACTTCTTGGGTTAATGCAATTGTTATTGTCGCGAAAAAAAGATGGCAGCATTCGTGTTTGTTTAGATCCACGACCACTTAATCGCGCGGTGCGACGTGCGCAGTACTCGTTGCCGACTGTGCCAGAGCTGGCAGCGTGCCTGCGTGGTGCTACTGTATTCAGCGTGCTGGACGCTCGTTGCGGGTTCAGCTAGATGACGCGAGTGCCGACCTTTGCACGTTCAGCACACCGTTCGGTCGTTACCAATTTCTACGTTTACCTTACGGTATAAACTGTGCGCCAGAGGTATTTCATACGAAGCTCAGGCAGCATTTAGAAGATTTAGAAGGCGTAGAATCTTTTATTGATGACGTAATAGTATGAGGCCGCACTATGGATGAGCACGACCGGAGATTGAAGTGCCTCTTGCGACATGCTAAAGATATCGGTGTAAAATTTAATCGAGAAAAATGTAAATTTGGTGTATCGGAAATTACATACTTAGGTCACAAGTTTGATGCAAACGGAATGCGGGCAGACGACTCAAAAGTCAAAGCTATAAGGGAGATGCCGTATCCGACCGATAGGAAGGCTCTGGAGAGATTTTTAGGAATGGTCAATTATTTGGCAAAATTTATACAAAACTACTCCGAAAGTGTGAATGTACTTAAGTCGTTGTTAAAAAAGGAATCGGAGTGGTCATGGGAATCCCAACATTCAGAGGCAGTAGATAGGCTAAAAGCAAAGCTTAGCAGCGCACCGGTGCTGGCGCTGTATAGCGACAGCGAGCCGATAGTGCTATCGGTGGACGCGTCCAGCGTCGCACTGGGCGCCGTGCTGCTGCAGAGTGGCCGCCCGGTGGAGTTCGCCTCGCTCACGCTCTCCGACACCCAGACCAGGTATGCACATATTGAAAAAGAAATGCTGGCTATTGTGTTTGGGGTCGAGCGGTTCAGGCAGTATATTTATGGCAGGTCAGATATCACCGTGCATACTGACCATAAGCCATTGGAAGCTTTATTTCGTAAGCCATTAGTTTCGGTTCCGGCCCGGCTACAACGAATGATGATGAGAGTACAAGGATACGAATTAAAGGTGGTATTCACGCCGGGCAAATATATGTATATAGCGGACACGCTATCGCGGGCTCCTTTAAAGGAAATAATGCATGACCGAGTGTCAGCAGAAGTCGAAGTACAAACTTGCTTCATGTTAGAGAATGTGCCTTTCAGCCAATCAAATATGGAAGCGATTAAAAAAGAAACAGAGTTAGCAAGTGACAGCAGATGGCTAATTAGGTATATTACGAACGGATGGCCTAAAAACAGGCGTGATGTGAACGAGAGAGTAAATGTTTCCTGGCCATATCGCGAGCAGCTACATTACGTTGACGATATAGTTTTCAAAGAGGAGTGTGTGTTTATTCCGCGTGCTTTACGGGAAAACATGCTGTCACGAGTCCATGAAGGACATTTAGGTATAGAAAGATGCAAGCGGCGCGCGCGCGAAGTAATGTTTTGGCCAGGAATGTGCGAGGACGTGGAGCGTGTGGTGCGATCGTGCGCAGCATGCGCGCTGCACGCGCCCCGCCCTCGCCGCCAGCCGCTGCTGCAGCACAGTGTGCCGGCACTGCCCTGGCACAAACTAGCCTCAGACATATTCGAATATAAAAAAAAAAGTATTACATTGTTTTAGTCGATTACTTTTCTAACTTTGTCGAGGTCGGGCAGTTGTCGAGTATCAGCTCCAGACAGGTTATTACTTTCATGAAAGAGCAGTTCCCGCGGCACGGAATACCAGCGGAGCTGGTGAGTGATAATGGACCAGCTTACAGCTCACAGGAGTTTAAAAAGTTTATGAGCGAATGGGAAATACGGCATGAGACGGCATCGCCGCATTACCCACAGTCACACGGCAAAAGCGAAAGAACCGTACAGACAGTTAAAAATTTGTTAAAGAAGTGTGTAGATTTGGGGCAGGATTTCAATTTGGCAATGTTAAATTTCAGGGCAACGCCACGCCATAATATAGACTCGCCCGCACAGATGTTAATGGGTAGACGACTAAAAACTAGGTTACCTGTTAGTGCAAAGTTGCTAACGGAGAAGGTAGACAACGACCAGAACTATAAAAGAATAATGATAAACAGAAAAAAAATTAAAATAAATGACGACAAAACGGCGAACACACTAAAAAGACTGTCATCAGGTGATAAGGCAACATTGACCAGTAACGGCGACAAGAAAATGGTAACAATAGTGGCACGTACATCACAACCACGCTCGTATATTGTAGAAGACGAACGCGGTGGCCGCTATCGACGAACACGATGTCAGTTTTATTAGGCGTACGGCAGCGTCAACAGAGAGAGTGGGGATCTCAGCGAGACAGCCAACAGACAGTGTAGGTAGTAGCAAGACACTTGATGCGGTGACGACGACAGGTGTCCGTAGACGTAGACAGAGCGCGAAGGCTGAAGCACCAACCCAAGTGCAGACAAGTCCAACAAGCAAGAATCAGTCGGTACTGCTTGACGAGAGTGGTGAATATGAAAGTCCAGGTGACATTCGCGATCATTCGTCAACACCTTCGCCACTAGCGGTTCCTATTGAGAGGTCAAAGGAAAGGACTGCACGAATGCTAACCAATCTATTCTAACGTCGTGATTAATAATTGGATAGGTAAAAATAAAATAGAAATAAAAATAGAAAAAAAAAAAAAAATGTAATTGATAATTAGTTAGCAGTAGTTAAACGTTCAGTAAACAACATGCATGTTAGTTATAGTTAGTACTTAAATTGTAAATAATATCTTGCATTAATTTCTAAGAAGGAAAGAGATGTAGTATATTAAGTAGTTGACGGTAGGTCAATATAAGATTATAATTGTATGTGAGGGTGTCCGTAAATACATCAGTGTTTAGCCAACCTACGTGTGTTTCACTACACTAAATAGTATCGATGACAATCTAAAAGAAGCAACGCTTCTAACGTTAGTGGGTTCCGAGTGCTATAATCTTATTTGTGATTTGTGCTCACCCGCGGAACCGAGACGAAGAAGTTCAAAGAATTATTAGTAACACTCGTCGAAAATCATTTGGAGCCGGAGCGATCTGAAATAGCGGAGCGACACGTTTTTCGGCAGCGGGCGCAACAGCAGGGAGAAAGTATTCGTGTTTACCTACATGGTCTTAAACGTTTGGCTAAAACCTGCAACTTCGGTAGTTCGTTGGAAGAAAACCTTCGCGATCAGTTTGTGTCGGGTTTATACAGCGAAGAGATGCGGTCAAGATTGTTTGCCGAAAAGAAAATTAACTACAAAAGGGCTGTGGAGTTGGCCACGGCGCTCGAGGCAGCTGAGCGGCATGCAAGCACGGCATGCGTATCGGGCGGCACGAGCGCTGGCGGGGCTGGCGCAGCAGCGGTGGCCATAGACTAATATATATAAAATGAGATAGACTGGCAACTGACGTTTTTGGTTGTTTAACGATCAGCGCCCTCTGAACGTCAAGCAAGGAACTAAATGAATATACACACATATAAGTAGCTATGTAGGTAGGTGCATATATGTTGATATTTGAGCTGGTGGCCCGCGAAATTATTTTTTTTTCACGTTTTAAGCAATTTGTTGGTCAGTCGGGCTGTACGTTGATTAAAATATGATTCGCGACCGTAACAAATATGGCTTTACAGAATTATAATAATTTAAACCATCAATACAACCCTGTTAGTTCATATATAGTGCCATTGAATGACTATTTCATGAAAAAGTTCAATGGCAATGTGAACTAAGGGGGTTGTATTAATGATTTAAAAGATTATAATTCTGTATAATCATATTTTAATCAACATACAGCCCGACAATGACCAACAAATTGCATAAAACGTAAGAAAAATTTGAACATCCTTCCGGTTTTACCCTTTAAACTGCGTATTGACGTAAGTATATCTAGATGTTTTTAGACACACTAGTTGTGAACACAGTTTAGGTATATAATAAATGAAATATAAATGTAATGGGCCAAAGGGAACGAGATTAATAACACAAACATATATCGCTCCCCCCACCGAATAATATGGTAATCGACTATTCTAAATTGTTCAGGAGAAATTAAAAACTGTTTTATGCATATATCTCAGCACGGGTGGATGCTATGATAGCCATTTATACATCAAAACAAAGCAAATTTTTTACAGTCTGTTTTATTTTATGTTTCTATTTTGTAATAGTTTGACAACATAAAGTTTTTGACGAAAATAATGATACTGAAACTGTAGGGCAAAACTAAGTATGCAACACATCATTACGATATTATTCGGGTGAAATCCAAGCGATAGTGTTTACTGTAATGTAACATGACAATAATATTCGTCGATCTGCAGTGTCAAAATATGAACAGTAACATAATGTTGCAAATACCATGTTTTATTAACTAGTAAGTAAGTACCTATTATTTGATTTGGCAGAAACATAACAATATTAGAGGATGTTGATTTTAATACTGGATACTTTATATTTTTATTTTATTGAGTTTGGGTGGCTTATAAAAAATTATAATTTGACAATCAACAAATTAAGTACCTGCACAGGCAGGAAAGCACGCGCACCCACTATTAAAATTCATCAAAAACAATGCAGCTTTTGGACAAAGCAGTACTAATTGTAATAGCAATAGTATCCTCAATCGATTTGTTTGCAAACAAATCAATTGAAGATACTACTGTATAATATATACATCATTTAGAATTTGTGAAAGGTTATGGAGACTACTCGCTGACGTACGTGAACTGATAAACGAGAAGTATGCGACCATCCGTGCCTGGAGCAACTTTCCCTGCGACGCGAACAAGGCTCAGATGCGCAACTTACAGCGTGCTGTAAGGAAGCGCATAAGCGAGCATCGTTGCACTCGATGGGACAAGGAGCTCAGTGAACTCGAGCCCACCCACCTAGCTTTTTGACATTTGCAAAGAAATATGCGTGCAACCTATGAGACTTCGATGCCTCCTCTCACCCGCCCCGACAAGAGCGTCGCATTTGACGACTCTGAAAAGGCAGAATGCCTAGCCGACAGCCTGAAGTTTCAATGCTCTTCCAGCTCTCAACCAGTAGACAAACGTCAACTCGACATGGTGAATGGTGAAGTCGAAGGTAAAGCCGCCTTCCCTCCCGTCGAAGACCCCGATGATCCTCTGCATTCAGTCACACCCGACGAAGTGCATGACATCACAATAAAGCTTCAGCCGCGGAAAGCACCCGGCTCTGATGGAATTACCAATAAGTGTGTTGTACTTCGTAGCACGACCATGAACGCATTCATTAAAACTTTAGATGGTAATATATTTTTTTTTAATTTATACTATTCGCTAAATTTCTAGATGGCATAAAAGTTGGTGAAACGGGAGCATGCCTAAAAATTTTTACTCTACTACGTAACTTGGTTCAATTAGGGCCACATTTATTTTTTTATAAGTGAATATAAATCATCAGGGAAAAAAAAAATCGCCTTCAAATTCAAGTTTGGTGGCTTGTCCCAGTTACATTTTTTGATGTAATTGCGTTCACCAAAGTAACAATTTGAGGTACAATAAAAAATAAACAATTTTGTTAGTATATGCATTAGTCAAATTATCTAAAAACAATTAAACCATATTATAAAATCTTATTTAAAAGCACAGGACACTCGATCAAAGTTTGTCCAAGCAAAAATCAATTTTTTTCTGGCACTTTTTCAACTTACTATAACATGAAGTTTCGTGCGTGTGCGATCAATCGCGTTATTTATTTCGCATCTATCAGTCGTGCCATTAGTGCGATTAGTGTCAGGTGTGTAATTAGTGCGGTGATTACCCTCCAAAAACATAAGTACTCGCCTTGGGCGGAACGGGGGACAAGAATTGTTCTATTTTTGGTGGATCGATTTACTGTTGATTTTAAAGTGTTATAATAGTAAGCTACATGCTATAGCTAACGATTTGGGTGACCCATAAATCATTGACATTAATTTAATTTTAACTTAGTACCCTTATTTTTTAAGATTTTTTTTACGCCTGGTTCCAATTTTGGTGGCTCAATTTTGGTGGTTTTGGTGGCGTTTTCACGCCACCAAAATTGAAAATGACCCACCAGATTTTAATTATGTACTGTATTATAGATGATGAGGATTGTCACTAGACAAAAATGGTAATTAAGTTATTCACGAGTTTACTTTTAAATGATTCTAAGCGTCTTGCAGTTTTAGGGTTAACAGTGATATTATTTTTTCCAACTTTGATGTTTTGGATTTCGATGGTAATTATTTGTCCGCAATGATCAGAGTCTAAAACATTTATGATTTCTTTATGATTCGGAATAACATCAGTATAAATATTGTCTAGACATGTGGCACTAGTAGGCGTTATTCTTGTGGGCTCTATAAATAGGTTAACGAGATTGTAGGACTGAAACAGACTTATAATTTTACTACATGTACCAGAGTTTTCTAATAAATTTACATTAAAATCACCACAAGTAATAATTGACTTGTTTGTGTTACAAATCTTGTGTAAAACTTCATCCATTACCTTCTCAATATTGAAATCACTTATCTATATTGAAATCACCGCAAATTACGATCTTTTTCCCGTATGAGCATACGTTTTTTAATATTTTATTAAAAGTTGCGAAAAAGGTATTTATAGAGCCAGCGGTGTTGTTTGGCAGCCTATATATGCATAAAACAATTATTTGATGTTCCAATAGTTCGACAGCAGAACATTCTATTGTGTTGCTGATTGACAATTTTATGATGTTATGAATAATTCTATATTTGATGTTATTTTTAATTAATATACAGGAGCCTCCGTGTCTGCTATCTCTCATATAATAAGACGCAAGTTTATAATTTGGAATTGCGAGATATACTTCATCGCCGTCCATCATGTTGTGTTCAGTGATGCATAATAAGTCAAGAGGATTGTTCTGTGTTGCTAACTTGTTAATGCAAACAGATAACATATCAGCTTTATTAAGCAATCCATTAATATTTTGATGGAGAATAGTGACAAATCTACAAACGAAATAAATTATTTGCGTTTGTGTTTTCGGCTTTGGTACATTCCGATTCATCGGTTTTGTTACTTAATTCATTTATACAGTCTGTATTAATTCTATTTATAAAATTTTCTTCAGAATCTAAGTTTACTTGTACATATTTACTTTCAAAAGATTTTTTTATTTTTAATTTGGCACATCTGTTCGTATTGCAATGCTTTGAAGTGGTAATGAATACACAAGATTTCTTTTAATAAAGACCTTGCAAGATTAAGTACATAATTGCGTCTACTTGGCGGAAACCTAGCGTAATTCATGTCCATGAACAATACATTTTTATATTTCTTACAGATAAATCGTAATAAATAGTTAAGTTTTGATTCCTTTAAGAATCTGTTACTAGGCACTTCACTTACAATCACATTGGTATTTGCAGTTGACGATAACCAGCGATGCAGATTTATGTCAACTTCATAAGGGTTCTTATCACAGCATCCTCCCAATACAATCACGTAGTCGCTTCTTGTAAGTGTACTGATTTCGTTCTTCGAGCATTCTAAGATCTCACTCAATACAGCACCTGGCCTTTTTTTTTTTTTTTTTTTTCTTTTAACGTGGTAAAATCATCAAATGAGTCCTCCCACCCAGGGCAGAGCGGGAGGGACTGTCAGACTTGTACTGACTAAAATCCACGGTGTCCTTCAGTAGCCCTTTATGTTCCAGGGTCACGGTAATTCTATGAGTCCCGCGACCCCGGCAGGCTTTGGCCCTCTAGAGGGGGAGGGGCCCGTCATTATGCTGACACTCTTTGAGGCGCGCGTGGAACACAACGCGCCGTCGACCTGGGCATGGTCCATGGTCGGACAGCGAGTCGCCCATTTCTCGCCACCCGCATGCCCGCGCCTACGGTGGCCGGAGATCGTCTGCCGACGTCCGGCGCCGTGGGCGTCTACCACTGCGGCTGGTATGGAGGGAGGACGCTGTCCTCTCCCTCACGCGGCCCGCCTCCTCCTTCGCGAGCATGACTGCTTCGCAGAAGGAGGCGACCGCTTCCCACTCCGTCTCGCCCCGCAGCATGGCCTCGACCAATGCCGGGCGCGAGAGGTCTCCGCCTATCGCCGCCGTGAGGACACGGTGGTGCTCTGCCCAAGCGGGGCAGTCCTGCACCGTATGCTCCACCGTGTCTTCCGCGCGGTCCTCGCAGTGGTGACACCCAGGCGTTTCCTCCTTCCCCATATGACACAGGTACCTCCCGGAACTTCCGTGTTCGGTGAGGACCTGCGTCACGCGGTAGGTCAGGACGCCGTGACGCCTGTCCAGCCACTCCTCAAAGAGGGGTCTTACCGCCGCGATTGCGGCGTGCCCGGACCTCGGTTGCGACAGTCGTTCCCTCCATACTGCCCTGAGATCGCGCCAGAGCTCTTCCCGCCGCGCCTCGACTTGTCGAGGCAGCAGGGATTCGCCCCGGCGCTGTGCCTCCACGCGCCACTCATAGACGCGCTGGAAGGCAGTCGCCTCCAGATCCCAGGGCAGCAATCCGGCAAGGAGGTTGGCCGATTCGCCGGCGATCGTACGGTATCCTCGGATCATCCGGATAGCCATGACCCTCTGGCATGCGACCAGCTTCAGTGGTCGCGTCCGAATGCTCAGGGCCCACACGGGGGCCCCGTAGAGGGCCATGGACCGCACGACACCGGCGTACAGCCTCCGGCAGGAGGCGTTTGGCCCGCTGAGATTGGGCAGGAGTCGCCTGAGGGCGACTGCTGCCCGGTTCAGCTTTGGGGCCAAACGCAGGAAATGCTCCTTGAAGTTCCACCGGCTGTCGAGGACGAGTCCCAGGTACTTCATCGTTCTCCCGACGCCGATGCGAACCCCTCCCACCGTTATGTGGGACTCAGACCGTGGCGCGTTCAGACGGCCATAAAAATGGCCTCTGTTTTGTGCAGCGCCACTTCGAGTCCCAACTGCCGGATCCTTCTAACGACTGTCGCAACCGCTTGCGTCGCCAGGTCGGCCGCCGCCTGGTGCAACTCTCCCTCCGCCAGGACGAGCGTGTCGTCGGCGTAACATATTACGCCGACGCCGTCAGGGAGGTCGCCGCGCAGCACCCAGTCGTAACCGATGTTCCACAGGAGCGGCCCCAAGACCGATCCCTGCGGAACACCGCACGACATCTCTCGCCGGTTCCATTCTCCCCGGTGACCGGGGTAGATGACGGCTCTGTCCGTCAGGTAGTCCTCGACTGTGCGACGGAGTCAGGTCGGCACCCGGTGATACCGGAGTGCCTCCCTGATGCAACTCTAGGGCAGGGTGTTAAAGGCATTGGTGATGTCCAAAGACACCGCCAAGACGACCCTGCCCCGGGATACCGCAGCCCCCGTCGTGAGGGCTCTCACGCGCATGATGGCGTCCACCGTCGAGCGCCCCCTACGGAGGCCAAACTGGCTCTCCGCAAGGTCCGGACCCACCCGATTCAGATGCCCGACGAGGCGGCCTGCAATGACTCTTTCAAAGAGCTTGCCCACCTCGTCGAGCAGCACGATGGGCCGGAATGCGGACGGAGAGTCCGCAGGGCGCCCGGGCTTCTGGATGAGGACCAGTTTCCCCGTCTTTCAACGAAGCGGGAACCGGCCCCTCTCCAAGCACGCACTAAAGAGCCCCCCCAGTCGAGGCCCGAGAGTCCCCGAGGCCAGAACCCAGGCTTTCCCTGGCAGGCCGTCGGGTCCTGGAGCGGTGTTTTTGGCTTTGAGCCGTTGTACCACCACTCTCAGGTCTACCTCGGTCACCTCTGGAGCGTCGTAGACGTCGTCGTCGCTGTGGTCCGCGTTTGCGCCAGCTTCATCGCCAGGCACCGTCGAAGGCGGAGCTATGGGCGGGGGAGTATGCTCTCCTCGCGATGGGAACAGGGCGTTCACCACGTCCTCCACGAACTGAGGCTGGAGACTCTGCGTCAACGGGGGAGCCCAGGGCCATAGGTCCCCGTCCAGAGTCCCCAGCATCTCCTTGCGGGCCAGTTCCTTGGCCCGCCAGATCTCGTCGCGGAGGACGGTCTTCGCTGCCCTGTAGCCCTCGTACAGCTCCGCCTCTACAGTCACCGCATCCGGAGGTCGGGTGCGGCGCCTACGGAACCTGGAGTACCGGCGTCGCGCGGCAACGCACGCCTCGCGCAGTGCTGCTAGCTCGCGCGACCACCAGTACAGCTGACGCCGGGTGCGTCCTTGCCGGACACGGGGCATGGCCACGTCACAGATCTCCGACATGGCCTCCCGGAACCACTCCGCCTCGTCGTTGATGTCGGCAGGCCTGTCCGGTGGTGACACCCAGGCCTGCACGATCGAGGCTTCCAGGAATAGCTCCCGGTCCAGCTGCTTCAGCGCCCATCGCGGACCACTTGGGTTCCGTCGGACCGGCCTGCTGGGGTCTGGGCGGAGACGTCGAACCGGTTATACCGGTGATCGGAATAGGTCTCCACCTCCTCCACAACGCGCCAGTCAGTGACGCGCGGCGACAGGCCAGAGGTGGCGAACGTAACGTCCACCACCGACTCGCCATTCCACCGCACGCACGTGGAGACGGAACCCCGGTTCTCGATTACCAGGCCCTGCGCCAGGGCCTAGTTTTCGAGCATCCTGCCCCGCATATGGTCCGTGTACCGGGAACCCCAAGCCACATTCTTGGCGTTGAAGTCCCCGAGGACGAGCACGGGGAGGGAACCGAAATCGACGACGACGTCTCCCAGCTCCGATAAGGAGTCCTGGAACTCGGCGAGAGTTCGGCTCGGGGAGAAATAAACGCCTACCACGGCAATCTCCCCAAACCGTGCCGCGACGATCCCGCGCCCTCTCTTGACGAGATCGAGGGGCGGGGTACCGGCGGCGGCCGACGAGATGAGGGTCACCGAACCATCCAGGTCCACCACCCAGTCATTTCTGGGCACGACAAAGTACGGCTCGGCGACCACGGCGACGTTGATCAACCACTGCGCCACGCTCTGGAGCAAGAGATCCTGAGCAGCGGCGCAGTGGTTGATATTCGCCTGGAGGAAGCGCAATGGGGCCATTAATCGGAGTCCATTGCAGCCTCCTTCAGGGCCCCTCGCGGGGGTACAGCCACGGCGGCGGCGGCGGCGGCAGTGGCGGCGGCGGCGGCGGGAGTGGCGGTGACGGTGGTGGCAGAGGGCCTACCTCTGCGCCTGTTTTTGGCGGGTGGGGCGCAGGACCTGCCCCCGGCCCGGTGATCGGCCGGCTTTCCAGCCGCTGCACATGCGAAGCAGTGCGGCGGGGCAGTGCACGAGCCGGCCTTGTGATCGGGCTGACCGCAGCGGAAGCACCTATCGCTGCGGTCCACCTCCGAGGTGCAGTTGCATGCCGCGTGATGCCCACTTGGCAGCGGAAGCACCTGAGGGGTCTGGGCTCCAGGACTTTCACCTGCGCAGACACCCACCCAACTAGGAGCCTTCGGCCCTCCTGTATCTTTTTGGCCGCCGAGGCACGGGGCAGCCGATCGTGATGGTCTGCAGCCCCACGAAGTCAGGACGCAGGATGCCCGCCCTCACCTGGTCGGGAGGGCACCCCCCAGTCCTGGCAACGGCGGCCACCACGTCCTCGGCCGTCACGGAGTCATCCAGACCCAGTATGCGCACGTCTGCGCGCTTGGTGGGTCTGGAGACTCGGGCCTCCTCCACGTTTAAGGACGCTCTGAGCCGTTCGGCTAGAGCGTCAGCGGTAGGGCCACTGGCCGCGCCGGGGACCTCCAGCATCCGAGCCCCGGTTGCAGTGACCCGGTAACGGAGGCCCCCGGCGATGCCGAGCTCCGTGAGGTCTACCGCCTCCCGCGCCTTCGCGAGCACGTCGCGGTACGACACACCCCTCTTGACCGCGTCCGGCTGTAGTGTGATCACTACAGCCGCGGTCTTTGGGGCGCTGAGCCTAGCCGCGACGCCACGCTCCTTTTGCCGGCGCTTCCGCTCCCGCTTCCTGGCCTTTTTGGCCGCCCTTTGCTCCCTCGCCCTCTCTCCGGCCACCTGCCACCCGGTCTCGGCCACGGAAGGCTCTGCGGGCGGGGGGGGGTGGCGGTGGCGGCCGTCTCCCGGCTGGCGTTGGCACATTCGCCGCCTTTCCATTTTTTTTTGGGCCGCCGCCGCCTTGCCCTGCTTTAGGGCCGCCGCCTTCCTAAGCGGAGCCGGTTTTGCCGAAGCCGGCTTTGCGGGGGCTGACGTAACCCTGCCGGAGGGATGGCTGGACGGCCCCGGTGCGGAGGCCACAGCAGCCGCATACGTGGCCGCCCTCGGGCCCGGGGGCGCCTTGTTTGCCGCCAGGGGGGGGCGCAGGACAATGCCCTCCAGGACGGAGAATACAGCACCTGGCTTTAAGTAGGAAAACACGTCGTATTCGGAAGTTTTTCGCTTATTACTCACAGTAACGATGGAGTCCAGATGAGATATACAGAGTGGAGACGATAATACGACAATAAATGAAAACACGCATAATACTAGTTCCTAAGAACAATTCTAAACTATCAAAAAAATCCCAAAATCGAAATAGAAAAAAAAAAAATTCCAAACAAACTAAATGGCATAAAACTGAGAACACCATTTGTGAATATTGGTTCACTAACCTGTGGTAAGAGCGGCAACAACGCGGTCCTGTACCGACTTCATCTTTTGGCTAATGTTCAGTAAAAACAATTACACTAACAGCCACACTCAGAGACATTTAATGGTTACTTAAGCGGCTCCTTAGTAAAAATTAAAAAAGTTCACCCTCAGAGTCAGCTAACGGTTCATTACCGTCCCTTAATGACAATTAAAGTTAAGTACAGCAAAACCTTTACTTAACTATTTAATGGCTGATTTTGACACCTACGTTTGGGGTTATATTTTTACCCGCAAATTCGCTTTCGTATTAAACGTTAATTAAAAAGCAATAATGTCTGATTTAGCAGACTTCCTTGAGTTCGTAGAATATGCCAGAAGATATAGAGAAGTGGGACCGAGGCGGTATTTACGAGATTATTCTGATCCCTTTACAAAATATTCTATTCAAGAATTTCACGCACGATATAGATTTACACCTGAATCTGTAAAAAGTGTTATATTGCCGTTGGTGGCATCCGACCTCAGGAAACCAACGAAAAGAGGATTACCATTTGCACCGAAAATAATGTTACTAATAACATTACGCTACTTCGCTACAGGGACATTTCAGGTTAGTAGATACCTACCTATTTGTTTTGATTGAACTGTGTTGTACCTGTATAAAAGTATGTGCCTACCTAACAAGTAGCTAATTACATTTACATTTACAGAAAATGGATGGAGATGTAATGAATATCTGTCAGCAGTCAGTTTCACGAATAATTGCCCAAGTCTCTAAATTGATAGCATACAAAATGAAACATTTTGTTAAATTCCCGTCTACCGTACAAGACATTAATACAGTGAAGTAAGCTCATTTTCTATATTATAATAATTCATCTGTACCTACTAGGTTCTCACGAAGGCATTACTAATATGTATGATGTTTTTGTTGCAGGCAAAAATTTTATGAAATAGCTTATTTTCCGGGAGTGATTGGTTGTATTGACTGTACCCACATAAAAATAAGAAGCCCCGGAGGAATAACTTCAGAAGTTTATAGAAATAGAAAAGGGTATTTTTCTATCAATGTCCAGGCAGTCACAGGGCCAAACTTGGAATTTTATGATTTAGTAGCCCGGTGGCCTGGCAGTACGCATGATAGCTTTATTTACAATAGCAGTGCTATTAAGCAAAGTCTCAATACTGGAGTATTAAAAGGGATGATTTTAGGGGACAGTGGGTATGCAGTTAGCAATGTGCTTCTAATACCATTTCTATCACCCAATTCAACACCCCAAGAAGCTTACAACAGAAGCCAAATTAAAACTAGAAATACTGTGGAAAGATGCTTTGGTATTTGGTATCAAGGTGGATACAGTTGTGGCTGTCATATGTGCCTGTGCAACACTGCATAATGTAGCACTATTGGTAGATGACTTGGTGCCATTGAACTGGGATATTGTTATTGATAATGATATAGTTGATGTGGCACAAACTGATGAAAACTCCAACACCAATGGTTTCACAGTACGACAAGCTTTAGTTGATCGGTTTTTTTCTTAAATATATACTTACTTACTTAAATATATACTTGATAAATAAAAATCCATAAATTAATCAAATAAAACTTTTATTTTTTTAAATGTGATAACAATAAAGTTCAATCACCTTGTGTAATCGAAGAACTTCCATTCAAATTAATACAATTATATATTATACAATCATCATCATCATCATCATCATCATTTCAGCCGAAAGACGTCCACTGCTGGACATAGGCCTCCCCCAAGTGTCGCCACATTGACCGGTCCCGTGCGTCTCGCATCCAGCGGATCCCTGCAACCTTTACGAGGTCATCGGTCCACCTAGTGGGAGGCCTTCCAACGCAGCGTCTTCCGGTTTGCGGTCGCCACTCCAGAACTTTTCGGCCCCATCGGCCATCCGTTCTGCGAGCAATGTGCCCTGCCCACTGCCACTTAAGTTTGGCTATTCTTCGGGCTACGTCGGTAACCTTGGTTCTCTTGCGGATCTCCTCATTTCTGATTTGATCACGCAAGGAAACACCGAGCATAGCCCTCTCTATTGCCCTTTGGGTGACTTTAAGCCTTCTGATGAGGCCCATTGCGAGCGACCACGTTTCGGTCCCGTATGTAATCACTGGCAACACACACTGGTCATAGACTTTCGTCTTGAGACACTGCGGTAAGTTGGACGAGAAGATACCACGCAACTTCCCGAACGCCGCCCAGCCGAGTCGGATTCGACGATTGACCTCTTTCTCGAAGTTAGACCTACCTAACTGGACCGTTTGTCCCAGGTAGACATAATCGTCTACAACTTCGAGTGTAGAGTCTCCGATCTTGATAGGAGTGGGTGTTACATGGGCATTCAACATGACTTTGGTTTTGTCCATGTTCATTTTAAGACCCACTCTTTCGGAAGCTCTACTGAGGTCATCAAACATTGTACTGAGGTCCTCCATGGTCTCAGCCATGACCACTATATCGTCGGCAAACCGAAGGTGAGAGATGTACTCGTCATTGACGTTGATGCCTAGCCCTCTCCAGTTCAGAACCTTGAAGACATCCTCCAGTGCAGCGGTGAACAGTTTCGGAGATATGACGTCTCCCTGTCTCACACCTCGCTGCAGAAGGATAGGTTCCGAGGTCTGGTCCTGAAGTCGGACTGACATGGTGGCGTTTTTGCACAAACTCTTCTGCACCTCGATGTACCGATAGTCGATTTGGCACCGTTGGAGAGACTGCAGTACAGCCCAAGTCTCGATCGAATCGAAGGCTTTCTCGTAGTCCACAAACGCCAAGCAGAGAGGCAGGTTATACTCTTCGGTCTTCTGTATAACCTGCCGCAGCGTATGTATGTGGTCTACGGTGCTAAAGCCTTTTCGGAATCCGGCTTGTTCGGGAGGCTGAAAATCGTCAAACCTGCGCGCGAGACGATTCGTGATGACTCTTGAAAACAGCTTGTAGACATGGCTTAGAAGTGAGATGGGCCTATAGTTCTTCAGTCGGGCATTGTCGCCCTTTTTGAAGAAGAGTACCACCACACCCCTGCACCATGCCTGCGGCGTTTTCCCCTCGAGTATGACGGAATTAAACAGCTTCTGAAGGGCCTTAAGTACCGGTTTTCCACCTGCCTTCAGGAGTTCGGCCGTAATTCCGTCATCCCCCGGTGCCTTGTTGTTTTTAAGCTGTTTCAGAGCCATCCTTATCTCGTACAGGCTGACATCCGGAATGTCTTCGGTATAGTGTCGGGTCAGTCTAGCTCTTGGGTCGTTAGCTAGATTTGCAACGGGTTTGCTAGTTGAAGTGTACAACTGCCCATAAAAACTCTCTATCTCCCTCAGCAGCTCCGGTTTGGCGGATACGATCCTGCCATCGTCGGTCTTCAGTTTCGTGAGCTGGCTCTGCCCAATAGCCAGATCTCTTGAAAATACCTTGGAGCCTTTATTCCGCTCAATAGCGTCTTTAATACGCTCGGTATTAAAGCGGCGGAGGTCGCGTTTCAAGGATTTAGAGATCCGTCTATTGAGCTGCCGGTATTTCCACGCCTCGTCTAAAGACTGCAGGATCATCTCGCGCCACTCCTTCATGAGCTCGAGAGTGTGATGAGAGAGTTTTTTGTTCTTCTGTGCATGACGTGTCTTGAAGAACTTAGACCCAGTCGTATGGACAGTTTCCACAAACCCATCGTTGCATTCGTCCACTGAGCTTCCTAGGCACTCGAAACGATTCTGGAGTTCAAGCTGAAAGCTCTCGGGGTTTTGGATCTGGATTTGTGCTGGACGGAGCGTAGACTTCATCAGTCGAGACCTTTCAAGCTTTATATTGATGTTCAATGTGCCTCTTACCATGCGGTGATCGCTCCCGGTTTTCACCGAATTGATCACAGAGACATCATTGAACATTTGCTTCTTGGTTGACATGATGAAGTCAATCCCATTTTTAGTTGCACCATCGGGACTCTGCCAGGTCCACTTCCTGTGCTCACGCTTTCTGAAGAAGGAGTTCATCATATAGAGGCCCTCCTTCTCCATAAAACTAGCCAGTTGGTGACCCCGGTGGTTCCGACGTCCAACCCCAAATTGCCCCACCTGCAACTCATCCCCGTCTCGTTTGCCCAGTTTCGCGTTGAAGTCCCCCATGACAACGGTGAAGTGAGTTTTGAAACCATGCAGGGCTTTAGAAATATCCTCATAAATGGTCTCCACTTCGTCGTCGGGGTGTGCCGAGGTCGGGGCGTAGACCTGTATGACCTTCAGCGAATATCTTGAGGATATTCTGAGTATAAGGTACGCCACCCTGGTCGACACACTCTCGATCTTCACCACGTTATTCACGAGGGACTTGTGGACGATAAACCCAACACCACCCTGGGACTGCCGGTCACCCTCTCGGAAATAGAGCAGGTTGCCGGATCTCAGGATTATCGTATCCTCCCCCTCTCTTCGGACTTCAGATAATCCCACAATACTCCATCGCAGCCTGCTCAATTCCTCTTCGAGTTCCGTTATCTTCTCGTCGGTCCGGAGTGTACGCGTGTTGTATGTTGCCAGGTCAAGTCGTCGGTATAGGCAGCCTGATCCCTTCCGGAGATTCTTCGCACACCTTGCCACGCCGTAACCTCGACCGCTACCATAGTCGAGGGTAGACGGGCTGCCGGGTACTAGGGGCCATTTTTGTGTTGCGCTCATCATTGGGGGGGTTTTGCCATAATCGCCACGCTTGGCAGGCGGGTTGGCGATCGCAGTACGGTTGTTAGACACCGCAGAGAACGCTGCTGCCCATTCTCTGGTTAGTCCCTTAGTCGCCTCTTACGACACCCACGGGAAGATATGGGATGGTGCTATTCTTTACGTCCGACACCATACGGTACAATACAATACAATTAATTAAAAAGAGATCAATCATGGAAATCAAAATAACGGATGGCAAGTCGGTCACCAAGAAACAAGCAGCATGGAATGCAATTACCCAAGAGTTCAACTGTAATGCTAATGTATACAAGGTAGGATAGTCACTGCTGTTGATATTCACTGTTATGAATCAAAATCAAAGCATCTATTTCAAATAGGCCTGTTACAGGCACTTTTGAATTGTCGAAACAAAGACAACAATAGCTACAGTCCCAGTCACAAGGCATAAGAACTGTGAAAGTACTGTAGTTGCCCATTCCCTAACGTAGATCTCTATGGAGAAGAATGGGCAAGAAACTCCATGGTGGAATGATTTGCTAATAGTATTTTGCACATGGAGAAAACTGGTAAAAACATTTTTGAAGACCAGGATAAAAAGGTTTTTAGCAGGAAGCGTCAAATCAGTTAGGGTGGACTTGATTTTGCAATAGACTTTTTGAGTTCTTCTAATTCTAGTTTTGCTTTTTCCAGCAATATTTTGTTTCTCTCGTGCTCTGCTAATGCTGATTTTTTTCTTATTTGTTCAACTTCCAACTGTAAAGTAAAATGTATACATGTTATGCAATAAACATGGTTATACACCATTACATAGGTTGATCGAATTCATAGTTAGTAACCTGTGTTTTCAAAATTTGAATTTCCATCTTTTTCTTATTTTCTAATAAATTTATTCTAACCACAGCTTCCCGTCGAATGTAGTCTGTAGGTCTACGCACTTGGTCTCTGGTCTTGATCACTGAATTTACAACAGTGCAATCAAAAATATAAATAAAAGGTGTTAGTTTAAGCTATTAAAATAATTTTGTATTATAGCATATTTAAGCTGTATAATACCTGTGCTATTTTTGATATTATTATCATCAATCTGGGTGCTGTTATTGTCCGGGGCTTCAAAAATGTGTTCATCTATGTTCTTGTCCTGTACTTCAAAAATGTTTTCATTGGTTTTCTCGATGTCCAAAACATCTGAAAAACAAACTTGATTAGTTAACTTCTTAGACGCTAGCTATAATAAATATATTTATTATATGCATGAACAAAACATTTTAGTAAATTCAATTGCGTACCTAAGGTCCCAATAAATTCCGAAGGAACAGTTTGTGTGTTATCAATTGATTCTATTATGGTGCCATCACTATCAAATGTATTTTTGATTTCAATCATCATCGCAGGTGCAGCCTGATAAATAAAAATTGAAAATTAGAAGAGATTATTGACATAATAATTAGATAATCTATACTCATAATAAATCTGTAGAGAGGTCAATTCTGTACATGAAATATATTTCCAAAATAACTATCAGGGGGTGATTAGGGATCGATACTGATGCCAAAAATGCAATCAGTAAAATTTTTGTCTGTCTGTCTGTCTGTCTGTCTGTCTGTCTGTCTGTCTGTCTGTCTGTCGGTCTGTATAACCGTTATAGAAACAAAAACGACTCGACGGATTTTAACGAAACTTGGTGAAATTATTTCTCATACTCCTGAGTTGGTTATAGTATACTTTTCATCACGCTACAATCAATAGGAGCAGAGCAGTGAAGGGAAATGTTGGGAAAACGGGAGAAGTTTCTCTATTTTTTAAGCTTCCGTCGCGTGTGCAACCTTAATGGTTAAAGCTACACAGAAAACATGTATGACGGAAATGTTCTCCTTAAAATTATATAAAAAATATCCCACGACAGCATATGTCTATCTTTTATGGTTGACTCACAATATCACGTGTAACTCCCGATAGCTTAGCAGTTCGAAGCTTTCTGATTATATTTGTCTTCTCTTACGTTTATAACACTCTCAGTCATCCCTAATTAAAAAAGTTAACATTATTTACTATTCTATGAAAAATAATCATAGAAATCGGTATAGAAACACCAAAGTTATACATGAAATACGCCATACGCCATAATACTGAATCATGCTATATGGATTATCTATTTTTTTTTCTTCTTCTCTTCTTCTATATATATAATAGTAAACTGACTGACTGACTGACTGACTGACTGACTGGGTGATATATCAACACACAGCCCAAACCGCTGGTTCTAGAGATATGAAACTTGGAGGGTGTGTTCTTTGTGAAGAGAAGGTTTCCACTAAGAAAGGATTTTTGGGAATTCCACCCCTAAAGGGGTAAAATAGGAGATGGAAGTTTGTATGAAAGTCTGTCAGTTTTGAAGTTAGGATCTTCAAATTTTGTGTTTAGGCTGACGATTGAAAATTAATTTATACGTGTCTCGGCGTTTTTGATAATTCTACTCTCGAAAGGTTAAAAAGGGGGGTGAAGGTAAGTAATCGAATATTTACGACATCCACGCGGGCGAAGCCGTGGGCAAAAGCTAGTATTAAATATATTCTGTAAGTATTTAATTTTTGAACACAATAATTAAAAATAAATGAGCAGAGAATAATTAAATTGAGACAATTGAGCCATACAATGGTTACTGAACAATTCAGGGGATATTATGATACCAACCTCTTCAACCAAACTCATTATGGCTTCATGTTGAGGTGGTGGTGGCGGTGCATGTGGTCCTCCTCCAGTTCTTAGCAAATTCCCTCTTTCTGCAGCCCGAGTTTTACGTGTTACTGCTTTCATGTTATCCCATGCTCTTTTCAAAGTTATAGTCTCACGCTAAAATAAACAGTATGAAAAATACTATTAGCCGATCATTCATAACACTGAATATATTTCATTTTTCATTACAGTTGAACTCTTGGGTAATTGCAACCCATGCTGCTTGTTTCTTGGCGACCGACTTGCCGTCCGTTATTTTAGATTCAACGATTGGTCTCTTTTTAACTAACTGAGCCAATATCGCCTTTTCATCGGTGGTGAAATTGGCCACTCTTTTGCGTGGTGTCTTTGTTTGTAGATCCTCCTAAATTGAAAAAGAAATATGAACGGAAGTTCTTCGATTACACAAGGTGTGTGTCGTTGAATTTTATCATTATCACATTTTCACTGAAAGTACTTGTATGGTACCATACTTACCATAACGTAAATGAATACAAATGAAATTAAAATTCACAACACAAAACTTTCCCGCCAGATAAATAACACAAGCAAAATAGGTAAACAAAACATACGATTTGAAATTGACAGCTGACAACAGTGATGCCATAGAAAAAAGGTCGCAATCGCGTTATTTTATTTCAATGAAAATAGCTGTTCCCCTTTGCAATTTAGTACAAACTTACAGTAAAAGAACTGATTATCATTTATATTACTATGAATAATAGTTTTCAACGTGTTTAAATAAACTTTAATGTTATTTAATATCAATACTTTTTAAATGTGGCTACACCAAGGCGTTATCGATATGCAGTCGATAACATGATTTTAGGATGCTTCGCCCTACGTATACTTAAAACTGTCATTTGCTAATCAACCCTTAAATTGTGTCTCTGGGATGTACCGTTGATTAACGAATTTAATGCGAATTAGTTAAGTATTCATTAGGACTAATTTAATGAAGCTTTCTGAGTGTGGCTGTAAATCACAGACTATTCACCAAACAATCAGGCACCTCTCATCCGCTGGTTATTTTTTAATGAAATTATTAATCACTATCTGGATCACTGTTCAATCACTTAGATAAGTACCTACGTCACTAAATTGTCTCTTTCGATATGTCCGTATAGCCAAAGCGGCGTTTCTGTGACACTCCCCGTAAATTAAAACCATGTCGGTGTATTCCGAAGCTGTGTAGGTGTAACGAGGCATGATTATTACCTACAAACAAAACAAAAAAAACACGAAAACACAATAAAAACTAAAAGTCTAATCTCGCACAATTCACTTAACCTCTTGACCGTTACTGCGTCTCTAGGAGATTTACGTCAAAAAGTGCGCGTCGGTTAGAAATCTCCTGGAGATTTCTTGGCTCGGGTCGGATTTAATGCCAATTATTGCCTGTCTAGAGTATACCTTTCCTACTCTAACTTAAACAGACTGTAGGAAAAAGAATAGGAAAGGCATATAACATCACATGCTAAACATCCAACAAAAATTTGTTACGGAATGTTGCACTCAAGTTAGTCTGTGGTGACGCCTTCCTTTCGTTTTTGCAAACGCGCGCAATTTGTCGAGTACTTTTTTAAAATTGTTGTGCGCGATTTAAAGTGAATACACAACCATGGACGGGTAAGTAATAAACATTTTTTAATTGCTGCATTGTGTATTGGATAAAGATTTTGGACAGAATTTATTATTTCACCAAACATAGTTTCGAAATTCGCGGAGTATACCGGTATATTTCTGCTTGTTGTGAGTAGAAAATACACTAGTGACGGAAAAATGTTGTTAGAAACATGATTTAGATACGTTACTACGTATGTATTAAGCATTTTATTAGTGAAATTCTATAAAAATTGTGTAAATATTGAAATGTAAAAATGTGATCGAAAATCGCATCTCCAGGAGATATTGTAAACGACAGGCATTTGACGTTTATGACATCCAAGCCGCCATGTTTTTTTGTGTTTCGTACACAGTATTGGACAATGGTCAGTAAACCAATAAAGTTTTGACCGACTTAGAAAAAAAGCGAGGTTAAATAATTTAATTTTTTTTGATGTTCTTTTTCTTTTTTCATTTGTTTGGTGAGTAGGTTTTGTATTTCATCGTTACTTTTAAACTGCTTTTCTACACATGAGTATTTGTTATATTTTATTGTTTAAGCTTGCGAGATATGGCTTTGTGGCTGGGTGAAGGTGTGGTGGAGGATGATAATTTCGTGTCGCGTGGTGGCAGCACGCGACGTCGAGTGCGTGTGCGAGGTGGCTCCAGGGCTACGCTAGGTGCTGCTTCGCCTCCAACTTCGGACCCGGAAGTTGCGGTAGCGTTTCCGCGAGGTGGCGGCAGCACTCGACGAGGGAGAGTGCGTGTCCGAGGTGGCTCCAGGGCTGCACTAGGTGCTGCTTCGCCTCCAACTTCGAACCCAGAAGTTGCGATGGCGGTTCCGCGAGGCGGCGGCAGCACTCGACGAGGGAGAGTGCGAGTCCGAGGCGGCTCTAGCAGAACTAGCGTAGCTTTGGGGCAGGGTGATGGTGCGGTGGTGGTACCGCGAGGCGGCACGCGACGTGGTCGAGGTGGGCGAGGAGGGCGTGGCCGAGGCGTGGGAAGACAACGCTCTCTGGCAGGCTCTGACAGGCCTGGGCCAAGCACAATCGAAGAGTAACAGCTTTTTTAACGCTTTTTTTTACTAAATCATATTTGTTATTATTTTTGAGTATTAAAATTGAATTTTGTATTTCAGACTAACAATTGTTGACATTGGGCAAATGCCAGCGGGTCAGGCCCTGGAGGTCGCTCTGCACCCTAACCGGAAGCGCCGGTGGACACCGTAAGTAGTTCTAAATTGTATCTAGTTGTATTTACCACTAGCGAGAATAATTATAAATTATCCCTGTTTTCAGATCTGCTCCTGCACCTCCAACACCAACACCTCAAATGGCGGCTCAGGTTGTGTTGGAGGAGGTCCCTCCATCCAGCCCACCACCACCTCAGATGGCTGAGGTTTTAGTTGAGGAGGTCCCTCCACCCAGCCCACCACTACCTCAGATGGCAGAGGTTGTGGTTGAGGAGATACCTCCATGCATGATGTCACTACCACCTTCGCCCTGTGTGCCCTCGCCGGCGTTGTAAGTATCTTACTGACTTTGCTATTCATCTTTTTTTAATTTGTATTTATATTAAACATCATGTCTCTCATTCAACATTTTGTTCAGGTTTTTGGAGTGTGAATCGGCATCATCAATGCTTCGTCCTCGCCAGAGTCTGCTGGATGATGAAATTTACCATCAGCTCTTTTATGGTAAGTACTGCTGATTTTAGCTCGGGATGGGGCTAGGGGAAAATTTCTAGTTCCCATCAGATGTTTTATCTACCTATTATTACACAGGAAGCGAACCAGACTCTGGTGAGAGCGACGAAGACGAGGTGGTCCAGTCTGGAAACCTCATCCCAAGGGCGCAGAGGAGCTTTTGGGAGACGCCACTGGACATTGATGATGCCGACGACCAGCCTGCAACCGACGACCAGCCTGCAGCCGACGTTCCTGCTCCTGCGCCCGTGAACGCCAACACCAGCAGCATCCCATCTGTTCCCCCAAGCGCGACGGACCAGCCTTGGGGTCTGTATGAATTTGATTGGAAACCGTTTCCTAATGTTCCGATTCCACCTGAATCGAGACGGGAAATGTTTTCGCACAATAATGTAGGTCCGACAGCTCCATGTGTCGACCCATATGAGATTTTCGTTAGCATATGGGATCGGCAATTTATGGAGTACATTGCCTCGGAGACAAATAGATACGCTCAGCAGTTGAAATCCTGTTTGCTCGATGCCGACACCCTCTGTCGCAATAGCCGCATGCGCAAGTGGCGTGACACAACTGCCGACGAATTGTACATATACTTCGCTGTAGTTATTGGGATGGGGGTTGTGGTCAAGTCGCGCATCGAGGAATACTGGAATTCAACTCCTGACCTATTCTATACACCCGGCTTTAGCGCACACATGTCTGGAAATCGTTTCAGCATATTGAGCAAGTGTTTACACTTTGTAAACAACCATGACATGTGTGAGCTAAATCTGGGAGCCTCCGAGGCTAAACTTTTTAAGGTGCAGCCATTGTTGTCACATCTGAACAACAAATTTCAGTCCCTTTATCGTCTGGGGCAAAACATTGCCTTGGACGAAAGTCTTCTGCAGTGGAAAGGTTGGTTGGACATCAGCCAATTGATTCCCAATAAAGCTGCTACGGTGGGGATCAAGACTTACGAGATTTGTGAATCTCAAACCGGTTACCTATGGCGGTTTGAGGTTCACGCAATCGGAAAGTCTCAAAGATCTCCACCGCAGCAGTTTGAAGACCCTATGAAAGCATCCACGTCGGCAATTGTCTTAAGGCTTACACAAGGTCTTGAGGGCAAGGGTCACACGTTATGGATGGATAACTTTTATAATTCACCATGCCTCGCTCGACACCTGAAGGTGTTGGGCTTAGACTGTGTAGGAACCCTGCGGACCAATCGTAAGTTTGTTCCGCAGGCCCTGCACAGTCTGACCAAGGGGAACATGACCAAAGGTCAGATTACTGGTCTCACCTCGGGAGACGTTGATATCATGGTATGGAGGGACAACAATAGGGTCGCTATGATCTCGACATACCATGGTAACGGCGTTTCTCAAGCCCGGGATTCTTCCACCAAACCCATCTTGATAAATGACTACAATATCATGATGGGTGGGGTGGATAAAAAAGATCAGATGTTGGCCATGTTCCCTATCGAGCGGAAACGAACAAAGGTCTGGTACAAAAAACTATTCCGGAGACTCTTGAACGTCTCCGTTCTCAATTCTTACATCATGCATCGCCAGTCATTTTCTTCCTCTTCTTCTACATCTTCTACTTCTAGTTCTTCTTCTTCTTCTTTAACCCATCGCAACTTCCGTATCTGTCTTGTCAAAGCACTTCTTTCTAAACATCGCTCCTCTCCCCCCACTTTCCAGCCTGCAACCACACCGAGTATGCACCAGAATACGCACTACGACGCGCGCCTCCACCACTTGGCTGAGTATCCATTTGGAGCTCAGTCAAAACACCAACGCCAGCGGCGGAAGTGCGCTAACGTAGTTTGCCGTAAACAGGTGCATACATACTGTGTTGGTTGCAACAAAGCTATGTGTTTGACCACCTGTTTCGTTGCCCTTCATCAATAATTTATCTATACCTATTTATAAATATTTATTTTCTTTGTATGTATTTATATTATTTGTATGTATTTATATTATTTGTATGTATTTATATTTATTTTTGGAGGGACCTTTGTTCGTTTCATTGGTGAATTGTAAGATGTTCATCTATTAACGTGATGTACGTTGAACATTTTTTTTTTTTTTTTTAATTAAAAACAGATTAGATTTTCATATTAAAAAAAAGTAATCCTACCCCTGTTTGAAAATCGCTTCATTTTCATTTTTTTTTATTTTGTTGTTCAGATGTGACCTACTGGTTGTATCTTTACTGTGTATTTGAAATTCTTGTACTGAAATTGCTTGTTTTTCGTTTTTTATTTGTTGATTTTGTTAATGTTTTTGCTAGGCAACATGCCCTTGTGTTGTGTTTTTCCATTAGTAAATATCATCGTCATGTGGATTGTAAAATAAGATTTCAAATAAAAGCAATAATACTTGCTCTGTGATAAAAATTATGAAAGGGTCTTTCTTAGAGCTTTTTTTCAAGTGTTTGCATTTTGGCTCATAGTTCGTAAGTTAAACAGTTCCAACAGCTAACACTTGGTCTGCGATAAGATTGTGTACCAAACTTTGTAATAAGATATTATAATTAGCCACTTGGCCTACAGAGTTCTCGAAATGAATGTGTGAACATACCCTTTTTTTTGTTCGGCGTTCGGGTCGACTACCTGAGCCGAGTTTTTGTTTAGCTTGCACTATGTAAAATATGTATGGAGGTGTCTGTTCTTTTTCTGGATTATAGTAAAATAATGTGTTATTATTTATATAAAACAATAAATTTGGAAAAAAATGCTTTTATTTTATTAATATGAGGACTTTTGTACGAAAAACTGGGAAAAAGTAGCTCACCCTACTTTCAACTTCGAATCAACAATAGATTCCACGATGAAACTGTACTAAACTATAGATAATCAGATAGCTTATTTCATAACAACTTCAATAGCATCGGGTTTGTCGAGCTGCCATGCGTAATTTCAGAGATATCGTAGTTTTAGTGAACGCGGAGTAATCGCACGATTTCGGCCGGGCGCACCGGAGCGGCTCTGCGCAGTGGGGCAAAAGATGCGCAACGGCGGAGAGGTTAACTACTTAACTCGATACCTATTAAAATGTTACGTGTCCTGTCACCAAAATAAAGCACCCAATTTGCACTTATGATAACTAACAAATCACAAACACGCGAACGCGGGCGCCGGGTACTTCAAAGGAGGCGCGGCGAGGCGGGCAAAGAAAGTACGTCCTGCGGTACTCATGCGCTAACGAAGCGATGACGCGTTGGTCGTCACAGGGTTCCAGCGACACACTGACCCACATTTCGTCGACCTAATTCTAATATGGTGTAAGTCATAATTGTCCAGGATGCAGAAAAAATCTTTTGATTCCGTAAAGTTCTTAGGAAACTTGAAAAAATGAATGTTGTATCAAGAATATATATATAATTTGCTTTAATGTATTACCCTATTGTTATATAGATATAACACTTTTGGATCACTCCACCTAAAAAATCTTAAATTGCAAATAAAATAGTTGTTTGAGACTTACGCCATATTAGAATTAGGTCGACGATTTGTAGTTTCAAGTTTCGACAAGAAAGTGAAGTACAAACAAACCAAATTACATTTATCTCTTTCGCACTTATTAAATTTTCTATTAATACAGTGCATAGTTCAACTTCCGCATGCGTTATTTTCTTATCTAATTCTGAGGATACCCTTTGACTCTTATTGGCCTGGTTTAAGGTATAATTTGCAGTAAATCAAAGGACATCAACCACTTTGTATGGCGTTTGGGCTTGAACATGAACATAAAAATATTGCACTATTTTTGATTTTATTGAGTGGCTTACAGTACATAGAAAACATATATGTAGGAAGTTTTGTATCAAATTGTTTAATATAATAATAAAAAATAAAACTTCAAAACTTTAAAATAAATCATTTTATTTGTAAAATTATTCATTTTCGTAAGTTAATAAAACGTGGTCTAAAAACTGGGCCGGTGGAGTTATATTTTCATACCTGGCCCAGCTTAAATACCATATCACAGACATGATGTGAGCGCAGCAACCTACAGTTCTTCGGCCGACTATGCAATTGCAGCAATAATGCTTAATAGCTTGTATGCCTTGATTATTATCTTCATATAATATATATACAAAATATATTTTACGGCCTATATGTCAGCTTTGTATTTTCCCTCGCAATAATGTGCAATTCTCGACCGAAGGAAATCCTTGTAAAAGCTCACTGGCTCTATCGATGCACACTTCAATAGTATAGGAACCATCATTTCTTATGTGCTCCCCATAATAAGACTTTGCCTGTTTAATCTGATATGTTCCACATGCTAATAACACAAGTTCATCAAATGTTAATCTAGGAAATTCAACAATTTCAATAGTAGCGTTTAAGTTGGAGAATTGTGTCCGTCTTCGATTTAAATTATTTTCAATTACATAATCAGCTAATATATTATTTGTGTGCAATTTTTCATTTACCAGATTTACAATTTGTCCTGCATCTGGTCTATCTGATACCCTTTGGTGGAACATGTTTATTAATGCGGCAGCTATTTTAAAATCCGTCATAGCATGAGTGGATGCAGTATTGAAAAATTCACTCCTAAATATTTTATAGGACATTTTAAAAATCCCATTTACTGCTTCGACAATCCACCTGCACATTGTGACCGTTCTTGACTTATTAGCTGCCGCTGTTGATAATTGAGTTTCACCTTGTTGTAGGGATAAAGGAAAGTGAACAGTATATTTGCACTGTTGTAGTAAAGGGACACAATTCCTGAAACCCCTATCCAGCAAAAAAAATCCCCAGGTTGAAAATACCTTCGTAAAGTATTGTTTTCATTATTAAATTCATTAATCATGATATCTGCATCCGATGTTGTTGCTGGATAGGGACCAAGTACATCTATAATATAACCATCAGAACATACCATCATAAAAGGTTTCATGAGGTTCCTATACTTGTGCAAAGAATAAGTATCTTTCTGGTATAAATAATTTGAACTTTTTTGTACATATAAATAGGTGCCATCCAGAATAATTATTGGGTTCCTATTTGCTCCACCGAACAGCTCATTAGGTATCATGAGATTTCTTGAAGCAATTTGAGCTCGTGTGATATGATTGATCCCTAAGTTTTGTGGAACAAAATCATCAGTAAGTATTTGCCGGACCTTTTTTAATAATCTTACTAAAGTGGTAGGGGGTGTATTTAATAGCGTTGATATCCGCTCGTTGCTGTCGCCAGTTCTTATTTTCATAAGATACGCAGCAAGAGCTAATGTACCATTTCGCATATTATCTATTTGTTGCACATTAGTTTTTAATTCAAAAAACTGGTGCTTGGTTAAACCAGTCCAATAATGCACTGAGTCATCAGACATTTGTTGAATATTCGAAAAGTCTAATATTACTCTTTCTTTTATGAATGAAGCAAAGTCTTCTATGTGATTAGCGTTAAAATATTGTATTGAATGCAAGTCATTACTCAAAATGTCAAAATTATTATTTCTTAAATGGAATTCACAAATCCTACATTGCTGTGGTACATAGTAATTGTACTCACTAAAAATAAAGACTCTAAGCCACAAAGGAATCCTTACTCTTTCTTCGGCAGTGCAACCAGGTAAGAAACAATGTGCTTGTGTATCTGGAGCTCTTCTCATGTGAGATAAAAATATCGAACCAACTGGTGCTTCAACTCCCTGTTGTATTTCTGCGTTATCACCCTGCTGTACATCATCAATAGCACCCCTCCCAACATTGCGTGTACTGTGTCTGTCAGCTCTTTGCCAACAAGGATGGCAGATTCTATCAGATGCCGTCAACTAAAACAAAAAAGAACATTATTATAATATGAAGAATGAATAACCTTATCATCATCAGCATCAACTGCCTATAATCATTAAACCCTGTTTTGCATACAGTCAGGTAAGGGATTGCTATTGTTGATCATAAGTAAATGCCTTATTCCCTGACATTTATAGGTATCTTTAAGTCTGCTTACACATCACTTACAAGGAAAAAATAAAAAAACCTTAGAGACCACATAAAGCTGTTATTTTGGAACCTACATCATATTAAAAAAAAAACAATTACCTCACGTGGTTGAATCCATTGCAAAATCACACTTCTGATATGCCCCTCTCGTTCCGTGTTATTGCTTATCCCATGAGATCGAATCCTTAACAGTGAACACCTGCAGTTCACACATAACTGTCTGTGATGACCTGGATCTGAGCTCGTTGAAGCATCAGATGATGAACCTGCCACGCTGGCAGATGCATTCAATGCTATAATCCAACAAGGATGGCATACAAAGCTGTTCTGTCCAATCTGTAAAAAAAATATTTATGACAAATAATAAAAAAAAACCAGCAAATACAACAGATTGTTTTTTTAATTAAAGTATTAATTGAATTCTAAGTAGTATTTCAAATAATGGCCAACACCATGTCTTAAAAAATCTTGCTGTTGCAGACAGACAATAAAACATCATACCTCATCTCTTACGATTTAGGCTATTCGTATAGCAATCATCCTTGTAAAAATGATTTTTTTTTTATGTGCAATAGACTTTAAAATAATGATCGTCCAAAACCTTTCACTAGTGCGAGCCAACCCAACTATTCAATTGCAATTATGTACTTTTTTTTTGTCGTGGTAAAATCATCAAATGAGTCCTCCCACCCAGGGCAGAGTGGGAGGGACTGTCAGACTTGTACTGACTAAAATCCACGGTGTCCTTCAGTAGCCCTTTATGTTCCAGGGTCACGGTAATTCTATGAGTCCCGCGACCCCGGCAGGCTTTGGCCCTCTAGAGGGGGGCCCCGTCATTATGCTGACACTCTTTGAGGCGCGCGTGGAACACAACGCGCCGTCGACCCGGGCATGGTCCATGGTCGGACAGCGAGTCGCCCATTACTCGCCGCCCGCATGCCCGCGCCTACGGTGGCCGGAGATCGTCTGCCGACGTCCGGCGCCGTGGGCGTCTACCACTGCGGCTGGTGTGGAGGGAGGACGCTGTCCTCTCCCTCACGCGGCCCGCCTCCTCCTTCGCGAGCATGACTGCTTCGCAGAAGGAGGCGACCGCTTCCCACTCCGTCTCGCCCCGCAGCATGGCCTCGACCAATGCCGGGCGCGAGAGGTCTCCGCCTATCGCCGCCGTGAGGACACGGCGGTGCCCTGCCCAAGCGGGGCAGTCCTGCACCGTATGCTCCACCGTGTCCTCCGGGCGGTCCTCGCAGTGGTGACACCCAGGCGTTTCCTCCTTCCCCATCAGACACAGGTACCTCCCGAAGCTTCCGTGTCCGGTGAGGACCTGCGTCATGCGGTAGGTCAGGACGCCGTGACGCCTATCCAGCCACTCCTCAAAGAGGGGTCTTACCGCCGCGATTGCGGCGTGCCCGGCAATTATGTACTTAATCATCTCAGAAGTTGGAACTTACCACTTGTGGTGCGATCCATTGCAGTATAACTCGCTGCACTTCCACAAGATTAATAATGTGTCTTCTCCTGTGAGTGATTTCAAGACCACAATTTATACAATGCATAGATTCACTAGGCAAAATCGGGAAGTCCATATTCAAGCGCGGGTCGTCATGTAAAACGGGTTCATTATCCGAAGAAATGCCAGGGTAAACGTTTAAAGCGGGTTCTGAGTCCAAGAGTGAGCCGGGATCGTTAGGTAAAAAATCATCAGAATCCATTTTTAAAAGCGTAAGTTGTCAAAAATATCCAAAGTCGAAATAATATTCACAAACGAACAAGAGCACGAACACAGAGCGAATGACATGACATTGACAATCGATCACCAATCGATTCTGGATCGGGGTTGCCAGTTCTCTGCACTAGGAATCAGTCGATTTGAAATCGATTCCTAAGGAATCGATTCCTATGGAATCGATTTCAAATCGTATATTATATTATGCTGAGCTGTTTTGCTTTGCGTTTTATTTTTGTATATTATGCTGAGCTGTTTTGCTTTGCGTAATTATTTTGGTTATGGCCCATGTTGCATTCTAAATAGAATCTTCAAGAAAAGCACGCGTTAATAATACTCGCTACCATGACGGACAAAACTCAAATGAACGAAGACGAAATACCAATTACGACGATTATTACAATTGTTACGTTTATTACATTTTTTTCTCGATAAAAACTTTCTTCGTTTGTTCTATGTTGCGTTGGCAAGCTGATGATTTTTAACACTTCAAAAAAAAAATGTTGATCTAAACTATATTTTTTTATTTGTGTGAGGTTAAGATGATGATGATGCTAATGATGAATATTCCACAACGGCTAGATAAAGCTCGGTCTTCCATCAAACATTTTAATGTTTTGAAGCTCTCGAATTGAAACATCGAATATCGATGTTGTTTTTTGAATTTTTATTTTGGCAACCCTTACTCAATGCATCCCGCATGTTGCACAGCAAAGGAACTGTCACCATACACAACCAATAATCAATTAAAAATCTTTTTTATTCGTTTTTAATATCATTTAGTTTGACACTCCCAAAAGAAACCAATGTTTACTAAATATTATTACTAAATTATTTATGAATTTATTTTTTCCCAATACAGCTGTTCACCGGTTAGCCCATTTTGGTTGAAGTCCTTTAAAAACGAATTTGGCGAAAGTTTTTAAATAGCGAGTTGGCAACGTGTCTTTAATGATTTGATGTTTTACCGATGCGGGGGTCGTTAACCTGTTAGTGCTTCCTTAAAATCAGATACATCATGTAGCAAATGTTGAAGATGAAAATTAATTGCCTATGACTAAACTACTTGATATATTCAAATGATTTTTTGTATGTATATTGGGAACGTCTTGAGGTATGCGAAGTTTAATTTATTGTCGTATTGTCATCACCACTCTGTATATGTCACTTTTTAGTCTGTTTCACCAGCTTCACAAAGATATACAACACAACTTAATCAAGTAGTTTTTTGCGACTTTTTTTTTAAATTTTCTGGAGACAAAGAAAATACGGTGCTCACTCTTTGAATCTCCAACGAACCCTTGCAGACCCCTACATCATTGCTGACATCTCTTTGAGGCGCGCGTGGAACACGAACGCGCCGTCGACACGGCCTGTCATCATAAGATGGCCGGACGGTGTGCTAGCCCATAGCTCGCCGTCCACAGGCCCGCGCCTACGGTGGCCGGGAGCCACCACGTGACCCCCGATGCCCAGGGCGTCTCCCGCGGCGGCTAGGACGTGAGGTTCTTTCCCTCTCACGTCCCGCCACCTCCTTCACTAGCATGACTGCTTCGCAGAAGGAGGTGACGGCTTGCCATTCCCTCTCGCTCCGGAACATGGCTTGAACCAGGGCCGGACGCGATAGATCGCCGCCGCCAATCGCCGCTACGAGGACACGACGTTGCTCCGCCCAAGCATGGCAGACCTCCACGGTGTGCTCCATCGTGTCCTCCGGACGATCCTCGCAATGGAAACACCCGGGCGTTTAATCCCGCCCGATCCGGTGCAGGAACCTCCCAAAACAACCGTGTCCGGTGAGACCTGCGTCAGGCGGTAGGTGAGGGCGCCGTGGCGCCTCTCTAGCCACTCCTCAAAGAGGGGACTTATCGCCACTATGGTGGCGTGCCCTGCACGGGGTTGCGACAGTCGCTCTCGCCA
The DNA here is from genome assembly GCA_963082995.1 of Noctua comes. NCBI lineage: Eukaryota > Metazoa > Arthropoda > Insecta > Lepidoptera > Noctuidae > Noctua > Noctua comes. The sequence goes on from OY720293.1 coordinate 5,559,963, forward strand.
TGTCGCCATGAGATAACGCCGGTGGTCTGTCCGCTGAGCGGCAATTTGCCGCGGCAGCGGAGTTTTCAACCGACTTAATGCCTCCGCGCGCCATTCGTGCAGGCGCGCTAGGACTATCGCCTCCAGATCCCATGGTGGTAATCCGGCAAGGAGACTAGCCGCCTCGCCGGAGATCGTGCGGTACCCGCAGATTAGCCTCATGGCTATCACCTTTTGGGGCGCGTTTGGCGAGCCGCCCACCACCTAGTGGGCGGCTCGCCGCCTCAAAGAACGCGCCCACACCGGGGCCCCATAAAGAGCCATGGACCGCACGACCCCGCGTAGAGCTTCCGGCAGGAGGCGTTTGGACCCCTCAGGTTGGGCAAGAGCCGCTTGAAGGCAGCCCCTGTCCGTTCCAGTTTGGGAGCCAAACGTCGGAAATGCTCCACGAAGTTCCACCGGCTGTCGAGGACGAGTTCTAGGTACTTCAACGTCGACCCGACGCCGATGGACCCCTCCCGCCGTCAGTAGGGATCCCGACGGTGGCGCATTCCGAGGCCCATGAAAACACATGGCATCGGACTTGTGCAATGCCACCTCGAGACCCAATTACCGGATCCTCTCCACGACTATCGCAACCCCGCATGTCATATTTTCAGCCGCCGTCGGCACCCGGTGATACCGGAGTGCCTCCCTAATGCAGCTCCAGGGCATGGAGTTGAAGGCGTTGGCGATGTCAAGAGACACCGCCAAGACGATCCTACCCCAGGACACCGCGTCCCCCGTCGTGAGGGCTCTCACGCGCATGATGGCGTCCACCATCGAGCGCCCCTTGCGGAAACCAAACTGGTGTTCCGCAAGATCCGGCCCCATCCCCACAAGGTGCCCGACGAGGCGGTTGGCAATGACTCTTTCAAAGAGCTTGCCCACCTCGTCGAGCTCAATAATAACTTAAAAATAGTTCATATTAACATTAGAAGCATTAATAAAAATCTAGATCAATTTCTAACCATGATTTCTTTAACGAAAGTTGAGTTTGATATAATAGTTCTGACAGAGTGTTGGTTGCAGGTTTCTGGACCTATTCCCATATTACATGGATATTCATCTTTCGCTACAATTAATAATGTAAACAAAATGACGGAGTGGTAGTTTATATTAGAGAAAGTTTAAAAAGCGTGACGAGAGAATCACCGTTTCAGGACGCTAACTGTATTATATCCGGCTTAGGCTCTACGGCAATAGTTTCAGTCTATCGCTCTCCATCTTACCAAAATCTAGAAAACTTTTATAACAGTCTGCAAGGCGTAATATCTTCTCTGAAATCCTACGCTAACATTATCTTAATAGGTGATATGAACGTTGACATCAAATCAGGATCCAGTGACCGGCACGCTAGTGACTATTTAACTCTCACCGCTACTCTTGGACTACTCCCTGCGCATTGCCTACCGACCAGAGTTAACAATTGTTTAGATCATTTAATGCTTAAATCTAAGAATACTTCTACCGTGCTATTCCTAGACTCTCACGTTACCGATCACCAGCCTATCTGTTTATTACTGCTTCTCAATTCCAGTTTGGGATGTAATGGGCAAAGAACATCATCACAGTATGATTATGAAGCTATTCGTAAAGACCTGGACAACACTGACTTCAGCCCCATTTTAACTTGTACAAACCCCATCAAGCAACTAATTTGTTAATTGATAATATACAACGTGTGATTACTAATCACACCCGTATAACCAGAATACATAAAAAAGCAGGGTTTTAAAACCTTGGATGAGCACTGGACTGGTTCGTTGTCTAAGAAACCGAGATAGAATGCATATCGAAGTCAGGAAAAAGCCTGACGATTCCATACTTAAAATAACATACACACGGTGTTAAAACTTTTGTAATACCTTAATAAGAAAGTTGAAGAAAGTTTGCTTTTGAAAAGGAAGAATTTCTTAAACCAAAAATAATCCTAAGGCAACGTGGAAAGTATATAACTATACTAATGCCCAAACCCGCTCCCCTCGTGAACTTCTGCGTGATTCAGTTGACGTTAAAACAACGGCAAACAAAGTCAATGAGTTCTTTGTTAATATAGGTGCAAACCTGGCGTCAAAAATTAGAACTAGCACCAACACCACAGCTGTAGCACCACCTCCCAGTCAATTATCGAACTCTCTTGTAATCCTCCCTGTGAATGAGGAACAAGTAGGTAGAATTATCTATGACCTCCGCAGTGACTGCGCTACAGGGTGGGATAATATTCCAGCCAAAGTTATCAAGAGTTCGTAGGCTACCTTAACCCCCGTAGTCACTCATATTTGTAACCTGTCCCTAGACTCTGGAATCTTCCCTGAACCTTTTAAAATAGCCGTCGTGCATCCTATAGATAAAGGCAGAGAAAGAGACAGAGTCACAAACTATAGACCTATTTCTGTTTTGACTACGCTTTCAAAAATTCTGGAAAGAATTCTGAATAATAAATAGCTTGGTCAGCTTTCTGGAAAAACATCAATTAATCGGGAATTTGTACAGAGGATGCCGTCGCTGCCTACACTAATAGTCTGGTAAGCCAACTGGATAATAAATTGAACTGCTATGGCATCTTCTTAGACTTAACCAAAGCTTTTGACACGGTCTCTGTCTCTCGACTTATTTCAAAGATAGAAAGCTTAGGAGTGCGTGGAGTAACTCTTAAACTACTTAAAGACTACCTTTGTGGTAGATCCCAGTGTGTTTTCATTGATTCAGTCACCAGTTCATATGAAAAGCTTACCTATGGCATCCCACAATGTAGTATATTAGGACCAACACTTTTCCAAATATACATCAATGACCTATGCAAGCTCTCCATCTCTAATTGCGATTTTTTCTCATAAGCGGACGATACTACACTTCTAGTGTTTGATAAAAACTGGGAGCAAGCCAGAGATAGAGCGGAATACTCGCTTCGGTTAATAATGGAATGGCTGTCTACTAACTTGCTGACGCTGAATTTGGATAAGACGAAACTAATCAGGTTCTATCGCCCACAGTCAATGACCCCATCCTCTTTTTCTCATAAAAGTAAAGCTCACACCTGTCTCCCTCATCAGTCAGTAAGTTGTAACTGTCTTTCTCTCAGCACTGTCCCCAATATTAGGTACTTGGGAGTGATTATTGACGAAAACCTTAACTGGCACGCGCATATAGAGGCACTTTGCACTAGAGTCAGAAGACTAATATACATTTTTAAAGAACTCAGGCACTCCGCCAATACTGAAACTGACTCTTGTGTACCTCAGCTTTTGTCAGTCTATCATTATGTACTGCATCCCGGTGTGCGGCGGTACTTACAAAACCGCAATGATCCCGGCAGAACGGGCACAACGAGCAGTTCTTAAGGTGATGCTTTGTAAACCTAGAGAGAGTACAGATATAACTTATATGAAATTAAAAATAAATTAAGAATATGGCTCTTATCCTTAACTTGTGATGAAACTGAAAATATATTGGCTATAGAATCATAACTTCAAACCTACCTTGAAAGAAAGCTATTTAAACACTCACATTTCACATACACTCGTCCCTACACACACACTACACTCATATATATACACACACCCCACACTCATATACAGGGTGTAAGGGTAAACACCGTTATCCTTGAAACCAGTGGTTTGGTTTCATTAATAGAACGTAAAACCAATAAAAAAAACAACCTTTTTTTTTTTAAGAAAATCCACTGTTTCCCACAAGATCGTTTCACCCTAAAGCGCGCGCAAAACAGCTGACGGCTGGGCGGCGCCGGCGGCGGGCACACGCGGTTATACCTACATACGCTACACGCCACAGACGCAACGAACGAGTGAGTCATGACCTCAGTCAGCTGTCGCGCTAGCAAGCGAGCGCACGTCCGTATCTCGTATCGCCGCGCGCCGCCGCCGCCGGCGCCGCCTCGGTGCCGCTTGGTTCTCGCGCGTAAATTTAGTGTACCTACTGAGATGTCTTACACAAACGAACAGTGGACCGAAATGGTTCGACTTTACGCCATCGCGGGTGATAACCTGAACTAGGCTCGTAGGCTGTATTCAAATGGATTGGTCGTGGAGGGCTAGTGGCGTGGCCACCGCGTTCGCCAGATCTTACCCCTCTGGACGCTTATCTTTGGGAGGAAATGAAGCGCCGGGTGTATGCCACTGAATTCCGTAATACGTTGGAACTCAAACGACGGATTCGTAGGGCGTTTAGAGACATAAGAAATGACACTATTGTGCTTTCTCGAGTGCAAAACAACCTAAGAAAACGTGCGGAGGCGTGTGTAGCCGTAAGTGGATCTCATTTCGAACAGTTGTTAAGATTAATGTAGGTATTAGTAGTTGTATTTTTTGATTATACATTGGGGCTAATTAAAGTCCAAGTACATAAAAATATTTTATTAAAATCGTGCGTACAGTTCTACCGTCGGTAGCGGAGTGGCACAGCCAATACAAGTTTAAAGGAACAGCAGAGTGCGTTAACACCTGACAAAATTACATTAGCAAGTAGTCGCTGATCAATGATATGTAGTGTTCCATAACCGTGAGGCAATAGGCCGCAACATATTCCCGGCCGTTGAAAGGTTCCTTTCAACCGTTTAGTTCCTCAGCAGTAGGTAACGGCGACAGGCGGGTGAATGGGCGACGAACGCAACCTCGAGACGTTTTGATTTCGGCGACTCGTGCAACTCCATCTGGTCCAGGGAACAGCCGCAGAACTCGACCAAGGCGCCAGCTTAGTGGGGGCGTATTATCTTCCGCCAATAGCACCATATCGCCCACGTTGAGCTGCGCATTTCCTTTGCGCCACTTAGTTCGCTGCTGCAGCTCCGACAGATACTCTTTCTGCCACTTCTGCCAGAAATGCTGCCTTATTGTTTCAAGGCGCTTGTATCTGTTGTGTTGGTTGCCATCTTTCTCTTCCAGGGCTGGTAAGGGCAGCGCGTTTAGCGGGCGGCCAATGATGAAGTGCCCTGGGGATAAGGAGAGGAGGTCGTTAGGACTGGAGGACAAAGGGCACAAGGGGCGGCTATTAAGAATCGCCTCCACTTGTGCAAACAAAGTTATAATTTCCTCGAAAGTGAGATTACTATTGCCAATGACCCTTTTGATGTGATATTTAGCCGATTTAACGCCGGCTTCCCAAATGCCGCCGAAGTGAGGAGCGTAAGAAGGTATAAAATTGAACTTAATACCCTGCTGACTTGAAAAATCAGATATTAGTTCTGTATTTTGCTTGAGAAAATCGCCTAACTCCTTCGCGGCAGCGACAAAATTACGACCGTTGTCACAAAATATTTCCGATGGTTTTCCTCTACGTGCAACGAACCTTCTAAGAGTCATCACAAATGCATTTTTGGTTAAATCACTGACTGCCTCTAAATGAATGCACTTGTAACGTAGGCACACAAAAAGGCACATATAACACTTTATTAAGCGACTTCCACGACCTTTACGGTTGAGTATAAAGAATGGCCCAGCAAAGTCTAAACCAACGGACAAAAATGGAAAGTCTGGATTCACTCGCTGTGAAGGTAAGTCACCCATTTTAGGGCACAGCGTTCTGCCGCTTAAGCGCCTGCATCGCACGCAATTGTTAGCGGTCCGCCTGGCAAGATGTTTACCATTGACAGGCCAGACTGTTTCTCTTACTGTTGCTAACAGCAGTTGCGGGCCTGCATGTAAGTTCACAAGATGCTCTTTGGCAAAATATAATTTGGTTAATTTGTGCGCAGCGTGCAGAAGTATTGGATGTCTTTTTTCAAAACTACAGGCGGACGCATTTATTCGTCCAACGACACGAATTAAATTATCCTTATCTAAGAACGGAGACAATGACAATATTTTACTCCGGGCCGGTAGTTGTTTACCTTTTGTGAGTAAATCGTATTCAGTAGGAAAAGACTCACGCTGAGCGATGACGCATAATGAATGAAATGATTCCCACAGCTCATCAGTCGTAAGTATGCCTAGACGTTTGTCATTCGGATGCCTCATGTTATATATGAATCTACTACAGCGTGCAGTCATGTTTCGAAGTTTGTTGACTGATGAAAAATTATTAAAATCTATTAAATCCTACGTTTCATTTTTTAACTAAGCAACAAGTGTAACCGTTAGCTCCGCATAAATAATTGTTTACTTTTAGTCTAAAGTGCAAATTTAACTATATTTTGAGTGATAAACGTTACTTAACACCAAACAAGTGCAGTGCCTAAGTTTTCATGGTGTATAAACTGAGTTTATTAACGTAAAACTGTTAAAACAAAACCGTTACAAAACTGTTTGATCGTGTGTCAATTTCAAAATCAGTGTTGACCAAAACGCGTAAGTGACGCCTATTCCACGGCGCTTACGACCTCTCGGTCGCGACATTTCCAGTGAGCCGCACTACATCATCGCTAAGCGCTTTAAGTATTCTAGCGCTTTATTTTATTTGCCACCGCTAGACGCTTGCATGCTTTGTGAATCGCTGAAAGCGCTTTATTATACTCAAGCATTTTTTAAATAGCACTGACAAAAATGTCAACAAAGAATTGCGCTGGTTGTTTGATCGACTTTAAGACCAAGGAAAGCTTGCAATGCTTCATTTGCCACAAATGGTACGACCTATTGTGCGCTAATGTTCACGAAAAGGTGTTTAAGAGTATGAGCGTCAAACAAAAGTCTATCTGGAAGTGTCCTAGCTGCCTTAGTAAAGTTCCTAAGAACGACAATAAGAACACACCTGTCAGAACGACCAAACCTGAGAGCCCCACTGCGGACTTAACGCCCCGTTCGTTATCACCGACGGAGACCAATGTTACTGTTCGTTCGAAATCTAAACAGTCACGACGCCACACCACGCCGCCCTCGGTTCAAACCAATGATGACACCTTGATTGAGTTTTCGAGAGAAACGTTGAGAAAAATAATTAAGGAAGAAATACAGAGTGCACTTAAATATATAGTTTCCGATCAGTTCCGACAAATTAATGAGTTGATCTCAGGTTTCAATGAGTCACTTTCATTCTACAACGAAAAGTATGAAGAGATGAAGGCTTCGCTGGAAGATAAATCTGATAGGATACAAAAACTTGAACGGGACAACTGTGGTTTACGAGATACCATTCAACAATTTAGCCAGCGCCTGAACCTAGTTGAACAAAACTCCAGGTCCGCCAACGTCGAGCTGCAGTGCGTGCCGGAAAACAAGGCGGAAAACTTAGTCAACACAGTGCTGCAACTAGGTAAGGTCATCAGTTGTGATATTAAAGACCCCGACATACTACACTGCACCAGAATAGCAAAGAAAGACGCACAAAGCACCAGGCCTCGCTCCATTCTCGTCAAATTCAGTAGTCCTCGTCTGCGAGACAGTTTCCTTGCCGCTTCAATGAAACATAACAGATGCAACAACCAAGATAAACTGAATACGAGCCATTTGGGTATAGCAGCGGAGAAACCTTAACCCATTTATGTCACGGAACACCTATCTATCCAAAACAAAGCAATCCATGCCGCAGCTCGGATTCGCGGAAAAGAACTTGGATTCAAGTTTGTCTGGGTGCGCGAGGGCAAGGTTTTCATGAAAAAAGACGAGAATTCGCAAAGAATTGTAATTAGTAACTTAGAAAAGTTAAAATCATTAGTATAGTTTTATTCAGTATGTAATAAGTGGCAAGTTCCTATTGTTTTTATCTAGTCACATTCAATTGTCCACTTCATGTGTACTATCAAAATGTACGAGGCTTAAAAACCAAAACTATTAACTTTTATCATAACATTTCCATGAGTAATTACGACATTGTAGTGTTAACAGAAACTTGGTTGAACAGCGGTGTCTATGACTCCGAGTTGTTTGACGACAGATACATAGTTTACAGGCGCGATCGTGAGTCAAGTAAATATAAAACTCGTAAAGAGGGAGGCGGTGTCTTAATTGCCGTCTCAAAAACTCTGAAATCATGTCGACTATCCCACTTTGAGAGCGAGATTGAAGATTTATAGATAAGCGTCAACATTGGTACAAAAAATAGTTGTAACAATAAACTCTACATCAGTGGCGTATACCTACCGCCACCTATTCATAGTAATACGCTGGAATTATTTACTAAAAACGTTCATAATATATTGAATAACAATGAAAAAATTTTGATTTTAGGAGACTTTAATCTTTCTAACATAACATGGCTCACAATTAATGACCTTATATACTTGCATCCAGAACCCAGCAACACGGATATAAATGCGATGTTCACTGAATTCTTGACCTTGAATGGTCTTAATCAATATAACGGTATACTAAATAATAAGTTGAAAATATTGGATTTAATATTATGTAACACCTTTATTACTGACGTAGCCCGTTGTACCCACAGTTTATCAAAAGAAGACCCTTTACATCCCCCGTTAGAATTTTGTCTACCAGTGCAGACGGAACGTTTACTGGAAGCTAAAAACGTGGAAACACCGAACTTCCATCGAGCGGATTATAATATGGTTCTGCATCGCTTGTTAGCGATTGAGTGGAATAGTGAGTTCAAAAACTGTGCTACTGTTAACGATGTGGTAGACGTTTTTTATAACTTATTAAGACAGACTATTACAGACTGTATCCCTATGAAAAAACCGGCGAGTAAAAAATATCCACCTTGGTACTCATGTGATCTAATAATACGTCTTAGAGAGAAGTACAAATACCATATTCGTTTTAAAAAATATAAAAATCCATTAGACCAAGAGTTTTTTGAGAGATTAAGTGATGAATGCAATGCTCTAAGTTCAAAATGTTACAAGAATTATATTTCAAATATGGAAAACAGTATTACACATAACCCTAAAATATTTTGGTCCTTCATTAAAACTAAAACAAAAGGTAGCAGTACATACCCCGCACAAATGTCTCACAACAATAAAATCGCGTCAGGCGGACAGGACATCTGTAATATGTTTGGAGAAAATTTCGCGAGTACCTTTACTACCCCTACAGATAGTTATCCAAGTCGCGCGGACACTGCCTTTTCCCTCTCGTCCGTAGCACTGTGTAATCTACAGTTTGATGGTAACGAAATATACCGTGAGTTAACCCGATTGGACGAAACTAAGGGCGCGGGTGGTGACGGCATTCCTCCAATGTTTATAAAAAATTGCGCTAAGGCCTTAGTATCACCCCTGCAAACAATTTTTAATAGATCTTTACGTGATGGTATTTTTCCAAACACCTGGAAAGAAGCTCTCGTGATACCCATATTTAAATCCGGGGAAAAGCATTTAGTGACTAATTATAGACCAATATCAATACTAGTTACATTTGGAAAAGTGTTCGAAAAACTTGTTAGCAGACACTTGATGTGGTATCTTAAACAACACATCACTGAATATCAGCATGGTTTCGTCAAGTCTAGATCTACCAATACTAATCTATTGTGTTTTACATCGGCTTTGTCCAAGTGTCTAGACAATCGTATCCCAGTGGACGCAATTTATACAGACTTTAGCAAAGCATTTGATAAGGTAGATCACTGTCTTCTAATAAATAAATTGGCTCAGCTGGGAGTGGGCGGGACAATAATAGGGTGGTTTAAATCTTACCTTGAATACAGAAAGTCAAAAGTCAACTTCCGGAATCCCCCAAGGATCACATTTGGGACCTATTCTTTTTAACGTGTTCATTAACGACATCACTGAATGCTTCAAACACTCCCGTTTTTATTTGTTTGCTGATGACTTAAAAATAATGAAGCCAATTCAGAGTAACCTAGACTCCATAATGCTTCAGGACGACATCAACAGACTTGCAAACTGGTGTACACAAAACAACATGCACTTAAATATCAGTAAGTGTCACTACATCCAGTTCACTCGGAACAAAAAGGTGTTAGATAATAAATACTACATAGACGGGGTTGAAGTACAGAAACTGAGTAGTGTTCGCGACCTTGGAGTTCAACTCGACCAAGCACTGAAGTTCGATGTGCACATTCTAAATATTGTGGCTAAATCCTTTAAGGTACTGGGATTCGTTTTGCGAAACAGTAAGGAATTCAAGAGACCATCTACAAAAATAAAGCTCTTCAACACTCTAGTCCGTCCAATCTTAGAGTATAGCTCAGTGGTATGGAATCCGCATTACGATGTTTATACCAAGCGATTAGAGTGTCCAAAAGCGGTTCCTTTACCATCTGTGCTACGGAGATCACTTGGCTAAACAACTGACTAGCTACTCTGATAGGTTGAAACATTATCATTTGGATACACTAGCCAGTCGTAGAAAGAAACTGGACTTCACTATCCTTCACAAAATATTTAGTGGAGCGATAGATTGCAGTGAACTTTTGAGCTCATTAGATATTAAAATTCCTATCCGGACTCCCAGGCATAAAACATAATCGTCGACCGTAGGTTCAATTGGAGTAAGGGACAAAATACGATTTTTCAGGAGAGGCCGACAAAGTTTTTTTTCGGACTAAATCGATTATAACTTTTGTTGTAATTAACCTTTTTCGGATCTGATTTCACACATTATCTTATATTTTAGTGCACTGTCTACCTGTATAACATTTATTTAAATAAATTAGCTATTCAAGAAAATAGACGTCCCTTACACCAAAGTATTTTGATAATAATGTCCCTTACTGACCAAGTATCTTGTAGTCCCGTCCCTTACATTAAATTGACCTGCGTTGGATCGAATGTATTAAAGAAAAAGTAGTGTAAAAGACTTGTTGAAAAAATGGATGAAAGAAAATACAGTGTAAAGAGATTGTAGACAGAAAATTAAGTACACAATTTTGGCGTACGGTATCTTAAATTTGGAAATCGTCATTTAAAAATCATTTAAGAGACATGAAAATGTATTAGAACCGTGTTTGTTTTTTTGTGTGGCGCTTACATGCAATGTTTGTACATTGTAATAGCCAATTTCTTTTAGTTTGAATTAAACAATTTTCATATCATTTAATATATTTATTATAATCAAATTATAAAAAAACAATTATAACAAATACCTATCAAACCCAAAACCCCCCCTCCTAACTTTATTCTTTCTTTCTTTCTTTATACTTACTTTGAATTCTTATTAAAATAAAGGAGTAGCTGCAAATAATCAAAATCCTATTGACATGAGCCTATTAGGCATTGTCATGAGCTTGGTTTGTCCCACTGCAGGGCAAAGGCCTCCCTTCCCTCCTTCTATTTATCTGTGTTTGGCCATTTGGGCCCAATCTTTTTGACAAGAGTCCAGCTTGTCATTCCATCTCCTTCTGGGCCTACCGCGTCACCGGATTCTGTTGTTCGGAACCCCATCTGTTGCCACTTTGGCCCAATTTTTATGCGACATGCGGCAAATGTGGCCTGCCCAGTTCCATTTTAATTTGGCGGCTGTGTTGCAAACGTCTGCGATTTGGGTCTTGGATCGAAGTATACTGTTCCGTAAACGGTCAGAAATGTTGACTCCTAGTATACTCCGTCCCATGGCTCGCTGGCAGACCCTGAGTGCGGAGTTCTGACGCTTCGTTAATGACCAATTTTGCGCTCCATAGGTGAGGGTAGGAAGGATGCACGTGTTCATGAGTTTCCTTTTGAGGGAAAGTGAAAGTGATCCTTTCATGAAGTGTTTCATCGACCAATAGCTCTTCCAGGCGTTTTCGGTGCGTCGAGCGACTTCTTTATCTTGCCTCGCCTGGAAGGAGACTATTTGGCCGAGGTATACATACTCGTGGACATGCTCTATCTCCACACCCCCTGTCTACTTTGCGTTTTGTGCTATTTGTCATTAACTTCGTTTTCGTCATGTTCATTTTGAGTCCGACCTCGAGGCTGGCGCGGCTCAGTTGTTCGAGCATGACGCCCAACTCTGCCGCTGAAGACGGGAAAAGGACAATGTCGTCGACGAATCGAAGATTAGTTAATCGAAGTTTTTCCAAACAAATATAATCAGAAAATTGCTAGTATTAGTGACTGTTATATCAATACTATTTTCATTACATACTCTCGTTCTCTGACTGATAATTTAGTTTCATCTTTTCTAGAGTTGCCAATGTCCTTAATTGTGTCATTTATACTCTCTGAAAATTCAGAGCTTACTGTTGACTCGGACCTACAAAGTACACAAGTAAGAGTTAAAATCATTTTTTATAACTACCCTATATCCCTCACCATTCAGACTTAGTTCGTATTCAGGAACGAAAATTTAATAATAATTATAACTCATATACAATCGTTTTGGAAAAAGAACAGAGTTTCGAGCGCGCACGTAGGGCGCGAGCGCTTTCAAACATTAAGTTTTAGTTATAATTTTGATACCTCATTCTCAACAAAAAAAACGTCCAATCAAGTTTTCTCTAGAACCTATAAACGCAAGGTTTAATTAATTTATTTTGGTATCGTGTAAAAAGCGAACAGGTAGAAACTGCGAAACTTACTTTTTATTCTTTATTCGGAGAAGGTGTCGATTTCACCTAAGCTGGTGGTCTTTCTACTCATCCTCATCTTTTGATGTGAAATATTACAATATGAGCTGTAAACAGTGTTATCAATGTAAACATTCAGCGGCGCCTTTGAGTACCTAGTAATTATTGTCCATTATTAGAGAATAATTAGGCAACATTGAATAGTTTTATATCTGATTCTTATATTACTATCATACAAGAATTGATATCTATTAAAATAAACGAACAATATTAGCATTAGGCATAGGCAAACCCACAGACAGCTTAAACGTGTATGTAACAATGATTTTATTAGACCAAAATTTATTTACTTACGGTGTTATCTTATTTACTAATTGTAGTAATTTCAATCTGCGACTAAGCATCTGGTTTAAATCGTTTGTTTTCCATTTTTACCACATTCTTTTTGTCAAAAACCGTGCAAAATCCCGACCAAACGACAGGTGAACTCGCACTGATAGCATTTTTTTTGATTCCCGCGCGCTGCTTTCGCATTGGTATCATCCTCTCTTTCGCACACAGAAAGACGTTGTAAGATAGAAAAGGATGGTAATAGTGATGTTCTTGTGTTATGAAGCTAGGAATGTGTGTAAATAAAGGTAACAGGGTTAAATATTCATTACTTCTCACGAGCAAATTGATGTAACGGACACCGAACCTAAATATAATTCGATTCAAATAGGTGTAACGTTGACATTGCTTAAAGTATGACAATGCAAATTGGGGTAAGGGACAACTATGTCAAAACTCGTGCGATCCACTTAAAGTATGGGTGATATTTATTTTTTGAGATAACAAAGGCATTAGTGTAAGGTCAGTTTTATTATGGTTTCTTCAAACATAAACCATGTAATGGTAATTCGTTGATTGGTAAGACCCTTACCTTATTCGAAGTAGATTGGCGGCGGTAATTACACCATTTCAAGTTGCTATATTGCATAGTTTTTCAGATACATGGTTATTAAGGGGCTGTTTCTAAATTTTGACCCAAAAAATTAGTAGGGTAAAGGACGTTTTTCTTGAGCTAGAATTTTTTCATATACACCATTCGAAAGAGCGAAAAATTCTGAACAAAACTGTATACTCAACTCATTTTGGGTGTTTTGTCCCTTACCCCAATTGAACCTACGGTCGACGAATATGAGTCATTCTATATTCCTGGCTCAAAAACCAACTTAGGTCATTACGCCGCTGTGCCAAGACTTTGTAGACAATATAACACAATAGCTAAGACCACCAATCTTGACATCTGTCAATCTCTCTCTAATTATAAAAAATGCCTCAAAGAATTATCTATTTGTTAATTAATATTTTAATTTTAATTTTATTTTATTTTTCCAATTTTTTATCAATTTTTTTACCAATATGTTTCGATTTTATAAATTGCTACTTTGACTTTGTTAACTTAAATTTTATTTTAATTTTATTACCAATTGTTTTGATTTTTTAATTGCTACTATGACTTTGTAATTTTTAATTTTATTTTTCCAATTTAATGTTATTACCATAATAAGTTTTGATTTTATTTTTTAAATGCTACTATATCTTTGTTAGCTTAGTTATACATTTTATTAAGCATGCTGTGGTCTCCTGTAAGTGAAGGAGTACACCTACGTGATACTTTGTCGTCGATTATTTATTTCGTGTTTGTGTACATCCTTTGTTGGAGATCCTAAACAAATAAATAAATAAATAAAATTAAATTATTATTATCAACTGATGATGCGAGTGCCTTTACTTCAGGTAAGTCAGTCGCCGTGCATTCTTTTAACACTGGCCATTTAAATTCATTTTCATTTAAAAAGCTAGGGCCTGACCACCATAACTGCATGGATAGTAAATTTTTTGCATCCACTCCCCTAGATATTAAATCTGCGGGGTTCATTGCAGTGGGTACATAACGCCATGATGATGCTTTAGTAAGATCAACTATTTCACAAACACGATTTGCTACGAACAATTTTAATTTTGTTGGGTTAGCTTCTATCCAACTTAGAACGACACTGGAATCACACCAGTGTACCAACCTTCCCGGCATGCGCCGAAGTGAATCCATGACAGATTTACAAAGCTTAGCGGCCAATAGCGCGGCACATAATTCAAGACGTGGTATTGTCGTCGGTTTTATAGGCGATACCTTTGACTTAGCACATAACAGCTTGATAGTGCTGTCACCATTAAAATTTATTGATTTTAAATAGATACACGCACCATAAGCCCATTGAGACGCATCACTAAACGAGTGTAATTCTATACGTTCAGGCTTGTCACATAGCACTAACCTAGGAATCTGAAATTTAGGCAAGTATTCTAGATTTTCTGTGAATTTTAGCCAATCGTCCTTCAAGTCCTTTGTCACTGGTTCGTCCCAATCTAATTTTTGTTGCCACATCTTCTGTAGCATGATTTTAGGCTGAATTATAACCGGACTTAGTATTTCTAAAGGATCGAATATTTTAAATGAATTTGACATAACAAACCGTTTTGTGATAGTTGCTTGTTTATCAAGTGTGAAGCTTTTAATTGGAAAAAATAGTGTGTCACTGGATGGCATCCATCCAAGACCAAGAGTGCTTGAAGATTCACTGATAGTTAAATTATCTTGATTTAAGTTAAGATTTTCAAAAATTGATGGATTATTACTTTTATATTTTCTTAAATTAAAGCAGCCTTTCTTTAACGCTTCGGAAACGCTTTTTTGAATGTAACGTAAATCCTGTGCGTTATCAGCTCCTGTTATTAGGTCATCTACGTAGAAATCCTTTTGAATTATGCATTTAATTCTGTCATCATCTTGTTCCTCGCCCAGTTGCCTTAGGCAACGTATGCTTAGATAGCTGACGCTTGCAGTGCCATAAGTGAGTGTATTTAAGTCATAAGCTTTAATAGGTTGCGATTCGTTCTCTCGCCATAAAATACGCTGTAGACAACGGTCTTTTTCAGCTACGAGGACCTGCCTGTACATTTTCTCAACGTCCCCAGTTAAGAGGAACTTGTACTGTCTAGCACGGATTGATATAGCAAAGAGAGAGTCTTGAAGGGTCGGGCCTACCATCAGAATGTCGTTTAGAGCATAACCGGATGTGGAAGCTGCGGACCCATCAAAAACTACACGCAACTTAGTAGACTCACTCTCTTGTTTTAATACCGCATGATGACACAAATAATACGAAGGGCCTAGCTTCTCTTTAGCTAGGGAAAGATGCCCTAATTCGGCGTATTCGTTTATAAATTCTGCGTATTCAGATTTTAATAGTGGATTTCTCCTAAAACGTTTTTCTAAATAATGCAGCCGCTTTTTAAGTTATAAGTATCTCCCAGGCAGTCTGGAGTGTCCTTTAGTGGTAGGTTTACACAAAATCTGCCCGTGATTTCCCTACGAGTGTGAGCGACAAAATGTTTTTCGCACATCTTTTCATCTTCGCTCATTATTGGTTTTAGGGGAACCTCTTCTAATTCCCAGAATTTGCTTAATGATTTTTCAAAATTATTTTGATTTTTCACAATGACTTTATTACAATAAATTTTATTTTTATTAGTAACATGTGAACTTATCGGTCCGGATATTATCCAGCCTAGCTGCGTATTTATCAGCTTTGGATTTTGTAGGCCAAGGGAACGCTGTTCGTCACCAAGGATGTCCCAAAATAGATCAACGCCGATCAAGACGTCTACTGGTGCAGGCTGACCGAATGTTGGATCAGCTAGCACAATGTTTTTCGGCAAATTCAAAGAATGAATATTGACCGGATACTTCGGTATTAAACCGGTTAATTCTTTTAAAATTAGACAGTGACATTTTGCACTGTATTTACGATTTAGAGATTTAATCTGCACATTGCAACTTTCGGCAATGTGAGAAGAAACTGAATTTCCAATTCCTACGACCTTTAGCGAGTCAATAGGTATTGATTTTATTGAAAGCCTTTCTTTTAATGCTTTAAGAAATAAACGATGATTGGCTGCCACAATCAAGCAGGGCTCTAACCTTCTCCTTTTGCTGGGTCATTGGATTAGAGACTTCAATCATAGCCGTTGATAAAAGTGTTTGACTTTAATTTCGTCTTGAGAAACTCGAAATTGTTTCACCACTATTATTATTGTATTCATCTACCGCTACAAGATTAGTTACATCAGGGCGGTGCAGCAAACTATGGTGCCTTTTATTACACTCACGGCACGGTCCCATGCGACATGCTCCTACTTGATGTCCCTGCCTAAGGCTGTTGGGACAAAGCTTATATTTATTAACCTCTTGCATCCTTTCATCTATCCCCTTTGACTTAAAAGTGGGACAATCAAAAATTCTGTGATTATCGTTACAAATAACACATAAATAAGCGCTAGAATTATTATTATTACCATTTTTAGCATTATTTGATTTATACTGTCACTTACGGGAAAGCCGTGAAAGCTTGAAACAGTGTTTATTTGATTTAGTATTAGAAGCAAATGACTTTGTATGAGCATTATTTTGACCAGAATGTTTTTGGCTAAATGATTTATTACCACTACTCGCCACTGGTATATTTCGTTTGGGCATGTTACTATCTTGTTTGTTATGATTTAATGACTCCAAAACATCCGCGCGGTCTGTCATGAACTTATAAAACTGTTCTAATGTTGGGTTATCTTCGTCTATATGCTTAATATAGTCTTCCCATTTTACAGCAGTATTACTATCTAACTTTTCCGTTAAAATAAAAATAAGCAGACCATCCCATTTGTCCGTGGGTTGTCCCAAACTGGCCAAAGCACGTAAGTTTTTACTGACATGGTCAACTAGAAATCTCAAGGACTTCTCCGTTTCCCGTGTAAGTTGCTTAATATTCAGTAGTGAGTTAAAATGGTGATTGATTAGAACTCTTTTATTGTCATAACGATTACAAAGTAATTTCCAAGCTTCCGAGTAATTTGCGGTGGATACCTCCAAGTTTGAAATAATTCTTGCGGCATCGCCTTCCAGATACGACGTGAGATAATGAAACTTCTGAATTGACGTTATATGCTCATTTCTGTGTATCAAACTCTCAAAAGTGTCACGGAACCCCAACCATCGAAAATAAGAACCGTCAAATTTGGCTATTTGGATTTGAGGTAATTTTACGCCAGCCACTTGATGATCCGAACAACAAGAATTATCATGTACGGAACCACGTCTATGTTCACATTCGATCTTTGAAAATTTATCAACTAACGTTTTCGCGGTAGCAATGTTGACAATTATGTCGCACTCGATACTTTCGCGTTCATCGATTTCAGCTGACAAATTGTCCGAATTTAAGACCTCGATCTCATTTTGCAAGTCATCAGTCTTAACCGACAGTGCCTCGAATTTAGCAAGCTTTAACCGTAACTCTGTTATTTGAATAGTATTTAACTCAGTGAGCTTTGAAATGCTACTCAAATAGTTCTTAAACTTTGTTATTTGCCCTTTGGCGGACGATCTTTTAACCATTAAATCTTTCAAACGACATTTATCTATAGATTCGTAAGGCATTGTGAACACAAACGTATAAAGTACTAAGTTCAATAAATGATCGCAACTTTATTTATTCCTCGATTCGACGACACTTGGTTTCCGATTACCGGTTACGCTCGCACAGCTGATTGCAGGCAGCGAGACAATGCACTCGGCTCGGGCGGCGTAGATAAGGATCTGAAATTATCGGCGTTACAAAATAAGTTTTTATTACCGAACTATGAAAAAAAGAACGCTAGTGACCTTTGGACCCGACGGTTACGATTTCTTAAACGCGTCGGTACCTAGAAATAATACTGCTACTGCTTGGAATCCTATATTTTAAACGATTTAGTATAGGACTAATATTATAGTTATAGCAAAAAATAACGTTTGGGTCTGTGACTTGTAAGAAATGAAGCAAATTTTTTAACAAAGAAAATATTTTTCAACTTGTAGGTATGTCGACAAAAAATATAAAATGATGATGCAATTTTTTCTCTAAAATCGTTAAATCCTCGATTTGCACAAATGGATTCGACTTTCAACAGCTAGGAACAATATTTAAAGGACTTTGGATCGGAAATGTGTGAAGATTAGGAACAATAGGAAGGACAGGGCACTTATCTGATTTTGCAGAAGTCCGATGCGCGATGTGTTTCTTTTGCTGAATCACTGGTCGCTTCAGCCTGAACTCGTAGCTGATTCTGGCTGCACCTTCGATCTTGAACCCCTTCTTCAATCTTCAATCACACCAAAGAAGTCCGCATCCGTTGGTCGGCAATGTGTTGTCGAAGTTTTTGATCCAGTTTTCTGGTTACTTTTTCTTCTTCTTTTATTTGTATTTCTTCGTAATTTAGTATTCTTGAATTGTATTTCCCCTCATGGGCCACCAATATGTATATTTTGATTATAGTATAGATACACTGGGGCTAATTAAAGTCCAAGTACATAAAAAATATTTAATTAAAATCGTGCGTACAGTTCTACCGTCGGTAGCGGAGTGGCACAGCCAATACAAGTTTAAAGGAACAGCAGAGTGCGTTAACGCCTGACAAAATTACATTAGCAAGTAGTCGCTGATCAATGATATGTAGTGTTCCATAACCGTGAGGCAATAGGCCGCAACAGTAGTGTAGTTAGTGTAGATATTCAATGATTCAATCAGTGTAATCGTTGATTTTTAACTGTTCATAAAATTGTGATGAACTTTTTAAATACGCCAAAAATACCTACCCAATTTTATGGATTATTTTTTCATTTTCTTAATTTGTCAAATTAAATTTACAATTAGACTCGACACGCAACACCTTAGCAAGGTATTTGTGCCTGTCTTATGCCAGGAAAAGTATGAAGGAAAAGTTCCATCACAGTTACAAGTTATGAACACGAGTATTGTGTAGGTAATAGACGGGCGGCGCGCGGCCATTACGTCACGCGGGCGCATAGGTACCATGAATTCGCGGCCGGTCTGGGATAATTTATTTTAAATGTTTTTTTAAGTAAATTACTTATTCTGTTTTTTTAACTCGGTCCTATATTTTTTTATTTATGTCAACTACCCATGGTTTGAGTGACAACGGTGTTTACCCGTACATGCTGTATATATACACACCCTTAGATACACAAACACAATCATTCACTCCATTTGCTGTGTTAACAACCACTGTAAACAAACACAAAAGTCACGGTTGTATTGTATAAATTGAAGCCGCAAAATCTCCGACTCCTGAGATACAGGTCTGCGTACCTAGTTTAGGAGCCCGGAATCCTGACAATAACCTAAAACTTGGTAGTACAACCCACTGTTTCCAAATGCTATGTACTGTGCTGTTGTTTTTTCTTTTTTATGTACTAATAAACTTATTATTAATACATAATTCAAGAATTACCAGATAGCAGAGTTAATAATCAACACTCAAGAACCATTTTGCAATAGAGTTGGAGATTAACTCTATTAAAACTCTAAAGACAGCCCCAAAAGCGCCCACCCTTCATCACTTCCTAGTGTTGGAGCTGAGGAGAAAAAGTGGCACAACAAACTCCCCAGCAACACGTTTATGTCTTTGTAGTTTGAAGAATTTGAATTACAACATCAGCCTAGGATAATTATTGTAATAAAGGACTCACCCAGTCGCTCACCAACAGTCACAGACACATACACGTACTAGATTAGTCTAAACAGGGCTGTTAACCCAACTATATTTAACTTATTCCATAACTATCGCACTCTTGCGACAACCCACTTGGACATAGACTCTCGGTATTCAGAACGTCTCCTAACTTAACTAAAATGGGTTATCTTACCCGAACCCTATCGCGGTCTAAGCCCGACTGCCTCGAGTCCACCACCCTTCCTCAGGCTCTCGGCTTTTTCTAAAAACACAACGCTTGGCTTGTTCCCATACTTTTTCCAGAATTGGTTTATCGCCCTTTTTTGTGCAAACGTCTAAATTGTTGTAAGGGTCCTTCCAGCGCCCAAGACCGGAATAAATTGCAACCAAATGTTGCACTAGTATACAGAAATGCGTTTAGAATCAGATATTTTTATCTTTTCTTAAGAATTTGTTGAATTATTACATTTGACCTGTCAACTCGCTTTTATATTTCTAGTGCCTTTCCCATTAAGTAAAGAATTTATGCGTTTCCAAGTGATGCAATATTGTTTTACAATCCAAAGGAAGAAAGGACACTTCTTTATTAATTACGGTAAATTGTCAGCCTGACAAGTCATAAAATAGAAGTTTAATGATTTTTGAAATATGAATCAAGGCTAAGATCTATCTATACATATAAAATTCAAAGTCCTGACTGACTGACTGACTTATATATCAACGCACAGCCCAAACCACAGGTCCTAGAGACATGAAATTTGGACAGTGTACTCTTTGTGAAGAGTAGGTATCCACTAAGAAAGCGTTTTTCGAAATTTCACCCCTAAGAGGGTGAAATGGGGTGTTGAATTTTCTACGAAACTTTTTATTCTCTGAGTCGATTGACTTGAAATTGTGCCTACATATACTTCAGTTAAAATGATAAGATACGTGTATCACAGTTTTTCCAAAATCATCCCCCAATTTAAAATTCAATGTCCTGACTGGCTGACTGATACATCAACGCACAGCCCAAACCACTGGTCCTAGAGACATGAAATTTGGACAGTGTACTCTTTGTGAAGAGTAGGTATCCACCAAGAAAGTGTTTTTCGAAATTTCACCCCTAAGAGGGTGAAATGGGGTGTTGAATTTTCTACGAAACTTTTTATTCTCTGAGTCGATTGACTTGAAATTGTGCCTACATATACTTCAGTTAAAATGATAAGATACGTGTATCACAGTTTTTCCAAAATCATCCCCTAATTTAAAATTCAATGTCCTGACTGGCTGACTGATATATCAACGCACAGCCCAAACCACTGGTTCTAGAGGCATGAAATTTGGACAGTGTACTCTTTGTGAAGAGTAGGTATCCACTAAGAAAGGGTTTTTCGAAATTCTACCCCTAAGAGGGTGAAATGGGGTGTTGAATTTTCTATGTAACTTTTTATTCTCTGAGTCGATTGACTTGAAATTGTGTCTATATATACTTCAGTTAAAATGATGAGATACGTGTATCACAGTTTTTCCAAAATCATCCCCCAATTTAAAATTCAATGTCCTGACTGGCTGACTGATACATCAACGCACAGCCCAAACCACTGGTCCTAGAGACATGAAATTTGGACAGTGTACTCTTTGTGAAGAGTAGGTATCCACCAAGAAAGTGTTTTTCGAAATTTCACCCCTAAGAGGGTGAAATGGGGTGTTGAATTTTCTACGAAACTTTTTATTCTCTGAGTCGATTGACTTGAAATTGTGCCTACATATACTTCAGTTAAAATGATAAGATACGTGTATCACAGTTTTTCCAAAATCATCCCCTAATTTAAAATTCAATGTCCTGACTGGCTGACTGATATATCAACGCACAGCCCAAACCACTGGTTCTAGAGGCATGAAATTTGGACAGTGTACTCTTTGTGAAGAGTAGGTATCCACTAAGAAAGGGTTTTTCGAAATTTCACCCCTAAGAGGGTGAAATGGGGTGTTGAATTTTCTGTGAAACTTTTTATTCTCTGAGTCGATTGACCTGAAATTGTGTCTACAAATACTTCTATTAAAATAATGAGATACGTGTATCACAGTTTTTCCAAAATCATCCCCCAATTTAAAATTCAATGTCCTGACTGGCTGACTGATATATCAACGCACAGCCCAAACCGCTGGTTCTAGAGAAATGAAATTTGGAGAATGTACTCTTTGTGGAGAGTGGGTATCCACTAAGAAAGGGTTTTTGAAATTCCACCCCTAAGAGGGTGAAATGGGGTGTTGAATTTTCTGTGAAACTCTCTCGGGGTCGATTGACTTGAAAATGTGTATACATATACTTCAGTTAAAATGATGAGATACGTGTATCACAAAATCATCCCCCAATTTAAAATTCCATGTCCTGACTGGCTGACTGATATACCAACGCACAGCCCAAACCGCGGGTCCCAGAGATATGAAAATTGGAGGGTGTATTCTTTGTGAAGAGTTAGTATCAGTTTTTCGAAATTCCTACCCCTTAGAGGGTGAAATGGGGTGTTGAATTTTCTGTGAAACTTTTTACTCTCGGGGTCGATTGACTTGAAAATTTGTTTACATACTCTTCAGATAAAATCCAGTAAATCGGATGTCCAATCTCAAACCAAGGTATCAATATTTCACGTATCTAATTTAATTGATATAACTTTATAATAATAACAGCTTCTGCCCGCGGCTTCGCCCGCGTGGAGTTCGGGAACTGCCCACGGAATCTTACTTCTGGGATAATAAGTAATCTATGTATGTATAGTACATACATAGATTTACGTGTACTTGCTATTGCAAACATTTGTTCATAGTAATATCAATTAAATTACATAATATGTGAAATATCTTGGTTTGAGATTGGACACCGGGACACCAAACAAATGATTTATTAGGAATCTATTTATAGACATAATACTTTGACATAATATTTAATATCAATGTCCCGTATCGCGAGCCAACGCGAAAATCGGTGGAATAAACTATATTCACAGACACGTCTACCTCAGAAAAATCCTATCTACTTAGTAATAGGTAAATACTCCCACGCCCCGCACGCCCCATGCAACGCTGCGCGGCATGCGCCCTTCTACGTGAGCTTTGAAGCCCTATTTAACTATATTGGGTGATGATTTTGGAAAAACTGATACACATCTATATATACAAAATGGTAAACTAACTGACTGACTGACTGGGTGATATATCAACGCACAGCCCAAACCGCTGGTTCTAGAGACATGAAACTTGGAGGGTGTGTTCTTTGTGAAGAGAAGGTTTCCACTAAGAAAGGATCTATAGGGAATTCAAATTTTCAGTCGTCAGCCTAAACACAAAATTTGAAGATCCTAACTTCAAAACTGACGTACTTTCATATAAACTTCCATCCCCTATTTTACCCCTTTAGGGGTGTAACTCCCAAAAATCCTTTCTTAGTGGATACTTACTCTTCACAAAGAACACACCCTCCAAGTTTCATGACTCTAGGACCATCGGTTTGGGCTGTGCGTTGATATATCACCCAGTCAGTCAGTCAGTTTACCATTTTATATAAAGAAAAAAAGAAGAAGAAAGAAAGAAGATTAAAGATTAATGATAAAATCATCTTTATCTATCAAACTTGAACGCGTAAACAAAGTTTCGTGGCCATGCTACTAACCGCTGAAGAGTTCTCTCTTGAGGAGACGATCCTGGCTGCAGGATTAAGGAATGTTTGTCATAAGAATGTATTGTCACCAGAACCAAAGGTTTGTGCAAAATTTCAGCTCAATCGGTTGTACAAAATTTTAGTTGCATTTCACCCGAACAAACATAGTATCTTCACCCCCCTTTTTAACCCTTCGGGGGTAGAATTATCAAAAACGCCGAGACACGTATAAATTAATTTTCAATCGTCAGCCTTATCACAAAATTTTAAGATCCTAACTTCAAAACTGACAGACTTTCATACAAACTTCCATCCCCTATTTTACCCCTTTAGGGGTGAAATTCCCAAAAATTCTTTCTTAGTGGATACTTACTCTTCACAAACAATTCACCGTCCAAATTTCATGTCTCTAGGATTAGTGGTTTGGGCTGGGGGTTGATATATCAGTCAGCCAGTCAGGACGTTTAATTTTAAATTGGGGGATGATTTAGGAAAAACTGTGATACACGTGTCTCATAATTTTAACTGAAGAGTAAATACACAAATTTTCAAGTCAATCGACTCAGGGAATAAAAAGTTTCACAGAAAATTATACACCCCATTTCACCCTCTTAGGGGTGGAATTTCGAAAAACCCTTTCTTAGTGTATACTTACTCGTCACAAAGAGTACACTGTCCAAATTTCATGTTTCTAGGACCAGCGGTTTGGGCTGTGCGTTGATATATAAGTCAGTCAGTCAGTCAGTCAGGACTTTGAATTTTATATGTATAGATTGCAAGTTATAAGCAAGTACATGTAAATCTATGTATGTATTATAGATAGATACATAGATTACTTATTATTCCAGAAGTAAGATCCCGTGGGCAATTCCCTAACTCCACGCGGGCGAAGCCGCGGGCATAAGCTAGTCCTCCAATAAATTTCTTAAGAAATCTTACTTTGTCAAGTATTACCTACATTGTATGTATTGTATTCCGTTACATTTTAACTTTTAAGTAAAGTTCATAATTTATTAAGTGAATAGTAAAACCGACAATCACATTAATATTATTGTCCATAGTCTAGTAAGCAGATTAGTACTTAAATAGTGTTTGCATGATCACCAATAGATTTTGTTTTCTATTTTCACATCATCATCATCATCATCTGCCTAGCCTTTTCCCAACTATGTTAGGGTCGGCTTCCAGTAACCGGATGCAGCTGAATACCAGTATTTTACATGGAGTGACTGCCTATCTGACCTCCACAACCTAGTTAGTACTAGGTAATACGATACCCCTTGGTAAGACTGGTTGTCTTTTTGAGACTTTTTGAGTTTTTTCACATTAGAACAATTATTAAGTTAAAAGCAGCAATTTTTATTGTGACTGGTAAGTAGGTCGCGTGATGTCACCACTGCACACTGGCGCGCTTTCCAATTCATTTTATGTCCGTACTAATGACCGGATCCGACATATTTATTATAATTTAAACTTGTTACATTTCAGCTGGTTACCTGCTTCCCAAAGAATGACTGATAAGGAAGAAAAGGAGCTCATTAAAAAACGAGCAAGTTACAAGGATTCTTTAAAAGATGCCAAGCAAGCCTAGATAAACGAACTACAGTTACGCCTCGGTAAGATTGAACTTGTTTATTCGCAATATGACGACGTTCAGTTTAGGTTGTGTGACTGTCTGTCACGTACTCCTAATTATTAAGCAAACTAGCTTATGCCCGCGGCTTCGCCCGCGTGGAGTTAGGGAATTGCCCACGGGATCTTACTTCTGGAATAATAAGTAATCTATGTATCTATCTATAATACATACATAGATTTACATGTACTTGCTTATAACTTGCAATCTATACATATAAAATTCAAAGTCCTGACTGACTGACTGACTGACTTATATATCAACGCACAGCCCAAACCGCTGGTCCTAGAAACATGAAATTTGGACAGTGTACTCTTTGTGACGAGTAAGTATACACTAAGAAAGGGTTTTTCGAAATTCCACCCCTAAGAGGGTGAAATGGGGTGTATAATTTTCTGTGAAACTTTTTATTCCCTGAGTCGATTGACTTGAAAATTTGTGTATTTACTCTTCAGTTAAAATTATGAGACACGTGTATCACAGTTTTTCCTAAATCATCCCCCAATTTAAAATTAAACGTCCTGACTGGCTGACTGATATATCAACCCCCAGCCCAAACCACTAATCCTAGAGACATGAAATTTGGACGGTGAATTGTTTGTGAAGAGTAAGTATCCACTAAGAAAGAATTTTTGGGAATTTCACCCCTAAAGGGGTAAAATAGGGGATGGAAGTTTGTATGAAAGTCTGTCAGTTTTGAAGTTAGGATCTTAAAATTTTGTGATAAGGCTGACGATTGAAAATTAATTTATACGTGTCTCGGCGTTTTTGATAATTCTACCCCCGAAGGGTTAAAAAGGGGGGTGAAGATACTATGTTTGTTCGGGTGAAATGCAACTAAAATTTTGTACAACCGATTGAGCTGAAATTTTGCAAAAACCTTTGGTTCTGGTGACAATACATTTTTATGACAAACATTCCTTAATCCTGCAGCCAGGATCGTCTCCTCAAGAGAGAACTCTTCAGCGGTTAGTAGCATGGCCACGAAACTTTGTTTACGCGTTCAAGTTTGATAGATAAAGATGATTTTATCATTAATCTTTAATCTTCTTTCTTTCTTCTTCTTTTTTTCTTTATATAAAATGGTAAACTGACTGACTGACTGGGTGATATATCAACGCACAGCCCAAACCGCTGGTCCTAGAAACATGAAATTTGGACAGTGTACTCTTTGTGACGAGTAAGTATACACTAAGAAAGGGTTTTTCGAAATTCTACCCCTAAGAGGGTGAAATGGGGTGTATAATTTTCTGTGAAACTTTTTATTCCCTGAGTCGATTGACTTGAAAATTTGTGTATTTACTCTTCAGTTAAAATTATGAGACACGTGTATCACAGTTTTTCCTAAATCATCCCCCAATTTAAAATTAAACGTCCTGACTGGCTGACTGATATATCAACCCCCAGCCCAAACCACTAATCCTAGAGACATGAAATTTGGACGGTGAATTGTTTGTGAAGAGTAAGTATCCACTAAGAAAGAATTTTTGGGAATTTCACCCCTAAAGGGGTAAAATAGGGGATGGAAGTTTGTATGAAAGTCTGTCAGTTTTGAAGTTAGGATCTTAAAATTTTGTGATAAGGCTGACGATTGAAAATTAATTTATACGTGTCTCGGCGTTTTTGATAATTCTACACCCGAAGGGTTAAAAAGGGGGGTGAAGATACTATGTTTGTTCGGGTGAAATGCAACTAAAATTTTGTACAACCGATTGAGCTGAAATTTTGCAAAAACCTTTGGTTCTGGTGACAATACATTTTTATGACAAACATTCCTTAATCCTGCAGCCAGGATCGTCTCCTCAAGAGAGAACTCTTCAGCGGTTAGTAGCATGGCCACGAAACTTTGTTTACGCGTTCAAGTTTGATAGATAAAGATGATTTTATCATTAATCTTTAATCTTCTTTCTTTCTTCTTCTTTTTTTCTTTATATAAAATGGTAAACTGACTGACTGACTGGGTGATATATCAACGCACAGCCCAAACCGCTGGTCCTAGAAACATGAAATTTGGACAGTGTACTCTTTGTGACGAGTAAGTATACACTAAGAAAGGGTTTTTCGAAATTCTACCCCTAAGAGGGTGAAATGGGGTGTATAATTTTCTGTGAAACTTTTTATTCCCTGAGTCGATTGACTTGAAAATTTGTGTATTTACTCTTCAGTTAAAATTATGAGACACGTGTATCACAGTTTTTCCTAAATCATCCCCCAATTTAAAATTAAACGTCCTGACTGGCTGACTGATATATCAACCCCCAGCCCAAACCACTAATCCTAGAGACATGAAATTTGGACGGTGAATTGTTTGTGAAGAGTAAGTATCCACTAAGAAAGAATTTTTGGGAATTTCACCCCTAAAGGGGTAAAATAGGGGATGGAAGTTTGTATGAAAGTCTGTCAGTTTTGAAGTTAGGATCTTAAAATTTTGTGATAAGGCTGACGATTGAAAATTAATTTATACGTGTCTCGGCGTTTTTGATAATTCTACACCCGAAGGGTTAAAAAGGGGGGTGAAGATACTATGTTTGTTCGGGTGAAATGCAACTAAAATTTTGTACAACCGATTGAGCTGAAATTTTGCAAAAACCTTTGGTTCTGGTGACAATACATTTTTATGACAAACATTCCTTAATCCTGCAGCCAGGATCGTCTCCTCAAGAGAGAACTCTTCAGCGGTTAGTAGCATGGCCACGAAACTTTGTTTACGCGTTCAAGTTTGATAGATAAAGATGATTTTATCATTAATCTTTAATCTTCTTTCTTTCTTCTTCTTTTTTTCTTTATATAAAATGGTAAACTGACTGACTGACTGGGTGATATATCAACGCACAGCCCAAACCGATGGTCCTAGAGTCATGAAACTTGGAGGGTGTGTTCTTTATGAAGAGTAAGTATCCACTAAGAAAGGATTTTTGGGAGTTCCACCCCTAAAGGGGTAAAATAGGGGATGGAAGTTTATATGAAAGTACGTCAGTTTTGAAGTTAGGATCTTCAAATTTTGTGTTTAGGCTGACGACTGAAAATTTGAATTCCCTATAGATCCTTTCTTAGTGGAAACCTTCTCTTCACAAAGAACACACCCTCCAAGTTTCATGTCTCTAGAACCAGCGGTTTGGGCTGTGCGTTGATATATCACCCAGTCAGTCAGTCAGTCAGTTTACCATTTTGTATATATAGATGTGTATCAGTTTTTCCAAAATCATCACCCAATATAGTTAAATAGGGCTTCAAAGCTCACGTAGAAGGGCGCATGCCGCGCAGCGTTGCATGGGGCGTGCGGGGCGTGGGAGTATTTACCTATTACTAAGTAGATAGGATTTTTCTGAGGTAGACGTGTCTGTGAATATAGTTTATTCCACCGATTTTCGCGTTGGCTCGCGATACGGGACATTGATATTAAATATTATGTCAAAGTATTATGTCTATAAATAGATTCCTAATAAATCATTTGTTTGGTGTCCCGGTGTCCAATCTCAAACCAAGATATTTCACATATTATGTAATTTAATTGATATTACTATGAACAAATGTTTGCAATAGCAAGTACACGTAAATCTATGTATGTACTATACATACATAGATTACTTATTATCCCAGAAGTAAGATTCCGTGGGCAGTTCCCGAACTCCACGCGGGCGAAGCCGCGGGCAGAAGCTGTTATTATTATAAAGTTATATCAATTAAATTAGATACGTGAAATATTGATACCTTGGTTTGAGATTGGACATCGGATTTACTGGATTTTATCTGAAGAGTATGTAAACAAATTTTCAAGTCAATCGACCCCGAGAGTAAAAAGTTTCACAGAAAATTCAACACCCCATTTCACCCTCTAAGGGGTAGGAATTTCGAAAAACTGATACTAACTCTTCACAAAGAATACACCCTCCAATTTTCATATCTCTGGGACCCGCGGTTTGGGCTGTGCGTTGGTATATCAGTCAGCCAGTCAGGACATGGAATTTTAAATTGGGGGATGATTTTGTGATACACGTATCTCATCATTTTAACTGAAGTATATGTATACACATTTTCAAGTCAATCGACCCCGAGAGAGTTTCACAGAAAATTCAACACCCCATTTCACCCTCTTAGGGGTGGAATTTCAAAAACCCTTTCTTAGTGGATACCCACTCTCCACAAAGAGTACATTCTCCAAATTTCATTTCTCTAGAACCAGCGGTTTGGGCTGTGCGTTGATATATCAGTCAGCCAGTCAGGACATTGAATTTTAAATTGGGGGATGATTTTGGAAAAACTGTGATACACGTATCTCATCATTTTAATAGAAGTATTTGTAGACACAATTTCAGGTCAATCGACTCAGAGAATAAAAAGTTTCACAGAAAATTCAACACCCCATTTCACCCTCTTAGGGGTGAAATTTCGAAAAACCCTTTCTTAGTGGATACCTACTCTTCACAAAGAGTACACTGTCCAAATTTCATGCCTCTAGAACCAGTGGTTTGGGCTGTGCGTTGATATATCAGTCAGCCAGTCAGGACATTGAATTTTAAATTAGGGGATGATTTTGGAAAAACTGTGATACACGTATCTTATCATTTTAACTGAAGTATATGTAGGCACAATTTCAAGTCAATCGACTCAGAGAATAAAAAGTTTCGTAGAAAATTCAACACCCCATTTCACCCTCTTAGGGGTGAAATTTCGAAAAACACTTTCTTGGTGGATACCTACTCTTCACAAAGAGTACACTGTCCAAATTTCATGTCTCTAGGACCAGTGGTTTGGGCTGTGCGTTGATGTATCAGTCAGCCAGTCAGGACATTGAATTTTAAATTGGGGGATGATTTTGGAAAAACTGTGATACACGTATCTCATCATTTTAACTGAAGTATATATAGACACAATTTCAAGTCAATCGACTCAGAGAATAAAAAGTTACATAGAAAATTCAACACCCCATTTCACCCTCTTAGGGGTAGAATTTCGAAAAACCCTTTCTTAGTGGATACCTACTCTTCACAAAGAGTACACTGTCCAAATTTCATGCCTCTAGAACCAGTGGTTTGGGCTGTGCGTTGATATATCAGTCAGCCAGTCAGGACATTGAATTTTAAATTAGGGGATGATTTTGGAAAAACTGTGATACACATATCTTATCATTTTAACTGAAGTATATGTAGGCACAATTTCAAGTCAATCGACTCAGAGAATAAAAAGTTTCGTAGAAAATTCAACACCCCATTTCACCCTCTTAGGGGTGAAATTTCGAAAAACACTTTCTTGGTGGATACCTACTCTTCACAAAGAGTACACTGTCCAAATTTCATGTCTCTAGGACCAGTGGTTTGGGCTGTGCGTTGATGTATCAGTCAGCCAGTCAGTCAGGACTTTGAATTTTATATGTATAGATAACAAAGAAAACTGCTCATATTAATGTAAACCTAGTTTGCTACTTAATTACCTTTAATACAATAGATTGACTGGAAATTATAACAATAATTTGGCAACTTGAAAGAAATCATACATGTGCAACTGAACAAAGAAGTTGGATATAAATGTTGTACTAACCTTTACAATTCCATAAAAAAAACGTTTAATAACAAGTACCTGAATATGAGTAATGGGTTCTGAAATAAACGTAAATAGGAACACTGTACTTTACTGGACTATGCGGCGCTGTGACCCTTTTGACCTTAGCCAGCGACTCACAAAACTCCAAACGGCAGTATTTTTCGAGAAATTTTATATTTCCTGGATTTATCCTTATTCCTGGATAACTTATCCGGTTCGATACGGACCAAATTATTTTGAGATGTGTGATTAGGCAGGAAAATTGAAAATTAAAAACTGGAGCTGTAAAATGCGTGTGTATTCCGAAGAACAAAGAAAAAACACAATAATAAATGTAGGTAGACTTAAAACTAATAAACTAGCACAAAGGACGCCTGATAAAGTCTTCACTGCAATCAGTTGCACGAAGTTGAAGAATTGCTAGCTTGAAGTATAGCTTAATTATTTTGATACAACAATCGTTTTGGTTTGTAAATCTGAAAACATACAAATACCATACTTTGTCTACCTACTTTTAAATTTAAAAATTCTGTTATGTTCAACTGCAGAATAGAAACATTCAGTAATATGCTTTATTTGGATGTATGTACTCATGAATACGCTTACTTATTTGATTCTAACCTAGATTTATTATTATGACTATAATATGTTTTCGAAGAGAAATGGGTCTCTTAATAACTATGGTATAATAATAATAAAAAATCTTTATTTCCGTTAAACTTAGCCTATGTTTACAATTTTACAACAACATGTATGTTCAGATCGCGTGGACAAAAAAAAGAATTTTGCAATTGATGATGGTGGGTATATGAAACTAATTGGCTAGTTTTGTGCATGGACTTAGTATAATAAACTGGACTGAGTACTCTACCAGAAAAACGTGACGAGAGAGATATTTATAACAGAGCCCTTTGTCACTGTCTAATAGGGTGACCAGACACATTTTTATAACAAATAAGAAACTTCGTTTTGACAGAGATACTTTGTGTCCGGATAAGACGTCAACGGTTACATAAAATAGTGAAATAAAAAAATTTATGAGAAAAAAAAAGAAGTTCTTTTCCTTTTCATGCTCTTTTTCCGTTTGCTCTGCAGAATTGGTGTTTGGGTATTCAAATGGAGGGAATAAAATTGAAAGTGTGTGACAAACATTTATTAAAATTAAACATGGTTAAACAGAATTGTTTTGTGGAGTTTCTGCCGTTAGCCAATCTTACTGCCTAGTTGTTAGAATAGCCTTATATTTATGAGAATATCCGACCAAATTAATAACTATATGCAATTATCTATTATATTTTATAGAAATAGTTTCCATTATGGCTTAAAAGGCTTACTTTCAAAACGAAAGATAGTTGTGATATTTGAATAATAATCAAGTTAAATGTTTATTTACTTTATATTGTTAGTAACTGAATTAGTAATAAATTGATGAGTATCACTATGATTATGATTTGACGGGTATAAAAGTAGATGTTGCCGCCAATTCAGGGGCTTTATGCTGTAAGTGTTCTAAGAGTTAAGACATACCCTGAGTGGTATATTGTGTGTGCCATGTGTATAGTATTACGTTTGAAAGTGACATAGAATGGAGATACAAAATGTGTAAAGCTGGAATCTAATTGGATTACAATGTTTATGTTAGTTATTTGATATTATACTATTATAATATGATTATCTATCTATATAATATATATATATTATACTTATAATAAATCTGTAGAGAGGTCAATTCTGTACATGAAATATATTTCCAAAATAACTATCAGGGGGTGATTAGGGATCGATACTGATGCCAAAAATGCAATCAGTAAAATTTTTGTCTGTCTGTCTGTCTGTCTGTCTGTCTGTCTGTATAATCGTTATAGAAACAAAAACTACTCGACGGATTTTAACGAAACTTGGTACAATTATTTTTCATACTCCTGAGTTGGTTATAATATACTTTTCATCACGCTACAATCAATAGGAGCAGAGCAGTGAAGGGAAATGTTGGGAAAACGGGAGAAGTTACTCCATTTTTTAAGCTTCCGTCGCGTGTGCAACCATAATGGTTAAAGCTACACAGAAATCATGTATGACGGAAATGTTCTCCTTAAAATTATATAAAAAATATCCCACGACAGCATATGTCTATCTTTTATGGTTGACTCACAATATCACGTGTAACTCCCGATAGCTTAGCAGTTCGAAGCTTTCTGATTATATTTGTCTACTCTTACGTTTATAACACTCTCAGTCATCCCTAATTAAAAAAGTTAACATTATTAACTATTCCATAAAAAAGAGTCATAGAAATCGGTATAGAAACACCAAAGTTATACATGAAATACGCTAATTATTTTTGTATAAGGTCCGAGAATCGGTCGCCGCGCTCGACGCGTCTCGCGGCCGAAGGTATAAAAAGGCGAGGCGTCCGAGCGCGAGCTTCATTGCCCTGGCTGGAGGCCTTACACTCAAGGCAACCACAGGATAGTCCGGTTGAGCAGTACCATCTTTTATGATGACTGCGAGAATGCCCAATCGAAAAAAAAAAAAAAGCGCGAGCTTCATACAATTTTTGCCTGTTGATGCGAATAGACGTTCAGAGCGTTCGACCTTATTGACAGACAATACTTAACAAACCGTGCTTATCAGCGCGACTTTTTGTCTTTGATAATTTATTTTTAGATTCCTTTTGTTGTTATTTTATAAAATAGGTATTAGTTATTTTGGTAGGGTTTAAATATTCGTTCAAATTACAATTATTAATAGTTTACATTTTATTTCTTTTTAGGTGAAGTAGTAGTAGGTACGCATAGATTTTTAGATACTGATAGGTAAGTTTTGGCTAATTTACGTTCACTTTTTTATACCTATTAGTTTTATTTTCATTTACGTTTTAGCTTTATTTTTATTTGCCTGCATCAATGCCACCTAAAAAACGATTATCTTTATCTCGAAATTTGAGAGAAGCTAATAGAATGAGAAATAGGCGTTCTCAAGAATCGGCAGAGGAAAGAGCACATCGGTTAAACTCGTATGAGAGTTAGTGCCTCAACATCTCGAGCTGGAAGCTCTCCCGAGAGAGAGAGATGCGATTAGCAGCTGACAGAGCGAGACGAGCTTCATCACGGGCGTCTTCAGCTCTTCTCAACGAGAGCTAAGGCATACCATTGACCGAGAACAACATGTGTTATCCCGAGAAGCTGAAACTGCTTCACAACGAGAATTGCGACTCACAGCTGACCGCGAACGGCATACATTATCTCGCGAGTCCGAAACCTACACTGAGAGGGAATTACGTCTCACAGCTGATCGTGGGAATTCCACCCCTAAAGGGGTAAAATAGGGGATGGAAGTTTGTATGAAAGTCTGTCAGTTTTGAAGTTAGGATCTTCTTTTGTGTTTAGGCTGAAGATTGAAAATTAATTTATACGTGTCTCGGCGTTTTTGGTAATTCTACCCCCGAAGGGTTAAAAAGGGGGGTGAAGGTAAGTAATCGGATATTTACGACATCCACGCGGGCTAAGCCGCGGGCAAAAGCTAGTAATATCATAATAATCTCTGAGTTCTAGATCTAAAACTTGCTCTTCGGCGTAAATAGTCTTAAGTTTTCTTACCATTGACTCTAGTATTTCTATGTCTATCATGGAGTGATGAGTACTACCCGCACGAACGACCCCGACCCTGATTAATTCCTGAGTTAAATCTTCTACATTATCGCTTATAACTTCTAGTAGTTGGGCAAAATGAGCATATTTTATTAAACTATTCTCACGTAGTGCATTACTCTGTAATATAGTCTCTAAGGTAATGTTAATTTTATTCTGGTTTTGTACTATCTGTGTAATTATACTATTATATTTAGATATCCACTCCTTACTCATACTAATATGATCATTGAATTCGGTCACTAATTTATGTTGGTTACGTTCTAAGATTTCAATTGCCTGATTATACTTTAGTGCATCTTCGTGATCTAGGTTCCCAGTTAGGCTTTTTATTATTGAACCTAATCTATACATATAAAATTCAAAGTCCTGACTGACTGACTGACTGACTGACTGACTGACTTATATATCAACGCACAGCCCAAACCACTGGTCCTAGAGACATGAAATTTGGACAGTGTACTCTTTGTAAAGAGTAGGTATCCACTAAGAAAGGATTATTGGGAATTCTAACCCTAAAGGGGTAAAATAGGGGATGGAAGTTTGTATGAAAGTCTGTCCGTTTTGAAGTTAGGATCTTCAAATTTTGTGTTTAGGCTGACGATTGAAAATTAATTTATATGTGTCTCTGCGTTTTTGATAATTCTACCCCCGAAGGGTTAAAAAGGGGGGTGAAGGTACTATGTTTGTTCGGGTGGAATGCAACTCAATTTTGTACAACCGATTGAGCTGAAATTTTGCACACACCTTTGGTTCTGGTGACAACACATTTTTATGACAGACATTCCTGAATTCTCTTCAACGGTTAGTAGCACGGTCACGAAACTTTGTTTACGCGTTCAAGTTTGATAGATAAAGATGATTTTTAACCGACTTCCAAAAAGAGGAGGAATTTTTTTTTTTTTGTTTTTTTTTTTTGTGTGTATGTTCAACGATTTCTTCGCCAATTGTGAACCGATTTTGATGATTCTTTTTTTGTTTGGACAAATATTATTCCGCGGTGGTCCCGTTTAAATTTGGTGAAGATTTGATGCTGATCTTCGGAGATATCAATGGAACCCTTCAACCCGGCGCCAATGACGCTGGGTCATATTGACCCGAGGTGATTTCAAACGGCCATATTATGTATTTTACGTGCTTTGTGGTTTTGAACGTGCTAGTAGCTGGAGATACAGTATCCCTCTACCCGAACTGCTAGTGAACTCAGTGCGACGCAGCCTGGGCAGGGAGATACACGTGCGTCAGGCAAAAACGGGTAAATATGACCCAACGTCATCAATGACGTACTGTTTTCGTGACATATTTTTATTTGTATTTTTTGCGATTATTGATGATTTTTCTTGTTTGCTTTTAGGAATTTGGTAAATAGGTCTTTCACAAACCACTCTGAAAGAATATTAAAGATCATAGAGGAATCTGACTCCAACAATAAAATATATGCGCAAAAGAATCGCAGATTTCGCGGGGGCATCCT
Source organism: Noctua comes (assembly GCA_963082995.1). NCBI lineage: Eukaryota > Metazoa > Arthropoda > Insecta > Lepidoptera > Noctuidae > Noctua > Noctua comes. The sequence goes on from OY720293.1 coordinate 5,595,902, forward strand.
CTGAAGAACCTCCTGAGGAGTTCGTGGCTAAATAATAACAGCCGCTCGGGTCAATCTTTAGGTTAAGCCGTGCTTACCTAGGTTGGTCTGTGGATGGGTGACCAACCATTACATACCGAGTTTCCTCCATGCCTCGGAAAGCACGTTGAGCCGTTGGTCCCGGCTGTCATTTGTAGATCTTTGACTGTCGGTACAGGTAGTCAGTGGCCCGGAAGTCTGACAACCAGTCTTACCAAGAGGTATCGTATTACCCAGTACTAAAGTTGCGGAGGTCAGATAGGCAGTCGCTCCATGTAAAATACTAGTATTTAGCTGCATCCGGTTAGACTAGAAGCCGACCCCAACATAGTTGGGAAAAGGCTAGGCAGATGATGATGAACCTCTGAAGAACCTCCCTGGAAGGTTCCTGGAGCTCGTAGGAGATGTCAGGAGTGTCCTTCAAAAAACGATAGGAAAACTAGCCACACTTGCAATGTTTGCCAGATATACATATGCCCTGATCATTACATCCCATACTGCGAAAATTGTAGCAATTCCATGGCTAGGTATGAGGAAACTGAAAACTGACTACAAGTATAATTGAAGTTCCTAGCTTCGTATGATATCTCTTTTAGTAAATAAGATTTTTGTTTTGTTATTTTAGTAAGTTTTCTATAAGAAAATTTAAATAATTACTCAAGTTGTGTTTTCAAAGTTGATTTTGCATGTTTTCTGAAAAAAGTTAATAAAAATTGATTTTATGAATATATTATCATTTTTGTTATTTTACCCAGTAAACAATAACACAAACTAATAAATGAATTATTAAAATAGGCTGTTATCATTACATAACATTTAAAAAAATGCTCATAAACTTCGGGTCACCATGACCCGGTGTCATAGTCCGCGTTATTATTTTCACGTCATTGGCGCCGGGTCAATAATAGATAGCAAATCTGTCGTGATTGCTGCAATCGCTTGGATGTTTATTGTTTACACAACACCATAACATAACATCACGCCTGTATGCTCTGAGGGGGTACGCAAATGTGTACAGTACACCTCCATTTCAACAATTAGGTATGTTAAGTTCCATTTATTGGAGATAAGCCTATTACCATGACATGTACTGTAAACCGTTCACAAATTTTTCACCAAAACTCCTTTGTCAATTACAATACATTAGTATTAGACAATACATTTACAATACATTATAGTAATTTAACCGACTTAAAATAAAGGAGGAGTTTCTATGTTCGACTGTATGTATTTTTTATGTACCTATGTTCACCGATTTCTCCGCCAATTGTAGACCGATTTTCATAATTCTTTTTATTCGAAAGCCTATACTCCTGAGGTAGTCCCATTGTCACCAAATTTATCACCATCTCATGTTGCTGAGCTGATGACGGAAGGTATAAGTCAGGATCAGGTGATGGAATCCCAGAAAAATTAAGGGCAACCCTCAAATTTTATGGGCATTGTTTGAATCAGTATACTGTCCATGTGTTCCCATGGTCATCATGTCAGGATCTAATTATGGGATCCTGGAGAAATCGAGGGGATTCTCCAAATTTTATATTATCGATATCTTCGACAATTGTGAACCGATTTCGATGTTTTTTTTTTAATTTGGATGAATATTATTCCGCGGTGGTCCCGTTTAAATTTGGTGAATCTGATCTTCGGAGTTATACAATGGAACTCTTCAATAGTAGACAGCAAATCTGTCGTGATTGCTGCAATCGCTTGGATGTGTATTGTTTACACAATATCATAACATAACGTAACGGCTGTATGCTCTGATGGGGTACGCAGATGCGTACAGTACACCCAGATTGCGACAGTTAGGTATATTAACTTTCATTTTATTGGGGACTAGCTTATGCCCGCGGCTTCGCCCGCGTGGAGTTAGGCAACAGCCCATGGGATCTTACTTCTGGGATAATAAGTAATCTACGTATCTATCTATAATACATACTTACATAGATTTACATGTTCTTGCTTATAACTTGCAAATATTAGTTTCAAGTTATATCAATTAAATTAGATACGTGAAGTATTGATACCTTGGTTTGAGATTGGACATCGGATTTACTGGATTTTATCTGAAGAGTATGTACACAAATTTTCAAGTCAATCGACCCCGAGAATAAAAAGTTTCACAGAAAATTCAACACCCCATTTCACCCTCTAATGGGTAGGAATTTCTAAAAAATGATACTTACTCTTCACAAAGAATACACCCTCCAATTTTCATGTCTCTGGGACCCGCGGTTTGGGCTGTGCGTTGGTATATTAGTCAGCCAGTCAGGGCATGGAATTTTAAATTGGGGGATGATTTGGAAAAACTGTGATACCTACACGTATCTCATCATTTTAACTGAAGTATATATGTAGACACATTTTCAAGTCAATCGACTCCGAGAATAAAAAGTTTCTCATAAAATTCAAAATCCCATTTCACCCTCTTAGGGGTGGAATTTCGAAAAACCCTTTCTTAGTGGATACCTACTCTTCACAAAGAGTACACTGTCCAAATTTCATGTCTTTAGGACCTGTGGTTTGGGCTGTGCGTTGATATACATATAAGTCAGTCAGTCAGTCAGGACTTTCAATTTTATATGTATAGATAGATAAGCCTATTTCCATAAAATGTATTGTTAACAATGTAAAATAAATGTATAGCAAATATTTCCATAGGATTGTAATATCCTATACAAATATTTGCTATACATTTACACTAAAAATGGAAAAATAAAAAATCTTTTTTGCAAAAAATAAAACCGACTTCAAAAACACAGAAAAGTTAAAAATAACTTTAGCTTCAGGAGTCGGTGACAAAAAAACTGAATCAGACAAATAAAAGTCACCGAGTTCAGAAGCTAAAGTCATTTTCACTTTTCTGTGTTTTTGAAGTCGGTTTTATTTTTTGCAAAAAAGATTTTTGATAATTAGGTATGCTAAGTTCCATTTTATTGGGGACTAGCTGTGCCCACGGCTTCGCTCGCGTGAGCGCGTATTCTTTTGGCATTATTAGGGAACATTACAAGATAATCCATTTTAATATTATAAATGCGAAAGTAACTCTGTTTGTTTGTTACGTTTTCATGACTAAACAGCTGATTGGATCGTAATGAAAGGCAAGGAGATAGATTATATCCTGAGGAAAGATATAGGTTATCGTTTTTTTCTCACACATACACATCAAAATTTACACGCGAACGAAGTCGCGGGCAACAGCTAGTCCATCTACAAGACCTCTTTTGGCTCTATTGGGTTCTAAAGATCGTAATTGTTTTAGGACATTGGCAAGTTTGCCCACATCCTTTTCTGTAAGTTCAAACAGTACATTTTTAAGAAAAATTGACTCTTTAGCTGCTTCACATATTGCAATATATTCGGCCTCTGTGCTAGAGAGTGCCACAGTTTGTTGCTTTTAACACTCATGCGAAATAACACTCCCAGACAACTTGAAACAAAAACCAGTAAAGGATCGTCTATCAATGGGATTTGAAGCCCAGTCTGCATCCACAAATCCAGCTATATTGGAATCATCCTTTTTTATAAGTTAAACAATGACCCCCCCCACTCTGGGCGGAGCGGAAGGGAGTGTCAGACTTGTACTGACTAAAACCCATCCATGTTCCTTCTTTGCCCTTTGTTTTCCAGGGCCACGGTATCTCTTTCGAACAGTCCCGCAGCCCTGGCAGGCATCGGCCCTTGCAGGCCCCTACATCATTGCTGACATCTCTTTGAGGCGCGCGTGGAACACGAACGCGCCGTCGACACGGCCTGTCGTCATAAGACGGCCGGACGGCGAGCTAGCCCATAGCTCGCCGTCCACAGGCCCGCGCCTACGGTGGCCGGGAGCCACCACGTGACCCCTGACGCCCAGGGCGTCTCCCGCGGCGGCTGGGACGTGAGGTTCTTTCCCTCTCACGTCCCGCAACCTCCTTCACTAGCATGACTGCTTCGCAGAAGGAGGTGACGGCTTCCCATTCCCTCTCGCTCCGGACCATGGCCTGAACCAGGGCCGGACGCGAGAGATCGCCGCCGCCAATCGCCGCTACAAGGACACGACGGTGCTCTGCCTAAGCGGGGCAGACCTCCACAGTGTGCTCCACCGTGTCCTCCGGACGATCCTCGCAATGGAAACACCCGGGCGTTTCCTCCCGCTCGATCCGGTGCAGGAACCTCCCGAAACAACCGTGTCCGGTGAAGACCTGCGTCAGGCGGTAGGTGAGGGCGCCGTGGCGCCTCTCTAGCCACTCCTCAAAGAGGGGACTTATCGCCACTATGGTGGCGTGCCCTGCACGTGGTTGCGACAGTCGCGCTCTCCATGTTGCCATGAGATCACGCCGGAGGTCTGTCCGCTGAGCGGCAATTTGCCGCGGCAGCGGAGTTTCCAACTGACTTAATGCCTCCGCGCGCCATTCGTGCAGGCGCGCGAGGACTATCGCCTCAGATCCCATGGCGGCAATCCGGCAAGGAGGCTAGCCGCCTCGCCGGAGATCGTGCGGTACCAGCGGATTAGCCTTATGGCTATCACCTTTTGGGGCGCGTTCAGGTAGTGGGCGGCTCGCAGTTTCAAAGAACGCGCCCACACCGGGGCCCCATAAAGGGCCATGGACCGCACGACCCCCGCGTAGAGCTTCCGGCAGGAGGCGTTTGGACCCCTCAGGTTGGGCAAGAGCCGCTTGAAGGCAGCCCCTGTCCATTCCAGTTTGGGAGCCAAACGTCGGAAATGCTCCACGAAGTTCCACCGGCTGTCGAAGACGAGTCCTAGGTACTTCAACGTCGACCCGACGCCGATGGAGACCCCTCCCGCCGTCAATAGGGATCCCGACGGTGGCGCATTCCGAGGCCCATGAAAACACATGGCCTCGGACTTGTGCAATGCCACCTCGAGACCCAATTGCCGGATCCTCTCCACGACTATCGCAACCCCGCGTGTCATGTTGTCGGCCGCCGCCTCGTGCGACCTCCCTTGTGCCAGTACCAGCGTGTCGTCAGCGTAGCAAACTACGCTGACGCCGCTAGGGAGGTCGGCGCGCAGCACCCAGTCGTAACCGATGTTCCACAAGGCCGGTCCCAGAACCGATCCCTGTGGAACACCGCACGTTGATAGGGGTACTTGACAACACAACTTTCACTTTTATCTAATTTTAAATTAATTTCCATGGGTGTCAAAGTAGTATCCTTGCATTTGTTCATTCCAAATTTAACCAACAAATTATCAATAAAACTCTCTTGATCAATAGATAATTCATTCCACTGATTACAACTCGCATGTATTATTTAATAGATGTAGGACTACATGTATTTATATAGTATTAATATCCACAGATTATCAAGCTTTGAGTGTCAGAATGGTTACTTCTTATTTACTGTGTCTAAAGTATCTCTAAAAAGGTGTGTAGGGAAAAGGGGTTTTATCAAGAAAAGCACAGAGACAAGACTATTCATTTATTTCGGTTAGGCTTGTCATATTTATAGGTAACGTCAATTACCTATCAAGCTACGTCCATTCGCAAACCTAGGTCGTCGTGGAGAAGAATGGACAAGAAACTCTACGGTAACATCTTTTAAAATATGATACCAGGACAATTATACGTTGTCCCGGACCATTCTCAAGTTATAACAATTTATCAGTGTAGATAAACAATAAGCAATATAAGCCAAATAATAACATATTTCTAGCACATAGTTATCAGGAATATTCATAGTATCTTCTATCTTCTATCTATATATATAAAACTAGCTGTTGCCCGCGACTTCGTTCGCGTGTAAATTTTGATGTGTATGTGTGAGAAAAAAACGATAACCTATATCTTTCCTCAGGATATAATCTATCTCCTTGCCTTTCATTACGATCCAATCAGCTGTTTAGTCATGAAAACGTAACAAACAAACAGAGTTACTTTCGCATTTATAATATTAAAATGGATTATCTTGTAATGTTCCCTAATAATGCCAAAAGAATACGCGCTCACGCGAGCGAAGCCGTGGGCACAGCTAGTCCCCAATAAAATGGAACTTAGCATACCTAATTATCAAAAATCTTTTTTTGCAAAAAATAAAACCGACTTCAAAAACACAGAAAAGTGAAAATGACTTTAGCTTCTGAACTCGGTGACTTTTATTTGTCTGATTCAGTTTTTTTGTCACCGACTCCTGAAGCTAAAGTTATTTTTAACTTTTCTGTGTTTTTGAAGTCGGTTTTATTTTTTGCAAAAAAGATTTTTTATTTTTCCATTTTTAGTGTAAATGTATAGCAAATATTTGTATAGGATATTACAATCCTATGGAAATATTTGCTATACATTTATTTTACATTGTTAACAATACATTTTATGGAAATAGGCTTATCTATCTATACATATAAAATTGAAAGTCCTGACTGACTGACTGACTTATATGTATATCAACGCACAGCCCAAACCACAGGTCCTAAAGACATGAAATTTGGACAGTGTACTCTTTGTGAAGAGTAGGTATCCACTAAGAAAGGGTTTTTCGAAATTCCACCCCTAAGAGGGTGAAATGGGATTTTGAATTTTATGAGAAACTTTTTATTCTCGGAGTCGATTGACTTGAAAATGTGTCTACATATATACTTCAGTTAAAATGATGAGATACGTGTAGGTATCACAGTTTTTCCAAATCATCCCCCAATTTAAAATTCCATGCCCTGACTGGCTGACTAATATACCAACGCACAGCCCAAACCGCGGGTCCCAGAGACATGAAAATTGGAGGGTGTATTCTTTGTGAAGAGTAAGTATCATTTTTTAGAAATTCCTACCCATTAGAGGGTGAAATGGGGTGTTGAATTTTCTGTGAAACTTTTTATTCTCGGGGTCGATTGACTTGAAAATTTGTGTACATACTCTTCAGATAAAATCCAGTAAATCCGATGTCCAATCTCAAACCAAGGTATCAATACTTCACGTATCTAATTTAATTGATATAACTTGAAACTAATATTTGCAAGTTATAAGCAAGAACATGTAAATCTATGTAAGTATGTATTATAGATAGATACGTAGATTACTTATTATCCCAGAAGTAAGATCCCATGGGCTGTTGCCTAACTCCACGCGGGCGAAGCCGCGGGCATAAGCTAGTCCCCAATAAAATGAAAGTTAATATACCTAACTGTCGCAATCTGGGTGTACTGTACGCATCTGCGTACCCCATCAGAGCATACAGCCGTTACGTTATGTTATGATATTGTGTAAACAATACACATCCAAGCGATTGCAGCAATCACGACAGATTTGCTGTCTACTATTGAAGAGTTCCATTGTATAACTCCGAAGATCAGATTCACCAAATTTAAACGGGACCACCGCGGAATAATATTCATCCAAATTAAAAAAAAAACATCGAAATCGGTTCACAATTGTCGAAGATATCGATAATATAAAATTTGGAGAATCCCCTCGATTTCTCCAGGATCCCATAATTAGATCCTGACATGATGACCATGGGAACACATGGACAGTATACTGATTCAAACAATGCCCATAAAATTTGAGGGTTGCCCTTAATTTTTCTGGGATTCCATCACCTGATCCTGACTTATACCTTCCGTCATCAGCTCAGCAACATGAGATGGTGATAAATTTGGTGACAATGGGACTACCTCAGGAGTATAGGCTTTCGAATAAAAAGAATTATGAAAATCGGTCTACAATTGGCGGAGAAATCGGTGAACATAGGTACATAAAAAATACATACAGTCGAACATAGAAACTCCTCCTTTATTTTAAGTCGGTTAAATTACTATAATGTATTGTAAATGTATTGTCTAATACTAATGTATTGTAATTGACAAAGGAGTTTTGGTGAAAAATTTGTGAACGGTTTACAGTACATGTCATGGTAATAGGCTTATCTCCAATAAATGGAACTTAACATACCTAATTGTTGAAATGGAGGTGTACTGTACACATTTGCGTACCCCCTCAGAGCATACAGGCGTGATGTTATGTTATGGTGTTGTGTAAACAATAAACATCCAAGCGATTGCAGCAATCACGACAGATTTGCTATCTATTATTGACCCGGCGCCAATGACGTGAAAATAATAACGCGGACTATGACACCGGGTCATGGTGACCCGAAGTTTATGAGCATTTTTTTAAATGTTATGTAATGATAACAGCCTATTTTAATAATTCATTTATTAGTTTGTGTTATTGTTTACTGGGTAAAATAACAAAAATGATAATATATTCATAAAATCAATTTTTATTAACTTTTTTCAGAAAACATGCAAAATCAACTTTGAAAACACAACTTGAGTAATTATTTAAATTTTCTTATAGAAAACTTACTAAAATAACAAAACAAAAATCTTATTTACTAAAAGAGATATCATACGAAGCTAGGAACTTCAATTATACTTGTAGTCAGTTTTCAGTTTCCTCATACCTAGCCATGGAATTGCTACAATTTTCGCAGTATGGGATGTAATGATCAGGGCATATGTATATCTGGCAAACATTGCAAGTGTGGCTAGTTTTCCTATCGTTTTTTGAAGGACACTCCTTACATCTCCTACGAGCTCCAGGAACCTTCCAGGGAGGTTCTTCAGAGGTTCATCATCATCTGCCTAGCCTTTTCCCAACTATGTTGGGGTCGGCTTCTAGTCTAACCGGATGCAGCTAAATACTAGTATTTTACATGGAGCGACTGCCTATCTGACCTCCGCAACTTTAGTACTGGGTAATACGATACCTCTTGGTAAGACTGGTTGTCAGACTTCCGGGCCACTGACTACCTGTACCGACAGTCAAAGATCTACAAATGACAGCCGGGACCAACGGCTCAACGTGCTTTCCGAGGCATGGAGGAAACTCGGTATGTAATGGTTGGTCACCCATCCACAGACCAACCTAGGTAAGCACGGCTTAACCTAAAGATTGACCCGAGCGGCTGTTATTATTTAGCCACGAACTCCTCAGGAGGTTCTTCAGAGGATGCCCCCGCGAAATCTGCGATTCTTTTGCGCATATATTTTATTGTTGGAGTCAGATTCCTCTATGATCTTTAATATTCTTTCAGAGTGGTTTGTGAAAGACCTATTTACCAAATTCCTAAAAGCAAACAAGAAAAATCATCAATAATCGCAAAAAATACAAATAAAAATATGTCACGAAAACAGTACGTCATTGATGACGTTGGGTCATATTTACCCGTTTTTGCCTGACGCACGTGTATCTCCCTGCCCAGGCTGCGTCGCACTGAGTTCACTAGCAGTTCGGGTAGAGGGATACTGTATCTCCAGCTACTAGCACGTTCAAAACCACAAAGCACGTAAAATACATAATATGGCCGTTTGAAATCACCTCGGGTCAATATGACCCAGCGTCATTGGCGCCGGGTTGAAGGGTTCCATTGATATCTCCGAAGATCAGCATCAAATCTTCACCAAATTTAAACGGGACCACCGCGGAATAATATTTGTCCAAACAAAAAAAGAATCATCAAAATCGGTTCACAATTGGCGAAGAAATCGTTGAACATACACACAAAAAAAAAAAACAAAAAAAAAAAAATTCCTCCTCTTTTTGGAAGTCGGTTAAAAATCATCTTTATCTATCAAACTTGAACGCGTAAACAAAGTTTCGTGACCGTGCTACTAACCGTTGAAGAGAATTCAGGAATGTCTGGCATAAAAATGTGTTGTCACCAGAACCAAAGGTGTGTGCAAAATTTCAGCTCAATCGGTTGTACAAAATTGAGTTGCATTCCACCCGAACAAACATAGTACCTTCACCCCCCTTTTTAACCCTTCGGGGGTAGAATTATCAAAAACGCAGAGACACATATAAATTAATTTTCAATCGTCAGCCTAAACACAAAATTTGAAGATCCTAACTTCAAAACGGACAGACTTTCATACAAACTTCCATCCCCTATTTTACCCCTTTAGGGTTAGAATTCCCAATAATCCTTTCTTAGTGGATACCTACTCTTTACAAAGAGTACACTGTCCAAATTTCATGTCTCTAGGACCAGTGGTTTGGGCTGTGCGTTGATATATAAGTCAGTCAGTCAGTCAGTCAGTCAGTCAGTCAGGACTTTGAATTTTATATGTATAGATTCAAAGTACTGACTGACTGACTGACTGACTGACTGACTGACTGACTGACTGACTGACTGACTGACTTATATATCAACGCACAGCCCAAACCGCTGGTCCTAGAAACATGAAATTTGGACAGTGTACTCTTTGTGACAAGTAAGTATCCACTAAGAAAGGGTTTTTCAAAATTCTACCCCTAAGAGGGTGAAATGGGGTGTTTAATTTTCTGTGAAACTTTTTATTCCCTGAGTCGATTGACTTGAAAATTTGTGTATTTACTCTTCAGTTAAAATTATAAGATACGTGTATCACAGTTTTTCCAAAATCATCCCCAATTTTAAATTAAACGTCCTGACTGGCTGACTGATATATCAACCCCCAGCCCAAACCACTGATCCTAGAGACATGAAATTTGGACGGTGAATTGTTTGTGTATAGTAGGTATCCACTAAGAAAGGGTTTTTCAAAATTCCACCCCTAAGAGGGTGAAATGGGGTGTTGAATTATATGTGGAACTTTTTATTCTCGGAGTCGATTGACTTGAAAATTTGTATTCATACTCTTCAGTTAAAATCATGAGATACGTGTATCACAGTTTTCTAAAAATCATTCCCCAATTTAAAATTTAATGTCCTGTCTGGCTGACTGATATATCAATGCACAGCCCAAACCGCTGCTCCGAGAGAAATGAAATTTGGACGGTGTATTCTTTGTGAAGAGTAGGTATCCACTAAGAAAGGGTTTTTTGAAATTCTACCCCTAAGAGGGTAAAATGGGGTGTTGAATTTTCTGTGAAACTTAATATTTCCTGGGTCGATTGACTCGAAAATTGATGTTCACACTCTTCAATTAAAATTATAAGACATAAGTATCAGTTTTTCCAAAATCATCCCTCAATATAGTTAAATAGGGCTTCGAAGCTCACGTAGAAGGGCGCATGCCGCGCAGCGTTGCATGGGGCGTGCGGGGCGTGGGAGTATTTACCTATTACTAAGTAGGTAGGATTTTTCTGAGGTAGAAGTGTCTGTGAATATGGTTTATTCCACCGATTTTCGCGTTGGCTCGCGATACGGGACATTGATATTAAATATTATGTCAAAGTATTATGTCTATAAATAGATTCCTAATAAATCATTTGATTGGTGTCCCGGTGTCCAATCTCAAACCAAGATATTTCACATATCGCACCTCCGATAAAATAGGGTTACAACTCGAAAAACCTGGATTTTTAGAAAAGCAAAAAGAAACTCACGGATTTGTTAATCAGTCTTTATTCTTACACTATTATTGTTATGTGATCAAAATTATACATACTTGAAAAACTTACAAAAAATATGTTTTAATGGCATACGCTGTTTTTCAATTTTCCTGAAAAACAACCTGAAAATTCCCAATTGTAACAGTATTTTAGAAAACTATTCGAACTTTTTCTAACAAAAATACAATAAGACAAAGGTAACAATTCTTATTATAATAAAAATCGGGCAGTTTTTTAAACTTTTTTTAACTTTATAAAGTATTCATACAGCAGTAGACTAGGAAACAAAATCAACTTTAACAAAAACATTCAAAAATTCTAATAAAAAAATATATAAACAATTCTAGTCATCACAATTTCAACGAATCACTTTACAAAACAAGTTTAGGTAGTCTTTAATTAAGCTATGCTTAAATAATATTTGCTAATGTTCTCCTTAATGAAATAACGTTACTACGTAGGAACTATCATCACTATAAAAATCAAAATCACAGATAAAATCTTAAGTTTCAGTCGTATCATAATTAGGGTGTATAATTATTAAAAAAATGGAGATATTAGTATTAGGTAATTCAATATTCAATTACAATTGGTTGTAAAAAGGCGCATAGAACGGTGGTATATGATTACTATTAATCAAACTCATCAAATCAGCTTTCTTCCTCTCGCTTATTGAGAGCTGTCTGACGTAAGCAGGCTTTAGTCCAGGCAGAACCTCAGGATGTGTACGCCAAATTTTAGATTCCGAAAATCCTTCGTCTTCATAAGAGTTCTTGTAATAAAGAACAAAAAGTGTTTCTTTCATGAATTTAACGACTCTGACGTCTTTCAATTTCATGTTACCCGTACCGAAGCGTAGTTCTGCATGTAACTTCTTCAGGGATATAAAATCATTATAGGAAAACTCATTTACCGAGTATGGGGGTCCAGTTTTTTTGGCTGTTCTTATAATTTGTGCATATTGAGAAGGCACGTAAATTGGGCCAGATTTTAAACTTCTTTTAATGCATTTCTCAATTACCGAATGAACCGAGTCGCCTTCATTTTGAGTATGACCCGTCACTAAAAATTTGTGTGTAATAGATTTCAGTTTATCGTATTTGAGTACGCAATAGGCGTAAAGAGCCATTATAAACTTGTTTTTATTTTGTCCTCCGCAGTTGTCCGAATAAAAAATTATATCAATGGCAGAACCATCACTGATTTGAGACAATTTTTTTTCTATGAACTGGAGGACACAACTTCCAATTTCATCTGAACCACGATTACCTGTGCCCTCGTGCCAGAAGTAAGATTCAGTTTTTTTTGTTGCAAGGTCGGACACCGTAAAGTTAAAGCAGTTCAATTTACAATTCACAATTTCAATTTCACAATATCCCAAGTGATTCCGTCTACAAGAATTGCAGTGTCATCTGCGTAAGCGTAAAAACTACCATTTGGGAGACTCAGTCTGCAGAGGTCATTTACGTAGATCTGGAATAGAGTCGGGGAAAGGATCCCTCCCTGGGGAACACCATAGGACACGAGAAACTCATCACTCAGGTGAGTATCAATTTTAATGCATTGCCTACAGTTTTTTAGGTAATTCTTAAATATGTCTAGCGGCATTCCACGCACACCAATACTTTTCAGCTTCATGATGAGCTTGGGAACAGAGACCGCGTCAAATTCCTTCGAAAGGTCCAGGAATATACCTAGGCATTTCAATTTTTTATCTAGATTTGAGGCAACCTGTTGCGTGAAATCCAGTACTGCATCATCTGTAGATAGACTTGTCCGAAATCCGTATTGGTTATTAGCAATGAGTTGGTGTTTGTCGAGAAATTTTCGTAGAGTGAGTTAGTAGAGTTATTAAGGATTTTTTCGAGAAGTTTAGAGAGTGCAGGTAGGACCGATATCGGTCTGTAGTTATTAACACAGTCTCTCTTCCCTCCCTTGTATATTGGATGAACCACAGCTTTTTTAAAGGCTTCCGGAAAGACACCCTCCTGTAGGCAACGATTAAAAAGGTAAGTAATTGGTGGAACCAGTACATGTCGACAGCTTTTAAATATAAGCAATGATTTGCCGTCCCAGCCGACTGCACAGTCAGAACGAAGTTGGACGATTAGGGACTCCACTTCAGCTTCGTCCACTTCCAGGATGGTAAGAGAGTTCACAGGTGAGTTTCGGGTGTCCGTAGGTGAGGGTGAGGGATGGCCACCGGCCGGTGATGATGCGGTGTCATTCATTATTTTTTAAGCCAAGTTTTTGCCAATGTTGGCAAAAAATTGGCCTACCTCACTAATCGCCGATTTTGGGCTGTCCCGTATTGTGAGTAGCTCCACTGGGCTAAGTTTTGATTTATGGGTATTGGTTATTTGTTTGATTGTTTTCCGTAGGACTTTGGGATTATTTTTAGCTTTTTCAAGCTGGCCTGTTTCATAAGACTTTTTGAGTTTCCTGAGTAAGTTATTGCAAAAATTACGATATCGAGAATATGTAGTTTTTAGAATAATATTATCTGGTGATGTTTTAGATTTTTTGTGCATTTTATCTCTATTCTTTATACATTTTAAAAGTCCAGAGGTTATCCAGGGTTTAATGATTTTCTTTTGTCTTGAGGTTTTAACTTGTTTTGAATGGTTTGATATTACTGATTTGATAATAATGATGAATTTATTCATTGCCTCATTTGTGTTCTCGACCTCATATATTACCGTAAAATCCACAATTTCTAATTCCTCTACAATAGCTTTGTGGTTTAGGGTGGTAGTTGCATATAATTTGTGGGAGGGATTGGCATTTTTCAAACTTAACAGAAGTGGTTTGTGGTCCGTTACGTGTGCCTCTAAAACTAGTGTAGTAGTAGTTAGATATGATTTCAAAAATATATGATCCAAACAGTTCTCATCTCGAGTGGGGAATAAGTGTGTTGGCATCAGACTATGAGATGCATTTAGCGTGAGATAGTCCAAGGTTCTTTCATTCAAATTATTTTGTTTTATGTCTATGTTTAGGTCACCTGTAAGCGCGATATTAGGGCATATAGATTTAATATTGTCGTAGACATTTATCAGACTAGTTGAGAAGTTGTCAAAATTCTCCCTCGAGTTTAATGAGGGCGAGCGATGGATCGCTACCACCGATATTCTTTTGTCTAGGTGACACACTAAACAGTTTCCACCCGCAAAGTCTGGCTCCGATACTGTAGTTTGCAAGCTTGATTTTGTATAAATAATTATTCCGTCATTTTGGTTACAGTTTGTATTTGTGAAATTTGACTCAAAACCGTCCAAAAATGGTACATTGTTGATTTTACTGAGCCAGCACTCGGTTAGGACAATAATATCAATATCCACATTTAATCGATTCAACAGTACTTGTAGGTGTGGAAAATTTTTATTTACACTACGGATGTTTATATGCATTAGATTTATATTATTTCCAGATGTATCTATATAGTTTAGACATTCTTCTGGACTGCAGAAAAAGGCTTTTCCCTGGGTTATTTGATCAAGGTCATTATTGACCATTACATTTCGCATGATGGAACACTCGCAACAATCTTTTACGGCGACTAGTCTCTTCGAAGTGGGGTGCTTCGCCTCATGTCTTGCGGACTACTGCGCTCGCGCTATCTTTTTCAGCTGGTGAATTTGCATGCCCCGTGTGGATCCGTTCAGCCCACGCAAAGTTAGTGAATACAGCTCTGAATGAAACGTGCCGGATCATCACTGGTTGCCTTAAACCGACCCCGATACAGTTGCTGTACCCACTGGCAGGAATAGCGCCACCAGAAGTTCGCAGAACAGTGGCGAGCTCTAACGAAAGAGCCAAAATGATTTCAGACACACGACACCCTCTACATCTAAATACCCTCGTGTCGCAAAGGCCGAAAAGCCGAAACAGCTCAAGACTGTCAAAAATTGAACATTGAGCGAGGTCACTTTCAAAGTACTCCTGACAAATAATTGTATTTTGGTGCAAAAACTAGTTAAAAGTGCGAAAATTTTATGTGACTGGACAATTTAAGTAACTAGTGAACTGCTTCAATATTAGTTACAACGTTAGTGCTTCGACTTATTGGTGAAAAAGTTATAAACAATTGATCTGGTGAACGTTAGTTACTTCAAATTCTTGCGAGTACCCTCACATTAACGAACGTACATTGTAACTCCTTGAACACTTGTTTAATGAAGTTGTGGCAATCACTATTTGCTATCTAAACTCATCAGGCGTTAAAAAGTGCAACATATTGCTATAAACTTTCTTGAAGGAATACTGAGTGGTGCGTGACGTGCAACGAGCCCAAGTGCTACGTGACGTGCTACAAGCGCAACGTGAAGTGGGCGCAGAAATACACAGATACCGTCGACCGCATTGAATATACATAATTACTACCATGTCAGTTCGGATGCGTCGCTCTCCACCAACCACACCCAGAACCCAAATGGACCAAACACAGTCGGAACCCGATATCACCCAGGCAGTGGATGACCCAGAGTTCGTTAACATAAACTCACGCAGCAAGCGTCCACGATTAAATGAATCACCGCGTGAGCAAAACCAGTTAGAACAATTTGAACAATTGAAACAGGAATTTAAATCTGAAATTAAGGAAATGCTTCTGGCTTGGAAAGTCGACCAAGATGCGAATGCAGTAAAGCAATCTGCAGCGCAAACTGAGTTGATAGCAAAGCTGGCTTCAGACATTTCAGAACTAAAACTACAAAACCTAAAAATCCAAAAAAGTAATACCAAAATTCAAGAGTCGAACATTGAGATCAAGAAATCCGTTGAATTCCTCAGCGCTCAATATGATGACCTACAGAAAGAAATCAAGCGCCTGCAACACGATAGCATAGAATACAAGAAGCGCATCGAGTCATTGGAAATGGCTGTCAGAGACCTTCAATATAAGTCCCGGTCGTCTAGTATAGAAGTGCGCAACATACCTACCCAGGAAAAGGAATCGTCGGCAGATCTGTCAAAAATTGTAACAGACATAGCTAAATTAGTGAACCTGCCACTAACTGTCTCCCACTTCCGAGATATATATCGTACATCGGGGAACCGCGGCACCAGCAAACCTATAATCGCTGAATTCACTAACGTCCAAACAAAGTTCGACCTAATTTCACGCGTTCGAACCTATAACAATAAAAAGACGAATAAAGAGGACAAATTGAATACGGAGATACTCGGAATCTCGGGACAAAAACAAGCAGTCTATGTAGAAGAACATCTATCTAATACAAACAAAAAGCTCTTCTACCAGGCAAGAGAATTTGCACGCCTAAGGAAATACGCATTTTGCTGGACCTCGAATGGCAATATTTTTCTTCGAAAGCAAGCCGGAGATAAACAAATTCTAATCAAGTCTGAAACAACACTCAAAGAGCTACAGGAATGACTATGTCACAGCTCATTATTAGTAAGCAGTACTTCGTTAATCTACTTTGTTTTAATGTCTGCTATACGTAAGTTATACTACAGTATTTCCACTGATAACTTGCTTAATACTTTTATTTTGTTACATAACTCAAGTAAAATGAATCATGATAAACAACATTTAACTCCATACATAAGCCACATAATAAAACACCCAAACACACATTTTGTTACGTATTCAACCACACCCTACCTAACTAATTCACACGACAATTGGTGTCCTATATCACACTACACTAGTTCCTATTCCCTGACCATTGTATACATACCAAACACACCAGAGCTTTGTACAGTGTCATACTATCGTGAATCGTTTTTTACAAATGGCTAATATTCTGCAATCTATTATTACAGCTGACTTAGATGAATTTGAAGTAGCAAAATCATATAAATGTCCACCGTCAGATTGCTCAAACTACTTAGTAGGGTCGAACCATCATATCAAAATCTTACATATAAATATACGTAGTATAAATAAAAATTTTGATGAACTATTAGTATTGATAAACTTGCTCAATGTTGGCTGTGATGTATTGGTACTTACTGAGTGCTGGCTAAGTAAAGTGGTGAATCTCCCAGTGTTGAACGGGTATAACTCGTATTATACAGAACAGACGGCCAACCAGAACGACGGTATTGTTATATATATAAAAGATAGCATTAATTGTACTGTTAAAGAGCCCAATTTTCTAAACGGAAATTGCCTAACATGTGAAATCACAAATAAACTCGCATTTGTCGCTGTATATCGTTCCCCGTCATATAATACTAGAGCTGAGTTCGACAACTTTCTGAATAGCGTAGACAATATCCTCCTGTCCTTAAAAAACTATAAAAATATCTGCCTAATCGGGGACACAAATATAGACATTCGACCAATTGGTTTAGAAGAACGCGCTGCCGAATACTTAACACTAAACGCCACGCACGGCTTGTTACCCGCCCACCGGATACCTACCAGAATTAATAGCTGCATAGACCATGTGATGCTCAAAACGGACAAAACAGCCACATTACTTGTGATTGAGTCACATGTTACTGACCACCTCCCAATTCTACTCACTATTAATAATGTACCCTCCGGACGATCGGTACCGGCCCGCAAAATAACCAAAATTGACTACACTAATCTAACAAACCACATCGAAACCCTAGATTTCTCGGAAGTACTGAGAACTAACGACCCTAACCTAGCATCTGACACACTTACGGAAATATTGAATACCGCTTTAATAACCCACACAAAAATAGTAACCATCTCTAAGAAAGACAGAAATATTCAACCTTGGATTACACCCGGTTTACTACGGTGCATTCGCCACCGTGATAAGCTCCACAAAAAAGCCAGAAAATCGCCTGACAGCCAAATAATTCAAACCTCTTATAAGCGTTATAGGAACTACTGTAATAGTCTACTCAAAAAACTTAAAAGATTATACGAACAGAATGAGCTACGGAAAGCAAAAAACGACCCTAAAAGACTGTGGAACAAAATCAAAGAAATCACTTACACCAACAAGAAAAGCAACCCCCCCTATGAGTTATTGAGTACAGTCCCTGATAAACGCGATGCAACTAACCTCGTCTGTAACTACTTTGCGAACATCGGTCATAAGTTGGCATCCATGATAAGTACCGCAGCCCAACCTTCCCCATCACACCTCTCCCCAAGCACGTGTCCCGCTACCTCCTTTGTTCTTCTCGGAGTGGATAATGTTGAAGTAGACTCCATTATCTCAAGCCTAAGGCAAGACTGTGCCACTGGCTGGGATGGTATTCCCGTCAAACTAATAAAACTATGTCGACATGTCCTCGTACCACTTATTACTCACATAGTAAATTGTTCCATAACCACAGGCATATTCCCTAATACGTGCAAAAAAGCCGTAATACACCCAATACATAAGAGTGGGAACAGAGATTGTGTAAACAACTATAGACCCATTGCTGTACTACCTATTATGTCGAAGATAATGGAGAAAATTATCAATAAACAACTTGTAAACTACCTATACAAATACAACATAATATCAAAAAATCAGTACGGCTTCAAAAAAGGAGTATCTACAGAAGACGCAGTCATAGACCTAACTGAACTTGTTGCTAGGAAATTAGACAATCAACATAAATGCCTGGGTCTATTCCTTGACCTAAAAAAAGCTTTTGACACGGTCTTTGTTCCCACCCTTCTATCCAAGCTACATAGCATCGGCATACGAGGCATAGTTCATGACCTCTTTAAGAGTTACTTGACGGACCGAAAAATCTGTGTGAAGATAGGATCACATATTAGTGCTGATGAGATAATGTCATACGGAGTCCCACAAGGCAGTGTCTTGGGCCCAACGCTCTTCCTTATCTACATCAATGACTTATGCACCCTAACTCTTCCATCTTCTAGTATATTTACCTATGCCGATGATACAGCCATCATAGTACATGGGAGGAACTGGGCTGAGGTGAAAAATAATGCTGAAGAATCTCTGCAAATTGTCATGGAATGGCTTCACAAAAATTTACTTACCCTGAACCTACAAAAGACAAACTACATCCCGTTCTCTATTCATGCTAAAACGAAACCCCCAAACACATACTCAATTAGAGCTCACACCTGTACGGACAACCCGACCTGCTCCTGCCCAGCGCTCCCTCCAGTAACTTCTGTCAAATATTTGGGTGTGATGATCGATGATGGACTGAGATGGAACAAGCATATAGAGACAACTGCCAGTAAAATCAGGAAAACAATTCACCTCTTCAAGTCATTAAGGCATTCTGCGGACCCAGAGACCCTAAAAATGGTTTACACAGCACTTTGTCAGTCCATCATCGGCTATTGTATTTTGGCTTGGGGTGGATCGGCCAAAACTAAATTCCTCGAGTTGGAGCGTGCGCAAAGGGCAGTACTTAAGGTTATGATGCAAAAGCCCTTTCGCTATCCAACTCACCAGCTTTACACCGAGCTCCAACTTCTAACTGTGAGACAGCTATTTGTGCTGAGAACCACTCTCTGGAAACATAAACATGTACCACCCCCAGACTCAAATAAACGTGGTCAAAGAATAGTTTGCCCAACCCCAAATCACAGAACTTCCTTTGCCAGAAGACAATTGTATGTGCTGAGCCCGCTTGTTTACAAAAATATTAATAAGACCACACAAATAGCAAGGCTAAGCAAACAAGATGCAAAGGCTAAGCTGAAGAACATGCTCTACCTCTTAGACTATGCTAAAACTGAGGAACTACTCACCACTCTGACATAACTCACAACATTCCATGCAAAACACGTAATGCAGTCACCCAGATCTTTAAAATAAAAGTAGACACCAAGCTCGTACTAACTCATGCACAGTCTTACACTCGACACCACTACATTCACAAACTTAGGCTCCTGATATTACACTCACACAACACAAAATACACGCCTTTCCCAGTTACACACACACAATCACACCTCGCAAACAATATACACGACTCCCAGTCACACATACAAAATCAACCACACAGTCATTTTACTTTTTAATTTTAATTTAATTTTTTACTTTTATTTGTTTTTCATTTTTTCTTTTAATTACTACATGATAATATATTCTTTTGTATAATATCACCTTACCAGCTCTTAATTTCCATAAGGGTTTTTTGTGTCCAAGTGGCAGTAGAACACTGACTCCTAAGACACAGGTATTCCTAGTTTAGGAGTCAGGGTTTCAACTTCTGTGCGCCTTTAAATATTTTTAACTTTAGCTAGATAGTAAGCATATTGTAAGGAATTGTATCAATAAAGTATATTATTATTATTATTATTAGCTTTCTGAAGTGTGTCGCCCCACTCACTGGCGAGCGGTCTACGGAAAGACTAAAGCTGTGGCGAAGTGATGCATCCTTACCTAACCCATTCGTTCCACCTGCTGAAAATCTCCCACCTGGACATGAATTGCCAAGGCTGACCTGGAAGTCTTTAAATAGGCTCCAAACCCAGGTTGGTCGCAGCAAGGAAAACCTGCTCAGGTGGAGATTCATTGATGACTCTGCCCTGCAGTGTAAATGTGGTGCTGTTCTGCAAACGATGGGGCACTTAATATCGTGTCGTGCGTGTTCTGTTGTTTGTTCACTTCAGGAACTGATGGACGCAACCGAAAGCGCCAAACTAGTAGCTCAGTTCTGGGCTGACACAATCTAGATTGCCATCGACACGCTAAGAAGAAGAAGATGGAATATTCTTAAATTTAAATAAGAATTAGCCAATGCTTTTACTAGTTGTGATTGGTGTCGTTCTTCATACGTTATACATTGGAGAGAATGTGGTGGACTAATTAGATGGTTGAGTCTTTTATAAAATACTAGCTGTTGCCCGCGACTTCGTTCGCGTGGAAATTTTGATGTGTATGTGTGAGAAAAAAACGATAACCTATACCATTCCTCAGGATATAATCTATCTCCTTGCCTTTCATTACGATCCAATCAGCTGTTTAGCCATGAAAACGTAACAAACAAACAGAGTTACTTTCGCATTTTTAATATTATAAAAAATCTTTTTTGCAAAAAATAAAACCGACTTCAAAAACACAGAAAAGTGAGAAATAAGTTTAGCTTCTGAACTCGGTGACTTTTGTTTGTTTGATTCAGTTTTTTTGTCACTGACTTCTGAAGCTAAAGTTATTTTGCACTTTTCTGTGTTTTTGAAGTCGGTTTTATTTTTTGCAAAAAAGATTTTTTATTTTTCTTTTTTTAGTGTAAATGTATAGCAAATATTTGTATAGGATATTACAATCCTATGGAAATATTTGCTATACATTTATTTTACATTGTTAAAAATACATTTTATGGCAATAGGCTTATCCCCAATAAAATTAAAGTTAATATACCTAACTGTCGCAATCTGGGTGTACTGTACGCATCTGCGTAGCCCATCAGAGCATACAGCCGTTACGTTATGTTATGATATTGTGTAAACAATACACATCCAAGCGATTGCAGCAATCACGACAGATTTGCTGTCTACTATTGAAGAGTTCCATTGTATAACTCCGAAGATCAGATTCACCAAATTTAAATGGGACCACCGCGGAATAATATTCATCCAAATTAAAAAGAAATCATCGAAATCGGTTCACAATTGTCGAAGATATCGACAATATAAAATTTAGAGAGTCCCCTCGATTTCTCCAGGATCCCATCATTAGATTCTGACATGATGACCATGGGAACACATGGACAGTATACTGATTCAAAGAGTGCCCATAAAATTTGAGGGTTGCCCTTAATTTTTCTGGGATTCCATCATCTGATCCTGACTTATACCTTCCATCATCAGCTCAGCAACATGAGATGATGATTACCAGGCACAAATATCTGAATTGTGTTGGAGAGTATATGAAAAACGTTGTACGTGCCTATAAAATTTGAGGGTTGCCCTCGATTTCCCTGGGATTCCATCATCAGATTCTGATTTGGTGACAATGGGACTACCTCAGGAGTATAGGCTTTCGAATAAAAATAATTATGAAAATCGGTCTACAGTTGGCGGAGAAATCGATGAACATAGGTACATAAAAAATACATACAGTCGAACATAGAAACTCCTCCTTTTTTTTAAGTCGGTTAAAAATTGTCAAAGGAGTTTTGGTGAAAAATTTGTGAACGGTTTACAATACATGTCATGGTAATAGGCTTATCTCCAATAAATGGAACTTAACATACCTACTTGTTGAAATGGGGGTGTACTGTACACATCTGCGTACCCCCTCAGAGCATGCAGGTATGATGTTATGTTATGGTGTTGTGTAAACAATAAACATCCAAGCGATTGCAGCAAACACGACGGATGTGCTGTCTATTATTGAAGATTTCCATTGATATCTCCGAAGATCACCATCAGATCTTGACCAAATAAAAAATGAGACCACCGCGAAATATTATTCTTCCAAACAAAAAAAGAATCATCAAAATCGGTTCACAATTGGCGAATAAATCGCTGAACATCCACACAAATTAAAAAACAAAAAAAAAAAATTCTCCTCCTTTTGGAAGTCGGTCAAAAATCATCTTTATCTACCAAAATTGAACGCGTAAACAAAGTTTCGTGACCGTGCTACTAACCGTTGAAGAGTTCTCTTTTGAGGAGACGATCCTGGATGCAGGATTAAGAATGTCTGTCATAAAAATGTGTTGTCACCAAAACCAAAGGTGTGTGCAAAATTTCAGCTCAATCGGTTGTACAAAATTGAGTTGCAATCCACCCGTACAAACATAGTCCCTTCACCCCCCTTTTTAACCCTTCGGGGGTAGAATTATCAAAAACACCGAGACACGTATAAATTAATTTTCAATTTTCAGAATAAACACAAAATTTGAAGATCCTAACTTCAAAACTGACAGACTTTCATACAAACTTCCATCCCCTATTTTACCCCTTTAGGGGTGGAATTCCCAAAAATCCTTTCTTAGTGGAAACTTCCTCTTCACAAAGAACACACCCTCCAAGTTTCATGTCTCTAGGACCAGCGGTTTGGGCTGTGCGTTGATATATCACCCAGTCAGTCAGTCAGTCAGTCAGTTTATCATTTTATTTTTATATATGTACTAGCTTATGCCCGCGGCTTCGCCCGCGTGGAGTTAGGCAATAGCCCACGGGATCTTACTTCTGGGATAATAAGTTATCTACTTATCTATCTATAATACATACTTACATAGATTTACATGTACTTGCTTATAACTTGCAAATATTAGTTTAAAGTTATATCAATTAAATTAGATACGTGAAATATTGATACCTTAGTTTGAGATTGGACATCGGATTTACTGGATTTTATCTGAAGAGTATGTACACAAATTTTCAAGTCAATCGACCCCGAGAATAAAAAGTTTCACATAAAATTTAACACCCCATTTCACCCTCTAATGGGTAGGAATTTCGAAAAAATGATACTTACTCTTCACAAAGAATACGCCCTCCAATTTTCATGTCTCTGGGACCCGCGGTTTGGGCTGTGCGTTGGTATATCAGTCAGCCAGTCAGGGCATGGAATTTTAAATTGGGGGTTGATTTTGGAAAAACTGTGATACCTACACGTATCTCATCATTTTAACTGAAGTATATATGTAGACACATTTTTAAGTCTATCGACT
Source organism: Noctua comes (assembly GCA_963082995.1). Classification (NCBI taxonomy): domain Eukaryota; kingdom Metazoa; phylum Arthropoda; class Insecta; order Lepidoptera; family Noctuidae; genus Noctua; species Noctua comes. Next base: position 5,619,799 of record OY720293.1, read on the forward strand.
CTGAGAGTAAAAAGTTTCTCATAAAATTCAAAATCCCATTTCAGCCTATTAGGGGTGGAATTTCAAAAAACCCTTTCTTAGTGGATACCTACTCTCCACAAACAATACATTCTCCAAATTTGATGTCTCTAGGACCAGCAGTTTGGGCTGTGCGTTGATGTATCAGTCAGCCAGTCAGGACATTGAATTTTAAATTGGGGGATGGTTTTGGAAAAACTTTGATACACGTATCTCATCATTTTAACTGAAGTATATGTAGACACATTTTCAAGTCAATCGAACTCGAGAGAGATTCACAGAAAATTCAACACCCCATTTCACCCTCTTAGAGGTGGAATTTCAAAAAACCCTTTCTTAGTGGATACCTACTCTCCACAAACAGTACATCTCCAAATTTCATGTCTCTAGGACCAGCGGTTTGGGCTGTGCGTTGATGTATCAGTCAGCCAGTCAGGACATTGAATTTTAAATTGGGGGATGATTTTGGAAAAACTGTGATACACGTATCTCATCATTTTAACTGAAGTATATGTAGACACATTCTCAATCGACTCAGAGAATAAAAAGTTTCATAGAAAATTCAACACCCCATTTTACCCTCTTAGGGGTGGAATTTCGAAAAACCCTTTCTTAGTGGATACCTTCTCTTCACAAAGAGTACACTGTCCAAATTTCATGTCTCTAGGACCTGTGGTTTGGGCTGTGCGTTGATATATAAGTCAGTCAGTCAGTCAGTCAGTCAGTCAGTCAGTCAGTCAGTCAGTCAGTCAGGACTTTGAATTTTATATGTATAGATAGATATAGAAGATGAAACAAACAGAAACAAAAGACACAACACTGATTACACACTGGACTCTTCCCGAGGGCTCATTAACACAAATGTCGTTACGTTGCTCAGGAATTCGCAACGTTCTTTACCAATATTCCAATTAAAACCACAGAAACGCTAGATTCTTCGCCATCCCTTGCCTTTGATTTATTAAGAGAGAATGTTTCAGCCTGTCCTATTGAGTTTAAATTTAAACATATAAACCCTGTGGTCGTTATGAAGGCTTTTAAGCAACTTAAAATAAAAACTACTGAAGACCTATGGGGCATGTCTACTAAAGTCTGTCAATCAATTGTTGAGACAGTAGCTCCCTATTTAGCTTTTATATTTAATTATGTGTAGACCAAGGGGTATTTCCAGATTTAATGAAGTTTAGTAAAGTTATACCACTTTTTAAATCTGGAGACAGCAAAGACACAAATAATTATAGACCCGTATCTATTTTGCCGGTTTTCAGCAAGGTATTTGAAAAAGTGATGCTAAATCAAATGCTCAATCATTTTAATCGAAATGACATCCTACATGATCAACAATATGGCTTCACCAAAGATCGTTGTACTACTGACGCCGGTGTCACTTTACTAAAGCACATCTTCAATGCATGGGAAGAGGCAAAAGATGCATTAGGCATCTTTTGCGACCTATCCAAGGCTTTTGATTGCGTTAATCACGACACACTGTTACTGAATCTAGAGCATTATGGACTGGGGAAACAAGCACTTAGCTTAGTTAAATCATATTGAAATGATCGAATGCAACAAGTACAAATAAATGGCGTAAATTCATTAGGATTAAAGGTAAAAATGGGGGTACCGCAAGGCTCAATATTGGGCCCATTCCTTTTTCTAGTATATATAAACGATTTGCCTCATTTGCTGAAAAGCCGACCACAAATGGTATTATTTGCTAATGACATCACTGATTTTTAAGGTTAATAGACGTGCACAAGAGTTTGAAGACGTAAATAACGCAATATTTAAGATTCATAACTGATTCACTGTAAATAATTTGGTATTAAATGAGAAGAAAACTAAATGCATAAGATTCGCGTTACCGCATGTAAGAAGTAGCGAATGTAACATTGTATTGAACGGGGAGATACTAGAATTCATCGAACAGACGGTTTTCCTGGAGATTACGCTTGACTCGAAATTGCAATGGAGTCCTCACTTAACAGCACTTGCAGGGCGGCTAAGTTCTGCCGCTTGTGCTGTCCGTAAAATCCGGCAAATAACAGACGTGGATACCGCGAGACTAGTCTATTTCAGTTACTTCCATAGCATCATGTCTTACGGTATTCTGTTGTGGGGACGGGCAGCAGATATTGACTCAATATTTATTCTGCAAAAGAGGGCCGTTCTATAACCTACGCAGACGCGAATCTCTAGGAGAATTGTTTAAACAAATTAACATCATGACGGTACCTTGTCAAAACATTTATGAGAACATTATGTATGTTCGGAAAAACATACATCTTTTTAGTAAAATAAGCGACTGGCATAATGTTGATACTAGAAATAAGGACAAATTAGATCAGCCACGTTTCAGATTGTCAAAAGTACGCACTTCTTTTATGGGGTACTGTATAAAATGTTACAATAATATAAAATTCAAAGTCCTGACTGACTGACTGACTGACTGACTGACTGACTGACTTATATATCAACGCACAGCCCAAACCACTGGTCCTAGAGACATGAAATTTGGACAGTGTACTCTTTATGAAGAGTAGGTATCCACTAAGAAAGGGTTTTTCGAAATTCCAAACCTAAGAGGGTGAAATGGGGTGTTGAATTTTCTATGAAACTTTTTATTCTCTGAGTCGATTGACTTGAAAATGTGTCTACATATACTTCAGTTAAAATGATGAGATACGTGTATCACAGTTTTTCCAAAATCATCCCCCAATTTAAAATTCCATGTCCTGACTGGCTGACTGATATACCAACGACGCACAGCCCAAACCGCGGGTCCCAGAGACATGAAAATTGGAGGGTATATTCTTTGTGAAGAGTAAGTATCAGTTTTTCTAAATTCCTACCCCTTAGAGGGTGAAATGGGGTATTGAATTTTCTATGAAACTTTTATTCTTAGGGTCGATTGACTTGAAAATTTGTGAACATACTCTTCAAATAAAATCCAGTAAATCCGGTGTCCAATCTCAAACCAAGGTATCAATATTTCACGAATCTAATTTAATTGATATGACTTCAAAAAATAAAATAAAAAAAACTATGTATCTATCTATACATATAAAATTCAAAGTTCTGACTGACTGACTGACTGACTGACTGACTGACTTATATATCAACGCACAGCCCAAACCACAAGTCCTAGAGACATGAAAATTAGACAGTGTACTCTTTGTAAAGAGTAGGTATCCACTAAGAAAGGGTTTTTCGAAATTCCACCCCTAAGAGGGTGAAATGGGGTATTGAATTTTCTATGAAACTTTTTATTCTCTGAGTCGATTGACTTGAAAATGTGTCTACATATACATCAGTTAAAATAATGAGATACGTGTATCATAGTTTTTCCAAAATCATCCGCCAATTTAAAATTCCATGTCCTGACTGGCTGACTGATATACCAACGCACAGCCCAAACCGCTGGTCTTAGAGACATGAAATTTGGAGAATGTATTCTTTGTGAAGAGTAAATATCCACTAAGAAAGGGTTTTTTGAAATTCTACCCCTAATAGGGTGAAATGGGGTTTTGAATTTTATGTGAAACTTTTATTCTCGGAGTCGATTGACTTGAAAATGTGTCTACATATACTTCAGTTAAAATGATGAGATACATGTATCATAGTTTTTCCAAAATCATCCCCCAATTTAAAATTCCATGTCCTGACTGGCTGACTGATATACCAACGCACAGCCCAAACCGCGGGTCCCAGAGATATATATTGGAGGGTGTATTCTTTGTGAAGAGTAAGTATCAGTTTTTCGAAATTCCTATCCCTTGAGAGGGTGACATGGGGTGTTGAATTTTCTGTGAAACTTTTTACTCTCGGGGTCGATTAACTTGAAAATTTGTGTACATACTCTTTAGGTAAAATCCAGTAAATCCGATGTCCAATCTCAAACCAAGGTATCAATATTTCACGTATCTAATTTAATTGATAGAACTTTAAACTAATAATTGCAAGTTATAAGCAAGTACATGTAAATCTATGTATGTATTATAGATAGATACATAGATTACTTATTATTCCAGAAGTAAGATCTCGTAGGCAATTCCCTAAGTCCACGCGGGCGAAGCCGCGGGCATAAGCTAGTAAACTAATAAAAAAGCTCTTTAACTATCCGCGCTTAACATCAACAACAAAAATATACAGAGACACAAAAATAATGAACATAAAGCAACTATGTATATACTTATAACACATGTATATTTATCAGAAAAGTTCTTAACAAAAACATTCACACAAATATCACACTTACCCAACATAGACAAGTTAGTCAACGAAGCTCACGACGAGCAAGTTTATTAGTTCTACCAAAAACCAGGACCAACTATGGCAAAAAAATGCTTACATTTGAAGGAGCACAGCTATACAATAAGATACCCTCCCGCATAAGAAACCTACACTCATTCAATGCATTCAAAAACCAGCTTAGCCTGTATCTAACCGCTAACCGGACATTACTTGAAAAATGAATGCGTTGGGTGGGTCGAGTTTCGAGTAGTTTTATTTAGTCTGTGACGGATGTTGTCGAACCTAATATAAGTATTTAATTAAGTAATATTTATTGTTCTCAAGTAAGTGACATGTTATGTTTTTATTGAGAATAAAGTTTCTTTAAACCTAAACCTAAAAAGGTAATAATAACATGTTTTGATGTTTATAAAGGCGATATATTTAGCCTATGTAACAAAATAAATCCTGACTTGCTAACAAATAGAATAAGATCATTTGAAGGTAGATTGTATTCAAATATTATATAAATAAAGAACATTAAAAAAAAAAAAAAATTGAAGTTCTAGATTTCCGTGCCACCAGCGCCACGACTTCATCAGAAACTCTTAATTTTTAACTACCTATCAAACATAAAAGTACTGTATTTAAAGCGTGTAAATCTCATTCATCGATATGACGATACACTCATCAGTACTGTTTACTGTATACTTCGTAATACAATTATAGCTTGGCGCTGGCGAGGCATCGCGTTCTGTGTACGTTGGCGGTGAAAAGGTTAAGAGATTTTTTTTCTGCGGTGCAGCTATAGTACTATGTTACGCTATTACTATTTCTAAGTAGGCAAAATTAAATAAAATTACATTTTGCAACACGTAATTCGTAAAGCGGGATGTAAATTAGATTAAAAATATAAATAAATAAAAAATATATGCATATTATCCCATGGATATTTGAAAATGCCTATGGCATTAAGTCCGCCATTGTACTTTTGTGCTTGAAGTGTAAATAAATAAATAATAAATATTTAATATTTTTGTTTTAACAACCATACCAAAAATATGCACCCTTCATGCACCTGGTTGAGCGCGATCGCACTCGCTAAGAACCATCTCTGGACCGAGCTGAATATTTTTTAAGACCTCACTTAGCTCGATCGGACAAACGGTTCGGGAGTAACAGTGCCACGAAGAAAATGTGCGGACAGACGACACACACAAACAGACATAAGACACCTCCACCCTCACGCTTATTCGTCGCTGGACGATCACGATCACATCTGAAGATTGCGTAGCGATCATCAATGAACTCGCTATTTCACGATAGCGAGTTCATTGATGCTTGGAATAAGCCAGGTTTCAGTAAGTATGATTACATCATAAGAACACGACATGATGCTCATATAAAGCGTATGCAACTTAGTACGAATTCCTCTACAATTTTAGTAATATATCTGTCGGCGCCTCACATATGCGTGGATAACCGCGGGGAGGGCGCGGGGCTCGGGGTACCGAACCCGGCTGCGCGAGCGCCGCAGCGCGCCCTACCACACACTGAGCTCACAGACGCCGGCCACTACGGGCATTTCTTTGTACGGTCTTCACATATTGATTAATGTTAATTGTGGTATTACACCTTTACACCTTTATTGTGGTATTTTACCTTTTTTTTTATACAGTCCACTAGTTTCAATATAAAGTCCCAACCGAGTCTATTCATTGGTCCTTCGAGCCGGATCAATGAATAGACTCGGTTGGGAAAAAAAAAAACGGTTAGTAAATTATTAGTAGCCATTGATAACAATTTTTAACGCCTAAATAAATTAGTACAGCAACATGAAACATTCCAGTGTACAATTTGACATATAAAGTAAGGTAGAACAGGAAATTATAACTATTCGTTTTCTCTTTAACCATAAATGACGCGTTGTTTAACATAACCACATAAACCCCAGACATAAGACGTGGTATACTATAAATAACAATACTGCTCATAAATAATAACTGAACGAGCAGATAACAGATCATGTAAAAAATCAAGGTATATAAAACTAATAGCAAGCAGACATGGATAGATAAATCATTCACACATTTACACAAAATGTACACAGATCAATGTAGGCCGAAGAAATGCATACATGATAAATCTGTATTGCACAATAGGAAAAGTATTAAGCACTTGTCTTCTCATTGGCAATGATCTTCTTGAGGTCATTTTCGGACCGTACAGCAAAGGCCGAAATCCCATCCCTCTCACGTACAAGGATCGGAATGATCTTTACCTATATAGATCAGAATGGTCTTTACCTATATAGACAGAGAAAGATCGATCACGCAAGTAACTTTGAATGAGTTTTACTAGACAAATAGGTACTTCATGTTTTAATAACTTGTGTAAAAGACCATCGTGCCAAACAGAATCGAAGGCTTTTTCAATGTCTAGTAAAATCATGCCTGTGGAAAGACCGCGGTTTAATCCATGAGCTACGTGTTCAGCAACTCTCGCTAGCTGTTGCGTGGTCGAGTGTGAACTTCGGAGTCCAAACTGTTCAGGGATCAAGATTTGTGCAGTAGCTTTAGAGAGGCGAGATAGGATGATAGACTCTAGTAGTTTCCCTATACTTGGTAATAGGCTGATTGGTCGATAGCTAGATGGAATGGACTGATCTTTCCCAGGTTTCCTAATGGCTATGAATTTAGCGTGTTTTAAGTACCTCGGGAAGTATGCAATGCGTAGGCATCCATTAAACACCTTCGTCAAAAACACAATAGCTTTCTGAGGGAGGTTCTTCAGTAAAACATTTCCCAAGCCGTCAAAACCAGGCGCTTTATTTGATTTTAGCTTTGCTACAAGTTTGCGAATTTCATTTGGCCAACAAGTGTTGGGTAGTCATTCATTTGAAAACGGTCTAGCAACCTCATTGATTCGTTCACTGCCTCTTCAATGCTAGGGTCACTGTCCCAATTTTTGGTCAGGTTCATATTGTCTAGGAAGGTATTGGCTAGTGTCTCACATTGCTCAAGGGCTGAGGAGGTGGTGGTATTGGTTGACGTTGAGAGCGGGGGAATTGAGTTTGGTTGATAGTTAATTGACTTAACTATTTTCCATAAGTCGGTAGCTGGGTTGGTAATTTTAGATAGTATATTGTTCCAGACATTATCGTTTAGGGTTTGGATCTTATACTTTACTAGCTTATGCCCGCGGCTTCGCCCGCGTGGAGTTAGGGAATAGCCCACGGGATCTTGCTTCTGGAATAATAAGTAATCTACGTATCTATCTATAATACATACTTACATAGATTTACATGTACTTGCTTATAACTTGTAAATATTAGTTTAAAGTTATATCAATTAAATTAGATACGTGAAATATTGATACCTTGGTTTGAGATTGGACATCGGATTTACTGGATTTTATCTGAAGAGTATGTACACAATTTTTCAAGTCAATCGACCCCGAGAATAAAAAGTTTCACAGAAAATTCAACACCCCATTTCACCCTCTAAGGGGTAGGAATTTGGCTGCGGGACTGTTCGAAAGAGATACCGTGGCCCTGGAACACAAAGGGCAAAGAAGAAACATGGATGTTTTAGTCAGTACAAGTCTGACACTCCCTTCCGCTCCGCCCAGAGTGGGGGGGGTCATTTGATGATTTCCCATCCGAAAAAAAAAAAAAAAAAAAAAAAAGGGGTAGGAATTTAGAAAAACTGATACTTACTCTTCACAAAGAATACACCCTCCAATTTTCATGTCTCTGGGAACCGCGGTTTGGGCTGTGCGTCGTTGGTCAGTCAGCCAGTCAGGACATGGAATTTTAAATTGGGGAATGATTTTGGAAAAACTGTGATACACGTATCTCATCATTTTAACTGAAGTATATGTAGACACATTTTCAAGTCCTCCCACTCTGCCCTGGGTGGGAGGACTCATTTGATGATTTTACCACGATAAAAAAAAAAAAAAAAGTAAATGTAGACACATTTCCAAGTCAATCGATCCCGAGAGAGTTACACAGAAAATTTAACATCCCATTTCACCCTCTTAGGGGTGGAATTTCAAAAAACCCTTTCTTAATGGATACCTACTCTTCACAAAGAGTACACTGTCCAAATTTCATGCCTGTAGGACCAGTGGTTTGGGCTGTGCGTTGATGTATCAGTCAGCCAGTCAGGACATTGAATTTTAAATTGGGGGATGATTTTGGTAAAACTGTGATACACGTATCTCATCATTTCAACTGAAGTATATGAAGAGACATTTTCAAGTCAATCGACTCAGAGAATAAAAAGTTTCATAGAAAATTCAACACCCCATTTCACCCTTTTAGGGGTGGAATTTCGAAAAACTCTTTCTTAGTGGATACCTACTCTTCACAAAGAGTACACTGTCCAAATTTCATGTCTGTAGGACCAGCGGTTTGGGCTGTGCGTTGATGTATCAGTCAGCCAGTCAGGACATTGAATTTTAAATTGGGGGATGATTTTGGAAAAACTGTGATACACGTATCTCATCATTTTAACTGAAGTATATGTAGACACATTTTCAAGTCAATCGACTCAGAGAATAAAAAGTTTCATAGAAAATTCAACACCCCATTTCACCCTCTTAGGGGTGGAATATCGAAAAACCCTTTCTTAGTGGATACCTACTCTTTGCTAAGAGTACACTGTCCAAATTTCATGTCTCTAGGACCTGTGGTTTGGGCTGTGCGTTGATATATAAGTCAGTCACTCAGTCAGTCAGGACTTTGAATTTTATATGTATAGATAGATAGACTAGCTTATGCCCGCGGCTTCGCCCACGTGGAGTTAGGGAATAGCCCACGGGATCTTACTTCTGGAATAATAAGTAATCTACGTATCTATCTATAATTCATACTTACATAGATTTACATGTACTTGCTTATAACTTGTAAATATTAGTTTAAAGTTATCTATACATATAAAATTCAAAGTCCTGACTGACTGACTGACTGACTGACTGACTGACTTATATATCAACGCATAGCCCAAACCACTGATCCTAGAGACATGAAATTTGGATAGTGTACTCTTTGTGAAGAGTAAGTATCCACTAAGAAAGGGTTTTTTGAAATTCCACCCCTAAGAGGGTGAAATGGGGTGTTGAATTTTCTATGAAACTTTTTATTCCCTGAGTCGATTAACTTAAAAATGTGTCTACATATACTTCAGTTAAAATGATGAGATACGTGTATCACGGTTTTTCCAAAATCATCCCCCAATTTAAAATTCAATGTCCTGACTGGCTGACTGATACATCAACGCACAGCCCAAACCGCTGGTCCTAGAAACATGAAATTTGGAGAATGTACTCTTTGTGGAGAGTGGGTATCCACTAAGAAAGGATATTTTGAAATTCCACCCCTAAGAGGGTGAAATGGGATGTTGAATTTTCTGTGAAGTTCTCTCGGGGTCGATTGACTTGAAAATGTGTCTACATATACTTCAGTTAAAATAGTGAGATACGTGTATCACAGTTTTTCCAAAACCATCCCCCTATTTAAAATTCCATGTCCTCGCTGACTGATATACCAACGAACAGCTCAAACCGCGGGTCCCAGAGATATGAAAATTGGAGGGTGTATTCTTTGTGAAGAGTAAGTATCAGTTTTTCGAAATTCCTACCCCTTAGAGGGTGAAACGGGGTGTTGAATTTCCTGTGAAACTTTTTATTCTCGGAGGCGATTGACTTGAAAATTTGTATTCATACTCTTCAGTTAAAATCAAGAGATACGTGTATCACAGTTTTCTAAAAATCATCCCCCAATTTAAAATTCAATGTCCTGTCTGGTTGATTGATATATCAACACCCAGCCCAAACCACTGGTCCCAGAGACATAAAATTTGAACGGTGAATTGTTTGTGAAGAGTAGGTATCCACTAAGGAAGGGTTTTTCGAAATTCCACCCCCAAGAGGGTGAAATGGGGTATTGAATTTCCTGTGAAACTTTTTATTCTCGGAGGCGATTGACTGGAAAATTTGTGTACATACTCTTTAGTTAAATTTATGAGATACGTGTATCACAGTTTTTCCAAAATCATTCCCCAATTTATAATTTAATGTCCTGTCTGGCTGACTGATATATCAATGCACAGCCCAAACCGCTGGTCCGAGAGAAATGAAATTTGGACGGTGTATTCTTTGTGAAGAGTAGGTATCCACTAAGAAAGGGTTTTTTGAAATTCTACCCCTAAGAGGGTAAAATGGGGTGTTGAATTTTCTGTGAAACTTAATATTTACTGGGTCGATTGACTCGAAAATTGATGTTCACACTCTTCAATTAAAATTATAAGACATATGTATCAGTTTTTCCAAAATCATCCCTCAATATAGTTAAACTAGCTTATGCCCGCGGCTTCGCCCGCGTGGTATTAGGGAATAGCCCACGGGATCTTACTTCTGGGATAATAAGTAATCTACGTATCTATCTATGATACTTACTTACATAGATTAACATGTACTTGCTTATAACTTGTGATTATTAGTTTAAAGTTATATCAATTAAATTAGATACGTGAAATATTGATACCTTGGTTTGAGATTGGACATCGGATTTACTGGATTTTATCTGAAGAGTATGTACACAAATTTTCAAGTCAATCGACTCCGAGAATAAAAAGTTTCTCATAAAATTCAAAATCCCATTTCACACTCTAATGGGTAGGAATTTCGAAAAAATTACACTCTTCACAAAGAGTACATTCTCCAAATTTTATGTCTCTAGAACCAGCGGTTTGGGCTGTGCGTTGATGTATCAGTCAACCAGTCAACATTGAATTTTAAATTGGGGGATGATTTTGGAAAAACTGTGATAAACGTATCTCATCATTTTAACTGAAGTATATGTAGACACATTTTCAAGTCAATCGACCTCGAGAGAGTTTCACAGAAAATTCAACACCCCATTTCACCCTCTTAGGGGTGGAATTTCAAAAAACCCTTTCTTTGTGGATACCTACTCTCCACAAACAGTACATTCACCAAATTTGATGTCTCTAGGACCAGCGGTTTGGGCTGTGCGTTGATGTATCAGTCAGCCAGTCAGGACATTGAATTTTAAATTGGGGGGTGATTTTGGAAAAACTGTGATACACGTATCTCATCATTTTAACTGAAGTATATGTAGACACATTTTCAAGTCAATCGACTCAGAGAATAAAAAGTTTCATAGAAAATTAAACACCCCATTTCACCCTCTTAGGGGTGGAATTTCGAAAAACCCTTTCTTAGTGGATACCTACTCTTCGCAAAGAGTACACTGTTCAAAAATTCATGTCTCTAGGACCTGTGGTTTGGGCTGTGCGTTGATATATGTCAGTCAGTCAGTCAGTCAGTCAGGACTTTGAATTTTATATGTATAGATAGATGGTAATGTAATACAAAAATCAGCATCACTTAAAGTGAATCCGAAGATATCTTTATAATCTTTTATTGAGATAAGAATAACAATAAGTTTAACCGATGTGCTCTTTCCTCTGCCGATTCTTGAGAACGCCTATTTCTCATTCTCTTAGCTTCTCTCGAATTTCGAGATAAAGATAATCGTTTTTTAGGTGGCATTGATGCAGGCAAATAAAAATAAAGCTAAAACGTAAATGAAAATAAAACTAATAGGTATAAAAAAAGTGAACGTAAATTAGTCAAAACTTACCTATCAGTATCTAAAAATCTATGCGTACCTACTACTACTTCACCTAAAAAGAAATAAAATGTAAACTATTAATAATTGTAATTTGAATGAATATTTAAACACTACCAAAATAACTAATACCTATTTTATAAAATAACAACAAAAGGAATCTAAAAATAAATTATCAAAGACTAAAAGTCGCGCTGATAAGCACGGTTTGTTAATATCAATTAAGTATTGTCTGTCAATAAGGTCTAACGCTCTAAACGTCTATTCGCATCAACAGGCAAAAATTGTATGAAGCTCGCGCTTTATTTATTTTTTTACTAGCTTCTGCCAGCGGCTTCGCCCGCGTGGAAGTCGAAAAATATCCCACCCGAAGAAACAAATTACTTACCTTCATCCGCTGAGACATGTATAAATTAATTTTCAATTGTCAGCCTAAACACAAAATTTGAATATCCTAACTTCAAAACTGACGGACTTTCATATAAACTTCCATCCCCTATTTTACCCCTTTATGGGTGGAATTCCCAAAAATCCTTTCTTAGTGGATACGTACTCTTCACAAAGAACACACCCTCCAAGTTTCATGTCTCTAAGACCAGCGGTTTGGGCTGTGTGTTGATATCACCCAGTCAGCCAGTCAGTTTACCATTGTATTTATATAGATGGTAATGTAATACAAAAATCAGCATCACTTAAAGTGAATCCGAAGATATCTTTATAAACTTTTATTGAGATAAGAATAACAATAAGTTTAACCGATGTGCTCTTTCCTCTGCCGATTCTTGAGAACGCCTATTTCTCATTCTCTTAGCTTCTCTCGAATTTCGAGATAAAGATAATCGTTTTTTAGGTGGCATTGATGCAGGCAAATAAAAATAAATATATATTATTAGTGTATTTCATGTAAAACTTTGGTGTTTCTATACCGATTTCTATGATTCTTTTTTATGGAATAGTTAATAATGTTAACTTTTTTAATTAGGGATGACTGAGAGTGTTATAAACGTAAGAGTAGCCAAATATAATCAGAAAGCTTCGAACTGCTAAGCTATCGGGAGTTACACGTGATATTGTGAGTCAACCATAAAAGATAGATATATGCTGTCGTGGGATATTTTTTATATAATTTTAAGGAAAACATTTCCGTCATACATGATTTCTGTATAGCTTTAACCATTAAGGTTGCACACGCGACGGAAGCTTAAAAAATGGAGTAACTTCTCCCGTTTTCCCAACATTTCCCTTCACTGCTCTGCTCCTATTGATTGTAGCGTGATGAAAAGTATACTATAACCAACTCAGGAGTATGAAAAATAATTGTGCCAAGTTTCGTTAAAATCCGTCGAGTAGTTTTTGTTTCTATAACGGTTATACAGACAGACAGACAGACAGACAGACAGACAAAAATTTTACTGATTGCATTTTTGGCATCAGTATCGATCCCTAATCACCCCCTGATAGTTATTTTGGAAATATATTTCATGTACAGAATTGACCTCTCTATTTTTTTTTTTTTTTGTATTGGCATCTCGCAGTTCAGCCTCTGAGGCTGGCTTCTGCTTAACCGGACAAATCCTGTGGGTGCCTTGAAATTAAGGCCTCCAGCCAGGGCAAAAGCTCGCGCTCGGACGCCTCGCCTTTTTATACCTTCGGCCGCGAGACGCGTCGAGCGCGGCGACCGATTCTCGGACCTTATACAAAAATAATCCTTATAGCATGATTCAGTATTCACGCGCGATGGCTTATTATTATCGTATTTCATGTATAATTTTGGTGTTTCTATACCGATTTCTATGATTCTTTTTTATGGAATAGTTAATAATGTTAACTGGATGATTTTGGAAAAACTGTGATACACGTATCTCATAATTTTAACTAAAGAGTATGTATACAAATTTTCAAGTCAATCGACTCCGAGAATAAAAAGTTCCACATATAATTCAACACCCCATTTCACCCTCTTAGGGGTGGAATTTTGAAAAACCCTTTCTTAGTGGATACCTACTCTTCGCAAACAATTCACCGTCCAAATTTCATGTCTCTAGGATCACTGATTTGGGCTGGGGGTTGATATATTAGTCAGCCAGTCAGGACGTTTAATTTAAAATTGGGGATGATTTTGGAAAAACTGTGATACACGTATCTTATAATTTTAACTGAAGAGTAAATACACAAATTTTCAAGTCAATCGACTCAGGGAATAAAAAGTTTCACAGAAAATTAAGCACCCCATTTCACCCTCTTAGGGGTAGAATTTTGAAAAACCCTTTCTTAGTAGATACTTACTTGTCACAAAGAGTATATTGTCCAAATTTCATGTTTCTAGGACCTGCGGTTTGGGCTGTGCGTTGATATATAAGTCAGTCAGTCAGTCAGTCAGTCAGTCAGTCAGTCAGTCAGTCAGTCAGTCAGTCAGTCAGTCAGTCAGTCAGGACTTTGAATTTTAAATGTAGTTAAATAGGGCTTCGAAGCTCATGTAGAAGGGCGCATGCAGCGCAGCGTTGCGTGGGGCGTGCGGGGCGTGGGAGTATTTACCTATTACTAAGTAGGTAGGATTTTTCTGAGGTAGAAGTGTCTGTGAATATGGTTTATTCCACCGATTTTCGCGTTGGCTCGCAATACGGGACATTGATATTAAATATTATGTCAAACTATTATGTCTATAAATAGATTCCTAATAAATCATTTGATTGGTGTCCCGGTGTCCAATCTCAAACCAAGATATTTCACATTATGTAATTTAATTGCTATTACTATGAACAAATATTTACAATAGCAAGTACACGTAAATCTATGTATGTACTATACATACATAGATTACTTATTATCCCAGAAGTAAGATTCCGTGAGCAATTCCCGAACTCCACGCGGGCGAAGCCGCGGGCAGAAGCTAGTATCAATTAAATTAGATACGTGAAATATTGATACCTTGGTTTGAGATTGGACATCGAATTTACTGGATTTTATCTGAAGAGTATGTACACAATTTTTCAAGTCAATCGACCCCGAGAATAAAAAGTTGAATTTCGAAAAACTGATACTAACTCTTCACAAAGAACACTCCCTCCAAGTTTCATGTCTCTAGGACCGTCGGTTTGGGCTGTGCGTTGATATATCACCCAGTCAGTCAGACAGTCAGTCAGTTTACCTTTTTATGTAAAGAAAAAAAGAAGTAGAAAGAAAGAAGATTAAAGATTAATGATAAAATCATCTTTATCTATCAAACTTGAACGCGTAAACAAAGTTTCGTGGCCATACTACTAACAGCTGAAGAGTTCTCTCTTGAGGAGACGATCCTGGCTGCAGGATTAAGGAATGTTTGTCATAAAAATGTATTGTCACCAGAACCAAAGGTTTGTGCAAAATTTCAGCTCAATCGGTTGTACAAAATTGAGTTGCATTTCACCCGAACAAACATAGTATTTTCACCCCCCTTTTTAACCCTTCGGGGGTAGAATTATCAAAAACGCCGAGACACGTATAAATTAATTTTCAATCGTCAGCCTTATCACAAAATTTGAAGATCCTAACTTCAAAACTGACAGACTTTCATACAAACTTCCATCCCCTATTTTACCCCTTTAGGGGTGAAATTCCCAAAAATCCTTTCTTAGTGGATACTTACTCTTCACAAACAATTCACCGTCCAAATTTCATGTCTCTAGGATAAGTGGTTTGGGCTGGGGGTTGATATATCAGTCAGCCAGTCAGGACGTTTAATTTTAAATTGGGGGATGATTTAGGAAAAACTGTGATACACGTGTCTCATAATTTTAACTGAAGAGTAAATACACATTTTCAAGTCAATCGACTCAGGGAATAAAAAGTTTCACAGAAAATTAAACACCCCATTTCACCCTCTTAGGGGTGGAATTTCGAAAAACCCTTTCTTAGTGGATACTCACTCGTCACAAAGTGTACACTGTCCAAATGTCCTGTTTCTAGGACCAGCGGTTTGGGCTGTGCGTTGATATAAAAGTCAGTCAGTCAGTCAGGACTTTGAATTTTATATGTATAGATAGATAGACTAGCTTATTACCAGCTATAAGCAAGTACATGTTGTACTAGCTTATGCCCGCGGCTTCGCCCGCGTGGAGTTAGGGAATAGCCCACGGGATCTTACTTCTGGAATAATAAGTAATCTACGTATCTATCTATAATACATACTTACATAGATTTACATGTACTTGCTTATAACTTGTAAATATTATTTTAAAGTTATATCAATTAAATTAGATACGTGAAATATTGATACCTTGGTTTGAGATTGGACATCGGATTTACTGGATTTTATCTGAAGAGTATGTACACAATTTTTCAAGTCAATCGACCCCGAGAATAAAAAGTTTCACAGAAAATTCAACACCCCATTTCACCCTCTAATGGGTAGGAATTTCGAAAAAATAATACTTACTCTTCACAAAGAATACACCCTCCAATTTTCATGTCTCTGAGACCCGCGGTTTGGGCTGTGCGTTGGTATATCAGTCAGCCAGTCAGGGCATGGAATTTTAAATTGGGGGATGATTTTGGAAAAACTGTGATACCTACACGTATCTCATCATTTTAACTGAAGTATATATGTAGACACATGTTCAAGTCAATCGTAACCGAGACTAAAAAGTTTTTTCATAAAATTCAAAATCCCAATACTCAATACTCAATTCTTTATTGCATTCCACAATGTAGGCCTAGGTGGTAGACATGTTTTAAAAGAAACAATCGTGGACCCTGTCGGGCACAGCAAAAGAAAGATAATAATAATATTAGGTGATGAGGACTTATCATTTAAGTATCTTATAATCTAACTTATTCTAAATACATTTATGTTTAATCTATATTTTTCAGGGATTTATCATTTAAGTATTCGTTGACACTGTAGTAACATTTGCTTATTAATAGCTTTTTTAATTTGTTCGTGAATAGATGGAGTTTTTTTTCTTTTCTCATTGATTCGGGTAACATATTGTATATTTTGATTGACATAACCAGAGGGCTTGTTGAATGTAGTTTTAAGCACGATGTTGGTAGGTTGAGTCGCGTTTTGTATCGGAGTGTGTATCTTGTCTGTATGTCTTCTCGTTTAGTGTAAAAGTCTTGGTGTTTGTGAGCGAATTTGCATATTTCAAGTATATATATGTAATGAAATGACATTTCATTAATTCGAATTTGCCGCGCCTCGCGCCTTTATAAGTTGTCTGTGGAATTGAATGGCGGACGATGGTCAAAATATTCGGTGTGATTTATTGTTTTAAGAAAACGTGTGGAGAGACAAAATAAAAGGATATAATTGAGGAGGCGATATTAGTGAACTTTAAATGTCGTTTCTTTGTATTTTCAGGTAAGATTATTGAGTAATTATCATAGATAAACGATTACTGTTGTAATATTGTAAGAATGTGTTAAATAAAACAAACTTTGTATTTTCAGAGAAACAATTTGTGGTTTATTTTGAAAATCCTCAATAATAATCTTATAAAACGACATTTTCGTTAACTACAAGAAGATGAATCGGCTGCTATTTGAGTTTACGATAATAGCCGCAAAGGATGGCAAATCTAATGTATTAGCCATAACCTCAATATCTACAGAAGAAGGAAAATGTTATGTTTTACCTGATGAATTGAAGCCGGTGAGTCATCATACATATATTGTTGAATTGGACACTTTCTCAAAAATAAAAAATAGCTTAAAGAAAAGGCACCAAAGTAGAAAAATATGGATAAAACTGGATAAAGATCTAAAGAAAACATATACAGATGAGGAAGGGAATATGCAATTTTTAGATCAATATTTAGAAGAAATAAACACGGAACAACCAGGAGACAAAGACGACAGTTTGAAAAATATCCTGGAGAAATTAATAGAATCTACAACAAAGAAAGAAAATCAACATAACCTAAAACATATTTCAGAGAAATTTATTATTGAAAAATTCACAACCAAGAATCCTAATGCAATGCAATGGATAGAGAATTTTGAAAAAGAGTGTGAGCGCTTTAATATAACAAAAGATGAAACAAAAATAGACATACTGAGGTTATTTTAAGAAAAATCTTGCTTGGATTGGTATAGTTCAATGATGATAAAACTAACAGTAAATTCTGAATGGAATGAATGGAAAGACAAATTCCAAGAAACTTTTAAAAACCGAGGATGGGACATAGTCACAACTGCTTTCTCATTCAAATATAAACACGGATTGTTAATCGATAATGCTATAAAAAAAGAACGGCTTATACTAGATACAAACAAATCGATAGATCCCAAAACAATGATAGATCTCATCGCAACAGGTTTACCTGGATTTATCTTGAATAAGCTAAACAGAGACGAACTCAAGAATACTACTGAGTTGTTCAACAAGATAAGAAAATATGAAGGTATGATGCACAAGAAAAACTCAACTATAATAAAAAATGGTACATTTTCTTATATGAAAAAAAATAATGAGAAGAAGCCATGTACGACCTGTGAATCGTTGGACAAAGGAATTAGATACCATCCGGAGGAGTCATGTTGGTTCAAGAAAAATAAAAATGAATCTGAAAAGGTGTTTAAGGCCAAAAACGTAAATAATAACTCCATTATTGAAGTAGAGATGAACACTGATAAAAAAAAACGAGTAAGTACACCATTAATCAAAATCAAGCTATTAATAGAAAATAAATTAGAAGTGAGTGGCATTTATGACTCAGGGTCACAGATCTCTTTAATAAATTCAAGACTGATAAAAGTAAAAGAAAAAAAAGACAATGTGAATATAGCATATATGAAAACGGTTAATGGTGTGAAAAAGACAGATGGCTTGACAACAATAAAAATAAAAATCTTTGATATAGAAGAAGAGGTGGATATATATATAGTAGAAAATGAAAATTTTGATGATTTTATAATCGGATTAGATATGATAAAGAAATTCAAATTAACCCAAAATGAGGACTTGCAGATAGAACAAAAGAAAACAATAAATAAAATAAACAGGATGTCTAAAGATAACAGAAATGAAGATAAGAATATAAAACCATATGCAATAAATTTCAATGAACACATAGAAACAGAGGAACTATTGAAAATAGTCAATTTGATACAAATAAAAGATATAGTTGAAGATCAAGAAAAAAATGATACAATAAAAGAAAAGAAACAAGATCTAATATACAAAAATAGAATCTATTATAAAAAAAAAAGAAACATGAAAAGATTATCCTCTCAGAAGAATTTGGTAAAAAACTTATAAAAAGGTGCATGAAGATTTATGCCATATTGGGATCAGACAATTGCAGAAAAAAATTAGTCCAATATATACAGCTAAAAACCTAACAAAGAATATCATAAAGATTTGTAAAACATGTGAAATATGTATAAAAAATAAAGCAAGAAGCCAAGGAAAATTTGGATTGATGTCACAATTGGGACCAGCGACAAAACCATTTGAGATAATGTCAATGGATACTATTGGTGGCTTTGGAGGATCTAGGTCAACAAAAAAATACCTACACCTTTTAGTAGACCACTACACTAGATATGCATATATTGCGACTTCAAAAACACAGAATTCAAGTGACTTTATAAATCTAACAAAGAATGTACTAGAAACAGATGACATTGGAATAATTCTGACAGATCAATATCCAGGTATCAATTCAAGAGAATTTAAACAACATCTGAAAGAGAATAATATTAAATTAATTTTTACAGCTGTGAATACACCATTCTCGAACGGCTTGAATGAAAGATTAAATCAAACAATAGTTAATAAAATAAGATGCAAAATAAATGAGAAAAATAATAAGAGAGCATGGACGACAGTGGCAAGAGAATGCATACAGAAATATAATGAAACAGAACACTCCGTTACAGGATTTGCACCAAAATATTTACTGGATGGTACAAATGTCAGCTTACTACCAAATGAATTAAAATCAATAGAAAGGGAAGACAAGTGGATTGCTGATAAAAGATTGGCATTAGAGAATACAATAAAATCCCACAAGTACAACAAGAGAATATTTGATAGAAATAGAAAAATGCAAGAGTTTAATATAGGAGACAGTGTATATGTAGAAAATGGAAATAGACTGAATAGAAAAAAGTTAGACGAATTAAGAATAGGCCCTTTCAAGATAGTAGAGAAAATATCGAACTCCATTTATAGGATCGACACCGGAACCAGAAAAACAGAATCAACTTTATTCCACATAACAAAATTGCAACCGGTCATAATAGATGCTGAAGAAGATGAAGTAGAAGAAAACGAATATGAAGATAACTAATAGGTATAGCGTATAGATATATTATTTAGAATTTTCCCTCTTAGGGGGGGGAGATGTAATGAAATGACATTTCATTAATTCGAATTTGCCGCGCCTCGCGCCTTTATAAGTTGTCTGTGGAATTGAATGGCGGACGATGGTCAAAATATTCGGTGTGATTTATTGTTTTAAGAAAACGTGTGGAGAGACAAAATAAAAGGATATAATTGAGGAGGCGATATTAGTGAACTTTAAATGTCGTTTCTTTGTATTTTCAGGTAAGATTATTGAGTAATTATCATAGATAAACGATTACTGTTGTAATATTGTAAGAATGTGTTAAATAAAACAAACTTTGTATTTTCAGAGAAACAATTTGTGGTTTATTTTGAAAATCCTCAATAATAATCTTATACAGAGTGGTGATGACAATACGACAATAAATTAAACTTCGCATACCTCAAGACGTTCCCAATATACATAAAAAAAATCATTTGAATATATCAAGTAGTTTAGTCACAGGAAATTAATTTTCATCTTCAACATTTGCTACATGATGTATCTGATTTTAAGGAAGCACTAACAGGTTAACGACCCCCGCATCGGTAAAACAGCAAATCATTAAAGACACGTTGCCAACTCGCTATTTAAAAACTTTCGCCAAATTCGTTTTTAAATTTGATTTACTGCAAATTATACCTTAAACTAGGCCAATAAGAGTCATAAAGGGTATCCTCAGAGTTAGATAAGAAAATAACGCATGCGGAAGTTGAACTATGCACTGTTTTGGTAAGTGCGAAAGAGATAAATGTAATTTGGTTTGTTTGTACTTCATTTTCTTGTCGAAACTTGAAACTACAAATGTAGGTCACGGTCAGTGTGTCATTGCAATCCTGTGACGAACAACGCGTCATCGCTTCGTAAGCGCATGAGTACCGCAGGACGTACTTTCTTTGCCCGCCTCGCCGCGCCTCCTTTGAAGTACCCGGCGCCCGCGTTCGCGTGTTTGTGATTTGTTAGTTATCATAAGTGCGAATTGGGCGCTTTATTTTAGTGACAGGACACGTAACATTTTAATAGGTATCGAGTTAAGTAGTCAAGTGAATTGTGCGAGATTAGACTCTTAGTTTTTATTGTGTTTTCGTGTTTTTTTGTTTTGTTTGTAGGTAATAATCATGCCTCGTTACACCTACACAGCTTCGGAATACACCGACATGGTTTTAATTTACGGGGAGTGTCACAGAAATGCCGCTTTGGCTATACGGACATATCGAGAGAGACAATTTAGTGACGTAGGTACTTATCTAAGTGATTGAACAGTGATCCAGATAGTGATTAATAATTTCATTAAAAAATAACCAGCGGATGAGAGGTGCCTGATTGTTTGGTGAATAGTCTGTGATTTAGTGTAATTGTTTTTACTGAACATTAGCCAAAAGATCAAGTCACTACAGGACCGCGTTGTTGCCGCTCTTACCACAGGTTAGTGAACCAATATTCACAAATGGTGTTCTCAGTTTTATGCCATTTAGTTTGTTTGAAATTTTTTTTTTTTCTATTTCGATTTTGGGATTTTTTTGATAGTTTAGAATTGTTCCTATGAACTAGTATTATGCGTGTTTTCATTTATTGTCGTATTATCGTCTCCACTCTGTATATATACAAGGTAGGCTTAATATATTTAGTTTTATAAAATGAGGTTTGCAGCTATCTATCTGTTGTATATTTATCAGGATACGGATAAATTTCTTTTGAACAGTGAACAGTGTAGGTGCATCTGTACTGTATCCCCACATTATAATGCCGTAGCTGAGCCATGCATATGCATAGGCGTAGTATGTAACCAGGGCAATCTGTAAATTTGTGGTTTTTTTAATTTCACGAAAAGCGTATAAAAATTTTGAAAGCTTAGATTTCATTTTTTGTACGTGGGATTTTCAATTTATATTTTTGTCTATGGTTATGCCTAATAATGTGAATTAATTGACTGTTTCTATTTTATTATTATTAAAAGAAAAAAGTACATTTAAAGGATTTTTTTGGTGGGGATAGAAGGTTATGAGTTTAGTCTTTGTAAAGTTGATTTCAAGATTGTGTTCGTTCATCCAGGTAATTATTTTGTTAAGAATTTCATTAAGGGTACTGTTTAGGTTTGTGTTATCATTGCATTGGGTGAGAATGGAGATGTCGACCGCAAACAAAACACAAGGTCCGGATTCTGCTATAAATTTTGGGATTCCCCATATCCCATTATCTTTTATTTTCCATTTCATTATCCCATTTCACCCTATTAGGGGTGGAATTTAAAAAAAATCCTTTCTTAGTGGATACCTACTCTCCACAAAGAGTACATTCTCCAAATTTAATGTCTCTAGAACCAGCGGTTTGGGCTGTGCGTTGATGTATCAGTTAGCCAGTCAGGATATAGAAAATTCAACACCCCATTTCACCCTCTTAGGTTTGGAATTTCGAAAAACCCTTTCTTAGTGGATACCTACTCTTCACAAAGAGTACACTGTCCAAATTTCATGTCTCTAGGACCAGTGGTTTGGGCTGTGCAATGATATATAAGTCAGTCAGTCAGTCAGTCAGTCAGTCAGGACTTTGAATTTTATATGTATAGATTAAGACAAGCAAATATTTGACAGTTGGGATTTTAACAATTGCATATTTAACACTAAGATTTGTTTTGAGGCAACATTCCACAATATTGTGGAAGATGGCGCCGAATACGATTTTAATGATCAATAACTGTTAAACCTATAATCAAAAGTTGTCGCATAACTCGATAGATGGCGTTGTGCGGTTTAAATTCGAGCTATCGTTTGCTTACACACGATTAGCTATAAGGAATGGAGTATTATCAATTAAAAATTAATAACAGCATCGTCTTGTTTTATTGTGAGTTCAACATCGCATCTTGGTTTGGATTTGTACTTGGTCCTTCGAGCTGGAGCGCTAGATTCAGTAAAGTAGGCGTTCGGCTTCTGTGGTCCCGAGAACCACTTTTTCGTCTTCGGCGCACCTAGCCTAGTAGGAGCAGTGGATCGCTGCTCGGGGCGCAACCTTCCAGTGGGAGCAGCATACTGGTGACGAGAGGAGCGAATCGGCAGTGACGCCACCTAGCGGAGTGAGTTGGCAGCAGGGAGCGAGGACGTGCCGAAGCCGAGTGACATCGTACGTGAGTGTTAGTGACGTGAATCAGTGAACGGACATTAAACTGTGAGTACTTTCCGATTCAATTTAGAGCCTTATTCTCTTGAAAAAATTAACTTAGAAGTTTAGAAGCATTTTGCATGGACTTAGAAAATCTAGCGAAAAAGTGAAGTGACGGGGAATCCATGCCCAAAATTTTACAAGTCTTTAAAGTTTAAAGACTTAGAAAATTTCGAAGATCTACAGCGACTTAGAAAATATTTGAAGAATCTTCCCTACAGTTACTTAGAAAATTTGCGATACTTTGGGCCTATATAGACAGCATTTCTTTTGAGAGATTACGGTTCAGCTTAAGTGTTCCATCCATCAAAGGGTTATTGGTAGACATTATATTTGTGTAAACCTTTTGTATTGATATCTACACAACATGGAAGTCTACAATAAAATTCAAATGGACACTAATAAGGCCATATCGCGAGCCAGGTCTAACTTCAAAAAGTCGCCCAAGGAGCGAATTTCTAAGTCATATGTTGAAGTAAGACTGGAGAGTTTGTAGTCACAGTGGACGTCATTTTCCGACACACATCGCCAGATACTAAGTGAAATAAAGGAAGCTGAATATAATAAATCGCATTATTGTTCATCAGAAGTGTATGAGGTTACGGAAGAGTTATATGTGGACTATAAAACGGAGTTAAAAGAAATACTTACTAACTTATGTAAAAATGAAGTTTGTCAAAATGTATCACAATCTTGTACAGGAAAAAACTCAGATGGCTCTTCTTACAATATAAAACTACCCAAAATTAGTTTACCTATGTTTTCGGGACAATACTCAGAGTGGATCACCTTCCGTGATTTATTTTTATCCCTTATACACAGCAATAAGTCTTTAGATGATGTTCAGCGACTACAATATTTAAAAAGTCATTTATCTGGAGAAGCTGAGCAACTTCTGAGAAATATACCTATTTGTAGCTCAAATTATCAAACTTCTTGGGAACAATTAAACAAACGCTACAATAATAAAAAGTATATGGCAAGTTGCATTCTTAAACGGTTTCTTAGTCAGAAAAATATATCGGGCGAGTCAGCACAATCGCTTAAAGAACTATTGGATACCAGTAATGATTGTTTGAATGCACTTAAAAATTTGGGGATTAAGGTCGACACTTGGGACTTCATTGTAATATACATTTTAAGCTTAAAATTAGATTCTGAGTCTCGTAAATTGTGGGAAGCAAAAATCTGTGAATATTCGGAAGATCTACCTACTCTAGAGCAGTTTAATACGTTTTTAGAACAAAGATTCCGTTCACTAGAATTTTTAGACAATAAGTCTTCAAAAAATACTGCCACTAAAAATGTTCCTGCCAAGACACTACATGTAGCTACTCTGTCATGCGTATTTTGTAAATCTGACCATAAACTTGGTAGTTGTAAGAAATTTTGTAACGAAGATGTCACCTCACGGCGTCGTTTCGTCCAATCCAATGGTTTATGTTTTAATTGTCTCGGGTCAGGCCACGCGGTGTATGCCTGTCGTTTGCCGACTAGATGTCGGTTATGTAAAAGAAAGCATCATTCTCTACTCCATTCTAAAGATGCGGCAGTATCAACTGAACCTAAAGTAGAACCTAAGCAATCAGTTGATACAAAACAAACACAAGACGATGCAAATAACATTGTAACAAACTGTGCTGCAACTTCCCGTAGCCATGATTTGTTGCCTACGGCCTTGGTGAAGGTTACCTCCCGTACAGGCACAGAGGTGACTCTGCGCTCTTTGCTGGATCAGTGTTCGCAGGCTTCGTATATTACAGAGTCAGCAGTGCAATATTAGGGCTGAAAAAATATATCAGTTATAAATCATCACTAAGGCTAGGCGAAGATGATAAAGGTTGTGCATTGACCTCAAAATATATTGTTTACTTAAGATTGCAATCAATGTACAATCCTAACTTTGTTTTGTCGGTTAAGGCTCACGTACAGAAGAAATTAACGTCAGTCCTTCCTTCTAATAAAATAAAGTTTCCATTGTGGAAAGAACTGAAACAGTACCATTTGGCAGATCCTACTTGGGATACACCAGGAAAAATTGACATTCTTTTAAGTTCCTCGGTGTATAGCAAAGTCCTCAAACAAGGACTCAGTAAGGGTCCTCCAGGATCTTTAATAGCTCAGGATTCTGAATTAGGATGGATACTCTCGGGAGAGATGCCTGGAAAAGAAGAATACGCAGAGAGTTCTAACTATGTATTTAACGTTGGAAGGTGATCAAAATGATTTAATAAAAAGATTTTGGGAATTAGAGGAAACAGTAGTGCCAAAAAAGCACTTCACTGAAGAAGAACAAAAATGTGAAGAATTTTATAAGCAAACAACCCAACGGGATTCCGAAGGTCGTTATATTGTTAGGTTGCCATTTAAAACGGCTACATCACACTGCGCAAATGGTCCTGTTTCAGTTCTTTCCACAATGGAAACTTTATTTTATTAGAAGGAAGGACTGACGTTAATTTCTTCTGTACGTGAGCCAAACCAAGATGCGATGTTGAACTCACAATAAAACAAGACGATGCTGTTATTAATTTTTAATTGATAATACTCCATTCCTTATAGCTAATCGTGTGTAAGCAAACGATAGCTCGAATTTAAACCGCACAACGCCATCTATCGAGTTATGCGACAACTTTTGATTATAGGTTTAACATTCCGCCCACCATGGACAAAATGTGAGTTTACCGCCCACCTTGACCGAATATTTTGTACATAATAAGCCTGATCATAAACTAAAATACAATACTGACCGATACATAACTAACTAACACCCTAAATTAACACAATTTTACACACTTTACTGAACACTAGACTTGAAATGTTTTGAACCCACAACGTTACAAAAAATCAGCAACAACTAAAGATGCGGTCGCAGCCGCTACAAAAAATCAAAAAATAATAGTTGCTAATTAAGATCTAGTACAATAATATAATAGCTATAACTAAAATAATATAGATTATATCTGTAACTATGGTTAAATCATACAACACAATGAAAATTGTTCGTTGTTACTTAACTACAAACAATAATTACACATTAAAAAAGAAACTCTTCATTATTTGCTAACTGGAAGTACACATAATTTCGAAACTGGTCTTTTAATTTGCGACCCCTTACATCTTAGACTAACCACGCGCGTAATTCCGTCCAACCCAGGGTGTTTTTGAGTGATGATACCATAGAGCCATCTAGCTGGCGGTAAATCGTCCTCTTTCACCAGAACAATATCACCAATGTCTGGTTCCGGAGTCTGATATGCCCATTTGTAGCGATTCATGAACTGAGTTAAATACTCTCTTGACCAGCGTCGCCAGAAATCTTGAACCATTCGCTGGGTCAATTGCCATCGCTTTAGACTAGTTAGAGTCGACTGTTCATAGTTAACCTCCGGTACAAGCACAAGAGATTCTCCGACCAAAAAGTGACCAGGAGTTAAAGGAGTTTGGTCTTGACTATTGTCACTCAGCTGTGAAATGGGACGGGAGTTTAGACACGCTTCTATTTGAGACAAGACGGTAGCCATCTCCTCGTAAGTTAGAGTGTTGTTTCCAACAACTCGCTTGAGATGGTGTTTTGTAGACTTTATACCCGCCTCCCACAGTCCACCAAAGTTTGGAGCGTGGGGTGGGATAAAGTGCCAGTTAGTCCCATTATCCGATAACCATTCTGCTATTTCTGTTGTCACGCTTGATTTTTCAGCAGCCAACAGCGCTTTCAACTCCTTCGCAGCACCCACAAAATTGGTGCCATTGTCGCTGTAAAGATCAGCACACTGTCCACGTCTGGCCACAAATCTCTTGAATGCTGCCAAGAATCCTTTAGACGTTAAATCGCTGACCGCCTCGAGATGTATGGCTCTTGTCGCCATGCACACGAAGAGGCAAATATACCCCTTGTATGAATGTTGACCTCTCCCCTTAGACGTTCGTATATTTATTGGACCGGCATAGTCCACTCCGCTTTGATGGAAAGGTCGGTTAGCATTCACTCTTGCTTTGGGCAACTGACCCATGAGCTGCTCTTTTATACGAGCTGCATGACGAACACAAGATACGCAATTGCGTACATAGAATTTAGTGCGATTTTTTGCACCAAGAACCCAATATTTGGACCGTAAATAATTGAGCATTAGTTGGGGTCCACCATGTAATGTCTTCTGGTGAGTGTCTGCTATTAACAAATCAGTAAAATGAGACTTGGCTGGTATTATAATCGGATATTTAATGTTTTCATCGATTGTGGCTCTTTCTAAGCGACCCCCCACTCTGAGTACCCCTTCGTGATCGACGAATGGATTAAGCGAGGTAAGTACACTTTTCTTTTGAACTTTTCCTGTTTTAACTAGGTCTTCTATTTCTCTATTAAAATATTGCCTTTGACACTGTTTAATACAAACCGTTAATGCTTCGTTAAGTTCTTTAGCAGTTAACCATGAAGGAAATCGTTCAGAGTTTTCGTTTCTTCTCTTACAATGTATAAAGCGCCTGCAATAAGCGATTACTCTGATCAATTTTCTTAGTGTTGAGAATTTTGTCCACACTGTTAACGCTAAATAATCATCTGTAGTAACGTAGCTCACCTTTTATGCCTTTTCTTCTAACACTGTCTTGCATTCAGTCTTCTTGCTGTAATTAATGTTTTTGTTTTTCAGCCATTCTGGCCCTTCCATCCATAACTGATTATAGATCAATTCAGTTGATTTTAATCCCCGTGAGGCGCAATCTGCCGGGTTGTCCGCTGATTTCACATGAGCCTACTGGCTTCTGTCAACTACTGTCAAAATCTCCGACACCCTATTTGCTACAAAAGTTTGCCAATTAGATGGATGTTTACTCAACCATGCCAGTACTACTGTCGAATCGGTCCACGCACGAATCTTCTGCTTTTCAATTTTCAATACTTCGGCTACTTCACTCAACAACTTCGACAGTAAAACAGCACCGCACAGTTCAAGTCGTGGTATTGAAACTTGTTTAATTGGTGCAACCTTAGTTTTGGCTGTCACCAGGCTAGAATAAATGACCTCCTGCTGATCCACCACACGCATGTAAACTACTGCTGCATAAGCTTGATTCGATGCGTCACTAAATCCATGCAGCTCCAATGAATCACCGCGGTAGGTTGATAACCACCTAGGAATCCGGTACTGTACAAGCTGTTCGAGTTCGCTGCGGTAAGTGAGCCATTCTGTTAACAATATCGATGGTAACTCATCATCCCAATGAATTCCAGACAACCACAATTTTTGAATTAATATCTTGGCTTTTATGATTGCAGGTGCGAGCCAACCCAATGGATCGAACAACATCGAAATATGCGAGATAACACTTCTTTTAGTAACAGGTAACTTCAAGGGAGGCAGCGACACCGTGTACACAAATTCATCAGTTTCTCTGAACCAGGTAAGTCCTAATATTTTCATTACTATTTCTGTTTTTAATTCTAGATTTTCTTCTTCTTTATCTATTCTTATATGGCTCATTAATTCTGAATTATTAGTTTTCCATTTTTGTAGCTCAAAGCCAGCTTTTCCTAATAATTGTGTCATTTGCTCATATATATCTTTCCCTTCTGATATGTTTTGACAGCCAGTCATCAAGTCATCCATATAAAAATCCGTCAGGGTTCTTTCACGTGCCATAGGATAGCATTCTCCCTCATCTAGCGCTATTTGGTGCAATGTTCGGACGGCCAAATATGGAGCTGATGCCGTGCCAAATGTGACTCTCAAAAGCCGCAGGTGTTGAATTTTGTCCTTGGGATCTTGCCTCCACAATAATCTTTGGTAGTCAATATCTTCCGGAGAGACAATCACCTGCCGGTACATTTTTACAATGCCCGCAACTATACAAATGGGATGCATTCTCCATCTCATTATAGTGTGCCGCAAATCAGCTTGTAATGTCGGCCCGACCATTAGTTCGCTGTTTAACGATACACCATTCTTGCCTAAGCTAGAGGCATCAAATACAACCCTAACCTTAGTCGTTGTTTTATCTTCCCTGATCACCGCATGATGGGGAAGGTATACGACATCAGGCTTGTTAATTTGCTCCAAAGGAATGATTTCTGCGTGACCCAAGTCGATATATTCATTAATTACATCGACATATTGCCTTTTTAACCCGTAGTCTTTGGCTAACCTTTTCTCCAAATTTAAAAACCTGTGCAATGCAATATCTTTAGTTTGTTCTTTTGTTTGAATTATCTTTTGTTTCAATTTATAATTTGAAACTACAACTAAATCAGTTTCTGTAACTAATTACAAACTAAAAAGTAACAAGATTATTTTACAGAGCAATGTATTAGTGAAAGACCTGTTTGTATTAAATCCTTCGATCTGCCAGAAATGGTTTTAAGCAAGATCCCATTGTTGTAAAAAGTAATGAAGCCACTAATTAGTTTTAACTCAATAACGCCTTTGCATTTATGAATATTGGCATTGTTTAATTATTAGAGTAATTAATTGTGAAGTATTCTAGTATTGTTTGTAAGTTTTAATGAACTTACTATGTAATAAATTACTGTACTGGCGGTGTGGCACTTCCGCCCACAGAGAACACGCGTAGGTACAACGAGAAGTCGAGTTAGTTAGCTCGCGCTTAAAAACAATTGAAGTATGTAATTGAAAGTGGTTTTTGAAGTGAACAATATTACTTTGTGTAAATGAGAACTGTAACATGAATTAAAAGAGTGTGTAAGGAGTTTCTTAGCCCGCTCTTCTCCTTATGAACAATCATGTTTGCGAACGGGTGGCTCAACTTGTAAATGTTTTAATAGAAATAAACGTTTTAAGTTTGAGTCAAGTATTGTGTGTGATTTAAAATACCCAACTACCTACCTACCAACAAAAGAATCATGTCACGGGAAGACAATATGGCGGAATGGCGGATGGCGTCGATATTTGGGATTAGCGTTCCTCCTACTCCATTCTCTGTTTTAATATATATATTCGATATGGTATCACTGAAATCTGTCATCAATGGTGTTAATTTGACGTCTTAAGTTGTTTTGAGAAAATTATAAGATTTATCTACGGTTCTTTTTTATTTTAACTGTGAAAATGGTGAAAAATATTGTATCATGTCACGTAAAAGTGATTCATATGGTGTTTGTGGCATATCATTTCACAGGTAAGGAATATTATAGATATTTTTTTTTTTTTTTATTTAGGCGAAGCGATCCATAAAAATATTTTACAAAATATGCGTGTTACAGATAATATGGCCAATTATAGGTTTCCCTGTATAACTGGGATATTTGTATAAAAGCGATCGGACAAATTCCAATTAAACAAAAAAAAATAGCAATACAATACAAAATTAAATTACGTAAACTTAAATTTAGATCACAATTTTGAAAAATATAAAACAAAAAAAGGTGGAATAATAAAAGATAGTAGAAGAAGCGCGTACCCGCGCCCGCATCGCGCGCCCCTCTGGCGGCGCCGCGTGCTGCCGCACCAACATCCGCGCCATACGTGCGCCCCACTGCGCGCCCTGTTGCGCGCACCACCGCCGCACCGCGTCCCGCCGCGTCGACAGCTCCCTCTGTGGCTGCGTCCGCGGTGGCCGCTTCCAGCCGCGGTGCCACAGCCTCGCGCCCCGCCGCCGCCAGCACCGGCCACAGCGTGCTGACCGGACCGGCGCAGGCGGAGCGGGACCGTCGGCCTTTACCGAGGTTGGCGCTTGGTGCCCGACCGACACCCTTGGCGCCTGTGGCGCCCGAATCGCCGGCGCCGCCCCGTGCCTCGGCCTACGACTTGCCGGCGGGACGATCGCCATGCTCGTCGCGAGCCGGCTCGAGCGTGTCGATGGTGTCCGCAGGATCGGTCGACTCTGGGCCGGGTGCGCTGGGCGGGCGCAGCCCACCTGCATCACCGACACCGTCGCTGGGATTCGGCTATGAGTTCCTGTCGGAGCCGCGTCCGCAGCGACGGCGCCGAAGCACGGACGAGTCCGAGGAGGAGGCGAAACGTTACTGCCTCGACCCGCCGCGACCGCAGCGCGAGCGCACGCCGCCGCGAGGGCAGGGCACCGCCAGGTCGCCCACCTTCGCCGAGGCGGCTCGGCGCACGCCACCCGCGTCGCCGTCGCCGACGCCGTCGCCGACACCGTCGACGCCTCCACCCTCAGGTGGAAGAGGACGCCCGGAGACATCACACGGGGTGAGTGTATCCTTTCGCACTGCTGCTTCCACAGCTCAACCGGCGGCCCCAGAGGACGACGGAGCGGCCACCGGAAAGCCGAAGCCGAAGCCGCCCAAGCGGCCTAGGTATCCTCCGCTGGTGGTGGAGAGGCTGCCGGGATGGGCCGCACATTTTAGGGCCATCAGTGCCAAACTGGGCCGACCACCCAGCGCCCGACCATACGGCGCTGGGGTTCACTTCTCACCGGAAAGTGAGGAGGAATTTAGGTTGGTTCAGAGGTACCTGACTGGCCTGGAAAAGGAGTGCGGCATCTCTTGGTTTGCCTACTCACTGCCGGCGGAGCGCAGCATCAAGGTGGCCATCACGGGGCTGCCGGTAGACACCCCCCCGGAGGAGATTGAGGAGGAGCTCCGAGCGCTGGGGTACGAGCCGGAGTACGTACGCCATATTAGGGCGCGCCAGGGACGACCCGGCTGCGTATTCCACGCAGTGATCAAGAGGACGCCGGAGGCCAGGTCCATCTTCGACATCTCCATCTTCATGTGCATGAGGGGTGTCAAGATCGAAGCCTGGCGGGGAAAGCGTGGGCCCGCGCAGTGCCACAGGTGCCAGAAATTCCGGCACTCGTCGCACCACTGCCACCGGCCGCTCGCCTGTGTCCGCTGTGGAGAAGGGCACGCCGCACGCGATTGCCCCCGCCCACGCGAAGAACCGGCGACGTGCGCCAACTGCGGGGGTGATCACCCCGCGAACAACGTGCGCTGCCCTACATTCCAGGCAGAGCTGCGAAACAGGCGAGCCGGCACAGTCGCCGCCACGACCGCCGCGCGCCGACCTGTACAGGTCACTGAGAGGCCTACAGAAGTGGCCTCCACCGAGGCCCAAGGCGCGTCGCTGATGGCGGCGGCTAACGGGCCCACAAGCAGGAACGAGGCCCCTTCCTCCTCCAAGCGGCGGAGGATGCGGAAGAAGAGGCGAGGGGCCAAAGGCAAGAAGCCGGAGCCCCCCACCGCACCCAGAGAAGACACACGCCGGGCCGACCTTACCTCGACCCAGGCGCAGGCTGTCCCAACACGAACCTACCGAAGACGAGGCCGACAGCTGGTGCCGGCATAGCACGGCCCTCGGCCCTACCACCACCATCACGCTCCTCAACGAGGAACACGAGCGCCGGCCCAGCTGCCGACGCCGAGAAGAAGAAGAAGGAATTTACAGCCTGCGCCATACAGCTGCTGATGGACCTTATCAAGGCCATCAGCAAAGGCCAAGACGCGGAGCTGGTCATCCTCGACGGCCTGGCCTCACTAAACTCTGCCATGGCTAGGCCGTTGAGGGTGCTCCACTGGAACGCCCGCGGCCTTCGTGGTAAGGTTGCCCCCCTCCGCCGCTTACTTTACGAAGAGGATATCGACGTGGCGCTGATAAGCGAGACGCACCTGGGACAAGAGGACAAGCTCAGAGTCTCGGGTTTCCTCGCTTATAGGAAGGACGAAAGGTCGGCCAACAACGCCCCCTACCGTGGTCTGGCGGTACTAGTGCGGCGTAGGGTCGTCCATCAAGAGCTCCCCGTGCCGTCGCTCGGCTCGTTCTACGCGCTGGGTGTGCAGCTACACGTTGCCGGCGAGGATCTCGCCATCTACGCCTGTTACAAGGCGCCCTCGGCTAAACTGGACCCCACGGAGCAACAGCGAACAGCGGCGCGACGATCCTTGCCAGTGACCTTAACTGCAAGAACCCGGCGTGGAACTCGGCCGCGACTAACACGGCGGGCAGACGACTCTACGCGGACGCGGAAGCCTTCGGCTACACGGTGTCCGGCCCAGAGACGCCTACCCACTATCCGGACGCCCGTATATACATGCCGGACGTGCTGGACATCGTGGCCTACCGAGGGCTACACTGCCAGATCACGCAGCAGGTGTTAGACGACGAGATGCAGTCTGACCATCACCCTGTTCTCGTCGTCCTATCGGGGATGCCGACCCGACTGAAGCCCGCAGCGCCACGTCGACGCATCGACTGGGATGCTTTTAAGGAAAAGACTGAGGCCACCATACCGACTCGGCCCCTGATTACCTCCGCGGACATTAATCAGACAGCCGATGACGTCACTGCTTGCATTCAACGCGCCTTAGAAGCGGCGACTACGACGGAGCCGCAGGGGAGAGTGCAGCAGCCGCCCTTGCCAGCTTATCTCCGTTCGATGATCGCCGTCAAGAGGCGCCTTCGCAAGCAGTGGCAGCAACTTAGATGCCCAGCATTGAAAAAGAAGCTAAATAGTCTCGCGGAGAAGATTAAGGCCGAGTTGAGATGCCGGGACGCCGAGAGCTGGGAGGAACGCATCGATGAGGCGGCTGGCAGCTGGCCATCCGCCCATCGTCTCTGCCGCCAGCTTACGAACACCCCAGCCCCGGTGCGCCCTTTACTGGACAGCGGCGGGGCGCTTAGGTATGTCGCTGAGGACCGCGCGGAGGTCTTCGCCGAGCACCTGGAGCGTCAGTTCCGACCGAACCCGACCAGCGACGCCGCACATGTCGCAACAGTCGAGAAACACCTTGGGGAGTACTTCGCAACGCCGATAGCCCCCGAGGAGGACGCTGTATTTTTCTCGCCTGGGGCAGTCAGACGCGCCATCCTGAGGATGAAACCCAGGAAGGCCCCCGGTGCTGACGGTATCACCAACGCAGTGCTGCGCCACTTGCCGTACCGCTCGGTTGCGGCCCTGGCGCGCCTGTTTACGGCGATACTGCGCACTGGGACGTTTCCTTCCTCGTGGAAGGAGGGGCGCGTCATCATGCTGCCCAAGGCGGGGAAAAATATCTTGAAGCCGGAGAGCTATCGGCCCATCACCCTGCTGCCCACCATCTCCAAGGTGTTCGAAATGCTCCTGTTGCGGCATCTCCAGCCGCACATCTCGCCGCGGCCCGAGCAATTCGGGTTTAGGTCGGAACACAGTACGACGCTTCAGTTGTCGAGGGTACTGCACCACTTGGCGCAAGCCACCAACAAGAAGAAGTACGCGGTAGCAGTACTCCTCGACATGGAGAAGGCCTTCGACCGCGTGTGGCACGACGGCGTTGTTTTCAAGCTGGCCACGTCCGACGCGCCTCGCCGCGTCGTAAAGGTGGTCCAGTCTTTCCTTTCAGATCGGAGTTTCCGCGTGGTGGTTGAGGGTGCGCTGTCCAGCGCCCGTCCGGTGCTGGCTGGCGTGCCGCAGGGCAGCTGCGTGTCGCCAGCGTGTTACTCACGTTACACCGACGACATTCCCACGACGCCAGAGGCGATGCTCGCGCTGTACGCCGACGACGCCGCGTACATTACCACCTCGCTTAATGCGAAGTACGCGGCGGTCAAGATGCAGCGCGCGCTTGACTTGCTGCCTGACTGGCTGTCGAAGTGGCGACTGTCGGTTAACGTGGGTAAGACGCAGGCGATGGTCACCGGATCAGCGCCCCTCTCACCACCCCTGACGCTACAAGGTGCCGACGTCGAGTGGTCGCCCCGAGTGAAGTACCTGGGCGTCACCATCGACCGTCGGCTCACCATGGGTCCTCATGTCCGCCAGGTCGCGGCGCGGGTCAAGGTCGCCTGCACGCTGCTTCACCCAGTGCTCTCGTCCCGGCTACCGGCGCGCGTCAAGTTGGGCGTGTATAAAACTTATATACGCTCGATACTGACGTACGCTGCCCCTGCATGGTTCGTCCTCGCGTGCGAGGGCCACAAGAAGCTTCTCCGCACGCAGCAAAGCTTTGCGTTGCGGACCATTGTCGCCACCCCACGGCACGTGAGGAACGACATCATCCAGCGGGATCTCGGGATTGAGAGCCTGGACGCCTTCATCCGGCGCCTTGCGACGGGAATTTTCGCGCGTGCCGACGCATCTGCTTGGCCCCATGTCAAGCACATTGCGCCCTGGCATGCGCGCCCCCCTGGCGGTAACGGGGCTTCGCCCCCTTGCCGCGGAGGCCATACCTTGGCCCGTGAAGACGGGCCCGTCGTTGGCTAGCCTTTACTGGCTAGGCCTGTCGACGCACGTATGGCACGTGCGTCTGGCTGTGTGATTGCTAAGTAATTTTTCGTAGGCGCGCCACAGCGCTGTAGGCACAGCGCTGATTTCTTCACGGCGCCTCGGCGGTCCGTCCCCGCCAGGTGAGACCCCCAGTTACCCAGGGGAGGCCCGGCGGGGGACGACCAGCGACAGAGGGGCCGACTCCGACGCACCTACGAAGGATGTATGGCTCTCGCCCGTCCCGCTTCCAGAGCTAGCCAGTCACGGTCCGGACTGAGAGGCCGTTGTGTGTGTAAGGACGGTATTGTACTGTGTGACACCGCCCAGTGTCTGCGTGGGTTGCGAGCCTACGGCGCGCCCCCCACGCGTGGGTCTACATGTGTGTGGAGAGGATGCATGTGTGTTTTAAGCTACGCGACGCACCTATATTAACTTAGAACACGTCGCGCAGCTGGATGCGTGTTTGAAGTGTAGAGTCTCATTGTGCAGGTAAGCTGCGTGTAGCCTGGTACAGCTTACCCGGGCGTCATATCCGGTGGGGTGGGGGCATCGTCCGCTACCAGGTCGCGGGGGAGGGGGCGCCTCGCGTCAGGGGGGCGCGCATGCCAGGGCGCAATGTGCTTGACATGGGGCCAAGCAGATGCGTCGGCACGCGCGAAAATTCCCGTCGCAAGGCGCCGGATGAAGGCGTCCAGGCTCTCAATCCCGAGATCCCGCTGGATGATGTCGTTCCTCACGTGCCGTGGGGTGGCGACAATGGTCCGCAACGCAAAGCTTTGCTGCGTGCGGAGAAGCTTCTTGTGGCCCTCGCACGCGAGGACGAACCATGCAGGGGCAGCGTACGTCAGTATCGAGCGTATATAAGTTTTATACACGCCCAACTTGACGCGCGCCGGTAGCCGGAACGAGAGCACTGGGTGAAGCAGCGTGCGGGCGACCTTGACCCGCGCCGCGACCTGGCGGACATGAGGACCCATGGTGAGCCGACGGTCGATGGTGACGCCCAGGTACTTCACTCGGGGCGACCACTCGACGTCGGCACCTTGTAGCGTCAGGGGTGGTGAGAGGGGCGCTGATCCGGTGACCATCGCCTGCGTCTTACCCACGTTAACCGACAGTCGCCACTTCGACAGCCAGTCAGGCAACAAGTCGAGCGCGCGCTGCATCTTGACCGCCGCGTACTTCGCATTAAGCGAGGTGGTAATGTACGCGGCGTCGTCGGCGTACAGCGCGAGCATCGCCTCTGGCGTCGTGGGAATGGTCGTTGGCATTGTTTAATTATTAGAGTAATTAATTGTGAAGTATTCTAGTAGTGTTTGTAAGTTTTAATGAACTTCTATGTAATAAATTACTGTACTGGGTGTGTGGCACCACACAGAACACGCGGAGGTACAACGAGAAGTCGAGTTAGTTAGCTCGCGATTAGAAAACAATTGAAGTATGTAATTGAAAGTGGTTTTTGAAGTGAACAATATTACGTTGTGTAAATGAGAACTGTAACACGAATTAAAAGAGTGTAAGGAGTTTCTTAGCCCGTTCTTCTCCTTATGAACAATCATGTTTGCGAACGGGTAGCTCAACTTGTAAATGGTTTAATAGAGAAATACGTTTGAAGTTTAAATCAAGTATTGTGTGTGATTTAAACTACCCAACTACCTATCTACCAACAAGAGAATCATGTCACGCGGAGACAATATGGCGGAATGGCGGATGGCGTCGATATTTGGGATTTACGTTCCTCCTAATCCATTCTCTGTTATAACATATACAAAAGTCATTCAGGGTATAGTCACATAATTTTGCTTGAATTCCGCTAAGAAGTTGCTGCATTGTTCCGTTAGGTGTTATATAATGACATATATCGTACTTGTCAGTAAGGAAATCTTGAGCTATCGACAAGACTTTATTTTTATTATTTGCGCTCAGTATACATATCTTGTTTTTATTACTAGAAGGTACAGGGCACAGGGTTTGTCCCTGTTGTTTCATAATCTCGGTAATGTCAGTTATATTTTGTGAAGATTGGTTTATATGAGAGGCTGTTGTTGGCTCGCTGTATTCCTGTTATATAGTTTTAGTTTGTGTTTGTTTTACTTTTATAGCTTTACATGACTTCTTCATTGGAGATGAGAATTTATGCTTGACTGGACTACTCGTTATCTTTTTGTATAAGCTATTCTTCTTCAATAATTGTTCATTTGTTTGTCTGAGTTTGCAATTTTCTGATGATAACAACTCAATTTCTCTGTGAGCGCTTTGTAGCTGAGCCTCTAGATCTAGTAACTTGTTATTTAGAATATTTAATTGATCATCTTCATGGTCGGATAAGTAAGGCATACTGTTTACCGTATTCTCTAGCGTTTGTGAGATACAGATACTGTCATCGTCAGTTGTTACCGAACGCGTTCGATTACGACGGAATGTGATGTGATGTTATCCAGATAGCTGTTCATGACTATTCTTTTTTTTATGTTTACTTATTAAATATCCACGAGACGTCTTGTCTTGAGAGTGATCAATATGATTTAATTATAACTTGCCAGAAACATTCACAAAAAGACTTTGTAGAACTCAGATTTGAACTCGGGACCCATTGATTCAGATAGCAATGGCACATCCGTAGCCGCCACGCCAACTGGTAACTCATAAAACCGGTTGAAATTATGGTTCTGGCTCCAAAAAAAGTATTGTTAAGTGAAGGTACGTTGAGTTGAGTGTCGTCATCGGAAGCCATTCCCTCCCCGTGCTTGTGCTCGGGGACTTCAATGCCAAGAACTTGGCTTGGGGTTCTCGTTACACGGACGCGCGGGGTAGGATGGTGGAGGACTGGGCTCTGGAGACAGGCCTGGTCGTCCTAAATCGGGGTTCTGTCCCCACGTGCGTGCGGATGCGGGGCGAGTCGGTGGTGGACATCTCGTTCGCTAGCCCCGCTCTGTCGCCGCGTGTCGTTGACTGGCGCGTCATGGAGGGGGTGGAGACCTATTCCGACCACCGGTACATCCGGTTCGACGTCTCCACCCAGACCTCAAGCGCGCCGGTCCTACAGACCCCGAGTGGTCCGCGATGGGCGCTGAGGCAGCTGGACCGGGAGCTCCTCCTGGAAGCCTCGATCGTGCAGGCCTGGGTGTCATCACCGGTCAGGCCTGCCGACATCAATAACGAGGCGGGTTGGTTCCAGGAGGCCATGTCCGGGATTTGCGACGTGGCAATGCCCCGTGTTCGGCCAGGAAGCGCCCGGCGTCAGGTGTATTGGTGGTCGCGAGAGCTGACGTCTCTGCGCGAGGCGTGCGTTGCCGCGCGGCACCTGTACGCCAGGCATCGCAGGCTACGCATCCGCCCTCCGGATGCGGCAGCCATTGAGGTGGAGCTGTACGAGGGATACAGAGCGGCGAAGACCGCCCTCCAAGAGGCTGTTCGGCGGGCCAAGAATCTGGCCCGCGAGGAGATGCTGGAGTCTCTGAATGGAGATCCGTGGGGGCGCCCTTACAAGATGGTGCGGGACAAACTCCGCACCCGGGCCCCCCCGCTGACGCAGAGTCTCCGGCCTGAGCTCGTGGAGGACGTGGTGAGCGCTCTGTTCCCTTCGCGAGGGGAGCATCCTCCCCCGCCTATGGCTCCGCCGCCGCGTGCGGTGCCGGGAGCGGACCACACCGATGACGATGACGACATTCCGGAGGTGACTGGGGTAGACCTGAGAGTGGCGGTACGCAGGCTGAAAGCCAGAAATACCGCCCCGGGACCCGATGGCTTGCCTGGCAAAGCCTGGGTCCTGGCCTCTGAGGCTCTCGGGCCCCGACTGGAAGGGCTCCTAAGCGCATGCTTGGAGAGAGGCCAGTTCCCGCTTCGTTGGAAGACGGGGAAGCTGGTCCTCATCCGAAAGCCAGGGCGCCCTGCGGACTCTCCGTCCGCATACCGGCCCATCGTATTGCTCGACGAGGTGGGCAAGCTCTTTGAAAGAGTCATTGCCAACCGCCTCGCCGGGCACCTTGTGGGGATGGGGCCGGATCTTGCGGAACACCAGTTTGGTTTCCGCAAGGGGCGCTCAACGGTGGATGCCATCATGCGCGTGAGAGCCCTCACGACGGGGGACGCGGTGTCCCGGGGCGGGGTCGTCTTGGCGGTGTCTCTTGACATCGCCAACGCCTTCAACTCCATGCCCTGGAGCTGCATTAGGGAGGCACTCCGGTATCACCGGGTGCCGACCTACCTTCGTCGTGTGGTCGGGGACTACCTGACGGATAGGGCCGTCATCTACCCCGGTCGGAGCGGAGAATGGAACCGGCGAGAGATGTCGTGCGGTGTTCCACAGGGATCGGTTCTGGGACCGGCCTTGTGGAACATCGGTTACGACTGGGTGCTGCGCGCCGACCTCCCTAGCGGCGTCAGCGTAGTTTGCTACGCTGACGACACGCTGGTACTGGCACAAGGGAGGTCGCACGAGGCGGCGGCCGAAAACATGACACGCGGGGTTGCGATAGTCGTGGAGAGGATCCGGCAATTGGGTCTCGAGGTGGCATTGCACAAGTCCGAGGCCATGTGTTTTCATGGGCCTCGGAATGCGCCACCGTCAGGATCCCTACTGACGGCAGGAGGGGTCTCCATCGGCGTCGGGTCGACATTAAAGTACCTAGGACTCGTCCTCGACAGCCGGTGGAACTTCGTGGAGCATTTCCGACGTTTGGCTCCCAAACTGGAACGGACAGGGGCTGCCTTTAAGCGGCTCTTGCCCAACCTGAGGGGTCCGAACGCCTCCTGCCGGAGGCTCTACGCGGGGGTCGTGCGGTCCATGGCCCTTTATGGGGCTCCGGTGTGGGCGCGTTCTTTGAGGCGGCGAGCCGCCCACTACCTGAACGCGCCCCAAAAGGTGATAGCCATAAGGCTAATCCGCGGGTACCGCACGATCTCCGGTGAGGCGGCTAGCCTCCTTGCCGGATTGCCGCCATGGGATCTGGAGGCGATAGTCCTCGCGCGCCTGCACGAATGGCGCGCGGAGGCACTAAGTCGGTTGGGAACTCCGCTGCCGCGGCAAATTGCCGCTCAGCGGACAGACCTCCGGCGTGATCTCATGGCGACATGGAGAGAGCGACTGTCGCAACCCCGTGCAGGGCACGCCACCATAGTGGCGATAAGTCCCCTCTTTGAGGAGTGGCTAGAGAGGCGCCACGGCGCCCTTACCTACCGCCTGACGCAGGTCCTCACCGGACACGGTTGTTTCGGGAGGTTCCTGCACCGGATCGGGCGGGAGGAAACGCCCGGGTGTTTCCATTGTGAGGATCGTCCGGAGGACACGGTGGAACATACCGTGGAGGTCTGCCCCGCTTGGGCGGAGCACCGTCGTGTCCTCGTTGCGGCGATCGGCGGCGGCGATCTCTCGCGTCCGGCCCTGGTTCAAGCCATGATCCGGAGCGAGAGGGAATGGGAAGCCGTCACCTCCTTCTGCGAAGCAGTCATGCTAGTGAAGGAGGTGGCGGGACGTGAGAGGGAAAGAACCTCACGTCCCAGCCGCCGCGGGAGACGCCCTGGGCGTCGGGGGTCACGTGGTGGCTCCCGGCCACCGTAGGCGCGGGCCTGTGGACGGCGAGCTATGGGCTAGCTCGCCGTCCGGCCGTCTTCTGACGACAGGCCGTGTCGATGGCGCGTTCGTGTTCCACGCGCGCCTCAAAGAGATGTCAGCAACGATGTAGGGGTCTGCAAGGACCGATGCCTGCCAGGGCTGCGGGACTGTTCGAAAGAGATACCGTGGCCCTGGAACACAAAGGGCAAAGAAGGAACATGGATGGGTTTTAGTCAGTACAAGTCTGACACTCCCTTCCGCTCCGCCCAGAGTGGGGGGGGTCATTTGATGATTTCCCATCCGAAAAAAAAAAAAAAAAAAAAAAAAAAGGTACGTTGAATTTTTTCTAAAAATATTTAACAAAATCTGCAACAGTTTTTTATTGAAACTGAAACCACCGATTAAATCACTAAGCTTGAATATTTATCAATGATTACTGTAACACCATAGTGAATTAAGTGTTGCACTGTGTTTACTATTGTTGAACGAAGTTTATTCTCTTTTACAAAATCTTACTGGACTGCACTGTCACTTTGTTTGTGTAATTTTATGCACTTTTCTTGAGAATATCCAGGAGATACACATTGTATTTGCACTATTATTATGAACTTTTACTGGTTGTTTTGTTCTAAACTGTATATTTACTATTTATAAACAATTAATTACGCGAAGCTGATGTTGCTTCAATCGCCTACCCGATCAATCCTCATTATATATTGGGTATATCATCCCACCCAGTTGCGCAGATATCCTTTAACCCGTTTATTATTCTAATTACTTCGTTGACGTCAGTATCTAGTATAACTAAAGAATTTAATGTGGAAGATGTCCTAGTTGGGTTTTGCGTGGGAGGACGACTAATATTTAAGGATTTTTCAGCCAAGCTCTTACCAACGTTGACAAAATAGTGGTTTACCCTATATGTTGCTTCCGATGGGCTTATTTCTGTTGATAGTAAATCAAGCGGAGGTTCGGAATTTTTCGACCTCAATGTATTGGTTTTTATGAATTTCCACACAAGTTTACTATTTTTTCCCGCCTTCTGTAGTTCATGTTTATCGTACTGGTTTTTTAGTTTTTTCAAAAGATTATTACAGAAATTTCGATATCTTTTATAGGTAACAGAAAGTATTACGTCATCGGGTGCAAGTTTGGATTTTAGGTGAAGTTTGTCTCTGTGTCTTATACAACGAACGAGACCGGTTGTGATCCAAGGTTTAATACAACTATAATTTCTAGGGATTATCTTAGCGAATGAGTTTTTCCTTATTGCATATTGTAAAGAATTAATGAAATATTGTAAAGAAATATTTGCATCAACAGAATCATAAATACGGTTAAAATTAATGCCGCGTATGTCACTTTCAAGGTTTGTCATATTGACTTTAGTGAAGCTACGCTCGCAGTTTTTTCTAAGTGAGTTTATTTACATTGTTAGTAAAACAGTTTGATGATCGGTAAGCAAAGAGTTAGTAACCAAT
Source organism: Noctua comes (assembly GCA_963082995.1). Classification (NCBI taxonomy): domain Eukaryota; kingdom Metazoa; phylum Arthropoda; class Insecta; order Lepidoptera; family Noctuidae; genus Noctua; species Noctua comes. Next base: position 5,662,375 of record OY720293.1, read on the forward strand.
GTTTTGGATGGATTTTTTGATTTTAGAATGATATGGTCTAAGCAAGAACCGCTTTGATGCATGGGGTAATAGTGACCTGCTAAAAGTCCATGAAATGCACAAATATTTAGATAATTATGTGTATGTGTCGCGGACGACACAAGGAACGGTGTAGGCGGGGGTGATGATGTTCCCTCACAGAATGAGTGAAAAATAACTCGGGTTTCCGTGGCGTATACACTTTTATTGATAAAGTCACACACGAAATATTACACGAAATCAGAGTTAATAACTTACAATGTTGCAACACTACTTAACACTATCAAAACTATACTTTAAACAATAGCTTGATTTAACTTGGCACCAGAAAACAATACAAAAACGCGACGAGCAACTACAATGTGTTGCCGAACCGGAGGATGTGTGGAGACTGTCCCTTCTGACGTTCCAGACGTTGGGATGTCGCTGCGTCCCCGCTAGGGGACGCGGCAGGCGGTAACGGGGCTTCGCCCCCTTGCCGCGGAGGCCATACCTTGGCCCGTGAAGACGGGCCCGTCGTTGGCTAGCCTTTACTGGCTAGGCCTGTCGACGCACGTATGGCACGTGCGTCTGGCTGTGTGATTGCTAAGTAATTTTTCGTAGGCGCGCCACAGCGCTGTAGGCACAGCGCTGATTTCTTCACGGCGCCTCGGCGGTCCGTCCCCGCCAGGTGAGACCCCCAGTTACCCAGGGGAGGCCCGGCGGGGGACGACCAGCGACAGAGGGGCCGACTCCGACGCACCTACGAAGGATGTATGGCTCTCGCCCGTCCCGCTTCCAGAGCTAGCCAGTCACGGTCCGGACTGAGAGGCCGTTGTGTGTGTAAGGACGGTATTGTACTGTGTGACACCGCCCAGTGTCTGCGTGGGTTGCGAGCCTGCGGCGCGCCCCCCTGACGCGAGGCGCCCCCTCCCCCGCGACCTGGTAGCGGACGATGCCCCCACCCCACCGGATATGACGCCCGGGTAAGCTGTACCAGGCTACACGCAGCTTACCTGCACAATGAGACTCTACACTTCAAACACGCATCCAGCTGCGCGACGTGTTCTAAGTTAATATAGGTGCGTCGCGTAGCTTAAAACACACATGCATCCTCTCCACACACATGTAGACCCACGCGTGGGGGGCGCGCCGCAGGCTCGCAACCCACGCAGACACTGGGCGGTGTCACACAGTACAATACCGTCCTTACACACACAACGGCCTCTCAGTCCGGACCGTGACTGGCTAGCTCTGGAAGCGGGACGGGCGAGAGCCATACATCCTTCGTAGGTGCGTCGGAGTCGGCCCCTCTGTCGCTGGTCGTCCCCCGCCGGGCCTCCCCTGGGTAACTGGGGGTCTCACCTGGCGGGGACGGACCGCCGAGGCGCCGTGAAGAAATCAGCGCTGTGCCTACAGCGCTGTGGCGCGCCTACGAAAAATTACTTAGCAATCACACAGCCAGACGCACGTGCCATACGTGCGTCGACAGGCCTAGCCAGTAAAGGCTAGCCAACGACGGGCCCGTCTTCACGGGCCAAGGTATGGCCTCCGCGGCAAGGGGGCGAAGCCCCGTTACCGCCTGCCGCGTCCCCTAGCGGGGACGCAGCGACATCCCAACGTCTGGAACGTCAGAAGGGACAGTCTCCACACATCCTCCGGTTCGGCAACACATTGTAGTTGCTCGTCGCGTTTTTGTATTGTTTTCTGGTGCCAAGTTAAATCAAGCTATTGTTTAAAGTATAGTTTTGATAGTGTTAAGTAGTGTTGCAACATTGTAAGTTATTAACTCTGATTTCGTGTAATATTTCGTGTGTGACTTTATCAATAAAAGTGTATACGCCACGGAAACCCGAGTTATTTTTCACTCATTCTGTGAGGGAACATCATCACCCCCGCCTACACCGTTCCTTGTGTCGTCCGCGACACATACACATAATTATCTAAATATTTGTGCATTTCATGGACTTTTAGCAGGTCACTATTACCCCATGCATCAAAGCAGTTCTTGCTTAGACCATATCATTCTAAAATCAAAAAATCAATCCAAAACATTGGTTACTAACTCTTTGCTTACCGATCATCAAACTGTTTTACTAACAATGTAAATAAACTCACTTAGAAAAAACTGCGAGCGTAGCTTCACTAAAGTCAATATGACAAACCTTGAAAGTGACATACGCGGCATTAATTTTAACCGTATTTATGATTCTGTTGATGCAAATATTTCTTTACAATATTTCATTAATTCTTTACAATATGCAATAAGGAAAAACTCATTCGCTAAGATAATCCCTAGAAATTATAGTTGTATTAAACCTTGGATCACAACCGGTCTCGTTCGTTGTATAAGACACAGAGACAAACTTCACCTAAAATCCAAACTTGCACCCGATGACGTAATACTTTCTGTTACCTATAAAAGATATCGAAATTTCTGTAATAATCTTTTGAAAAAACTAAAAAACCAGTACGATAAACATGAACTACAGAAGGCGGGAAAAAATAGTAAACTTGTGTGGAAATTCATAAAAACCAATACATTGAGGTCGAAAAATTCCGAACCTCCGCTTGATTTACTATTAACAGAAATAAGCCCATCGGAAGCAACATATAGGGTAAACCACTATTTTGTCAACGTTGGTAAGAGCTTGGCTGAAAAATCCTTAAATATTAGTCGTCCTCCCACGCAAAACCCAACTAGGACATCTTCCACATTAAATTCTTTAGTTATACTAGATACTGACGTCAACGAAGTAATTAGAATAATAAACGGGTTAAAGGATATCTGCGCAACTGGGTGGGATGATATACCCAATATATAATGAGGATTGATCGGGTAGGCGATTGAAGCAACATCAGCTTCGCGTAATTAATTGTTTATAAATAGTAAATATACAGTTTAGAACAAAACAACCAGTAAAAGTTCATAATAATAGTGCAAATACAATGTGTATCTCCTGGATATTCTCAAGAAAAGTGCATAAAATTACACAAACAAAGTGACAGTGCAGTCCAGTAAGATTTTGTTTGCATAAAAGAGAATAAACTTCGTTCAACAATAGTAAACACAGTGCAACACTTAATTCACTATGGTGTTACAGTAATCATTGATAAATATTCAAGCATAGTGATTTAATCGGTGGTTTCAGTTTCAATAAAAAACTGTTGCAGATTTTGTTAAATATTTTTAGAAAAAATTCAACGTACCTTCACTTAACAATACTTTTTTTGGAACCAGAACCATAATTTCAACCGGTTTTATGAGTTACCAGTTGGCGTGGCGGCTACGGATGTGCCATTGCTATCTGAATCAATGGGTCCCGAGTTCAAATCTGAGTTCTACAAAGTCTTTTTGTGAATGTTTCAGGCAAGTTATAATTAAATCATATTGATCACTCTCAAGACAAGACGTCTCGTGGATATTTAATAAGTAAACATAAAAAAAAGAATAGTCGTGAACAGCTATCTGGATAACATCACATCACATTCCGTCGTAATCGAACGCGTTCGGTAACAACTGACGATGACAGTATCTGTATCTCACAAACGCTAGAGAATACGGTAAACAGTATGCCTTACTTATCCGACCATGAAGATGATCAATTAAATATTCTAAATAACAAGTTACTAGATCAAGAGGCTCAGCTACAAAGCGCTCACAGAGAAATTGAGTTGTTATCATCAGAAAATTGCAAACTCAGACAAACAAATGAACAATTATTGAAGAAGAATAGCTTATACAAAAAGATAACGAGTAGTCCAGTCAAGCATAAATTCTCATCTCCAATGAAGAAGTCATGTAAAGCTATAAAAGTAAAACAAACACAAACTAAAACTATATAACAGGAATACAGCGAGCCAACAACAGCCTCTCATATAAACCAATCTTCACAAAATATAACTGACATTACCGAGATTATGAAACAACAGGGACAAACCCTGTGCCCTGTACCTTCTAGTAATAAAAACAAGATATGTATACTGAGCGTAAATAATAAAAATAAAGTCTTGTCGATAGCTCAAGATTTCCTTACTGACAAGTACGATATATGTCATTATATAACACCTAACGGAACAATGCAGCAACTTCTTAGCGGAATTCAAGCAAAATTATGTGACTATACCCTGAATGACTTTTGTATATGTTATAACAGAGAATGGATTAGGAGGAACGTAAATCCCAAATATCGACGCCATCCGCCATTCCGCCATATTGTCTCCGCGTGACATGATTCTCTTGTTGGTAGATAGGTAGTTGGGTAGTTTAAATCACACACAATACTTGACTCAAACTTCAAACGTTTATTTCTATTAAACCATTTACAAGTTGAGCTACCCGTTCGCAAACATGATTGTTCATAAGGAGAAGAACGGGCTAAGAAACTCCTTACACTCTTTTAATTCGTGTTACAGTTCTCATTTACACAACGTAATATTGTTCACTTCAAAAACCACTTTCAATTACATACTTCAATTGTTTTCTAATCGCGAGCTAACTAACTCGACTTCTCGTTGTACCTCCGCCTGTTCTGTGTGGTGCCACACACCCAGTACAGTAATTTATTACATAGAAGTTCATTAAAACTTACAAACACTACTAGAATACTTCACAATTAATTACTCTAATAATTAAACAATGCCAATATTCATAAATGCAAAGGCGTTATTGAATTAAAACTAATTAGTGGCTTCATTACTTTTTTACAACAATGGGATCTTGCTTAAAACCACTTCCGGCAGATCAAAAGATTTATTTAATACAAACAGGTCTTTCACTAATACATTGCTCTGTAAAATAATCTTGGTACTTTTTAGTTGGTAATTAGTTACAGAAACTGATTTAGTTATAGATTCAAATTATAAATTGAGTTATTGATCATTAAAATCGTATTCGGCGCCATCTTCCACAATATTGTGGAATGTTGCCTCAAAACAAGTCTTAGTGTTAAATATGCAATTGTTAAAATCCCAATTGTCAAATATTTGCTTGTCTTAAATTTAACTATAGTTCTAGCTAAAGACTTTCGTTTAATAAATTAATCTTCAGAAGATCTAGTCACGAACTATCTCAGTACTAGTTAATACAGAGACCATTAGATGGCGCTTATCACTTCTGTCAATCGATACAGGTCATTGTAATAATTGTACTTGTAACCCACAGATGGCAAGATCAATATTATGATGGACTAGCTTCTGCCCGCGGCTTCGCTCGCGTGGAGTTCGGGAACTGCCCACGGAATCTTACTTCTGGGATAATAAGTAATCTATGTATGTATAGTACATACATAGATTTACGTGTACTTGCTATTGCAAATATTTGTTCATAGTAATATCAATTAAATTACATAATATGTGAAATATCTTGGTTTGAGATTGGACACCGGGACACCAAACAAATGATTTATTAGGAATCTATTTATAGACATAATACTTTGACATAATATTTAATATCAATGTCCCGTATCGCGAGCCAACGCGAAAATCGGTGGAATAAACTATATTCACAGACACGTCTACCTCAGAAAAATCCTATCTACTTAGTAATAGGTAAATACTCCCGCGCCCCGCACGCCCCACGCAACGCTGCGCGGCATGCGCCCTTCTACGTGAGCTTTGAAGCCCTATTTAACTATATTGGGGGATGATTTTGGGAAAAATGATACACATCTATATATACAAAATGGTAAACTGACTGACTGACTGACTGGGTGATATATCAACGCACAGCCCAAACCGCTGGTCCTAGAGACATGAAACTTGGAGGGTGTGTTCTTTGTGAAGAGAAGGTTTCCACTAAGAAAGGATCTTTGGGAATTCAAATTTTCAATCGTCAGCCTAAACACAAAATTTGAAGATCCTAACTTCAAAACTGACGTACTTTCATATTAACTTCCATCCCCTATTTTACCCCTTTAGGGGTGGAACTCCCAAAAATCCTTTCTTAGTGGATACTTACTCTTCACAAAGAACACACCCTCCAAGTTTCATGTCTCTAGGACCATCGGTTTGGGCTGTGCGTTGATATATCACCCAGTCAGTCAGTCAGTCAGTCAGTTTACCATTTTATATAAAGAAAAAAAGAAGAAGAAAGAAAGAAGATTAAAGATTAATGATAAAATCATCTTTATCTATCAAACTTGAACGCGTAAACAAAGTTTCGTGGCCATGCTACTAACCGCGAAGAGTTCTCTCTTGAGGAGACGATCCTGGCTGCAGGATTAAGGAATGTTTGTCATAAAAATGTATTGACACCAGAACCAAAGGTTTGTGCAAAATTTCAGCTCAATCGGTTGTACAAAATTGAGTTGCATTTCACCCGAACAAACATAGTATCTTCACCCCCCTTTTTAACCCTTCGGGGGTAGAATTATCAAACACGCCGAGACACTTATAAATTAATTTTCAATCGTCAGCCTTATCACAAAATTTTAAGATCCTAACTTCAAAACTGACAGACTTTCATACAAACTTCCATCCCCTATTTTACCCCTTTAGGGGTGAAATTCCCAAAAATTCTTTCTTAGTGGATACTTACTCTTCACAAACAATTCACCGTCCAAATTTCATGTCTCTAGGATTAGTGGTTTGGGCTGGGGGTTGATATATCAGTCAGCCAGTCAGGACGTTTAATTTTAAATTGGGGGATGATTTAGGAAAAACTGTGATACACGTGTCTCATAATTTTAACTGAAGAGTAAATACACAAATTTTCAAGTCAATCGACTCAGGGAATAAAAAGTTTCACAGAAAATTAAACACCCCATTTTACCCTCTTAGGGGTGGAATTTCGAAAAACCCTTTCTTAGTGGATACTTACTTGTCACAAAGAGTACACTGTCCAAATGTCATGTTTCTAGGACCAGCGGTTTGGGCTGTGCGTTGAATTGAATTTTATATGTATAGATAGATTGTATGTTATAAGCAAGTACATGTAAATCTATGTATGTATTATAGATAGATACATAGATTACTTATTATTCCAGAAATAAGATTCCGTGGGCAATTCCCTAACTCCACGTGGGCGAAGCCGCGGGCATAAGCTAGTCTTTACATATAAAATTCAAAGTCCTGACTGACTGACTGACTGACTTATATATCAACGCACAGCCCAAACCGCTGGTCCTAGAAACATGACATTCGGACAGTGTACTCTTTGTGACGAGAAAGTATCCACTAAGAAAGGGTTTTTCGAAATTCCACCCCTAAGAGGGTGAAATGGGGTGTTTAATTTTCTGTGAAACTTTTTATTCCCTGAGTCGATTGACTTGAAAATTTGTGTATTTACTCTTCAGTTAAAATTATGAGACACGTGTATCACAGTTTTTCCTAAATCATCCCCCAATTTAAAATTAAACGTCCTGACTGGCTGACTGATTTATCAACCCCCAGCACAAACCACTAATCCTAGAGACATGAAATTTGGACGGTGAATTGTTTGTGAAGAGTAAGTATCCACTAAGAAAGAATTTTTGGGAATTTCACCCCTAAAGGGGTAAAATAGGGGATGGAAGTTTGTATGAAAGTCTGTCAGTTTTGAAGTTAGGATCTTAAAATTTTGTGATAAGGCTGACGATTGAAAATTAATTTATACATGTCTCGGCGTTTTTGATAATTCTACCCCTGAAGGGTTAAAAAGGGGGGTGAAGATACTATGTTTGTTCGGATGAAATGCAACTCAATTTTGTACAACCGATTGAGCTGAAATTTTGCACAAACCTTTGGTTCTGGTGACAATACATTTTTATGACAAACATTCCTTAATCCTGCAGCCAGGATCGTCTCCTCAAGAGAGAACTCTTCGCGGTTAGTAGCATGGCCACGAAACTTTGTTTACGCGTTCAAGTTTGATAGATAAAGATGATTTTATCATTAATCTTTAATCTTCTTTCTTTCTTCTTCTTTTTTTCTTTATATAAAATGGTAAACTGACTGACTGACTGACTGACTGGGTGATATATCAACGCACAGCCCAAACCGATGGTCCTAGAGACATGAAACTTGGAGGGTGTGTTCTTTGTGAAGAGTAAGTATCCACTAAGAAAGGATTTTTGGGAGTTCCACCCCTAAAGGGGTAAAATAGGGGATGGAAGTTAATATGAAAGTACGTCAGTTTTGAAGTTAGGATCTTCAAATTTTGTGTTTAGGCTGACGATTGAAAATTTGAATTCCCAAAGGTCCTTTCTTAGTGGAAACCTTCTCTTCACAAAGAACACACCCTCCAAGTTTCATGTCTCTAGGACCAGCGGTTTGGGCTGTGCGTTGATATATCACCCAGTCAGTCAGTCAGTCAGTTTACCATTTTGCATATATAGATGTGTATCATTTTTCCCAAAATCATCCCCCAATATAGTTAAATAGGGCTTCAAAGCTCACGTAGAAGGGCGCATGCCGCGCAGCGTTGCGTGGGGCGTGCGGGGCGCGGGAGTATTTACCTATTACTAAGTAGATAGGATTTTTCTGAGGTAGACGTGTCTGTGAATATAGTTTATTCCACCGATTTTCGCGTTGGCTCGCGATACGGGACATTGATATTAAATATTATGTCAAAGTATTATGTCTATAAATAGATTCCTAATAAATCATTTGTTTGGTGTCCCGGTGTCCAATCTCAAACCAAGATATTTCACATTGTAGATTACTTATTATCCCAGAAGTAAGATTCCGTGGGCAGTTCCCGAACTCCACGCGGGCGAAACCGCGGGCAGAAGCTAGTTATTATTATAAAGTTATATCAATTAAATTAGTTACGTGAAATATTGATACCTTGGTTTGAGATTGGACATCGGATTTACTGGATTTTATCTAAAGAGTATGTAAACAAATTTTCAAGTCAATCGACCCCGAGAGTAAAAAGTTTCACAGAAAATTCAACACCCCATTTCACCCTCTAAGGGGTAGGAATTTCGAAAAACTGATAATAACTCTTCACAAAGAATACACCCTCCAATTTTCATATCTCTGGGACCCGCGGTTTGGGCTGTGCGTTGGTATATCAGTCACCCAGTCAGGACATGGAATTTTAAATTGGGGGATGATTTTGTGATACACGTATCTCATCATTTTAACTGAAGTATATGTATACACATTTTCAAGTCAATCGACCCCGAGAGAGTTTCACAGAAAATTCAACACCCCATTTCACCCTCTTAGGGGTGGAATTTCAAAAACCCTTTCTTAGTGGATACCCACTCTCCACAAAGAGTACATCCTCCAAATTTCATTTCTCTAGAACCAGCGGTTTGGGCTGTGCGTTGATATATCAGTCAGCCAGTCAGGACATTGAATTTTAAATTGGGGGATGATTTTGGAAAAACTGTGATACACGTATCTCATCATTTTAATAGAAGTATATGTAGACACAATTTCAAGTCAATCAACTCAGAGAATAAAAAGTTTCATAGAAAATTCAACACCCCATTTCACCCTCTTAGGGGTGAAATTTCGAAATACCCTTTCTTAGTGGATACCTACTCTTCACAAAGAGTACACTGTCCAAATTTCATGTCTCTAGGACCAGTGGTTTGGGCTGTGCGTTGATATATCAGTCAGCCAGTCAGGACATTGAATTTTAAATTGGGGGATGATTTTGGAAAAACTGTGATACACGTATCTTATCATTTTAACTGAAGTATATGTAGGCACAATTTCAAGTCAATCGACTCGGAGAATAAAAAGTTTCGTAGAAAATTCAACACCCCATTTCACCCTCTTAGGGGTGAAATTTCGAAAAACACTTTCTTGGTGGATACCTACTCTTCACAAAGAGTACACTGTCCAAATTTCATGTCTCTAGGACCAGTGGTTTGGGCTGTGCGTTGATGTATCAGTCAGCCAGTCAGGACATTGAATTTTAAATTGGGGGATGATTTTGGAAAAACTGTGATACACGTATCTCATCATTTTAACTGAAGTATATATAGACACAATTTCAAGTCAATCGACTCAGAGAATAAAAAGTTACATAGAAAATTCAACACCCCATTTCACCCTCTTAGGGGTGGAATTTCGGAAAACCCTTTCTTAGTGGATACCTACTTTTTACAAAAAGTACACTGTCCAAATTTCATGTCTCTAGGACCAGTGGTTTGGGCTGTGCGTTGATATATAAGTCAGTCTGTCAGTCAGTCAGTCAGTCAGTCAGTCAGTCAGGACTTTGAATTTTATATGTATAGATAGATAGATGAGACATTTGGTTATTAATTAAATTAACTAATATTCTTAGCAGATAGACGCTCTTGCGGCGACACTGCCATTCTGATCGGCGGTGCGCGCTCTGCACCTGCCGCCGCCGTCACTTTATGGAGTTTCGTGGTTGTTATCTGAAATAGTGGAGATAAATTTTGTCGGCAGATTATTGTTGCTTTTATTATCCTACAATGTTCATTGAGTTGTAGGATTTGGTAACAGAAAGTTTCAGTCAACATAGAAAGCTTGTAATAGATCTGACATCTATTCAGTTTTCTTCATATTTAAAATTAAATGCATTCATGAATCACCTAGACACATATGCACAGTTTCAGACTTAAAGCTGTTAGCTGAATAAAATAATGTTGCCTGGATTATTCAATAACATTTATGTAATTGAGTTTATTGATATTGTTTGATCAGCTACTAGCTGAATAGAATATTGTTACCAATATTATCCAACAACATTAATTGTATTGAGTTTATTGCTATTCTATATTTTTATATTTATATACACGGTTACTTTTAGGTCGTTCTGGAACCGAAAGCCACAAACTCGATCATCGAACTCGAAACGATTGGGACTATTTTTTTCAAAAAGTAACAATAAAAAAAATCACGAAAAATTAAATTTATTGTTTTTTTTGTTAAATGATGAGAACTCGAAGTAACGATTCCTTGCGGTAAATGCATAAGTGTGCGTACGTAACGTATCGATGATCGGCAACACATGCAAACGGTACCCATTGAAAAATCCATTCATCGATTAGACAGAATGATCCGTAAGCCACGCCCCCACCCCACGCTTACACAGTCTAGCCGACGCGGCCGCCCGCCCTTTCTTCCTAGTATTGTCGCGCGTTTCGCTGTATTAGGTCATTCACGCAGAACCTAATCACGTGTCTAATGAGTCGTAGTTGCAGTATGTCTACTCCAATGTGGAGTATTGGGCAATGGTGGATTTTTATGGGATGGCGCACCATAACTTGGAAGAGGCTAGACGCTTGTATGCTCAGCCGGAAAACCTGAACTCACTGCGCGCACGTGGAATCACCGACCCTCAAGTTCCCTTCACCTCCAGCGCCTGCTATTTACGAAGGTGACGGGCCAAGGAGAATCGCCGTATGTCAGTGGTTGATAGAAACTGCCACTGCCAACATACTGTGGACGGATGAATCCTGAATCCTGTTCACACCTGATACCGGAGTTGCTAAAGGATGTGCCTCTGGCATATTTACGCGGTATGTAGGTACTATCAGCATGATGGATGCCCTGCTCATTATGCGAATTTAGTGCGTGCGTTTCTAAACCGTGAGTTTGGTGAGCAGTGGATAGGTCGTGGTGGCCCTGTGGCTTGGCCCGCAAGGAGCCCTGACTTAACCCTACTGGATTTTTATTTGTGGTCTGTGATAAAAAGATTAGTTTATTTCGAGGAGCATACTACTCGAGATGAGTTAAGAAATGCGATTGTGGACGCGTTTAATATTGTGAAAAGTGACAGAGACACATTAGCAAGACAATCTCATTAAACGTTTGTAAATAGCTCAAATTTTTAAGTACCTACGCCTGCGCCTGCATTTATTTTTCTTGAGATTAAAAGTGTACAAGTAAGTAAGTAGGTTGGTATTTAGATACGTAAAATGTATAACTGACGCGACGGTCCTAAGCCCGTAGAAAGTATGACGGAAAAATTTGAGTTATTGAACTCATCATCATTTCAGCCAAAAGACGTCCACTGCTGGACATAGGCCTCCCCCAAGTGTCGCCACATTGACCGGTCCCGTGCGACTCGCATCCAGCGGATCCCTGCAACCTTCACCAGGTCATCGGTCCACCTAGTGGGAGGCCTTCCAACGCAACGTCTTGAAGGGTTATTGAACTGTTATGTAGATAAACGAAATTTAAATCAAGCAATAGTTCGGCGCCGCGTTCTTTAAGATCAACATAAATAAAAATACAAACGCGATAGATAAATAGGTATACAAATAATAACACGAAAAGCGAATTTAGACTTTATTTCTTAACCGTAAACGGTGAAATTTTATCAAACTAGGTAAATCGCAGTTTACTAAAAATTATTCTGAGAATCGTGTTCGACTGGACTTTACAAGGATGCACAACCGAATTTCACGGTTAACGTCATAAAAATAAGGTCTTTTTCTGTTCGAATTGCCTGCCTTTGTAAAAGCCGCCACAAGCATTGTGCCGCAAGAAAATTGTTTTAAGCTGTATTAATATGTACCTGGGACTCGTCCTCGACAGCCGGTGGAACTTCAAGGAGCATTTCCTGCGTTTGGCCCCAAAGCTGAACCGGGCAGCAGCCGCCCTCAGGCGACTACTGCCCAATCTCAGCGGGCCAAACGCCTCCTGCCGGAGGCTGTACGCCGGTGTCGTGCGGTCCATGGCCCTCTACGGGGCCCCCGTGTGGGCCCTGAGCATTCGGACGCGACCACTGAAGCTGGTCGCATGCCAGAGGGTCATGGCTATCCGGATGATCCGAGGATACCGTACGATCGCTGGCGAATCGGCCAACCTCCTTGCCGGATTGCTGCCCTGGGATCTGGAGGCGACTGCCCTCCAGCGCCTCTATGAGTGGCGCGTGGAGGCGCAGCGCCGGGGCGAATCCCTGGTACCTCGACAAGTCGAGGCGCGGCGGGAAGAGCTCCGGCGCGATCTCAGGGCAGTATGGAGGGAACGACTGTCGCAACCGAGGTCCGGGCACGCCGCAATCGCGGCGGTAAGACCCCTCTTTGAGGAGTGGCTGGATAGGCGTCACGGCGTCCTGACCTACCGCGTGACGCAGGTCCTCACCGGACACGGAAGTTTCGGGAGGTACCTGTGTCATATGGGGAAGGAGGAAACGCCTGGGTGTCACCACTGCGAGGACCGCCCGGAGGACACGGTGGAGCATACGGTGCAGGACTGCTCCGCTTGGGCAGAGCACCGCCGTGTCCTCACGGCGGCGATAGGCGGAGCCCTCTCGCGCCCGGCATTGGTCGAGGCCATGCTGCGGGGCGAGACGGAGTGGGAAGCGGTCGCCTCCTTCTGCGAAGCAGTCATGCTCGCGAAGGAGGAGGCGGGCCGCGTGAGGGAGAGGACAGCGTCCTCCCTCCACACCAGCCGCAGTGGTAGACGCCCACGGCGCCGGACGTCGGCAGACGATCTCCGGCCACCGTAGGCGCGGGCATGCGGGCGGCGAGTAATGGGCGACTCGCTGTCCGACCATGGACCATGCCCGGGTCGACGGCGCGTTGTGTTCTACGCGCGCCTCAAAGAGTGTCAGCATAATGACGGGGCCCCCCTCTAGAGGGCCAAAGCCTGCCGGGGTCGCGGGACTCATAGAATTACCGTGACCCTGGAACATAAAGGGCTACTGAAGGACACCGTGGATTTTAGTCAGTACAAGTCTGACAGTCCCTCCCGCTCTGCCCTGGGTGGGAGGACTCATTTGATGATTTTACCACGTTAAAAAAAAAAAAAAAAAGCTGTATTAATATTTTTTTATTTCATGGTAGGTAGGTAATTGGGTATGTTTGTTAAGTACCTATTAGTTCGATTGATCAACACTCGATTCAATGCCTTAAAAACAACTCCCAAGCGTACTCGTCGTTGTGTAGTTGAATAAGTACGAGTATTAGAGATTTCGTGATGCGAGACTGAATTAATTGTCAATTAATTTCTCTCGTTTACGAGGAGACGAGAGATGATGGAGGTAAATGAACTTACACCAACCTTAATTGTACCTGAAATGAAATACCTACTTGCAGGTACTTTTTCATCTGGTTATTCGTCCGACGTCCATTGACCCACCGCGAGCGCACTACACAGCTGTGTCGCTCTACGTCATCGACGAGCGCATCGCGTACTATCTTGCGTTTATGAATGAAATAGTGAAAGCGCTACTAAGATTTAACTCGAATGACAGAATAAAAGTGATAAATTTCTAACTTCTTTATCTGATGTCTTAAAAAAACAATAACAATGCCAATAGTAACTATTACTCGACTGGAGTTACTGTGTTTCAGCTCCAGAACGATGTAAAAGTATTCGTGTATATATTTATATTTATTCATTCATCAACAAATTTTGGGGGACTTCAACGCAAAACTGGGCAAACGAGACGGGGATGAGCTGCAGGTGGGGCAATTTGGGGTTGGACGTCGGAACCACCGGGGTCACCAACTGGCTAGTTTTATGGAGAAGGAGGGCCTCTATATGATGAACTCCTTCTTCAGAAAGCGTGAGCACAGGAAGTGGACCTGGCAGAGTCCCGATGGTGCAACTAAAAATGAGATTGACTTCATCATGTCAACCAAGAAGCAAATGTTCAATGATGTCTCTGTGATCAATTCGGTGAAAACCGGGAGCGATCACCGCATGGTAAGAGGCACATTGAACATCAATATAAAGCTTGAAAGGTCTCGACTGATGAAGTCTACGCTCCGTCCAGCACAAATCCAGATCCAAAACCCCGAGAGCTTTCAGCTTGAACTCCAGAATCGTTTCGAGTGCCTAGGAAGCTCAGAGAACGAATGCAACGATGGGTTCGTGGAAACTGTCCATACGACTGGGTCTAAGTTCTTCAAGACACGTCGTGCACAGAAGAACAAAAAACTCTCTGATCATACTCTCGAGCTCATGAAGGAGAGGCGCGAGATGATCCTGCAGTCTTCAGACGAGGCGTGGAAATACCGGCAGCTCAATAGACGGATCTCTAAATCCTTGAAACGCGACCTCCGCCGCTTTAATACCGAGCGTATTAAAGACGCTATTGAGCGGAATAAAGGCTCTAAGGTATTTTCAAGAGATCTGGCTATTGGGCAGAGCCAGCTCACGAAACTGAAGACCGACGATGGCAGGATCGTATCCGCCAAACCGGAGCTGCTAAGGGAGATCAAGAGTTTTATGGGCAGTTGTACACTTCAACTAGCAAACCCGTTGCAAATCTAGCTAACGACCCAAGAGCTAGACTGACCCGACACTATACCGAAGACATTCATTCTGGATGTCAGCCTGTACGAGATAAGGATGGCTCTGAAACAGCTTAAAAACAACAAGGCACCGGGTGATGACGGAATTACGGCCGAACTCCTGAAGGCAGGTGGAAAACCGGTACTTAAGGCCCTTCAGAAGCTGTTTAATTCCGTCATACTCGAGGGGAAAACGCCGCAGGCATGGTGCAGGGGTGTGGTGGTACTCTTCTTCAAAAAGGGCGACAATGCCTGGCTGAAGAACTATAGGCCCATCTCACTTCTAAGCCATGTCTACAAGCTGTTTTCAAGAGTCATCACGAATCGTCTCGCGCGCAGGTTTGACGATTTTCAGCCTCCTGAACAAGCCGGATTCCGAAAAGGCTTTAGCACCGTAGACCACATACATACGCTGCGGCAGGTTATACAGAAGACCGAAGAGTATAACCTGCCTCTCTGCTTGGCGTTTGTGGACTACGAGAAAGCCTTCGATTCGATCGAGACTTGGGCTGTACTGCAGTCTCTCCAACGGTGCCAAATCGACTATCGGTACATCGAAGTGCTGAAGAGTTTGTACAAAAACGCCACCATGTCAGTCCGACTTCAGGACCAGACCTCGGAACCTATCCTTCTGCAGCGAGGTGTGAGACAGGGAGACGTCATATCTCCGAAACTGTTCACCGCTGCACTGGAGGATGTCTTCAAGGTTCTGGACTGGAGAGGGCTAGGCATCAACGTCAATGGCGAGTACATCTCTTAGCTTCGGTTTGCCGACGATATAGTGGTCATGGCTGAGACCATGGAGGACCTCAGTACAATGCTTGATGACCTCAGTAGAGCTTCCGAAAGAGTGGGTCTTAAAATGAACATGGACAAAACCAAAGTCATGTTGAATGCCCATGTAACACCTACTCCTATCAAGATCGGAGACTCTACACTCGAAATTGTAGACGATTATGTCTACCTGGGACAAACGGTCCAGTTAGGTAGGTCTAACTTCGAGAAAGAGGTCAATCGTCGAATCCGACTCGGCTGGGCAGCGTTCGGGAAGTTGCGTGGTATCTTCTCGTCCAACTTACCGCAGTGTCTCAAGACGAAAGTCTATGACCAGTGTGTGTTGGCAGTGATTACATACGGGACCGAAACGTGGTCGCTCACAATTGGCCTCATCAGAAGGCTTAAAGTCACCAAAAGGGCAATGGAGAGGGCTATGCTCGGTGTTTCCTTGCGTGATCAAATCAGAAATGAGGAGATCCGCAAGAGAACCAAGGTTACCGACGTAGCCCGAAGAATAGCCAAAAACGGCCGAAAAGTTCTGGAGTGGCGACCGCGAACCGGAAGACGCTGCGTTGGAAGGCCTCCCACAAGGTGGACCGATGACCTCGTAAAGGTTGCAGGGATCCGCTGGATGCGAGACGCACGGGACCGGTCAATGTGGCGACACTTGGGGGAGGCCTATGTCCAGCAGTGGACGTCTTTCGGCTGAAATGATGATGATGATGATGATGAACAAATTTACATTTGTGTCGAACAGTGGTTTTAACAATAAATGTAACACAACAATTAAATAATCCAACATTATTAGTCTTAATAGTTATAACAATCCAACTCCACATTAATTGTGCCCAACATGTCATCAAAATGTGTCCAGACAAAATAAATTATTAAATATTATTAAATTATTAAAAATAAATTATCAATATAAATGCAATTCAAGGAAATGTATGTCAGTAGAATTCATTAAGATGCAATGTCATGATATTGGATATATTACTTAAAGTCATTAAAATACATATAATCACTTATTAGTTCGAAATACTATTATCTTTGAGAAACTCTTCTATGCTGTAACAACATTTCTCCAATAACAATGACTTCAATTTTCTCTTGAATTCATTTGGATTCATACAGTTCTTAAATTGTACAGGCAATTTATTGTACATATTTACTGATTGCACTCTTGAGGTATGTTTAACGACATTAAGCTTGGGCTATATGAAATTGGGTAGATCCTTTCTCCGCGTTTTTATTCTTATATGTCTCTGTTCTTCTGTTTTAAACTTATGGATAATTTTAATAAAATGACTAAGCAGAACAAGAATATAGAGGCATGGTACTGTGAGAATGTGCAGTTTCTTAAAATGATCTCTACAAGACTCCGTTTGTTGAATGCGAAGCATAGTTCTCAAGGCTCTTTTCTGCATAACAAACGCAGCATTAATATTATATTGGTAGCTGTTGCCCCAGAACTTTATGCTATTTCTAAGTCTAGACTCTATGAGTGCAAAATATACCATTCTGAGGTGAGCAATGGTTAATTCATCTCTAAGACTTCTGAGAGCATAGCAAGCACTACTCATAGTGTTAGTGACCACTTCCAATTCCTTCTTCCAATCTAAAAATGCATCTATTTGTACTGCCAAAAATTTTACATTATCTACAATATCTACTTTATTCCCTAATACATGTACTTTGACAGTATCGTTGTTCTTTACCGTTGATTTAAATAATAAACATTGCGTCTTTTTTAGATTTAGTTTTAGATCATTCATCGTGAATCTCTAGAGCACATAGGATAAATTAATCTTCTTTTCTAAATTTTCTATATTGTCGCTAGCTATAATAGCACTTGTGTCATCGGCAAAGACTACAAGTCTAGTATCATCTGAAATACTTTTCATATAAGCTATCAGATCATTTATAAATATTATAAAGAAGACAGGGCCTAGAACTGATCCTTGTGGTACACCTTTATTTATTATAACTGTTTCTGATTTATGTAGTTTTTCATGCCCTTCCTCTTGAACTGTTTTAATTTCCACATACTGCGTTCTATTATGTAAATAGGATCTGAATAAATTCAACACATTTCCCCTAACGCCATAGAAATCTAACTTATTCAGAAGAATACAATGTTCCACTGTGTCGAACGCAGAACTTAGGTCGAGGAAAAGTCCTGCTACTTTTAGTTTAGCATTCAACTTACCCACTATATCAAAATCAAAAATCAAAATCAAAATCAAAGCATTTATTTCAAATAGGCCAGTTACAGGCACTTTTGAATTGTCGAAACAAAGACAACAATAGCTACAGTCCCAGTCACAAGGCATAAAAACTGTGAAAGTACTGTAGTTGCCCATTCCCTAACGTAGATCTCTATGGAGAAGAACGGGCAAGAAACTCCATGGACACTCTTTTAAATCAGTATACTTTTACAAACTCTTGGTTACATTATTCATGTTGAGATGGTACATTATGTGAGAACGATGTAGCAAGATGTGTACGTTAAAAGTGTCCATAGTAAACAATTCAAAAAAATAAAATAAAAATAATCAATTCAAATAAGCCGTGGCAATCAAGAGATGACCAGTCACAACTGACAGCGCCCGTTCACGAACATGACGCATGTATCAGCACCGTTCAACTCAACCATTTTGAAGGGAACTAAATGATCCGACACACGCGCCACCATCAGCGAGACATTTGAGTGAGCATGACACACTCCTAACCGCCAGGGCTGATACATGGCAGGGCACATTCAAGTCAAGAAAAGACGTAGGTTTCCCGCGAATGACAGCTTTCTATTACATAGTACTCACACAATATGGGCTATGCGGCTATATAATACTAAAGAGATTGAATTTATACAAAGCAAAGATAGTTGTACAATCTTCAGCAGCTCCAACATACTATTTAATGCTTCTTCTTCTTAGCGTTTCGATGGCAAAAAGTTTAAATATGCTTAGCCCAAAACTCAGCCACGTGTACCCCGCTCACTGATGCAGTAAATAAATCATCAAGAGCGCAGGTGATTGGGATATGTAATGTTATTCATTTATGCGCCCCTGTCCTTGTGGAGCAGGACCGGCATTGAGCCAAGCATTTTTATCAACGATATAATCGTCTAACTTGTAATATGCTTGCCTACACAGTGTGCGTTTAATGCATGTTTTAAATTTCGTTTCATTCAGTTCAAGAATACTTTGTGGAATTTTGTTATAGCATCTCAAACAGTACCCCATGAAAGATGAGTCTACTTTAGCGAGTCTGAAGCCTGGCTGAACTAATTGGTTTCTATTTCTAGTACTGTAATTGTGTCTGTCACCTCTTTTATTAAAAAGATGTAGATTTTTTCTTACATACATTATGTTTTCATAGATGTATTGAGAATGTACCGTCATGATGTTAATTTCCTTAAACAGTTCCCTTAGAGAATCACGCCTACGAAGATTATATATGGCTCTGATGGCTCTTTTTTGCAGAATAAATATAGACTCAATGTCAGCAGCCCGTCCCCATAGTAAAATGCCATACGACAGTAAACTATGAAAGTAACTAAAATAGACCAGTCTAGCGGTATCTACATCAGTATATTGACGGATTTTTCTAATAGCATATGCTGCTGAACTTAGCCGCCCCGCAAGAGATGTTAAATGAGAACCCCATTGTAGCCTTGAATCAAGCGTAATCCCCAGGAAAACTGTTTTATCTACAAATTCAAGCTTCTATTTATTCAATACTATATCACAATCGCTACTTTTAACATTTGGTAAAGCATATCTTATGCATTTCGTTTTTTTTCCATTTAACACTAAATTGTTTGCTGTGAACCAGTTATGGACCTGAAGTAGGGCATTATTCACGTCATCTAGATTTTGGGCCCGTCTATTTATCTTAAAAATAAGGGAAGTGTCATCAGCGAATAACACCATATTATGAGGTTGGTTTTTCAATAAATAGGGTAGATCGTTTATATACACTAAGAAGAGGAAAGGACCCAATATTGAGCCTTGCGGAACCCCCATTTTTACTTTTAAACCCTGTGAATTAACACCATTTATTTGAACTTGTTGTTGTCTATCCTTCAAATAAGATTTCATCAAACTAAGTGCAAGTTTACCTAGTCCGTAATGCTCAAGTTTCAAAAGTAATGTGTCGTGATTTACGCAATCAAATGCTTTGGAGAGGTCACAAAATATTCCTATGGCGTCTTGGGACTCTTCCCACGCAGTAAAAATGTGCTTTAATAAGGTTACACCGGCGTCAGTTGTACAACGTCCCTTGGTGAAACCATACTGTTGATCGTGTAAGATTCTGTTGGTGTTAAAATGATTGAGCATTTGATTCAGCATTACCTTTTCAAAAACCTTGCTAAAAACTGGCAACACGGAATTATCATCAATTATCATCAATTAACATGTCAATAGCATCTATTGTTCCTACATTAGTTTGATAACCAAATTGTTGGTCGGATATAATTTTGTGTTTATTCAAATGACAAACAAGCCTCACTTTCATAATTTTTTCAAATATTTTAGAACATACCGGCAACAAAGAGATAGGCCTATAATTCCCTGGATCTGTTTTAGAGCCTTTCTTATGCATAGGTAGCACTCTAGCTAATTTAAATTGCTCAGGAAAAACACCTTTAGTTACATATTCGTTTATGGAATCGGCCAAAATGCTAGCTAATACATCAATGTTTTCTTTTATGATAGTCATAGGAATTTCATCATGGCCAAAAGACTGTTTACTATCCATAATCTTAACTAGTTTGAAAACTTCGATAGGTGTAACAGGTTCAAAGTTCATATCCTCCTCTACTCTTATCCCATGATTTTGTAGATACCCTTTTGCTGTATTAACGTCACTCATGATAAAATTCGAATTATTACAGAACTTTTTCAATAGTATATTAGCAACTTCTGAGGGATTATGAACTATTTTATTATTATCCTTAAGTATCAAATTGTCATTTACATATTTTTTAGGATTTCTCTTACTATTTACAGTTTTCCAAATAACTTTACCAGAATTCTGAGCTAGATTTATTTCTGTTCTTACTACTAGTCGTTTCGCATGTCGTACTACATTTCTATATACCCTAAAATAATTAGTACGATATTTTATTACTGAATCGTCACAATTATCTTTGTCCACAAAATATAGAAACCGTTTCATTTTACTAGCGACTCTTATTCCCGTAGTTAACCATTTAGATTTGTTGCTGTTTTTTATGTATTTATTTTTATTTTCTTTTTATTGAATGTGTTAGAATGTAGTTCACTGAGTTTGTCAATAAATGTACTTGCGCACCAGTTTTCTTGTAACAACTTTTGCCTAAAACAAGACTTGTTCCCTTCATTATATAATCTTCTTTCAATGTACATATAACTTTGCTCTTTCCTATAAGCCACTTTTTCCAGTGATAATGTACAAAAAAGGCCCGCATGCCCATCAGATAGACCATTGTGGTCTGTGTCTACACTTTTAATAACTGTCTCATCAATATTAGTCAATATGTTATCTATACACGAACTTGAATTATTGCGTCGAAATGTATCTGAGTAAATTAAATGTCGAAAGTTGTAACATGTCAGGAGTGATAGAAAAGAATGTCGTTTTGAGTCATCTTTTGATAAATTAATATTAAAATCACCACAAATTAGACACCGTTTATTGATGAAATGTTGTAACAGCTGTTCAAGTCTCTGCATAAAACTATCTATATCACTATTTTCAGGAATTCTGTAGCAACAAATAATATAAGTATTTGTCTCCAAATCCTTTACACCACATACCTCAAAACAGTTAATTTTATAAAGTTGTTTACAAATTTGTAGGTCTTCAACTTTCTTGTCATTTAATGTCAAGATCAAAGTACCTCCACGTTTTTTATTTAATCGAGTGTTATAGGAACTCAAATTATAATTAATTAAACTAAACTGGGCTGCTAATGATTGATTTAAAAAATGTTCACTAATACAGATAAAATCTATTTCTTTGTTCAATTCGCACAAATATATTTCAAGGTCATCCTTCTTGCTGTTTACTCCACACACATTCTGATGATAGATAGTCAATGTTTTGTATATATTGCTTGCGCAGTTCTCCCGAGATGATACAACTTGTTTACTAAATGACTACTCACGAAAAAAATTCAATGAATTATCCTGTTCAGAGACATTTGTTAAGTTCGTTCGTTCAATAGTGGTAGTATTAAGTAGATCCATATGTATATTATCTAAAATAGTCTTATAAATATTTTTAATTCCATATGATCAGCTACTAGCTGAATAGAATATTGTTGCCAAAATTATCCAACAATATTTATTGTATTGAGTTTACTGCTATTGTATGATGAGCTACTAGCATATTGTTGCCAAAATTATCCAACAACGTTAACATTAATCAAATTGTTAATCTTAGTAAGAGGTAGGTTTTTAGAACCTCGTTCTACTAGATTCATCTTAAATAAAATTATTGATTGCTTTAAATAATCTGTAATTTGTATTTGGTAAGTGTAGTGTAAGTAGCATGTTTTATTTGTTCATTCTCACGGGAAGGTAATGC
This sequence comes from Noctua comes, assembly GCA_963082995.1. Classification (NCBI taxonomy): domain Eukaryota; kingdom Metazoa; phylum Arthropoda; class Insecta; order Lepidoptera; family Noctuidae; genus Noctua; species Noctua comes. The sequence goes on from OY720293.1 coordinate 5,684,883, forward strand.
TCTGTGATAGACACAAAGTCTTGGATTTGACAGGATAAAAGGATAGGATCAGGAACACCGCTCTGTGATAGACACAAAGTCTTTGATTTGACAGGATTAAAGGATAAGGAGTTTAGGACCATTGCTCCGTGACAGGCACGAAGTCTTTGATTTGACAGGATATAAGGAACCAGGCTCTGGGCGGTTTGTCCGCCGTGGACCCAGCAGGATAGCATGAGAGTATTGTTTATTAGATGCCTCCACGGCCGCTAATAGTTTGTTATTTTCATTATCAGTTGCCTCCACGGCTACTGATAGGATAGTTTATCATGTGTTATGTTCATTATCAGTTGCCACCACGGCTGCTGATAGAATAGTTTGTCATGTGTTATGTTCATTATCAGTTACCTCCACGGGTGCTGATAGGATCGTTTGCCATTTGTTGTGTTCATTATCAGTTGCCTCCACGGCTGCTGATAGGATCATTTGTCATGTGTTGTGTTCATTATCAATTGCCTCCATGGCTACTGATAGGATTGTTTGTCATTTGTTGTGTTCATTATCGGTTGCCTCCACGGCGGCTGATAGGATCGTTTGTCATTTGTTGTGTGTTTTACTCATTGAGCTAATTGTTTCCTCCATGGATACCAATAGCGACGAAATTCTAGCTGCCGTAATTAACTTTAATAAAGCTAATCAGACGGATAAGCTCAACACTGCCCACCTGGGCGTAGCAGGAGAAAAAAAGCCTGTCTATGTGGCTGAGCACTTAGCCCCACATAATAGAACTTTACACCATGCTACGAGGATGGCGGCCAAGGAGAAGAACTACAAATTTGTATGGGTGCGAAATGATCGTATTTTTGCAAAAAAAAACGAAACCTCTGAACAACTTCTTATAAAAAACAAGGAGTCTCTGCTTAAATTAATTTAATTTTACACTGTTGACTTATTACTTTCGAATGTTTAATGAACAAATAATATAAAATTCGCAGATTTCCAAATTTATTACCAAAATACCAGAGGTTTGAAGACAAAAACGCTTGAGTTGTATCACTATATTTTAATGAATGATTACGATGTTATAATTCTTACGGAAACTTGGCACAATGAAGATATATCCAGTACAGAATTATTTGATGACCGTTACGATGTATATAGAAGAAACCGTAAACTTAATGAGCTCTGTTGGAAGAGGACTGGGGGTGGGGTACTGATCGCTATTTTAAAAAAACATAATTCTATCGACATGTCCTTTCATAATAGCTTGTGTGAAGATATGTGGGTTAAAGTTCAAGTTAAAACTAAACACAAAACAATCAGTCTTTGTTTTTGCGCGGTCTATATCCCATCGCCAGTTAATATTAATGTACTGGAACATTACCTTGAGCATGCAGGCAAAGTCATTAGTACAGAGGGTAATGCCTTCATTGCAGGAGACTTTAATCTGACTAACACCAACTGGGTCACTAGCGATGACAGTAGCTTCCTAGTCCCTGAAACCACTAACTGTTTAATCAACCATCTCTTTACTGAGTTCGTTGCGTTGAATGGTTTAGAACAGTTTAATTGTGTCAGGAATGATAAATCAAGGGTCTTAGACCTAGTTTTAGCCAATATGACAAATGTTAAGGTGAATGAATGCAATGATCCTCTATCTAAGTTAGACATACATCACCCTCCTCTAATGATCAATTTAGATATACAACCTGAGAGAACTCTGAAGTGCAATATGTTGCCTACCCGTAACTACCACAAGGCTGATTACGAAGCCATAACACAAAATCTTGACTCTATTAACTGGACTAAAGAATTGGAAAGCTGTGGGACTATGGACGATATGGTAGAAAAATTTTACGAAAAGATCATGAGTGCTATAAGCAACCACGTCCCTTTTTCATATAAAGTAAATAATAACAAACATCCACCGTGGTTTACGAAAGATCTCATTAAACTACTCAAGCAAACTTATAATTTAAGAATACGAGTTAAAAAATACAATAACGCTATGGATAAGGTTAGTTTGGGGTTGTTGAAGGAGAGGTGTCGGTTATTAAACAAATCATCTTACATGAACTATATTAAAACAATAGAGGCTAGGATAAAAACTAATTCTAAATACTTTTGGACATACATTAAACATAAGCGTAAAAATAAAAGTACAATCCCGGAAAAAATTATTTTAAACAATGAAGTAGCTGACAACAATGCCGATATCTGTCAACTATACGCAAAGAACTTCTCATCTGTGTATAACCAGAACCACCCCAAACAGCAAACAAATTCATCGAACAGTTTATTGCATTGTGGAAGCCTAAATGTTTTAAGTCACATTACACTTACAGAGGATATGGTTGCTAGCAAACTGAAATGTCTGGACGTACGCAAAGGACCAGGTCCTGATGAGCTTCCCCCAATTCTTCTCGCGAAGCGTGCGAAGTCATTTGCTACTCCCTTAGCCTATCTTTTTAACCGCTCACTTCAATCAGGTCGTTTTCCGAGGGCGTGGAAAAGGGTTAAAATAGTCCCTATTTTCAAAAACGGTCGCAAAAACGATATTCAAAATTATAGACCGATATCGATAATTTCCATTATCCCAAAGGTTTTTGAGTTGTTAATTTATCCCAATCTGTACAGCCACTTGAAAAATCGTATAGTAAGCAATCAGCATGGCTTTTTTCAAAGAAGATCAACTCATTCTAATCTGGTAGCTTTCACAGAAAATGTGATAGAGCAGGTGGACCAACGGATTCAGGTTGACGCAGTGTACACTGATTTTAGTAAAGCGTTTGACAAAGTAGACCATCAACTGTTAATTAAAAAACTTGAGTACTTCGGAATCCACGGTCCTCTATTGCTATGGTTTCAGTCATACCTAAGTGATCGTATGTCGTACGTTGTATTGAATGGCACCCGATCTGAAGATTTTCATGTGACGTCTGGGGTACCCCAAGGCTCCCATCTGGGGCCCTTGCTTTTCAATATTTTTATAAACTCAATTATCCACTGTTTCCATCACGCAGCATCTTATCTATTTGCAGACGATCTCAAATTGACTCTGCCCATAAAATCTATGCAAGATTATTATTTACTACAGGCTGACTTAGACAGACTAGTTGAGTGGTGCAAAGAAAATAGGATGAGTTTAAACATTGAAAAATGTTTTCATATAAAGTTTTGTCGCAATAAAAACGTTTATAGCACGAAATACTCAATAATCGGTTACACCCTCAAGGAAGTGAATAATATCCGGGACCTGGGAATCTTGATGGACAGCAAATTGACGTACATTAACCACATTGATAAGATAATATCAAATGCAAATAAAATGCTAGGCTTTGTATTAAGGCGCTGTAAACAGCAAATCTTTCGGTATTTGAGGAGGTGAAGCAGGGGAAAGGCGCGCAGTGCGTAGCTCCGCCCCTACGGCCCAGCTGACGTTACCGGCAGCGCGTGGCCTTCGCGGCGCGGCGGCGTCCGTACTCTAGTCCCGGGATTTTCAAAATAAATGTTTTTATTAAAAAACCCGCGATTACGGGATCGATAAATTTTGTGTTCTGTTGAATCAAATCATATTATTTACCCAAAAATTGTATTCATATTTTATTAAAATTTACCTACCTAAAGATTTAGAGCAGGACAAAAATAAATTATTTCTCTTACAAAAATCGGTCAGAAAGCGCGGTTTATGTGTGTAAGGTTTGATTTTGAAATAATATTTTAGGTACATTTTTAATAGAATTGTAGCAGGTGGAGTTATGTAGTTTCTGCCTACCCCCACGATGGCAAAAAGGCGTGAGTTTATGTATGTGTATTTTAGAAGCCGCTTCTTTACTTTTGTAAGAAACAACTATTTGTAGGTATAATACCTATGCATCCGATTATCCGACCTCTGAATATGACTTACAATGAGTAAAACATTATTCTCATTATAGGTACCTACAGGGTGATAAAAATCTTTTGGGCTTGAATTAAAATAATAACTAGCTGTTGCCCGCGGCTACGCCCGCGTGAGTGTCCATACTGCCTTATTTGAATCGGGTTTTATGTATACTTCACAGACGTGATAAAACAGAAAAAAAAGAGGTAGTAGGTAGGTAGTAGGTAGGTAGCAGGTAGGTAGCAGGTAGGTAGCAGGTAGGTAGCAGGTAGGTAGCAGGTAGGTAGCAGGTAGGTAGCAGGTAGGTAGCAGGTAGGTAGCAGGTAGTTAGCAGGTAGGTAGCAGGTAGGTAGTAGGTAGGTAGTAGGTAGGTAGTAGGTAGGTAGTAGGTAGGTAGTTAGTAGATAGGTGTTAATCATATCTGTACATTAACCTAGGATGTTGTTATTTTTATTGTAGGTTCCTACTAATATATTAAAACGATTTGCCAAATTTCAACTGTCGGAAATGAATAGTTTCGGAGATATTAATTGTAGAATTATTGATAGCATTGTATTGAAAACGACGACATTTCACATCACAGACTATTTTGATTCACACCACAGACTATTTTGGCATAGAGTATAACGTACACATGTGGAATGTGCAGTGAGCAAAGTATACTTAGAGATTAAACGAACTTACCTGTGAGTGAAGTTCGATCCTAATTATATTTCAGGCTTCGTCCTCGAGATTAGCATTTTATACACTTGTAGACTTTTAGAGATATGAATCGTAAAATATAATTGAATGAAATACAGGATTTATAAGTTGCAAAGTATATAATGTTGTTGTAAAAAAAAAATACAAAACAAAACAAAAAATATAAATCAATATTAACTTAGTTAACAATTAATTATTAACAATTTGTTTTAATTAAACGACTTGCTTGTTAATTGAATCATTCATAATAGCCATACCAAAACAATCATTGGGTACATTATTATTAACAGGTCTACTATAAAATTTTGCAAATGCCTGGGAGTTATGGCTCCAACCAGCAGCTCTCCTAATCTGGTCAATATTAACACCTAACCTCTGCGCAGCCGATGTGGCAGCATGCCGAGTACTATGCGCAGTGAACGTGGAAGTATCAATTCCGCTTAAACTTAGGGTATGCTTTATCCATCTAGATAAAGTTTGTGCACCTACGGATTTATGAGGTTTTTTAAAGCTGATGAATAAAGTGTCAGTATTCAATCTAAGTCCCTCAGTCCTTTGGAGGTAAGCGAGTATAGCTTTTGCTGGGCAAATCTCTGGCTTTTTATCAAAAAACGGAATAACTAGCATGGGTTGAGATGCCCCAATTCTAGAAGTTTTTATAAGGTCGGGAATTTTAATTTTGATTTCTTTAGGAGACCTTTCAATATTACAAATTTTAATTTTTGATAAAGTTTGCACCCTATGTGCAGTGACGAGAGCTAGCAGAGTAACTAATTTCTTTGTAATTTTTTCAAGGCTTAGGTCTTCATTAGGGTACCATTTTTCAAGCTTATTTAATACCAGAGACGTGTCCCAGGTCTCGTTATACTTAGGTAGAGGGGGTCTAGAACGAAATACACCTTTAAAGAATCTTTTTATATCTTCATTCCCGGAAATGTTTTCTTTAGTAATTAAACTTAAAGCCGACCGGTATGAATTTCAAGTTCCGTATTGGGCACCACCATTATACGCTATTGTTAAAAAGTTCATAATATTTGGAATTGGTACCTCATACATGTTCAATTTATTCTCATTACAATAAATGAACCACTTTTTATAGCACCCTTCATATTGTTTATAAGAGTTCTCCGAGAGTGAGTTAAGCAATATTTCCATAGATGAAGGTGGGATACCTCTTCTTAGCATCGCTTCGCGGATAAGATCCCTGCCACCAGGGTAATGGTGTTGCGCATGTGGCGCCGACTGGAATCGGTAGATAAAATTAAATTTTCATTAGCCCTGAATACTACCATTTCGGACACTAAAAGTCTTTTAAATAATGGGTACCACGGCTGTGTTGGCCAGTGTGGGACAACCACTATACCTTTGGCGTTGTCAGACTGAATTTTCCGTAAAGATTTTAATATCATAGTAAACGGTGGAAACGCATAAAAATAAAATTCTGACCAAGAAATTGTAAAAGCATTTACAGCGTACGCATCCGGATCTCTATGCCAGGCGACGTATCTTGGGCATTTATTATTTAATCGACTGGCGAATAAATCTATATTTGGGGGACCAAATAATGTTACAATTTTACTGTAGGCATAGTTTGCAAGTTGCCACTCAATATCTGGATGCGTACGTCTTGACTCCTGATCTGCTTCAAAGTTCTCGGAAGAGCGAATATAATATGAAGCGAAAACATACAGATTTCTATGTTCGCACCATTACCAAAGTTGCCTTGTAACATCTGTCAAATGGGGGAACTGGATGCCTCCCATTCTGTTGACGTAGGAAATCGCGGTGGTATTGTCAATCCGAAGAAGAATCTGAGAGTTAGAAAAATCCTTGGCAAATATTTTAAGGCCAATATAAGCAGCCATAATTTCGAGATAATTGATATGTTGGCCGAGTTCATCGTCTCCCCACAGGCCACTAGCTCTCTGATCACCACACGCAATTCCCCACCCCGTTGTTGAGGCATCCGAGAAAATTTCAAGGTCATATTTATCTACTTTAATTTTACAAGCAGAATGGTCGATAGCATGATTCCACCATTCAAAGTCTAATTTTAATGAATTCGGTATTTTCATAACTGATTCATAGTTATTATTTGTATTTTTTAAATAAAGGTATTTACATCTTTCAAAAAGTTTTGTATACAGCCAGCCATACTCCACAGCTGGGCAGGCAGACACCAAGAGGCCAACAAAACTTGCAAAGGATCTGATTTTAAATTGTTTTAAATTTTTAATTTTTGTGATTTCAAATTTAATTCTATTTATTTTATCTTTTGGTAATGTGACCTGAATTTTCTCGTATCTAAAACATATCCTAAATATCTACAAGTGTGGGAAGGATTGAAATTGCTTTTTTCCATATTTATGATAAAACCAAGGCTCGTGAGGAGATTTTTGGTTTCTTGCAGGTTTTTATAACAAGTTTGATAATCATGACCAATAAGGCAAATGTCATCTAAATATATTGTAGATAAGTATCCACGTGTTCTTAATAGTTTCATGACTGGTTTCATAACCTTTGTAAATACAAACGGAGCAGTATTTAAGCCGAAAGGTAAAATATTAAATTCATAAATAGAATGTTCAAACTGGAACCGGACATATTTTCGATCATCTTTATCAATTTTAATTAAATAATATGCGTCCTTTAAGTCGATAGTGCATAAGTAACAATCTCTTGATATCAGTTTTAGAACTGTTCTCAAGTCTTCCAGTTTAAAGTGATTAGTATCAATAAATTTATTCAAAGATTTTAAATTTAAGATAAAACGCATCTTTCCATTAGACTTGGGTATTAAAAAGATGTTTGACAAATATTGGTCGGACTCAGCTTCACATTCTGATATAGCTCCTAACGATAACAAATTATCGATGGCTTCAATGAAATGTGCTCTTTCTGACTCGGAATATTTCCGAATACTAGGAGGTATACTACCTGTATTGGTGACCGAGAAAAGGGAATTTTATAACCCTTTATATATGAAAGGATCATTGGATCATGAGTGATCATTGACCATTCTTTATAAAATAAGGACAATCGACCAGCAGGTTTTACCTTGTTTAACGACGTCTGTAGTTCTGTCGCTGCTGCGGATGCTGAGACTGCTTGGACGAGCTGGCTGACTGATTGGGAGTCGATGTCGTCGCAGGCTCCTTCATCCTTGGTGGACCCTTCGGCCTGCGCGTCGGACCCGGATTCCTCCAGTTTAAATTCCTTGAAGGATTAACTGCGCTCTGCGTAAACTTCTTATTGGGAGGTTTAGGTGCCGGAGGTTTAAGATCTGTACCAGATTTAGTGATGGCTTTCGCAGTTTGAATGGTTTCGGCTAAGTTCTCGCCGAAAAGAAGCTTATCAATCTTTGTATTTTGCAGCTGCTCTCTAACTTCTTTCTTTACAGCATTCAATAGGAAGTTTCTCCGTGTAACAGAGTCAGCGTGTTGACAGGCGCAGATGATACGCGTAGAATCCATCAGAAGTTTGAGTAGAGCTGTATCTTTCTCCTTCGCAGATAATATAAGCGTGATGGCTTCTCCTAGGGAACTAATGGCTAAGGTAAGTTGTTTTTGTTTACTTTCAATAGCCTTATCGCGTTTAGCAATAATATCTGAGACAGCTGCTTTTATTTCTGCATTCAATTCAGGAGGATCAATCAACTTGGCATTTTCAGGAGTTAAATAATTTTCTTTAAGTTCCCTACGCAGCTCTTTCGTTATACCCGTCGTTGTCCAATGTTGAAATCTTATGGACAAATCTTTTTGTAAATCTTTTCCGTATTTTTTCTCTGTTGTAGGATCCGTGCCTAATATATCCCACAGCTCTTTGTCAAGTCCGGAGTCTTCTGTTACAGGTATCATCGGATCTGCAGCTGGAACAGGCTCTGGGACTACGAGTGGTGAAGGGTCCCTAGGATCCGGCGAAACAATCTGGATAGTGTTTTCATCTCGTGATGTGCTGGGGATTGGATCTGATTCCGCCTCCACCTCAGGCTGCGTTAGGTCTACATCTGTTTGTAGTTCAGGAGAAGGCTGATATAGGTCTGACATGACCGCTTCATTGTTTAAAAACTCCATATATTCTCCGTCTGAAAAGGAGACGTGAAGTCCCATGTAGCCAGGCAATGCGAGTCAATATTATATTGTAAGTGACAGTCCCAAGTTATGATAACACGTACTGTCCACAAACAAATTTATCAAGCACCGTGAAACAGTCCCAATGTACTGCTCGGTGGGCCGGGAAGTTGACTGCATTCGATTATCATCGTAACAATAAAATGTTTAGAATAAGTTATTCAATGTTTTAAATTCTTTACTCACTTGTGAGTTTCATAATCATAGTCTAAAAGACTGAAGTAAATTGTTAGTAGGAAATTAACAGTAAGAAACAGTCCCAATGCAAGCAAGTACTGTCCGCAAACTATTATTCCCTCAGTAAAGAATAATTAAATCTTAATAAGCCTTGCCCATATTAGTGAAAAAACAGTCCCATTGTACTGTCCGTAACACTAATTTCTTGAGCAGAAGTAAGACTACAGGTACCTATATTCGTTTAAAAACTAAACAAGAAGTATAATATCTCGTCTATTTTCCTTTTAATAACCTAACAGATCATTATGCAATCTAATCGAAATAAAATTAGTGCGTAAGTAGGTCAAACACTGATTCATATTATAGCATGAAGAGAAAAAAAAAACATACCTTTTGGTTGTGACGGTGAACGGCGGCGCAAAGTTGTTGACGATAACTCTGAGTCATCCGAGTAATAACGATCACGCGATCGACGACGCTTTTTTTTTTTTTTTTTTTATCGTGGTAAAATCATCAAATGAGTCCTCCCACCCAGGGCAGAGTGGGAGGAACTGTCAGACTTGTACTGACTAAAATCCACGGTGTCCTTCAATAGCCCTTTATGATCCAGGGTCACGGTAATTCTATAAGTCCCGCGACCCCGGCAGGCTTTCGCCCTCTAGAGGGGGGCCCCGTCATAATGCTGACACTCTTTGAGGCGCGCGTGGAACACAACGCGCCGTCGACCCGGGCATGGTCCATGGTCGGACAGCGAGTCGCCCATTACTCGCCGCCCGCAAGCCCGCGCCTACGGTGGCCGGAGATCGTCTGCCGACGTCCGGCGCCGTGGGCGTCTACCACTGCGGCTGGGGTGGAGGGAGGACGCTGTCCTCTCCCTCACGCGGCCCGCCTCCTCCTTCGCGAGCATGACTGCTTCGCAGAAGGAGGCGACCGCTTCCCACTCCGTCTCGCCCCGCAGCATGGCCTCGACCAATGCCGGGCGCGAGAGGTCTCCGCCTATCGCCGCCGTGAGGACACGGCGGTGCCCTGCCCAAGCGGGGCAGTCCTGCACCGTATGCTCCACCGTGTCCTCCGGGCGGTCCTCGCAGTGGTGACACCCAGGCGTTTCCTCCTTCCCCATCAGACACAGGTACCTCCCGAAGCTTCCGTGTCCGGTGAGGACCTGCGTCATGCGGTAGGTCAGGACGCCGTGACGCCTATCCAGCCACTCCTCAAAGAGGGGTCTTACCGCCGCGATTGCGGCGTGCCCGGACCTCGGTAGCGACAGTCGTTCCCTCCATACTGCCCTGAGATCGCGCCGGAGCTCTTCCCGCTGCGCCTCGACTTGTCGAGGCAGCAGCGATTCGCCCCGGCGCTGCGCCTCCACGCGCCACTCATAGACGCGCTGGAGGGCAGTTGCCTCCAGATCCCAGGGCAGCAATCCGGCAAGGAGGTTGGCCGATTCGCCGGCGATTGTGCGGTATCCTCGGATCATCCGGATAGCCATGACCCTCTGGCATGCGACCAGCCTCAGTGGTCGCGTCCGAATGCTCAGGGCCCACACGGGGGCCCCGTAGAGGGCCATGGACCGCACGACACCGGCGTACAGCCTCCGGCAGGAGGCGTTTGGCCCGCTGAGATTGGGCAGGAGTCGCGTGAGGGCGGCTGCTGCCCGGTTCAGCTTTGGGGCCAAACGCAGGAAATGCTCCTTGAAGTTCCACCGGCTGTCGAGGACGAGTCCCAGGTACTTCATCGTCCTCCCGACGCCGATGCGAACCCCTCCCAGATCGACGACGCTTGCGTCTTAATTTTCTTTCTAATCTTCTAATTTTTTGTTTTATACGATCACAATCATCACCCTTTCTTTTAGGCATTATTATAACAATAACACTAGATATTAACTTTTAAAATAACTTTTTTCGAGCGAGCGAGTGTGGAACGGCGCAGCACTAAAAAGCGAATGAGACGGGTAGCGAGCGCAGGAATCAAGTAGACTAAACTACCCCCAGCAAAATAAATATCAAAAAAAAATTAAAAAATGGAGGTAGAAGAAATCAAATATTCTCAAAATAGTGTGGAATGGTGTGTGTACTACGCGTTACTTTAAGTGTATAAAATGCTAATCTCGAGGACGAAGCCTGAAATATAACTAATGCTATTACAAAAAAAAAAAACTAAAAAAAAAACACTATAGAATTGGTTCAAATGTACGTGTAATATAAAAGCAAATGTGGCCTTACAACGAACTTGAATTCAGAACAGACTTTGTCAACCCCGACACGCCGTGGTCTTGGTATGTCCTACCCCTAGAGTGTTTTTTAGAGCCCGAAGGCGCGGAGGGAGGGCAGCCTGCCGTGGCAAAGGCGCAGGCAAGGTGATCGCCTGTGACTTTGTTACGCAAAGGCGAAGGGGCTGCTATTCCCGCAGCGCTGGAGATAAGGCAGAAGTACTGGTTCTTACTCCCCTACCCTTTCCTCCCTGAAAAATAGGGACAGAAAAAGTAAGGTTACAATTTAACAAATAAAAAATGGTAACCTCGAGGTACTCCTCTCCCCCTCCCCCCCATCAGCAGGTGTCCCGTATGTATAAAATAACCGATTGTAAAGCTTATATTAGTATAACTCAAAAATAAATATTTCCCTTTTAAAAAATCATTAAAAAAAACTATTCATTTCCGACGAACTTCCCCCCCCCCGGGGGGTTCCTATGAAACTCCCCTCCCTTCCCTCCCCTCCCCCTCCCCCTACCTACATGTACTTATATAAGTGACCTTCCCTCCTATCAGTGACATATCTTTTAAATTGCAATTATTATTATTATTTTATTTACAAATATTTTGTAGTTGTTGAATGAAGTACATCATAGTTACGATTCTTCGACCCTGTATTGGTATGTATGAATTTTCTTGAGAATCGCTCTCAACAAGGTATGGCTCCTCTTCGGTGGTTTCTCTAAAAAAATAGATAAATGGGTTATTTTAGTAATATTGCAAAGGTAAATGTTTGTTTGTTCGTATTTTAATCGCGCTGAAATGGCTAAACTGATGGTACGAAGCTAAACCATGTGATTATATTATGATACATACCCATAATTTCGTTCTTGTGTAGTTCCGATATCTGTTGAGGTTGGATTAACTGCAGTAAGAGGTGCGAGTAATGTCGCAGAGGTACTCTGAGAGTCCCTGGGTTCTCTGTAATTTAACAAAAAGAAAACTTTAAAAGAAATTAATTTCTGTTTATTAGATATTTATTTTATTATCTTTTTATTTTATTAATTATAATCTTTCTATTACATTTAATACATGCTCAAATAAAATGAGCTAACGATACCTCACAGACGTGGTAGGCAAAAAAAAATGATTTGATGAGTGTTTTGCGGATTATCTACCGCAAAAAACAGGTAGTGTAGTCTTGAAATATCACTTTCAAATTTTTTTTATTTTTCTTAACTTCACTGACGTGATGGGTAACAAGAAACACAGATTTTCTTAACTCGTAATTCACAAGTGTTCGTTGACCCCAAAAAAAAAATCATTGTTTTAAATCATTATCTCCCATCACATCTGCGGAGTTTCGCTATCTAAATTGATTTCTCCTTGTATATTATTTTGTTTACATTATATTATACAGGGTATAAGGGACAGCCCTCCTCAAACTGACGGGGTGCATTCAGTTCCTTATTTTGAATCATATTCCACCGGTTTTTTTTTTTTTTCAGTTATTGTTCTTCTATTTCAATGTAAAATTACATTCCCTGTACGCAGCACTCCATTAATGTAAAAAATACGGCTAAAATAAAAAATCCAACAATGGATGTTGAAGTACTCTAACGAACGACGCGTGAAATCAGCTGTTCATTTCCTGCCTAGCTACAGAGTTCATCAAACTCGTCATCGCGCTTGCAGTTCACTACGTGCGTTTTGACACGGTAACGATTCATAGCGTATGAGGAAATAAAACAAATCAAATTTATTGGATTCCCATAACATTCCTGATATAATTTCATGTACCAGTCATCTTAGTATGATATACTGTATTCACCCCATCAGTTTGTGGAGGGCTGTCCCTTACACCCTGTATTATATCATATCATATACAGAGTGGAAGTGACACCGACGCTAAAACGGCTGAAAAAAAATCAGCTGTTCCATATATTTTGACCGTGTAGGCATAGAACTTTTGTAGGAAACAGCTGTTTTTTTTCTAAATAATGTACGAAAAATTTCTATGTGGCCCGGCTCAGATTCATGTACTGAATACGTGGTAACCGTTTTCGCGTCGGTATCCCTTGCACCCTGTATGTGTATACCCCTACGGGAAAAAGGTGCGAGTTTATGTATGTACGTATCACACACAAGACTTGACGAGATCGAATGACCTAAAAAAGGATACCAGTATCACAGCACTGGATATAGTTCCAGTATAAGCTATAATAATAAGCTATAATACTTCGAAGACATGTGACATTTACCACGCACTGTTTTCGCGTGGGCAATGGGCATCCATTAAATTGGAAGCAATGGGCATCCATTAAATTGGAAGCAATGGGCATCCATTAAATTGGAAGCATGGGCATCCATTAAATTGGAAGCAATGGGCATCCATTAAATTGGAAGCATGGGCATCCATTAAATTGGAAGCAATGGGCATCCATTAAATTGGAAGCATTGGGCATCCATTAAATTGGAAGCATTGGTAATCCATTCAATTGGACGAATTGGGTATCCATTCAATTTGACGAAGCATTGACATCCATTAAATTGGAAGTATTGGGGAACCATTAAATTGGAAGCATTGGTCATCCATTAAATTGGAGGAATTGGGCATCCATTCAATCGGACGAAGCATTGACATCCATCAAATTTAACATATTTTCCTTGGACGACATGAAGTTGTCAGTATTATTGAGGGAGACCGTACTTTGTTAGGGTTACGGTGGAAAAGTAGTAGAAATATTTTATAATTTCTTTCGAGGCTACTGAATTTATATTTAAAAAAAAAGAAAGAGAAGAAGTATTCTGTTGCTGTTTTAGGAGGTACAGGTCTTCAAGAGATTGCTAAAAGTCTGAGGGAGTCGACTTTTTCGAAGTGCTGTCGACCGACTTGACCGTTATTTTCTACCAAGCAAAACAAGACACACGAAAGAGTATTCCCCGACTCATTAAGCAAAATGAAGGAGATAGAGTCGATACATTTTTAGTTAATAGCCCATCGTTGCAACCGACTTGCGGCCATCGATGGTATACCTTGTTTAGGTCCAAATATAGTGACCAAAGGCTTGTGGTTCATGCGTAGTGTAAAACGTCGACCGTATAAATACTGGTGTAATTTTTCTAAGCAAAACACAATAGCTAATGTCTCCCGCTCGATTTGCGAATAATGTTTCTCAGCCGCGTTAAGCGCGCGCGACACATACACCACCGATCGCTCACGTGTTCTGACTGTGCCGCTGCTATCCTGCTCGCACATCTGGCTCAGCACGCCGCCTACACCTCTCGCGCTCGCATCACAAGTTAAAAACAACGGTTTGTTTGGTTCATAGTGGGCCAGGACGTCCGCACTATTTAAAACATTTTTAATTTTTTTAAAAGCTGACTCACACTCTCTGTCCCATTTCCAAGTCACTCCCTTCCCTAATAACCTATACAAAGGCGCCAGCATAGTACTCAAGTTATAAGATTTTAAACTATCATGGTCACTAACATTACTATTAATACTAACGGGATATTTACCATGTTTACTGTTTGGTATGAGTTCCCGATATTTCGGCGCTGTTGCAAGCACCATGATCACGGATAAACTGAAGTTATTGCGGGTGGGTGTTTATGAGCAGACAAATCGGTTCGCTCTCGACAGTTATTGAGATTACCAAATATAGGAACTTCAACCGGGAGGATGGGTTTCAACTGTCGAGAGCCTGGAATCCAGTGGTCCAGCTGTGTAAAAAGCGGAAAAGTGCCGAAAAAAGTTCGCGAGCGGACACAGTGAGTTTCGTGTGTCGGGAGCAGAATCGAGTTGCGAGTGACAGTGGTAGCGGTACCGAGTGCAAAAAACGAACAAGAAAGAGGGTAGACCTATTTGTCTGCTCATAAACACCCACCCGCAATAACTTCAGTTTATCCGTGATCATGGTGCTTGCAACAGCGCCGAAATATCGGGAACTCATACCAAACAGTAAACATGGTAAATATCCCGTTAGTATTAATAGTAATAGTACTCAAGTTGTTGACGAATTTAGCATAATAATTTATTGTTCCTAAAAAGGCCCTCAAGTTAGTGATGTTTTCTGGTCGGGGTATGTTTAATATACCTTCTACCTTTTCCGGGTCCACTTTAATTCCCTCGTCAGAAACAATAAATCCTAAGTATTTTACCTCGTTAGTCATAAACAAACACTTGTTTTCCTTTAGTTTCATTCCGTTATTATGTAATCGCTCTAAAACTCTTTCCAATATAACTAAATGCTCCCTAATATTGGGTGATCCAATAATGATGTCATCGAGAAATACTTCTACGTTTGGGATATCGTTGAGCAAATTCGACATTATTCTTTGAAATATGCCTGGGCTCGAGGATAGACCGTAAACTAACCTTTTATACTTAAAAAGACCTTTGTGTGTATTAATAACCGTACAATTATCGGGGTCATCCAATTCAATTTGGTTATATGCCTGTGTTAAATCGATTTTCGTAAATATCTTAGCACCGTTTAACTTAACCAACAAGTCGTTAATACGTGGTAACGGATATTTGTCAACCAATAGAACTGAGATTAAGGTTATTTTGTAATCAGCACAGATACGGAGTCCACCATCAGCCTTACGTACCGGTACGAGCGGGGTAGCCCAGTCCACGCTGTCCACGGGCTCGATGACACCAGCGCGCAACATACCTTCCAATTCTGCCTCAACGCGCTCGCGCAGCGCGTATGGCACAGGTCGTGCGCGACAGAATACCGGCACCGCTCCGTCGCGTATCCGTAACCGAGCCTTGCCCCCCGCGGACCGGCCCAGTCCCTCCGTGAACAAATCTTTAAATCTGTGAAGCAATAGTGTTAACTGTTTATTACATGAGTCATTACAGTTTGTTCGGTCTGTGTTCATCGTGAACATATTTTTATGCAACAGTATTGTAATGCCTAATTCTGTTAGCCATAAATTGTCGACCTAATAATGAGGTGGTACCCCCCTGTATTACGAACAATCTCCTATCTCTCGCTGTTCTCGTCCACTCTGGACCTGCTACCTTTTTGAGGTCATCTTCCCATCTTTTTGTTTGTCGCCCTTTATTTCTTTTCCCATTCCTGGGATACCACTCTGTTATGATTTTTGTCCATTTTCCATTCGTATCTCTAAGCATATGTCCAGCCCAACGCCATTTTAAAGTTTTACATGTTTTCTTTGCATCCTTAAATTTAGTTGTGTTTTTAATTTTTTCTAATCTTATTCTATCTTTCCTCTTAACGCCCATTACACTTCTCTCCATTCCAAACTTATACTGTCACTTACGGGATATCTTCCGTGATTGTTCATTATTTTGAGCTGCTGTTATTTTGATATCGGGAGCTCAAAATAATGAACAATCACGGAAGATATCCCGTAAGTGACAGTATAAGTTTAGTTGTAAACCATTTTGACATACCTTTATTTTGTTTGTTAAGTTATCTGTCAATGACCATGTTTGGAAACCATAAGTTAAGCATGGTAAAATGCACATATTATACACTTTTCGTTTCGCTTTGATAGGCATGTCCTTGTTTTTCATGACTTCGCTGAGTGACCAATATCTCTTCCATGTATTGGCTATCCGTCTTTCAATTTCTTTATGCATGGTGTCTTCAGTGGCTATGAGTTGTCCTAGGTATACGTATTCTTCGACATATTTTATTCTATCATCTCTGAATTGACTATGATGTTATGCGTCTTTGAAGAGTTAGTCATGATCATTGTCTTTGCCGTGTTCATTGAAAGTCCAGCTTTCGCGCTTTGATCCGACAGTTGTTGTAACATTTGCTCTAATTTTATTGAACATTCTGCAAATAAGATCAGGTCGTCTTCAAATCGTAAGTGGTTTAGTTTTTCACCGTTTATGTTCAGGCTTTCGTGATCCCATTGCAGATTCCTGAATATCATCTCTAGAGCTGCCGAAAACAACTTAGGAGAAATTGGGTCTCCTTGCCGGACGCCTCTCTCTATAGGAAATTCTTCACCCGTAGTTTCAAGCCTGATTTGGGCTGTGCTTTTGGAGTATACGTTCTGGAGTATATATATGTACTTTCCATGTATTCCCTGTATGCGTAGTGCTTCCCAGATATACTCATACGTAATCAACAAATCCCAAATAGTATTTTTTATTGTACTCTTTATATTTTTGTAGAACCTGTCTTAGAACATGTAAATGGTCTATTGTTGAATATCTACTGCGGAAGCCCGCCTGCTCTCTTGGTTGGTTTTCATCGAGGGTAGAAGTAATTCGTGCCAGAATTATATTTGAAAAGACTTTATAGATATTGGAAATCAAGCTTATAGGTCTGTCATTACCTATATCTCCTTTATCTCCTTTTTTATGTAATAATGTTATTGTTCATTTAGTCCAGTCTTCGGGGATAATTTCGGTCTCTATTATTTAGTTAAATATATCTGTTAATATAGGACCAATGACTGGTGTAGTAGATTTTAACAGTTCATTTGTGACTTGATCAGCACCTGGTGTCTTGTCTGTCTTTTGCGTACTAATTGCTCTAATTGTTTCTTCCTTTAATATTTTAGGGATTGCCTCAGAATCTTTGTAATTTATGTTATTTGCTGTTTCTTTTTGGTTTTTGCTTTGGTAAAGCTTTCGATAATAGTCTGTAGCTGCCTTTAGTATTTCTATTCTTTTGTTTGTATAATTGTTTTCTATGTTCTTTACTTTTAGCATCCAATTCCTTTATTGCTTTTTTAATTCCACCGGTTCTTTCTAAATATTTCTTAAATGTGGAATGCTTTTTATTTTCCTTGTCTTTCCTGATGTTTTGGTTGATCTTTTTGCTGAGTTCTGATATTTTGGGACGATTAACTTTCTTTTCTTTCTGTTGTAATAATTCCTTCCTTTCTTGTAATAACTGGTATGTCTCATCTGAGATTACTCTTTTATTCTCTGCGTTTGTTTTCTTCGTCTCAATATATTTATAATCATCTCGTAGTAAGCCCGAATCGACAGTGGTTCCTTTGTTTCATTATTTGTTAGTTCCTGTAGGTTATTCAAAAGTTGAGTGGTATTACCAGTACATACAATGGGTGAATTATTTGTACGAAATTGCCTTTTGGTATTTACTTTTGTTCTTGTTAGTTTTACACGCACTATTTTATGGTCCGAATTGAAATTCAGGCGGTGAATGACGGATACGTCTTTGATGATTTTGGCATTATTAGACATAATTAAATCAATTTCGTTTTTATGGAGTCCGTTTGGGGAGGTCCATGTCCATTTCTTTGTTTTCTTTTTCTTATAAAAACTATTCAAGATCTTAAGTTTGTTTTCTAGAGCAAAGGAGACTAGTCTGGATCCATTTTTGCTCCTTTTTCCCTTTCCATATTGTCCCACCGTATATTCTTCTCCAATGTTGTTGCGTACTCCTATTTGTGCGTTGAAGTCACCTATTACTATAACATTTTTGTTGCAACTTTGCATAGTAATTTGCAGATCTTCATAAAATTTTTCAATGTTGGTTACATCTTCCTTCTTATTCGATTCAGTTGGAGAGTATGCCTGGATGATTGACCAGTTTTCTTCTTTATTTAAAGGCAGCGTTATGTTCAAGATAGCTATTCTTTCAGATATTCCTCTTATTTCTTCTACTCTGTGTGCTAGGTTCTTTTTAATTAAAAATCCCACCCCATATTGTCCATGTGTTTCACCTTTATAATATAAAATATAGTTTTCGTAATCATGTGTCCCTTCTCCATATCTTCTCATTTCGCTGATACCTATTATATCCCACTTTATGTCTGTTAAGGCTAATTCGAGTTCCAGGCGTTTCTCAGTGGTTCTTAGTGACCTAGCGTTAAAAGTGGCTATGTATAAATCCGATGTAAGTTTGTGCGTCTTTAGAGGGTCGTGGTCTTTTTCCCCCACGAGGACCAGTCGGCTTGGGGGAGGAGGTTTCGTTTCTTTGTTATTTGGTTTCTTATTTGGTTTGTGTTCCCGATCGCCGTTGTTTAGTTGCTATTGTTTCCAGTTGGGCTGGTTGAAAAGGAGTTAGACCGAATCCTCATCATATCATATGCATTTTTTCTACTGGTTGATGATGGGGTTAGCAATTGTTGTTTTCTTGGTTGAACTTTTTCTTATGGGGAGGTTGATGTTTCTCTCTTCCTTTTCTCTTTACTGTTTGAGTTTTCCTTGATCACGATTTTTTCAACATTTTGTTTTCTTCCAGTACAGGTTTTAATTTTTCTTCCATTTTTTCCATTATCGTTTTAGTTAATTCTAATGTTTGGTTTTGCATTTCAAGTTTCATGTTTTCGAATAGAATTTGGAATTGACCTTCCATTCTTGTATGTAACGGAACGTATTTTAGTATATGGGGAAGTTAATTATTTTTGTTGGCAACACTTGAGTGACTCTCACTCGCTCGCTCACCGGTTTATAGCTGTTCAAACTATAATAATAATAATAAAATTTATTCAAAAATATAAGGTACAAAATTTACAGATTTTCTTAAATCTATGTCAAGTTCTGCCATGATGTGTACCTGAACTAGGTAATCCTGTGTTTCAGGCGATTGGGGGTAACATTAATTGATTAAATAATCACAAATCATATTAAACTTATTGGAACTTATGTAAAAAAAGGTACATATACAATTATATTATCTTAACTTAGTTAACTAATTAACAATAATATGAACAATATTTACTTTAGTACTAGTAATAACTTCTCTGTATCTTCATAGGACATAGTTTGAAGAGCTTCCTTAAGGATTTTCTTGCAGTTACTGTGATTTAAAGGGTAGATGTTTTCTTTTTCATTTAGCCTGTTATATAGTAGTGGTCCGAGGTACATATAAAACTTCGCTGTGAAAGCATGTTTTGTACTTTTTTGAGGCCAAACTAAATCTTTCCGTCTTTTTTTAGTAAATTCAGTGCTGTATGGAAGTGCTGCGTGTTGTTTCAGTACAGTGCTCATAATAAATAACTGTCGAACTGTTAGTACTTCACAAGATTTATACAGGAGGTTAGTGGGGAAAAGGAAAGGGCGGCAAGTAGTCACCTTGAGAATTGCTCTTTGAGCTCTTTCAATGGGCAGTAACAGTGTTTTACTCGTCCCACCCCATGAAGTAATACAGTAGGTCAGAATTGACTGACAAAGAGCAAAATATACTTGTCTAAGTATTTTTGGATCTGTAATAAATCGTAGCTTTTTGAATACGAATATCAGCTTACGAATTCTACTATTTAGAGCTTTCATATGTTGTTTGAAGGAAAGGGTTTCGTCTATTATAATACCCAGGTATTTTATTTTATCAGTCTTCTTAATATTGGGACACTTACACTGGCTATCTGCAGGAATTGGGCAACAGTGAGCATGCAACGCTGAGGGGATATTCGATATGTGCTTGCGCATCGAAAACTTAATGTAATTTGTCTTCTCTGCATTTAGAGTTAGTGAGTTATTTTGAAGCCATTTATTTACAATATATTGAAGCCGTGTTGCGCAAAATTGTAGACTTCATTTTCTGAGTCAGCCGAAAAAAGTAAAGCAGTGTCGTCAGCGTAAGTTATAATAGTGCCATGCTCTAGCTTAAGATTGCAAAGGTCATTTATGTAGATCAAAAATAGAGTGGGCCCTAGAATACTTCCTTGGGAAACACCAAAAAATGTGTTTTTTTGAACAGAGCTGACAACATCGCCAATCTTTACGCACTGGGAACGATCTTCTAAATAACTTTTGAATATTTTCAGCTGGGTGCCTCTTACACCCATGATCTCAAGCTTGCGCAACAGAATTGGAATGGAAACTGTGTCAAAAGCTTTGGCAAGGTCCAGGAAAATTCCTACTGTGTGGTTACCCTTGTCAAGTTCTTTCGCTAGATAGTCAGTCAGATGATGTACCGCATCGGCAGTTGAAACTCTAGGCCTAAATCCAAACTGCTGTTCAGACAGAATCGATTTATCTTCCAAATATTTCAACAACCTTTTGTTTATTATTTTCTCCAATATTTTTGACATAGAAGGCAGTAAAGAAATAGGTCTATAATTTGTCACTTGCTCTTTGCTGCCTGATTTATAGACAGGGACAATTACAGCTTTTTTAAGACACTCTGGAAAATTACCTGAAGATAAACAAATACGGAAAATATAAGTCAGTGGTGGTATCAAAATGTCCTTGAATTTTTTAATAATTTTATTCGAAATGTTGTCCCAGCCAACTGCACAGTCTTCTTTAAAGGTCATGATTATATTTTCTACCTCAGTCTCGTCAGTATCTAGCAGCGCGAAGGATGTTAAAGCAGTGTTAGATGTTAAAGGTGTGCTCGATAGGTTTTGGGATAATCCCAATTTTTTTTTTCTGCCAGACACTTACCCACATTATCAAAGAAATTATTTGCTATGTTAGCGGATTCCACCGGTGACGAGTGTGCTTGTAATAAACTTGAAGATGACTCATATTGTTTTGCGGTATAAGTTGCGTCTTTAATATATTTCCAGATCTTTTTACTATTTGTTCCAGCCTTTTCCAATGCCATTTTGTCGTAGTTGCTTTTAATTTTTTTAAGGAGGTCATTACAAAAATTTCGATATCTTTTGTACGAAAGTTGCAATACTGCATTTTCTGGATTAGATTTAGTTTTCATATGCAGTTTATCCCTATGTTTCATACAGCGAATAAGACCCGGTGTGATCCATGGTTTTATGTTGTGATTTTTATTGCTCAACTGCGATACGACTGTGTTTTTCTGAATTGCATTTCGTAAGTTTTCAATTACAAACAACATGCAAAACTCCGGGTCAGCGGAATTATAGACTGGATCAAAATCGATGACGCGTAAATCTTCTTCAAGTCTATTTATATTCAGTTTTGAAATTTTGCGAGTGTCTTTTTTAGGTAATTTACAATTTAGAGTTAGTAGGGCAGCATTGTGATCGGTTATTGTTGAGTTAACAACAAGTGCAAGTGAAGGAAAATTCGTTTTTAGCATAATATGATCCAAACAGGAGCCACTGTGATGTGTAGGAAAGCTGTGTGCTGGGAGCAGGCCATGAAAGGCGCATAGGTTGAGGTAGTCCTGAGCAGAAGCATCAGCACTTCCCGGAAGAATATTCATATTAATATCTCCAATTACAATAGTGTTTTTGATGGATGACAGGTTCTGCAAGGTCGCATTCAGAGAGTCAGTAAAATTGCTAGTATTCTTAAAAGAAGGAGGTCGATATAATGCTAATATCGCAAAATCCGATCCAATTTTAACTAACAATCTGTTACAGTCGTGCATATCTGGTTCCTCAACAGAGACGTTCAGATGGTTTCTAGCATAAACTATCACACCATCATTTTGGTTGTAATTTATGGTACTTCTATACATATTATATCCCGGGATGAGTGGTATGTTATATTGTTTGGCAAGCCAGCATTTGACTGAGTTGATGCAACTCTTCTACCGCCTCCCAGTCCCCATCGTCTGACGAAGGGTGGTTCATCGTCCCCTGACTGGTCCCCAGGGCTTATCTGCCCGGCTGTTCCGCTTGTTACTCGTACATGCGCCGCCATGTTGTTGGTGTCGCATCGCTCTTGTTGCTGCCCACCCCCTGTCCGCATCGGACATACCCGACTTTGATGCCCTTTCTGTCTGCATCTACCGCAGATAAAGCGATTATATCTACATTCTTCACTTTGGTGGTTTGAAGCCCCACAAGCAGTACAGCTCTTTCTTGACTCGTCAGTTTTGCTCTTCCGCGCGTCTCCCGCTGGCCCCTCGCTCCGGACACCACGGCCCCTCCGGCCGCGGCCACCACGCGCCGACGTCGCTACCGCATGCAGTGCTCCGGCCGTGGCCTCGCCCCCACTACCCAGCTCGCTATTATTCCCGACTGTGTGTTCCACTGCCGCTGCATCTCTCTCCGCCGCTTCCATAGCACAAGCAATTTTGACGGCATTTGCATACTGCAGATTTTCTTCGGTAAACAGTCGTTGCCTGATCGCCTCGCTTCGCAACCCACATACTAGCTGATCACGTAAATTCTCCTCCAAAACGGCTTTAAATTCACAAAATTTCGACATTTTCTTCAGTTCTGATATATATTGTAATATCGATTCACCCGCATTTTGCCTTCTCTGTCGGAAACGGTATCTCTCCGCCATGTACGACGGTTTTGGTTGCAAGTGATCCGTCATAAGTTTCACCACCATCGCATACGTTCTTGCACTCGGTTTGTCCGGACTTGTCAAATTACTCAACAGTTCGTAAGCTTCGTCACCCATCGACGCAATCATCGTGGGTAACCATAGTTCCTCTTTAACACTGTTCACTTTGAAGAACATTTCCATTCGTTCTATATACATTGTCCAATCTCCCGACCTTCATTAAACTCGGCTAATTTCCCGATAGACATGTTTCAAGTTATTTGTTGGCACGCTTTATTTTTATCCTCGTCACCAGTGAGGTGTTTGAGTAAAACAACGTGTGGCTAGTACCGCGGTTTATTGGGGACTGTTTGTCCTTCATATGACACGCCGCGCGCTGCGCGCATACGCACGCACACCAACATACATCACACTTACCTCAAATCCGTCTCTGGTATCCTCCCATGGTCAACATGACGCTCCTGGCTTTTCTCATCATGACATGATTTTCCTCTCTTATATCCTGAAACCTCCCAAACCTTAACCTAAGGTTCTGTACAGGCGTTGTTTTGCGCGGATGAATGTTGAGGAAATTAAGAAGGATGCATCTGTGACTGATTGGGAGCCTATGTTGGAAGCCTCTTTGGTTGACGATAAGGTTGCGATATTCAACGATGTTGTGGTCAACCTCTACAATATTCATGCTTCCATCAAAAAAGTTAAACTTAAACGTCCTCCTGTTCCATGGATGACAAGAGGGATACGGATGGCACTGCGACATAGGGACCGGGCATTCCGTAAATTTAAGAGGGACTGTACTGGCGAGAACTGGTCATAATACAAGGTGGCAAGGAATAGATGCAACCAGGTGATACGCATCGGTAAACGCCGCCACATTCTAGATAATATAACTTCTTCGTCTTCTGCCGATATTTGGAAATTTCTTGGAACTCTGGGTATCGGCAAACCGCGACATTTAGACCTTCCAAACTCTATAGACCTGGACGAGCTTTAACGACATTTTTCTTGTGCTTCCTCCATGGATTGCTTAACCAAGCAACAAACTTTGTACCTCATTTCTGGTCTAACGCGTCCTAATATTAACCACTTTTGCTTCCTTCCAGCTGAGTCGGGAGAGATCAAGAAGATCATTCTGTCCATCAAGTCGAAAGCAGTGAGTTGTGATAATATCACCCGTGGTATGATCACAACTCTTTTGGATGAGCTCCTACCTGCGATTACCCACATTGTGAATGTTCCCTTTTCACCGGAGCATTTCCTTCCCTGTGGCGCAAAGCCTATGTTTGTCCGCTACCCAAGGTCCCTAATCCCTGTCTTCCTGTGCATTTCGATCCTTCCCTTTTTATCCAAAGTGCTTGAGGCCTGTGTGCACAAACAATTCTCCAATTTTGTCCATCGGAACTCGCTTATGAGCCCACTTCAATCTGGGTTCAGGCCCGGGCACAGCACTGTTTCCGCCCTTCTTAGAGTGACTGGCGAGGCACCAAGGTAACGGTACTGGTGCTGGTCGATTTCTCAAATGCCTTCAATACCGTTAGTCACAACATTCTTTTAGCCATTTTATCCCATGTTATGGTCTCTCCCGGAGCACTGGAATGGTTCTCCTCTTACCTTCAGGAACGCCAGCAGTCAGTCCATGTTGGGAATTCCTCATCATGCTGGTGTGATTTGGAGACTGGTGTTCCTCAAGGCGGTATTCTTTCTCCTCTTCTGTTTTCTATTTTTATTAATCTCCTTACTTCTGAGCTTCAGTGTGCGTATCATCTGTATGCCGATGACTTGCAGTTGTACTGTCAGGGGAGGGTTGACGAAATTCGAGATCTGATCGACAATTTAAATCGGGATCTGATAGCAATAAAAACCTGGTCCGATAAATTTGGTGTGGCAGTAAATCCTAATAAGTGTCAGGCGATCATCATTGGCAGTTCTCGCAGTCTATTCAAGTTGAATGGTACAACCTTGCCACCAGTTGTTTTCGACGGTACGGTCGTTCCTTTTAGTCGAAAAGAAAAGGGGTATAAATATGTCTGGGTGAGAAACGGTAGAATTTTTGTGAGAAAGGCTGATGGTGAAGGACATATTCTGATCAAGAATTTGGATGCTCTAAATAAGATTGTGTAGTGTTGTAAACTTTTTTCTCATCGATCTTGTGCATGCTTTAAAGAATAACTTAAAAACTAAATTCAGAGACTTAAAAATATATAATTATTATGCCCGCGGCTTCGCCCGCGTGGAGTTCGGGAATTGCCCACGGGATCTTACTTCTGGGATAATAAGAAACCTATGTGCTATACCACACTATCAACCCGTCCCGTCCCGTCTATCCTGTCTATCTTTGTGCCAAGTTTCATACAGATCTGTTCAGCCGTTCTGGAGTGATTGAGTAACAAACATCTATCCATCCAAACTTTCGCATTTATAATAGTTTATGTAAGATATAATATGTGTAATATTAGTTTTTACTTTTAAAGTTGAATAAGTAATAAATAATAGTTAGTGTAAGTATTTCATTTTATTTGAGTAATACATGCACACTCGAGTTTTTTTTCATGTACTTACTTATAACTTGCAAATATTTTCATAGTTCATAGTAATATCAATTACATTTCATATTATTATGTGAAATATCGATACCTTGGTTCGAGATTGAACACCGGTGACGACACTCAAATGATTCATTATTAATCTCATAATTTTAATTGAAGAGTGTGTACACCAATTTTCGACTCAATCGACCCACAGAATATTAAATTTCACATAAATTTCAACCCCCATTTCACCCTAAGGGTGGAATTTCGAAAAACCCTTTCTTATTGGATACCTACTCTTCACAAAGAATACACCCTTCAAATTTCATGTCTTTAAAATCAGCGGTTTAGACTGTGTGTTGTTATATCAGTCAGTCAGACAGGACTTTGAATTTTATATTGGGGGATGATTTTTGAAAAACTGTGATACACGTGTCTCATCATTTTAACTAAAGAGTATGTTCACCAATTTTCAAGTCAATCGACTCCGAGAATAAAAAGTTTCACAGAAAATTCAACACCCCATTTAACCCTCTTAGGGGTAGAATTATCACAAACGCTGAGATACGTATAAATTAATTTTCAATCGTCAGCCTAAACACAAAATTTTAAGATCCCAGCTTCAAAACTGACGGACTTTCATATAAACTTCCATCCCCTATTTTACCCCTTTAGGGGTAGAATTTCAAAAAACCCTTTCTTAGTGGATACTTACTCTTCACAAAGAATACACCCTCCAAATTTCATGTCTCTAGGACCAGCGGTTTGGGCTGTGCGTTGATATATCAGTCAGTCAGTCAGTCAGTCAGTCAGTCAGGACTTTGAATTTTATATGTATAGATGATTACCAAAATAGTCGTGGCCTACGAACAAAGACCTATGTTTTCTATCGGAATTCATGTTTTAACGACTTTGATGTAATTATATTGTCAGAGACTTGACTTATTAGTTCTATTCTGACGGCACGGTTGGCGCGGTGGCTGAATGATTGACTGCTGCGCTGCGTGTCGCGGGTTCTATTCCCGCACGGAGCAAATATTTGTATGGCCTACAAGTAGTTGTTCCGGGTCTGGCTGTTTGTGTATGTGAGTTTAAATGTTTGTAAACGCACCCACGATACAGGAGAAATTCCTAGTGTGGGGCAACGTTTTTTAAAAAATAAAAATATTCTGAGCAACGAACTGTTCGACGACAGGTACGTAGTCTATAGAAGGGACAGGGAAAGTACTTTAGCTGGCGGGAAAAAAGACGGTGGAGGAGTTCTGATAGCTATTAAGAAGGGCATCAAGTCCAAACGCATAAAAGACTGGGAAAGTAATTGCGAAGATCTTTGGGTTTCTTTAGAACTACCATGGGCACGAACAGTCAGTCGAATAGCTCTCTGCGCAGTATACTTACCTCCGCCAGTGCGTCATGGTACTTTGGAGCACTTTGTGGATTCTTGTAGTGTGGTCTTTGAACAAATAACTGACTGTGAAGTTTGTCTCGTGGGTGATTTTAACTTGATTGGCATCGATTGGAAATGCGTGGGTGACACCGGGAATAGCGTTGGGCTAAACAGTATCAATGAACTTTTTGTGGATTTTACTTGTGTTGACATGTTGAAACAATGTAACTTTATTACGAATGCCGCTGGTCGTATTTGGTTGAATATTATATCAGCAAATTTTACGTGTCCACGTTGAGAATCGAGGTGTAAAATGATAGGATGTTTCTGTTTTTTTTTGTAGTGAACTACGTAACTTGGTTCAATTGGGCCACATTTTGTTTTTTTTATAAGTGTATATAAATCATCAGGGAAAAAATCGCCTTCAAATTCAAGTTTGGTGGCTTGTCCCAGCTCCATTTTTTGATGTAATTACGGTCACCAAAGTAACAATTTGAAGTACAATAAAAAATAAACAATTTATTTAGTATATGCATAAGACGCATTATCTAAAAAAAAATAAACCATATTATAAAATCTTATTAAAAAGCACAGGACACTTGATCAAAGTTTGTCCAAGCAAAAATCAAAATTTTGGTAGCACTTTTTCATCATCGATCATCGCGTTATTTATATCACATCTGTCAGTCGTGCGATAAGTGCGATTAGTGTCAGGTGTGTGATTAGTGCTGTGATTACCCTCCAAAAACGTAAGTTATCGCCTTGGGTGGAACGGGGAACAAATTTTTTTAAATTTTTGGTGGATCAATTTACTGTTGATTTTAAAGTGTTATAATAGTAAGCTATATGCTAAAGCTAACGATTTGGGTGACCCATAAATCAATGACATTAATTTAATTTTAACTTAAAACCTTTATTTTTGAAGATTTTTTTTATGCAGATTGGATCTTGTGCTCTCGACAATAACACTATGTTCTGTAAATGAAAGCATGTGACCTTTAAGTAATGTGGATCAACAGCATCCCCCTCTAGACATTGTTATTTCATTTGACAGGGTAGCAAGTCTCCCCTACAACGTAGGAAAGGCGACATATTCTTAAAAGAGATGGACTGGAATTCACTATTCGGTGAACAAAGTGATATTAATGAGATGCTGGAGGTATTCTACAAAACTCTTGGTGCTGCAATACAACAACTTTTGCCATTACGTAAACCTAAGAACCGAAAATACCCATAATCACAATCACACAAATATCAATCAAATATTGGATGAAAAGAATAAGATTCGAAAGCGTTTTAAGAAGTATAAGAACCCATTAGATGCAATAGAGCTTAAACTAATTAGTAAACAGTATGAAAATCATATACTGTCACTTACGGGATATCTTCCGTGATTGTTCATTATTTTGAGCTCCCGATATTTCGGCGCTGTTGCAAGCGCCATGATCGCGGGTTGACCCGCGATCATCAACAATCACGGAAGATATCCCGTAAGTGACAGTATAAGTTTAGTTGTAAACCGTGAAAGCTTAAAACAGAGTACGAAAATCTTGCGTCTAATTGTTACAAGGATTACACAAAACGTCTAGAAGACGAATTGGCATCTAACCCTTAGTTACTCTGGACCTATCTAAAAGCTAAACGAGGAGGTTCAAGTGCTTACCCCTTAACCATGACTGATGGAACTACCGCTACTTCTGACGGGTCAGAAGTATGTGATCTCTTTACAAGTTATTTCTCGTCTGTTTACAGCCCGGATGATAGTAGTGGTGATGAATACAATTCCGAATTCATGCAATTTTTAGAAAATAATAATTATCCGTTATTTATTGCGAATCTCTCCACAAAAAACTGAAAAGCCTAGACCCAAAAAAAGGAGCTGGGCCAGATGGAACACCTCCAGTATTCATTATTGCATGTTCTGTTCATCTGAGCTGGTTTACTTAATTATGTAGATTTATAACAAATTATTAACGACTGGTATATTTCCTTCAAAGTGAAAAATCGCAAAACTGGTTCCGGTTCACAAATCGGATGACAAAGACATTGTAACCAATTACAGGCCGATCTCAATATTGTCTTCGTTTTCTAAAATATTCGAGTCACTGATATACAACGTGTAACATAATAAACGCAAGACCTCTCGTGTGGTGTCTCAGACCATGAAACTGAACAACTTTTATTCTATGACTTTTGGAAATTCATAACTTTTTTTTTAGTTTTACCATACATGTGGATCAGCTGATTGCGTCCGTTATTATAGAAAGTATTTTTTTTTTTGCGAATTTCAAGAACTCGTAAAACAAACGATGTTTAGTTTCATGGTGCGAGAGACTACACGGGAGGTCTTGCGTTTATTATGTTACACGTTGTATACAGGATCATTTCAAGTTGTTTTTAAGCGACCATCAGGACGAATTTGTTAGGACTCGTTCTACTAGTACAAATCTAGTCCCTTTTAGAGAACTTCTTATAAAGGCTATTGATGCAGGCTATCAAGCTGACGTTATTTAAACGGATTTCAGCAAAGCGTTTAACAAAGTATCCTATAAAATCTTAATGACTAAGTTGCGCGCCTATGGCATCTCTGGATCCTTTTTGGATTGGCTAGGTTCGTATTTAACCGATAGATTTTTCTTTGATGTCGTTGACGGTTATCAGTCAACCCTGCATTGCGTTTCTTCCGGTGTTCCCCTGGGCTCGTACTTGATGGGCAATATCAAAAAGTTTGTCTAACTCTGCTGTGAACAAATTCTCTCTCTTTCTCTGTGCTTCTGAAGCTCTAGTTTTATTTTTCTTCGAAAGCAGCCAGTTCTTACGAACTTTAATAAGTTTTTCAATGCAGTGATTCGGTTGTCTTGTCGGAATACCAGACTTGTTCCACACCTCTATTAATTCTTGCATGATTGTATGCGCAGAATCTTTCACATTTTTTGAGACATGTTATATCTGGTAATATCGTAATAAAGCTTGTCAAAGGGTTGGAAGTTGGTTTAGCCTTAGCAGTGGCTCCAGATCCCGACATCCAAGTAGAAAAATTTCATCTTTATTACGTGTTGAGTAACTCATTTTAATGCACTAATACACTGATTTACAGTCCAGTAATAAGGTTTCTTCTACGTTTGTTTATTAAACACTCTAAAAGTTCTATTTCGTTATTAATATGATTTTTTTAACACCGAAAACTAACCTGCAACCAAGCAATCAAACTATAGTATTTTTCACAAATATTTCAAAAATAACACTTGCTTGAGCACCCTCTTTCGCTAAAGCTAGACACCTGAAATTTTGCGACGTTATTACTATAGATACGTGTTACAAATTTACGTGGTGGCCATAAAAAAAACGAAAAAAAAATTTTTTGGACCACCCTAATGGTCCCGAATAAACACTATCAAATTTGTTACACGTATTATTTTTAACTAAAACTAAGTCATCAGGATGGTAAGTAACAGGATTTGTATTTCTGTCATATCGTTCTTTTTGTTCAATTTGCTTTTAATTAGGTTGTCTCGTGCATCTTTCTGTGACTTTTGCAATCTAAATTTTAACTCAAATGGATATTAATCAATGTTATAGCGTGGATCAACAACCATATTAGTCAAATCACTTGGTAAAGAGCACTTTTTCCCGAAAACTAACTCGTAAGGGGAATATTTAGTTGCTGAATGAACAGAAGTATTGTAGCAAAATGACTGTAGCGACCGTACAGCGTATCAATTGCAGTGTAAGCATTATTCATCGCGGGCACGCCGCAATCGTGGCGGTAAGACCCCTATTTGAGGAGTGGCTGGATAGGCGTCACGGCGTCCTGACCTACCGCATGACGCAGGTCCTCACCGGACACGGAAGTTTCGGGAGGTACCTGTGTCAGATGGGGAAGGAGGAAACGCCTGGGTGTCACCACTGCGAGGACCGCCCAGAGGACACGGTGGAGCATACGGTGCAGGACTGCCCCGCTTGGGCAGAGCACCGCCGTGTCCTCACGGCGGCGATAGGCGGAGACCTCTCGCGCCCGGCATTGGTCGAGGCCATGCTGCGGGGCGAGACGGAGTGGGAAGCGGTCGCCTCCTTCTGCGAAGCAGTCATGCTCGCGAAGGAGGAGGCGGGCCGCGTAAGGGAGAGGACAGGACCCACGGCGCCGGAAGTCGGTAGACGATCTCCGGCCACCGTAGGCGTGGGCATGCGGGCGGCGAGTAATGGGCGACTCGCTGTTCGACCATGGACCATGCCCGGGTCGACGGCGCGTTGTGTTCCACGCGCGCCTCAAAGAGTGTCAGCATAATGACGGGGCCCCCTCTAGAGGGCCAAAGCCTGCCGGGGTCGCGGGACTTATAGAATTACCGTGACCTTGGAACATAAAGGGCTATTGAAGGACACTGTGGATTTTAGTCAGTACAAGTCTGACAGTCCCTCCCGTTCTGCCCTGGGTGGGAGGACTCATTTGATGATTTTACCACGATAAAAAAAAAAGCATTATTCATCGGAAAGGCGACTGCGGCAAGAGCCAGTCGTTCCGTGAGCTCTACTCGAGTCAGTGTTATCGTGTCGTGAGTTGACTATATGTAAGAATCTAGTGTAAAGGTGAACTATTGGGTAATCAACAAAACAACTAGTGAAATCTCTGCCTATATATATATTTTTACTCATCCTGCCACTCAAGAAACACACCAGTAACCACATCTGGTGACCCCGACGTGATCAGGCAGGAAAGGACATCGTGTTACACATAACGCAACCAGGCGACTCAGCAACCACGTGGAAGGAACTTTGAATAATACCCTGAATAATCCTATAAAAGCATCAGAAAAGGTGAAAGAGGCTCTGAACGAGGAACAGCAGGTCACCAGCATCTCAGTATCAGCACGCATTCCAGATTTTTGGCGTGATGAACCCAAGTTATGGTTCATACAAACAGAAGCGGCATTGAACCCACAAAAGGCATCCGACGAGGCCAGGTACCAGATCGTAGTGTCCAAACTTGGCAAGGAGGTGTTATCGTAGGTCACAGACATATTACTGGACCCACCTGCTTCAGGAAAATACGAGGCGCTAAAAACGCGACTATGCAATATTTACGCACAGTCCGAAACCCGTCAAGTGCAAAAACTGATTGGAGAGATGGAACTGGGAGACCAAAAACCATCGCAGCTGCTGAGGAAAATGAGGGACCTGGCGCGAGGAAAAGTCACGGACGAAACATTGGTAGTTCTATGGAAAAATCACTTGCCCACCACTGTGAGTAGTGTTCTAGCAGCCACAGAGTCAAAAAACATGGAGTGGCTTTGGTAGCGGACAAAATAATGGAAACAATTACGACAAAGGATGATATTAACAAAGTAGACGCGACGAAAGAAACGACGGATAGAGTCGCCGAAATAAGAAGTCTAGGGGAACGCATCAAGGGATTGGAAAGCCGCAATTCCAGACCAAGATACAACAACTGGGGAAGACCAAATTACAGATCAAGATCGCGAGACCGCAGTACCAGCAGACGACGAACCCCGAAAGACCCGAATTGGCTTTGCGTGTACCACTTCCGCTTCGGACAGCGCGCTAATAAATGCGTGGACCCGTGCAACACATATTTTCAAGTCAATCGACTCCGAGAATAAAAAGTTTCACATAAAATTCAAAACCCCATTTCACCCTATTAGGGGTGGAATTTCGAAAAACCCTTTCTTAGTGGATACTTACTCTTCACAAAGAGTACACTGTCCAAATTTCATGTCTCTAGGACCAGTGGTTTGGGCTGTGCGTTGATATATAAGTCAGTCAGTCAGTCAGTCAGGACTTTGAATTTTATATGTATAGATTAACAAACGCAACAAATCTCCTAGTCTCATCTACATTAGTTGGACATAGATAATTTTGTACATTTTTTATTTTATCCGGGTCTGGTAATACTCCGTTACCAGATACCACATGGCCTAAATATAGCAATTCTTTCTTTAAAAAATAAATTTCTGCGGGTTTAATTTTTTTACTTTTCGCAATCGTTCGAAAACGTCTTGTAGATTCTTGTTATGACTACCTAAGTTTCTACCAAAAACCACCAAATCGTCTAAATAAATTAGGCATTTTTCATACGTTAAGCCAGACATAGCCATAGTCATCATTCTGGAAAATGATCCTGGACTTGTTTTTAAACCCATTGGCATACGGGTCATTTGATGCTGTCCTGAACAGAATGCTGTGTACTTTCTGCTTTCCTGTTCTAGTGCAATATTATAATAACCTTGATACATATCTAAATGCGAAATATAAACCGAACCCGATAGCGAATCAAGTACTTCGGTAATAATAAGAAGTGGAAACCTGTCGTCTTCAATACAATTATTTAATTTACGGTAATCTTTAACTAGTCGCCACTTTTTCTGACCTGTACCATCAGTCTTTTTTGGAACTAACAGTACTAGACTGGACCATTCGCTACGACATGGTTCTATGATCCTATTATCTCTCAACATTTCATCAATGTGTTGCTTAATTTCTCCCTTCTGTGAATGTGTTAAACGATATGGCTTTGTTAAAACAGAAGTTACATTTGGTTTCAAACTAATTGAATGTTTATAAATACTTGTAGTTAATCTATCCCCTGGCAAATAAAAAATATCCGAGTACTTCGCGCATAAATTTTCAATCGAAATTTGCTCTTCCTTATGAAGATGTTTGAGGTTCAGTACGGAAAATAATTGTTTTACTCTTCTTGCATCACGCTCTGATTTATCAAAATTACAAACATTGTAATTACATAATTTTTCTATACACGGATTAATGTCTGTTAGTGTACACGACTTATCCGTTGTATTTAATATCGTAATCGGTATTAGTCCATTAACTGGTGTTGCTATGCAACTGGCCAAAAATATTCCATCACTAATCTCCTTAGAATGTACTACACACTCTTCTGTAAAATCAGTTCTAAAATAATGAATGGATTCACATCTTGGAAAAATTTATATTGTGTTTTATAACTCAGTGAAGGTAAAATTATTTTTAAAATTACTTTGCGTCAACAATGTTAAGGTATCATTACTGAAATCTATTATGGACCTGTGTTTATAAATAAAATGTTGACCGATGATGCCATTTGCCCGACTTGGCAGAGTATCGAAAACATAAAACTTATTACAATTAAGGTGATGATCACCCGAAGACAATGTTAAATAAACATATCCTATTGCATGGACTTTGCCACCAATTCCATTTATGACTATGTCCTCTTTTTGGACTGGAATGTTTTGTTCTAGACCATACCTTGTTTTTTTTAAACCATGTTTTAATGTGACATTTTTACTTTACACACCTCCACGACCCCCGTACTATTCAATCCTTCCATCAGCACAAGGCTTTGAGTGCTTTCCATCGAGTCCTACCGTAAAACGTGATTTTTTCACCCCAAAAAAAAAAGTCGATTCCCAGCAATAATTTTGTGTAAAGTTACTTAGTTTGATGTACAGAATGCTTGGTTGACGGCTATGTGAAGGGTCTGTTTACACCCTGTTTTTATATTTCATAGCCGAAATTGTAGCACCGGTGTCAACTAACCATGAATATGTTTGCTACTAGAAGTTAAATTAATATAATAGTTAGTATCTGTTGCGAAAATAACTCTGTTATTCATGAAAAAACTCATTTTCAAAGACTTAATTGTCTGGTCCCGTTAGAACATTAACCGCGTGTTTATTTGTTTCTTTGGGCGGTTGGCTTATCCCTTGGTTACCGCGATTCTTATACAAGGTGTAACATAATAAAAGCAAGACCTCTCGTGTGGTGTCTCAGACCATGAAACTGAACAACTTTTGTTCTATGACTTTTGGAAATTCATAACTTTTTTTTTAGTTTTACCATACATGTGGATCAGCTGATTGCGTCAGTTCCCATAGAAAGTTTTTTTTTTTTTTGCGAATTTCAAGAACTCTTAGAACAAAAGATGTTTAGTTTCATGGTGCGAGAGACCACACGGGAGGTCTTGCGTTTATTATGTTACACCTTGTATAAGTCCTGTATACAACGCCATGGTGATCCTGCCCTCCACGAGGGTTGTGGTAGCCGCGACGAGCACTGAAATTATTGTTTCGACCCCTATTATAGTATGTCCTGTTATAATTATTATTATTTTGATAACCTCCAAGGTTCTTCTGTTGTCTTCCTCTAGAATACATACCTAGAATCTCGCCGGAACCCGAACACGGACCAGCTATGGATGTTTCTTCATCTTTCGCACCTTTTATGGCGTCCTTCATTGATTCGTAGTTCCTGGCTGCAATGATAATTGAAAGACGGCGGTTTCGCAAGCCATCG
Organism: Noctua comes; assembly: GCA_963082995.1. Lineage (NCBI taxonomy): Eukaryota > Metazoa > Arthropoda > Insecta > Lepidoptera > Noctuidae > Noctua > Noctua comes. The sequence goes on from OY720293.1 coordinate 5,720,297, forward strand.
GCAAATCTTTTGATAACTAGCTTTTCATTAGAGGGTATTTTTTTAAATTCTAAATTTTTTTTTTCGGATGGGAAATCATCATCATGGCACTCTGGGCGGAGCGGAAGAGAGTGTCAGACTTGTACTGACTAAAACCCATCCATGTTCCTTCTTTGCCCTTTGTGTTCCAGGGCCACGGTATCTCTTTCGAACAGTCCCGCAGCCCTGGCAGGCGTCGGCCCTTGCAGACCCCTACATCGTTGCTGACATTTCTTTGATACGCGCGTGGAACACGAACGAACCGTCGACACGGCCTGTTGTCATAAAACGGCCGGACGGTGAGCTAGCCCATAGCTCGCCGTCCACAGGCCCGCGCCTACGGTGGCCGGGAGCCACCACGTGACCCCCGACGCCCAGGGCGTCTCCCGCGGCGGCTAGGACGTGAGGTTCTTTCCCTCTCACGTCCCGCCACCTCCTTCACTAGCATGACTGCTTCGCAGAAGGAGGTGACGGCTTCCCATTCCCTCTCGCTCCGGACCATGGCTTGAACCAGGGCCGGACGCGAGAGATCGCCGCCGCCAATCGCCGCTACAAGGACACGACGGTGCTCCGCCCAAGCGCGGCAGACCTCCACGGTGTGCTCCACCGTGTCCTCCGGACGACCCTCGCAATGGAAACACCCGGGCGTTTCCTCCCGCCCGATCCGGTGCAGGAACCTCCCAAAACAACCGTGTCCGGTGAGGACCTGCGTCAGGCGGTAGGTGAGTTCACCGTGACGCCTCTCTAGCCACTCCTCAAAGAGGGGACTTAGCGCCACTATGGTGGCGTGCCCTGCACGGGGTTGCGACAGTCGCTCTCTCCATGTCGCCATGAGATCACGCCGGAGGTCTGTCCGCTGAGCGGCAGTTTGCCGCGGCAGCGGAGCTTCCCCCCGACTTAGTGCCTCCGCGCGCCATTCGTGCAGGAGCGCGAGGACTATTGCCTCCAGATCCCATGGTGGCAATCCGTCAAGGAGGCTAGCCGCCTCGCCGGAGATCGTGCGGTACCCTCGGATTAGCCTTAAGGCTATCACCTTTTGGGGCGCGTTCAGGTAGTGGGCGGCTCGCCGCCTCAAAGAACGCGCCCTCACCGGGGTCCCATAAAAGGCCATGGACCGCACGACCCCCGCGTAGAGCCTCCGGCAGGAGGCGTTTGGACCCCTCAGGTTGGGCAAGAGCCGCTTGAAGGCAGCCCCTGTCCGTTCTAGTTTGGGAGCCAAACGTCGGAAATGCTCCACGAAGTTCCACCGGCTGTCGAGGACGAGTCCTAGGTACTTCAACGTCAACCCGACGCCGATGGAGACCCCTCCCACCGTCAGTAGGGATCCCGACGGTGGCGCATTCCGAGGCCCATGAAAACACATGGCCTCGGACTTGTGCAAAGCCACCTCGAGACACAATTGCCGGATCCTCTCCACGACTATCGCAACCCCGCGTGTCATGTTTTCGGCCGCCGCCTCGTGCGACCTCTCTTGTGCCAGTACCAGCGTGTCGTCAGCATAGCAAACTACGCTGACGCCGCTAGGGAGGTCGGCGCGCAGCACCCAGTCGTAACCGATGTTCCACAAGGCCGGTCCCAGAACCGATCCCTGTAGAACACCGCACGACATCTCTCGCCGGTTCCATTCTCCGCTCCGACCGGGGTAGATGACGGCCCTATCCGTCAGGTAGTCCTCGACCACACGACGATGGTAGGTCGGCACCCGGTGATATCGTACTGCCTCCCTAATGCAGCTCCAGGGCATGGAGTTGAAGGCGTTGGCGATGTCAAGAGACACCGCCAAGACGACTTCGCCCCAGGATACCGCGTCCCCCATCGTGAGGGCTCTCACGCGCATGATGGCGTCCACCGTCGAGCGCCCCTTGCGGAAACAAAACTGGTGTTCCGCAAGATCCGGCCCCATCCCCACAAGGTGCCCGGCGAGGCGGTTGGCAATGACTCTTTCAAAGAGCTTGCCCACCTCGTCGAGCAACACGATGGGCCGGTATGCGGACGGAAAGTCCGCAGGGCGCCCTGGCTTTCGGATGAGGACCAGCTTTCCCGTCTTCCAACGAAGCGGGAACCGGCCTCTCTCCAAGCATGCGCTTAGGAGCCCTTCCAGTCGGGGCCCGAGAGCTTCAGAGGCCAGGACCAAGGCTTTGCCAGGCAAGCCATCGGGTCCCGGGGCGGTATTTCTGGCTTTCAGCCTGCGTACCGCCACTCTCAGGTCTACCCCAGTCACCTCCGGAATGTCGTCATCGTCATAGGTGTGGTCCGCTTCCGGCACCGCACTGGCTGCCGCATCTGGAGGGTGGATGCGGAGCCTGCGATGACTGGCATACAGGTGCCGCGTGGCAACGCACGCCTCGCGCAGAGACGTCAGCTCTCGCGACCACCAGTACACCTGACGCCGGGCGCTTCCTGGCCGAACTCGGGGCATTGCCACGTCGCAAATCTCGGACATGGCCTCCTGGAACCAACCCGCCTCGTTATTGATGTTGGCAGGCCTGACCGGTGATGTCACCCAGGCCTGCACGATCGAGGCTTCCAGGAGGAGCTCCCGGTCCAGCTGCTTCAGCGCCTATCGCGGACCACTCGGGGCCTGTAGGACCGGCGCGCTTGAGGTCTGGGTGGAGACGTCGAATCGGATGTACCGGTGGTCGGAATAGGTCTCCACCCCCTCCATGACGCGCCAGTCAACGACACGTGGCGACAGAGCGGGGCTAGCGAATGAGATGTCCACCACCGATTCGCCCCGCATCCGCACGCACGTGGGAACAGGCCCAGTCCTCCACCATCCTACCCCGCGCGTTCGTGTAACGAGAACCCCAAGCCAAGTTCTTGGCATTGAAGTCCCCGAGCACAAGCACGGGGAGGGAATGGCTTCCGATGACGACACTCAACTCCGTGAGGGAGTTGTGGAACTCGGCGAGAGTTCGGCTCGGGATGAAGTAGACTCCCACTACTACGATCTCCCCGAACCGTGGTGCAACGCACCCCTGACCCTTCCTGACACTCTCAAGGGTCGGGGTACCGGCGGTGGCCGACGCAATTATGGTCACTGAAACGCTAAGGTCCTCCACCCAGTCATCCTTGGGCGGGACAAAGTACGACCACGGCGATGTTAATCGACCACTACGCATGCTCTGGAGCAACAGATCCTGAGCGCAGGCGCAGTGGTTGATGTTCGTCTGGAGAAGGCGTAATGGGGCCGTTACTGGCACTCCATTTCAGCCCCCTCCCGGGCCCCCTGCGAAGGCCCCGCTGCGGAAGTTGCAGCAGTGGCGGCAGCGGCGGTGACAGTGACGGCGGCTGTGGTGGTGGCGACGGTGGGGGTTTTGGCGGTAGTGGTGGTGGAGGGCCTTCCCTTGCCCCTGGCCTTGGCGTGTGTACCACAGGTCTTGCTGCCTGCCCGGTGATCAGCCGGCTTGCCAGCTGCCGCACATGCGGCGGCTGGCAAGCCGGCCATGTGACCAGGCTGGCTGCAGAGGAAGCACTGGTCACTGCGGTCTACTTCCGAGGTGCACCGGACCGACATGTGGTGGCGCACATGGCAGCGGAAGCATCTCAGAGGTCTGGGTTCCAGCAACTTCACCTGCGCCGACACCCAGCCCGCCAAGAGCCTTCGGCCCTCAACATTAGCTTTCGCCGCCGTCACAGGACAGCTTACCGTTACGGTTCGCGTGCCCGACAGCGGCCGTCTCGCGGCTGGCGCTGGCACATTCGCCACCTTGCCCTTCTTCTGGGCCGCCGCCTTGCCCTGTTGCCCTGCTTCAGGGCCGCCGCCTTCCTTACCGGAGCCGGCTTTTCGGTGGCCGACGTAACCCTACCGGAGGGCTGGCTGGACGGCCCCGGTGCGGAGGCCACAGCAGCCGCGTACGTGGCCGCCCTCGGGCCCGGGGGCGCCTTGTTTGCCGCCAGGGAGGGGCGCAGGACAATGACCTCCAGGACGGAGAACCGCGCCTGGAAGGCAGCCAGCTCCTGCCGAATCAGGTTCAGGACCTGGTTCTCCACCGGCACGGGCTGGCTTGGTCGCTGCTGGCCCTCATTTTGGGGCGCCTCGCGAGAGCCGGACTCGCGCAGACCGGCCAGGTCTGCTTGGAGCTTCTTATTCTCCTCTTGGAGAAGCTCCGTGGCGGCCGTCAGTCGAGCGACCTCCTCCCGCAATTTGGCCACGTCGTCTGGCGGGGGCCCCGCATATCTGGCCTCCGCTGCCACCATGATGGAGGCGACCGCTGCGGGTATAGCCCTTTGCCTAGTGGAGGGCTTTTGCTTATAGGAGACAGCCCTCAGCGCCGCCTTCCCCTCCTTCGTAAGCCCGGCCTTACGCTCCGCATCGGAGCCGCCGTTTGCGCCCGCCCCGTCACCAGAGGAGCCCGAACGGGCCACCCCGTGACCGGCGGTCACCTCCGGGTGGCGCCCCTCCTCGGCAAGCCACGCCGACCTCTCGGTGGCAGAGAGGCCTCTCCCCTTACCGCGGATCCCGCCACGCTTGCTGGTGGGGATCTTGCGAGCCGAAGCCAGCTCCCCATCCGACGACGACTCTCGGTCGCCCACCGGCCTGGACCGCTTGCGTAGGAACTCCCCGTTCCCCGTAGCAGCCCCGGGCCTCCCGCGCCGGGAGCTCTCTGAGCCTCCCGCGCTCACATCGCTGGATGCGGTGCCGGACTCCGACCCCGCATCCCTCTCCTCCCTTCCTTCGCCGCTTTCGGCCGTTTTTTGGGTGCTTTTGGTAATTTTCATACTGTTCTCACGAGTATGGGGGAAATAAAAAGTCCATCTGGGCAGTGCCCCCTGTACCCAGATAAGCCATTGCCAGGCCCGGCAGTGGTTCGCACTAGCGACTGATTTTCCATAGGAACCCGTCAGCCATACATCTCCTCGCGGTGCGCCGCCGCTTGAGATTCGGGGTAACTTTTTATAGAGGTTTTCTACCTCGTGGTCCGGGCGGTTAAGCCAAGACCCTCGGTCCCAATCGAAGCCGCGGGACGTGTTCCACGACACTTCGACGGTGGGATTACGATTTCGACGGGGACAGTGAATGACTGCGTCCTTCACTGTCTCCTCGGAGGCAGGGTAAGTGCACACCGAGCCCGCCCTTGCTCCTCCGCTGTGCCCTCTGCTTTCAGAGGGTCACGCGGAGCAACGCCCCCTTGGTCCAAGATGGATCCCTCCCATGTCAGAATATTAGCCATGGACAGTAACATTCCCCGAGGAATAAGAATCTCTTCCCATTCCTCGGGGAAGGATACTGCCCACGCCCAGGGTGCACCGGCCCAGCAACTGCTATTCCCTCCAGACGTATCGAGAGGGACCAGCCATCAGGCACACGTGGAGGAATTCTGACAACGCACCCCAATACGATACCCCTTGGTAAGACTGGTTGTCAGACTTTTTTTTTTGGGCCAGTGACTAACCTAACGACTGTCAAAGATCTACAAATGACAGCCGGGACCAACAGCTTAACGTGCTTTCCGAGGCACGGAGGAAACTCGTTATGTAATGGGCGGTTACCCATCCACAGACCAACCTAGGCAAGCACGGCTTAACCTAAAGATCGACCCGAGCGGCTGTAATTATTTATCCACGAGCTCCTCCTGCTCTTCAAAACAAACTACTAATTTCTTTTTACATTCATCACTAGCCAATAGCGAGCTATTCTACATTATCAATTAATTGCTTAAGCGAACATTCATTATCTGTTGTTTTTTTTTTTTTTTTTTTTTTTTTTTTTGACTTTTTAATTTAATTCAGTAATGTTTCTTTTTAATGTAATGTATTTCTGTTTTTGGCTATAATTTATGTGTTTGTGTTTGTATTTTTGTCTATTTTTGGTTTTTATATGGGTCTTGGACCTGAAATAAATGGAAATTATTATTATTATTTATAGGTAATAAACTAAGAGTTTCTTTCAAATTAAAATACTCCATTTTTGTATCCCCACTGCAACTACTCGTACATTTTTTTTCGGATGGGAAATCATCAAATGACCCCCCCTCACTCTGGGCGGAGTGGAAGGGAGTGTCAGACTTGTACTGACTAAAACCCATCCATGTTCCTTCTTTGCCCTTTGTGTTCCAGGGCCACAGTGTCTCTTTCGAACAGTCCCGCAGCCCTGGCAGGCATCGGCCCTTGCAAACCCCTACATCGTTGCTGACATCTCTTTGAGGCGCGCGTGGAACACGAACGCGCCGTCGACATGGCCTGTCGTCATAAGACGGCCGGACGGCGAGCTAGCCCATAGCTCGCCGTCCACAGGCCCGCGCCTACGGTGGCCGGGAGCTACCACGTGACCCCGACGCCCAGGGCGTCTCCCACGGCGGCTGGGACGTGAGGTTCTTTCCCTCTCACGTCTCGCCACCTCCTTCACTAGCATGACTGCTTATTGCTGCGTACTTGACATAGCGCATATATCTAAAATTTGGTTATACAATTACTTAAAATCGATACAAAATTAATCTATTAATATCTTTTCGCTTTGTCCTACTTTACCCTTCTTTATATCGTCGGATATCTCCTTGATTGATTGAAAACGTGAAATGGCTCTTAAGCCCGAACATCAGGGCTCTGTAGAAGCCATGCTGTGGTGGGGGTACACTTGTAAGTAGGTCGCGTGACGTCACCACCAGCGGACTTGCGATTCACTTTATGTCCGTACTAATGACCGGTTCCGACACGGCCATCCTGCTTGCACACGACCTCGTGTGATGGTTACCCTGGGAACAAACAAACTCCACGACAGAATTTTGTTACACTCGGTCACTCCTGATCAAACTCAACATATATCGGGTTGTCACCGACCCGATAAGTAAGGAAATTTTAAAACTCTACTGTTTTATTTCAACCAAATTCTACTCTTTGATTAAATCAAACACGGTTAAATTGGGAATAATCGAAAATACAATAATCACTACCCTAATAAAATCAAACATGGTAACTCTGGGAATAATCGAAAATGGGTCAACCCTTGGGCCATGTACCACAGTCTTTCGAATCAACCTTTTAAACTCTACTACAACCAAAAACTTGGCAGCTTACAGAAACCCTCGAGTAAAACAGCGCAACAATTACTTAAAGGTAAACACCACATGCACAAAACAATAAATTCGGAAAATAAGCTAAGCTTAGTAAGTACTAAGCGCTAATATTCAATTATGAAATTAAAACTGTAAATAATGAATAAAACAGAATTATGACAAAATCGATTAAAAATAAGATTGATAAATTCATTACAACGGTAACATTGGTAAATAGATAAAAATTAAATTAAAATTATATTACATTGGTAAATTGCTAAAATTGATAAATTATAAATAAAATGGACATAAAATTAAAATTCATTGAATAAAATAAATAAATTGGTGAATTATTAAACATAAAAGAGAAAAAAATAAATTAAATTAATAACAGTTGTAAAATTGACACAATGAAATAATTAATTATTGTAAAATTGACGATATAATATGAAATAACTGATTATGATTAGAGGTTGCCTGGTAAACGATTAAGGATGGCTTTTTGTTTAGCAAGAGAGTCAAAGTGGAGATCACATAGTCACACATCTGGATCTATTCGCTTGGTCAGTTGTCAATTGATGTTCATTTTCCAATAATGACTCTGGCATGTATGTTTTGTAATGATAGCTTTCCAATTCAGGGATCACATCCCTAAACCCCCTATCCAATATAAATATGTCCCCCTGTCTAAAAAATGAGCGCATTGGACCACTTTCATTACTAAATAGATCACTCATGATTGTTGAGTCATTTTTTGTTGCTTCATAAGGTCCAATGCAATCTAAAATATATCCATCACAACATGTGATTAAAAACGGTTTAACCAAATTGGCATATTTATGGAGACTATATGTCTGTTTCTGGTATTTGTAGTTACTACTACTCTGTACATAAACATATGTACCATCACATATGACAATGGCAGGTTTAGTATCTGAAGCCATGCTACTATCTCCAAATAGACCTTCAGGAATAGTCCTGTTACGTGAGGCTACATTTTGTATACTTGTATGGTTAACTCCCAAATGCATTGGTACAAAATGTTCTGTTAAACATTCTCTAACAATCTTCATTTTTTTCTCTAATGTATATCGTGGCAATTGAAAAAGAGTTGCCAGTCTTTGGTTGCTGTCCCCTGTCCTAAGCTTTACGAGAAATATGCTCAATGCAAGGCTAGGTTTTGTAACTTTATTATTTAAAGATGGAATGCTATTTAATAGTTCATTAAATTGCACTTCTGTAAGTCCCAGCCAATAATGGTGTAAATGTGAATCCATGGCTGCAATATCATTAAAATCTAAAGTCCTTTGGGAAGCTCTTTCCAGCATGGAAAATATATCATCGACTTGAAAGCCAGTAAAGTCATTTAAAGTGGCATACAGTTCATCCCACTGATTACTATTTAAATGGTGATGGCAGATTCTAGCATTTAAGGGTATATATATATTGTACTGCAATAACAACAATTCCTTGATAGTCATAGGCACTAAAAGACGGTCAATATTTTCACATCCTACAAACATGCAGTGACGAGAAGCTGCGGCAACGCGTTTATACTTTTGTTAATTTTACATTGATGTTGTGGTACTTGTTGTGATTGGTGTGTTTGAGCTGGCGTTGGAGGTGGTTCTGGCATCCCAGTATCTTCTAAAGAAGGTGAAGCTGCATCCATGAAACTGTCAGGTCTGTTTGTATCTTGAACCTCCAATCGTCGTGTTTCCCGAGTTGCTGCTAACCAGCAAGGAATGCACACTCTTTCTAAATGTGAAGCCTAAAATGAAATACAGTTGGTATTAGTGAATATCAGAATATACACCCGAGACTTTGTATGTGATCAATGTGAAGTGGTCCTTGGTCTAGTGGTTGCAAGTGCGACTGCTGAGCATGAGGTCCCAGGTTTGATTCGCAGGTTGGGCAGTGTTACTGGAGTGTTCCATTAGGAATTTTTCTGTAGCAGCCATGGAGTCTGGATTTGGGCCCGGTTGATGGCAATAGGCTCGCCCCCTATTACATGGGACTTCAACATAACTGGAAAAATGTGGGTGTACTATAGGTAGACTTCTGCCTAACCCTTCGGGGATTACAAGCGTGATGTTATGTTGTTATTACAAAAAATACTGACCAGGTGTGCTAGAGTCCATCTTAAAATCATGCTCCGTTGTGGGCAGTCTAACTCAACTCTATGGGTTCTCCGACTTGCAATAGAGATACCACATCCATAACAAATGTTCAAGTGGCCAAATGCAGGTGACATATCTTCGTGGGACCCAGTTATATTTGATAAGGTACGTTCTTGCAACAACAAATAACATTCTATTCACAGGATATCATCCCACGCTACCTGAAAAAGATTATAAAATCATTACTCTTCTATATTTATAACTGTTTCACTGACATTTAATGTTTAATTATTGCAGGCAGGCAGTTGTATGATCAATTTACTTAATCTTATTTTCAACACTTTGATGAAATAATTATTATTTAAAAAATATCTTAGTGCATGTTGTGTTAATTTGACATATCGGTGTTTTTTTAAATTACGTTTTGACTGAAAAAGACATGCAGAAATTGTATTTACCTAAAAAAACTTTCAAGTGTTTTGTTTACTCTAATCATGTCATTTAGAATTTGCACAATGCAGTTCATTATTTCTTTTATTACATTGTAAAGTCCACAACATTTTTTTAAGCACACGATAAATAACAAGACTTACAGGTGTAGGCATTGTCCAGGTTCGTAAAAGAACTGTCATTTGCTCGTTCAACTCTTCAACTGTATACCGGCGTAAATTAGGTGATAATAAAATCGAACAGTTAATACAGCGTCGGGAACGCTGACGCTGAACGCTGTGTCCGGCTTCTAACTGGGGTAGACATGGCTCAGACAATAACGGTTCGGGAGTCCAATATCTCACCAAGGATAGCAGAGTCAAATATCTCACAAAGAACAGCACTAACAAGAGTCAAATATCTCACAAAACGTAATGCACTCGAGGAACTTATTAGCTCAACTCGGTAGTAGCAGAAAAAGCACGTATCGTAAATAATAACTAAGTCTAAGATTACGGAATTCAAAACTCAAAGTATCTAAACAAAGCAATCACGCACGTAACGAACCACAGAATCAAGTCTGTGACATGAGCAAGTAAATGTTGCCAGATCAATTTTTTATAATCTATAACTAAATCGTTATAGATCAATCGATAAAAAACTACTTTGTTAATAAGGGGTTTTCTAAATAAATATGGCTGTTATCTTTGTGTCTAATGCTTTTGTGAACATTTGTTATTAATCAATGTAGGCCTTATAAGGATTGATGCAACCTATGATTGTCGTCATCGTTCCATCGGTTTTACTCGCATCGACTATGAGTAGTTTATCCAATAGTTTTCGTTACCAAGAATACTTTACATTAACTCATATTTGGCGTACACCTATCGTTGTTAATTTCAGTTATATTATGGTACAATCATACGTATAAAAGGACAGGGATAACATCATTCTACCTCATCGTTTTAAAACAAAATGCTAACACAGTAGCGTTGAAGTTGTCAAATGTTGAGATCTAAATCTAAATGATGAGATGTAAACTGCCCATAGGTTATATATACTTAATTTTTTTTTTAATGTTTTTGTATTGTTTAATTATCGTTTTATTTAATCGATTACTCAATTGATTAAAATATATCATTAGTTATTTAATTCTTTGATACTTGGCAACTTTTTTTATATACCAATCAAACCACATACTACATTGAATCAAACGGATGTCGACGTAAAGTTTAACTATTAATTAACTTTAAATTTATTCCCAGGATGAAAGAAATTGTATAAAAATACCCTGTACACAAAAAAAAAAAAATATTTTTAGGTCATTATTCCAATTAGGCACACGATACCACAAAAGGGACCTGCTCCGTGTCAATCTCCTTTAAAACACTCACCAAAGTGCTTTAATATTCCGGATGGGCTCGACGATGCAAAGGTTGACTGGCTTCTCCACTGGTACAGCAACGCTGAAACTGCCTGCTGTGCAGCGACTGGCGATATGGTCCGGCGTGCCACACTTTAAGTACACCAGTGAGCCGCCACTGGCCTGCTGTCGCCGCCCAACGCCTGCATTAGTCGGCACAGGTAACGGTTTCCCGACGCCGGTCCGCCTCGTAGACAATCCGCTTGGCCGCGTCCCGGCCCGTCGCAAACGTGACACTTGATTGGGGGTAGCGATGAAAACTTCCTAGGCCTCTCGCTCCCGGCGCCAGCGCGCACATCAGTAGGGACTCTCCTTTGGCCTGCCACCACACAGGTTAATGAGGGTAGCCGTAGAAGTTTCGACGCACACGAAACTGGCCTTGAAAAATTCCCTAAACCGGTTCGACGTCACACCTGGATAGGCCACAGCCATATAGATGCGAAGCCCTTCGACACCTTGCTAAATATGACAATAAACTGGGTTCCTTCTATTGCACGCGCAACAAGAAACAAGTCAGCGATGACGCACTACAAGCGCGCAACGGACTCCGTTTCAATGGCTATCCACCACTTGCGAAAAAACTTTACAATACTCGCACTTAGCACAATAGCACACAACTAGGAACAACTCACGAGCCACGATAATCGTAACTATAATTGTAGTGTATCTATTTAATAGATATAGAAACACTGTCTCACAGCCACAAGTAGTCAGGTAACTGTCACTAATGACAACTGTCAGTCACCACTAATGGCGGGAAGTTGGAACGTGACGCATACCCTGGACTGGGGGCTTGATGGTGTGGTGAGCCTGTGATATAGTTAGTAAACAGTGTTATCAACCTATTAGGTAAGTTACAAGAGGATACTACAAGTGGCGACGAGGATAAAGGTCTGAAATTCAAATAATAATACTTAGTGGAAGTTTGCAAGGAGTAGTCGACAATAAAATAAAAAACAAACTTTAGTAAGTACAGATATTGGACTATGCTTGAAACATAATTTATGTAAATTATTATATACCTACTGGCATTTAGTATTTCAAGCTGAAGGAACAATTCTGTTATTGTTTTATCATGCATTGTATATATTATGACAGAGAATGGAGTAGGAGGAACGCTAATCCCAAATATCGACGCCATCCGCCATTCCGCCATATTGTCTTCGCGTGACATGATTCTTTTGTTGGTAGATAGGTAGTTGGGTAGTTTAAATCACACACAATACTTGACTCAAACTTCAAACGTTTATTTCTATTAAACCATTTACAAGTTGAGCCACCCGTTCGCAAAACATGATTGTTCATGAGGAGAAGAACGGGCTAAGAAACTCTTTACACACTCTTTTAATTCGTGTTACAGTTCTCATTTACACAACGTAATATTGTTCACTTCAAAAACAACTTTTAAATAACATACTTCAATTGTTTTCTAATCGCGAGCTAACTAACTCGACTTCTCGTTGTACCTCCGCGTGTTCTGTGTGGGTAGAAGTGCCACACACCCAGTACAGTAATTTATTATATAGTAAGTTCATTGAAACTTACAAACAATACTAGAATACTTCACAATTAATTACTCTAATAATTAAACAATGCCAATATTCATAAATGCAAATCCGTTATTGAGTTAAAACTAATTAGTGGCTTCATTACTTTTTACAACAATGGGATCTTGCTTAAAACCATTTTTGGCAGATCGAAGGATTTAATACAAACAGGTCTTTCACTAATACATTGCTCTGTAAAATAATCTTGTTACTTTTTAGTTTGTAATTAGTTACAGAAACTGATTTAGTTGTAGTTTCAAATTATAAATTGAGTTATTGATCATTAAAATCGTATTCGGCGCCATCTTCCACAATATTGTGGAATGTTGCCTCAAAACAAATCTTAGTGTTAAATGTACAATTGTTAAAATCCCAATTGTCAAATATTTGCTTGTCTTAATTTTAACTATAGTTCTAGCTAAAGACTTTGGTTTAATTAAGTAATCTTCAGAAGATCTAGTCACGAACTATCTCAGTACTAGTTAATACAGAGACCATTAGATGGCGCTTATCTCTTCTGTCAATCGATACAGGTCATTGTAATAATTGTTCTTGGAACCCACAGATGGCACGATCAATGTTATGATGGATGAGACATTATAAGTTGGTTATTAATTAAATTAACTAATATTCTTAGCAGATAGACGTTCTTGCGGCGACATATATATTGTTGCATTGTAAACTATGGGTTGCATTGGAACTATTGGAAGAGATGGATCCCACAGTAATGGATAAATTCTATGATGCATTGTTAGATCATCTTAGTAAAACTAACTAGATGTTACATGAGTAAGTCCACATTCATTAAGTACTTATTGAACTAAATTAATCAGGCATACTTACCTGCACATCAAACTAGATAACAGGTCCTTAGTCACTAGAATAAGGGCAAGTTGATGATTAATAATTTGTATTCATAGACATTTAATTATTGGATACAGGACCTAAAATATTTCTATATTAAATGGTTTTGAGTTTCACTTCTCTGTTATTAGCAGACTAGCTTATGCCCGCGGCTTCGCCCCCGTGGAGTTAGGGAATAGCCCACGGGATCTTACTTCTGGAATAATAAGTAATCTACGTATCTATCTATAATACATACCTACTTACATAGATTTACATGTACTTGCTTATAACTTGTAAATATTAAATATTGATACCTTGGTTTGAGATTGGACATCGGATTTACTGGATTTTATCTGAAGAGTATGTACACAATTTTTCAAGTCAATCGACCCCGAGAATAAAAAGTTTCACAGAAAATTCAACACCCCATTTCACCCTCTAATGGGTAGGAATTTCGAAAAAATAATACTTACTCTTCACAAAGAATACACCCTCCAATTTTCATGTCTCTGGGACCCGCGGTTTGGGCTGTGCGTTGGTATATCAGTCAGCCAGTCAGGGCATGGAATTTTAAATTGGGGGATGATTTTGGAAAAACTGTGATACCTACACGTATCTCATCATTTTAACTGAAGTATATGTATATGTAGACACATGTTCAAGTCAATCGACTCCGAGACTAAAAAGTTTCTCATAAAATTCAAAATCCCAATACTCAATACTCAATTCTTTATTGCATTCCACAATGTAGGCCTAGGTGGTAGACATGTTTTAAAAGAAACAATCGTGGACCCTGTCGGGCACAGCAAAAGAAAGATAATAATAATATTAGGAGATGAGGACTTATCATTTAAGTATCTTATAATCTAACTTATTCTAAAAACATTTATGTTTAATCTATATTTTTCAGGGATTTATCATTTAAGTATTCGTTGACACTGTAGTAACATTTGCTTATTAATAGCTTTTTTAATTTGTTCGTGAATAGATGGAGTTTTTTTTCTTTTCTCATTGATTCGGGTAACATATTGTATATTTTGATTGACATAACCAGAGGGCTTGTTGAATGTAGTTTTAAGCACGATGTTGGTAGGTTGAGTCGCGTTTTGTATCGGAGTATGTATCTTGTTTGTATGTCTTCTCGTTTAGTGTAAAAGTCTTGGTGTTTGTGAGCGAATTTGCATATTTCAAGTATATACACGATTACTTTTACATCGTTCTGGAGCCGAAACACAGTAACTCCAGTCGAGTAATAGTTACTATTGGCATTGTTATTGTTTTTTTTAAGACAGATAAAGAAGTTAGAAATTTATCACTTTTATTCTGTCATTCGAGTTAAATCTTAGTAGCGCTTTCACTATTTCATTCATAAACGCAAGATAGTACGCGATGCGCTCGTCGATGACGTAGAGCGACACAGCTGTGTAGTGCGCTCGCGGTGGGTCAATGGACGTCGGACGAATAACCAGATGAAAAAGTACTTGCAAGTAGGTATTTCATTTCAGGTACGATTAAGGTTGGTGTAAGTTCATTTACCTCCATCATCTCTCGTCTCCTCGTAAACGAGAGAAATTAATTGACAATTAATTCACCAGTCTCGCATCACGAAATCTCTAATATTCGTACTTATTCAACTACACAACGACGAGTACGTTTGGGAGTTGTTTTTAAGGCATTGAATCGAGTGTTGATCAATCGAGCTAATAGGTACTTAACAAACATACCCAATTACCTACCTACCATGAAATAAAAAATATTAATACAGCTAAAAACAATTTTCTTGCGGCACAATGCTTGTGGCGGCTTTTACAAAGGCAGGCAATTCGAACAGAAAAAGACCTTATTTTTATGACGTTAACCGTGCAATTCGGTTGTGCATCCTTGTAAAGTCCAGTCGGAACACGAGACGAGGTTTCTCAGAATAATTTTTAGTAAACTGCGATTTACCTAGTTTGATAAAATTTCTAAATTTCACCGTTTACGGTTAAGAAATAAAGTCTAAATTCGCTTTTCGTGTTATTATTTGTATACCTATTTATCTATCGCGTTTGTATTTTTATTTATGTTGATGTACCTATCATAAAGAACGCGGCGCCGAACTATTGCTTGATTTAAATTTCGTTTATCTACATAACAGTTCAATAAACGGAAGACGTTGCGTTGGAAGGCCTCCCACTAGGTGGACCGATGCACTGTGGAAAATAATGGTCTGTTTCTGATTAAAAATCAATAACTTCTTTATTTCTGAATATTATGTTCTAAAATTTTGCACAAATATAGAATAGTGTATATGGCTTCAAATAGAATGTAATTTATTATGATTAAATTAAAAATAATAAATTAAAAAATAAAACAAATTCAAAATTATAAAAAATCTCCAATGTTTATTTCTTAACAATGAATACTATTATTTTAATGTTTACAAAAACCAAATATCATATAGTACATCAAAATAAAAATCAAATAAAATAAAAAAAGCATTTTTTAAAGATTCGATAACACAGATTAATTTATTAATTGTACTGTTTACTAAATGTTATGTTATTTATACTTGATGAAGTTCGGGATCTAAAATTAATTCGTTCACTTTCAAAAGATCTAAGGTGTCTTCATCAAGTTCCTTCACGTTTTTAGTATACGGTTTTCTAATGCTGGTAATGTAAGGATCTGAAGTATAAAGAAGAGTATGAAATACATCTTCGTTTGTAGCGAATCTTGAGCATTTTCTAGCATGATGAAGACGAAATTTTTTATAATCCTTATTGCGAGATTCTTGTGCATCTTCCGAAAGTTGACCAATAGGAAGTACTGCAAAATGCTTTATGACACTTTCTCCATGAATCAAAATTTTGTGAACTGAAGATGGCATGTAATACCATTCATAATTGCTCACATAGATCCTAGCAGTCTCCATAGCATAACTGCCAAATTTTTCAGCATTTATCATTACACCCGATGAAAGAGCTTGCAGAATTATGTAAAGTCGTTTAATCAAATTTATATCCACTCCTGTAATTTCAGCAGAGCAGCTTGCATTGTGAAAAAATCTTCTGGCAGTATTACCGTCATTAGAATTACCACTTACTTGTCTTGGTTTGTCGATGATCAATCCTAGCTCTTCACGGAAACGCCTTTGTACCAGGGTTTTCTTCTCTTGCTTTAGTCGTTTCTTTTCTTCACTTGTGGCTGACCATGTTTGGAAAGACAGATTATAGGAAATATGTAAAATCATTTCCATACAACGAATCCAGGCGTGCAAAGTAGACAGTCCGTATTGATAAGAATCTTCATTTTCAGGCATAGCTGTCACTTTTGTCAAATCGTTCATTTGGCGTGGAGTAGCTCCACATATTGTACATGTGGAACCCGAAGGCGTATCTGTTAATACCTGAGCTACTTTACCATCTATCATTGTAAGGAAGAGATCATGCTTCACTTGCACTCCCTCACCTTCTTTGTTAATTAATGATGGACTCAAGGAATTTATTTGACCCTTTATTTCATCCACAACGGCTTTAGTTTTCTCGGGAGTTTCTTTACAAAATTCTATTAATATAGGCCGGCAAAAACGAACAGATGAAGGTACCGGATTTTGCCAGACAACATCACCTGTTAGCTCGTTAATTAACTTAATAGGCACCAAAGAAGTGATAAATAAATTCGAATCAGAAATAAGTTCAGACTCTTCTGGCAGTTTCTGTTTGTACTGGCTTTGACCGGATGAGCCATCACAGCCCCATTTACTATACAGAAGTAAGTTATTCAATCCATTCCTATAGACTGAATCTATTGTCAATGTAATTACACTTCTGTTAATTCACCACTATTTTGTTATTTACAATGGAATGAAACCACTGTTTATATACTATTTGAAATATGAAGGTAGTGTGCATTTTGTTGATTAATATTTTCACACGCAACATGAGTGCAAAAAAGATAAATGCCCTAATATCAATGATAAATTACAAAACTTACCGCAAACTATTGATGTAAACAGCAACATTTCAAACCGCAATAGATAGCGAGCGGTTTTCCGTTTTCTGACTCTTATCACATTTTTATTAATTACTCCAAAACCCGCAAATACCTGCAGCTGTTATTATTTGATTATGTTTATGGATAGTTAGGCTACAAATCAACATTAAATGTAAAGCAGGGGTAAACGTGGGTAACTGTCAAAAGTCTCGTTGAACTTTAAAAAAACTTTTTTTTCACCATATTTTATTTTGCAATTATTTTAAGGTGAACCTTAACATAACATTAAATACATATTAGCTGTTTCGTATTCTTCAAAAGACGAGGTTTCCAGAAATATATAATACATTATACCTTTTTGAAGGGTATGGGTAAATTAGACACTTTTACAGCAGTAATCTAATTTATTCTATATGTTTTGATTCAACAATGCAATCCGTGCTAGCGGCGCGACACAACAACGAAACTTACAAATTACATAGTTAGAGGGCACTGCTCGCGCGCTTCGTCATAGCTTAACACCTCCCCTCGAAGTCGTGAGCAGATCTTCGAAATTTACATACATTCAACCATCATACCTAAATTATGCAGACATTCATGATGTTTTGTTCCACTCAAACCTTTAGTCAAAACATCAGCAGGCATTCGATCAGTACACAAATATCTAAGATCAATTACACCTTGTTCGCACTTATCGCGAATAAAGTGGTGCCGTACATCAATGTTTTTCGTTCGTGAATGGTAGTTCTTACTTTGGGCAAGTTTAATCGCACCCTGGTTATCGTTGAATAGTATCACACACTCACACTTAACCTCAATGCTATTCAAAACATCACGTAAATACATGGCCTCTTTAGTACATTCGGATATAGCCATGTATTCGGCTTCGGTGCTGGATAAAGCAATGGTCCGTTGCTTTCGCGCTTCCCAGCTGACTGGTGCACCTGCAAAAATAAATGCGAAGCCAGAATAGGTCCTTCGATCTACCGCATTCCCTGCCCAGTCTGCATCAACCACACCAAAAAGGGGCAAGCCGGTTCTTTCATACACTAGCCCGTAATCTGATGTACCTCGCAAATATCTTAACACACGTTTAGCAGCCTTCCAATGTTCAATGTCGTAATTTGTATTGAATTGACTTAAAAAGTTAACGGCATACGCGATATCTGGTCTGGTTGACACTGCCAAGTGCATTAAGGCGCCAATCAAACACTGATACGGGTATTGTTCTATTACATCATTACTAATACACTCAGGCTTCACTAATTTTACATTCACATCTATAGGCGTGATAGCAGGTTTACACTCACTCATACCAAAGCGTTCCAACACTTTATCAATATATGATTTTTGACTTAAGTACACTCTATTTTCATCATCACGACTAAATTCAATTCCTAAACAAGTAGATATTTTCCCCATATCTTTCATTTCAAATGCACTTCCTAACTGTTTCTTTACATTTTCCATCCATACATTATCATTTGCCGCTAGAATCATATCATCGACATATATACCAATCAACATTAGTCGTTCACCCTTTCTCGCAACAAACACACAAGGTTCCTGTGGCAATGATTCAAAACCAATATCATTCAACATTCTGGCTAACCTTTTATACCACTGCAATCCTGATTGTCGCAAGCCGTATAAAGACTTTTTCAATAAACACACACTATCCACACATTCATCAAGAGTTTTATGCCAGCGTTTAGCTGTCTGTAGTATATCCTTGTCTGTTATTATATTCTTCTGCGAACCGACCTTTTCTTTCGCAACTACCTTCTTTAGAACGTCGCTTAACTGATCTGGAACTTCCATATACACTTCTTCATCTAGTGAACCATTCAGGTAAGCCGTTACTACGTCCATTTGATGTATGTCCAATCCTAACTCAGCCGACAAAGCAGCTATGAGTCCTATGGATGACGATCTCACAACAGGCGAAGACGTCTCATGGAAATCCTCCCCTGGCCGTTGTGAACATCCTTTTGCGACAAGGCGTACTTTCTTGCCAGTACTTTTGGTACCAAACACGAATCTGCTTCCAACAACCTTGCGTTGATTTGGTCGTGGTACAATTTCCCAGGTTTTGTTCTTTATCTGAGACAGATACTCGTTTTCTAGAGCAGATTTCCACAAATTCAAGTCGCTTCTCTTCTCTATATCTTTCCACGTCATTTGTTCTATTATTGCTATCCCTGCACTTATCTGTTCATTCGATTCATCTGATTCATTTTTACTATCTGCAGTATTATTCTCTTTCACTGTGTGATATTCTTTCCGCGGTCTGCCCGCCTGACCAGTACGAGTTAGGCGAGGTCTTCCTCTTCCTCTTTTAGAGGGTTCTATTAAATTTTCCCATGAAACAGTTGATTTCCTTTTTCTATATAATTGACCTCTATCTCCATCTTCTTCTGGTTCATGAATTATTTCAAGTGATCTTCTTGATCTAGCAACATTTTTGTTGGCTTTTAATATCTTACAGTTATCTTCCTTTCTTTTATTGATCTCATTAGACGCATTCAATTCTATTCTCACTTCTTCTTCATCAGTATCTTCTTCGTCATCAAGTATTTCTTTATATTCATGCCTAAATGCTGTCTCATTCATGAACTTCACGTCACGAGTAACAATAATCTTTCTTGTTGCAGGATCATGTATCCTGTATGCTTTAGATTGAATATCATAGCCCACAAATATTCCTAGCTGCGAACGTGACTCAAACTTTCTTTTCGGTTTTCCCTTATCTTTATAATAAGCCTTCGAGCCAAAAACATGCATATATATAACTGTAGGTTTCTTTCCTCTCCACAGTGTAAAAGGTATTTGACCATTTAAGGCTGTTGTTGGACACCGGTTTCTTATATAATTAGCAGTATTTACCGCTTCAGCCCAAAATGAAGGAGGACTTCCGGCTTGATGCATCATACATCGTGCCATTTCGACCAATGTCCTGTTCTTTCTTTCGGCAATACCATTCTGTTGAGGTGTATATGGCGCCGTCAATCTTCTTCTAATTCCAGCCTTCTTCAGATAATCATCAAACTCATTATTCACATATTCTCTGCCGTTATCAGACTAAAGATTCTTTATTTTCTTCCCAGTTAAATTCTCTGCATAGGCTTTGTAAGTTTTGAACACGCTTAAGACGTCACTTTTACTCGCAATGAAGTAGATTTCACACCATCTAGATTTATCATCAATGAAAGTAACAAAATATTTCTTACCGCCATACGACTGATGATTCATGGGGCCACAAACATCACTATGCACTATTTCTAGTAATTCGGTGGTACTATCTTCTCCTTTCTTTGGAAAAGGCGTGCATGTCTGTTTTTCACTAATACAAATCTCACATTGGGACAACTTTTCGCCATCCTTAAATGTTAGCCCGTGTACTAAACTATTGTTCGCCATAGTTTTCAAGTCGCGTTCGTTGAGATGTCCGAGTCGTTGGTGCCACATGTCTATTGAATTCTTAACTGCTTCAATATTATTAACAGAATTCTTACTCATTCGAACATGGTACAGATTTCCAACTCTTTCTGCACGCATATGAATTTTATCATTGTCATCAATCACAATCGCATCATTCTTCCTAAAGTGAACCTCGAACCCGCGATCTGTCATCTTAGCCACTGATAATAGGTTTGTTCGTAAGTCGGATACGTAGAACACTTTTTCTATATTAATCTGGCGTTCTTCACTGCCCGTGTCTACAGAAATCTTGACCTTACCAGTCCCAGTAATTTGTGTTCTGTCGCTATTAGCTAAATTTAGCTCTGAATCTAGCTGCGTAAAATCCTCGATCATTTGCTTCTCGTTGCACATATGACCTGTGCATCCACTGTCAATGCACCAAATAGGATTTACTTTCTCACCTTGCATAACCTCTTCGATAGTACTGAACAACATTGTTGTCTTTTGCTCTTTGTCGTCTCTATTTTCCAAACTCTGTGCACTTTGTTTATTCTTGTTGATATACTTAGTTCTGCAGTCTCTCGCAAAATGCCCACGACGACCACAACGATGACATTCAAAATTATTTTTATTGCAGTGGTTGTCCTTGTCATGATTCTTCTTCAGATTGGCATTTTTATTTTTATTGATACGTTTGACGAACATAGCTCCCTGATCAGCTGTCTTTGACTTACGAGCTTCATGATCCTCGATAATCTTCACTTTTAACGTTTCCGTTGATGGTAAATCATCGCGTGATTCCATTGCCGTTCTAAACATGGCGAATGAATCCGGTAAACTATACAACAATAAAATGGCTAATAGTTCGTCTATAACTATTAAACCGATTTCTCTCAGTTTCTTAACTGCATCAAAAAAATCCGAGATGTGTTTCTTCAAATCATCATCTTCTTGCATACGAGTCAGTACCAGTTTCTTCAACAAAGAGGCCTTTCTAGCAGGACCGCTGGACTGATACATAGATTTCAGTTTTTCCCAGATGGCCTTGGAACTTTCCAAACCATCCAATGCGGCCAATTCACTTGGACTTACCGCTAACAGTATGTCGGCTTCGGCTTTTCTGTCCATTTTCAACCATTCAGCATATTTTGGATCATTTAACTGCGGTTTGGGCAATAATCCCGAAACAAACTCCCATAAGTCATTTTTAATTAATATAGCCCGCATGTGAATTTTCCATGTATCATAATTATCACCAGTAAGTCGATCAATCTTTATAGATGTAGCCATAATGAAGTTTCTTCAACTCCAAAATCAAAACAATAGCAATGAATAAAAATCTTCGTGACAAAAGTTTAGTAAACAAACGGCGACGGCGAACGTAACTTGAAAGTCCGCGTTACACTAATTGACCTTCACTTAACTACACGCGTTTACAACTTCCAATTACGATGAACTGTTTTGGTTCAAATCACTGCAATTGTTCACTAATATGTCCTGTTTTTCACTCACTGACTGTTCCTGGGCCCATAACCTGAAGGGTATGGGTAAATTAGACACTTTTACAGCAGTAATCTAATTTATTCTATATGTTTTGATTCAACAATGCAATCCGTGCTAGCGGCGCGACACAACAACGAAACTTACAAATTACATAGTTAGAGGGCACTGCTCGCGCGCTTCGTCATAGTAACGTATAACAATAAAATCAATTTAAAAGTGATGAAGTGAACGGGCCTGACATGGACGTCCGTCAAAACTATAAAGTTTGTGGTGTTGTAAAAAAATCATTTCATTTAATATTTATAATTTTTTGATATTATAGTCTAGTTTGGTCCTTAAACTATTGAGTAAAATAAAAAAAGCATGCCAGTAGCGACATTGACAAAAACCATTTTTAATCAGCAGTTGTTCTACGATTTTCCATAGTGCGATGACTTGGTGAAGGTTGCAAGGATCCGCTGGATGCGAGTCGCACGGGACCGGTCAATGTGTCGACACTTGGCCTATGTCCAGCAGTGGACGTCTTTTGGCTGAAATGATGATGATGATGAGTTCAATAACTCAAATTTTTCCGTCATACTTTCTACGGGCTTAGGACCGTCGCGTCAGTTATACATTTTACGTATTTAAATACCTACCTACTTACTTACTTGTACACTTTTAATCTCAAGATAAACAAATGCAGGCGCAGGCGTACCTACTTAAAAATTTGAGCTATTTACAAACATAATCAACGTAGGTATAACTAACTAAGGATATTAGATTTTTCACAATTTATACCTACTTCCCTGTATCGAAGCAACTGCTCAAAATGGAGTCCATTTCGCTCGATACACAAACGGGCACGTTTAATGAGATTGTCTTGCTAATGTGTCTCTGTCACTTTTCACAATATTAAACGCGTCCACAATCGCACTTCTTAACTCATCTCGAGTAGGTAGTATGCTCCTCGAAATAAACTAATCTTTTTATCACAGACCACAAATAAAAATCCAGTAGGGTTAAGTCAGGGCTCCTTGCGGGCCAAGCCACAGGGCCACCACGACCTATCCACTGCTCACCAAACTCACGGTTTAGATACACACGCACTAAATTCGCATAATGAGCAGGGCATCCATCATGCTGATAGTACCTACATACCGCGTAAATATGCCAGAGGCACATCCTCTAGCAACTCCGGTATCAGGTGTGAAGGATTCAGGATTCATCTGTCCACAGTATGTTGGCAGTGGCAGTTTCTATCAACCACTGACATAGGGCGATTCTCCTTGGCCCGTCACCTTCGTAAATAGCAGGCGCTGGAGGTGAAGGGAACTTGAGGGTCGGTGATTCCACGTGCGCGCAGTGGGTTCAGGTTTTCCGGCTGAGCATACAAGCGTCTAGCCTCTTCCAAGTTATGGTGCGCCATCCCATAAAAATCCACCATTGCCCAATACTCCACATTGGAGTAGACATACTGCCGACTCATTAAACACGTAATTAGGTTCTGCGTGAGTGACCTAATACAGCGAAACGCGCGACAATACTAGGAAGAAAGGGCGGGCGGTCGCGTCGGCTAGACTGTGTAAGCGTGGGGTGGGGGCGTGGCTTGCGGATCATTCTGTCTGATCGATGAATGGATTTTTCAATGGGTACCGTTTGCATGTGTTGCCGATCATCGATACGTTACGTACGCACACATATGCATTTACCGCAAGGATGCGTTACTTCGAGTTCTCATCATTTACCAAAAAAAACAATAAATTTAATTTTTCGTGATTTTTTTTTTTGTAACTTTTTGAAAAAAATAGTCCCAATCGTTTCGAGTTCGATGATCGAGTTTGTGGCTTTCGGTTCCAGAACGACCTAAAAGTAACCGTGTATATACAAGGTAGGCTTAATATATTTAGTTTTATAAAATGAGGTTTGCAGCTATCTATCTGTTGTATATTTACCAGGATACGGATAAATTTCTTTTGAAAGTGTAGGTGCATCTGTACTGTATCCCCACATTATAATGCCGTAGCTGAGCCATGCATATGCATAGGCGTAGTATGTAACCAGGGCAATCTGTAAATTTGTGGTTTTTTTAATTTCACGAAAAGCGTATAAAAATTTTGAAAGCTTAGATTTCATTTTTTGTACGTGGGATTTCCAATTTATATTTTTGTCTATGGTTATGCCTAATAATGTGAATTAATTGACTGTTTCTATTTTATTATTATTAAAAGAAAAAAGTACATTTAAAGGATTTTTTTCGTGGCGATAGAAGGTTATGAGTTTAGTCTTTGTAAAGTTGATTTCAAGATTGTGTTCGTTCATCCAGGTAATTATTTTGTTAAGAATTTCATTAAGGGTACTGTTTAGGTTTGTGTTATCATTGCATTGGGTGAGAATGGAGATGTCGTCCGCAAACAAAACACAAGGTCCGGATTCTGCTATAAATTTTGGGATTACCCATATCCCATTATCTTTAATTATCCATTTCATTATCCTATTTCACCCTATTAGGGGTGGAATTTAAAAAAAATCCTTTCTTAGTGGATACCTACTCTCCAGAAAGAGTACATTCTCCAAATTTAATGTCTCTAGGACCAGCGGTTTGGGCTGTGCGTTGATGTATCAGTCAGCCAGTCAGGACATTGAATTTTAAATTGGGGGATGATTTAAAAAAAACTGTGATACACGTATCTCATCATTTTAACTGAAGTATATGTAGACACATTTTCAAGTCAATCGACTCAGAGAATAAAAAGTTTCATAGAAAATTCAACACCCCATTTCACCCTCTTTGGTTTGGAATTTCGAAAAACCCTTTCTTAGTGGATACCTACTCTTCACAAAGAGTACACTGTCCAAATTTCATGTCTGTAGGACCAGCGGTTTGGGCTGTGCGTTGATGTATCAGTCAGCCAGTCAGGACATTGAATTTTAAATTGGGGGATGATTTTGGAAAAACTGTGATACTCGTATCTCATCATTTCAACTGAAGTATATGAAGAGACATTTTCAAGTCAATCGACTCAGAGAATAAAAAGTTTCATAGAAAATTCAACACCCCATTTCACCCTTTTAGGGGTGGAATTTCGAAAAACCCTTTCTTAGTGGATACCTACTCTTCACAAAGAGTACACTGTCCAAATTTCATGTCTGTAGGACCAGGGTTTGGGCTGTGCGTTGATGTATCAGTCAGCCAGTCAGGACATTGAATTTTAAATTGGGGGATGATTTTGGAAAAACTGTGATATACGTATCTCATCATTTTAACTGGAGTATATGTCGACACATTTTCATGTTAATCGACTCAGAGAATAAAAAGTTTCATAGAAAATTCAACACCCCATTTCACCCTCTTAGGTTTGGAATTTCGAAAAACCCTTTCTTAGTGGATACCTACTCTTCACAAAGAGTACACTGTCCAAATTTCATGTCTGTAGGACCAGCGGTTTGGGCTGTGCGTTGATGTATCAGTGAGCCAGTCAGGACATTGAATTTTAAATTGGGGGATGATTTTGGAAAAACTGTGATACACGTATCTCATCATTTCAACTGAAGTATATGATGAGACATTTTCAAGTCAATCGACTCAGAGAATAAAAAGTTTCATAGAAAATTCAACACCCCATTTCACCCTTTTAGGGGTGGAATTTCGAAAAACCCTTTCTTAGTGGATACCTACTCTTCACAAAGAGTACACTGTCCAAATTTCATGTCTGTAGGACCAGCGGTTTGGGCTGTGCGTTGATGTATCAGTCAGCCAGTCAGGACATTGAATTTTAAATTGGGGGATGATTTTGGAAAAACTGTGATACACGTATCTCATCATTTCAACTGAAGTATATGAAGAGACATTTTCAAGTCAATCGACTCAGAGAATAAAAAGTTTCATAGAAAATTCAACACCCCATTTCACCCTCTTAGGGGTGGAATTTCGAAAAATTCTTTCTTAATGGATACCTACTCTTTGCAAAGAGTACACTGTCCAAATTTCATGTCCCTAGGACCTGTGGTTTGGGCTGTGCGTTGATATATAAGTCAGTCAGTCAGTCAGTCAGGACTTTGAATTTTATATGTATAGATAGATAGATACATAGTTTTTTTTATTTTATTTTTTGAAGTTATATCAATTAAATTAGATTCGTGAAATATTGATACCTTGGTTTGAGATTGGACACCGGATTTACTGGATTTTATCTGAAGAGTATGTTCACAAATTTTCAAGTCAATCGACCCTAAGAATAAAAGTTTCATAGAAAATTCAATACCCCATTTCACCCTCTAAGGGGTAGGAATTTAGAAAAACTGATACTTACTCTTCACAAAGAATACACCCTCCAATTTTCATGTCTCTGGGACCCGCGGTTTGGGCTGTGCGTCGTTGGTATATCAGTCAGCCAGTCAGGACATGGAATTTTAAATTGGGGGATGATTTTGGAAAAACTGTGATACACGTATCTCATAATTTTAACTGAAGTATATGTAGACACATTTTCAAGTCAATCGACTCCAAGAATAAAAAGTTTCACATAAAATTAAAAACCCTATTTCACCCTATTAGGGGTGGAATTTCAAAAAACCCTTTCTTAGTGGATATTTACTCTCCACAAAGAGTACAATCTCAAATTTCATGTCTCTGGGACCAGCGGTTTGGGTTGTGCGTTGATGTATCAGTCAGCCAGTCAGGACATTGAATTTTAAATTGGGGGATGATTTTGGAAAAACTGTGATACACATATCTCATCATTTTAACTGAAGTATATGTAAACACATTTTCAAGTCAATCGACCTCGAGAGAGTTTCACAGAAAATTAAACACCCCATTTCACCCTCTTAGGGGTGGAATTTCAAAAAACCCTTTCTTAGTGGATACCTACTCTCCACAAACAGTACATTTTCCAAATTTGATGTCTCTAGGACCAGCGGTTTGGGCTGTGCGTTGATGTATCAGTCAGCCAGTCAGGACATTGAATTTTAAATTGGGGGATGATTTAAAAAAAACTGTGATACACGTATCTCATCATTTTAACTGAAGTATATGTAGACACATTTTCAAGTCAATCGACTCAGAGAATAAAAAGTTTCATAGAAAATTCAACACCCCATTTCACCCTCTTAGGTTTGGAATTTCGAAAAACCCTTTCTTAGTGGATACCTACTCTTCACAAAGAGTACACTGTCCAAATTTCATGTCTCTAGGACCAGTGGTTTGGGCTGTGCGTTGATATATAAGTCAGTCAGTCAGTCAGTCAGTCAGTCAGGACTTTGAATTTTATATGTATAGATAAATGGTAAAACGGAACCTAGCATCGTAGAATGTAAAAAAAATTGTTTGAGAAACTTATTGGGTAAGAATAAGGACACATTGTTACAACTAGGTGTGCTGAAATTGGGTACCAGTGTCAGTCTTATGTAGAAACCTAAAAGAAGACTAAGATAAACTAACTAAATCTGGGATCTTACGGACAGTATGCAAGTCATTGCTGATGCCAACCCAGTTGGGGTTGAAGCAGTACCAGTTCAAACTGAGGACAGTGAGTGCAGGATTTGAGCAAACTAGCTATACCCTGTGGTTTCACCTGCCATTTCATTGGGCTATCTTTTAATTCAAATATTTTGTTGTAGAACATGGTACCTAAACAAAAAGTACAAGTGTCAAAAATAAATAAATGTATGCTATGTCTTGTCGTCAACGGCGTAAAAAATATAATAAAACATTCAAAATCTATACATATAAAATTCAAAGTCCTGACTGACTGACTGACTGACTGACTGACTTATACATCAACGCACAGCCCAAACGGCTGATCCTAGAGACATAAAATTTGGACAGTGTACTCTTTGTGACGAGTAGGTATCCACTAAGAAAGGGTTTTTCGAAATTCCACCCCTAAGAAGGTGAAATGGGGTGTTTAATTTTCTGTGAAACTTTTTAATCCCTGAGTCGATTGGCTTGAAAATTTGTATTTACTCTTCAGTTAAAATGATGAGATACGTGTATCACAGTTTTTCCAAAATCATCCCCCAATTTAAATTTTAATGTCCTGTCTGGCTGACTGATATATCAACGTACAGCCCAAACCACTGGTCCTAGAGACATGAAATTTGGACAGTGTATTTTTTGTGAAGAGTAGGTTTCCACTAAGATACGGTTTTTTTTTAATTCTACCCCTAAGCGGGTGAAATGGGGTGTTGAGTTTTCTGTAAAACTTTTTAATCACGGAGCCGATTGACTTGAAAATTTGTATACATACTTTTCAATTAAAATTATGCGATACGTGTATAACAGTTTTCTAGAAATCATCCCCCAATTTAAAATTCAATGTCCTTTCTGGCTGATTGATATATCAACCCACAGCCCAAACCACTGGTCCTAGAGACATGAAATTTGGACAGTGTATTCTTTGTGAAGAGTAGGTTTCCACTAAGAAACGGTTTTTTTAAATTCTACCCCTAAGCGGGTGAAATGGGGTGTTGAGTTTTCTGTAAAACTTTTTATTCACGGAGCCGATTGACTTGAAAATTTGTATACATACTTTTCAGTTAAAATTATGCGATACGTGTATAACAGTTTTCTAGAAATCATCCCCCAATTTAAAATTCAATGTCCTGTCTGGCTGATTGATATATCAACCCACAGCCCAAACCACTGGTTCTAGAGACATGAAATATGAACGGTCTATTGTTTGTGAAGAGTAGGTATCCACTCAGAAATGGTTTTTCGAAATTCCACCCCTAAGAGGGTGAAATGGGGTGTTGAGTTTTCTGTAAAACTTTTTATTCACGGAGCCGATTGACTTGAAAATTTGTATACATACTTTTCAATTAAAATTATGCGATACGTGTATAACAGTTTTCTAGAAATCATCCCCCAATTTAAAATTCAATGTCCTTTCTGGCTGATTGATATATCAACCCACAGCCCAAACCACTGGTCCTAGAGACATGAAATTTGGACAGTGTATTCTTTGTGAAGAGTAGGTTTCCACTAAGAAACGGTTTTTTTTAATTCTACCCCTAAGCGGGTGAAATGGGGTGTTGAGTTTTCTGTAAAACTTTTTATTCACGGAGCCGATTGACTTGAAAATTTGTATACATACTTTTCAGTTAAAATTATGCGATACGTGTATAACAGTTTTCTAGAAATCATCCCCCAATTTAAAATTCAATGTCCTGTCTGGCTGATTGATATATCAACCCACAGCCCAAACCACTGGTTCTAGAGACATGAAATATGAACGGTCTATTGTTTGTGAAGAGTAGGTATCCACTAAGAAATGGTTTTTCGAAATTCCACCCCTAAGAGGGTGAAATGAGGTGTTGAATTTTCTGTGAAACTTTTTATTCACGGAGTCGATTGACTTGAAAATTTGTGTACATACTCTTTAATTAAAATTATAAGACAGGTTTATCATTTTTTCCAAAATCATCTCCCAATACAGTCAAATAGGGCTTCGAAGCTCACGTAGAAAGGCGCATGTCGCGCAGTGTTGCGCGGGGCGTGCGGGGCGCGGGAATATTTACCTATTACTAAGTAGGTAGGATTTTTCTGATGTCTTTTTATTACTTATTATCCCAGAAGTAAGATTCCGTGGGCAATTCCCGAACTCCAGGCGGGCGAAGCCGCGGGCAGAAGCTAGTTAATAAATAAAATGTAAAAAAAAAAAAATATATTGAAATTATTGGTGGTTCCAGCCAGAGATTAGCTCGTTCATACAAACAAGCTCTTCAGTTTTACAGTATTGGTATAGATGGAGACATCAGATTATGTACGAAGATATAACCAGATAGAGAAAGAAGAAGCCTTTGCTCTTGACTGGGCTATCGATCATTTAAACATCTTTATTTTTGGGAAGGAATTTGATTTGGTTTCCGGTCACAAAATATTGGGAGTTTTCATTTAAATGTCCTTACCAGGTCACTGACTTCGGGATGACAGTTTGTTAGCAGGAATTTTAGACTTTTTGTAAAGAATGTAAGATTCGACGGTATTGTAATATTAATACGGTTATCTGTTGGCCAGATGAAGGAAAAGTTGAGCGACAAAATAGAGATATAATAGAGCGTTAAATAAGTTAATCGATTGAAACACAAAGATGTTAGAGAAATTCTCTCTGAATATGTCATTTTGTATAAATTCAACCCCACGTTCGGTAATGGGGCAGACACCATCAGAACTTTTCGAACAGATGTCATTGAGAAAGGAGACAATAATGAAGTCAGTAACAAGAATATAATCCAAAAAAAAAAAAACAAATAAAGGAATAAGGAAATAGGAAGACGAGATTATACAGACCCAGAGATTAGAGTAGACGATAAAGTTTATAGAAAAGATATGCGAAGGTCTAATAAACTATAAAGCAACTTCAATCCTACTCAACACTTAGTGGAGGCCATCGGAGATGTTCAAATGGGGTAACTGTGTAAAGCCCGAGAAGGTAAAGCATTTTCATTAAAACAAAGGAGATGTTTCAAATTGTATGGAGCCCCGGCCAGGTCTTTGTACACTATACTCAAAAATGGAGAAATACACATAAAACAATTTTCAACTATCCAGTTACTTTAAGTTGGCTTTGTTTGGTAGTAAAGCACAAGAACATACACTTCAAATTGCAACACACAACAAATGTCATGGCGGTAAGCTGTCATGTTGATTGATTATTGACGTTTGACATGTTTATTTCTGTCATATTACATTGTAAAAGAGAATCACAACGTTAGTCATTTAAGTTAAATAAAAAAAACTAAAGCGAGATTGTTAAAAATAACTCAAGAAATTCAAACAAACCGAACATTAAAACACGATCGACAACGAAAGCAACTGCACTGACAGTAGACAGTTCACGATCTATGATCAATGATCGATCTATGGTTACTGGTGGTTTACTGTCAATGTTTTTTAACCATAGAGTACCTAAATTGGTGAGACGCCATGTTGAAAGTCGATAAAAATAATTGTTAAAAATATGAAATGATTACAAGAAAAGTATGCATTTAAGCTATTTATCTATATTTTTCCCGAATTCCACGGATTTTTCTCGATTTTTCGAGGTACTGTACACATACTGGGCCCAATTTGAAACATCTCCTTTAACAAGGAAGGGATGTAGTGTATCTATTTAATAGATATAGAAACACTGTCTCACAGCCACAAGTAGTCAGGTATATAGCTGTCACTAATGACAACAGGTCAGTCACCACTAATGGCGGGAAGTTGGAACGTGAAGCGTACCCTGGACTGGGGGCTTGGTGGTGTGGTGAGCCTGTGATATAGTTAGTAAACAGTGTTATCAACCTATTAGGTAAGTTACAAGAGGATAATACAATAATCAACAGCGAAATAGATTACCGCCAAATCGAGCGCTTGCGCAACACTAGCTTGCTATTCACTGGGTTTTGAGTAGGGTAGATTTTGCTTTAAAAAACACAATGGGGCCTCCTGCACTCAACCACAGCTCGCGGAGAGCGATGTAACACTTAAATTCGCGTTTCGGCTTGTCACCCGCTTCTTTCTGCCGTTGTACCTCTCACCTTATCACGTACAGTTCGAGATATTCGCTTTGTTTCAACCGTCCACCGTTTCAAGCGTACCCAGTCTACCCTACTTTTTTTTGTAATCGCACTCGGCTATTTCAAAAAGTAACCGTCACTGAATGTTATTGTCACTGCCTATGATTATCACGATTAGCACGATTTGATCCCAGTTCTGATGTCGGATTTGTCAGGATTTATTCCGTTGGGCTCGTACATCATGTGGGCAGACGATGGGTTTCGTGCAATGAAAATACACTATGTGCGATACACTGTTTATAATAAACTAACAAATTACTTAACATTACAATTTAACACAATAATACGGGGCACAATGAATCGGGTACAGTTCCAAGACGTCTCAACTCCGCTGCGATCAGACATTCAATGTCCTCCTCGCCTCTGAGCTGTAACATCAGGGCTCTGTAGAAGCCACGCTGTGGTGGGGGTAGACTTGCAAGTAGATCGCGTGACGTCACCACCAGCGGACTTGCGATCCATTTTATGTCCGACTAATGACCGGTTCCGACAAGTATATTCATCATAAATTTCCTTTGATTCATACAACTTTTCTCTAATACACTTCCTTGCCTACATTTAGGGCTTATTTTAATTAAATACTGGCTTATGCCCGCGGCTTCGCCCGCGTGGAGTTAGGGAATTGCCCACGGGATTTTACTTCTGGGATAATAAGTAATCTATGTATCTACCTATAATACATACATAGATTTACAAGTACTTGCTTATAACTTGCATGTATTAGTTTAAAGTTATATCAATTAAATTAGATACGTGAAATATTGATACCTTGGTTTGAGATTGGACATCGGATTTACTGGATTTTATCTGAAGAGCAGAAAATTCAACACCCCATTTCACCCTCTAAGGGGTAGGAATTGGGCGGGAGGAAACGCCCGGGTGTTTCCATTGCGAGGATCGTCCGGAGGACACGGTGGAGCACACCGTGGAGATCTGCCCCGCTTGGGCGGAGCACCGTCGTGTCCTCGTAGCGGCGATCTGTCGCGTCCGGCCCTGGTTCAAGCCATGGTTCGGAGCGAGAGGGAATGGGAAGCCGTCACCTCCTTCTGGGAAGCAGTCATGCTATTGAAGAAGGTGGCGGGACGTGAGATGGAAAGAACCTCACATCCCAGCCGCCACGGAAGACGCCCTGGGCGTCGGGGGTCACGTGGTGGCTCCCGGCCACCGTAGGCGCGGGCCTGTGGACGACGAGCTATGGGCTAGCTCGTCATCCGGCCGTCTTATGACGACAGGCCGTGTCGACGGCGCATTCGTGTTCCACGCGCGCCTCAAAGAGATGTCAGCAACGATGTAGGGGTCTGCAAGGGCCGATGCCTGCCAGGGCTGCGGGACTGTTCGAAAGAGATACCGTGGCCCTGGAACACAAAGGGCAAAGAAGGAACATGGATGGGTTTTAGTCAGTACAAGTCTGACACTCCCTTCCGCTCCGCCCAGAGTGAGGGGGGGGGTCATTTGATGATTTCCCAAACGAAAAAAAAATAAAAATGGGGTAGGAATTTCGAAAAACTGAAACTTACTCTTCACAAAGAATACACCCTCCAATTTTATATCTTTGGGACCCGCGGTTTGGGCTGTGCGTTGGTATTTCAGTCAGCCTGTCAGGACATGGAATTTTAAATTGGGGGATGATTTTGGAAAAACTGTGATACACGTGTCTCATCATTTTAACTGAAGTATATGTAGACACATTTTCAAGTCACTCGACTCCGAGGATAAAAAGTTTCACATAAATTTCAAAACCCCATTCCACCCTATCATGGGTGGAATTTCAAAGAACCCTTTCTTAGTGGATATTAACTCTCCACAAAGAATACATTCTCCAAATTTCATTTCTCTAGAACCAGCGGTTTGGGCTGTGCGTTGATGTATCAGTCTGCCAGTCAGGACATTGAATTTTAAATTGTGGATGATTTTGGAAAAACTGTGATACACGTATCTCATCATTTTAACTGAAGTATATGTAGACACAATTTCAAGTCAATCGACCCCGAGAGAGTTTCACAGAAAATTCAACACCCCATTTCACCCTTTTAGGGGTGGAATTTCGAAAAACCCTTTCTTAGTGGATACCTACTCTTCACAAAAAGTACATTGTCCAAATTTCATGTCTCTAAGACCAGTGGTTTGGGCTGTACGTTGATGTATCAGTCAGCCAGTCAGGACATTGAATTTTAAATTGGGGGATGATTTTGGAAAAACTGTGATACACGTATCTCATCATTTTAACTGAAGTATATGTAGACACAGTTTCAAGTCAATCGACCTCGAGAGAGTTTCACAGAAAATTCAACACCCATTTCACCCTCTTAGGGGTGGAATTTCAAAAATCCTTTCTTAGTGGATACCTACTCTCCACAAAGAGTACATTCTCCAAATATCATGTCTCTAGAACCAGCGGTTTGGGCTGTGCGTTGATGTATCAGTCAGCCAGTCTGGACATTGAATTTAAATTGGGGGATGATTTTGGAAAAACTGTGATACACGTGTCTCATCATTTTAACTGAAGTATATGTAGACACAATTTCAAGTCAATCGACTCGGAGAATAAAAAGTTTCATAGAAAATTCAACACCCCATTTCACCCTCTTAGGGGTGGAATTTCGAAAAACCCTTTCTTAGTGGATACCTACTCTTCACAAAAAGTACACTGTCCAAATTTCGTGTCTCTAGGACCAGTGGTTTGGGCTGTGCGTTGATGTATCAGTCAGCCAGTCAGGACATTGAATTTTAAATTGGGGGATGATTTTGGAAAAACTGTGATACACGTGTCTCATCATTTTAACTGAAGTATATGTAGACACAATTTTAAGTCAATCGACTCAGAGAGTAAAAAGTTTCATAGAAAATTAAACACCCCATTTCACACTCTTAAGGGTGGAATTTCGAAAAACCCTTTCTTAGTGGATATCTACTCTTTACAAAGAGTACACTGTCCAAATTTCATGTCTCTAGGACCAGTGGTTTGGGCTGTGCGTTGATATATAAGTCAGTCAGTCAGTCAGTCAGTCAGGACTTTGAATTTTATATGTATAGATAGATAGATGGTAATGTAATACAAAAATCAGCATCACTTAAAGTGAATCCGAAGATATCTTTATAGTCTTTTATTGAGATAAGAATAACAATAAGTTTAACCGATGTGCTCTTTCCTCTGCCGATTCTTGAGAACGCCTATTTCTCATTCTCTAAGCTTCTCTCGAATTTCGAGATAAAGATAATCGTTTTTTAGGTGGCATTGATGCAGGCAAATAAAAATAAAGCTAAAACGTAAATGAAAATAAAACTAATAGGTATAAAAAAAGTGAACGTAAATAGCCAAAACTTACCTATCAGTATCTAAAAATCTATGCGTACCTACTACTACTTCACCTAAAAAGAAATAAAATGTAAACTTTTAATAATTGTAATTTGAATGAATATTAAAACACTACCAAAATAACTAATACCTATTTTATAAAATAACAACAAAAGGAATCTAAAAATAAATTATCAAAGACTAAAAGTCGCGCTGATAAGCACGGTTTGTTAATATCAATTAAGTATTGTCTGTCAATAAGGTCTAACGCTCTAAACGTCTATTCGCATCAACAGGCAAAAATTGTATGAAGCTCGCGCTTTATTTATTTTTTTATTATTATTATTATTCTTTTTTATTCTTTTTTTTTTTTTTGTATTGGCATCTCGCAGTTCAGCTTCTGAGGCTGGCTTCTGCTTAACCGGACAAATCCTGTGGGTGCCTTGAAATTAAGGCCTCCAGCCAGGGCAAAAGCTCGCGCTCGGACGCCTCGCCTTTTTATACCTTCGGCCGCGAGACGCGTCGAGCGCGGCGACCGATTCTCGGACCTTATACAAAAATAATCCTTATAGCATGATTCAGTATTCAAGCGCGATGGCTTATTATTATCGTATTTCATGTATAACTTTGGTGTTTCTATACCGATTTCTATGATTATTTTTTATGGAATAGTTAATAATGTTAACTGGATGATTTTGGAAAAACTGTGATACACGTATCTCATAATTTTAACTAAAGAGTATGTATACAAATTTTCAAGTCAATCGACTCCGAGAATAAAAAGTTCCACATATAATTCAACACCCCATTTCACCCTCTTAGGGGTGGAATTTTGAAAAACCCTTTCTTAGTGGATATCTACTCTTCACAAACAATTCACCGTCCAAATTTCATGTCTCTAGGATCACTGGTTTGGGCTGGGGGTTGATATATTAGTCAGCCAGTCAGGACGTTTAATTTAAAATTGGGGATGATTTTGGAAAAACTGTGATACACGTATTTTATAATTTTAACTGAAGAGTAAATACAAAAATTTTCAAGTCAATCGACTCAGGGAATAAAAAGTTTCACAGAAAATTAAACACCCCATTTCACCCTCTTAGGGGTAGAATTTTGAAAAACCCTTTCTTAGTGGATACTTACTTGTCACAAAGAGTACACTGTCCAAATTTCATGTTTCTAGGACCAGCGGTTTGGGCTGTGCGTTGATATATAAGTCAGTCAGTCAGTCAGTCAGTCAGGACTTTGAATTTTATATGTATAGACTACAGCATTTTGATCCTCTTTGTATTTTTATTCATAAGGTATGAAGTTCGTTTATTATTTTGTATATTCGTTTATCAGTAAAGTATTATTTTAGTAGTTTGTAGAATCATTATTATATTTTTGTTTTATTAGTTTTAGCAATGGGGCGTAAGGGTTGTGTATACCATTGTGTCAAAAAATGGAAAAATACAAATTCTGCAGCCTTAAAGAAAGCAACAGAAGCCACGTAGATATTATTTTTATTTGCAATTCATATACAGTTATCGATCACTTAGGTGGAAGCGCCAGGGTAGCCCGCGAAATACAAATCTTGTAATGGGTGGCGTTACCCGCCTTACCCCATTTAATGACTATTTCGTGAAAAAGTTAATCAATGGCATTAAATGAGTTTAGAGGGTTGTATTGATGATTTAATGATTAAAACTCTGTAAAGCCATATTTGTTACGATCGCGAATCATATTTTGTCCAACATACAGCCTGACACTCACATGCAAATTCTCTTTCCTTAAGT
Organism: Noctua comes; assembly: GCA_963082995.1. NCBI lineage: Eukaryota > Metazoa > Arthropoda > Insecta > Lepidoptera > Noctuidae > Noctua > Noctua comes. Next base: position 5,757,195 of record OY720293.1, read on the forward strand.
ATATATCGACATGGACTATATAACCGTAATTACAATCTTAAGGATTTGAATACACATATTATTATTTGAGAATAATATGTAATTGTTTCCCTGTTTGTGTTATTTCTATTATATACTTCACATAACATATATTTGTGATTTTTTTATTAGTCTAGAATGCTTCAACAGATTAATAGACTGAACAAATAAATTTTCTTTTTGTATAAATCTCAAACCAAGGTGCATTACGATTATAAAGGCTCAAGATTGTTTAGTCCGTCTCGACAGTCGCGCTGCACTGTTTGCGTTGTGTATTTGTTGATAGCTACGCACACATGCACAATGCTGCGGTCTTTTACCTAAACTCGAGCGTTAAAATTTTGTAAAATGGCTCTTAACGCCGCTCGACACAATTCGTAGGTACCTATCATCATACCTGTTAAGCTATGACGAAGCGCGCGAGCAGTGCCCTCTAACTATGTAATTTGTAAGTTTTGTTGTTGTGTCGCGCCGCTAGCACGGATTGCATTGTTGAATCGAAACATATAAAATAAATTAGATTACTGCTGTAAAAGTGTCTAATTTACCCATACCCTTCAGGTTATGGGCCCAGGAACAGTCAGTGAGTGAAAAACAGGACATATTAGTGAACAATTGCAGTGATTTGAACCAAAACAGTTCATCGTAATTAAAAGTTATAAACGCGTGTAGTTAAGTGAAGGTCAATTAGTGTAACGCGGACTTTCAAGTTACGTTCGCCGTCGCCGTTTGTTTACTAAACTTTTGTCACGAAGATTTTTATTCATTGCTATTGTTTTGATTTTGGAGTTGAAGAAACTTCATTATGGCTACATCTATAAAGATTGATCGACTTACTGGTGATAATTATGATACATGGAAAATTCACATGCGGGCTATATTAATTAAAAATGACTTATGGGAGTTTGTTTCGGGATTATTGCCCAAACCGCAGTTAAATGATCCAAAATATGCTGAATGGTTGAAAATGGACAGAAAAGCCGAAGCCGACATACTGTTAGCGGTAAGTCCAAGTGAATTGGCCGCATTGGATGGTTTGGAAAGTTCCAAGGCCATCTGGGAAAAACTGAAATCTATGTATCAGTCCAGCGGTCCTGCTAGAAAGGCCTCTTTGTTGAAGAAACTGGTACTGACTCGTATGCAAGAAGATGATGATTTGAAGAAACACATCTCGGATTTTTTTGATGCAGTTAAGAAATTGAGAGAAATCGGTTTAATAGTTATAGACGAACTATTAGCCATTTTATTGTTATACAGTTTACCGGATTCATTCGCCATGTTTAGAACGGCAATGGAATCACGCGATGATTTACCATCAACGGAAACGTTAAAAGTGAAGATTATCGAGGATCATGAAGCTCGTAAGTCAAAGACAGCTGATCAGGGAGCTATGTTCGTCAAACGTATCAATAAAAATAAAAATGCCAATCTGAAGAAGAATCATGACAAGGACAACCACTGCAATAAAAATAATTTTGAATGTCATCGTTGTGGTCGTCGTGGGCATTTTGCGAGAGACTGCAGAACTAAGTATATCAACAAGAATAAACAAAGTGCACAGAGTTTGGAAAATAGAGACGACAAAGAGCAAAAGACAACAATGCAATCCGTGCTAGCGGCGCGACACAAACACAAACACAAACACGAACACAAATTACTGGGACTGGTAAGGTCAAGATTTCTGTAGACACGGGCAGTGAAGAACGCCAGATTAATATAGAAAAAGTGTTCTACGTATCCGACTTACGAACAAACCTATTATCAGTGGCTAAGATGACAGATCGCGGGTTCGAGGTTCACTTTAGGAAGAATGATGCGATTGTGATTGATGACAATGATAAAATTCATATGCATGCAGAAAGAGTTGGAAATCTGTACCATGTTCGAATGAGTAAGAATTCTGTTAATAATATTGAAGCAGTTATGAATTCAATAGACATGTGGCACCAACGACTCGGACATCTCAACGAACGCGACTTGAAAACTATGGCGAACAATAGTTTAGTACACGGGCTAACATTTAAGGATGGCGAAAAGTTGTCCCAATGTGAGATTTGTATTAGTGAAAAACAGACATGCACGCCTTTTCCAAAGAAAGGAGAAGATAGTACCACCGAATTACTAGAAATAGTGCATAGTGATGTTTGTGGCCCCATGAATCATCGGTCGTTTCTCAGATAAAGAACAAAACCTGGGAAATTGTACCACGACCAAATCAACGCAAGGTTATTGGAAGCAGATTCGTGTTTAGTACCAAAAGTACTGGCAAGAAAGTACGCCTTGTCGCAAAAGGATGTTCACAACGGCCAGGGGAGGATTTCCATGAGACGTCTTCGCCTGTTGTGAGATCGTCATCCATAAGACTCATAGCTGCTTTGTCGGCTGAGTTAGGATTGGACATACATCAAATGGACGTAGTAACGGCTTACCTGAATGGTTCACTAGATGAAGAAGTCTATATGGAAATTCCAGATCAGTTAAGCGACGTTCTAAAGAAAGTAGTTGCGAAAGAAAAGGTCGGTTCGCAGAAGAATATAATGACAGACAAGGATATACTACAGACAGCTAAACGCTGGCATGAAACTCTTGATGAATGTGTGAATAGTGTGTGTTTATTGAAAAAGTCTTTATACGGCTTGCGACAATCAGGATTGCAGTGGTATAAAAGGTTAGCCAGAATGTTGAATGATATTGGTTTTGAATCATTGCCACAGGAACCTTGTGTGTTTGTTGCGAGAAAGGGTGAACGACTAATGTTAATAGGTATATATGTCGATGATATGATTCTAGCGGCAAATGATAATGTATGGATGGAAAGTGTAAAGAAACAGTTAGGAAGTGCATTTGAAATGAAAGATATGGGGAAAATATCTACTTGTTTAGGAATTGAATTTAGTCGTGATGATGAAAATAGAGTGTACTTAAGTCAAAAATCATATATTGATAAAGTGTTGGAACGCTTTGGTATGAGTGAGTGTAAACCTGCTATTACGCCTATAGATGTGAATGTAAAATTAGTGAAGCCTGAGTGTATTAGTAATGATGTAATAGAACAATACCCGTACCAGTCAGCTGGGAAGCGCGAAAGCAACGGACCATTGCTTTATCCAGCACCGAAGCCGAATACATGGCTATATCCGAATGTACTAAAGAGGCCATGTATTTACGTGATGTTTTGAATAGCATTGAGGTTAAGTGTGAGTGTGTGATACTATTCAACGATAACCAGGTTGCGATTAAACTTGCCCAAAGTAAGAACTACCATTCACGAACGAAACACATTGATGTACGGCACCACTTTATTCGCGATAAGTGCGAACAAGGTGTAATTGATCTTAGATATTTGTGTACTGATCGAATGCCTGCTGATGTTTTGACTAAAGGTTTGAGTGGAACAAAACATCATGAATGTCTGCATAATTTAGGTATGATGGTTGAATGTATGTAAATTTCGAAGATCTGCTCACGACTTCGAGGGGAGGTGTTAAGCTATGACGAAGCGCGCGAGCAGTGCCCTCTAACTATGTAATTTGTAAGCTTTGTTGTTGTGTCGCGCCGCTAGCACGGATTGCATTGTTGAATCGAAACATCTATACATTCTATACATATAAAATTCAAAGTCCTGACTGACTGACTGACTGACTGACTGACTGACTGACTGACTGACTTATATATCAACGCACAGCCCAAACCACTGGTCCTAGAGACATGAAATTTGGACAGTGTACTCTTTGTGAAGAGTAGGTATCCACTAAGAAAGGGTTTTTCGAAATTCCACCCCTAAGAGGGTGAAATGGGGTGTTGAATTTTCTATGAAACTTTTTATTCTCTGAGTCGATTGACTTGAAATTGTGTCTACATATACTTCAGTTAAAATGATGAGATACGTGTATCACAGTCTTTCCAAAATCATCCCCCATTTTAAAATTCAATGTCCTAACTGGCTGACTGATACATCAACGCACAGCAAAAACCACTGGTCCTAGAGACATGAAATTTGGGCAATGTACTGTTTGTGAAGAGTAGGTATCCACTAAGAAAGGGTTTTTCGAAATTTCACCCCTAAGAGGGTGAAATGGGGTGTTGAATTTTCCTTGAAACTTTTTATTCTCTGAGTCGATTGACTTGAAGTTGTGTCTACATATACTTCAGTTAAAATGATGAGACACGTGTATCACAGTTTTTCCAAAATCATCCCCCAATTTAAAATTCAATGTCCTGACTGGCTGACTGATACATCAACGTACAGCCCAAACCACTGGTCCTAGAGACATGAAATTTGGACAGTGTACTCTTTGTGAAGAGTAGGTATCCACTAAGAAAGGGTTTTTCGAAATTTCACCCCTAAGAGGGTGAAATGGGGTGTTGAAATTTCTATGAAACTTTTTATTCTCTGAGTCGATTGACTTGAAATTGTGTCTACATAATTATACTTCAGTTAAAATGATGAGATACGTGTATTACAGTTTTTCCAAAATCATCTCCCAATTTAAAATTCAATGTCCTGACTAGCTGACTGATACATCAACGCACAGCCCAAACCACTGGTCCTAGAAACATGAAATTTGGACAGTGTACTCTTTGTGAAGAGTAGGTATCCACTAAGAAAGGGTTTTTCGAAATTTCATCCCTAAGAGGGTGAAATGGGGTGTTGAATTTTCTATGAAACTTTTTATTCTCTGAGTCGATTGACTTGAAATTGTGTCTACATAATTATACTTCAGTTAAAATGATGAGATACGTGTATCACAAAATCATCCCCCAATTTAAAATCCATGTCCTGACTGGCTGACTGATATACCAACGCACAGCCCAAACCGCGGGTCCCAGAGATATGAAAATTGGAGGGTGTATTCTTTGTGAAGAGTTAGTATCAGTTTTTCGAAATTCCTACCCCTTAGAGGGTGAAATGGGGTGTTGAATTTTCTGTGAAACTTTTTACTCTCGGGGTCGATTGACTTGAAAATTTGTTTACATACTCTTCAGATAAAATCCAGTAAATCCGATGTCCAATCTCAAACCAAGGTATCAATATTTCACGTATCTAATTTAATTGATATAACTTTATAATAATAATTGCAAGTTATAAGCAAGTACATGTAAATCTATGTATGTATTATAGATAGATACATAGATTACTTATTATTCCAGAAGTAAGATCCCGTGGGCAATTCCCTAACTCCACGCGGGCGAAGCCGCGGGCATAAGCTAGTATAAAATAAATTAGATTACTGCTGTAAAAGTGTCTAATTTACCCATACCCTTCAATACCGAGCATCGATTTGTTTATTTATGTCCAGTAAACATTTGATTGCATCTTTCCATCACACTTTTCAGGCTTTGGACTGTCGACTCTGAATGATTTTATTTATTGATTATGAGAAAATGCCAATATTCGGTACAAAATGATTTATTCAAAGACGGCGTGTTTAAAAGATGTGAATCAAGGTATTTAAAGTCTGTTTTTTAATCTCGGAGACTAAATTGACAGAAAATGTCAAAACTGGCTTAAATGCTATTGAAATCTATGTCAGTTTGCCATTTGTACTTGTCAATTTAGTCTCCGAGATTAAAAAACGGACTTTACAATAATTTAAAAAATGAAATAGGTACTTAACTTATTGTTTACCACTACACGATGACACAAACACAAAACAAACACTAAACACTCATACGACGTTGTATTTTTAATACACTTTTAAAATTTCCACCACCTTGTTCAATACACTTTAATGCCCGTTTTCTTAATTGATGTTTTAATTTAGAAAGCACTTCAGTGTCATTTTTCACTATTTGAAAAGCGTTCACTATCCTGTTTCTCAGGTCCTCGGCACTTGTTGTCTCACTAAAATAAACTAACGATTTAATACGTCCCCACAAAAAAAAGTCAAGAGGCGTCAAATCAGCTGATCTGGGAGGCCACTGCACAGGCCCGCCGCGACCGATCCAGCGCTCTCCAAACTCATCATCAAGGTGTTGTCGAACAGTCCTAGTGAAATGAGCAGGGGCACCATCGTGTTGGTAGAATACCTCTTGTAAATTATGAAGAGGTATGTCTTCTAGCAGTGTAGGTAGAGTTTCTCGTAAAAACTGTAATTATGTGTCTCCTGTTACTCTTTGTAAGAACACAGTTCCCAGTATGTTTGTACCAATGACACCGGCCCAGACGTTAACTGAGAAACGGTGTTGGTAGGAATCCACTCTGCATGCGTGAGGATTTTCGTGCATCCATAAATGTGTGTTGTGTTGATTGTACATCCCCACACGTGTGAATGTACTTTCATCAGTCCAAATTATGTTCCGCTGCCAATTTTCTAATAACCAGCGGGTGAACTGCAAGCGAGCAGCGTAATCGTTTGGAGTCAACTCCTGGCATCTTCTGAGGTGGAATGAATGTTCTTTATCACCACGAAGTGTTCTCCACACATGCATATGACTACATTCAAAGCGTGGCGCTGCTTCTCGGGTACTAGCATGGGGATTCTCATCGAAATAATCCAGTATTTCGTTTTGAAGACGAGTACGTGTATGCACATTGGCTCCCCTGTCGATTACCGTGTTCGGACGGAACGTTCCGTGGTCGCGAAGCCGCTAAGTAGCAGCTAACATAGTCCTGCGGTCTACCTCTTGTACCATACCTTTGGTTGAATGTTCTGCAAGCTAGAGCCGCATTATCACCACACCGTGCCAAAGTTCTCACCATTTCGGTGTAATGAACATTTGTGCAATGGAAAGACATCGCGCGCGAAATATTATTCAGAAACACACAACTTTCCACTACAAATGTCCACGCGTAACTAATACATCGTAGGATTCGTAGGCGCGCTCACGCGCTAGCGCCGCCGCCGCGTGGTGGCTATCTCGCTCCATCCCAGGTTTTTAGGTTGCAGGAGAAAGGGAACGAAAAAACATTTTATTTCGTTGTTAAATGGTAAATCGCTAAGTTTACTTAAAAGTATCTGTAAAGACTTTAACTTGCTTGAAATAAGGTTAATTTTTCTTTATTTTGTTTTGAATGACGGGAATTTGTATTGATACAAATAAAACTGCACTTTTAAAAGTCTTATTGCCTTGCGTTAAGGTCTATTTTAGTTTGTTTTGACAGTACAGGGGTAGTGCGACTGTAATTTACGTAGTTTTAATTATTTTTGGGAAAAAAATTACCTACATTAAAAATTATAGAAATCGATTCAGTAAACGATTCTGAACAAACTACTTTCAGGATGTGCGTTAATAATGTTACGTGTTGTATATAAATATGTACCTAGAGCAATAATTCATAATAATAATAAACTTAAGTAAACGAAACACGGTTTGTTTTATTTCTCAGGAACTATCCAACTGATCAAGTGTGTTTCTTTTTAGGTACTTTTTAAGTTTTTTTGGTATAATTATATTTTATGAGTAATGGTTACACATATTATAAAATATTATAGAACACCCGCCATCTTGACGTCAATATGGCGGGTGTACCTTAATTTCGAAATAATTTCGTTCTGAAGGAGGTACAGATATTTTAGACCTAGGTACAGAATAGTAGGTTTTAGGTATATTTGTTTGATAATTGGTATAATTTGATTCGCTATGGTACACCCGCCATTTTGACTCTCACTGTGCGTTTTATGCATGTTTTAAATTTCTTCTCATAAAGTTGTAGAATGTCAAGTGGTATTTTATTGTAACATTTTACACAGTAGGCGTACTTTTGACAATCTGAAACGTGGCTAATCCTTATTTCGAGTATTAAAATTATGAATGTCGCTTATTTGACTAAAAAGATGTATGTTTTTCCGAACATACATAATGTTTTCATAAATATATTGACAAGGTCAATATGTCGTCGGTCGTCTGTGTAGGTTATAGATGGCTCTAACGGCCCTCTTTTGCAGAATAAATATTGAGTCAATATCTGCTGCCCGTCCCCACAGCAGAATACCGTAAGACATGATGCTATGGAAGTAACCAAAATAGACTAGTCTTGCGGTATCCACGTCTGTTATTTGCCGGATTTTACGGACAGCGTAATCGGCAGAACTTAGCCGCCCTGCAAGTGCTGTTAAGTGAGGACTCCATTGCAATTTCGAGTCAAGCGTTCAATACAATGTTACATTCGCTACTTCTTACATTCGGTAACGGGAATCTTATGCATTTAGTTTTCCTCTCATTTAACACCAAATTATATGCAGTGAACCAGTTATGAATCTTAAGTATAGCGTTATTTACGTCGTCAAACTCTTGTGCACGTCTGTTAACCTTAAAAATCAGTGATGTGTCATCAGCAAATAACACCATTTGAGCTCGGCTTTTCAGTAGATGAGGTAAATCGTTTATATATACTAGAAAAAGGAATGGGCCCAATATTGAACCTTGCGGTACCCCCATTTTTACTTTTAATCTTAATGAATTTACGCTATTTATTTGTACTTGTTGCATTCGATCATTTAAATATGATTTTACTAAGCCAAGTGCTTGTTTCCCCAATCCGTAATGCTCAAGTTTCAGCAACAGTGTGTCGTGATTCACGCAATCTAATGCCTTGGATAGGTCGCAAAAGATGCCTAATGCAGCTTTTGCCTCTTCTCATGCATTGAAGATGTGCTTTAGTAAAGTGACGTCCGGCGTCAGTAGTGCAACGATCTTTGGCATTTGACTTAGCATCACTTTTTCAAATACCTTGCTGAAAACCGGCAAAATAGATACGGGTCTATAATTATTTGTGTCTTTGCTGTCTCCAGATTGGAATTACGGCCGAACTCCTAAAGGCAGGTGGAAAACCGGTACTTAAGACCCTTCAGAAGCTGTTTGATTCCGTCATACTCGAGGGGAAAACGCCGCAGACATGGTGCAGGGGTGTGGTGGTACTCTTCTTCAAAAAGGGCGACAATGCCCGGCTGAAGAACTATAGGCCCATGTCACTTCTAAGCCATGTCTACAAGCTGTTTTCAAGAGTCATCACGAATCGTCTCGCGCGCAGGTTTGACGATTTTCAGCCTCCCGAACAAGCCGGATTCCGAAAAGGCTTTAGCACCGTAGACCACATACATACGCTGCGCCAGGTTATACAGAAGACCGAAGAGTATAACCTGCCTCTCTGCTTGGCGTTTGTGGACTACGAGAAAGCCTTCGATTCGATCGAGACTTGGGCTGTACTGCAGTCTCTCCAACGGTGCCAAATCGACTATCGGTACATCGAGGTGCTGAAGAGTTTGTACAAAAACGCCACCATGTCAGTCCGACTTCAGGACCAGACCTCGGAGCCCATCCTTCTGCAGCGAGGTGTGAGACAGGGAGACGTCATATCTCCGAAACTGTTCACCGCTGCACTGGAGGATGTCTTCAAGGTTCTGGACTGGAGAGGGCTAGGCATCAACGTCAATGGCGAGTATATCTCTCACCTTCGGTTTGCCGACGATATAGTGGTCATGGCTGAGACCATGGAGGACCTCAGTACAATGCTCGATGACCTCAGTAGAGCTTCCGAAAGAGTGGGTCTTAAAATGAACATGGACAAAACCAAAGTCATGTTGAATGCCCATGTAACACCCACTCCTATCAAGATCGGAGACTCTACACTCGAAGTTATAGACGATTGTGTCTACCTGGGATAAACGGTCCAGTTAGGTAGGTCTAACTTCGAGAAAGAGGTCAGTCGTCGAATCCGACTCGGCTGGGCAGCGTTCAGGAAGTTGCGTGGTATCTTCTCGTCCAACTTACCGCAGTGTCTCAAGACGAAAGTCTATGACCAGTGTGTGTTGCCAGTGATTACATACGGGACCGAAACGTGGTCGCTCACAATGGGCCTCATCAGAAGGCTGAAAGTCACCCAAAGGGCAATGCTCGGAGTTTCCTTGCGTGATCAAATCAGAAATGAGGAGATCTGCAAGAGAACCAAGGTTACCGACGTAGCCCGAAGAATAGCCAAACTTAAGTGGCAGTGGGCAGGGCACATTGCTCGCAGAACGGATGGCCGATGGGGCCGAAAAGTTCTGGAGTGGCGACCGCGAACCGGAAGACGCTGCGTTGGAAGGCCTCCCACTAGGTGGACCGATGACCTCGTAAAGGTTGCAGGGATCTGCTGGATGCGAGACGCACGGGACCGGTCAATGTGGCGACACTTGGGGGAGGCCTATGTCCAGCAGTGGACGTCTTTCGGCTGAAATGATGATGATGATGATGATGATGTCTCCAGATTTAAAAAGTGGTATAACTTTACTAAACTTCATTAAATCTGGAAATACCCCTTGGTCTACACATAAATTAAATATAAAAACTAAATAGGGAGCTACTGTCTCAACAATTGATTGACAGTCTTTGGGAGACATGCCCCACAGGTCTTTAGTAGTTTTTATTTTAAGTTGCTTAAAAGCCTTCATAACGACCACAGGGTTTATATGTTTAAATTTAAACTCGACAGGACAGGCTGAAACATTCTCTCTTAATAAATCAAAGGCAAGGGATGGCGAAGAATCTAGCGTTTCTGTGGTTTTAATTGGAATATTGGTAAAAAACGTTGCAAATTCCTGAGCAACATCGACATTTGTGCCAATGAGCCCTCGGGAAAAGTCCAGTGTGTAATCAGTGTTGTGTCTTTTGTTTCTATTTGTTTCATTATTTATAATTTTCCAAACTGTCTTAATCTTGTTATCGGCAGATTTCAACTTGTTGCTAATGAATAAGACTTTAGCTGTCTTGCAGGTATTTTTGAAAATTTTAGAATAAGTAGCAACATATTTATTAAAAGTTTCCGTATTAATATAAGGCTTAAGGCCATACAACTCAAAAAGTCTTTCCCGACTTTTCCTGATGCCTTTAGTTGCCCAGTCACTGAATGAAAACTTCGGGCAGATAGTTTTAGTTTTCTTCTTAAAATATGAACTCAGTTTGCACTAATGAAAATAATTCTTCATACATAGTATTAACATTCTTCATATTTAGGCCCTGCACACCCAACTTGTCAATTAAAGTGCTATTAAATTTGATCAAGGCACTGGAAATTATTGGTCTAGTTTGTATCTGTACTTTTTGCGAGGGTGTGTTAAATTCAAAAGACACAGTTTCACCACAGTGATCAGTGGGGAGGTAATTTACAATAGCTTTCTCCAAATAGTCGCAGCCACAGAAAACATTATCAATGCATGTAGATGTAGTTGTAGTTATTCTGCTCGGTTCTAAAAACACATTCGACAGATTGAAAGATTTAAAAAGGCTTAATAGTCTACTGCTATTTGAGTTCTTTTCTAAAATAGTAATATTAAACTCACCGCAGATAATTACCGATGTATTACTACTTGAAAGTTTACCCAAAACATCTTCCATAGCTGACTCAAAAATAGAGTAGTTTTGATAATTAGGGGGTCTGTATACGCACACTATAATAACTGCTTATCCAACTCAATACATGACAATTCAATGCTATGCTCAACTGAGAGTTCAACTATGTCTTTATGTGGTTTTTATTTAAAACGATTTTTAATTAAAATTAATTAACCTCCCCGCAGCATTGATTTTCGGTTAAAGCAACTGCCCACGCTATAATTCTCAAAATTAATTTGCATTTCATAATTTTTCATCCAATGTTCGGTAATACAGATAATATCAAACTTGTTTTTTTCTAAAAATAGTTCTATTTCTAATTGTTTGGAAGAAAACCCTGAATATTCTGATGAAACACTTTCAGGGAATTCTGCTCAACCCCTTTTTTACAATTAATTGATTGAGAGCTAGAAGATACCTTAAAGTTGAGAGGTTTAACTAAATTGTCACTCGTACCTTCTATTGTCGTATTGACTAGTTTAAATCTAAGTTATTTGTATAATTACAATTAGTAAAATTACTAATTTCAGTAGACCTATTTACAAAAAACTGCGACATACTACTTATGTCTGAGTTTATATTAAAAGCTAATAGCCGTGCTATTTGACGTCTAAAACTAATAGGCAGGTACGCATTATTTCTCGTTGACTTCAGTTTCTGAACGAAACTGTTGGTGTCGAAAAATATCAACTTGTCACTATAGTGACTAACTAATAAATGCCATGGACTTAGCATAACAAACAGGACCGAGTTCTGCCTAATTCGTAACACACAAAAATGAACCTTAACTGTCACACCGTAGGTTTACTTTTGTTAAGCTATCATAATCGAGGCGAGAGAGATAGCAATAAGGGAGCCCCTTGTCTCTTTCACTCAATTGCCAACAGATAAAAATGTTAAAGATGGTAGTAAATATTACACCGGCAGTCACCTCACACTACAAGTAAAATACATTACGTGTATACAGTATGTTAAATAACAGAGGGCGTTCCCCTAAACTCGTTAATCTATATCATTAATAGATTAAAATAAAAATATCAGCATAGAAAAATAAGCATAAAATAATCCGAATTCAAAAAAAATATTAATTGACAATAAATTCGAAACCTGTTTAAAATCAAAATAATAGCGCGGATATTACCTAGCGTAGTAGCATTGCCCAAACCGGCAACGTTGCAATACGCACGATGCCGAGCGTCTCACGAATACTCACGAAGCCGAGTGAACCGGCCGCCGCACGCCGCGTTGAATGGCGAGCGGCGACTTTTATAATGGCGGCAAACGTCTGGGAAGTAGAGTTCCCACGGGCACTTTAGCGGTGAATTAGAAAGACACGTCGTCGTCGGGTTATTATCAGAAAAAATTAAACATTTATGTAAGTACTAGCTTTTGCCCGCGGCTTCGCCCGCGTGAATGTCGAAAAATATCCGACGGGAACGTACTACCGGGATTAAAAAGTAACCTATAGGTTAATCCAGGTTATAAACGATCTGTGTGCCAAATATTATCCAAATCTGTTCAGCCGTGTTTGTGCAAACCGGAACATAAATCCAAACAAACTGATCAAAATTCTAAAAACTATATTTTCGGCATTAGACTCGAATATTCAATGTAAGGTTTGATTTCGGAGTTTAAATTCTTTTTTTCTAGATAATTATGAATTATTATCACAATAACAATATTGAGCTTTGTTCATGGCTAATTGTCCTGCACTACGTGTGATATTTGAGAAATCCTACCTACTGTAAAGGACCGGTATCTACCTAAATACCTTCCTTCACAGTATTTCTTAATGGACAATATTTTTCACTTTTTTTTTTTTTTTTTTTTTTTTTTTTTTTTTTTTTTTTTTTTTTTCGGATGGGAAATCATCAAATGACCCCCCCCACTCTGGGCGGAGCGGAAGGGAGTGTCAGACTTGTACTGACTAAAACCCATCCATGTTCCTTCTTTGCCCTTTGTGTTCCAGGGCCACGGTATCTCTTTCGAACAGTCCCGCAGCCCTGGCAGGCATCGGTCCTTGCAGACCCCTACATCGTTGCTGACATCTCTTTGAGGCGCGCGTGGAACACGAACGCGCCATCGACACGGCCTGTCGTCAGAAGACGGCCGGACGGCGAGCTAGCCCATAGCTCGCCGTCCACAGGCCCGCGCCTACGGTGGCCGGGAGCCACCACGTGACCCCCGACGCCCAGGGCGTCTCCCGCGGCGGCTGGGACGTGAGGTTCTTTCCCTCTCACGTCCCGCCACCTCCTTCACTAGCATGACTGTTTCGCAGAAGGAGGTGACGGCTTCCCATTCCCTCTCGCTCCGGACCATGGCTTGAACCAGGGCCGGACGCGAGAGATCGCCGCCGCCGATCGCCGCAACGAGGACACGACGGTGCTCCGCCCAAGCGGGGCAGACCTCCACGGTATGTTCCACCGTGTCCTCCGGACGATCCTCACAATGGAAACACCCGGGCGTTTCCTCCCGCCCGATCCGGTGCAGGAACCTCCCGAAACAACCGTGTCCGGTGAGGACCTGCGTCAGGCGGTAGGTGAGGGCGCCGTGGCGCCTCTCTAGCCAAATATTTTTCACTTTAATTCGGAAGCGGGCAATAAAACGACCAGGCCAGTTGGAGAGCTTACACGTGAGCAAGCCACATAAAACTGGCCGTGGGAGAAACAGTCTTGTCGCAAATCAACTCCAGCAAATTTTTGAGTTTGTCCCTGTGACTTACCTTAATTAGGATCTGCAATCTTTTAAATTCAAACGGAAGGCCATTTGGTATCAATGGTATACGCAGCACGAAGACTGTTTCTCCTCTGGCAGATCCAGTTAGTATTTTGGCCTCATAATCATTGCGGCGGAGAGCAGCTACTTGGAGTCTAGTAGTTCCATTGCACAATTTTGGAGGCCGTATATTTCGAAGCAACATGACAGGAGCACCTACACGCAACATAAGTCTGTGACACGGAAGACCTAGACCGGATTAAGAGAGTTTAAAGATTCTACAGAATAATTAACCGACTCGTCCATATCGACCATGGTATCAAAAAAAATATAAATCATTTCTTCTCTTTCACATGTATTTATCAACATTTCGTTGATTGCAGCGGCTTGGTCGTTTTTGGACCCGTCTACGTGAGTTTCGAAGTCCTATTTGACTCTTTTGGGGGATGATTTTCAAAAACTGTGATACACGTGTCTCAACAACAAAAGGAATCTAAAAATAAATTATCAAAGACTAAAAGTCGCGCTGATAAGCACGGTTTGTTAATATCAATTAAGTATTGTCTGTCAATAAGGTCGAACGCTCTGAACGTCTATTCGCATCAACAGGCAAAAATTGTATGAAGCTCGCGCTTTTTTTTTTTTTTTTCGAAATGGCATTCTCGCAGTCATCATAGAAGATGGTACTGCTCAACCGGACTATCCTGTGGTTGCCTTGAGTGTAAGGCCTCCAGCCAGGGCAAAAAACTTAAAAGCTAAGCGACTACACGCTAAGGGCACCCCCTGTGGGGTACGAGCCTCGGCTTAGGGCGTCGCTGGGAGAGGACAGCAAGGGACAGGCTGGATCTGACTTGTATGATTTAGGGGCTCATTTAAAACTACAGGCTCAGCATCGCGGGCTGGCTCGAGCAAGGGTCGGGAGGGGCATGAAGTGGGGTGTCGCGACGGGCCTCGACGGCGAGGACGGAAGGACGGCTGTTTGCGTCTGGGTTTCTTCAACGTGCTGGTTTCCTTGCTGCTTTCCTGCAACAAAGTAATAGCGTCATCGGGAGTGGCAAGGGTATGTCTTGGACGGCGAATCTTGCTGATTCGAGAGGGTTCGTATCGGGCGGCCGATACGATCAGGGGGTTGCGGTGTTTTACCGCAGTATCAAAGAAGCGCTTGGAAAGGCGCTTCATGAATTGGAGAATGGTGGGCATTTTTAAGTCTAAATGTAGACGGTCATTACGGACGTACCAAGGGGCACCCGTGACTTTACGTAAGAACCGGTTCTGTACAACTTGCATCATATGGATGTGACGAGGCTTGGTGTGTGCAAACACTACACAAGCGTATGTCATTATGGGACGGATCACCGCGGTGTAGAGGCGCAACTTGCACCTGAGCGATAACTTACTCTTTGCCGTTAGCAGGTAGTGGAGCCTAGCCATAGCAAAGGCAGCTCGGTTACGAGCTGCTTTGATATGTGGCCCGAACGACAGATGGTAGTCGAGTAAGACACCTAGGTATTTGGCTTGCGTCTCCCAAGGGATAGGCTTACCATACATAGTGATCGGACTGGGGAGGGTGGGTTTTAACCGCGGTTTCGAGAAAAGAACCGCCTGACTCTTATCGGGGTTAACCTCGATTCTCCATTTCCTGAACCAAGCGCCTAGGACGTTGGCTGAGGTTTGGAGGGTTTTGGCGATAGCGTTCTTACAGCGACCAGTGTAGTAAATGGCCGTGTCGTCCGCGAACAAGGCTAACTGAGCCTTTTTGCTCTTGGGTATATCACTAGTAAAGAGCGTAAATATGAGCGGGGTTGAAGCTCGCGCTCGGACGCCTCGCCTTTTTATACCTTCGGCCGCGAGACGCGTCGAGCGCGGCGACCGATTCTCGGACCTTATACAAAAATAATCCTTATAGCACGATTCAGTATTCACGCGCGATGGCTTATTATTAGCGTATTTCATGTATAACTTTGGTGTTTCTATACCGATTTCTATGATTCTTTTTTATAGAATAGTTAATAATGTTAACTTTTTTAATTAGGGATGACTGAGAGTGTTATAAACGTAAGAGTAGACAAATATAATCAGAAAGCTTCGAACTGCTAAGCTATCGGGAGTTACACGTGATATTGTGAGTCAACCATAAAAGATAGACATATGCTGTCGTGGGATATTTTTATATAATTTTAAGAAGAACATTTCCGTCATACGTGATTTCTGTGTAGCTTTAACCATTAAGGTTGAACACGCGACGGAAGTTTAAAAAATGGAGTAACTTCTCCCGTTTTGCCAACATTTCCCTTCACTGCTCTGCTCCTGTTAATTGTAGCGTGATGAAAAGTATACTATAACCAACTCAGGAGTATGAAAAATAATTGTACCAAGTTTCGTTAAAATCCGTCGAGTAGTTTTTGTTTCTATAACGGTTATACAGACAGACAGACAGACAGACAAAATTTTTACTGATTGCATTTTTGGCATCAGTATCGATCCCTAATCACCCCCTGATAGTTATTTTGGAAATATATTTCATGTACAGAATTGACCTCTCTACAGATTTATTATAAGTATATATATATAGATGTGTAGTTTTCACGTGTATGTGTTTTTGTCACTAAGGCACCTTGGACTTGGAAGGACCTATTCGCAAACATAGTAGGTAAATAAAAAAAACATAAATTCATGTACCTACCTATCTAAGCCACGTTTCAATAACATTAAAATTAAAATACAGAGTATTAGACAGTTATTCTGCACGCAGCGGCCGAGTTATGAACGCGGGGTGGTAGCAGCGCGGCAGCGCTTCTGCCGACACGTCGCGCGTCGTCGCGGGCTCGTGGCCACAAAATAAACAGATACGTACAGAAGGTCCACTCACGGAACAAGTACACGAATTTGTTTTACCTAGCCACTCAGACCGGTTGGTGGTACGACAGGCTTACAGTGTTAATATGAAAAAAGCTTTTAAAAATTATTTTATCTAAAAAATAATGTACCGCTAATAAATAGTGTGCGGTTAAGTTTGGAGAAAGTTTCTTTTATTTAAACCACAGTTTAGGCTAGGATTTAAATGATAATGACGGTATTACACGTTAGCAAGTGATTTTTTCTCCAATACAGAAATTTAAAAACTTTTACTTTATGCAGTTGCCTTCGTAATACCTAAGTACTTGCGTTTATTCATAGCAATCGTGTAACATCACAATATTATAGTAACACGTTCGTTGAACGGGGTACTCCCTGAGTATAAAAGCTGTTTTAGGAAAGAGTGGGCATTCTGAACTTATTAATTTTGTAGCACAGTCGTTTAGTGTTATTTTTTATTTTAATGTTTTCGAAATGTTTTAGCTATTATGATACATTTAAATAATGTTAAAAACTTACCTAGATTTTGAACTGCTCAATATGCTGACCTCCTCTGTCTACACTTTGTTGCAATCGACGACGGTTATTTTGGTGCACTCGTCGCATTAAAAGCGGGTCCTCGCGTATACGGTTCCTGATAACACGGAATGCTGTGCGGATTCGCATTTCCATCTCCTCCTGCGAGTGGCTTTCTTTTTTATAAACGAGTTGTTTGACCCAACCCCAAAAAAAGAAGTCAAGTGGCGTTAAGTCAGGTGACCGTGGTGGCCACGCCTCGGGACCGTACCTCCAAACAACTCGTTTAACCGCGACCGCACTTCTGTTGAAATGTGAGGGGGTGCTCCATCGTGTTGAAACCACACATTTCGGAGCTCGGCTAGCGGCAATCTGTCGAGGTAGCGCGCGACGGTGTTGTTAAGAAGAGCCAGATACCTCACACGGTTTAGAGTCCCTGGGATGAAGACAGGTCCTATTATTTTATTTCCCTTTATCCCAGCCCACACATTCAGTGACCACCGTATTTGATGTCCTAACGGCCTTGTGGCACGCGGATTATGGCCTCTTTCTGCCCAGTGATGGCATACACGCCGATTCCACATGCCATTGCGCGTAAATAGGCTTTCATCTGACCATATGACGTTTTCGATGAAGTGGGTGTCCTCCGCGCATCGCTGCAGTGCCCACTGGCAATAAGTTATCCGGCGCTCGACGTCAGCTGGACCAAGCAGACCTTGTACTTTTTGAAGTGAGTACGCATGCTGCTTGTTTTTCTTTAAAATTTTAAAGACTGCGACGTGACTCATGTTTAACAGGCGGCCGGCTCTTCTAATGCTTGAACCGGGCTCCTCCTCAAAATACCTTAGCACGTTCTCTTCCTGCCGCACAGAGATCACGGGTTGGGGGCCACCAGAACGACGCGGCACTACCGGTTCATTGTTACGAATACGCACCAGGGCACTCAAAATAACACGAGAATTCCGCGGTTGATGTGCATTGGGGTACCTCTCAGCATACATCCTCAGAGCACGTGTACCATCATAATTACACTCAGCATAAATGAGCACCATGTTCGCATACTCCTGAGCACTTAACTGATAACGCGGCATTTTTCACATAAGAATGACGCAAGATGTTGCAATGCGAAAATAATGCACGTCCGGTCAGCGCGTGATATTAGTTCCGACTAAAATTAGGTGGACATCCGTGGGCAGGGGGCGGGGCTAGGCACATCAAATAGATCACCGCACGCGCGGTCCGTCATTCATAAATAGGTAAATTGCGAAGTTGCCGTCCTTCAAGTACGCGTGTACAGAGTGTTTCTTTTACGTATCAATTTAACATTTTTAGTGAATATTTTAATATTAAACAAAATAAAAACATTTTGTTTTCGAATAGTAATATTTTTTTTAGCATGTATGGAGGCTATACTATTGCGGGTTAACGGGAACGCCCTCTGTTAGTTAACATACTGTATATTTTTAGCTTTAAGATAAATTTTAATTAATTTCTTTTAAAGGTTTACAGTCTGAACATAATACTAATTTATTTATTTTAAGCAAATTAAATATTAGTATGATTGTTTGGAAGCTTTTATATATTCATAATGGTAACACTGAAATCAGTCATCAATGGTGTTAATTTGACGTTTTAAGTTGTTTCAAGAAAATTATAAGATTTAACTACGGTTCTTTTTTATTTTAACTGTAAAAATGTTTAAAAGTATTGTATCACGACATGTAAAAGTGATTCATATTATGGTGGTTGTGGCATATCATTTCACAGTTATGGAATATTTTAGATTTTGTTTACTAACAATGATTAGTGTGACCATGCCTTAGACGTTTTGCGGACGAAAGACTTATACTTACTTATACGAAAGGCTTTCGAGTATTTTTCATTAAAACTGTAAATATTATGCGCATGATAATTATAATTAGTACCTATGTGTCGCGTTATTGAAATAGCATTATTTTTGTTTGTTACAGCTTTCCGTTGAAAGAGGAAATTAGGCAACAATGTTGATTCCCGAATTTCAAACCATAACCAAAAGTTCTGTTGTGTGCAGCCTTCATTTTAAGCCAGAGGATTTTCATTTTCACTACAAAATTACGACGAGCGTTAAATGCTTATGTAGTTATGTAGTACCATCATTTTTTCCAGTTGTAAGGATATTGGTTTTATCATCAGTACAACTGATGAACGCGGAAAGAAGGCAGGTTGAATTTGCATAATAGATGTTCTCCTGCACGAAGCTCTTTTCAGTCGGCACTGGCGGGCGCCTTGCAACTATAGGCTCCGGCCGCTCCTGTTATCTTGCAAGGAACGACGTGAAGGAAGAGGGCTTCGTTTCACAGAGATAACAACGCCGAAGTTAACTCTTCATAACGTTTCAGGAAGTAACTTTTCAGAACGGTGTTAAACAATTTTTCCATGTAAAAGTTCCGGATGTCTAAGATTTGTTCAAATTTTGTGCGCACTTACGTACCTACTTCGGAGGTTTGCTGTATCGAGAATATTTTTCAAAAGTCTGATGCGATTAAAACAAATATTTTATCCAAGACTCAATCATCTAATTAGTCCACCACATTCTATCCAATGTATAACGGATGAAGAACGACACGAATTACAACTAGTAAAAGGATTGGCTAATTCTTATTTAAATTTAAGAATATTCCATCATGCGAAATGTAATGCATTGAGAAACTTAGACAGTAAGATTGGCTTACGGCAGAAACTCCACAAAACAATTCTGTTTAACCATGTTTAATTTGAATAAATGTTTGTCACGCACTTTCAATTTTATTCCCTCCATTTGAATACCCAAACACCAATTCTGCAGAGCAAACGGAAAAAGAGCATGGAAAGGAAAAGAACTTCTTTTTTTTTTCTCTTAAATTTTTATTTCACTATTTTATGTAACCGTTGACGTCTTACCCGGACACAAAGTATCTCTGTCAAAACGAAGTTTCTTATTTGTTATAAAAATGTCTGGTCACCCTATTAGAAAGAGACAAAGGGCTCTGTTTTAAATATCGCTCTCGTCACGTTTTTCTGGTAGAGTACTCTGTCCACTTTATTATACTAAGTCCATGAAAATATTCCTTACCTGTGAAATGATATGCCACAACCACCATATGAATCACTTTTACATGTCGTGATACAATACTTTTAACCGTTTTTACAGTTAAAATAAAAAGAACCGTAGATAAATCTTAAAATTTTCTTAAAACAACATAAAACGTCAAATTAACACCTTTGATGACTGATTTCAGTGTAACCATAATGAATATATAAAAGCTTCCAAACAATCATACTAATAAAATAACATTATGAATGAATAATAAATATTATAAATTGGTATTATGTACAGACTGTAAACCTTTAAAAGAAATTAATTGAAATTTATCTTAAAGCTAAAAACATATACACATAATTTATTTTACTTGTAGTGTGAGGTGACTGCCGGTGTAATATTTTCTACCATCTTTAACATTTTTATCTGTTGGCAATTGTGTGAAAGAGACCTTATTGCTATCTCTCTCGCCTCGGTTACGATAGCTTAACAAAAGTAAACCTACGGTGTGGCAGTTAAGGTTCATTTTTGTGTGTTACGAATTAGGCAGAACTCAGTCCTGTTTGTTATACTAAGTCCACGCTCAGTTTATTATTAATTAATTTTCCTACCCCTTTTCCTAAACTATCTGAAAACATAATTGAGCCGCAACAATGTGTATTATAACAAGGGTGAGAACTACTTTCTGTTTGTACTACTTGTGATGAATCTTGTACAATGTGTGGTGAAATTTGAATGGGGATACAGCCCCGAGCACTTCCCAACCGGGTCAGGTCCTCCGTTTCCTCATTTATGAGAGTATCAGGGCTGGATTCCCTTTGTGATGTACACGAGACCCAAGTATTTGGTTTACAGTTTATATGTGTGGGTGAAGTCATAGTTATGCACACAAACACAAAATAAAACGAGCGAGCTCAGTTTTTATTAGTGTGCGTGTGGCACATCAATTACCATATACTAATATATCGTCCCCGTAGCGCGAAAAGTCACTAAGTCCGAAAATGACCAAAATGAGTTATCAATGTCATTAGAATCACGTATTTTTTCTCTAAATATCTGTCAAACCGTCATCTTTATAGCTGCTCTCGTTTTTGATTTACGTAATGTGAAAAGTAAGCAAGTCTACCCTTTGGACACCAGACTGTAATGGAAGAATTAACTAATTTAGTTAATTACTTTATATTTATCTAAATTGTACAAAACTCGAAACTAAAACGACTTAATTACTTTTTCTTTTAAATTATGAATGCATGTGATAGCATAGCCTTATATTTATGAGAATATCCGACCAAATTAATAACAATAAAATGTAGCAACGTCGGCTGTCAGATGTGAAATAACATTGACGTATGGCGACATTGCATTTCAAGAATATTGTAAGTTAATTATCATCGTAAATTAATATCTTGAGAACAGAAAGGTTCTAATTTCAAATAAACCTAATATACATTTTCCCAGAGATATTTTATAGCCCGATGTATTTTATAGAAATAGTTTCCATTGTGGCTTAAAAGGCTTAGTTTCAAAACGAAAGATAGTTGTGATATTTGAATAATCAAGTTAAATGTTTATTTACTTTATATTGCTAATAAATGAATTAGTAATAATTAAATGATATTTATAATGTTTCCTAGATCTTATCTTGCAATTTAAATATATCAAGTTGTTTTAATCAATTCTCTGAACTATCAGTTGATGTTCATATTTTGTGGGATTAAACATAAATATTACAAATAAATACATACTAGATTGCTAAATTATGTAATGAAGTTTTAAAATAGTTCCCTTACACAGGATTTGTTAATTATTATCTACGTTATTAGTTATTTAGGTTTAATGTATGACCATTTAACATTGGTTTATTATGGCGGCTATCTTTGATGGGTATGATTATGATTTGACGGGTATAAAAATAGATGTTGCCGCCAGTTCGGGGCTTTTTATGTGCTGTAAGTGTTCGAAGGGTTAAGATATACCCTGATTGGTATATTGTGTGTACCATGTGTATAGTATTACGTTTGAAAGTAACATAGTAATGGAGATACCAAATATGTAAAGCTGGAACCTATTTGAATTACCTTAAGGTTCTACAATGTTTATGTAAGTTATTTGATATTATACTATTATACTATGAATATTCCTGATAACTATGTGCTAGAAATATGTTATTATTTGGCTTATATTGCTTACTAGCTTCTGCCCGCGGCTTCGCCCGCGTGGAGTTCGGGAATTGCTCACGGAATCTTACTTCTGGGATAATAAGTAATCTATGTATGTATAGTACATACATAGATTTACGTGTACTTGCTATTGTAAATATTTGTTCATAGTAATAGCAATTAAATTACATAATGTGAAATATCTTGGTTTGAGATTGGACACCGGGACACCAATCAAATGATTTATTAGGAATCTATTTATAGACATAATAGTTTGACATAATATTTAATATCAATGTCCCGTATCGCGAGCCAACGCGAAAATCGGTGGAATAAACCATATTCACAGACACTTCTACCTCAGAAAAATCCTACCTACTTAGTAATAGGTAAATACTCCCACGCCCCGCACGCCCCACGCAACGCTGCGCGGCATGCGCCCTTCTACGTGAGCTTCGAAGCCCTATTTAACTATATTGAGGGATGATTTTGGAAAAACTGATACATATGTCTTATAATTTTAATTGAAGAGTGTGAACATCAATTTTCGAGTCAATCGACCCAGTACCTAAATATTAAGTTTCACAGAAAATTCAACACCCCATTTTACCCTCTTAGGGGTAGAATTTCAAAAAACCCTTTCTTAGTGGATACCTACTCTTCACAAAGAATACACTGTCCAAATTTCATTTCTCTCGGACCAGCGGTTTGGGCTGTGCATTGATATATCAGTCAGCCAGACAGGACATTAAATTTTAAATTGGGGATGATTTTGGAAAAACTGATACATATGTCTTATAATTTTAACTGAAGAGTAAATACACAAATTTTCAAGTCAATCGACTCAGGGAATAAAAAGTTTCACAGAAAATTAAACACCCCATTTCCCCCTCTTAGGGGTAGAATTTTGAAAAACCCTTTCTTAGTGGATACTTACTCTTCACAAAGAATACATCGTCCAAATTTCATGTCTCTCGGACCAGCGGTCTGGGCTGTGCGTTGATATATCAGTCAGCCAGACAGGACATCTATACATATAAAATTCAAAGTCCTGACTGACTGACTGACTGACTGATTGACTGACTGACTGACTGATTGACTGACTGACTGACTGACTGACTGACTGACTTATATATCAACGCACAGCCCAAACCGCTGGTCCTAGAAACATGAAATTTGGACAGTGTACTCTTTGTGACAAGTAAGTATCCACTAAGAAAGGGTTTTTCAAAATTCTACCCCTAAGAGGGGGAAATGGGGTGTTTAATTTTCTGTGAAACTTTTTATTCCCTGAGTCGATTGACTTGAAAATTTGTGTATTTACTCTTCAGTTAAAATTATAAGATACGTTTATCACAGTTTTTCCAAAATCATCCCCAATTTAAAATTTAATGTCCTGTCTGGCTGACTGATATATCAATGCACAGCCCAAACCGCTGGTCCGAGAGAAATGAAATTTGGACGGTGTATTCTTTGTGAAGAGTAGGTATCCACTAAGAAAGGGTTTTTTGAAATTTTACCCCTAAGAGGGTAAAATGGGGTGTTGAATTTTCTGTGAAACTTAATATTTACTGGGTCGATTGACTCGAAAATTGATGTTCACACTCTTCAATTAAAATTATAAGACATATGTATCAGTTTTTCCAAAATCATCCCTCAATATAGTTAAATAGGGTTTCGAAGCTCACGTAGAAGGGCGCATGCCGCGCAGCGTTGCGTGGGGCGTGCGGGGCGTGGGAGTATTTACCTATTACTAAGTAGGTAGGATTTTTCTGAGGTAGAAGTGTCTGTGAATATGGTTTATTCCACCGATTTTCGCGTTGGCTCGCGATACGGGACATTGATATTAAATATTATGTCAAACTATTATGTCTATAAATAGATTCCTAATAAATCATTTGATTGGTGTCCCGGTGTCCAATCTCAAACCAGGATATTTCACATTATGTAATTTAATTGCTATTACTATGAACAAATATTTACAATAGCAAGTACACGTAAATCTATGTATGTACTATACATACATAGATTACTTATTATCCCAGAAGTAAGATTCCGTGAGCAATTCCCGAACTCCACGCGGGCGAAGCCGCGGGCAGAAGCTAGTTAAATATAAAATTTGGGGATGATTTTGGAAAAACTGTGATACACGTATCTCATAATTTTAACTAAAGAGTATGTATACAAATTTTCAAGTCAATCGACTCCGAGAATAAAAAGTTCCACATATAATTCAATACCCCATTTCACCCTCTTAGGGGTGGAATTTTGAAAAACCCTTTCTTAGTGGATACCTACTCTTCACAAACAATTCACCGTCCAAATTTCATGTCTCTAGGATCAGTGGTTTGGGCTGGGGGTTGATATATCAGTCAGCCAGTCAGGACGTTTAATTTAAAATTGGGGATGATTTTGGAAAAACTGTGATACACGTATCTTATAATTTTAACTGAAGAGTAAATACACAAATTTTCAAGTCAATCGACTCAGGGAATAAAAAGTTTCACAGAAAATTAAACACCCCATTTCACCCTCTTAGGGGTACAATTTTGAAAAACCCTTTCTTAGTGGATACTTACTTGTCACAAAGAGTACACTGTCCAAATTTCATGTTTCTAGGACCAGCGGTTTGGGCTGTGCGTTGATATATAAGTCAGTCAGTCAGTCAGTCAGTCAGGACTTTGAATTTTATATGTATAGATATGATAAATTGTTATAACTTGAGGATGGTCCAGGACAGCGTATAATTGTCCTGGTATCATATTTTAAAAGATGTTACCGTGGAGTTTCTTGTCCATTCTTCTCCACGAAGACCTAGGTTTGCGAATGGACGTAGCTTGATAGGTAATTGACGTCACCTATAAATATGACAAGCCTAACCGAAATAAATGAATAGTCTTGTCTCTCTGTGCTTTTCTTGATAAAACCCCTTTTCCCTACACACCTTTTTAGAGATACTTTTGACACAGTAAATAAGAAGTAACCATTCTGACACTCAAAGCTTGATAATCTGTGGATATTAATACTATATATACATATAGTCCTACATCTATTAAATAATACATGCATATGACTTTAGGTATCGTAAACATCACTAAAATGAGTTAATGAGTTTTTAACATCTATAGTTAAAATTAATTAACTCGACATAGTGATTACTCACTCTTTATTTTTTAATTATTTGTGCAATACTCCAAAAGCAAAAAGTCACCATCCCTTTTTAATGATTTGTTTTGTATTAAAAGAGGCACATAAGATCTATTGAGAATGATCATTAAAGTCTTTTAATTATTATTAATACAACTTCGACGTGGATTTTAAGAATAAAGTAAATTTCGCTCGCGAGTTAGTGAGTTTGTGAAAAAAAGCGACGTGCGCGGAGCGTGGTGACTTTCATTCGTTCGCGGTTTCGACGTCAACCGACACATACAGGCGCTTTTTACACGGTGTTATTTGTGTTAAACTGTATAACAATGAGTCGTGCTAACTTTATACTTGATTTATTGAATCAAAAAGAACAAAACTGTTGTAGAGGTGTAGTTAAGGTCCTTCAGAAGCTGTTTGATTCTGTCATACTCGAGGAAAAACCGCCACAGGCACTCTGGTGGTACTCTTCTTCAAAAAGGGCGACAATGCCCGGCTGAAGAACTACCTAGGTCCAGCTCACTTCTAAGCCATGTCTACAAGTTGTTTTCAAGATTCATCACGAATCGTCTCGCGCGCAGTTTTGATTATTTTCAGACTCCCGAACAAGCCGGATTCTGAAAAGGCTTTAGCACCGTAGACCACCTACATACACTGCGGCAGTTTATACAGAAGACCGAAGAGTATAACCTGCCCCTCTGTTTAGCGTTTGTGGACTACGAGAAAGCCTTCGATTCGATCGAGACTTGGGCTGTACTGCAGTCTCTCCAACGGTGCCAAATCGACTATTGTTACATCAAGGTGTTGAAGTGTTTGTACAAAAACGCCACCATGTCAGTTCGACTTCAGGACCAGACCTCGGAACCTATCTTTCTGCAGCGAGATGACAGGGAAACGTCATATCTCCGAAACTGTTCACCACTGCAGTGGAGGATGTCTTCAAGGTTCTGGACTGGAGAGGGCTAGGCATCAACATCAATGGCGAGTACATCTCTCACCTTCGGTTTGCCGACGATATAGTGGTCATGGCTGAGACCATGGAGGACATCAGTACAATGTTAATGAGCTCAATAGAGCTTCCGAACGAGTGAGTCTTAAAAGGAACATGGACAAAACCAAAGTCATGTTGAATGCCCATGTAACACCTACTCCTATCAAGATCGGAGACTCTACACTCGAAGTTGTAGACGATTATGTCTACCTGGGACAAACGGTCCAGTTAGGTAGGTCTAACTTCGAGAAAGAGGTCAATCGTCGAATCCGACTCGGCTGGGCAGCGTTCGGGAAGTTGCACGGTATCTTCTCGTTCAACTTACCACAGTCTCTCAAGACGAAAGTCTGTGATCAGTGTGTGTTGCCAGTCATTACATACGGGACCGAAACGTGGTCGCTCACAATGAGCCTCATCAGAAGGCTAAAAGTTACCCAAAAGGCAATGTAGAGGGCTATGCTCGGAGTTTCTTTGCGTGATCAAATCAGAATTGCCAAACTTAAGTGGCAGTTGGCAGGGCACATTGCTCGCAGAACGGATGGCCGATGGGGCCGAAAAGTTCTGGAGTGGCTACCGCAAACCGGAAGACGTTGCATTGGAAAGCCTCCCACAATCAATGTGGCGACACCTGGGGGAGGTCTATGTCATGTATGTTAAAGTAAACTCCATGCATAGCGCAGTAGAATGACAGCAAAGACATAGCCCTGTTTATTTCATGATTGATTGGAAGTTGATCATAGAACGCTATAAGCGGAACAGGAATTCGGCACCGCCTTACATAGTTCTGAATGAAAAAAATATAAAAAAACAACCGGAGATAAAGAAGGAAACAAAAATTAAAAATTTAATGTCTTAAATTTGAGAGACAATGACCGGGTGTCGTCAAGTTTAGATACCAGCACGATGGTACCTACCTAGAATTTAATATTTAAGGAATAGGTCAGATAGAAACTACTATTAACAGGAAGAGGAGGAAACAAGAAGAACAAACGAATGGACAAGGGACAGAAAAACTACTACAAGACTTGAAAAATTATAAAATACCACAGGGATACTATTTCAGAGGCAAAAAAGAAAGTCCTTAATAATTTCTGTGCAAAAGAGATAATCCCACAAGAGCTCCACTTGTGGTACCAATCTTTACCAACTTGAAAAGACGTAATAAATAGAAGATTTTTGTATTATAATTGTAGTATTTCGTTATTTTTTCGCACAAAACTTTGATACAACTTTAATTGAATTAATAAAAACAGTTCCATTACTTATTAATGTCATTATTTAAAACTAAACCAACCACACAAGCTTCGTATATTTAGATAGGTAGTATTTACTATACACATTTGATACACCTAACAGTTAGTTCTACTTTACTTAACTTTTTAACAGTTTCGATTTGAGAGAAAAGTCACTAACTCAGGTCGAAAATTCATTAATTCGCAACTAAACCAAAGATTTGATAGAAAACAATTAATTAATTTTAGTTTTTTTCCTTTTCTCAATTATTAGAAGTTTTTCATGTATTATAATGCTTTTAATAGAAACTTTATTTTGTTATCTTCAAAATAAAGCTAAAACTGCAAAGATATGTTATGACAAGCCGAAGATATGAATATTTATATTTTTCTAAACTTTAACTTTTCGCGCTACGGGGACGATATTATAGTCATCATTCACTTATGATGCTGAAGGAGATCTAATATTTTGCATGATGTTACTATAGCAATCTTGGCACAATGGCTATCGTCTTTGGTCACTGAACGAGAAGTCGTAAGTTCAAATCATGCATGCAATAGTGTATTCTTTTTCTTTTTGTATTCATTATTTTGTTAAAACATTACTTAAAGTAGAATTTATAACGATTCAAACGTTTGAGACAAACATTGAACACTCAGGCTATTTGATTTTGACTGTTTAGACAACAACTACCGACAATTTAAAAATATTGGTTTCAAACACCTTCATTTATAAAAAATGAGCATTCTTAGTTGTCAATCTACGAGTATTTGCATTACTGAGTTTATTGATTACTACTCTTGAGCATGTGTGTGGTTTTATTTCTGTGGATCCAACCATGCAACATTTATCAATGTTCAAAGAGGTGGAAATCGTTGTTTTGGATGAGCAAAACGTATCTATATTATGTGAAATTGTGAGTGTAAATGTGGTGCTGCCTAACAAACGATGGGACACTTTATATCGTGTCCTGCCTGTTCTGTTGTTTGCTCCTGTGAAATGCATCACAGGACGCTACTGAAAGAGCCAAACTCGTCGCCAAATTTTGGGCTGACTCAATTTGAATTGTTATCGATTAGTGTATCGGTGAGAAGAAGTGAAATTACAAGGCGCTTAAAGATATCGGTGAGTAATAGTTAGATATTACGTTGATATTATACCTACTTCTCTTTAACTAACTCCTCTATTCTCTTTATTCCTAGTAAACATTGAAAGGGATGTTTACTAGGAATAAATAATTAATGTAACTTAAGTGCAATACCTACCATAGTTATATATTATCACTAGCTTATGCCCGCGGCTTCGCCCGCGTGGAGTTAGGGAATTACCCACGGGATCTTACTTCTGGAATAAAAAGTAATCTATGTATCTATCTATAACACATACATAGATTTGCATGTACTTGCTTATAACTTACAATTATTATTATAAAGTTATATCAATTAAATTAGATACGTGAAATATTGATACCTTGGTTTGAGATTGGACATCGGATTTACTGGATTTTATCTGAAGAGTATGTAAACAAATGTTCAAGTGAATCGACCCCGAGAGTAAAAAGTTTCACAGAAAATTTAACACCCCATTTCACCCTCTAAGGGGTAGAAATTTCAAAAAACTGATACTAACTCTTCACAAAGTATACACCCTCCAATTTTCATATCTCTGGGACCCGCGGTTTGGGCTGTGCGTTGGTATATCAGTCAGCCAGTCAGGACATGGAATTTTAAATTGGGAGATAATTTTGTGATACACGTATCTCATCATTTTAACTGAAGTATAAGTAGACATTGGGCGACTCGCTGTCCGACCATGGACCATGCCCGGGTCGACGGTGCGTTGTATTCCACGCGCGCCTCAAAGAGTGTCAGCATATGACGGGGCCCCCCTAGAGGGCCAAAGCCTGCCGGGGTCGCGGGACTCATAGAATTACCGTGACCCTGGAACATAAAGGGCTATTGAAGGACACCGTGGATTTTAGTCAGTACAAGTCTGACAGTCCCTCTCGCTCTGCCCTGGGTGGGAGGACTCATTTGATGATTTTACCACTTTAAAAAAAAAAAAAAAAAAGTATAAGTAGACATATTTTCAAGTCAATCGACTCCGAGAATAAAAAGTTTCACATAAAATTCAAAACCCTATTTCACCCTATTAGGGGTGAAATTTCAAAAAATCCTTTCTTAGTGGATATCTACTACATTCTCCAAATTTCATTTCTCTAGAACCAGCGGTTTGGGCTGTGCGTTGATGTATCAGTCAGCCAGTCAGGACATTGAATTTTAAATTGTGGATGATTTTGGAAAAACTGTGATACACGTATCTCATCATTTTAACTGAAGTATATGTAGACACAATTTCAAGTCAATCGACCCCGAGAGAGTTTCACAGAAAATTCAACACCCCATTTCACCCTTTTAGGGGTGGAATTTCGAAAAACCCTTTCTTAGTGGATACCTACTCTTCACAAAAAGTACACTGTCCAAATTTCATGTCTCTAGGACCAGTGGTTTGGGCTGTACGTTGATGTATCAGTCAGCCAGTCAGGACATTGAATTTTAAATTGGGGGATGATTTTGGAAAAACTGTGATACACGTATCTCATCATTTTAACTGAAGTATATGTAGACACAGTTTCAAGTCAATCGACCCCGAGAGAGTTTCACAGAAAATTCAACACCCATTTCACCCTCTTAGGGGTGGAATTTCAAAAATCCTTTCTTAGTGGATACCTACTCTCCACAAAGAGTACATTCTCCAAATTTCATGTCTCTAGAACCAGCGGTTTGGGCTGTGCGTTGATGTATCAGTCAGCCAGTCTGGACATTGAATTTAATTTGGGGGATGATTTTGGAAAAACTGTGAGACACGTGTCTCATCATTTTAACTGAAGTATATGTAGACACAATTTTAAGTCAATCGACTCAGAGAGTAAAAAGTTTCATAGAAAATTCAACACCCCATTTCACACTCTTAAGGGTGGAATTTCGAAAAACCCTTTCTTAGTGGATATTTACTCTTCACAAAGAGTACACTGTCCAAATTTCATGTCTCTAGGACCAGTGGTTTGGGCTGTGCGTTGATATATAAGTCAGTCAGTCAGTCAGGACTTTGAATTTTATATGTATAGATAACTGAATTATTATAGTTTCTTTTTTTTTTTGTGTAAAATCGGCCAAGCTAAACAGTTTACATCGCACACATCGGTAACTGTCATTGTACGAGCCAGTAATGTTCATACAGCCGCTCATTATTGTTGTGTGCGTAAAGTTATTCTACCCTACATGGGGTTTATTTTTTTTATTTTTACCCGTGTGGGGTACATGGGTAAAGATAAAATAAACGGGTTTACAATAAGGCCCAACATTTTATACTAACATACTAACCTAACATGGTAACCATAACTGATTGGTGTAAGCGCTTGCGTTAGCTAGTGATCTAACCTCGACGACACGAGTTCGATCCCCACTGAGGAATTATTTTTGCTATTTTTTACTTTTTGTTTTTTAATAAATTTATTTTGTGGCCAATAAAATTACTCAAGCAAAAAGTAAAAAAGTAATTAAATAAAAACCAATGAAATAATTTGATTTTTTTATTAGATAAACATTGGTATTGTTTGTTTAGCTTATCGCTTGGGTCATTAGCAAATTATCCGTCTCGTTTCTTCCAATATGTTCCTTCCTTATATTGGTTGTTTTAAGGTTCAATTTGGTGGGGGCTGTATGTTAGAAAAAAAAACTTGTGTGGCTGATACAATGATTTAATACGAACTGGTTTTAAACATTCATAGGCTATAGCTATCCATCTAAGACGTTCGAATGAGTAAAACACTGTTGTTCACCTGTTTTTTTGAAAAAGACATTTTTTTTTGTTGGTAAGGATTGACATAAATAATTTGTCAAAGTAGGTAGGTATATAAATTGAATCAAAGTAAAATTAGAGGTGAAGTGAATCAACATGTTAGATAGTAAGAAATTATGACAACTTCTAATCGCATAACAATAACATCACTTCACCATACTTTCAATATTTTACGAGTTGTGGTTTAAAAAAAGTTTTATACCTACTTATTGCTAATTTTTGTACTTGTTCACATTCGCTTAACAAATATGAACATTATTTGCATAAAAATAAGATTCATATTCGTCTATTAAATAAAATAAATTCGACTTATAATGAGTCGGCAATCCTTCGTTTTCTATTACTTCTTGTAACTTTCTGCTCATGCTGTTAACCATAGTCGCGCATATGTTACTACTTTACGACAATCCTTAACCGACTTAAACGTTTTTTCATCGCTAAAAATCATCACATTGTTCTCCCAATCAAAATTGATGTATGACCTAGCAAACTGTAGTCGGTTTTGTCTGTGTGCAGTGGACAGTAAATGTGCGCGCTGGCTTGCTGCAACGTAATTCAGCAGAATGTAGGTGATTTCTCACAGTTTGTAAGCACACTTTTATGCGGGTGGACAAGAAGGGATCAGCCTTGTGCCTTGCCACGATGTCGTAGTGTCGAGCCGATGAATTTGCCTTTGGTTTTGACCTAAGATGTTCTACGTCTCCAAAATTCGCATATCGGCGGACCCATAACTGCACGGAGAACCGTGCAGTTATGGATAAAAACAGTATTTATACTACTTATAATAATAGCTAATATTATAATAAATAAACACTATTTTTATATATTATATATACACTATGTTTATTCAATATACTTATATATACCTAATTAATATCACTTATAATAATACAAGATAGACACTGACATTAGCAAACATTATAATCTATTTTATTTACGTTATTCATAGGCTTTCTTTTAATGTGTCTAAGGGCTAGATCAAGCTAATTTTATCATAATCATCATACGATTACAAATTAAAAAAAAAAAAAAAACTATAATTCAGTTATGATAATATATTATTATAACTATGGTAGGTATTGCACTTAAGTTAAATTAATTATTTATTTCTAGTAAACATTGAAAGGTGAGAGGACTTATTAAAGTGAAGTAGGTATAATATCAACATAATATCTAACTGTTACTCACCAATATCATTAAGCGCCTTGCAATTTCACTTCTTCTTGACGTATCGATGACAATTCAAATTGCGTCAGCCCAAAATTTGGCGACGAGTTTGGCTCTTTCAGTAGCGTTCTATGATGCACTTCACAGGAGCAAACGACAGGACAGGCAGGACAAGATATAAAGTGTCCCATCGTTTGTGGGGCGGTACCACATTTATACTCACTATTTCACATAATAAGGCTCATCCAAAACAACGATTTACACCTCTTTGAACATTGATAAATGTTGCATGGTTGGATCCACAGAAATAACACCGCACACATGCGCAAGAGTAGTAATCAATAAACACAGTAATGCAAATACCATGGACTTAGTATAATAAACTGGACTGAGCACTCTACCAGAAAAACGAGACGAGAAAGATATTTATAACAGAGCCCTTTGTCTCTTTCTAATAGGGTGACCAGACATTTTTATAACAAATAAGAAACTTCGTTTTGACAGAGATAATTTGTGTCCGGATAAGATGTCAACGGTTACATAAAATAGTGAAATTTAATTTATGAGAAAAAAAAAATAAGAATTTCGTTGGAAACTTACCGCGAGGCCGCACAAAGCACATGTCGTGCTCCGTTAAAAAAAAAATCTAAAACTAGTAATAGTGTGTAAAAGTGAATAAAAACCATTTGAACTTATTAAATATTGACTAATAACTAAGTGACAGTGTTATCTAAAAAAATTTCATAAAAATTGTGAAAATAAGACGAAAAAACTTAAAATTCTTCAAGTGTTCCAAAACAATAACACAAAAGTGACTTAATCAGCAATAAATAAACAAAAATAAACCTCACAAAGTTATTTTATCCCAACATCTCAAAAAACGTTAAATAAACAATAACAATTAAAACGAAGTGAAAAAGTGATTCATACAGTGGTTTAAATTCTCAACGGTCACATACAAAAGTAATATTGTACAGTCATTGTTATTCTATCCAGTGATCTTTGATTTGCGGCAAGCAGTCAATAAATTTGACAGAATCATTAAGCGCTCAAGTGGCGCAGAGGTATAAGGCGCTATCTACTTTTGCCGTTCAAGCACCGCCCGATCGAGTGGTCGCGAGTTCAAACCTCAGTGCTAACTTATACTTTTCGGAGGTCTCCAATATTAAGCTTAAGGCGCTCTTCTAGTAAACACGTCTTAAAGTTGTCTCCGTAATTCGTAATTCATAAAAATGGTTTAGTTCTATAAAGTACTGTTTTTATGCATATAAGTGTTAACCAACTTCGATTCTTTAAGTGACATTGTGGGAAAATCTATGAGTGCAGCGTGAAAGTAAATAAAGTGTGAAGAACATTATCACCTATGAAAAAACTATTTGAGCAAAACCAGTGAGTACTGTGCTATAACTACTAATTAAAAACTATAACAATAAAGTGTGGTGAATAAATTCCAAAAAGTACAGGAAAGTACACTGAATTAAGTCTCATTTCATAGTATTGAACATTACTAAGTTCGTTTTTTATTCAAAATCGAATGCACACATACGCCATCTAGTAGTGAATAGCGATACTACTTGCAACAACGATACTTCTAGCAACAAATAACCAATACTTTACTGCTACTGCCCGATAGGTGTCTCTATAACAAAAAACCATTATTATTTTTGGAAGAATTCTGATACGTTTTAGAGATGTCTAATTTGAAGAAGAAAGTAACTGAAAAAATAGATCAATTTATTTCACAAGATAGTACAACTCCTGTCGCAAAATCTTCTCCGAGCACTGAATGGAACAATGTTACAGTTCGTAGATGTTTATCTAAGATTCCAACAAATAATTCTTTCGATGGCCCCACTGTTGTGTACTCAGATGACGATGAAAATGATGATTACTCATCCATAAAGTCGACACCATCCCGACAGCTGAATAGAAGTATACCTGCTGCTAACACAAACATAATAGACGATATGAACGAAATGAGAAACAAAATATATACACTTCAGGAGAAGTTATTAAGCGCAGAAAATGAGATAGAAAACCTACTTCTCGAGAATAACAAGCAGGCGAAGCAAATCAGTGAGTATAAATTGAAAATTAATCAGCTAACACATATATGTAAGCAACCATCGACGAGGAAATCCAGTAAACAGCGTAGAAGCAGTGTAACAAGATCCAAATTGGATTTCTCTGATACTGAAAAGGAGCTGAGGCAGGAGGAAAATTCGAAACAGAAATCGGTGGAAGCCACGCCATCTCTTAGAAAATCTAAGAAACTAAATGACCAATTGTCACACAATATAGATTGTGCCACAAATAATGGCGTGACCAGTACAGACTCAAGAATTGAAGGGGCAAAAAAGCAAAAGCAAAATTCAAATGACTTTCAAGCATCTCACTACCGTATGGAACGAGGTGGAAAACCAAAATTATGCATTTTAACTAATGGTGTTTGCGGTACATTGCAGTCTGTAGATATGACTTTTTTTTTTTTTTTTAACGTGGTAAAATCATCAAATGAGTCCTCCCACCCAGAGCAGAGCGGGAGGGACTGTCAGACTTGTACTGACTAAAATCCACGGTGTCCTTCAGTAGCCCTTTATGTTCCAGGGTCACGGTAATTCTACGAGTCCTGCGACCCCGGCAGGCTTTGGCCCTCTAGAGGGGGGCCCCGTCATAATGCTGACACTCTTTGAGGCGCGCGTGGAACACAACGCGCCGTCGACCCGGGCATGGTCCATGCTCGGACAGCGAGTCGCCCATTACTCGCCGCCCGCATGCCCGCGCCTACGGTGGCCGGAGATCGTCTGCCGAAGTCCGGCGCCGTGGGCGTCTACCACTGCGGCTGGTGTGGAGGGAGGACGCGGTCCTCTCCCTCACGCGGCCCGCCTCCTCCTTCGCGAGCATGACTGCTTCGCAGAAGGAGGCGACCGCTTCCCACTCCGTCTCGCCCCGCAGCATGGCCTCGACCAATGCCGGGCGTGAGAGGTCTCCGCCTATCGCCGCCGTGAGGACACGGCGGTGCTTTGCCCAAGCGGGGCAGTCCTGCACCGTATGCTCCACCGTGTCCTCCGGGCGGTCCTCGCAGTGGTGACACCCAGGCGTTTCCTCCTTCCCCATATGACACAGGTACCTCCCGAAACTTCCGTGTCCGGTGAGGACCTGCGTCACGCGGTAGGTCAGGACGCCGTGACGCCTATCCAGCCACTCCTCAAAGAGGGGTCTTACCGCCGCGATTGCGGCGTGCCCGGACCTCGGTTGCGACAGTCGTTCCCTCCATACTGCCCTGAGATCGCGCCGGAGCTCTTCCCGCCGCGCCTCGACTTGTCGAGGTAGCAGGGATTCGCCCCGGCGCTGCGCCTCCACGCGCCACTCATAGACGCGCTGGAGGGCAGTCGCCTCCAGATCCCAGGGCAGCAATCCGGCAAGGACTGTAGATATGACTTTCAATCAATTTGATTATATTCGATATGTTTCACCAAATTGTTACATAAGGCGTTTACTTGAAAATTTAGACTACAAGTTACGTAATTATAGCATGATTGACTATTGTATCATCATGTTAGGAGAAATAGATTTTAAAACTTTTAGTCCCGACTTTGCAGAATTGATAACGTATACATATAAGGGAAGCTGTACAGCATATTTCTAATACAAACATAATTATTTGTGCACCTACCTATGTACGCGGTGCTCCTATTTATAATTACAAAATAGAATCTATCTATCTATACATATAAAATTCAAAGTCCTGACTGACTGACTGACTGACTGACTTATATATCAACGCACAGCCCAAACCGCTGGTCCTAGAAACATGAAATTTGGACAGTGTACTCTTTGTGACAAGTAAGTATCCACTAAGAAAGGGTTTTTCAAAATTGTACCCCTAAGAGGGTGAAATGGGGTGTTTAATTTTCTGTGAAACTTTTTATTCCCTGAGTCGATTGACTTGAAAATTTGTGTATTTACTCTTCAGTTAAAATTATAAGATACGTGTATCACAGTTTTTCCAAAATCATCCCCAATTTTAAATTAAACGTCCTGACTGGCTGACTGATATATCAACCCCCAGCCCAAACCACTGATCCTAGAGACATGAAATTTGGACGGTGAATTGTTTGTGAAGAGTAGGTATCCACTAAGAAAGGGTTTTTCAAAATTCCACCCCTAAGAGGGTGAAATGGGGTGTAGAATTATATGTGGAACTTTTTATTCTCGGAGTCGATTGACTTGAAAATTTGTATACATACTCTTTAGTTAAAATTATGAGATACGTGTATCACAGTTTTTCCAAAATCATCCCCAAATTTTATATTTAACTAGCTTCTGGCCGCGGCTTCGCCCGCGTGGAGTTCGGGAATTGCTCACGGAATCTTACTTCTGGGATAATAAGTAATCTATGTATGTATAGTACATACATAGATTTACGTGTACTTGCTATTGTAAATATTTGTTCATAGTAATAGCAATTAAATTACATAATGTGAAATATCCTGGTTTGAGATTGGACACCGGGACACCAATCAAATGATTTATTAGGAATCTATTTATAGACATAATAGTTTGACATAATATTTAATATCAATGTCCCGTATCGCGAGCCAACGCGAAAATCGGTGGAATAAACCATATTCACAGACACTTCTACCTCAGAAAAATCCTACCTACTTAGTAATAGGTAAATACTCCCACGCCCCGCACGCCCCACGCAACGCTGCGCGGCATGCGCCCTTCTACGTGAGCTTCGAAGCCCTATTTAACTATATTGAGGGATGATTTTGGAAAAACTGATACATATGTCTTATAATTTTAATTGAAGAGTGTGAACATCAATTTTCGAGTCAATCGACCCAGTAAATATTAAGTTTCACAGAAAATTCAACACCCCATTTTACCCTCTTAGAGGTAAAATTTCAAAAAACCCTTTCTTAGTGGATACCTACTCTTCACAAAGAATACACCGTCCAAATTTCATTTCTCTCGGACCAGCGGTTTGGGCTGTGCATTGATATATCAGTCAGCCAGACAGGACATTAAATTTTAAATTGGGGATGATTTTGGAAAAACTGTGATAAACGTATCTTATAATTTTAACTGAAGAGTAAATACACAAATTTTCAAGTCAATCGACTCAGGGAATAAAAAGTTTCACAGAAAATTAAACACCCCATTTCCCCCTCTTAGGGGTAGAATTTTGAAAAACCCTTTCTTAGTGGATACTTACTTGTCACAAAGAGTACACTGTCCAAATTTCATGTTTCTAGGACCAGCGGTTTGGGCTGTGCGTTGATATATAAGTCAGTCAGTCAGTCAGTCAATCAGTCAGTCAGTCAGTCAGGACTTTGAATTTTATATGTATAGATGTCCTGTCTGGCTGACTGATATATCAACGCACAGCCCAGACCGCTGGTCCGAGAGACATGAAATTTGGACGATGTATTCTTTGTGAAGAGTAAGTATCCACTAAGAAAGGGTTTTTCAAAATTTTACCCCTAAGAGTGTGAAATGGGGTGTTGAATTTTACGTGAAACTTTTTATCCACGGAGCCGATTGACTTAAAAATTTGTATTCATACTCTTCAGTTAAAATCATGAGATACGTGTATCACAGTTTTCTAAAAATCATTCCCCAATTTAAAATTTAATGTCCTGTCTGGCTGACTGATATATCAATGCACAGCCCAAACCGCTGGTCCGAGAGAAATGAAATTTGGACGGTGTATTCTTTGTGAAGAGTAGGTATCCACTAAGAAAGGGTTTTTTGAAATTCTACCCCTAAGAGGGTAAAATGGGGTGTTGAATTTTCTGTGAAACTTAATATTTAGGTACTGGGTCGATTGACTCGAAAATCGATGTTCACACTCTTCAATTAAAATTATAAGATATATGTATCAGTTTTTCCAAAATCATTCCTCAATATAGTTAAATAGGGCTTCGAAGCTCACGTAGAAGGGCGCATGCCGCGCAGCGTTGCGTGGGGCGTGCGGGGCGTGGGAGTATTTACCTATTACTAAGTAGGTAGGATTTTTCTGAGGTAGAAGGGTCTGTGAATATGGTTTATTCCACCGATTTTCGCGTTGGCTCGCGATACGGGACATTGATATTAAATATTATGTCAAACTA
This sequence comes from Noctua comes, assembly GCA_963082995.1. NCBI lineage: Eukaryota > Metazoa > Arthropoda > Insecta > Lepidoptera > Noctuidae > Noctua > Noctua comes. The sequence continues at coordinate 5,796,348 of OY720293.1, forward strand.
TTATGTCTATAAATAGATTCCTAATAAATCATTTGATTGGTGTCCCGGTGTCCAATCTCAAACCAAGATATTTCACATTATGTAATTTAATTGCTATTACTATGAACAAATATTTACAATAGCAAGTACACGTAAATCTATGTATGTACTATACATACATAGATTACTTATTATCCCAGAAGTAAGATTCCGTGAGCAATTCCCGAACTCCACGCGGGCGAAGCCGCGGGCAGAAGCTAGTTAAATATAAAATTTGGGGATGATTTTGGAAAAACTGTGATACACGTATCTCATAATTTTAACTAAAGAGTATGTATATAAGAATATTATTGAGGATTTTCAAAATAAACCACAAATTGTTTCTCTGAAAATACAAAGGTTTGTTTTAATTAACACATTCTTACAATATTACAACAGTAATCGTTTATCTATGATAATTACTCAATAATCTAACCTGAAAATACAAAGAAACGACATTTAAAGTTCACTAATATCGCCTCCTCAATTATATCCTTTTATTTTGTCTCTCCACACGTTTTCTTAAAACAATAAATCGCACCGAATATTTTGACCATCATCCGCCATTCAATTCCACAGACAACTTATAAAGGCGCGAGGCGCGGCAAATTCGAATTAATGAAATGTCATTTCATTACATCTCCCCCCCCTAAGAGGGAAAATTCTAAATAATGTATCTATATGCTATACCTATTAGTTATCTTCATATTCGTTTTCTTCTACTTCATCTTCTTCAGCATCTATTATGACCGGTTGCAATTTTGTTATGTGGAATAAAGTTGATTCTGTTTTTCTGGTTCCGGTGTCGATCCTATAAATGGAGTTCGATATTTTCTCTACTATCTTGAAAGGGCCTATTCTTAATTCGTCTAACTTTTTTCTATTCAGTCTATTTCCATTTTCTACATATACACTGTCTCCTATATTAAACTCTTGCATTTTTCTATTTCTATCAAATATTCTCTTGTTGTACTTGTGGGATTTTATTGTATTCTCTAATGCCAATCTTTTATCAGCAATCCACTTGTCTTCCCTTTCTATTGATTTTAATTCATTTGGTAGTAAGCTGACATTTGTACCATCCAGTAAATATTTTGGTGCAAATCCTGTAACGGAGTGTTCTGTTTCATTATATTTCTGTATGCATTCTCTTGCCACTGTCGTCCATGCTCTCTTATTATTTTTCTCATTTATTTTGCATCTTATTTTATTAACTATTGTTTGATTTAATCTTTCATTCAAGCCGTCCGAGAATGGTGTATTCACAGCTGTAAAAATTAATTTAATATTATTCTCTTTCAGATGTTGTTTAAATTCTCTTGAATTGATACCTGTATATTGATCTGTCAGAATTATTCCAATGTCATCTGTTTCTAGTACATTCTTTGTTAGATTTATAAAATCACTTGAATTCTGTGTTTTTGAAGTCGCAATATATGCATATCTAGTGTAGTGGTCTACTAAAAGGTGTAGGTATTTTTTTGTTGACCTAGATCCTCCAAAGCCACCAATAGTATCCATTGACATTATCTCAAATGGTTTTGTCGCTGGTCCCAATTGTGACATCAATCCAAATTTTCCTTGGCTTCTTGCTTTATTTTTTATACATATTTCACATGTTTTACAAATCTTTATGATATTCTTTGTTAGGTTTTTAGCTGTATATATTGGACTAATTTTTTTCTGCAATTGTCTGATCCCAATATGGCATAAATCTTCATGCACCTTTTTTATAAGTTTTTTACCAAATTCTTCTGAGAGGATAATCTTTTCATGTTTCTTTTTTTTTATAATAGATTCTATTTTTGTATATTAGATCTTGTTTCTTTTCTTTTATTGTATCATTTTTTTCTTGATCTTCAACTATATCTTTTATTTGTATCAAATTGACTATTTTCAATAGTTCCTCTGTTTCTATGTGTTCATTGAAATTTATTGCATATGGTTTTATATTCTTATCTTCATTTCTGTTATCTTTAGACATCCTGTTTATTTTATTTATTGTTTTCTTTTGTTCTATCTGCAAGTCCTCATTTTGGGTTAATTTGAATTTCTTTATCATATCTAATCCGATTTTAAAATCATCAAAATTTTCATTTTCTACTATATATACATCCACCTCTTCTTCTGTATCAAAGATTTTTATTTTTATTGTTGTCAAGCCATCTGTCTTTTTCACACCATTAACCGTTTTCATATATGCTATATTCACATTGTCTTTTTTTTCTTTTACTTTTATCAGTCTTGAATTTATTAAAGAGATCTGTGAGCCTGAGTCATAAATGCCACTCACTTCTAATTTATTTTCTATTAATAGCTTGATTTTGATTAATGGTGTACTTACTCGTTTTTTTTTATCAGTGTTCATCTCTACTTCAATAATGGAGTTATTATTTACGTTTTTGGCCTTAAACACCTTTTCAGATTCATTTTTATTTTTCTTGAACCAACATGACTCCTCCGGATGGTATCTAATTCCTTTGTCCAACGATTCACAAGTCGTACATGGCTTCTTCTCATTATTTTTTTTCATATAAGAAAATGTACCATTTTTTATTATAGTTGAGTTTTTCTTGTGCATCATACCTTCATATTTTCTTATCTCGTTGAACAAATCAGTAGTATTCTTGAGTTCGTCTCTGTTTAGCTTATTCAAGATAAATCCAGGTAAACCTGTTGCGATGAGATCTATCATTGTTTTGGGATCTATCGATTTGTTTGTATCTAGTATAAGCCGTTCTTTTTTTATAGCATAATCGATTAACAATCCGTCTTTATATTTGAATGAGAAAGCAGTTGTGACTATGTCCCATCCTCGGTTTTTAAAAGTTTCTAGGAATTTGTCTTTCCATTCATTCCATTCAGAATTTACTGTTAGTTTTATCATCATTGAACTATACCAATCCAAGCAAGATTTTTCTAAAAATAACCTCAGTATGTCTATTTTTGTTTCATCTTTTGTTATATTAAAGCGCTCACACTCTTTTTCAAAATTCTCTATCCATTGCATTGCATTAGGATTCTTGGTTGTGAATTTTTCAATAATAAATTTCTCTGAAATATGTTTTAGGTTATGTTGATTTTCTTTCTTTGTTGTAGATTCTATTAATTTCTCCAGGATATTTTTCAAACTGTCGTCTTTGTCTCCTGGTTGTTCCGTGTTTATTTCTTCTAAATATTGATCTAAAAATTGCATATTCCCTTCCTCATCTATATATGTTTTCTTTAGATCTTTATCCAGTTTTATCCATATTTTTCTACTTTGGTGCCTTTTCTTTAAGCTATTTTTTATTTTTGAGAAAGTGTCCAATTCAACAATATATGTATGATGACTCACCGGCTTCAATTCATCAGGTAAAACATAACATTTTCCTTCTTCTGTAGATATTGAGGTTATGGCTAATACATTAGATTTGCCATCCTTTGCGGCTATTATCGTAAACTCAAATAGCAGCCGATTCATCTTCTTTTAGTTAACGAAAATGTCGTTTTATAAGAATATTATTGAGGATTTTCAAAATAAACCACAAATTGTTTCTCTGAAAATACAAAGGTTTGTTTTAATTAACACATTCTTACAATATTACAACAGTAATCGTTTATCTATGATAATTACTCAATAATCTAACCTGAAAATACAAAGAAACGACATTTAAAGTTCACTAATATCGCCTCCTCAATTATATCCTTTTATTTTGTCTCTCCACACGTTTTCTTAAAACAATAAATCGCACCGAATATTTTGACCATCATCCGCCATTCAATTCCACAGACAACTTATAAAGGCGCGAGGCGCGGCAAATTCGAATTAATGAAATGTCATTTCATTACATGTATACAAATTTTCAAGTCAATCGACTCCGAGAATAAAAAGTTCCACATATAATTCAACACCCCATTTCACCCTCTTAGGGGTGGAATTTTGAAAAACCCTTTCTTAGTGGATACCTACTCTTCACAAACAATTCACCGTCCAAATTTCATGTCTCTAGGATCAGTGGTTTGGGCTGGGGGTTGATATATCAGTCAGCCAGTCAGGACGTTTAATTTAAAATTGGGGATGATTTTGGAAAAACTGTGATACACGTATCTTATAATTTTAACTGAAGAGTAAATACACAAATTTTCAAGTCAATCGACTCAGGGAATAAAAAGTTTCACAGAAAATTAAACACCCCATTTCACCCTCTTAGGGGTACAATTTTGAAAAACCCTTTCTTAGTGGATACTTACTTGTCACAAAGAGTACACTGTCCAAATTTCATGTTTCTAAGACCAGCGGTTTGGGCTGTGCGTTGATATATAAGTCAGTCAGTCAGTCAGTCAGTCAGTCAGTCAGGACTTTGAATTTTATATGTATAGATAAAAAAATCAAATAACAAAGTTAAAACTATGTGGAGTATTATAAATGAAAGAACAAATAAAAAATTAAAACGGGATGGAAATAACATTAAATTACAAATAAATAATATGAACATCACTGAACCTAAGGAAATAGCTAACTTTTTTAATAACTTCTTTGCGTCCATTGGTAGCAACAAAACACCGGGCAATGAGCCGACAGGCACCCCAGTCCTCAACCCCACTGAAAACACGATGTTTCTTAGCCCAGTAGACCCCGGCGAAATAAACAAACTATTAAAAAACCTAAAAAACAAAAAAAGTCACGGAATAGACGAGTTACCACCAATGTTAATACGACAATGTGCTAACGAACTTACGTTACCTTTCTATTTGCTAGTACATCAATCTTTCGAAGAAGCCACTTTCCGAATCACCTAATAAAACCAATCTACAAAAAAAACTCTAAAACGGATCCAAGCAATTACCGTCCAATAGCTCTTTTACCAACCGCCTCTAAAATTTTTGAAAAAGCAATGTGTAATCGTGTATACTCCTTCTGCGAAAAATACAAAATATTTAACGAATGCCAACACGGCTTTCGCAGAAACCGATCCACTGTTTTAGCCATTTATAAATATACAGGAAGTTTTAAATATAATAAACGACAAAAAATACGCCGTAGGTATATTGTTAGATATGACCAAAGCTTACGACAAAGTGCAATATGACATCTTACTGAATAAATTACATGGCATAGGGCTCCGCGGAAAAACTCACGAATGGTTTAAATCCTATTTAACAAATAGAGAACACCAGGTTGAAATAGATTTTTATAATGAAAATACCAAAGAAATACAAAATATTCGGTCTGACTGTACAACAATTAACGCCTCTATTCCCCAAGGGAGTGTAGTTGGATGCCTCCTATTTCTTATTTACATAAATGACCTTCCGAAAACCATAGAAGGGCCATGCGTCTTGTTTGCTGACGATTGTTCGCTTCTTACTTCATGCCGGAACAATGTTGGCTTGAGCGAGAACCTAACCACTACACTCAATAAAACGATAACTTTGATGAATAACCATAACCTCGAAATCAATTTTTCTAAAACAAAAATAATGTCCTTCCACCCCCGTCAAAAAACTCCATTAAAAATAAACTTCCAGTATAACGGCACTACAATAGAAGTCGTACAGGAATTTACTCTACTCGGCCTGTCCATAGATACTAACATTAATTGGAAATCTCACATTCAAAAGATTAGATCTAAACTATCCAAATTTGCATACGCCCTTAGTGAAGTCAAAAAAACGACCAACCTTAAAACCGCACTTATTACCTATTATGCCTATGCATATGCGTGGCTCAGTTACGGAGTGATATTGTGGGGAAACAGCACAGACGCACCGACACTTTTCACACTACAAAAAAAACTAATAAGAATATTAGTAAATATAGACGATACCGACAGCTGTAAACCTCATTTTCAAGAGCATAAAATATTAACCCTCCCCAGCCTATACATTCTAGAAATTTGCAAATTTGTTCGAAAATACCCACACTTTTACACTACACGAGAAAATATACAGTCAAGATACACATTACGCCATAAAAATAGACTAAACATACCAAGCTCTAAGCTAAAAATGCACTCAACAAGTGCCCTAGTCATGTCAATGAAGGTTTATAATAAATTACCAGAAATGATTAAAAATGTACAAAAATTAAATCCATTCATAAATAAATTACAACAATTTTTATTATATAAATGCTATTATACTATTAATGAATATCTAAATGACAAATTTTAAATTAATAATTATGATTCAGTATTGTTACTTTTGTATACCAACTAATTAATAGTAAAATTAAAGCCTTCTTCCTCTCTTATATGAATATGAATAATATTTGGAATTAAATATTGATTGTCCTGGTTCCGGCGAGTAAACGTTGGCTGTCTACTTGTAAGTTTGCAATAATAGCAAAACCGTCCGCAAGATGGCATCACTGGTAAGATGTCATAAATGTAAAAAAGATGTGAACATAAAAAGTACTGCTTTGTGTTCCGCCTGTGATAACAGATATGAGTTTGATTGCGACGGTTATCCAGAACCTACATATCGACTAAAAGATGCAGAAGCGAAAAAAAATGGAGATGTAAGGTGTGTATTAGAAATAAAAAATATTCTAATACCGACGGAGCTTCCAATATTACCGTACGAAAGAAGCAGAATTATATTAAAACACTTCGCCAATAAAACAAACATCGAAGACAAAGAAAGATGTAGTCGATGATACGTCGAAACGTCTGTCTTCAATTCAAAGTAGTACAAAATTATTTGACTCTCACATACTTACCGACTGCGAATCGCCTGATGAGTCATATACTACTCCCAATAAACTATCAAGGAGTGTTGACAGAACGGTAACTGACTTGGTGTCAGTCTCAGAAATGAAGGATACAATAGCTCAACTTACACTTCAGTTAGAAAGCACAGAAAATGAACTGGGAAATATATTGCTAGAAAATACCGAACTACATAAACAAATAAAAAGTTATGTACAGAAAATAATACTTTAAAATCCTTATGTCATTCTTCCTCTATATTCGGATATCCGGGTACAAGCTACAAGAAAAAGAAGCAAGCCCTGTCACAACAACACTACGTGCATTCTACGCCATCCTCTCCATCGTCATCCACATTGAACGTTGAAGCTACTGATCACGTAAATATATTACGACTGCAACAGGAAATCCTAACCCTGCAACAGCAATTAAGGACTGCAGAAAAAGAAATTCTAACTCTTACAGAACGTATTACATTATTGATACAGAGTCAGAATACCTGCGAACTTTCCATTGAAGAACCGAAACGGAATACGGCTAGTGTTAAAACTCAAGCAGGCAAGGAAGTACAAAATCTGATTTCTGGGAAGAAAATACATATTTTCGGTACTCAACGTTGCGTTGGCTTAGCTGCCGCTTTATTACACTCAAGAGTAAATTCACAATATGAAAATTATCAACTCGTTGCTCAAACTAAACCAAACGCACCATGTAGCGAAGTAACATCCAACTGCAGAAATGTAAAATTAACAACAGACGATAAAGTTGTAATTTGTTCAGGTGAAAATGACCGTAGCATAAATATTATCTTGTCTCAATTGAAAAATATATTGGATAAAGGACAATGACCACGACAATATGGACCACGGTACAGAGTTGCGTCAATTCCAAAGTTGTTTTAGATGGTTTATAAATTAACCAAATTACCATCTACAATTGCCATTTTGGAATCAAAACCCGCATTTCCAAGTTTTTTTAGAAAACGTAACTTAACCTCAAAATAGAAATATCCGTCGTGTATAGAGGTAAGTGAGGTCGTAGTTTGGAGAGCAGATTAATTAGCATATCTGATGGGATAGAGACTTAAATAAATCAGTACCTTGCCTTTATATTTCCTGTTAAAACAGTTACAAATACAAAAAAAGGAGAGCTGTAAAAAAAAAAACAATAGAATTCAAAGAGATCTTTAATTTGATCCAGTGACACTGGTAGCACTTTAAACATGTAGGTAGGTATATAATCAATCATAGTATATCTAACCCTTACAGTAAGTAGGTAGGTACCTATACATATAGGAACAGCGAATGATCATTAAACAATTTCTTGCTTTTGACATCCACCGTTCTAAAGTGGTTCGAGGTTTATTAAAAAGAGTAGCCAACCTTTCATTACTGTCACCAGTTCTTACCTTAACTAAATATATGTACAAGGCTATAGAAGCATTTGGTACCTGTTCTGCTAGATTTGGGATACTGTTAAGTAAATCATAAAACTGGTCAGCATTGAATCCAAGCCAATAATGACAAATATGGAGGCATCATCCTAATATTTGAAAAATCAAATCTGTTATTAGCTGCTCGCTGCATCATAGTCATAATATTATCAAATTGACTACCAGTAAAATCCCTCAATTGGGAGGTTAATTCATTCCAAGAACCGTGATCCAAGTGGTGACGACAAACACGTGCACCTGATGGTACATAGAATTTATAATGATACAATAATAAATCTTTTATAGCACATGGTACAAGTAGACGTTCATTTTCAAAACAATTAACGAATATGCAGTGGCCAGATGTGTTTGCAGCACGTCTATATAAAGATGATGTGATTTTTGGTGCAGCTAATTGAACTGCTATTGGTCTTGAAGATGGAAGAGGAGGTGGCTCAGGAATATTGAAATCATCACTTGACACCGCATGTGCTACAGTAGGACGATTTGAATCATGCTGCTGTTGCCTCTGTACTTCTCTCATAGCTGGTCTCCAACATGCAGCACATACACGTTCCATTCTGGAAACCTAAAAAAAATAAGGTGCTTAAATATTTTTTCTGTTAGCCCAAGTAGACAGATTCAGTATTAGACACTCCATATTTTCAATAAGATACTAATAAATATTTACCAAGTGCAGTGGAACCAGTCTCATTAAAATGTTTCTTTCTTGTCGATCATGCCGCACAGGGTATGTTCTTGGTACTCGTAAGATAGAATTTCCACAAGGAAAGCAGATTCTTCTATGTCCAAGAGCAGGCAAAGGCATAGCACTTCCTTCGCTCATTGTGTTAACGTGATTTTGAAGCAGTCCAAAACACTCGGGACAAATTATACTTCCTGGAGACAGCTGCAATCAAAAAATATATTTGAAATGAAATAAAAAAAAAAGGTCATTAGAATATATATAGTATAATAGAATGAGCAAAGGAATGTCACAATCACCGACTTCAAGTCTAACTGAATGGGCCGCACAACATAATTATATTTTGTGCTTACAGCAAGGAGTGCTTCCAATTTCAGCATTGTGACATTGATTTTATGCCATCATTTGTCTATAGTTTTTAATATGTGATTTATAAAAAGCAAAAATTGAAATATAAAAACGAGAGAATGACTGGGTAGGTTTAAACTGTCTGAGAAATCAAGAAATAGACTGATAGGTATGAAAACGTCAATGGAATGTGCTTACCTGAGTAGGAGTTATCCATGACTGTAACACATTGATCATCTGAGTAGTAGCTTGTTCCAAAGAATACCTGCGTTGGTTTCTTAGGATTGCAAAAAAACAGTTGATACACCGGTTTCGCCGGTCGATTGTTCTTGTTGTCGGTACCTCACGCGAAGTGGTCGATATTTTCAGTAGTCGCTAAGTATTACAGTACAGTACAACAAAATACGAATCACACACAAACTTCAAACAAAGTGAAAACTTCCTGGCGTAAAAACGTCCTGGCGTAAGATTCACAATTTCACATTAAAGTTAGCGATAGTGATTGAAAACAAGAAATAAACAAATAGTTACAATGAATATCACAATTACTGTGGAGAGTAGGACTCGATCAACACAAAAAAACTGTAATACTTAAATCGCAATGAACAAACTTAGCATGCACCACGCGCAATTGACATTGGACTTTTTGACAATGACAATTCAATTTGAGACACCAACACCAATGTTGCCACTTTAGATTTTAAATGAAAATCGATTACTCGAATTAATACACTCGACACTTAATTATTTCAAATGACTGATTTAGTTCTATAATCATTTATTTATTAAAAAGGTTCGATTTATATCAAACCGAAGCAAGATAATTAAAAAAAAATCTATGCAATTGTAGCCACCGCTCACCGCAGCACATCACGTCAACGCAGCCACGATGTTTCTCCATCACCGTTCTGCTACTATCACCGCCGTTTTAAGGAGCAAGCTAGACGCTGCACATCACCTTGCTCATTCAGCAAGCAACAGAAACATAACACGGAAAACTAGACGGAACGTTGGCAGTGGCGGACACCGGCGTTCAAGAAAAGTCCCACCGCCTATACATCACCGACAGAAACTCCAAATTAGCATTCCTAGTCGATACTGGAGCCAACATATCCGTGCTACCGAGAAGTAAGGGACAAGTACCAACACCGCTACCATTCCAGCTATACGCAGCGAACAACACAACTATAGCTACGTATGGCGAGAAAACATTATCCCTTGATCTCAATCTACGCCGCCCGTACTTGTGGAAATTCATCGTAGTTGACGTCTCAAAACCTATACTCGGAGCCGACTTCCTCAAGCATCATCAACTCATCGTCGACCTGAAAAACCGAAGATTAATCGACGGAGTTACCAGCTTAAAAGTCAATGCCCCGGTACGAGTATCGAACGTGCCTACAGTACGCAGCATCGACATGTCGCAATCATACCACGACATTTTGGCTCAGTATCCCGGCATAACAAGACTAACATCGATGAAATTAAACACCGATATCCACGTGCAACATTTCATCGAAACACAAGGACCACCGATACACAGCCGAGCCCGACCGATACCACCACATCGCTTCGAAACAGTGAAGAAAGAATTTGAGAACATGATTGAACAAGGACTGTGCCGACCTAGCAAAAGCCCATGGTCTTCACCTCTACACATCGTTCCCAAGAAGAATGGCGATATAAGAGTTTGTGGTGACTATCGCCGACTCAACTCCATCACCATACCAGATCGCTACCCCGTTCCACGCATCAAAGACGTCACACATCACCTATCCGGAAAAACTATCTTCTCAACAATAGATCTCAACCGCGCCTACCAACAACTGAGCGTGAGAGAAGAAGACATCGAGAAGACAGCCATCATCACCCCGATGGGATTATTTGAATTCCCTCGTATGTGCCCAGGTTTGAAGAACGCGGGACAAACATTTCAACGCTACATCCATGAAGTACTACGAGGATTGGATTTCGTCTTCCCATTCATAGACGATTTGTTATTGGCATCAGAAAACGAAGAACAACACAGAGAACACCTCCAAATCGTACTAAAGAGATTGGAAGATAATGGCATCACTATCAACCCCGCCAAATGCAACCTAGGCAAGCCAGAAGTCCAATTCTTAGGCTACACCGTATCAAAGGAAGGCATCAAACCTCCGCAATATAAAATTCAAGCAATCACCGATTACCCACAACCGAAGACAATCGAAGAATTAAGAAGATTTCTCGGAATGATCAACTTTTATCGCGATCATGTACCTAACGCCGCAGCTCTGCAAGCCCCACTGAATTCATACCTACATAACGTAAAGAAGCGAGACAAAACTCCAATCACGTTGTCCGACGAAGCAACTCAAGCGTTCCAGCAATGTAAAGCTAGCATCATAAACGCAACTTTACTCGCCCACCCATCACATCATGCCACACTCGCCTTATTCTGCGACGCATCCGACAACTCAGCTGGCGCCGTCCTACAACAATACCTCAACGAAACATGGCAACCGCTCGGATATTATTCCAAGAAATTCAACGACGCGCAAAAGAAGTATTCTACCTACGATCGAGAGCTACTCGCAATCTACATGGCAGTCAAGCACTTCCGAAAGACATTCGAAGGACGTCACCTGATCATATTCACCGACCACAAGCCGCTAACATACGTCATGTCAAAAACGCAATCGAGTACTGAAACACCGAGGCGAACGAGACAACTTTTGTTTATCAGCGAATTCACCACCGATATACGTCATGTGAGCGGTAAACAGAATATTGTCGCCGACACACTCAGCCGCATCGAAACTATCTCATGCCCATCTACAATAAACTTCAAGGAAATAGTCAGCGCGCAAGAAAAGGACAGCAACATTGAACTATTACTGCAAGAAACAAACATCTCTCTCAAGAAAGTAGTAATACCTAACTCTGACGTCGAGTTATACTGCGAAACGTCTACGTCTTATGTACGCCCTTATATACCAGAGGAACACAGACAAGAAGTTTTCAACAGCGTGCACAACATCAGTCATCCTGGTACGCGCACGACCCGCAAACTTATAACTCAAAAATATTTCTGGCCATCAATGAACACCGACATCAGCCGTTGGACACGAACTTGTATACATTGTCAGAAAAGCAAGATACAACGTCACACATTCTCGAACATCTCATCTTTCCCGCCAAGTGATCGCTTTCAACACCTACACGTTGACATCGTGGGACCACTACCTACAACAGCTCAAGGTCATCGCTACTTAGTAACAATGATCGATAGAGTCACGAAATGGCCTGAAGCAACTGACGAAATATCAGCTGATCGAATAGCCAACATCGTCTACCAACATTGGATATCAAGATTTGGATGCCCGACTACACTTACAAGCGACCAAGGTCGCCAGTTCGAGAGTCAGCTGTTTCAGAATCTAATGAAACAAATGGGAATTAAGAAAAATCGCACAACACCGTATCATCCTCAAAGCAACGGGATGGTCGAACGGTGGCATCGTTCGCTCAAAACTGCGTTACGCGCGAAACTATCCGACACGAGTACATGGATCGACGAGTTACCTACGGTGTTACTTGGACTACGAGCCGCACTACGCACCGACACCGGTGTCAGCGCAGCCGAACTTACCTACGGTTACAACTTACGCCTACCAGGCGATTTCTTCACGACAAATACCTACACACCTACAATGGACTATACTTACGTCGAAAAACTTCGTGACGTCATTCAAGCAAACAAACCGCAAACCGTCACCGAGCATCACAGCAATAACAAACGCGTATTCGTGCATCAAGATTTACTCAAGTGCAGCCACGTGTTTATTAGAACTGACGCAGTTAAGAAACCACTCCAAGCTCCATATGAAGGCCCATATCGAGTTATAAGCCGAACAGATAAAGTGTACTCAATACAGTTACCGAATCGGCAAGCCAACATTTCAATCGATCGACTTAAGCCTGCATATGTCATCTCAGAGCATACCATTACCTTACCGCCAAGCAAGATTACCATCACCAAGAAAACACAAGCTGTTACCACACCAACCTTTACCAAGAAAACCAGTACCACACCAACCGTTACCAAGCAACAAGCAAAAGTACCTACGGCCAACGTGACGTCACAGCCCGCCATCAACAGATCAACGCGCTCAGGCCGTGTCGTCAAGCTGCCGGTACGCTTCGCTTGAGGGGGAGTACTGTAGCCACCGCTGACCACAGCACATTACCACGTTTGACGCTCTGACAAGAAATATGGAAGCACACAGTTCTGACAAGAACTGGGATCACGTTTTGACGCCCTGATCAGAAACAGTTCTGAAAAGAACTATTTTAACGTTTTAGACGTTCTGTAAAGAAATAGGAGTGTCAGGAGCTGTGAGGCCACTCTTCTACTCTTCGCTTCGCGTGTCTTCCATCTTCCGTCAACTCGATCCGTAACACAACATCACTCGACGGTGGCCGCCTGATACTGGCTCACCAACTATGGATCGCCTATATTTATGCCATCTGCGCGCGCGCTGAGACGCCGCGCGCCTCCGTGAACACACAAGCGCCCCCCGTGGAATTAACACGGCAACAGTGCTATAACGCGATTGGTGGAAATTGTGCTAATGTTATTGGATTTTTATTTTGTTAATTTTATTCTAATTTAATGTACATGTTTTAATTGGTTAGTGTTAATTTGTAAAATAGTATTTAAGGCAACCTATTGGAAAATAATACATTCAGATTCACATCCATCAAAACGGAGTTTATCTTTAACCTTCTGACGACCCCAAACAATCATTCATATGTATCATTAGCCAATAAAGTGAAATTGCTTTAAAAAGTTTTGAAAGCAAAATAATAAGACTACTGTGTGTGTGAAATACTAATTATTTAACACCACAGTAGTATCATCTCGCTTTATTATTTATAAAAACCCCGCGATTTACCTTTCCAATGACTTTACATTTATATTAATTTGTAATCGTATACAAAAAAAATCGATTAGAGTTGTCAATATATTTACTTGTTTTGATTATGGCAACACTTTAACGTAAGAATAGCCGGCAGTAGGTAATTCATTTTATCAAAACAATTTCATAACTTATTAAGTTTACAAAATAAACCCCTATACAAAATTGGCATTCTAATTGCAGAATGACTTCAAAAATAAAGAAAATAATTGTAATATAATTTTTATCTTGATGCATGAGAAAAACCAGTACCGTTGATGGTCATGATCCTTTAGTTGTAATACTGTAATTGTATTAAATGTAGTAAAAAATGTATTCCTCAATGTCAATAAATTAAACAGTTCTATAAAAAATGTATGTAGTAAGTATAAAAAATGTCACTTTGTAAAACAAATAAGCACCGAATTGTCTGATATGTGTAAGTCAATTAATTTTGTTATAGATTGTAATGACTATAATGATAAATATTTGAACCCTACTGAAATTTGAAAGAGAATAGCAAGTGGCAAATCAAGTTTCAAATTGAGCATTGGTATACATGAAACAAAAAAAGGGACAATTTCCTACTACTTTAAGAAACAAAGTCGCATTGAAACTGTTAAGCATCCTAAAAGCAATAACTTTACGGAATCCAATACAAAGGTTAGGAAAGGAATTATACCGTACTATTTTCCTGTTATAAATAAGAGCGACTCATTTTTTCGTACCTAAAGCCACCAACAAATCGCACTATTTTAAAATATTACATCAAAATATCGCCAGTGTTCTATCCAAACAAGAACTACTAGAACTAACCATTCAAGAACTAAAGGACGATAATAATGACCCAGATGTAATATGCCTATCTGAAACTTTTATAAAAAAAAGGTTTGGACAATTATGTAAAAATAAATAATTATGTAATGGCTACTAACTTCTGTAGAGAACAACAAAGGGGTGGCACTTGTATATTAGTAAAAAAGAGCTAAATTGTAAAGAATTGTCAATAGTTAAAAACTACGCCACTCAAAATACGTTTGAAGCCTGTGGAATAGAATTAATGTGTGGTAAATTAGTTATTAAATGTGTTGATCGCACTCCTAAATCTGATCCAACACAGTTTTTATTAAAATTACACAAACTTTTGCACGATTTAATAAATAAATACAAGTCTAAAGTTAATATAGTTATAGCTGGTGATTTGAATATAAATACACTAAAAAAAGGTAACATTACAAATCAGTTACAAGACTTATGCAATAATTATAATTTGAAAATGCTGATAAATGTTCCTACACGTAAATTGGCTTGTATTGATCATATTTTGAGCAATATTTCCAATGCTACTGCAACCGTACTACCGTTACATCTCTCAGATCATGATACAGCACAAATGCTTAGCTTTCCTTCTCAAAATGTACCACAAAAAGCATCAATACACTACGTTTATAAAAGAGATTACAACCTAGATAATATCCGAAAATTCCGGGAATGCTTACAAAGTCTTTGCTGGTCTGATATATATATAAACACAGATTCAAATTCTGCCTTTAATGATTTTCATGATCTGTGGTGCCTCTTTTACAATCTCTGTTTTCCTAAGGTAAGAGTCAGGGTCAACAGTACCGCTAAAAACACGCAAAAGTGGATAAGTAAAGGTCTTTGACAAAGTTGCAAAACTAAGCGAAAATTACGCTATGAATTTTATAAAAACAAAAATAATTCTAATAAATTAATATATAAAAATATTCCTCTAAGCTTAAAAAATGTATTTACAGCTCAAAAAAGAATGCGAACATAAAATATATAGAAACACAAGATAACAAATGTAAAGCCACTTGGACTGTCATCAAAAATGAAATAAATAAAAATACCACCCCTAAAGATAATATAGATGCAATAAAATTAAATGGTATTGTAGTTACAGACCCTGTAGAAATAGCTTCTACATTCAATAACTATTACGTGAATTTGACGCAAACGTTACCGCAAGATCCAGCTGTTCAAAATTATAGGCAAAATAGATATGTCAACTCAATATTTCTTAAACCAATGTCAGAAAACGAAGTGCGCCTTGAAATAATGTCCCTGTCCAACACCAGATCAGAGGGCTATGACGAAATTAGTACTAAAATCATAAAACCTTGCTGTAATGAATTGACTAGTATTTTAACCCATTTAATAAACATATCTTTTGCAGCAGGAACATTTCCCGATAGATTAAAATTATCAATTATTAAGCCGTTATTTAAAAAAGGAGATAAAAGTGATATAAGTAATTACCGTCCAATTACATTGATACCTATTTTTTCAAAAATTTATGAGAAATGTATGTATAAAAGGCTAATAGAATTTTGCAATAAATTCCAAATAATAAGTACTGAACAGTATGGATTTCTAAAAAAGAAATCCACATCATTAGCTATTTACTCTCTTATGAAAGCAGTACTTTCAAATATTAATAATAATCATCTGACTACGGAACTTTTTTTTGATTTATCAAAAGCCTTCGATTTTGTGTCACACAGCATATTGTTGGATAAACTAGAGACTATTGGGATTAGAGGACCTGCACTTGAATGGATATCATCCTATTTAGGCAATAGACAGCAACGTGTCATGATTAGTAAAATTAACAGTAATAGAGATATGATACCATACTCATCAGAATATAAGCAAAATAAATGTGGCGTTCCGCAAGGAAGCGTGCTTGGTCCAATATTGTTTCTTTTATATATTAATGACATCATAAAAATAACCAATCATAAATGCATATTATTTGCCGACGATATATCAATCATAGTGACATCAGATAAAAAGAAAAACAAGACTGACCATGAGTTTGACATAAATAATACAATAGACAAATTACTGCTTTGGCTTGACATGAATAATTTAAAAATAAATTTAGATAAATCCGTTTACATTCAATTTAATCAATCAAATAATAATAAAAACAATATAAAACTTAATATTAATAAAATCGAAGAGGCAACCCATACAAGGTTTTTAGGCGTAATAATAGACAAAGATTTTAACTGGAAAGAACATGTAGATAATGTAAGCACTCGAATCAATAAATTCGTATAAGCACTGAAGCAAGTTAAAAACGTAACTAACATAAAAACTGCAATTATGTCATACTACGCCTATGTTGAGTCGCTACTGCGATATGGTCTCGTAATGTGGGGTAATGGTACCAATATGGATAGAGCATTTATCGCACAAAAAAAGTGCATCAGAGCAATAAGTGGTATTAAACCTGATGACTCATGTAGACCAATGTTCAAGAGGTTTGGTCTGCTACCTCTACCATCTATACATATAAAATTCAAAGTCCTGACTGACTGACTGACTGACTGACTTATATATCAACGCACAGCCCAAACCACTGGTCCTAGAGACATGAAATTTGGACAGTGTACTTTTTGTGAAGAGTAGGTATCCAGTAAGAAAGGGTTTTTCGAAATTCCACCCCTAAGAGGGTGAAATGGGGTGTTGAATTTTCTATGAAACTTTTTATTCTCTGAGTCGATTGACTTGAAAATGTGTCTTCATATACTTCAGTTGAAATGATGAGATACGTGTATCACAGATTTCCAAAATCATCCCCTAATTTAAAATTCAATGTCCTGACTGGCTGACTGATACATCAACGCACAGCCCAAACCGCTGGTCCTAGAGACATTAAATTTGGAGAATGTACTTTTTGTATAGAGTAGGTATCCATTAAGAAAGGGTTTTTTGAAATTCCACCCCTAAGAGGGTGAAATGGGATGTTGAATTTTCTGTGTAACTCTCTCGGGATCGATTGACTTGAAAATGTTTCTACATATACTTCAGTTAAAATGATGAGATACGTGTATCACAGTTTTTCCAAAATCATCCCCCAATTTAAAATTCAATGTCCTGACTGGCTGACTGATACATCAACGCACAGCCCAAACCGCTGGTCCTAGAGACATGAAATTTGGAGATTTTACTCTTTGTGGAGAGTAAATATCCACTAAGAAAGGGTTTTTTGAAATTCCACCCCCAATAGGGTGAAATTGGGTTTTTAATTTTATGTGAAACTTTTTATTCTCGGAGTCGATTGACTTGAAAATGTGTCTACATATACTTCAGTTAAAATGATGAGATACGTGTATCACAGTTTTTCCAAAATCATTCCCCAATTTAAAATTCCCTGTCCTGACTGGCTGACTGACATACCAACGACGCACAGCACAAACCGCGGGTCCCAGAGACATGAAAATTGGAGGGTGTATTCTTTGTGAAGAGTAAGTATCAGTTTTTCTAAATTCCTACCCCTTAGAGGGTGAAATGGGGTGTTGAATTTTCTGTGAAACTTTTTATTCTTAGGACCTTGACTTGAAAATGAAAATGATTGATTGACTTGAAAATTTGTGTACATACTCTTCAGATAAAATCCAGTAAATCCGATGTCCAATCTCAAACCAAGGTATCAATATTTCACGTATCTAATTTAATTGATATAACTTTAAAAAATAAAATAAAAAAAGTATGTATGTATTATAGAAAGATACATAGATTACTTATTATCCCAGAATTAAGATCCTGTGGGCAATTCCCTAACTCCACGCGGGCGAAGCCGCGGGCATAAGCTAGTGTCTGTATATATATGAGGTATGTATATTTGTGGTTAACAACAAACATTTATTTAAATCAGCAAATGATGTAAATTCCAGAAACAGACGAGATCCTCATAAACTGGTATTAAGTGATTTGCCAAGACTTGCGAAATACAACAAAAACTGCCTTGCAATGTGCGTACGTATTTATAACAAAATACCAAGTCGCTTTAAAATATTGTACTCGAGAAAATTTAAGACAGAATTACACAAGTGGCTTATTGAATGTAATTTTTACAGTTTAAAAGATTTTATGGATGTGAGATGTTGATTCCTTTTGTCAAAATATAAATTTTTGCATGCTATGTTATATCTTAGCGAAACATGTTGAGCTACTGTAATAATATTAACATCAATGTATACCATGTTTTACGCAAATAAATGATTTACTTACTTACTTGGAAAAAAAAGAATTTCGTTTCCTTTCCATGCTCTTTTTCCGTTTGCTCTGCAGAATTGGTGTTTGGGTATTCAAATGGAGGGAATAAAATTGAAAGTGTGTGACTAACTTTTATTAAAATTAAACATGGTTAAACAGAATTGTTTTGTGGAGTTTCTGCCGTAAGCCAATCTTACTGTCTCAATGCATTACATTTCGCATGATGGAATATTCTTAAATTTAAATACGAATTAGCTAATGCTTTTACTAGTTTCGTGTCGTTCTACATCCGTTATACATTGGATAGAATGTGGTGGACTAATTAGATGATTGATTTTTGTATAAAATATTTGTTTTAATCGCATCAGACTTTTGAAAAATATTCTCGATACGGCAAACCTCCGAAGTAGGTACGTAAGTGCGCAAGAAATTTGAACAAATCGTAGTCATCAAATCGGAACTTTTAAATGGAAAAATTGTTCCATTTTTTAATTTTTTTTCTTCCTGAAGAGTTACTTCCTAAAACATTATGAAGAGTTAATTTCGGCGTTGTTATCTCTGTGAAATGAAGCCCTCTTCTTCCTTCACGTCGTTCCTTGCAAGATTCAAAGGAGCGACCGGAGCCTATAGTTGCAAGGCGCCCACTAGTGCCGACTGAAAAGAGCTTCGTGCAGGAGAACATCTACTAAGCAAACTCAAGCTGCCTTATTTCCGCGTTCATCAGTTGTACTGATCTTAGAACCAATATTATTGAGTTCCACCGTGGTACCGGTCGCGCACGGTCGTGTGTCGCTGCACTGAGCCCCTTTTAGTCAAATTTAAATTACTTTTTTTTGATTGGCTGAAACTCTTAAAATTAATTCCTTGTCTAGCTAGAACAATATTGTTCTACTGGCCATGCCCACTGGGCGGCCCTAGACAGAGATAGTTGTAGTTTTGTGAACCTAAATTAAATAAAACTGGAAGCGCGCCTCTGATTTGCTGGGACTCGAACCATCACCACTCGGCTTCCGAAGCGCACCGACTCACCGCCAAGCCACGGTTACAAGTGACTAACGCTGTTAAATAGTCATCCCGGTATCAGTGCTAGGACTCGCTGCTACGGTGTTGCTGCTACGAGCCGCCGACGTCACCGCTACGGGCGAGGGACTGGCTACGAGAACACTACTACGTCACCATGAGCGCTACGCGGTGTGCCGTTATACCTGTAGTGCGCTGCCACCGCTAGTAGATTGTACAACAACGCAGTTTAAGAAGAAATATTGAAGACACACCTTTTCTGCAGTCAATATGGCGACGCGGCGTACTCCCCCTGCGACCCCTAGCACGCCTGTAGGACATTCTCAGTCCGAATCGGATTGAAATGCGCTGCAATTAAGTGACAATTCCTTCATAAACATAAATCGGAACAAAAGACCCCGTACTGAACATACTCAGTCTCCCAGTAATGGCGATAAAGACCTGAAACAAGAAGTCTTGGAATTACTGAAAAGCTGGAAATCAGAATTAGACACCAAAATTAATGAGGTATGTGCCACACAAAATTGTCTGGTTTCAAAACTAACGACAACAGACGTAGGAAAATCTCTTGCTGATAAAATTCTTGCATCAAGTACTGTTGATGGGAATGCCCCCTACATAACATCAAACTCCTGCACGCATATTAGAAGTCCACCAAACTCCCTGGTCATTGCTGAGGTGACTGAAATGGATGTTGAATCCATCATTCTACGGCTCTGCCCAGACTGTGCCACAGGTTGGGATGGAATCTCATCCCAGATAGTAAGGCAATGTCGGAAGGAGCTGGTCCCTTCCATCACTCATATATGTAACCGAGCTTTAGCTACAGGTGTCTTCCCTGAAGCCTTTAAAAAAGCAGTCATTCACCCGATCTTCAAAAACGGGGACCGTGACTGTGTCAATAATTATCGCCCCATAGCAGTGCTTTCTACCCTATCGAAAATATTAGAAAAACTCCCTTAAAAACTTTCTGGAAAAATTTCATATTCTAGCCGATAATCAGTATGGCTTTAGATCAGGCCTCTCCACCGAGGACGCAGTAATAGATTTGAGTAACCTCGTGGTGAAAACATTAGACGATAAAACAAAAATGGCTTATGCATCTACCTTGATCTATCCAAAGCGTTTGACACGGTCTCTATCCCCATACTTCTATCTAAGCTCGAGACGTTGGGGGTGCGTGGTATAAGCTTCGAAATCTTTAAAGACTACCTCATGAACAGGAAACAACGTGTTATAATTTTATTGGGGATTACTTGAGTGATGAGGAGATCGTCTCCTACGGCGTTCCACAAGGAAGTGTTTTGGGTCCCACCCTCTTCCAGCTTTATATCAATGACCTCTGCACAATGTCCCTCTCTTACTCTCGCATTTTCTCGTATGCAGACGACACCGCCATATTTGTCTGGGGTCCAAACTGGCACACAGTTAAAGAGAGAGCAGAACACGTACTATCCAATGTGAAAAATTGGCTGACTCACAACCTACTAACCCTAAACCTAAGTGAAACGCAATATGTTCCCTTCTCTATCAACAAAACTAAGGCCCCACCGCGAGGTTTCTCCATACAAGCACACACTTGCATCTCACATGCCAACTGCAATTGCCAAGAAATCACTCGCGCGGAATGTGTAAAATATTTAGGAGTACACATGGATAGTGGCTTGAGGTGGGATAAACACATAAGTAAAGTTAACTCCAGGTTAAGGAGACTCATTCATGTATTTAAAACGCTTAGAGACAGTGCAACGATGAAACAACTCAGACTTGTATACTTGGCCTTATGTCAATCTATACTACAATTTTGCATCACTGTATGGGGAGGGGCCCCAAAGACACATCTACTGAGCTTAGAGAGAGCGCAAAGAGCGGTGCTGAAAGTGATGGCAAGAAAGCCCTACAGACATCCAACATCTAAGCTGTACTCGGAATGTAAGGTCCTAACAGTTCGCCAACTCTTTGTGCTCAGAGTTATTCTCAGGAAACATCCAAGCGTACCATTACCCAACCCTAATAGACGCAGCAAAATGCCCGTGTGTCCTCGTGTTCAATTCAAGACCACCTTCGCAAGGAGACAGTACAAGGTTATAAGTTGTAAGCTATACGACACCATTAACAAACATCTCAACATTACTTCTCTTAGCAGACACGAACTTTAAGCCAAAGTTTCTGAATGGCTTCAACAACTACATTATCAGAAGACGGAAGACCTACTGGCTTGTATTGCGTAACGGCCATTCTATGAAGTGGCCAAAATCCTGTTCGCTCTATGTATCTCCTTTTTAAATACAGCTACATTTTAACGATAGTGTGTATTTTGCTTTATTTAATGTTTTCTATGATGACGTATTTGAATTAATACATATAATCTTTCATTTATTAAGATTTTGGGCTTTTCCTGTAGACCAAATCACGTCCTGTAGACTGTTCGCGACATAGGTTGCCGGATCCAGAGATGTTTTAAAAATACTTTCTCATATTTTGAAGTAGCTTATGGGAACCTATCATATTGCAAATATAATAAAGTATATTTTCTTGTAATTTAAAAAAAGTTACGACTTTAACATTTCAAGTTACAAAAGATTCTACAGTGTTCGCAAAAAACTAATCACTCCTGAAGACAAACATGAAAAGACTGGTATTTTTTTTAATATTTTGTATAACAACAATATTTAGTTTTGCTAGCAACACTGAACCACGTAGTTATCGTCGTCTGTCTGTTATTGCTGGCCATAAGACGTTATTTCTTAGTTTTTAGTAAGACTTGAGTCATTCTACAAAGTGTAAAATTTGGAGCGTCACTTCTAAAGTCGCCAAAAAACAGTAAGTTCTTAATTCAAAATTATAATTTTACTTTGGTCTTGTTAATTAGCGGTAAAATGATCGAACGTGGTAGAAGCCGCATTTTATAACATCAAATATTCCCCTTGGCATGGACTAAAGTATTAGTTCATCACTGCTGTCGAACTCACTGCTGTCGACAACCTGTCTACATATGTGAGACTTTTGTGAAATATATCTTATTGCTATTTGATAAAAATTAAAATTCATTTTTAGAAAACCATTGTTGCATAAATCATTTATTTTTTAGCTTAATACATGCGGTTTTTGCTGAGTTTAGTTCAAAATACAAATTAGTATACAGGTGTGACGTATTTCTACACATATGATGTGGTTTTATGATATGTATTACTACTGTTTTCTAAAAATTATCAAAATTATACTTTTAATTGATCCCGCTTGGTTTTCCTGAAGCATTATTCATCTTTAAGTTAATTTTCTGCAAAAAATCTGCAAATTAATATCGGTCTACAGAAATGACGTCTACTTGAAACGAAACGTAATTGAAACGAAAGGAACAAGACATTATAGATAATGATACTCCGCCGACAGCGCCTTCGCCTGCAATATCTGTAGGTAGCTAATATCTCGGTTTCACAAATTTCGGGTCCATCATCAAGATTTGCAATGGGAAAACGGATTGCAGACAGAAATAGAAGGAGACTGCGTCATGAAAACTCATACTTGAAAGCAAATTGATGCAAATGGAAAAATGATGGCTAAATATAGAATGAGACTTCTACGTGAAAACAAAAACAGTAACTCAATATTTACAGAATTATGTGAACAAACAATTAATCACAAAAAAAAACAAAAAATTGCTCATTACGATACCTACAGAAGTGAAGTCACATCTGTAGACATAGTTTATATATTTTTTAATTTGCAACCGTTGGTTATTTTCATGATAATTATGCCTTTGCAAGTGAGAAGACACTTAATTTTTTAAGTTAATAACGTTGATTTTTTCTAGAATTGTATTTATTTTCGTTATTTCCTAATATTGTCTATTCTGTCGATAATGGCGTCACATTTGTCGACAGGCAAAAATCTTAAAACTGCCATAAATGCTAATTTTGTGATTGATGATCTCTGAAAGTATTTTTAGATTAAATTAAGGTTAATTTTAATACATCCTATCTCAATAAAAACACCTAATCATTGAATTTGTTTTTATTTAAAATAAAAATTAGGTTCGTAGAATGGCCGGTAACATATATATATCATTTAAACAACTCTCTCATACACACATTCACACTATACACACACACACACACACCCACACACACACACACCCACACACATACACCCACACACACAGAACACACACATCTGTTAAACTTAATTAAATTAATTAAAAATTAGACATTAATAAGAATAAGAATTACCTTTAGAAAGTTATCCTAAGAATATTGTAAGTCAACTGCAGCGACATTCAAACCAATGTAATCGTATTTTATTATGTGATATTTCCTGCGGCTGAACACTGTTTCCCAAAATACAAGCTCAAGCTTAGTTTGGGAATCAGTAGCAGTACTTTCTGTGCAATACATTAATACGATGCATATGTTAGATTACTCTAAGATGAATGTATTAACTGGCGACAATAAAGAATTTTTATTTTATTTTATTTATTTATTTAATATCCTTACCACTGGAAAAAATTATGGTACTGCAAAACCATTTAACGCTTGTCCTGATTTTTTAGTATGAAAATCCTCTGGCATAAAATGAAAGCTGCATACAATAGAACTTTTGGTTATGGTTTAAAATTCGTGAATCGTCATTTTTGCCTAATTTCCTCTTTCATTGGAAAGCTGTAACAAACAAAAATAATGCTATTTCAATAACGCGATACATAGGTACTAATTATAATTATCATGCGCATAATATTAATAGTTTTCATGAAAAATACACGAAAGCATAAGTCTTTCGTCCGCAAAACGTCTATGGCATGGTCACACTAATCATTGTTAGTAAACAAAATCTATAATATTCCTTACCTGTGAAATGATATGCCTTGTATTTTTATTTCACTATTTTATGTAACCGTTGACGTCTTACCCGGACACAAAGTATCTCTGTCAAAACGAAGTTTCTTATTTGTTATAAAAATGTCTGGTCACCCTATTAGAAAGAGACAAAGGGCTCTGTTTTAAATATCTCTCTCGTCACGTTTTTCTGGTAGAGTACTCTGTCCACTTTATTATACTAAGTCCATGAAAATATTCCTTACCTGTGAAATGATATGCCACAACCACCTTATGAATCACTTTTACGTGACATGATACAATACTTTTCACCGTTTTCACTGTTAAAATAAAAAAGAACCGTAGATAAATCTATAATTTTCTCAAAACAACTTAAGACGTCAAATTAACACCATTGATGACAGATTTCAGTGATACCATAATGAATATATAATAACTTCCAAACAATCATACTAATATTTAATTTGACTTAAAATAAATAAATTAGTATTATGTACAGACTGTAAACCTTTAAAAGAAAATAATTAAAATTTATCTTAAAGCTAAATCATATACACGTAATTTATTTTACTTGTTATGTGAGGTGACTGCGGGTGTAATATTTTCTACCATCTTTAACATTTTTATCTGTTGGCAATTGAGGAAAGGGACAACGGGCTCCCTTATTGCTATCTCTCTCGCCTCGGTTATGATAGCTTAACAAAAGTAAACCTACGGTGTGACTGTTAAGGTTCATTTTTGTGTGTTACGAATTTGGCAGAACTCAGTCCTGTTTGTTATACTAAGTCCATGGCAAATACTCGTAGATTGACAACTAAGAACGCTCATTTTTATAAATGAAGGTGTTTGAAAACAATATTTTTAAATTGTCGGTAGTTGTTTTCTAAACAGTCAAAATAAAATGGCCTGAGAGTTCCATGTTTGTCTCAAACGTTGGAAACTTCATTACACAACCGTGAACCGGATCGAATCGTTATAAATTCTACTTTAAGTGATGTTTTAACAAAATAATGAATACAAAAAGAAAAATAATATATTATTGCATGCATGACTAGCTTCTGCCCGCGGCTTCGCCCGCGTGGAGTTCGGGAATTGCCCACGGAATCTTACTTCTGGGATAATAAGTAATCTATGTATGTATAGTACATACATAGATTTACGTGTACTTGCTATTGTAAATATTTGTTCATAGTAATATCAATTAAATTACATATGTGAAATATCTTGGTTTGAGATTGGACACCGGGACACCAATCAAATGATTTATTAGGAATCTATTTATAGACATAATACTTTGACATAATATTTAATATCATTGTCCGTATCGTGAGCCAACGCGAAAATCGGTGGAATAAACCATATTCACAGACACTTCTACCTCAGAAAAATCCTACCTACTTAGTAACAGACAGGACATTAAATTTTAAATTGGGGAATGATTTTGGAAAAACTGTGATACACGTATCTCATAAATTTAACAAAAGAGTATGTACACAAATTTTCAAGTCAATCGCCTCCGAGAGTAAAAAGTTTCACAGGAAATTCAACACCCCATTTCACCCTCTTGGGGGTGGAATTTCGAAAAACCCTTCCTTAGTGGATACCTACTCTTCACAAACAATTCACCGTTCAAATTTTATGTCTCTGGGACCAGTGGTTTGGGCTGAGGTTTGATATATCAATCAACCAGACAGGACATTGAATTTTAAATTGGGGGATGATTTTTTAGAAAACTGTGATACACGTATCTCATGATTTTAACTGAAGAGTATGAATCATCATCATCATCATCAGCCTATAGCAGTCCACTGCTGGACATAGGCCTCCTCAATCGCACGCCATCCAACTCGATTTTCAGCGACTCTCATCCAGTAGCTACCAGCCACCCTGCGAAGATCGTCACTCCACCGAGCCTGAGGGCGTCCCACCTTACGTTTGCCGATTCGCGGTCTCCACTCAAGAACACGTCTACCTCAACGGTCATCGGTTCTACGGCTAATATGACCGGCCCATTGCCACTTCAGCTTACTTATTCTGTGAGCTATGTCGACAACTCTGGTTTTCTGTCGGATCACATCGTTTCGGATGCGATCCCTCAGAGAGACTCCAAGCATAGCCCTTTCCATAGCTCGCTGAGCGACCTTAAATTTATGGACCAGTCGTACTGTAAGTGTCCACGTTTCGGCTCCGTAAGTCATAACAGGCAGGACGCACTGGTTGAAGACCTTAGTCTTTAGGCTCTGTGGAATACGCGACGAGAAGACCCGGCGAAGCTTCCCAAATGCTGCCCAGCCCAGCTGGATTCTTCTGTTAGCCTCCCTCTCAAAGTTGTTCTTACCAAACTGCAGAGTTTGCCCGAGGTAAACATATTCTCGAACAACCTCGAGAGGACCGCCATTGACAACAACAGGTCCTGGGGCGACGTGTTCGTTGAACATAACCTGGGTTTTGTCCAAGTTCACCCTGAGACCAATGCGTATTGAAGAATCCACTAGGCCATCCAGCATCTGCTGCAAGTCGTGCAGCGATTCAGCCAGTATGACGATGTCATCTGCGAATCTCAAGTGTGAGATGTACTCGCCGTTGATGTTTATGCCACGTCCTTCCCATTTTAGCGTCTTGAACACATCCTCCAGTGCGTTGGTGAACAATTTCGGGGAAATAACGTCTCCTTGCCTCACCCCCCGACGCAATGGGATATGCTCCGTTTGCTGGTTTTGACTTTGGACGGTCATTGTGGCGTTCTCATAAAGACTTCTCAACACTTGGATGTATCGCCAGTCGACTTGGCATCGCTGCAGAGACTCCAGAACCGACCAGGTCTCGACAGAGTCAAAAGCTTTCTCGTAGTCCACAAATGCAAGACACAGCGGGCGATTATACTCTTCGGACTTCTGTATGATCTGCCGCACTGTGTGGATGTGGTCTATGGTGCTGTATCCTCCTCGAAACCCGGCCTGCTCCGGTGGCTGGAAGTCATCGAGTCTTCGCGCTAGACGATTCGTGATGACTCTTGAGAACATCTTATACACGTGGCTAAGGAGCGAAATGGGTCTGTAATTCTTTAATAGGGTCTTGTTTCCCTTTTTAAAGAAAAGAACGACCACGCTCCTTCTCCACGCTTCTGGAGTTCTCCCAGAGAACAGGACGGAGTTGAAGAGCTCCCGAAGCTCTCTTAAAACAGGACTTCCTCCCGCTTTCAGGAGCTCAGTCGATATCCCATCCTCGCCAGGGGCTTTTCCATTCTTAAGCTGTCTAAGAGCCGCCTCGATTTCGTCTTGGCTGACTTCTGGCAGGTCTTCTGTGAAATGGCGGGTTAAGGTGGCTCTGGAATCCTCATTTTCGGGATCAGGTCGAGATGCATGCGATGCATACAACTGGCCGTAGAAGTTTTCGACTTCCGAAAGAATCTCGGGCTTCGAAACGACGATATCCCCACTAGATTTGGTCAACTTCGTCAGGTGGCTCCTCCCAAGTGATTGGACGAACACTTTCGACCCCCGATTTTGCTCAATCGCTTTTTCTATTGAGCGTGTGCTGGAGCATCGAAGGTCGCGTCGCACCAATTTCCTAATTTTATTATTGAGTGCCTGTAGTCCTGACGAAGTGATGGGTGGGTTTTCACGTCGTTCCGTCATAAGCTCCAGAGTCTCCTCCGAAAGTTTGGACTTCTTGCCCGTATGCCGCATTTTACAAAAACGCGTCCCTTCCTCCCTGAGGATTTCCACAATTTGGTCGAGCGCCTGGTCAACGTCATTTGTGGTTTCCACGGCCACGAATCGGTTCTCCAGATCTGACTGGAATGCTTCAGACCCTAGCATGGTTTGGAGCATATTTGGACGGAGCTTAGACTTCATCAAGCGGGTTCGTTCCAGCTTAAAATTAATATTCAGAGTGCCACGGACAAGTCTGTGATCGCTACCGGTGTTGAACCTGTTGATCACCGAGACATCTCTGAATATATGCTTTTTATCCGCTATGATGAAGTCTATCTCATTTTTCGTCATAGTGTCGGGGCTTCACCACGTCCACTTCCTTTGGGGCTGTTTCTTAAAGAAAGAATTCATCATGAAAAGCCCCTCCTTCTCAAGGAAGTTGACAAGCATTTGCCCCCTATGATTTCTGCTGCCAAACCCGTAGGATCCTACTACCGATTCACTGCCATTTTGTACTCCCACTTTAGCGTTAAAATCCCCCATAACAACGCTGTAATGGGCCTTAGTAGTGGAGTGCAAGGCCTTGGAAATGTCCTCAAACATTTCCTCCACCACGTCGTCCGAGTGTGCCGAAGTCGGTGCGTAGACCTGAACAACCTTGAGGCTATACCTCTCGGTTAGCTTTAATATGAGGTACGCTACCCTGTTCGAGACACTAGACACTTCTACCACGTTGTCACAAAGGGATTTGTGTACCAGGAACCCGACTCCGCCTTGGAATAGCTGGTCTCCCTCTCGAAAATACATCAGGTGGCCCGACTCAAGGGTTATTGTGTCCTCCCCCTCTTTTCGGACTTCACTCAACCCAAGAATGTGCCACCTTATCCTTTCGAGTTCTTCCTCCAGCTGCACTAGATGTTCGCCGAGCCGTAACGTGCGTCCGTTGTACGTCGCCAAGGTCAGTTGGGTTTGGCGGCCATTCGTAACCCGGGGATTCTTAGCACCCCCTACCTTGCCGTTACCGTGACCGCCGCCAAAATCAGGAATAGCAAGGCCGCCGGGAACTGGGGGCCGTGGTTGATTCTGGCTTGCCATTAAGGGTTTTGCCCATAATCGCCACGCTGGGCATGCGGGTTGGCGATCGCAGATCGCAACTCCTCGCACTAGTGACGCTGCTGCCCGGCACTAGTCTGCGCTATTTAGTTGCGAACTTTCGAAATGGTTATACCGCCATTTATCGGTCGTCAGAGCCTCGTTTGTTGTTTAGCAGGATGCACCACGAGCAGGTGAGGTTGACTTGAGGCACTGAGATGGTAGGTGCACCCCCTTACACTCCAAGAGTATTAATACAAATTTTCAAGTCAATCGCCTCCGACAATAAAAAGTTTCACAGGAAATTCAACACCCCGTTTCACCCTCTAAGGGGTAGGAATTTCGAAAAACTGATACTTACTCTTCACAAAGAATACACCCTCCAATTTTCATATCTCTGGGACCCGCGGTTTGGGCTGTTCGTTGGTATATCAGTCAGCCAGGACATGAAATTTTAAATAGGGGGATGGTTTTGGAAAAACTGTGATACACGTATCTCACCATTTTAACTGAAGTATATGTAGACACATTTTCAAGTCAATCGACCCCGAGAGAACTTCACAGAAAATTCAACATCCCATTTCACCCTCTTAGGGGGTGGAATTTCAAAATATCCTTTCTTAGTGGATACCCACTCTCCACAAAGAGTACATTCTCCAAATTTCATGTCTCTAGGACCAGCGGTTTGGGCTGTGCGTTGATGTATCAGTCAGCCAGTCAGGACATTGAATTTTAAATTGGGGGATGATTTTGGAAAAACCGTGATACACATATCTCATCATTTTAACTGAAGTATATGTAGACACATTTTTAAGTTAATCGACTCAGGGAATAAAAAGTTTCACAGAAAATTCAACACCCCATTTCACCCTCTTAGGGGTGGAATTTCAAAAAACCCTTTCTTAGTGGATACTTAATCTTCACAAAGAGTACACTATCCAAATTTCATGTCTCTAGGATCAGTGGTTTGGGCTGTGCGTTGATATATAAGTCAGTCAGTCAATCAGTCAGTCAGTCAGGACTTTGAATTTTACATGTATAGATTTGAACTTACGGCTTCTCGCTCAGTGACCAAAGACGATAGCCATTGTGCCAAGGTTGCTATAGCAACATTATGCAAAATATTATATCTCCTTCAGTATCTTATGTGAATGATGACTATATATTGGTATATGGTAATTGATGTGCCACACGCACACTAATAAAAACCGAGCTCGCTCGTTTTATTTAGTGTATGTGTGCATAACTATGACTTCACCCACACATATAAATTGTAAATCAAATAGGTGGTTCAACTTACATTGATTGTTGTTCAAGGTCATCATGTCTATACAGTTTGCATTACTATTACACCTATTGACTAACTCGTTTGCAGCAAGGATATGTTTCTTAATTTGGTTTTGAGAGTTCACATACTCCCCCCCAGCCGCGAGACGGCCGCCATCGCCGCCCTCCCCGCCCCCTGAGCTTTCCGCGGCCGAGACCGGGTGGCAGGTGGCCGGAGAGAGGGCGAGGGAGCGAAGGGCGGCCAAAAAGGCCAGGAAGCGGGAGCGGAAGCGCCGGCAAAAGGAGCGGGGCATCGCGGCTAGGCTCAGCGCCCCGAAGACCGCAGCTGTAGTAATCACACTACAGCCGGACGCGGAAAAGAGGGGCGTGACTTACCGCGACTTGCTTGCCAAGGCGAAGGCGACGGTGGATCTCGAGGAGCTCGGGATCACCGGGGGCCTCAGGCTTAGAGTCACCGCAACAGGGGCTCGAGTGCTGGAGATCCCCGGTGAAACCCGTGGCTCGTCCGCTGACGCTCTGGCTGAAAAGCTTAGAGCGTCCCTAAATGCGGACGAGGCCCGAGTGTCCAGGCCCGTCAAATGCACAGACCTGCGCATCCCGGGTCTGGACGACTCGGTGACCGAGGAGGAGGTGGTGGCCGCCGTCAACAGGACCGGTGGGTGCCCTGCCGAGCAGGTTAAGGCAGGCACCTTACGTCCGGACCTGTGGGGCACGCGAACCGTAACGGTAAGCTGCCCTGTGACGGCGGTGAAAGCCATTGTGGAGGGCCGAAGGCTCTTGGTGGGCTGGGTGTCGGCGCAGGTGAAGCTGCTGACATCTATACATATAAAATTCAAAGTCCTGACTGACTGACTGACTGACTGATTGACTGACTGACTGACTGACTGACTGACTGACTTATATATCAACGCACAGCCCAAACCGCTGGTCCTAGAAACATGAAATTTGGACAGTGTACTCTTTGTGACAAGTAAGTATCCACTAAGAAAGGGTTTTTCAAAATTCTACCCCTAAGAGGGGGAAATGGGGTGTTTAATTTTCTGTGAAACTTTTTATTCCCTGAGTCGATTGACTTGAAAATTTGTGTATTTACTCTTCAGTTAAAATTATAAGATACGTTTATCACAGTTTTTCCAAAATCATCCCCAATTTAAAATTTAATGTCCTGTCTGGCTGACTGATATATCAATGCACAGCCCAAACCGCTGGTCCGAGAGAAATGAAATTTGGACGGTGTATTCTTTGTGAAGAGTAGGTATCCACTAAGAAAGGGTTTTTTGAAATTTTACCCCTAAGAGGGTAAAATGGGGTGTTGAATTTTCTGTGAAACTTAATATTTACTGGGTCGATTGACTCGAAAATTGATGTTCACACTCTTCAATTAAAATTATAAGACATATGTATCAGTTTTTCCAAAATCATCCCTCAATATAGTTAAATAGGGTTTCGAAGCTCACGTAGAAGGGCGCATGCCGCGCAGCGTTGCGTGGGGCGTGCGGGGCGTGGGAGTATTTACCTATTACTAAGTAGGTAGGATTTTTCTGAGGTAGAAGTGTCTGTGAATATGGTTTATTCCACCGATTTTCGCGTTGGCTCGCGATACGGGACATTGATATTAAATATTATGTCAAACTATTATGTCTATAAATAGATTCCTAATAAATCATTTGATTGGTGTCCCGGTGTCCAATCTCAAACCAGGATATTTCACATTATGTAATTTAATTGCTATTACTATGAACAAATATTTACAATAGCAAGTACACGTAAATCTATGTATGTACTATACATACATAGATTACTTATTATCCCAGAAGTAAGATTCCGTGAGCAATTCCCGAACTCCACGCGGGCGAAGCCGCGGGCAGAAGCTAGTTAAATATAAAATTTGGGGATGATTTTGGAAAAACTGTGATACACGTATCTCATAATTTTAAGTAAAGAGTATGTATACAAATTTTCAAGTCAATCGACTCCGAGAATAAAAAGTTCCACATATAATTCAATACCCCATTTTACCCTCTTAGGGGTGGAATTTTGAAAAACCCTTTCTTAGTGGATACCTACTCTTCACAAACAATTCACCGTCCAAATTTCATGTCTCTAGGATCAGTGGTTTGGGCTGGGGGTTGATATATCAGTCAGCCAGTCAGGACGTTTAATTTAAAATTGGGGATGATTTTGGAAAAACTGTGATACACGTATCTTATAATTTTAACTGAAGAGTAAATACACAAATTTTCAAGTCAATCGACTCAGGGAATAAAAAGTTTCACAGAAAATTAAACACCCCATTTCACCCTCTTAGGGGTACAATTTTGAAAAACCCTTTCTTAGTGGATACTTACTTGTCACAAAGAGTACACTGTCCAAATTTCATGTTTCTAGGACCAGCGGTTTGGGCTGTGCGTTGATATATAAGTCAGTCAGTCAGTCAGTCAGTCAGGACTTTGAATTTTATATGTATAGATAGAATTTATGGTAAAATCTATTGTTGTTAAAGATAGTGAGTTACAATTGGAATTCAGTAATTGATTATTTAGGTGATCTGTTTCCCTAACCTGAGTACAATCTCTTTCTTTCTGAATCTTAATAATTTGTTTGTTAGCTTGTAGCAGTTCATCTTCTAAGTCCCTAACCTTACATAAAGCCGCTTCATAGAAATTACTGCAGTTGTTGAAACCATCCGTGACCACCCGAAGTTTGTCCCGTTCATCAACAACATCCGTGTATTGTTGGTGTAGGTCCACTAACTCCCGTTTCAAGCTTGTGTTTTTGTGAATGACCTTCTCGATTTCAACCTCATGTTCCTCTCTATCCAATAACAGCTGTTGACATTTGCTGTTTGATTCCTTAAGTTCATCAAGGGCCGTTCTCAACTTAGCCTGCAACTCCTGAGTAGAAACCTTACGGGTCATCACAGGCATGGTTTTAGGAAATAGAACTGAAAGTAGAAGTACAAAGTACGGTGAAAGCTAATTGAATGGACAAAATTAGCTAGAAATGATAGGAGAAAATAAGAATAGTTTGGAATATGTGATTAATAAACAGGTAACTGAGGTAGGCTTGTTACGCATGTTTCACAACGGTGTAACATAAGGATCGCTGATATTACGATTCGGTATTAAACATGGACTATGGACAACGTGACCTCGATATTGCGCATTGCAACGACCTGCACGTGGTGCCTACGCAGCATTTCGCAACCGTGACACAATTCCACGTTTTCAAGCATTCTTGGTACATCCATCGACCAATTGTCACTTGTATAATTTTAAACTATAATTTGTAATAATTTTATTACTTCATTAAATTAGTCTAAAGTAAATTGGTTTTTTTTGCATCCTCCGGCTCCAGCTAACGTAATTGGCGCAGTCGGTAGGATACTCGCGGGCCGGTTCGCGAGAGTAAATTCATAAGGATCGACCTTAGTATCGCGTCTCGCGAGTCATCCGGGTGACCATCAAGCACCGTACGAGTATCCGAATCTTCAGAAGCTGTCGTCGGGAGGAGTATCCAGACATCGATACCGCAGAGGGACCAATTATGTTCATGTGAGTACTTTAGAATAGTTCTTGAGTTGCTCATCCTTATCCTTAAGTGTTAATCATAAAAACCTAAGATTTTCCATCCCAGGCAATCGAGGACCCCTAGGTTAGATAGATCGTCCAGATCATCATTACTAGATTCATTTAGGCAATTAGAAAATAGAGAAACAACTATAGAAATGTCGGCGATAGACGAAATTTACAAGGCCTTACGCATAGTTCCCGAATTTGACGGGAACCCTAATGTACTCACTAGGTTCATAAAACTGTGCGACCAGCTAGTACAGGCCTATGTATCAGCTGAGCCAGGGCGCGAATTAATAAATTTGACTCTTTTAAGCGGGATTCTTAACAAGGTCACCGGACCCGCAGCCCGGTTAATTAACACCAACGGCGTACCAGAAACTTGGGATGGCATACGTAGTTCTTTAGTTAACAATTTCTCTGACCAACGCGATGAGACCTCGCTTTATAACGACATGGCTCTGTTAACTCAAGGCTCTTCCACACCACAGGAATTCTACGAAAAGTGCCAAACTCTGTTTGCCACTATCATGACCTATGTATCACTACATGAAACCGTTCAAAGTACAATCGATTCGAAACGTTCCCTTTATAAAAAATTAACTTTGCAATCATACTTACGGGGCCTTCGCGACCCCTTAGGCTCACGCATTAGATGCATGCGACCGGACACGATTGAAAAGGCACTTGAGTTTGTTCATGAGGAGATGAACACTCTCTACTTACAACAGCGAAATGAGCAAACACCGGCTAAAAAGCCACAGCCTCAGGCATCGACCGATCAGACCAAATTATTTAATTCTGTCATGCCGCACGTTCCCATGCCCATGCAGAGGCCATTTAATTTTAATATTCCCGGTCCCTCTCGACCAAATATAGCTATGCCGCACCCATTGCAACGTGTACCGCAAATGTGGAGACCAGGCTTTAACCATCCACAACAGTTCCAGCAGCAAGGTCCATCGCGTACGCAACAGATATTCGGGGCACGTCCTTCTAACTATAATCCACAAAAAATTCATCTGGTAATAATCAATTTAAAGGGCCAAACACAAATGATACACCAAAACCAATGAGCGGCGTATCTCATTTCGTACCGAGACAAATGCCATTCCGGGGTAACGATTGGACTAGGCAAGGGAACCCACCGCCTACTAATTATTTTAAGACAAGAGAAATGAATTTCAACGAATGCTTTGAATATCCATATATGTTTGAACCTTATTGTGATAATTACCTCGACGGTTATCAGTATAACTTCTTTGAACAGCCCGACTATTTCTATTATGAAACTTTGAATGCATATATGAACCAGCAGTTAGGCTCGACCCCAGAGGTAAGTCGGGTGATATCTGAAGGGAAATCCACTGAGGAGTCAGCGTCTTCTAACCAGGAAAATTTTCAGAAGAGTCGGACTACAAACGAATTAAAATAGAGGTCAACCTACAAACCCAACGTTACCTACCATATATAGTAATTTCACACCCACCATTAAAATTATTAATCGACACAGGAGCAAACCAATCATTTATCAGCCCTGAAGCCGTTCAAAAGTTTTATCCACATTTGTCATGGAACTATGACCCTTTTGAGGTAACAAATGTGCACGCAACTAGCCGTAACGATTACTCCATTAACTTACTTTGTTTTCAGGAAATAAATGACAATAATGATTTAACATTCTACATTTACAAGTTTCACGAATACTTTGACGGTCTTATCGGTTTAGATTTGTTAAACAAATGGGAGTCAAATATTGATCTTAAAAATAATAAATTAATTACAAAAGCTGCAGTCAACCCAATAGTTATGTACAATTCGCGCAACAGCAATTTATATGAAGATATTATCCCAGCAAATTCCTCAAAATTAGTCAGAGTCCCAGTTAACATACAAGATGGTGATGCCTTAATTCCTGATCAGATAATTTCAAATTGTTGCATAAACGAGTGTATTACGAGTGTCAAAAATAATCGAGGTTATCTAGAAATTCTCAATCCAACTAGTAACGACTTAATATTTTCCATGGACCAGCCTATTAAAGCGGAAACATATAACTTAGAATGTACTCATCAATCACCTCAATCCCGGGTAGAGGAAGTATTATCTCGGTTACGCACTGGTCATCTAAATGAAGAAGAGCGCGCTAATCTAAAGTCTTTGGTTTCGCAATACGCCGATATATTTTATAAAGAGGAAGAACCCCTTACCTTTACCAATAAAATAAAACACAGCATACGTACTTCAGATGAGGTACCAGTTTATACCAAAACTTATATATACACATTCGTGCACCGCGAAGAAGTACGCAGTCAAATTACAAAAATGCTAGAACAGGGAATCATCCAACCTTCAGAATCGGCTTGGAGCTCACCCATTTGGGTAGTCCCAAAAAAAACTGATGCATCCGGTAAAGCCAAATGGCGAATTGTAGTGGATTTTAGGAAACTGAACGAAAAAACCATCGACGATAAGTACCCTATTCCCAATATAACCGACGTATTAGATAAATTAGGCAATTGCCAATACTTCACAACTCTCGACCTCGCCAGTGGCTTTTATCAAGTGGAAATGAACCCTAACGACATCCCAAAACTGCATTTAACGTAGAACATGGCCATTTTGAGTTCCTACGCATGCCAATGGGACTGAAAAACTCACCATCAACTTTTCAAAGAGTTATGGACAATGTGCTTAGGGACCTCCAAAACTCTATTTGTCTAGTATATTTAGATGACATCATCGTATTTAGCACTAGTTTACAGGAGCATATAATAAATTTGGAGAAGGTTTTTAAAAGACTCAGAGATTCGAACTTTAAAATCCAACTGGATAAGTCGGAATTCCTAAAATTGGAAACGGCATATCTCGGACATATTATCAGTAAAGATGGCATTAAGCCGAATCCCGACAAAATTTCAGCTATTCAGAAATTCCCACTTCCCAAAACAGCCACGGAAATTAAAAGATTTCTAGGGTTACTGGGGTACTATAGAAAGTTCATTCCCGATTTCGCCAAAATCACGAAACCAATGACCCAATGCTTAAAGAAAGGCTCAAAAATAACTTGCGATGACACCAACTATGCAAATTGCTTCGAAAAATGTAAAACATTACTTACCAACGATCCGATTTTGCAATATCCCGATTTTAATAAAGATTTCTTACTCACAACAGACGCATCAAACCTAGCCATAGGAGCCGTACTCTCACAGGGGCCTATAGGTTCAGACAAACCAATAGCCTATGCCTCGCGCACGCTGAACACAAGCGAGATCAATTATAGCACGATAGAAAAGGAGCTCCTAGCTATAGTTCGGGCAACCAAATATTTTCGGTCGGACGTAAATTCAAAATTATAACAGATCATAAACCGCTTCAATGGATCATGAATCTCAAAGAACCTAGCTCGAGACTAACTCGTTGGAGACTCAAGCTCAGTGAGTACAATTATTCAGTAGTTTATAAGCAGGGCAAAAGCAACACAAATGCCGATGCTCTGTCCCGAATCGAAATTAATAATGAAGAAACGAGCTCCATCATAGTTAACGTATCCGAAAAACCACCTTCTGTAGTGGGCTCGTCCACTCTCACAGCTCACACTAGTGCCGAAAGTCCAATATTAGAAATACCGATTTCAGATGACCCCTTAAATAAATTTAACAGACAAATCGACGGCCCCCACGTAAAGTATTGAAACTGCAAAACCTCTACTTTACAGGAGAGCGATTTTAAGTTTAGATTTAGATTTTTGTTAAACATAAAATTCCAAAATTTTATATTACCGATGTATCTTAAGTGGAAAATTTGACTGTTTTATACTGTCTACTATAGTTTTTGATAATTATTATACTTTTTCTAATATTACACATTCGATACTTTACTTGGTTACTGCTGGTTACTTTTTTATCGAATATGCCAATTTCGATAGTTATCTATGACAAAATATTCTAGTCTAATATCGAATGTGCCCGTTTCGATACTTTTCCGCGGCAACAATTTCTAGTAAACTATTGAATGTGGTAGATTCGATTGTTTTCTTTGTTAAATTGCTCAAGCCAAGGTAACATAACACTAGATTCGATTTAAGATACCTTCCTACTACTTATTTATGTCAAGCTTTTTCTGGGAAATGAAGAAAAACACGATCAGACATTTAATCAAACAATTTGTATTAAAAATAAAGAATTAAAAAACACAAATACTTAGTTACAAAGCGGCTTTTACCTTGTAGATGACATTTCAATGTTTTTAATGTTTTATCTATTAGAATTTTTACAAGATAATTCGTTTTCTAAGAGTAAAAAGATAAAATTATGTTTATGGCACAATGCTTTTATAAAGGAATATGAGTCTATGTAAGTCTTATGCTCTTGAAATTACAATCTACATAATCGTTTGTAACAAAAAAAAGAAAGAAAACTTAACACACTTATCAATCATATCATATTAATTATAAAAGAGATCATCACGAGATGATTATCACAACATTTTGCTTTATGTACTATTAAACTTTCTTAAGTTAGGTACTCAACATGCTTTAGTATTAATCAACAATCAATGTAAATCTATACTTATAATAAATCTGTAGAGAGGTCAATTCTGTACATGAAATATATTTCCAAAATAACTATCAGGGGGTGATTAGGGATCGATACTGATGCCAAAAATGCAATCAGTAAAATTTTTGTCTGTCTGTCTGTCTGTCTGTCTGTCTGTATAACCGTTATAGAAACAAAAACTACTAGACGGATTTTAACGAAACTTGGTACAATTATTTTTCATACTCCTGAGTTGGTTATAGTATACTTTTCATCACGCTACAATCAACAGGAGCAGAGCAGTGAAGGGAAATGTTGGCAAAACGGGAGAAGTTACTCCATTTTTTAAACTTCCGTCGCGTGTTCAACCTTAATGGTTAAAGCTACACAGAAATCATGTATGACGGAAATGTTCTCCTTAAAATTATATAAAAATATCCCACGACAGCATATGTCTATCTTTTACGGTTGACTCACAATATCACGTGTAACTCCCGATAGCTTAGCAGTTCGAAGCTTTCTGATTATATTTGTCTACTCTTACGTTTATAACACTCTCAGTCATCCCTAATTAAAAAAGTTAACATTATTAACTATTCTATAAAAAAGAATCATAGAAATCGGTATAGAAACACCAAAGTTATACATGAAATACGCTAATAATAAGCCATCGCGCGTGAATACTGAATCGTGCTATAAGGATTATTTTTGTATAAGGTCCGAGAATCGGTCGCCGCGCTCGACGCGTCTCGCGGCCGAAGGTATAAAAAGGCGAGGCGTCCGAGCGCGAGCTTCATACGGATCGCCAGTGATCCGTGCAAATTGGACCTCAGAAACCAGTGCCCAATCGACCGGAGAAGTTTTGTCTTTGTGCCGTCAATTGGGGGTACATTGACAAAACTTTTTCCGCCCGGACCGCCAATTTTATTTGCGCAAGTGTTTTTGCACTGGTGCGAGCACAGGGGGAGCGCCGTGCTGCCCGGTGCCTGGGGCACCGTTGCGGTCGCGGAGTCACCTCGTAGCAGAGAAGCCTGAAGAAGAAGAAGATGCCGAAGCCTGGCGCCCGCGGCTCGTTCGGCCGCGGTGACGCCGATGTCTCGGTGCCTCGTCCGGGGTTGGACCGGGCGACATCGTTACCAAATATTGGTGACGCGTTGCCCGGTGCAGCGCCAGCTGGACCCCCCCCTCCTCGTAGTGAGGAGAGGAAGAGGTCCGGAAAGAAGGGGACCGAAGAAGAAAGGAGGAAGAAGCCTGAAGTCGGACCGAGCGGATCAGGCGCGACGGCTGCTGCGAGTGCGCGTGACCCGTCGGCGACATCGGCGCCTGCGCGCGTTGCGCCGGCACCATCGCCGAGTCAACCGCACGCCGTGGCAGTGCGACCGTCCGCTTTCCGTCCGGTGCCGATCCAGGCCCCGGGACCTGCCGCCGCGTTCCCAGGCCGCGCGCCGTCTGCGCGCGCCGCCACACCCGTCGTACGGGACGCCGCGCCTCTGTCGCGCGCGACCGTGCGAAACCTCGCGCCAACCGTGCGCGACCCCGTGCCACCCGTGCGCGTACCCGCGCCCGCATCGCGCGCCCAGTGTGGATGTCGCTGCGCCCCCGCCAGGGGGCGCGGCTGGCGGGTTGTGGACTGAGTCCTTGGGCCCGCGGCGTCAGGATGGTGTCCGTGACTACGGACACCTCATTTGGGGCCAGTATAGGCCGAGCCTGTGACAGGTGCGCGCACGCAACCTGCCTGTGAGTAAGTGTCAATTGTGTTCGGTAAGAGCGCCACGGCGCTATGGTAGCGCCGCTTGCTTCGCGCCGCCTCGGCGGTCCGCCACCGCCGGGTGAGACCTCCGGCTAGCCGGAGGAGGCCCAGCGGGTGGCAACCAGCGACAGAGGCGGCTCAGGCGCTCCCTACCGAGGAGGAGACCCCTGTCCGCAGACGTTATCGAAGCGAGCCGATGCGCTCCGGACAAAGGGCCGTTTGTGTGTGTGTGAGCGGCAATGTACTTGTGTAACACCGCTCATGGGGGGCGAGAATTGCGAGCCCGCGTCGCACATTCGTCGCGTGAGTAACATCGCCTGTGGAGTAATGTATGGATGAGTCGGGTCACGTCGTGCCTATATTAACTTAGCACACGACGCTTGCCGGGTGTGTGTCGTGAGTGTAGAGTCGTAGTGTTTGAGTATGTCGCGTGTAAGTGGGAGCGACATACTCGGGTGCGTCAGTCCGGTAGAGGGGCGTCGTCATCGTCCGCAGGCACGAGGTCGCGCGGCAGGCGCCTCGCGTCGGGAGGCCGAGCGTGCCATGGCGCTATGTCCTTGACATGCGGCCAGGCAGACGCGTCGGCGCGGGCGAACATGTTTGTTGCGAGTCGGCGGCAGAAGTCATCCAGGCTCTCTATTTTGAGGTCCCGCTGGATGGTGCTGTTCCTCACGTAGCGAGGGGCAGCGACGATCTTCCGCAGCGCCAGGTGTTGTTGCGCGCGGAGGGGTTTCTTGTTGGTCTCGCTAGTGAGGGCGAGCCAGGCTGGGGCGGCGTACGTGAGCAGCGGGCGTATGTAGGTCTTGTACACGCCCAGCTTGGCACGCAGCGGGAGGCGGGATGAGAGCACTGGTTGGAGCAGAGCGCGGGCAGTTCTGCTCTTTGCGACGACCGTGCGGACGTGATGAGCCATGGAGAGCCGGCGGTCGATAGTGACCCCTAGGTACTTTACCTGGGGCGACCACTCGACGTCGATTCCTTGCAGTTTGAGGGGTGGTGGGAGGCGGGCAGCGCCGGCGAGCATCGCCTGCGTCTTGCCCACGTTCACCGACAACCTCCATTTCGACAACCAGTCGGGCAGCAGGTCTAGCACGCGCTGTATCTTGACAGCCGCGTGTCTCGCGTTCAGCGAGGTGGCGATGTATGCGGCGTCGTCGGCATACAGCGCGAGCGTGGTGTCGGCAGTAGTGGGGATGTCGTCGGTGTAGCACGAGTAGCACAGCGGGGAGACGCAGCTGCCCTG
This sequence comes from Noctua comes, assembly GCA_963082995.1. Lineage (NCBI taxonomy): Eukaryota > Metazoa > Arthropoda > Insecta > Lepidoptera > Noctuidae > Noctua > Noctua comes. Next base: position 5,838,511 of record OY720293.1, read on the forward strand.
CGGCACGCCCGCGGCAATCGGACGGGCGCTTGATAGCGTGCCATCGACCACCACCCGGAAGGACCTGTGGGAGAGAAAGGAGGAGACCACCTGTATCAGTCGACGAGGCGCGTCTGTCTGCGACATCTTATACAGCAGCCCATCGTGCCAGACGCGATCGAATGCTTTTTCCATGTCGAGGAATACTGCAACTGCGTCCTCTTTCCTGTTGAGAGCCGCCGTAAGCAGGTGCAGTACCCTCGACAGCTGGAGCGTCGTGGAGTGTTCCGAGCGGAACCCGAACTGCTCCGGTCGTGGGATGATAAAATTTTTCAGGTGTCGCAGCAGGAGTTGCTCAAACACCTTAGAGATGGTGGGAAGTAGAGTTATCGGCCGATAGCTCTCTGGTTTCAATATGTTCTTATTCGCCTTGGGCAGCATAATGACGCGCCCCTCCTTCCATGCGGCCGGGAAGACTCCGGTGCGCAGTATGCCCGTGAACAGGCGCGCCAGTGCCGCCACGGTACGGAACGGCAGGTGGCGCAGCGCTGTGTTGGTAATACCGTCCGCACCGGGGGCCTTTCTCGGCTTTGTCCGCAAGATGGCGCGCCGGACTGCGCAAGGCGAGAAATGTATCGGGTGCTCCTCAGAGGCTATCGGCGCAGCGAAGTACTCCCCAAGGTGCCTCTCGACTGCTGCGATGTGCTCGGTGTCGTTGGTCGGGTTCGGTTCGAATTGACGCTCCAGGTGCTCAGCAAAGATCTCCGCCCGGTCTGCTGCGGTATATCTAGGCGCCCCGTCGCTGTGGAGTAGCGGGCGCACCGGAGCTGGGGTGTTAGAGAGCTGCCTACACAGTCTGTGTATCGACGGCCAGTCTCCCTCTACAGCGTCGATGTGTTCCTCCCAGCTCGCGGTGTTGTGCTCCTGTAGCTTGGCCCTAACCTTCTCCGCGAGACGGTTGAGGTCGAACTTGTAGGTCGGGCATCCGGTATCCTGCCACCGCTTGCGTAGGCGCCTCTTCTGGGCGATCATGCGCTTTAGGTGGGTAGGTAGAGGCTTGAATACGAGCCCCTGCGGGTGCGTAAGGGTGGTTGTCGCCTCTTCAAAGGCGCGTTGGATGCAAGCGGTGACCTCCTCAGCCAGCCCGTTGACGTCTGCGGCGGTGACGAGGGGCCAAGTAGGAGTGGTGGCCTCCATCCTTGCTGCGAAGCTCTCCCAATCCGTTTTTCGACGTGGCGCTGGTGGAGAGAGTCGCGTCGGCATCTCGGAGAGGACGACGACTACAGGAAGATGGTCAGACTGCAAGTCGTCGTCCATAACCTGCTGTGCAATCTGGCAACTCAGGTTTCTGTGGATCACGATGTCCAGCACGTCCGGAGCGTGCGCCTGGTTGTCAGGGTAGTGGGTAGGTGTGTCAGGGCCGGACACCGTGAAACCTCTGGCTTCCGCGTCCGCGAAGAGTCGTCTCCCCCCGGTATTCGTGGACCTGCAGTTCCATGCCGGGTGCTTGATGTTCATATCGCCCGCGAGGAGTGTCGGGTGCGGCGAACGGTAGAGTAGCGCCCGCAGCTCAGCTATGTCTAGCGAGGCAGCGGGCGGGCAGTAGCAGGCGTAGATGTCGACATCCTCGCCGGCGATGTGCAACTGGACCCCCAGCGCGTAGAAGGAGGCCAGTGACGTCAGAGGGAGTGGTTGGTGGACGACTCTTCGGTTTACCAGTACCGCCAGACCGCGGTAACTGTAGCCGAGCGGCGACTTCTCGTCCTTCCTGTATATGAAGTATCCCGGGAACCTGGGTTGGTCCGCAGGCCCCAGGAATGTCTCATTGATCAGCGCCACGTCTATCCGTTGTTCCTTGAGGAGGAGGCGGAGTGGGGCGACCTTCTTCAGCAGGCCGCGGGCGTTCCAGTGAAGGATCCTCAGCGGACTAGCCATTGTAGAGCGTCAGTAGTCCGGCCAGCCCGTCAAGGATCACAGTGCCCGCGTCTTGCCCCTGCCTTATGGCCCTTATGAGGTCCATGAGGAGTTGAATGGCGCAGGCCGTGAATTCCTTCTGGCGCTCTTCTGATTGAGCGCCAGAGTGAGGTGCGAGGAGCCGCCTCTGCTGATCGTGGGCGTTGGCGTGGGCTCGGTTGGCTGCGGGCCTGAGATTGGCCGCCGCTTCCTTTGCGGCGGTTTGGGCCGTTTCTGTGGGTGGGGCGGGTCTGCCCGCCCTCTTCCCCTTCTTCTTGCCAACGCCAGCAGCGGCGTCAGTGGGCTTCGTAGTGGCAGAAGTCGCGGTGGTAGGTGCCTGCGCCATGGCAGGAACAAGATTTCCCCTTGGTTGTTGCGGCGCGGGAGGTGCGGGTTTTCCCCCCTTCCTCCTTCCCCCGCGCGCCCTCTTCCTCCGCCTCGAGGCAGTCGAGTCCTTGGAGGTGGGCCCGTTCGCTGTCGCCATCAGCGTCGCGCTCGGGGCCTCGTGGTCGTCGGCCTGTGAGGTGGTTCGTCTCTCGCTCGCAGGGCGGCGCTGTTGTTGCGAGATGGCGACAGTGCCCGCCCGCCTGTTTTTAGCTTCTTTGCGGAAGACGGGGCATCCGCTGCTGCACGCCGGGTGGTCTCCCCCACAGTTGGCGCAGGTGGCCGGCTCCGCCCTGGGACGCGGGCAGTCGCGCGCGGCGTGTTCCTCGCCGCATCTCACGCAGGCGAGCGGGCGGTGGCACTGGTGCGAGCTGTGCCTAAACTTTTGGCACCGGTGGCACTGTGCGGGCCCTCGCTTACTCCTCCACGCCTCTATGCGTATACCGCGCATGCACAGGAACGTGGAGGTGTCGTAGATCCTACGTATGTCCGGCTGCCTCCTGAGGACCGCATGGAAGATACAGCCGGGGCGCCCTCCACGTGCGTTAATATTACGCACGTATTCCGGCTCGTACCCCAGCGTCCTCAGCTCCTCCTCTATTTCTCCGGGTTCGGTGTCAGCCGGCAGCCCCCTGATAGCCACCTTTAGGCTACGCTCCGCCGGTAGTGAGTAGGAGAACCAACTCAGCCCGCTCGACCTCTCTAGGTCGCTGAGGTACCGTTGGACCACCCTATACTCGCCCTCCGATTCTGGTACGAACCGGATACCACCTTGGTATGGGCGAGCATTGGGTGGGTGGCCCAGCCTGGCACTCACTTCCCTGAAGTGAGCGGCCCAGTTGGGCAACCTTTCCACCACCAACGGAGGGTAGCGTGGCCTCTTCTCTGTTCTTGCCTGTGGTTGTGTAGCACTTGTGCCTTGGGCAGGGGCTGCGACGGCAGGCGTCTGACGGTGTGGTGCGACGTCGGGTCCGGTGGGCGGACGACGGGTTGCCTCGGCGAAGGTGGGTGAGCCGACTCCGGCTCGGCCGCGCGCATCGCGCTGCGGGAGCGGGGCGTCTGGGCAGACCCTCTTGGCCTCTTCTGCGGTCTCGTCGTCCGAACTTCTGGGTCGGCGTTGGGCTCGGGCATCGAGTTGGAACTCGAACCCGAACCCAAGAGATTCACTGTCCGTATGAAGTAGTGTGGGCAGTTCACTAACCTCAAGTGTGGCGCGGTAGGTCGCGGAGCCTCCCGAGGCGATGGAGAGGTCGCTGCCCTCCCTTGATGAACAGGGGGACATCATGGCTGCCGGAGAGTCCTGAGCTGCACTTCTTGGTGGTGGTGGTGACATCATCACCGCTCCGTGAGTGCTGCTTGCGGCGGCTGAGCCTGCCAGCAAGCGGTGGGGAGCGGGCGATGATGTGCGCGCGGTACGCGCCGCAGTGGTAGCGGGGCGAGCGTGCGTGGAGGGGCGCGCAGAGTGGCGCGTAGGTGCGTGCGAGGTAGGCGCGGGGTGCGCGGGTGCGGGGTGGGGGTGCACAGGCGCCGCACGGGGCGCGTGCGGCGCATTCGACGCCCTTATAACTTGCGCTGCATGGCGCGCGGCAGGCGCAGTAGCACGCAGCGCGGGCGCGCGGTTGCATGTTCCGGCGGGTCCCGGGGCCTGAGTTGGCACGGGACGGAACGCCGGAGGGCGGATGGGGACCGCAGGCTGGCTCCTCGGTGGTGAAGGTGGAGAGCCGGGTTTGTTCGCCGTTGGTGACGCCGGCGCCAGCCGGGCCGACGATGCTGGTGGTGGGTGCGGCGGAGCGCTGGGCGGCGAGTCCCCAATAATTGGGAGCGACGCCGACCGGCCCCCCGTCGGTTGGTCCGCAGGTGACTTCTTCATCTTCGTGCGTGTGAGAATCCCGAGGGATGGGTCCACCGTAACCGCTACGGTGCGTAGCACCGGGCGGGTCAGGGGCACCCCGCTGCGAACCCACAGGCGCTAGGCACCCATGCGGTCGCAGCGAAGCCCACTTTTTTCTTTTTTATTAAGAAAAATAACGGTCACAATGACCGTTATTTTTTTTTGTGCGATTCGGACGGTAGGCGGCACAGTCGGTTGCGAGTTCTTAATAATTAATTTTAACGAGTCCGAAACCCGAACAACGAACAGCGCCTGCGGAGGCGCTGGGTCTCTGCTGCCGGCCAGCGGAGGCCTAGGCGCGAGAGTGACGGGAATGAGGGCGGGTAAAATTACGCGACGCGACGTTGCCGTGGACCACTTAGCCGATCCATCGCGCGCCCCTCTGGCGGCGCCGCGTGCTGCCGCACCAACATCCGCGCCATACGTGCGCCCCACTGCGCGCCCTGTTGCGCGCACCACCGCCGCACCGCGTCCCGCCGCGTCGACAGCGCCCTCTGTGGCTGCGTCCGCGGTGGCCGCTTCCAGCCGCGGTGCCACAGCCCCGCGCCCCGCCGCCGCCAGCACCGGCCACAGCGTGCTGACCGGACCGGCGCAGGCGGAACGAGACCGTCGGCCTTTACCGAGGTTGGCGCTTGGTGCCCGACCGACACCCTTGGCGCCTGTGGCGCCCGAATCGCCGGCGCCGCCCCGTGCCTCGGCCTACGACTCGCCGGCGGGACGATCGGCATGCTCGTCGCGAGCCGGCTCGAGCATGTCGATGGTGTCCGCAGGCTCGGTCGACTCTGGGCCGGGTGCGCTGGGCGGGCGCAGCCCACCTGCATCACCGACACCGTCGCTGGGATCCGGCTATGAGTTCCTGCCGGAGCCGCGTCCGCAGCGACGGCGCCGAAGCACGGACGAGTCGGAGGAGGAGGCGAAGCGGTACTGCCTCGACCCGCCGCGACCGCAGCGCGAGCGCGCGCCGCCGCGAGGGCAGGGCACCGCCAGGTCGCTCACCTTCGCCGAGGCGGCCCGGCGCACGCCACCCGCGTCGCCGTCGCCGACGCCGTCGCCGACACCGTCGACGCCTCCACCCTCAGGAAGAAGAGGACGCCCGGAGACATCACACGGGGTGAGTGCATCTTCTCGCACTGCTGCTTCCACAGCTCAACCGGCGGCCCTAGAGGACGACGGAGCGGCCACCGGGAAGCCGAAGCCGAAGCCGCCCAAGCGGCCTAGGTATCCTCCGCTGGTGGTGGAGAGGCATCAGTGCCAAACTGGGCCGACCACCCAGCGCCCGACCATACGGCGCTGGGGTTCGCTTCTCACCGGAGAGTGAGGAGGAATTTAGGTTGGTCCAGAGGTACCTGACTGGCCTGGAAAAGGAGTGCGGCATCTCTTGGTTTGCCTACTCACTGCCGGCGGAGCGCAGCATCAAGGTGGCCATCACGGGGCTGCCGGTAGACACCCCCCCGGAGGAGATTGAGGAGGAGCTCCGAGCGCTGGGGTACGAGCCGGAGTACGTGCGCCATATTAGGGCGCGCCAGGGACGACCCGGCTGCGTATTCCACGCAGTCATCAAGAGGACGCCGGAGGCCAGGTCCATCTTTGACATCTCCATATTCATGTGTATGAGGGGTGTCAAGATCGAGGCCTGGCGGGGAAAGCGTGGGCCCGCGCAGTGCCACAGGTGCCAGAAGTTCCGGCACTCGTCCCACCACTGCCACCGGCCGCTCGCCTGTGTCCGCTGTGGAGAAGGGCACGCCGCACGCGATTGCCCCCGCCCACGCGAGGAACCGGCGACGTGCGCCAACTGCGGGGGTGATCACCCCGCGAACAACGTGCGCTGCCCTTCATTCCAGGCAGAGCTGCGTAACAGGCGAGCCGGCACAGTCGCCGCCACGACCGCCGCGCGCCGACCTGCACAGGTCACTGAGAGGCCAACAGAAGTGGCCTCCACCGAGGCCCAAGGCGCGTCGCTGATGGCGGCGGCTAACGGGCCTACAAGCAGGAGCGAAGCCCCCTCCTCCTCCAAGCGGTGGAGGATGCGGAAGAAGAGGCGTGGGGCCAAAGGCAGGAAGCCGGAGCCCCCCCCCGCACCCAGAGAAGACACACGCCGGGCCGACCTTACCTTGACCCAGGCGCAGGCTGCCCCAACACCAAACCCACCGAAGGCGAGGCCGACAGCTGGTGCCGGCATAGCACGGCCCTCGGCCCTACCACCACCATCACGCTCCTCGACGAGGAACACGAGCGCCGGCCCAGCTGCCGACGCCGAGAAGAAGAAGAAGGAATTTACAGCCTGCGCCATACAGCTGCTGATGGACCTCATCAAGGCCATCAGCCAAGGCCAAGACGCGGAGCTGGTCATCCTCGACGGCCTGGCCTCACTTCTTAAACTCTACCATGGCTAGGCCGTTGAGGGTGCTCCATTGGAACGCCCGCGGCCTTCGTGGTAAGGTTGCCCCCCTCCGCCGCTTACTCTACGAAGAGGACATCGACGTGGCGCTGATAAGCGAGACGCACCTGGGACAAGAGGACAAGCTCAGAGTCTCGGGTTTCCTCGCTTATAGGAAGGACGAAAGGTCGGCCAACAACGCCCCCTACCGTGGTCTGGCGGTACTAGTGCGGCGTAGGGTCGTCCATCAAGAGCTCCCCGTGCCGTCGCTCGGCTCGTTCTACGCGCTGGGTGTGCAGCTACACGTTGCCGGCGAGGATCTCGCCATCTACGCCTGTTACAAGGCGCCCTCGGCTAAACTGGACCCCACGGAGCTGAGGGCCCTTCTTGAGGCCAACAGCGGCGCGACGATCCTTGCCGGTGACCTTAACTGCAAGCACCCGGCGTGGAACTCGGCCGCGACTAACACGGCGGTCAGACGACTCTACGCGGACGCGGAAGCCTTCGGCTACACGGTGTCCGGCCCAGAGACGCCTACCCACTATCCGGACGCCCTCGTTATTCCCCTCAGTGTGCTCGTTCCCTGGGCTCTCTGAGCTCAGAGTGTTGTTTTGTGACCGTGCCACCGCGAACGCGGTGGACGACATCGTCATATACGTGAACCAGCAAAACGATGTCATCGGGGCGACACCAGCGGAAATCGAATTAACCTGGACCTGTTCGTGTATTAATCGAAGCTGGTTCGTGTATTAACGGGACTTAGACAATTTTACTGGCACTTGTTCGTGTATCAATCTGAGCTGATTCGTGTTCGTGTATTAACGGGACTCGGACAATTTTAGTGTTGGCTCTTGGTCGTACATTCGGCTCGTACTGACCAGCAGTAATGGCGGATGAGGAAGCGGAGCGCCTCCAAAAGGAGCTTATTGAAAAAGAGATGGAGCGAAAAGCAGAGGAGCTAAGAGTGCTGGCTGAAATGCGTAGGGACTTCACCCCTCGCACCTCACTCTCCCGAACCCCGCCGCAGGGATTTAGCACGCCGTCGACGGAGATGGTGATGGAGACGCTGATAGACATCTCCTCACCCCCCGCGCCCCCCACATGCGCGAAGAGGCTGCTCAGCTCGCCCGAGGAGGTGCAGGAGGCAGTTCGGCGCAGGATAGGCGGCAGGAAGCCGCCGCGACTGGACGTACCGCCAATCGGGGGACTGCTGCTGTCCCGACCGACTGTCACGCCGCCGCCCGCCCCCAAGATTCCAGAGAAGGAACCGGGCACAGGAAGGCACCTGGAAGGAGTGCCAGTTCAAGAGGACGAACCACTAAACACCGCGAAACAACCGGAAATGCTGCAGGGCGTTGACCCACTGGCGTCGGCACCGGTCGAGACCCTGGCAGGACTGGCTACTGCCTCAACAAGAGGAATTATGGACGCTGTCCGGTCGAAGACATCGAAGCTTAACAAGGACGAGGTCGCCGCAATTGGCCTTCACACCGAGCGACTAGCAGCCGTCGTCGTCCACCTAACCTTGCGCCTGGCAGCGGCGGAGAGCCGTGCCAGCAGCAGCGTCGTCGACGATAGGCGCAACGGACCAGCACTACAGGCGCAGCCGGCGCTGTCTTACGCGTCGGCGCTCAAATTGCCGCAGCACCAGGAGCCGGTGAAGATTCGGGCCACGTCTGGCCCGGTCCTTGCGTTCTACCCAGCGGAGGAAAACGGCGCGATCAAAACAGCGGAGGAGACAAAGGCGGAATTGAAGAAAGCCGTGGACCCGGCCAAGTTGTGGGTCCAGGTGGCGAAGGTGAGGAAGGTGGGCAACGCCGGCGTGCTGGTGCAGACTACCACTGATGCGGCGGCGACCAGACTCCGGGCGGCGATACCGGCGACGCTCCGGGTTACCCAGCCTAAAAAGAAGCAGCCACTAGTGTGCCTGAACAGGCTGGACGGAGACCCGTCCTACGAAGAAGTCATCGGAGCTCTTCACGAGCAAAACTTCAAGGAAGACCCAAAGTGGCCGCTGCAGAGGATCCAGCAAGAGGCGACCGGAGCCTTCAAAAAGAACCGGTCGCGCGGCGCGGCACAGGCGACCGCTGTAATATTCGCCTGTTCGGCGGAGCTGCGGGAGGCGCTATTACGCAAAGGACGGGTGTACGTAGGGTGGCAGGCAGTCGAAGTGGTCGACTACGTTGACGTCACCTGCTGCAGCAAATGTCAGCAGTACGGGCACCCGGAGCGCGCATGCCGGTCGGCGGAGGCCACGTGCAATCGATGTGGCGCAACAGGCCACCGCGGCGAAGACTGCAAGGCCAGTGTTACGTGCTGCGCAACCTGCAAAAGATTTGGAAGGAAGGAGGCGGCGACCCACAGGACCGCCTCCAGAGATTGCCCGGCGAGAAACTATGCTGTACAAAGGAGCGTCGCCATGACCCACTATGGCTAAAACAACCGTATTGAGGATTGGGCAGCTCAATCTCGCCGGGTCAGCGGTCGCTACGAGGGAGCTCCCCGCGGTGTGCCGCCAGCTTCGGTTGGACATGGTGTTGGTGCAGGAGCAGTGCGCGCGGGCCGCTGAAGACTTAATCATCCAGAATGGACCAGCGGCAAAAGCGGGAGCGTACTTGCATCGGCGCGGAGCGGCCTGCTCGGTGCTGAACCAGCTCAGCACTGAGCACTGTCTTGTGCTGCACCTGGAGGAGCTGGACCTGCACGTGGTCTCCGCGTACTTCTAATTCAGCGAGCCGATTGACCGCCACTTGCACCATTTGGAGGGAGTTATGGAGGCCCTACGAGGGAGAAGGATCCTCATCTGCGCGGACGTCAACACCCACTCGCCTATGTGGCACAGTGCGCACCGCCATTACACGGGCCGGGGCCACGCAGCGGAATACAGGCGGGTGGCTCTGGAGGCGTTCATCGCTGCGCACGGACTCACCGTTAACAACGAGGAGGGCCAACCATTTACTTTCAGTGGCCCAAACGGTGAGTCCAACATAGACGTCACGATAACGACGAGAAGTGTCGCTGTGGGGTGCTGGACGGTCCATGAGGGAGCCAGCACCAGCGACCACCGCCTCATCACCTTCCAGGTGACTGCAATCGGGGGTCGCCGGGGCGCAGGGCCGGGTGGGGAGCCGGTACGCTTTCGGGACCGTGGGGTGGACTGGTCGCTCTTCCAGCGGACTATCCATGCGCGAATGGGAAGGCTTGACCTGACCAGGCCGGCGTCCTTTGTCTGCAAGGAATTTACAAATGTAATAGTAAACACGGCGCGCCAGTGTCTGGGGGTGAAAGGGCCACCAAAGGACGCAGGGTATGAGTGGTGGAGCCCGGAGCTGGAGAAGCTCCGGAAATCTAACTGCAAGGCGAGGAGTAAATGGCAGGGATCGCGAAAGGAAGGGGGGCCGAGAGAGGAGAGACTGAAAGCGGACTTCCACGAGGTGCGAGCGAGATATCGCAAGGCTATGGAGGAGGCGGAGCTTGGGTACTTCCGGCAGATCGCCGAGTCGGGCAACGAGGATCCGTGGGGGCTGGCCTACCGCGCTGCCAGTGGCAGGCTGAGGCCGCCTTCCCGGGTCATTAATGGTCTCGAGCTGGCGGAGGGATTCACTTGTACTGTGGGCGACGCGGCGACTGGCCTCCTGCGGGCGCTCTGCCCGGATGATGACCCGTCCCGGGACACGCCATACCACAGGCAGATCCGTGTCGCCGCCTCGCTCATCCCGTCAGGCCAGGCTGCGTCTCCTCCGTCGCGTGACAATCTGGGGGGCATCATAGGGAGCCTACCAAACACGGCACCGGGACTGGACGGAATTAGTGCGCGGATCGTAAAGAATGTGTGGAAAGTCGTCCCCGCGGAAGTCACCGCGGTGTACGGCAAGTGTGTATCGGATGGGGTGTTTCCGGATGTGTGGAAGGAGGGCCGGCTGCTTGTCCTGCCCAAGCGCAACGGCAAGCCGCTGACCGACCCCAAGGCCTACAGACCTATAACGCTGCTGCCTGTGCTCGGGAAAATTTTAGAGCGCGTAATTCTCAGTTGCGCTCCCACGATCGGCAATCAGATCTCTGCCGCCCAGCACGGGTTTGCTCGGGGTAAGTCAACCGTCACGGCGCTCAACGACATCCTGCGCGCCGCGGGGGAGGGCTCGGGCAAGTATGTGCAGGCCATATTCTTGGACATCTCGGGCGCTTTCGACAACGCCTGGTGGCCGATGATCCTGACGAAAGCCAAGCGGGGGGGGTGTCCGTCCAACATCTTCGAGATGCTGGCGGACTACTTCGCCCGCCGACGAGTCGGGCTTTTCGTCGGAAACCGGGTGGAGTGGAAGGTGTCCACAATGGGCTGCCCGCAGGGGTCAGTCCTGGGTCCGGCTCTGTGGAACCTGCTGATGGACGACCTGCTTCGACTGCCGCTTCCTGTCGGCGTCCGTATGGTCGCATATGCGGACGATGTGACCATCCTCATCGAGTCCCAATCCCGAGCGGGGATTGAGGCTGCGGCCGGGACAACACTGGACTTGGTCGCGGCATGGGGTGCCAGGAATAGGCTGGGGTTCTCTCCTGCGAAGTCATCGATGATGACGATCAGGGGAAAGCTCCAGCGGCCTCCCACTGTCAGGATGGCCGGGGACTCGGTCAGGAGCGTCACCTCGACAATGGTTCTGGGCGTGGTACTCGACACGGGTCTGTCCTTCGCGCGGCATGCGGCATCGATAGGGGAACGCGCGGCCAAATGTTTCGGCAAGATGTCAAGAGTGTCGGCATCTTCCTGGGGCATTCGATATCCCGGACTGCGCATCCTCTACAGGGGCACCTTCGTAGCCACGGTGACGTATGCTGCTGCTTGTTGGCACAAAAGAGCGGCACTCCACGTTGTTCGCAGCGCGTTGCTCAGGTGCCAGAGACCAAGCCTGATACTGCTGACGAAGGCGTACAGGTCTACCAGTACGGCTGCGCTGGCAGTGTTGGGTGGTGTTCTCCCGGCGGACCTGGAGGTGATTCGTGCGGGGCGGTTTGATGAGGAGCGCCAGGCCGCGGCCGGGGCACAGGCAGAGCGGGGCTTGTGGCGGCGCGAGCTGGTCCGACGAAAGCGAGAGATCTGGAACGAGACGATGGAAGCTTGGCAGAAAAGATGGGCGAATGAGGAGAAAGGTAGGGAACTGTTCCGTTTCTTCCCGGACGTGAGGGATCGGCTCAAGTCGCACTGGGTCGTTCCGGACCACCAGGTTTCCCAGATTCTCACGGGGCATGGATGTTTCAGGAAAAGGCTGCATGAGATGGCGCTATGTGAGGACAGCATGTGTGCATGCGGTATGGAAGAGGAAGACCTGCACCACGCGCTGTGGGTCTGCCCCCTGTATGCGGAGGCTAGGTGTAAGATGATGAATGGGATCAGTCGCGAGGAGTTCGGTCCGGTCTACTACGGTGATCTCGTTAGCTCGCCGGCGAACTTTGCCCGGCTACGGGATTTCGCGCACGGGTGGCACGCCGCCCGGAGATTGCTAGAACTGGAGCAGGATGAAGGAGCGCAAGGCCAGGCGACATGAAGAGAGGGAGAGGACAACGATAAACCGGAGCCGACGGGCAGCGGAGTAAACTGTGGTTGTATGTGCATGCCCTACTAAGGGAGAGGTGCAAAGGGACACACATGGCAATTTGTAAGGGATCAAGAAGCGCCTGCGGACGGTAAAATAAGATAGCCAAGGGCGCTATGTCCGCAGCCGCCCCACGTTTCGGCCCGTATGACGAAGTGTTGGAAGGGCCATGGGAAGGTTGGAGGGAGTATCCGGACGCCCGTATCTACATGCCGGACGTGCTGGACATCGTGGCCTACCGAGGGCTACAGTGCCAGATCACGCAGCAGGTGTTAGACGACGAGATGCAGTCTGACCATCACCCTGTACTCGTCGTCCTATCGGGGATGCCGACCCGACTGAAGCCCGCAGCGCCACGTCGACGCATCGACTGGGATGCCTTTAAGGATAAGACTGAGGCCACCATACCGACTCGGCCCCTGATTACCTCCGCGGACATTAATCAGACAGCCGATGACGTCACTGCTTGCATTCAACGCGCCTTAGAAGCGGCGACTACGACGGAGCCGCAGGGGAGAGTGCAGCAGCCGCCCTTGCCAGCTTATCTCCGTTCGATGATCGCCGTCAAGAGGCGCCTTCGCAAGCAGTGGCAGCAACTCAGATGCCCAGCTTTAAAAAAGAAGCTTAATAGTCTCGCGGAGAAGATAAAGGCCGAGTTGAGATGCCGGGACGCCGAGAGCTGGGAGGAACGCATCGATGAGGCGGCTGGCAGCTGGCCATCCGCCCATCGTCTCTGCCGCCAGCTTACGAACACCCCAGCCCCGGTGCGCCCTCTACTGGACAGCGGCGGGGCGCTTAGGTATGTCGCTGAGGACCGCGCGGAGGTCTTCGCCGAGCACCTGGAGCGTCAGTTCCGACCGAACCCGACCAGCGACGCCGCACATGTCGCAACAGTCGAGAAACACCTTGGGGAGTATTTCGCAACGCCGATAGCCCCCGAGGAGGACGCTGTATTTTTCTCGCCTGGGGCAGTCAGACGCGCCATCCTGAGGACGAAACCGAGGAAGGCCCCCGGTGCTGACGGTATCACCAACGCAGTGCTGCGCCACTTGCCGTACCGCTCGGTTGCGGCCCTGGCGCGCCTGTTTACGGCGATACTGCGCACCGGGACGTTTCCTTCCTCGTGGAAGGAGGGGCGCGTCATCATGCTGCCCAAGGCGGGGAAAAATATCCTGAAGCCGGAGAGCTATCGGCCCATCACCCTGCTGCCCACCATCTCCAAGGTGTTCGAGATGCTCCTGTTGCGGCATCTCCAGCCGCACATCTCGCCGCGGCCCGAGCAATTCGGGTTTAGGTCGGAACACAGTACGACGCTTCAGCTGTCGAGGGTACTGCACCACCTGGCGCAAGCCACCAACAAGAAGGAGTACGCGGTAGCAGTACTCCTCGACATGGAGAAGGCCTTCGACCGCGTGTGGCACGACGGCCTTGTTTACAAGCTGGCCACGTCCGACGCGCCTCGCCGCGTCGTCAAGGTGGTCCAGTCTTTCCTTTCAGACCGAAGTTTCCGCGTGGTGGTCGAGGGTGCGCTGTCCAGCGCCCGTCCGGTGCTGGCTGGCGTGCCGCAGGGCAGCTGCGTGTCGCCAGCGTGTTACTCATGTTACACCGACGACATTCCCACGACGCCAGAGGCGATGCTCGCGCTGTACGCCGACGACGCCGCGTACATTACCACCTCGCTTAATGCGAAGTACGCGGCGGTCAAGATGCAGCGCGCGCTCGACTTGCTGCCTGACTGGCTGTCGAAGTGGCGACTGTCGGTTAACGTGGGTAAGACGCAGGCGATGGTCACCGGATCAGCGCCCCTCCTACCACCCCTGACGCTACAAGGTGCCGACGTCGAGTGGTCGCCCCGGGTGAAGTACCTGGGCGTCACCATCGACCGTCGGCTCACCATGGGGCCTCATGTCCGCCAGGTCGCGGCGCGGGTCAAGGTCGCCCGCACGCTGCTCCACCCAGTGCTCTCGTCCCGGCTACCGGCGCGCGTCAAGTTGGGCGTGTATAAAACTTATATACGCTCGATACTGACGTACGCCGCCCCTGCATGGTTCGTCCTCGCGTGCGAGGGCCACAAAAAGCTTCTCCGCACGCAGCAAAGCTTTGCGTTGCGGACCATCGTCGCCGCCCCACGGCACGTGAGGAACGACATCATCCAGCGGGATCTCGGGATCGAGAGCCTGGACGCCTTCATCCGGCGCCTTGCGACGGGAATGTTCGCGCGTGCCGACGCATCTGCTTGGCCCCATGTCAAGCACATTGCGCCCTGGCATGCGCGCCCCCCTGACGCGAGGCGCCCCCTCCCCCGCGACCTGGTAGCGGACGATGCCCCCACCCCACCGGATATGACGCCCGGGTAAGCTGTACCAGGCTACACGCAGCTTACCTGCACAATGAGACTCTACACATCAAACACGCATCCGGCTGCGCGACGTGTTCTAAGTTAATATAGGTGCGTCGCGTAGCCAAAAACACACATGCATCCTCTCCACACGCATGTAGACTCACGCGTGGGGGGCGCGCCGCAGGCTCGCAACCCACGCAGACACTGGGCGGTGTCACACAGTACAATACCGTCCTTACACACACAACGGCCTCTCAGTCCGGACCGTGACCGGCTAGCTCTGGAAGCGGGACGGGCGAGAGCCATACATCCTTCGTAGGTGCGTCGGAGTCGGCCCCTCTGTCGCTGGTCGTCCCCCGCCGGGCCTCCCCTGGGTAACTGGGGGTCTCACCTGGCGGGGACAGACCGCCGAGGCGCCGTGAAGAAATCAGCGCTGTGCCTACAGCGCTGTGGCGCGCCTACGGAAAATCACATAGCAATCACACACCCAGACGCACGTGCCATACGTGCGTCGACAGGCCTAGCCAGTAAAGGCTAGCCAACGACGGGCCCGTCTTCACGGGTCAAGGCATGGCCTCCGCGGCAAGGGGGCGAAACCCCGTTACCGCCTGCCGCGTCCCCTAGCGGGGACGCAGCGACATCCCAACGTCGCGAGCTTCATACAATTTTTGCCTGTTGATGCGAATAGACGTTCAGAGCGTTCGACCTTATTGACAGACAATACTTAATTGATATTAACAAACCGTGCTTATCAGCGCGACTTTTAGTCTTTGATAATTTATTTTTAGATTCCTTTTGTTGTTATGAGACACGTGTATCACAGTTTTTGAAAATCATCCCCCAAAAGAGTCAAATAGGACTTCGAAACTCACGTAGACGGGTCCAAAAACGACCAAGCCGCTGCAATCAACGAAATGTTGATAAATACATGTGAAAGAGAAGAAATGATTTATATTTTTTTTGATACCATGGTCGATATGGACGAGTCGGTTAATTATTCTGTAGAATCTTTAAACTCTCTTAATCCGGTCTAGGTCTTCCGTGTCACAGACTTATGTTGCGTGTAGGTGCTCCTGTCATGTTGCTTCGAAATATACGGCCTCCAAAATTGTGCAATGGAACTACTAGACTCCAAGTAGCTGCTCTCCGCCGCAATGATTATGAGGCCAAAATACTAACTGGATCTGCCAGAGGAGAAACAGTCTTCGTGCTGCGTATACCATTGATACCAAATGGCCTTCCGTTTGAATTTAAAAGATTGCAGATCCTAATTAAGGTAAGTCACAGGGACAAACTCAAAAATTTGCTGGAGTTGATTTGCGACAAGACTGTTTCTCCCACGGCCAGTTTTATGTGGCTTGCTCACGTGTAAGCTCTCCAACTGGCCTGGTCGTTTTATTGCCCGCTTCCGAATTAAAGTGAAAAATATTGTACATTAAGAAATACTGTGAAGGAAGGTATTTAGGTAGATACCGGTCCTTTACAGTAGGTAGGATTTCTCAAATATCACACGTAGTGCAGGACAATTAGCCATGAACAAAGCTCAATATTGTTATTGTGATAATAATTCATAATTATCTAGAAAAAAAGAATTTAAACTCCGAAATCAAACCTTACATTGAATATTCGAGTCTAATGCCGAAAATATAGTTTTTAGAATTTTGATCAGTTTGTTTGGATTTATGTTCCGGTTTGCACAAACACGGCTGAACAGATTTGGATAATATTTGGCACACAGATCGTTTATAACCTGGATTAACCTATAGGTTACTTTTTAATCCCGGTAGTACGTTCCCGTCGGATATTTTTCGACATTCACGCGGGCGAAGCCGCGGGCAAAAGCTAGTAGATAATAATTATTATTTAGGTACTGAGCTTTTTTGAGCTTACACTAGAAAGTGAGTATTAAATGAGATCGTCATTTTTTTTGTAATTAGATTATTATATAAATAATAGCAAATAAAATCACAATCTGTTTTTCTTAAAACTCTAGGTAATAACAAATTAAACATGAAGTTGCTTAACAAGGCTATTAGTTTTTTTTTAACATTCTTCTAAATCTCAGTCACAATCAGTTCCAATGTTTTTAAAATTCTACAAATAATGGTAAAAATAAACTATTCAGTCCTCTTCGTTAAATTCTTCATCATTGCTTTGAGAAATTTGGAGTGTTTTGTAAAAATTATGGTATTGCTTTGGAATGTGTCCAGCGGTTCTCTATTGTGTCACCTAACTTTTTTATCCATAATTTAAAGTGCCATAACTTTTTTTGTCCTAATCATCATTTGTCCGAATGATAACTTACCCGAACTTAATATCACATAATATCACATGCCATAAAATTGAAATCCCTAAATATAATATGTCCTAAATCCGTTTGTCATAAATATTACAATCAATAACATACAAAAGACATAAAACCGTTTTCAATAAAAGTTATAAGTCCTAAATTCAAATTACATAATGTTTATTTATAATAATAATATTCTTAGAACAAATTTGTATAACAAAGCTTTTGCTATGAACTTCTCTCTCTTATAATTTTTTATTATACATAAATATAATAAAGCAGTTGATTGTGAACATGTGGTTTTTGGAAGCAAGCAAGCATGCAGCATGCAAGCATGAAGCATGCAAGCAAGCATGCAGCATGCAAGCAAGCACGCAGCATGCAGCATGCAAGCAAACACACAGCATACAAGCAAGCATGCAACATGCAGCAGGCATGGTTTCTGTCACGGCTCCGGCGCTGCGGGGCTCCGGCGGTCCCACGCGAGTTTATCGTCGCAGATGGGTTTAACGCTCACCACCGCAGCTTCGGCTTGCTGGCCGGCTTTGCCGGCCAGCCTCAGCCGCGGCGGCGAGTGTTACAACCACCTGCTCCTCAAATCGCGGGCCGCCTCGCCCCTCCGCGCCTACGCGATTTTAAATTACACTCTAGGGGTAGAGCAGACAAGACTGCGTGGAGTCGGATTTACAGCGATTCGTTTCTGTCACTAAAACCTAATTTTTAGCAAATGTTTTAGACTAAAAAAATTATTATAAATGAACATTCGGAATAATACACATTATTTAACACAATACTTAGGACTTATAACTTTAGGTCATGTAAAATTAGGAGATTCAATTATTATAGTACTCGATATTATGACAGAATACTTTTAGAACTAAAGATAATTATGTTAAACAAAATTTCGGGATTTTGAACATTATGGTTACTGAAGTTTATAGCAAACGTGTTATGGATAATGATTTTCGGACAAACAATTTTAGGAGAAGAAAGGGAGTACCGTGTCCAGCATTACAAAGTGACAATAAATCTTTATATTTTGCTTCCGATATCGGCAAGCTGCTAGAATATAATGGCGACAATTCACTTTCTTGATTTCTAATCAAGGTTTTTTTATTTCGACGGGTTCGAACTAAAGTATTTAGTGTCATGTAGTCTGAGTCCAGGTCATATTTGTAAAGAATAGTATTAGGGTCATTTTTTTTTACATGAATTTCCTTCATATTATTCCACCTCACATCTTGATTTTCAGTGTTTTTCTTCCAATTTCTGTTGTCTAACAAGGTTTTAAAATCAAATAACATATCTTGAGTCACTTCAGTAACTTTGTAAGGAGAACTGTTTGTTTTCGCCCAACGAACTAACGCGTACCATTGGTCAGGGGTATAAATTATTTTGCCTTTGGAAGATCTCTCAACAAGAGCATGCACACTGTCTGCTTCTTGTTGAGTGTGACCAGACTCTAAAAATCGGTGTGTGATGTCGATGTTGAATTTTCTGCTAGCATACATATAGAG
The DNA here is from genome assembly GCA_963082995.1 of Noctua comes. Classification (NCBI taxonomy): domain Eukaryota; kingdom Metazoa; phylum Arthropoda; class Insecta; order Lepidoptera; family Noctuidae; genus Noctua; species Noctua comes. Next base: position 5,856,831 of record OY720293.1, read on the forward strand.
GCTGTGGACAACTCTGTTACGGTTTTGTCCGGCGCAGTTATCCGACCAAAATCTGAAGTCTTGTGCTCCATCTGTTACTTTAAGTTGAATAAAATCTAACAAGCAACTAGCAACCTCGTTAGCCCCACGTTTAGCGATATTTTCAGGCCACATGTAGCATGATGCTTCCTTCTTTCCAGCATCGAATACTGTCAAATGCATAAGTTACAACTTCCTTTTATAATAAAATAAAGAAACCTCTCCACTATGGCAGTTAAGTACCTTCTGAAAGTCATAAGTTGCACATACTATTTGACTAGGATTTTGAATAGCTAGTTCTTTATCCTCAGCTTTGTATTTTCGTGCAGTTTGCTTGTTAGAAAGATGCTTGGCGTGAGATTCTTTTTCTTCTTCGGTAGGATTTTCTATGTTATCAAACGCATGACACTTGTCACATAAATCTTTTTTCGGCATATAAAATGCAACATTCATGTTGTCGTTTACAATAGTGCGATATTGCCTTTCCGTTTGTGCTGTATTGTTGTAGTTTTGCAATTGATTCCATTCTTTGTATAACGCAAACATCTTAGCAAAACTTAGATTGTTATCCAAGTACAATTTACTGCTGCTTTTCCTGGTATAATGGGACTCAACAGGCTGAAATGACTTCACGTGATCACAAACACTACGGATCATCTCGGTGTCAATTTTTTTAGGGTGATTAAGATGTTTTCCCCTGTTATCAGTTCCAGTTACACCACTTATGTCTAGCTTTTCTTGCGCTGTACGTATGAATTGGTCTGTAATAGCCAGAGTGGCACAAAACATTTTTAAGCACACTTTTATTGGTTCAAAGATATTGGAATCTGCGTTCGGAACAGGTAAGTAATAATTAGTAGTGAACTTCCTTCTCGACGGTCCTTCCTTAGTTTGCCTCTTTTTTCAATTTTCTTAGTAAATTTGTTAATATACTCCCATTGCTTAGAGTGGTCTGAAAGTTTCCAAAACTTATCGAAAATAAGTTGTCTTATTTCTTCCCTAATATTAATGGAGCATTTCAGCTTGCAAGTCAATGGACATGAACTTTTCAGTATTTTGGCTGGCATTTCCTTACCTTTTTTGCTTATGTGTTTTTGTCCAGAATTGTTCAGCAATTTCCTACGAACATCAGTCCATTGGTTTACATGCCTCTTTCTTTTCTTACCCGGATCTTGCTTGAGGGTCCTTTTTCTGCTGACAGTGTAGGTATTGGGTGTTCCTGGTTCAGATGCTGATGTTGATATCAAAGAATTTACACTTGGAATGTCACAAGGTTCTTGAACATCGTTGGTACAAGATTGTTCGGTTGGGTATATTGGGCAATCAAAATCTTGAATAGGATTTACACTTGGAATGTCACAAGGTTCTTGAACATCGTTGGTACAAGATTGTTCGGTTTGGCTTATTGGGCAATCAAAATCTTGAATAGAGTTAGGAGATGGAACCGGAGTACATTCATTGCTATCAAAAATAACGATATCAGAATCATTATGAACAATATTCCCATCAACCGCATCATTTTCATCATAAATGTCATTTAAATATCTCCACTCCTCGTCGGTGAATTGACACCGCATAGGAGATACTGAAAATACAAAAAAAAAAAAAACAAATTAATACAACATAATATCGAAAATGCAGGGCAATCTATTACTTTGTCGTAGTAAAGTATCGAAAGTGGTACATTCGATGTGTTCATAGCAGAAAAAAGTATCGGATGTACCACTTTGGATAAATTTGCTAGTACAAATACCAGGGAAAACTATCGAAAGTGGTACATTCGATGGAACAAATTTACTCTTTGTACCAGTATAGTATCGAATCTACCACTTTCAATAGTTTAAAATCAATTATTCCAAAACAACAAAAAATTTACTATTTTTTGTCATAAATAGACCGTCACTACACAGGTTCTAACGGAAGTAATATGTTCTGGTGCACCTTCACTGCGTTGTTTTATCATATTTATCATTTGTAAACCTCTTCTATTCATTTTGAACTGAAACTTATAAAAACTAACCTAAACCTAACCTCAAAATCCACGCGTGCGTTCCGCTCATATATTCGGGTAACACTGACGAAACAGGTAGTTTCGTGTCGCGCCCACGCACCGCTGACCACGTATAATATCGAAAGTGGCAAGTTCGATGTTTTAGTATGTTCATTTTATGTATTTTCGATTTTGTTCGATTGAAAAATAGTTGAGGGTATAAAAATTGGTACATAATTTTTATATAGAATTATACATCTTAATCTCTACTTGCAATTAGTGCAATAAAACGAAAATGGCTTTTTTGCAATTTCGATAGTATACGTGGGGGCCGTCGAAATATGTTTTACAGTAGTAGGCGACATAAAGAAACGCCCAGCAGTTTCCAAGCCATTTGAGACTCATACCCGTACCTCCATCCAACTCTCCGAATCGAATTTAGAGGAGGATGTAACAAACGCAATTAAAGAATTCGCAAACCCGAAAGTTAAGACTGGCATTATAATACATCCCCCACTAGCTATGTATAGAATAGTTCCAATAATCCAGAAAAAGTTCAAGAGCTCCGCTATGAACCTTGTTTTGACTAAAACCGAAGTAGAAAACGTAAAAGAATATCTCAAACAGCAAGAGATTATTCAGAAATACCACGAAGGTAAAACTAATCATCGCGGTATAACTGAGTGCTACCTAGCCTTATCCCATAGATACTATTGGCCAAAAATGAAAGACCAAATCTCAAGATATATAAATGAATGCGACATATGCGGACAAGCCAAATATGATCGAAACCCTATAAAACAAAGATTCTGCATAGTACCACCACCGACAAAACCGTTTGATGTAGTTCACCTAGATTTGTTTACGGCCCAGAACGAAAAATATCTGACTATTATTGATGCTTTCTCTAAATACGCTCAGGCATACCATCTTAGAGATGGCACAGCAGTTAGTGTAGTACAAGCCTTTTTAAAGTTTTGCTCCCATCATGGAGTTCCGGTTTCAATAGTCACGGACCAGGGACCCGAATTCACTAATCAACTATTTACCGAATTTACGCGTGTCCATAAAATTCAACACCATAAAACCTTGGCCCATACTCCCAACGATAATGGGATAGTGGAGCGCTTACACTCCACCTTACTAGAACACTTGAGAATTCTAAAATTACAACACCGTAGTGAAGCAACTTTTAACCTAATGACATACGCCTTATTAGCTTACAACAGTAGCATACACAGCTTCACAAAATGTAGACCACTTGAAGTAGTTATCGGTCATACGGATCCTCGTGATCCCTTGGATATAGACTTATCCGTGCACTTGCTACAGCAATATGTGCAAGAACACCGAGATAAAATGTCTAAGGTATACGAGACCATTAATGAAACGTCCCTGCATAACCGCACAGAATTAATCAAAAATAGGAACCAAAATAGGGAGCCTGAAAAGGAATACGAGCCAGACCAACAAGTATTCATTAAGAATCCACTAGCTAACAGACAGAAACTCGCACCTCGTTACACACCCGACACAGTATTAGCTGACATGCCCATTCATATTTATACAAAAAAGAAGCGTGGTCCCGTTGCCAAATCACGTCTTAAACGAACACCTAACACGAAACAATTGTTGCAGAATACCACTGACGATATTGCTACACCTGGTCCAAGCGGAGGACATATTACTTGAGCCCCTAGAAGACGGACCCGGATTACTCCCCTTCAAATTGGGACCTACAAAAATCGTGTCCCATTATCATTCCTTCCTCCTTCACATAGATTTAGAAGATATTCAGTCAAAGGTTGATTTAGTCAAATTGCAACTAAGTGAATTTAGGCCACTAATTAACAATAAAACACTGTCACTCTTTGAACCCCATCTAAGTTACCTTGCGGACAAACTTGAAAAGGTATCTATACAATTAGAAAGCTTTAAACCTAGTCGTGTTAAACGAGGACTCATTGATGGATTAGGATCAGTTATAAAAAGTATCTCGGGAAACTTAGACTACACAGATGCAATCAAATATAATAACGCCATCCAAGTTTTAGAAGGTAACGACAATAAACTGGAAACGGAATTTAACCGTCACATAAGCTTGACTAAGGAATGGATGTTAGAACATTCTAATGTATTAAAAGGTATAGTAGACAACCAGAACACTATTGCTAATAAACTTAACCAAATTTTAAAACAAGATGCATCCAAACAGGCAGACCTAGTAACGTATGCCCATTTGGCACAGCACCTACTTATTTTAAACGATAATATAGAGACATTATCGGATGAGTTAAATAAAATAGAACTTATGGTAGCTTTTATGCGTTCTTCCAGCACTACCCATTCTATGATTAGTTTAGGTAATCTTAGAAATATGATAAGCAAATTAGGGTTATTATACTCAACTCAAAAGACGAAATCATTGATATCGACCTTCGAGAGTACTATAACATTTTAAAATTAGGATCGTATTATATTGATAATAAAATAATTATAGTTATAAAGGTGCCGATTGCCTTACCAAGAACCTACATCCTATATAAGTTGTCCATAATTCCTAACAAAAATAAGATGGCCCTTATTCCTACCTCACCTTATATAGCAATTCATGGATCATATTCTATGTACACTGGGCCCAAGTATTTGGTTTACAGTTTATATGTGTGGGTGAAGTCATAGTTATGCACACAAACACAAAATAAAACGAGCGAGCTCAGTTTTTATTTGTGTGCGTGTGGCACATCAATTACCATATACCAATATACACGGTTACTTTTAGGTCGTTCTGGAACCGAAAGCCACAAACTCGATCATCGAACTCGAAACGATTGGGACTATTTTTTTCAAAAAGTAACAATAAAAAAAATCACGAAAAATTAAATTTATTGTTTTTTTTGTTAAATGATGAGAACTCGAAGTAACGCTTCCTTGCGGTAAATGCATAAGTGTGCGTACGTAACGTATCGATGATCGGCAACACATGCAAACGGTACCCATTGAAAAATCCATTCATCGATCAGACAGAATGATCCGCAAGCCACGCCCCCACCCCACGCTTACACAGTCTAGCCGATGCGACCGCCCGCCCTTTCTTCCTAGTATTGTCGCGCGTTTCGCTGTATTAGGTCACTCACGCAGAACCTAATTACGTGTTTAATGAGTCGGCAGTATGTCTACTCTAATGTGGAGTATTGGGCAATGGTGGATTTTTATGGGATGGCGCACCATAACTTGGAAGAAGCTAGACGTTTGTATGCTCAGCCGGAAAACCTGAACTCACTGCGCGCACGTGGAATCACCGACCCTCAAGTTCCCTTCACCTCCAGCGCCTGCTATTTACGAAGGTGACGGGCCAAGGAGAATCGCCCTATGTCAGTGGTTGATAGAAACTGCCACTGCCAACATACTGTGGACGGATGAATACTGAATCCTGTTCACACCTGATACCGGAGTTGCTAGAGGATGTGCCTCTGGCATATTTACGCGGTATGTAGGTACTATCAGCATGATGGATGCCCTGCTCATTATGCGAATTTAGTGCGTGCGTATCTAAACCGTGAGTTTGGTGAGCAGTGGATAGGTCGTGGTGGCCCTGTGGCTTGGCCCGCAAGGAGCCCTGACTTAACCCTACTGGATTTTTATTTGTGGTCTGTGATAAAAAGATTAGTTTATTTCGAGGAGCATACTACTCGAGATGAGTTAAGAAGTGCGATTGTGGACGCGTTTAATATTGTGAAAAGTGACAGAGACACATTAGCAAGACAATCTCATTAAACGTGCCCGTTTGTGTATCGAGCGAAATGGACTCCATTTTGAGGTATCGTAGGTATAAATTGTGAAAAATCTAATATCCTTAGTTAGTTATACCTACGTTGATTATGTTTGTAAATAGCTCAAATTTTTAAGTAGGTACGCCTGCGCCTGCATTTATTTTTCTTGAGATTAAAAGTGTACAAGTAAGTAAGTAGGTAGGTATTTAAATACGTAAAATGTATAACTGACGCGACGGTCCTAAGCCCGTAGAAAGTATGACGGAAAAATTTGAGTTATTGAACTCATCATCATTTCAGCCAAAAGACGTCCACTGCTGGACATAGGCCTCCCCCAAGTGTCGCCACATTGACCGGTCCCGTGCGACTCGCATCCAGCGGATCCCTGCAACCTTCACCAGGTCATCGGTCCACCTAGTGGGAGGCCTTCCAACGCAACGTCTTGAAGGGTTATTGAACTGTTATGTAGATAAACGAAATTTAAATCAAGCAATAGTTCGGCGCCGCGTTCTTTAAGATAGGTACATCAACATAAATAAAAATACAAACGCGATAGATAAATAGGTATACAAATAATAACACGAAAAGCGAATTAAGACTTTATTTCTTAACCGTAAACGGTGAAATTTAGAAATTTTATCAAACTAGGTAAATCGCAGTTTACTAAAATTATTCTGAGAAACCTCGTCTCGTGTTCGACTGGACTTTACAAGGATGCACAACCGAATTGCACGGTTAACGTCATAAAAATAAGGTCTTTTTCTGTTCGAATTGCCTGCCTTTGTAAAAGCCGCCACAAGCATTGTGCCGCAAGAAAATTGTTTTTAGCTGTATTAATATTTTTTATTTCATGGTAGGTAGGTAATTGGGTATGTTTGTTAAGTACCTATTAGCTCGATTGATCAACACTCGATTCAATGCCTTAAAAACAACTCCCAAACGTACTCGTCGTTGTGTAGTTGAATAAGTACGAATATTAGAGATTTCGTGATGCGCGACTGGTGAATTAATTGTCAATTAATTTCTCTCGTTTACGAGGAGACGAGAGATGATGGAGGTAAATGAACTTACACCAACCTTAATAGTACCTGAAATGAAATACCTACTTGCAGGTACTTTTTCATCTGGTTATTCGTCCGACGTCCATTGACCCACCGCGAGCGCACTACACAGCTGTGTCGCTCTACGTCATCGACGAGCGCATCGCGTACTATCTTGCGTTTATGAATGAAATAGTGAAAGCGCTACTAAGATTTAACTCGAATGACAGAATAAAAGTGATAAATTTCTAACTTCTTTATCTGATGTCTTAAAAAAACAATAACAATGCCAATAGTAACTATTACTCGACTGGAGTTACTGTGTTTCGGCTCCAGAACGATGTAAAAGTAATCGTGTATAGTCATCATTCACTTATGATGCTGAAGGAGATATAATATTTTGCATGATGTTAATATAGCAATCCTGGCACAATGGCTATCGTCTTTGGTCACTGAACGAGAAGTCGTAAGTTCAAATCATGCATGCAATAGTATATTATTTTTCTTTTTGTATTCATTATTTTGTTAAAACATTACTTAAAGTAGAATTTATAACAATTCCAACGTTTGAGACAAACATTGAACTCTCAGGCTATTTGATTTTGACTGTTTAGACAACAACTACCGACAATTTTAAAATATTGTTTTCAAACACCTTCATTTATAAAAAATGAGCATTCTTACTTGTCAATCTACGAGTATTTGCATTACTGAGTTTATTGATTACTACTCTTGAGCATGTGTGTGGTTTTATTTCTGTGGATCCAACCATGCAACATTTATCAATGTTCAAAGAGGTGGAAATCGTTGTTTTGGATGAGCAAAACGTATCTATATTATGTGAAATTGTGAGTGTAAATGTGGTGCTGCCTAACAAACGATGGGACACTTTATATCGTGTCCTGCCTGTTCTGTTGTCTGCTTGAGCCAAACTCGTCGCCAAATTTTGGGCTGACTCAATTTGAATTGTTATCGATTAGCGTATCGATGAGAAAAAGTGAAATTACAAGGCGCTTAATGATATCGGTGAGTAACAGTTAGATATTACGTTGATATTATACCTAATTCACTTTAACTAACTCCTCTATTCTCTTTATTCCTATTAAACATTGAAAGGGATGTTTACTAGGAATAAATAATTAATGTAACTTAAGTGCAATACCTACCATAGTTATATATTATCATAACTGAATTATTATAGTTTCTTTTTTTAAATTTGTAATCGTATGATGATTATGATAAAATTAGCTTGGTCTAAAATTAGCTTGATCTAGCCTTTAGACAGATTAAAGAAAAGCCTTTGAATAACGTAAATAAAAATAGATTATAATGTTTGCTAATGTCAGTGTATATCTTATATTTATGTATTGTATTATTATAAGTAATATTAATTAGGTATATAAAAGTATATTGAATGAACATATTGTATATATAGTATCAAAATATAGTGTTTATTTATTATAATATTAGCTATTATTATAAGTATTATAAATACTGTTTTTATCCACAGGGGAGAACCGTGCAGTTATGGGTCCGCCGATATGCGTATTTTGGAGACGTAGAACATCTTAGGCCAAAACCAAAGGCAAATTCATCGACTCGACACTACGACATCGTGGCAAGGCACAAAGCTGATCCCTTCTTGTCCACCCACATAAAAGTGTGCTTACAAACTGTGAGATCTCATGAGCAGAAGGTTACAAGGAGTAATAGAAAACGAAGGATTGCCGACTCATTATTAGTCCAATTTATTTTAATTAGTAGCCGAATATGAATCTTATTTTTATGCTAATAATGTTCATATTTGTTAAGCAAATTAGAACAAATACAAAACTTAGTAATAAGTAGGTAGGTATAAAACTTTTTTTTAAAACCACAACTCGTAAATTATTGAAAGTATGGTGAAGTGATGTTATTGTTATGCGATTAGAAGTTGTCATAATTTCTTACTATCTAACATGTTGATTCACTTCACCTCTAATTTTACTTTGATTCAATTTATATACCTACCTACTTTGACAAATTATTTACGTCAATCCTTACCAATAAAAAACTTTGTCTTTGTCAAAAAAACAGGTGAACAACAGTGTATTAAATCATTGTATCGACCACACAAGTTTTTTTTTCTAACATACAGCCCCCACCAAATTGAGCCTTAAAACAACCAATATAAGGAAGGAACATATTGGAAGAAACGAGACGGATAATTTGCTAATGACCCAAGCGATAAGCTAAGCAAACAATAGCAATGTTTATCTAATAAAAAAATCAAATTATTTCATTGGTTATATTTAATTACTTTTTACTTTTTGCTTGAGTAATTTTATTGGCCACAAAATAAATTTATTAAAAAACAAAAAGTAAAAAGTAGTAAAAATAATTCCTCAATTGGGTTCGAACTCGTGTCGTCGAGGTTAGATCACTAGCTAACGCAAACGCTTACACCAATCGGCTATGGTTACCATGTTAAGTTAGTATAAAATGTTGGGCTTTATTGTAAACTCGTTTATATTATTTTTACCAGTTTACCCGACAAGCATAAAGATAAAAAAAATAAACCCCAAACCCCGTGTAGGGTACAATATGTTTACTCACACAATAATAATGAGCGGCTGTATGAATATTACCGGCTCGTACAGCAAGTCAAGTTAATTAAATTTTGTGTTTGTGTGCATAACTATGACTTCACTCACACATATAAACTGTAAACCAAATACTTGGGTCCAGTGTACATAGAGACAGAATATCCGAAGCTTAACTCATGGTACCTCTGCGAAGATAAAGTTGGCTTCAAGATTACAGACAAGCCGGACTGCGTGCAGCAGCTCATAACTCAACAGCATCTCAACTCCTGTACATTAACGCCAGTCACTCTACACAAGCCAGCTCTGGAACAACTTGACGAACAACATTATACACTAAGCTTTCCGATACCTGCAAAAGTACAGATGTCATGTGGACAGGAAGAATTCAGAACACTTCAAGGAAGTTATTTGGCTACAATACCGCAAGGTTGCCTGATGAGAACCACCGAATTCACTATCGCTAACATTGACAACCGAATTAAGGGACATGTACTTAGAATACGAACACTATGGGAACAGAACACTACATCAAAAACTGAAGAATCACTGATACAGCTTAATTCAATCAACCTAGAGAACCTCCACGAGAGTTACAAGAAAGTCTCAGTACAACCTCCAGTTAGACTTAACAAGATACCAGATGGAAGCTTCTACCACACTACCATACCAGTATACCTATTACTATTCAGTGCAGGTGTACTTGCCATTGCTCTTAAATACCGGCATTGGATGGGAAACAAGGACAAGCAAATCGACCCTATATCTATAGAGATGAACGCAGATCAAGACATTTATGCTGAAACGGAACCGAGAAGGAATATTCATCCAGCTGGAATCAAGATGGACCCCAGTCATCTCACAGCAACATTTTTAACAACAGTTAACAAATAATTGCTCTTCTACGGGGGGAGATGTTACGCATGTTTCACAACGGTGTAACATAAGGATCGCTGATATTACGATTCGATATTAAACATGGACTATGGACAACGTGACCTCGATATTGCGCATTGCAACGACCTGCACGTGGTGCCTACGCAGCATTTCGCAACCGTGGGACCGGACATCGGCGATGCCTTCCACAATTCCACGTTTTCAAGCATTCTTGGTACATCCATCGACCAATTGTCACTTGTATAATTTTAAACTATAATTTGTAATAATTTTATTACTTCATTAAATTAGTCTAAAGTAAATTGTTTTTTTTTGCATCCTCCGGCTCCAGCTAACGTAATTGGCTTAAGAGTCTTACACAAAATACTACGGTAAGATGCATAAATTAAGTATTTTATATTAATTCCTTGTCTTATACAATTTTTTTTTCTTAAGTGGGTAGGACAATTGGCTTAAAATTATTAGATTTAACTGACTAAAAATGCCAAAATTTATAAAAATAACCAACTTTCTTTATTGTTGTGTATTTAGTTGTTAAATAAATAAATAGATATATAGTTAGTTTTTAACTTACAAACTACACAATTACTTATTCAACAATTGACACCTGACATTGAACCTAACTTCAAACCACAAAAGAGTGCCAGATTAATCAGAACAATGAACTTAGTGCTCCGTGAGAGGTTTTAATTGAGTAATGTGCGCTACTTATACATTAAAAGGAAACAATTATACTCCCCAGATAGATCCGCAGGAACATCAGCGGTTCGAGATAGGTTACCGGTAGAGGTAGGCAACCAAACACTATGTTTTACATTGTATTTTTGCTTGAAAACATTAATCCTGGGTATTTATACATTTATTTGACATTTAATTACAATAATACAAGTTTTTTACACTTAAAAATTAATTAAAACTAATTTTAAAATACGGAACAAAATTTTGACAAGTCACTCCACCCGCGTAAAAGCAACAGCACAAAATATGTGCTTACAAACTGTGAGAAATCACCTAAATTCTGCTGGATTACGTGGCAGCAAGCCAGCGCGCACATTTGCAGTCCTCTGCGCACCGACAAAACCGACTACACTTTTTTTTTTTTCAAATGAGTCCTCCCACCCAGGGCAGAGCGGGAGGGACTGTCAGACTTGTACTGACTAAAATCCACGGTGTCCTTGAGTAGCTCTTTATGTTCCTGGGTCACGGTAATTCTATGAGTCCCGCGACCCCGGCAGGCTTTGGCCCTCTAGAGGGGGGCCCCGTCATTATGCTGACACTCTTTGAGGCGCGCGTGGAACACAGCGCGCCGTCGACCCGGGCATGGTCCATGGTCGGACAGCGAGTCGCCCATTACTCGCCGCCCGCATGCCCGCTCCTACGGTGGCCGGAGATCGTCTGCCGACGTCCGGCGCCGTGGGCGTCTACCACTGCGGCTGGTATGGAGGGAGGACGCTGTCCTCTCCCTCAGGCGGCCCGCCTCCTCCTTCGCGAGCATGACTGCTTCGCAGAAGGAGGCGACCGCTTCCCACTCCGTCTCGCCCCGCAGCATGGCCTCGACCAATGCCGGGCGCGAGAGGTCTCCGCCTATCGCCGCCGTGAGGACACGGCGGTGCTCTGCCCAAGCGGGGCAGTCCTGCACCGTATGCTCCACCGTGTCCTCCGGGAAACCGACTACACTTTGCTAGGTCATATATCAATTTTGATTGGGAGAACAATGTGGTGATTTTTAGCGACGAAAAAACGTTTAAGTCGGATAAGGATTGTCGTAAAGTAGTAACATATGCGCGACTATGGTTAACAGCATGAGCAGAAGATTACAAGAAGTAATAGAAAACGAAGGTTTGCCGACTCATTATTAGTCGAATTGATTTTAATTAGTGGACGAATATGAATCTTTTTTTCATGCTAACAATGTTCATATTTGCTTTGCAATAATTAGGTATAAATGTTAATAATCTCTTCCTCTAATCCTCTTTTTAAAACCACAACTCGTAAAGTAGGTATTGAAAGTATGGTGAAGTGATGTTATTGTTATGAGGTTAGAAGTTGTCGTAATTTCTAACTATCTAACATGTTGATTCACTTCACCTCTAATTTTACTTTGATCAATTTATATACCTACCTTCTTTGACAAATTATTAACGTCCATCCTTTCCATCAAAAAACGTTGTCTTTGTCAAAAAACTGGTAAAAAACAGTGTTTCACTCATTCGAACGTCTAGTATGGATAGCTATACTCAATATGTTTATTGCATTCCACACTGTGAACTTAGGTGGTAGGTACATAAGGATATATACATTAGTTTTGGATCATTGTGAGCCCTGTCGGGCATAAAAAAATAAGAATTAGGAGGAGGGCTATTATAAATATTTACAATTTTAATATTAACCTTCTACACCTATAGCCTACGTATGTTTAAAACCAGTTCGTATTAAATCATTGTATCAGCCACACAAGTTTTTTTGCTAACATACAGCCCCTACCAAATTGAACCTTAAAACAACCAATGTAAGGAAGGAACATATTGGAAGAAACGAGACAGATCATTTTCTAACGACGTTTATCTAATAAAAAATCAAATTATTTTATTGGTTTTATTTTCTTTTTGCTTGAGTGATTGTATTTATTTATTTATTAATAAAGGCATTAAATCCCACTTGACATACATAATTACTTTAAAATTAAAACATAACAACAAACACAAAAAAAATAACTTTACCTTCGGTTGGCACTCCGGTGGACTTCGAACCAATACCTGCGGATCGGGCTGTTCCAGTCCTCACTAACAACCCTCAGTAGTTGATTGGTCGATCTCCTTAGAATGCTGCAGAACGAAGCTACGCGCGATCGAATAACGGCATAGAAGTCCGGCACTCTCGCTTCAGCGAACATGCTCGACGCACTACAGTACCGCGGAAATTTCATTAAGATGCGGTACGCATCGTTGTACTGTACACGCATAGTACTGAGTGAAGATCTTTTAAATTTCGTCCACAGCTGGAATGTGTAGAAACAAAGACAGTAGGCACGGAACAATGTCTTTTTAACGCACGTGCTACAAAGTGAAAATCTGCGTGCAAGCATATTGCAGGGAATCGAGAGTGCCCGTCTTTCCCGTTCTATGTCAGCGTCATCTGTGAGATCGTCAGTGAGGACATGGCCCAGATATCGAAACGTTCGTACAACCCTTACTGGTGAACCATAAATATAGACTTCGGGGACTTTCTCCGGACCCTTTCCAGCTCTAAAAACTAAAATTTCCGTTTTACGGACATTATACACCATACCATGAGTACTGGCATAACGCTCACAGACAGCTACCAGCTGCCTAAGGGCCTTTATTGAGGGGCCCAAGAGGACCATGTCATCGGCGTAGCTTATATTATTAAAGCACACGCCGCCTATGTGGCAACCGACACCTGCCCTCCTCAGCTCCTCAATAAGACCATTCATATAAATATTGAAAAGGTCCGGAGAGGTCAGCCCCCCCTGACGTACGCCGCATTTTAGCCTGTACTCTCTAGACTGGACGTCACCCCATCTTACACTGTTAGTTTGGTTCCCGTACCAGTATTGAAGCATACTTACTAAGCCCGAGTGAACCCCTGAGTCGCGCAGTTTGCCCCAGAGAATATTATAATTCACCAGGTCAAAAGCGCGACTCAGGTCCAGGAAACAAGCATAAGTCGAGGTGTTACGACTTTTGTAATAATTTACCGTATACTTCAATGATAGAATCGCTAGGTCAGTCGATAACCCAGCAGGCTTAGCCAAGTTGACAATCTACAATCGTTAACGCTAATAGAAAGCTAATCAAATGTATGGGAATGACATCATCTCAACGTTAAGTCACGTGGTCAAAACAAACGAATAGAAAATTCGTAGACAAGTATACAATTTATCTGAGCGTTCAAAATGATAGAATGAAATATAATCGTTTCTACAATGTTTATCGCTAGATCTCGTAGCCAAGTTACAGTTTTGACAAGCGCTAACGAAACGATGTCGAAGTTTTTGAACGACCACTGAGCGATCGTCGAGACCCAAGAGTTAACGATAACAATAGGCGTCTATATGATTCAGCTGTGTCGTGTATCACGTCATTGTTTATGTTTCAAACTTTCAAGTGCCTGAGTATGATAGAATTTCGAATAACACAGGAAGATATTTACGAAATAACTAATAATTTTCGTACCTTTCTATGAATTCCAGTAAAGCTGCGAACTTGCTCGAGATCTAGATTCGATCCTATAAAAGTTATCACTTCACTTATGGTATCTTTCATTTAAATGCAGGATCAATCATATCATTTTGAGTCACAGTAATGTTTAAAATTACATTCCGCACTGCGATATTATAATAAACCAATAATAAGAAGAACTTGTTCCTTATTTCGCTTAATTTTTATCTCTTAAAAGAATTATTCCTTTCTTAACAATTCAAAACAAAAGTTCAGCCCGCGCATAAAGTAAACAACTGTGAATTTGACGTTAGTTTGACGTAGGTAGGAACGCTCACCATAGACTAAAGTAGAGGTTTTTTCTATAAACATTGGAGAACGAGCGATCGACTGAGTCGTGTCAAGTTGGCTACCAACTTAGCGTTTTCTCAAATCGTTTACTCCGAGGCGTCAACGATTGTAGAAAGACATTCGATAAGAGACGTTTGTAACTTGGCTAGGCCTGCAGGACGGAAACCAAACTGCGTCATCGACCTTAACATTCTTCAACAGTAAGGGCTGCACAAGACGCTCCAACACTTTGCCCAGGATAGTATAAACAACATCAATCATCAACTAACATCACTATATCCGCACATATAAGCTTTTGTTCGTCACAAAAAGATAATAATTCACGACCAAACGGAGCGTTTGGGTGAGCGTTAAAGTCACCCAACATATAAGCAGCACACACATTGGATTCTTCCAAAATTGCACTCATGCGAGCGAGACAGTCAGTGTACTCAGTTAAATTGTCTGATTTATCTGTAGGCAGATAAACACTAAACACAACGAAAGAACTCACGCCACTGTTAACACGGATCGCAATTAACCGATCAATACCACAGTCAATTATAGTCACATTTGGAAATCGCTGCTTTCTCCACATTAGTGCAAGCCCACCGTAAGGTCTGCCGCGTAAGATGCCGGCCGATGTGTCGACGGAAGATTTAGCTGTACATCCAAAATCCTTATCAATATTGTGCACAAAATCTAGGTCGTGAGGCAGTAGCCAGGTTTCCTGCAACGCCATTATATCTGCATTGCCACAAAGGTGCCTTATTTGCTGCACTGATCTTTTAATGGATTGACAGTTAAATGATAATATAACTATCTCGGAACTTGTACTATCCATGTTTATGTTGATTTGTTTACATTCAATGTACGCTCACGAAATCGTCTGAATATAATACCACTGGGCCAGAAATCGGCACTCAGAAATGTTCTGAGCTTGTGTTTGGGTACAATAATTTTAAATGATCGGAAACTAGTTTCCTGCCTCTGGGGTAGTATTTGAACATCCAGACATTGCTCGCCCAATGATGCTACATGCTCCTTAATGTCCTCAATAGTCGTGGTGTTTTTAAGTCTGGATAAGTACACCGCATCCGGAATATCCGCTACCAGTAGGCGACTCGATGCCGAGGCCGTCCCACGCATATTCTTGTTGCGCGCACGCTTCTTTTTGTTGTCTACATATGTAAATCCATCGTCATTATTCATATCGAGTTGATCATTAGTGCCTGGTTTAGCGACATTATTCACAATATCGCGGAACGACGGTACGTCAGTTACCGTTTCTGTCGATGTTTCACCTACTCGCTCAGTGCTAGTAGGTAGGTGTATATTACTATCAACGCACTCCGTAGCTACTCGCTGTTGTAATGTTGGTGGCAATGCACTCGACACTGTTCGGTTATCGACCTTATTTTGAACACTATAAGGTGCAGATTTCTTTAAACCACTTTCATTAATGCTCGTTCTTATGTCGATTAACTCAGTGTTAATTCTTGTTTCTAAAGTGCTCATATCTTTTTTGGAGATTGAGCTTTCGCGCACATCCTGCAATTCATTTTTCAAGACAACAAGATCCTTAAGGAGACGCGACACATCCACGTAATCAAACGTCACGGGGGGTAGGCGATTCAGATCTTTTGCCACGAACACTGGTTGTTCTGAAGGGTCCGAGTCCTTGAGGGCCTTAATCACATCTTTAATGTTCTTCTTGCTTTTATCTTCACCTTTTCTCTGCACACATTTTAGGGACAGTGCACTAAACAGTACAGATTTACCGATTTCAATTTCACTTTCGGTAAAATTATTCGCACATATTTGAGTTACACTCAGCTCATCTATCACGTCGATTTTGTTTTGGACAAACGTTAGAAACTCGTTAATAATTATTATTAATGGTTCTGCCATAGTTAGTTCGCGTATGCGCAGGACATTTATGCGCGCGTGGCTCGTCCTCGGTGGCTACGAGCGAACTGCGTATTGGTCACAAAATTAATTTAATAAAGAACAAAAAGTAAAAAACAGCAAAAATAGCTCCTCAGCTGGGATCGAACTCAGGTCGTTGAGCTTATAACTGACGCAAACACCAATCAGCTATGATGACCATGTTACATTTGTATAAAATGTTGGGGCTTATTGTAAACCCGTTTATTAAACCACTTGACCGTTATTCGAAGCATAATTAAACAAGTGAGATAGGCTGTTTCTTGTTTCCATTTTTCCCTCCGGTTCTAGCCATATAGCTTTATCTCGCTCTCGTGACGTCACCAGGTCAGAGAGTTGAGTGCACTTGCGAGTGCGCGAGCCTCGGTCTTGTTCATTGGCGTTCTTTTCCTTGCCGAAGACGGTTGTACCTAGTAGGTGAGTTTTAAATTATTTTTATTATAACCGTCATTATTTTTTCCTTACGATCGAAAACTGGCTATCAGTTTTCGATATGTACTAAACTATTTCTAGTGTTTAATAAGTTTAACTGTTTTAGTGTTTAGTTAATCAATGTTGATATATTTAAATTAACGGTTTTCCGTTCGCGTGTTGTTTATTCACTTTTGTTGCAGTTGTTTAAATATATTGCGTAATGGATAAAGAAATAACGTTGATTTCACAAGATGAACCGGTCGCAGGCCCCTCCCACACTGCTATTAATATGGAATCTAGTACAAAACGCAAGCGTTCACATTCCAGCAGCAGTAGTAGTAACTCTGATAGTACCAGTTCTAGTTCATCTAGTTCTTCTGACCATCGGTCAAAACATAAAAGTGCACGTCGCCGCCGTCATAGAAAAAGGGGGGCAAGCACAAGCGTCGCCGCCCAGAGCGTGAAGCGAAACAAATCAGTGATTTACCTAATCAGTATTTAAATAATAGTATACCAGTGGCCGATGATGCCATTTCCCTCTTTGCCGAGGATGAATTCGAACAGGAAGGTAGTAATTTTCTTAATAATTTGGGTGTTGAGATTAAGCTTAAAGAACCGGCTATTCCAAACACTGACGTGCGTTACGTAAACATATTAAAAGAAATTCAGTTTTTCAATAAACCGGACTGGACTGAAGTACGTTAACCCAAAAAAACCCAAAAGTCTTATAATCATAGCCCGGGTTCGGGCACGCCGCAATCGCGGCGGTAAGACCCCTCTTTGAGGAGTGGCTGGATAGGCGTCACGGCGTCCTGACCTACCGCATGACGCAGGTCCTCACCGGACACGGAAGCTTCGGGAGGTACCTGTGTCTGATGGGGAAGGAGGAAACGCCTGGGTGTCACCACTGCGAGGACCGCCCGGAGGACACGGTGGAGCATACGGTGCAGGACTGCCCCGCTTGGGCAGGGCACCGCCGTGTCCTCACGGCGGCGATAGGCGGAGACCTCTCGCGCCCGGCATTGGTCGAGGCCATGCTGCGGGGCGAGACGGAGTGGGAAGCGGTCGCCTCCTTCTGCGAAGCAGTCATGCTCGCGAAGGAGGAGGCGGGCCGCGTGAGGGAGAGGACAGCGTCCTCCCTCCACCCCAGCCGCAGTGGTAGACGCCCACGGCGCCGGACGTCGGCAGACGATCTCCGGCCACCGTAGGCGCGGGCTTGCGGGCGGCGAGTAATGGGCGACTCGCTGTCCGACCATGGACCATGCCCGGGTCGACGGCGCGTTGTGTTCCACGCGCGCCTCAAAGAGTGTCAGCATTATGACGGGGCCCCCCTCTAGAGGGCGAAAGCCTGCCGGGGTCGCGGGACTTATAGAATTACCGTGACCCTGGATCATAAAGGGCTATTGAAGGACACCGTGGATTTTAGTCAGTACAAGTCTGACAGTTCCTCCCACTCTGCCCTGGGTGGGAGGACTCATTTGATGATTTTACCACGATAAAAAAAAAAAAAAAAAAATCATAGCCCGGGTTTCGTTGAACTCGAGGCAAACGAGGAGATCAGACCCTATGACACACTTAAGCACCTAAGCTACTCAGAGAGAGAGCTTATGCTTCATTAACTTACGGTTTGTTAAAGCAAAAAGAGTTCTTAAAGAAGGAACTTTGTGCTTTTGGGACCAGAAAGAAGAAATTAGCTTCGAGGCTATAAACCAAAAGCTTAATAATATTTTTACTTGCGGTGAATTTAGCAAGGTTTCGGCAGACCTTTTGCAAATGGTTTGTGGACATAGGGCTGAAACCATACAAATGCGCAGAGATAGTATAACTAATGCGGTTTGCGACCCGTTAGTTAAAGCATCAATTAGGAAAATACCTCCATCTGAGGTCAACTTATTTAATTCTGAGCAGTTTGTTGTCGCTTTAGACAAAGTTGGTGGTATCAAAAAGGCCTTCTGGCCTGCTTCTAAATCAACTAGCTCATCTAAATCGATTTATGGTTCGGCCTCAACTTCGCAAGTTGTAAAATGGCTAATCCGTCCCTCACAGGGGCAGCATTTGGTTCCGCCCTCGCAGGGTAAGAACTATAATACTAGCATGCCTTCACACGGCTGTCAGAACTGTAATATCCCCTCGCACGGTGACTTTTTGCAGCATAATTATACAATGTCCTTCGCAGGGACCGGCGCATGCGTACTACAATTATCCTCAGCAGAGTAGTGGCACAGTAGATAGAGGTTCCTTTCGCTCTCGCGGGGCAAGACAGAACCAAAGATACCACGCTCACAGACGCGGCAGCCATAAGCGAAGGTCATCACCTTCAGGCGTCATTGCCAAGAGAAATAAATATTGACATGAACATATTTCAAGCCGGTCAGTTATCAAATTTCGTCAATCATTGGAGGGAAATGCAAGCACCAGAATTTCTTGTTCGAATAATTCAAGGGTACCGTATACCCTTTCAGCAAAAACCTCCGTTAATTATGCCCAACTTAAACAACAAAACGTTGCACACACCAGTGTCGACAGAAATGACTATAATCATTTCAAAAATGCTGAATCAAGGAATTCTAGAAATTGTAAGTCCAACCCCAAGTTTCTTATCCACCCTCTTCCTGGTACCAAAGAGCGATGGATCGGCCCGACCAATTTTCAATTTAAAAGCTTTAAACGACGTTTAAAGTACGTACGGACCACCCCTTTCAGTCTGATAAATGTATTCAGAGTCCCAGATAACATTCAGCCCAAAGATTGGATGTGCAAGCTGGACATTTCCTAGGCTTACTTTCACCTAAACATAGCAAAGCCCCACAGGCGCTTCCTACGCCTTATTTACAACAAACAACTTCTGCAAATGACCTGCCTTCCATTCGGCCCCAAAAACTTTTGCCAGTTTGACAAATTGGATTGCCCAAGTAATGAGAAGCAAAGGTGTGAGAATATTGGTATTTCTCGACGATTTTCTCTTGGCCCACCAAGATCCAGAAATTCTCGCAAGCCATGTGAGCCTTCTGGTAAAAACATTACAATATCTGGGGTGGCAAATAAATTTCCAAAAATCCATCTTAACACCAGAGAAATCTCTGGTTTTTCTGGGTGTGCTGTGGGACCCTTGGCTAAACCTCAAATGTTTACCAAAGGAAAAAGTAAACTTATTAATGGCGAAAGTTCGAAACATCATAGATCTTGGAAAAAGAGACTTGAAAAAGTTGCAGAGCGTGATAGGAGCACTAAACTTTGCGAGTTTTGTCGTTCAAAGAGGGAGATTGTATTATATTATTTTTAACACTCTAGATCTAACAATTCTGTCAAGGTATATTCTGTACCTGCAGATGCAATGGGCGACCTACAGTGGTGGACTCAGAATTTGCAACATCCGTCAATTCCACACCAAGCACCAGTGACTCATTTTATCACGACGGACGCCTCCGACTTAGGCTGGGGCGCCCAGATAGACAACCAGTCCCTAAGGGGAACTAGGTCTCAAAACGAGAAAAATTGGCACTGCAACGTAAAAGAGATATTGGAAATATTGAAGGTTTTTCAAAGCCATTCCATGTATCTGAGCCAATCTACAGTCACCATACAATGCGACAATCGCACGGTAGTAGCGTGTCTCCGTCACGAAGGTGGGACCAGATCCACGCAATTGATGGACTTAACTTACGACTTGTTTTGCTTGATAGATCAGTACCTCTACCATGAGTTTACGCAGCTAAAACTCGCTAGCGTCTCCGTAAATTATTTGTATGAAATATTGTATAGCGCCCCTAGCGGTCACAGAATGAATTAAAATACGTACCACGAGCACCATCGATTTCGATAGGTTAAAAACCTAACGTAATCTATTCGATAGTTACTAACGTTTTTCAGCTGTCGCCATACAAAACGGTACCATGACTCGCTAATTCTACAGACGCTATCGATCAATACGCTTGCGATAATAGTTACGTTGCTCACTAGCATTTTGACGTGTGAAACATATGTTTATGTTAAAATTATATACGTTTTTGAGTGTAATAAAGAGAAAATAATGTCTGCAAGAGCTTATTTAGCATGGAATATGTTAGTGGTCGCGGAATCTGAAGACCAACGACTTGACTTTTACCTAGACTATATTATTTCTATTTTACGTACTAGCAAGCTGTGCCTTTAAATTAAATTTAGTCAAATCATACTCATAACCATTTTTTTGTTTATTTGTTGCATTCCTCACGTCTTTAGTATTTTTAGACACTTGAACTTACCTCACTTATTACACTTTCAAAGTTTCAAGTGGCTTGGCATATCTACCTGCGTTGAGGGCAACTATTTGGGAATTCTAATACGTTTTAAAATAATTTAATAGAAAGTAGAAACACCTTTCCATGTACTCTACCAACAATTGAAACTGTCAGACACTGGTCGTCATTTTATTAAAATATAATCCAAATAATCTATTGTTTTAAACTTTCTAACCACACAACGCACTCTGTGATAAAACGTCAATAAACAAAATAATAAATTGAATGGCGACAGTGATATATTATAATATATCACTGTCGCCTTATTTTGTTTATTGACGTTATAAATTGAATGGCGACAGTGATATATTATAATATATCACTGTCGCCTTATTTTGTTTATTGACGTTTTGTCACAGAGTGCGTTGTGTCAGTCAGTCAGTCAGTCAGGACTTTGAATTTTATATGTATAGATAATTATCTTCTATACTGACTGACTGACTGACTGACTGACTGACTGACTGACTGACTGACTGACTTATATATCAACGCACAGCCCAAACCGCTGGTCCTAGAAACATGAAATTTGGACAGTGTACTCTTTGTGACAAGTAAGTATCCACTAAGAAAGGGTTTTTCAAAATTGTACCCCTAAGAGGGTGAAATGGGGTGTTTAATTTTCTGTGAAACTTTTTATTCCCTGAGTCGATTGACTTGAAAATTTGTGTATTTACTCTTCAGTTAAAATTATAAGACACGTATATCACAGTTTTTCCAAAATCATCCCCAATTTTAAATTAAACGTCCTGACTGGCTGACTGATAAATCAACCCCCAGCCCAAACCACTGATCCTAGAGACATGAAATTTGGACGGTGAATTGTTTGTGAAGAGTAGGTATCCACTAAGAAAGGGTTTTTCAAAATTCCACCCCTAAGAGGGTGAAATGGGGTGTTGAATTATATGTGGAACTTTTTATTCTCGGAGTCGATTGACTTGAAAATTTGTATACATACTCTTTAGTTAAAATTATGAGATACGTGGATCACAGTTTTTCCAAAATCATCCCCAAATTTTATATTTAACTAGCTTCTGCCCGCGGCTTCGCCCGCGTGGAGTTCGGGAATTGCTCACGGAATCTTACTTCTGGGATAATAAGTAATCTATGTATGTATAGTACATACATAGATTTACGTGTACTTGCTATTGTAAATATTTGTTCATAGTAATAGCAATTAAATTACATAATGTGAAATATCTTGGTTTGAGATTGGACACCGGGACACCAATCAAATGATTTATTAGGAATCTATTTATAGACATAATAGTTTGACATAATATTTAATATCAATGTCCCGTATTGCGAGCCAACGCGAAAATCGGTGGAATAAACCATATTCACAGACACTTCTACCTCAGAAAAATCCTACCTACTTAGTAATAGGTAAATACTCCCACGCCCCGCACGCCCCACGCAACGCTGCGCTGCATGCGCCCTTCTACGTGAGCTTCGAAGCCCTATTTAACTACATATAAAATTCAAAGTCCTGACTGACTGACTGACTGACTGACTGACTGACTGACTGACTGACTGACTGACTTATATATCAACGCACAGCCCAAACCGCAGGTCCTAGAAACATGAAATTTGGACAGTGTACTCTTTGTGACAAGTAAGTATCTACTAAGAAAGGGTTTTTCAAAATTCTACCCCTAAGAGGGTGAAATGGGGTGCTTAATTTTCTGTGAAACTTTTTATTCCCTGAGTCGATTGACTTGAAAATTTGTGTATTTACTCTTCAGTTAAAATTATAAGATACGTGTATCACAGTTTTTCCAAAATCATCCCCAATTTTGAATTAAACGTCCTGACTGGCTGACTAATATATCAACCCCCAGCCCAAATCAGTGATCCTAGAGACATGAAATTTGGACGGTGAATTGTTTGCGAAGAGTAGGTATCCACTAAGAAAGGGTTTTTCAAAATTCCACCCCTAAGAGGGTGAAATGGGGTGTTGAATTATATGTGGAACTTTTTATTCTCGGAGTCGATTGACTTGAAAATTTGTATACATACTCTTTAGTTAAAATTATGAGATACGTGTATCACAGTTTTTCCAAAATCATCCAGTTAACATTATTAACTATTCCATAAAAAAGAATCAAAGAAATCGGTATAGAAACACCAAAATTATACATGAAATACGATAATAATAAGCCATCGCGCGTGAATACTGAATCATGCTATAAGGATTATTTTTGTATAAAGTCCGAGAATCGGTCGCCGCGCTCGACGCGTCTCGCGGCCGAAGGTATAAAAAGGCGAGGCGTCCGAGCGCGAGCTTTTGCCCTGGCTGGAGGCCTTAATTTCAAGGCACCCACAGGATTTGTCCGGTTAAGCAGAAGCCAGCCTCAGAGGCTGAACTGCGAGATGCCAATACAAAAAAAAAAAAAATAGAGAGGTCAATTCTGTACATGAAATATATTTCCAAAATAACTATCAGGGGGTGATTAGGGATCGATACTGATGCCAAAAATGCAATCAGTAAAATTTTTGTCTGTCTGTCTGTCTGTCTGTCTGTCTGTCTGTATAACCGTTATAGAAACAAAAACTACTCGACGGATTTTAACGAAACTTGGCACAATTATTTTTCATACTCCTGAGTTGGTTATAGTATACTTTTCATCACGCTACAATCAATAGGAGCAGAGCAGTGAAGGGAAATGTTGGGAAAACGGGAGAAGTTACTCCATTTTTTAAGCTTCCGTCGCGTGTGCAACCTTAATGGTTAAAGCTATACAGAAATCATGTATGACGGAAATGTTTTCCTTAAAATTATATAAAAAATATCCCACGACAGCATATGTCTATCTTTTATGGTTGACTCACAATATCACGTGTAACTCCCGATAGCTTAGCAGTTCGAAGCTTTCTGATTATATTTGGCTACTCTTACGTTTATAACACTCTCAGTCATCCCTAATTAAAAAAGTTAACATTATTAACTATTCCATAAAAAAGAATCATAGAAATCGGTATAGAAACACCAAAGTTTTACATGAAATACACTAATAATATATATTTATTTTTATTTGCCTGCATCAATGCCACCTAAAAAACGATTATCTTTATCTCGAAATTCGAGAGAAGCTAAGAGAATGAGAAATAGGCGTTCTCAAGAATCGGCAGAGGAAAGAGCACATCGGTTAAACTTATTGTTATTCTTATCTCAATAAAAGTTTATAAAGATATCTTCGGATTCACTTTAAGTGATGCTGATTTTTGTATTACATTACCATCTATATAAATACAATGGTAAACTGACTGGCTGACTGGGTGATATCAACACACAGCCCAAACCGCTGGTCTTAGAGACATGAAACTTGGAGGGTGTGTTCTTTGTGAAGAGTACGTATCCACTAAGAAAGGATTTTTGGGAATTCCACCCATAAAGGGGTAAAATAGGGGATGGAAGTTTATATGAAAGTCCGTCAGTTTTGAAGTTAGGATATTCAAATTTTGTGTTTAGGCTGACAATTGAAAATTAATTTATACGTGTCTCAGCGGATGAAGGTAAGTAATTTGTTTGTTCGGGTGGGATATTTTTCGACTTCCACGCGGGCGAAGCCGCTGGCAGAAGCTAGTAAAAAAGTAAATAAAGCGCGAGCTTCATACAATTTTTGCCTGTTGATGCGAATAGACGTTTAGAGCGTTAGACCTTATTGACAGACAATACTTAATTGATATTAACAAACCGTGCTTATCAGCGCGACTTTTAGTCTTTGATAATTTATTTTTAGATTCCTTTTGTTGTTATTTTATAAAATAGGTATTAGTTATTTTGGTAGTGTTTAAATATTCATTCAAATAACAATTATTAATAGTTTACATTTTATTTCTTTTTAGGTGAAGTAGTAGTAGGTACGCATAGATTTTTAGATACTGATAGGTAAGTTTTGGCTAATTTACGTTCACTTTTTTTATACCTATTAGTTTTATTTTCATTTACGTTTTAGCTTTATTTTTATTTGCCTGCATCAATGCCACCTAAAAAACGATTATCTTTATCTCGAAATTCGAGAGAAGCTAAGAGAATGAGAAATAGGCGTTCTCAAGAATCGGCAGAGGAAAGAGCACATCGGTTAAACTTATTGTTATTCTTATCTCAATAAAAGACTATAAAGATATCTTCGGATTCACTTTAAGTGATGCTGATTTTTGTATTACATTACCATCTATCTATACATATAAAATTCAAAGTCCTGACTGACTGACTGACTGACTGACATATATCAACGCACAGCCCAAACCACAGGTCCTAGAGACATGAATTTTTGAACAGTGTACTCTTTGCGAAGAGTAGGTATCCACTAAGAAAGGGTTTTTCGAAATTCCACCCCTAAGAGGGTGAAATGGGGTGTTTAATTTTCTATGAAACTTTTTATTCTCTGAGTCGATTGACTTGAAAATGTGTCTACATATACTTCAGTTAAAATGATGAGATACGTGTATCACAGTTTTTCCAAAATCACCCCCCAATTTAAAATTCAATGTCCTGACTGGCTGACTGATACATCAACGCACAGCCCAAACCGCTGGTCCTAGAGACATCAAATTTGGTGAATGTACTGTTTGTGGAGAGTAGGTATCCACAAAGAAAGGGTTTTTTGAAATTCCACCCCTAAGAGGGTGAAATGGGGTGTTGAATTTTCTGTGAAACTCTCTCGAGGTCGATTGACTTGAAAATGTGTCTACATATACTTCAGTTAAAATGATGAGATACGTTTATCACAGTTTTTCCAAAATCATCCCCCAATTTAAAATTCAATGTTGACTGGTTGACTGATACATCAACGCACAGCCCAAACCGCTGGTTCTAGAGACATAAAATTTGGAGAATGTACTCTTTGTGAAGAGTGTAATTTTTTCGAAATTCCTACCCATTAGAGTGTGAAATGGGATTTTGAATTTTATGAGAAACTTTTTATTCTCGGAGTCGATTGACTTGAACATGTGTCCACATATATACTTCAGTTAAAATGATGAGATACGTGTAGGTATCACAGTTTTTCCAAAATCATCCCCCAATTTAAAATTCCATGCCCTGACTGGCTGACTGATATACCAACGCACAGCCCAAACCGTGGGTCCCAGTGACATGAAAATTGGAGGGTGTATTCTTTGTGAAGAGTGTCATTTTTTCGAAATTCCTACCCATTAGAGGGTGAAATGGGGTGTTGAATTTTCTGTGAAAATTTTTATTCTCGGGGTCGATTGACTTGAAAATTTGTGTACATACTCTTCAGATAAAATCCAGTAAATCCGATGTCCAATCTCAAACCAAGGTATCAATATTTCACGTATCTAATTTAATTGATATAACTTTAAACTAATAATCACAAGTTATAAGCAAGTACATGTTAATCTATGTAAGTATGTATCATAGATAGATACGTAGATTACTTATTATCCCAGAAGTAAGATCCCGTGGGCTATTCCCTAATACCACGCGGGCGAAGCCGCGGGCATAAGCTAGTTTAACTATATTGAGGGATGATTTTGGAAAAACTGATACATATGTCTTATAATTTTAATTGAAGAGTGTGAACATCAATTTTCGAGTCAATCGACCCAGTAAATATTAAGTTTCACAGAAAATTCAACACCCCATTTTACCCTCTTAGGGGTAGAATTTCAAAAAACCCTTTCTTAGTGGATACCTACTCTTCACAAAGAATACACCGTCCAAATTTCATTTCTCTCGGACCAGCGGTTTGGGCTGTGCATTGATATATCAGTCAGCCAGACAGGACATTAAATTATAAATTGGGGAATGATTTTGGAAAAACTGTGATAAACGTATCTCATAAATTTAACTAAAGAGTATGTACACAAATTTTCCAGTCAATCGCCTCCGAGAATAAAAAGTTTCACAGGAAATTCAATACCCCATTTCACCCTCTTGAGGGTGGAATTTCGAAAAACCCTTCCTTAGTGGATACCTACTCTTCACAAACAATTCACCGTTCAAATTTTATGTCTCTGGGACCAGTGGTTTGGGCTGGGTGTTGATATATCAATCAACCAGACAGGACATTGAATTTTAAATTGGGGGATGATTTTTAGAAAACTGTGATACACGTATCTCTTGATTTTAACTGAAGAGTATGAATACAAATTTTCAAGTCAATCGCCTCCGAGAATAAAAAGTTTCACAGGAAATTCAACACCCCGTTTCACCCTCTAAGGGGTAGGAATTTCGAAAAACTGATACTTACTCTTTACAAAGAATACACCCTCCAATTTTCATATCTCTGGGACCCGCGGTTTGAGCTGTTCGTTGGTATATCAGTCAGCGAGGACATGGAATTTTAAATAGGGGGATGGTTTTGGAAAAACTGTGATACACGTATCTCACTATTTTAACTGAAGTATATTTAGACACATTTTCAAGTCAATCGACCCCGAGAGAGTTTCACAGAAAATTCAACACCCCATTTCACCCTCTTAGGGGTGGAATTTCAAAAAACCCTTTCTTAGTGGATACTTACTCTTCACAAAGAGTACACTATCCAAATTTCATGTCTCTAGGATCAGTGGTTTGGGCTATGCGTTGATATATAAGTCAGTCAGTCAGTCAGTCAGTCAGTCAGGACTTTGAATTTTATATGTATAGATATTATATAGATTATTGTATTATTAGACAGTTTATATTTTATGTGCAGATCAGCTAGAAAACGAGCCAGGTCAGAACCTGAGGGGTTCTTAGGGTTAACACACTCAGCTCTACACCATGAGACCCAGCGGTCCCATGCAGGCTTATAAGTTCTCAGGGTGGAAGCGCGCCAAGAACTCTTCAATAGATCTATTTGAGAATTATCCCAATCACCTAAATGATGTGTCCACCCACACATTTCCATATTTCCAATACAAGAACCCGGACGCGAGGTGGAGGTAGTCCTGTTGTCACATCGATTAATACTTTGTCCAGGTTCTGTATTGTGAAAGGTGGGGCTAAAGCCCGAGCTTCGAGATCGCCGCGCCAGAACACTTTTTCCCACCTCGGCGCTACCAGTAAGTAAATTCCCGATGCCTGATTTAGGTAGCTCAGAACTTTGGGTATCAGAAACGGGGGCGGGAACACCCATGCCAGATTGAATGTCCAAGGAACCGAGAATGCGTCGTGGGCTACAGCTTGTTTGTCGTTCTGATCCTTCGATACGTAAAGAGGGACTACGTAAGCGTTGCTGGAGGCAAACAGGTCCACTTGGGGAATGCCCCATTTTAGGAATACTGTTTTTGTGACTTCGGGCAACAGATACCATTCGGGGACCAGGCGAAACCGTGATAAGTGGTCGGCATGATTGTTGTATCTCCCCGGAATGTAGTGCACGTTGATTTGAATTTGGTACTGTACCTCTACCATGAGATGTCATCGAAAAATGACGCGCTAGCGTTGAACTCGCTAGCGTGCTAACGTGGATCAAATAGATTTCGATAATGCTTGCACCATGAGATTTACGGAATCTTACGCAGGCGCTAATGTAAGCTCGATAGATCGTGTCCTCTAGCTAACTTCACTCTGCTCCTTAGAATACTTTCGTCTATGCTTCACTACTTATTTTTGTTCCTTTCTTTCTCACTAATAAGAAGAGAGAACGGCTCGTAAGCTCAAAATGTAGTGTTATCGCTATGCTAAAAATGTTAAGACCGTCAATATCACAAAATAAACCGACAAAATAGAAAAGTTGACGGTTAGTGGACTACTTATGATATTTAGTGGTTTTTGAATTTTTATTCCTTACTAGCTTCTGCCCGCGGCTTCGCCCGCGTGGAGTTCGGGAATTGCCCACGGAATCTTACTTCTGGGATAGGTAATAAGTAATCTATGTATGTATAGTACATACATAGATTTACGTGTACTTGCTATTGTAAATTTTTGTTCATAGTAATATCAATTAAATTACATATGTGAAATATCTTGGTTTGAGATTGAACACCGGGACACCAATCAAACGATTTATTAGGAATCTATTTATAGACATAATACTTTGACATAATATTTAATATCAATGTCCCGTATCGCGAGCCAACGCGAAAATCGGTGGAATAAACCATTTTCACAGACACTTCTACCTCAGAAAAATCCTACCTACTTAGTAATAGGTAAATACTCCCACGCCCCGCACGCCCCACGCAACGCTGCGCGGCATGCGCCCTTCTACGTGAGCTTCGAAGCCCTATTTAACTATATTGAGGGATGATTTTGGAAAAACTGATACATATGTCTTATAATTTTAATTGAAGAGTGTGAACATCAATTTTCGAGTCAATCGACCCAGTAAATATTAAGTTTCACAGAAAATTCAACACCCCATTTTACCCTCTTAGGGGTAGAATTTCAAAAAACCCTTTCTTAGTGGATACCTACTCTTCACAAAGAATACACCGTCCAAATTTCATTTCTCTCGGACCAGCGGTTTGGGCTGTGCATTGATATATCAGTCAGCCAGACAGGACATTAAATTATAAATTGGGGAATGATTTTTAGAAAACTGTGATACACGTATCTCATGATTTTAACTGAAGAGTATGAATACAAATTTTCAAGTCAATCGGCTCCGTGGATAAAAAGTTTCACATAAAATTCAACACCCCATTTCACACTCTTAGGGGTAAAATTTTGAAAAACCCTTTCTTAGTGGATACTTACTCTTCAGAAAGAATACATCGTCCAAATTTCATGTCTCTCGGACCAGCGGTCTGGGCTGTGCGTTGATATATCAGTCAGCCAGACAGGACATCTATACATATAAAATTCAAAGTCCTGACTGACTGACTGACAGACTGATTGACTGACTGACTGACTGACTTATATATCAACGCACAGCCCAAACCGCTGGTCCTAGAAACATGAAATTTGGACAGTGTACTCTTTGTGACAAGTAAGTATCCACTAAGAAAGGGTTTTTCAAAATTCTACCCCTAAAAGGGGGAAATGGGGTGTTTAATTTTCTATGAAACTTTTTATTCTCTGAGTCGATTGACTTGAAAATGTGTCTGCATATACTTTGCCAAATAGTACACCCACATTTTACCAGTTATGTTTAAGTCCCATATAATAGGGGGCGAGCCTATTGCCAACAACTGGGCATAAATCAATAATCTGGGTTTTATCTATGGGCCTCAGTTGCCTGCCAATAAAATGATTGATTGATTGATAAATCCAGACGCTGTGGCTGCTACTGAGCAATTCCTAATCGAAAAACCCAATAACACTTTGCCCAACCTGGGAATCGAACCCAAGACATCGTGCTCAGCAGGTGTGCTTGCGACCACTAGACCAAGGAGGTAGTTAGTGCAGGTAAATAAAGTGCAAGAAAACATGTCCAACATAACATCACACCTGCAATCCCTGAAGGGTTAGGCAGAGGTGAAAATAATACAATAAAACAAACAATAATAATACATCCACACTTTGCCAGTCATGCCTGAGCCTCTTGTTTAGCGATATTGCTATTTGCCATTAATATGATTGTCTGGGCTACTACTGAGCAATTCCTAAAGGAAAAACCCAATGACACTTTGCCAGACCTGGGAATCCAATCCAGGCCCTCATGCTTTAATAATAAGGCTCATGACCACTGGACCAACAAAGCAGTCCTACTAGTGTTTAAATTAGTTGGAGTGATATTTGCCATTAATATGATTGTCTGGGCTACTACTGAGCAATTCCTGATGGAAAAACCCAATGACACTTTGCCAGACCTGGGAATCCAATCCAGGCCCTCATGCTTTAATAATAAGGCTCATGACCACTGGACCAACAAAGCAGTCCTACTAGTGTTTAAATTAGTTGGAGTGATCTATACATATAAAATTCAAAGTCCTGACTGACTGACTGACTTATATATCAACGCACAGCCCAAACCACTGGTCCTAGAGACATGAAATTTGGACAGTGTACTCTTTGTAAAGAGTAGATATCCACTAAGAAAGGGTTTTTCGAAATTCCACCCTTAAGAGTGTGAAATGGGGTGTTGAATCTTCTATGAAACTTTTTACTCTCTGAGTCGATTGACTTAAAATTGTGTCTACATATACTTCAGTAAAAATAATGAGATATGTGTATCACAGTTTTTCCAAAATCATCCCCCAATTTAAAATTCAATGTCCTGACTGGCTGACTGATACATCAACGCACAGCCCAAACCACTGGTCCTAGAGACATGAAATTTGGACAGTGTACTTTTTGTGAAGAGTAGGTATCCACTAAGAAAGGGTTTTTCGAAATTCCACCCCTAAGAGGGTGAAATGGGGTGTTGAATTTTCTATGAAACTTTTTATTCTCCGAGTCGATTGACTTGAAATTGTGTCTACATATACTTCAGTTAAAATGATGAGACACGTGTATCACAGTTTTTCCAAAATCATCCCCCAATTTAAATTCAATGTCCAGACTGGCTGACTGATACATCAACGCACAGCCCAAACCGCTGGTTCTAGAGACATGAAATTTGGAGAATGTACTCTTTGTGGAGAGTAGGTATCCACTAAGAAAGGATTTTTGAAATTCCACCCCTAAGAGGGTGAAATGGGTGTTGAATTTTCTGTGAAACTCTCTCGGGGTCGATTGACTTGAAACTGTGTCTACATATACTTCAGTTAAAATGATGAGATACGTGTATCACAGTTTTTCCAAAATCATCCCCCAATTTAAAATTCAATGTCCTGACTGGCTGACTGATACATCAACGTACAGCCCAAACCACTGGTCCTAGAGACATGAAATTTGGACAGTGTACTTTTTGTGAAGAGTAAGTATCCACTAAGAAAGGGTTTTTCGAAATTCCACCCCTAAAAGGGTGAAATGGGGTGTTGAATTTTCTGTGAAACTCTCTCGGGGTCGATTGACTTGAAATTGTGTCTACATATACTTCAGTTAAAATGATGAGATACGTGTATCACAGTTTTTCCAAAATCATCCACAATTTAAAATTCAATGTCCTGACTGGCTGACTGATACATCAACGCACAGCCCAAACCGCTGGTTCTAGAGAAATGAAATTTGGAGAATGTAGTAGATATCCACTAAGAAAGGATTTTTTGAAATTTCACCCCTAATAGGGTGAAATGGGGTGTTAAATTTTCTGTGAAACTTTTTACTCTCGGGGTCGATTCACTTGAACATTTGTTTACATACTCTTCAGATAAAATCCAGTAAATCCGATGTCCAATCTCAAACCAACGTATCAATATTTCACGTATCTAATTTAATTGATATAACTTTATAATAATAACTAGCTTATGCCCGCGGCTTCGCCCGCGTAGAGTTAGGGAATTACCCACGGGATCTTACTTCTGGAATAAAAAGTAATCTATGTATCTATCTATAACACATACATAGATTTACATGTACTTGCTTATAACTTACAATTATTATTATAAAGTTATATCAATTAAATTAGATACGTGAAATATTGATACCTTGGTTTGAGATTGGACATCGGATTTACTGGATTTTATCTGAAGAGTATGTAAACAAATGTTCAAGTGAATCGACCCCGAGAGTAAAAAGTTTCACAGAAAATTTAACACCCCATTTCACCCTCTAAGGGGTAGAAATTTCAAAAAACTGATACTAACTCTTCACAAAGTATACACCCTCCAATTTTCATATCTCTGGGACCCGCGGTTTGGGCTGTGCGTTGGTATATCAGTCAGCCAGTCAGGACATGGAATTTTAAATTGGGAGATAATTTTGTGATACACGTATCTCATCATTTTAACTGAAGTATAAGTAGACATTGGGCGACTCGCTGTCCGACCATGGACCATGCCCGGGTCGACGGTGCGTTGTATTCCACGCGCGCCTCAAAGAGTGTCAGCATATGACGGGGCCCCCCTAGAGGGCCAAAGCCTGCCGGGGTCGCGGGACTCATAGAATTACCGTGACCCCGGAACATAAAGGGCTATTGAAGGACACCGTGGATTTTAGTCAGTACAAGTCTGACAGTCCCTCTCGCTCTGCCCTGGGTGGGAGGACTCATTTGATGATTTTACCACTTTAAAAAAAAAAAAAAAAAAGTATAAGTAGACATATTTTCAAGTCAATCGACTCCGAGAATAAAAAGTTTCACATAAAATTCAAAACCCTATTTCACCCTATTAGGGGTGAAATTTCAAAAAATCCTTTCTTAGTGGATATCTACTACATTCTCCAAATTTCATTTCTCTAGAACCAGCGGTTTGGGCTGTGCGTTGATGTATCAGTCAGCCAGTCAGGACATTGAATTTTAAATTGTGGATGATTTTGGAAAAACTGTGATACACGTATCTCATCATTTTAACTGAAGTATATGTAGACACAATTTCAAGTCAATCGACCCCGAGAGAGTTTCACAGAAAATTCAACACCCCATTTCACCCTTTTAGGGGTGGAATTTCGAAAAACCCTTTCTTAGTGGATACTTACTCTTCACAAAAAGTACA
Organism: Noctua comes; assembly: GCA_963082995.1. Classification (NCBI taxonomy): domain Eukaryota; kingdom Metazoa; phylum Arthropoda; class Insecta; order Lepidoptera; family Noctuidae; genus Noctua; species Noctua comes. Next base: position 5,890,715 of record OY720293.1, read on the forward strand.
CTGTCCAAATTTCATGTCTCTAGGACCAGTGGTTTGGGCTGTACGTTGATGTATCAGTCAGCCAGTCAGGACATTGAATTTTAAATTGGGGGATGATTTTGGAAAAACTGTGATACACGTATCTCATCATTTTAACTGAAGTATATGTAGACACAGTTTCAAGTCAATCGACCCCGAGAGAGTTTCACAGAAAATTCAACACCCATTTCACCCTCTTAGGGGTGGAATTTCAAAAATCCTTTCTTAGTGGATACCTACTCTCCACAAAGAGTACATTCTCCAAATTTCATGTCTCTAGAACCAGCGGTTTGGGCTGTGCGTTGATGTATCAGTCAGCCAGTCTGGACATTGAATTTAAATTGGGGGATGATTTTGGAAAAACTGTGATACACGTGTCTCATCATTTTTACTGAAGTATATGTAGACACAATTTTAAGTCAATCGACTCGGAGAATAAAAAGTTTCATAGAAAATTCAACACCCCATTTCACCCTCTTAGGGGTGGAATTTCGAAAAACCCTTTCTTTGTGGATACCTACTCTTCACAAAAAGTACACTGTCCAAATTTCATGTCTCTAGGACCAGTGGTTTGGGCTGTGCGTTGATGTATCAGTCAGCCAGTCAGGACATTGAATTTTAAATTGGGGGATGATTTCGAAAAAACTGTGATACACGTGTCTCATCATTTTTACTGAAGTATATGTAGACACAATTTTAAGTCAATCGACTCAGAGAGTAAAAAGTTTCATAGAAGATTCAACACCCCATTTCACACTCTTAAGGGTGGAATTTCGAAAAACCCTTTCTTAGTGGATATCTACTCTTCACAAAGAGTACACTGTCCAAATTTCATGTCTCTAGGACCAGTGGTTTGGGCTGTGCGTTGATATATAAGTCAGTCAGTCAGTCAGGACTTTGAATTTTATATGTATAGATAGATAGATTATAGATTATGATGTCCCGGTGTCCAATCTTTATTCTGCTGTTCGGTCATTCTGTGCTGTTAATGTTAGTCATTTTGAGTGCACTATTAAGTTGTCCGCCACATACAACTTCATTGTTTGTTTAGAGATGTAAATTGCATTTTCATAATGTGTTCTTAGGGTCTGACTTGGGTTGTGTGTTCAAGTTGCACTAAGCCATAATATTATCGTTGGAAGGATCCGGCAGTTGGGACTTGAAGTGGCGCTGCACAAAACAGAGGCCATGTGTTTTCATGGCCGTCTGAACGCGCCACGGTCTGAGTCCCACATAACGGTGGGAGGGGTTCGCATCGGCGTCGGGAGAACGATGAAGTACCTGGGACTCGTCCTCGACAGCCGGTGGAACTTCAAGGAGCATTTCCTGCGTTTGGCCCCAAAGCTGAACCGGGCAGCAGCCGCCCTCAGGCGACTCCTGCCCAATCTCAGCGGGCCAAACGCCTCCTGCCGGAGGCTGTACGCCGGTGTCGTGCGGTCCATGGCCCTCTACGGGGCCCCCGTGTGGGCCCTGAGCATTCGGACGCGACCACTGAAGCTGGTCGCATGCCAGAGGGTCATGGCTATCCGGATGATCCGAGGATACCGTACGATCGCCGGCGAATCGGCCAACCTCCTTGCCGGATTGCTGCCCTGGGATCTGGAGGCGACTGCCCTCCAGCGCGTCTATGAGTGGCGCGTGGAGGCGCAGCGCCGGGGCGAATCCCTGCTACCTCGACAAGTCGAGGCGCGGCGGGAAGAGCTCCGGCGCGATCTCAGGGCAGTATGGAGGGAACGACTGTCGCAACCGAGGTCCGGGCACGCCGCAATCGCGGCGGTAAGACCCCTCTTTGAGGAGTGGCTGGATAAGCGTCACGGCGTCCTGACCTACCGCATGACGCAGGTCCTCACCGGACACGGAAGCTTCGGGAGGTACCTGTGTCTGATGGGGAAGGAGGAAACGCCTGGGTGTCACCACTGCGAGGACCGCCCGGAGGCACGGTGGAGCATACGGTGCAGGACTGCCCCGCTTGGGCAGGGCACCGCCGTGTCCTCACGGCGTCGATAGGCGGAGACCTCTCGCGCCCGGCATTGGTCGAGGCCATGCTGCGGGGCGAGACGGAGTGGGAAGCGGTTGCCTCCTTCTGCGAAGCAGTCATGCTCGCGAAGGAGGAGGCGGGCCGCGTGAGGGAGAGGACAGCGTCCTCCCTCCACCCCAGCCGCAGTGGTAGACGCCCACGGCGCCGGACGTCGGCAGACGATCTCCGGCCACCGTAGGCGCGGGCATGCGGGCGGCGAGTAATGGGCGACTCGCTGTCCGACCATGGACCATGCCCGGGTCGACGGCGCGTTGTGTTCCACGTGCGCCTCAAAGAGTGTCAGCATTATGACGGGGCCCCCCTCTAGAGGGCCAAAGCCTGCCGGGGTCGCGGGACTTATAGAATTACCGTGACCCTGGATCATAAAGGGCTATTGAAGGACACCGTGGATTTTAGTCAGTACAAGTCTGACAGTTCCTCCCACTCTGCCCTGGGTGGGAGGACTCATTTGATGATTTTACCACGATAAAAAAAAAAAAAAAAAAGTATAAAGAAGTATAAGAAACTTTAAAAAACTCAAAGTGTCCATAAATATAATGTTAACCTCAGAAGAGAACTCAGAAACTTAAAAAACCAGTTATATGTAATAGTAAGTTAGAAACTAGTACACAAATGTATGATGTTGACATACAGAACCTTCAAAGGGAATTACTGAGTAGGGAAAATACGCTTAAGGAAATCTTTTGTAAATATGAATGTAGTCAACAGATGTTAAGTGAGCGCATGCAGGAGGCCTTTGAGTTGGTGGACCTGGTGAAGTATAATGCAGAGAGGTATGAGTCACTGACCAATAATCTCACCTGCAGTTGTGCTGCCACTTCGCCACCTCTCATGTCACAGCATGTTGCTCCAACTGCTTTACCCATCTCAGATCATATACTAGCAACTTCAAATTCCACTCAAAGTAATGTATTAGTGTACTCTGACAGATTAGGAACAGGTTTTGGATCCTTGGTTTTGGTTTTGTGTAGGCGATAGTCCTCGCGCGCCTGCACGAATGGCGCGCGGAGGCACTAAGTCGGTTGGAAACTCCGCTGCCGCGGCAAATTGCCGCTCAGCGGACAGACCTCCGGCGTGATCTCATGGCGACATGGAGAGAGCGACTGTCGCAACCCCGTGCAGGACACGCCACCATAGTGGCGATAAGTCCCCTCTTTGAGGAGTGGCTAGAGAGGCGCCACGGCGCCCTCACCTACCGCCTGACGCAGGTCCTCACCGGACACGGTTGTTTCGGGAGGTTCCTGCACCGGATCGGGCGGTAGGAAACGCCCGGGTGTTTCCATTGTGAGGATCGTCCGGAGGACACGATGGAACATACCGTGGAGGTCTGCCCCGCTTGGGTGGAGCACCGTCGTATCCTCGTTGCGGCGATCGGCGGCGGTGATCTCTCGCGTCCGGCCCTGGTTCAAGCCATGGTCCGGAGCGAGAGGGAATGGGAAGCCGTCACCTCCTTCTGCGAAGCAGTCATGCTAGTGAAGGAGGTGGCGGGACGTGAGAGGGAAAGAACCTCACGTCCCAGCCGCCGCGGGAGACGCCCTGGGCGTCGGGGGTCACGTGGTGGCTCCCGGCCACCGTAGGCGCGGGCCTGTGGACGGCGAGCTATGGGCTAGCTCGCCGTCCGGCCGTCTTTTGACGACAGGCCGTGTCGATGGCGCGTTCGTGTTCCACGCGCGCCTCAAAGAGATGTCAGCAACGATGTAGGGGTCTGCAAGGACCGATGCCTGCCAGGGCTGCGGGACTGTTCGAAAGAGATACCGTGGCCCTGGAACACAAAGGGCAAAGAAGGAACATGGATGGGTTTTAGTCAGTACAAGTCTGACACTCCCTTCCGCTCCGCCCAGAGTGGGGGGGGTCATTTGATGATTTCCCATCCGAAAAAAAAAAAAAAAAAAAAAAAAAAAAGTGGTGATGGCAGATTCTAGCATTTAAGGGCATTTAAATTGTATGAAGCTCGCGCTTTATTTATTTTTTTATTATTATTATTATTCTTTTTTATTCTTTTTTTTTTTTTTTGTATTGGCATCTCACAGTTCAGCCTCTGAGGCTGGCTTCTGCTTAACCGGACAAATCCTGTGGGTGCCTTGAGTGAAGAGTACACTGTTCCAAATTTCATGTTTCTAGGACCAGCGGTTTGGGCTGTGCGTTGATATATAAGTCAGTCAGTCAGTCAGGACTTTGAATTTTATATGTATAGATTACACAACAAACTACTATATTATAATAAAGATGTAGGTATTTTTTGAGGTAAACTTAAATATAAACTGGTATCTATTGAGATATGTAATAAATAATTAATTAATAAATCAAATAAAATTTTAAGTCTCGAGTACTTAAGTTATGATGATCTATTACTTAGATATTCGTCTAACAAGTAGTAGCTTTTATTTACCAAAAATTGTATAAGTTTTTTTAGAAATATATTAATTTTTTCTTCTTTTTTTGTTGATGCGGGTTGTTTATTATATAATTTAATGAACAAACAGTGCATTTTTAATCGAGAACTTGGTAAGTTTAGCCTGGATTGGTGTCTGAGTAAATAGCGTGTCTGGATGTTTTTACGTTTTGAATAAAATTCTTGATGTTTCCGCACAAAGCATGTTTCTAAAATGTATATACAGAGTGGAGACGATAATACGACAATAAATGAAAACACGCACAATACTAGTTCATAGGAATAATTCTAAACTATCAAAAAAATCCCAAAATCGAAATAGAAAAAAAAAATTTTTCAAACAAACTAAATGGCATAAAACTGCCCAACAAACATTTTAGAGCTTACGGCAACCTTTTTTTAGAGCACTTAGTATTATATATGGTATATAAGAACTCCGATAGCAACATTCGACTCTACAGTAGGGTAAGTTATAAATAATTAAACCTTCCCGAGGAATAACAGTAATAAATAAAAAAAATATAAATCAAGACGGTAGCATGGAGTTTATCGAAAGCATTGTATAACTTATTCTTAAAGCTTTAAGATGCACAAACCTATAAAAGCAATTGTAAGGTGTCTACTAACACTTACTAACGGCTGATTTTCAACTACTGAGGTAGTAAAAGGTCTTGTAACACTTACTATCGACTGGTATTCTTAAAAAGAGTTAGACAAATACTTTGTACCACCGAACAAGTTTTGTCGAGCCTTAAGAGTTAGTAAGAAAGCTATAAGGATCTAAGAAGTGTTGATTATAAGTCCTATAGAGCTAGATTCTGCAAGAGTTAGAATCCACCTTTAAATCATTGCAGGCTACATAATGCAGTTCGGTCAACCATAAGTAATATTATAATAATAATAATAATAACCCCACCGCTGTATCTCTACGTTGACGTCGTGGTGGGGCTTGCGTGCTCCGATGAGCTCTAGGTTTGTGCCGGTAGGGTTTACTTTGCCGAGATAGGTCTAGGGTGAGGGGCCAGACTAAGAGAGATACAATCCAAGCCAAGGTCGCACATGCCGAGGGCTGCATGGCTAGGGGAGAGGTTAGTCGCTAGTGTGCCAACTCTGGATAATAGGGGACCTCCAGTTTTATTTTCCCTTGCCGCAGTGAACGCAGGGCTCTGCTGTGGTCGACTTTTTAAGTCCCTAGCTACTCGTGGGATTAACATGAATACTAGATCTAAAACAAAAATACAACTCCAGGCAAAGCTGCCTCAAATAGATGACGAAACTTCACAACCATCTTCGTCATCTCCTTCATCACTTTTTCCATCAATTCCATCATCATCACAATCTTTCCGCGTCACTCCGACGCCTTCATCCTCATCAATCAGCATACAGTCAGTGGATGTTGTACAGGAGACAAATTTTGTCGACGATACTGTACCCGCCGCTAGAACTGCAACAAGTCGTAGGAAATGGAGCACTGATATGAATAAATTCATCCTACGCACATATCTTCACCTCACTCATATGGAAACCGATAAAAATGCATACCTACCATCGCTTCACACTAAGTTTTTAGAAAAATACCCAGATATGCAAGTAGGCCGACAAAGAATAGGTGACCAACGAAGAGCCATCGTTCAAAAGAAATTATTACCACAAGAAACAATTGATCAGATTTATGAGGAAGTCAGAACCGAATTACAAATAGTCCATACTCAAATACAGCAACACTCCACACAATCAAAGACACCTATTAACACACAGCCCGGCCAGCGTATGAAATGGACGAATGAATATAATGAAGCCATAATTAGAATATATTATACTAGTACAGAACTAGAAACAAATAAAACAGCATATAGAAAACATTTACATGAGGGATTTATTAATATATATCCAGAACTAGCACATTTAACTGAGCAAAGATTATCAGATCAAGTAAGAGCAATCATAAATAACAAATATATACACACTAACAGACTAGAAGAAATAAAAAACCAAGTAGCTACAGAATTAAGGAATATCAACACCAACACACAAAATATAGAACACATAAATAACGACTTACAACAACCTGATGAGAACATTCACTCACTAAGTACTCAATACACAAATATTTACACCCCCACAACAAGTAATAACAACAATAATAGCTCTGATACTAACATAGTTTCTCAAACACTCATAAATACAGCTGACGAAAGTTTCTTAAATCAGTTAGATATAGGCCTATTTGAACCTACGCAAAATAACTTGGATGCTGCTCCTGAAAAGAACCTAGAAATCGAAGCCACATTTCAACAAGCTCAACAACTTTTTTCTGATACACACCCCACTAGTAGACCATACATTCCAAAGCAAAAGACATCTAAAAAGTTCTCCGCCATAGTTACTTATATAAATTCTGTCATTCTCCCAAATAACGTAAATGTCGACACCGATTTTATCAAAATGCAGACCACAATTTACTGTGCAGCATGGACGGCAGCTACATGCAACGGAGCTAAAATATCAGACACACAAAATGAAAGCCGCACATACATAAAGAGAAAACCAAAGTGGCAAATCAGGATTGACAAGAAAATTCAAATTCTAAGATCAAACATAGGTAGGCTAACACACTTTATTAATGGTAGCAGAAGTCCAAAACTAATAGCAGCAGTAGAAGAAATAAAGAAAAAATATCAGGTACATGCACAATACGAAGATTCAAACACACAATTAGTACACTTTTTAGACACCCTAAAACAAAAACTAAACGCAGCTTCCAGTAGACTCAAAAGATATTTAAAATGCACGAACCGCAAAGTGCAAAACACAAAATTTATAAATAATGAAAGAATATTTTATAGGAATCTTGCAACAAATAATAGAGACACCAGTAACCAAAGCCTTGAGACCCCTACATCCGAAACACTACGGGAATTCTGGGCTAACATATGGGAAAACCCAGTAAATCATAATCATCAAGCGGACTGGATCAACGAAGTAACTCCAGAAATCCCAGAAATGGAATTTGAATTCATACCAATAGGAACATTTATAGACGTCATCAAACGCACACACAATTGGAAATCGCCTGGCACTGACAACATTCACAACTACTGGTATAAGAAATTCTCGTGCATACATCCTTTCTTACATAACCATTTAAACACATTCATCCACTCACCACATTTACTTCCATCATACATTACACACGGGGTAACTTATATGATACCTAAGGATATTAACGATACTGTAAATCCAGCGAAATACCGACCGATTACATGTCTACAAACTATTTACAAAATTTTAACAGCCTGTTTAAGCGAGGTTGTTTATGAACATTTAACAAGAAATAACATTTTATCAGAACAACAAAAGGGATGCCGTAAGAATAGCCAGGGATGCAAAGAGCAATTAACTATCGACGCAGTTACTATGAACAGCGCTATTAAAAGCAAGACGGATATCCACACAATGTTCATTGATTACCAAAAGGCCTTTGACTCAGTTCCACACAGCTGGTTATTAAACGTCTTGAGCTTATATAAAATTCACCCAACACTAAAAAACTTCTTAGAAATGTCCATGCAGAATTGGCAAACCGTTCTTAAAATTAATTCCTCCTCCTCAACTGTAGCTACTGAACCAATCCACATAAAACGTGGAATTTTCCAAGGAGATGCTCTGAGTCCGCTGTGGTTTTGTATGGCACTCAATCCACTCTCACACCTTTTAGATAAAACAGACGCTGGATACACACTAACAAACATTAACACACAGTATACGCTTACACACCTTATGTACATGGATGATATCAAGTTATATGCAGCTGACAAAAACGCACTTGTCATATTAGCTGACACAACTCAACAATTTTCTGATGATATTTGTATGTCATTCGGAGTTGATAAGTGCAAAATGTTGTCAGTTGTAAAAGGAAAAATACAAAATAATAGTTACACGCTCGGGTCAGGTCAATTAATAGAGCCAATGGATGAACAGAGTACATATAAATATCTAGGTTTTAAACAATCTAGGCAGATACATCAAAAGATGACTAAACAAGAACTGGTCAATAAATACTCACACCGCCTAAACCTCATCTTGAAAACCAACCTTAACTCCAAAAACACTATTAAAGCAATCAACACATTCGCAATACCCATCCTCACATACTCTTTTGGAATTATACGCTGGTCAAAAACAGATATCAAAAAACTACAACGCACTCTCAATACATCTCTTACCAAACACAGAAAACACCATCCAAAATCAAGCATACACCGACTTACTCTACCGCGCCAAGAAGGAGGAAGAGGCCTGATAGACATACACAACTTACACAACAAACAGATACATTCACTCAGAGCGTACTTTCATAACAAATCCGAAAGTTCAGCACTACACAAACATGTAACGGAAAACGATACGAAACTTACGCCCCTTAACCTACACAATAGAAACACTCAAATTAATGAACTGCTCATAAGCACACCAGAAAAAATTGCCGCATGGTCTGTCAAAGCCCTCCACGGGAGACACCGAGCCTACCTGAGCCAGCCACACGTCGACAAAGCTAAGTCGAACGAATGGCTCAAACGAGGCGAGCTGTTTCCCGAGACGGAAGGATTTATGCTGGCGATCCAAGACCAAATAATAGCTACTCGTAACTACAGGAAGTACATAATTAAAGACCCCCATCAGCCGACTGACTTATGCAGACACTGCAACACTACCTCCGAGACCATACAACATATTACAGGAGCTTGTAAATCACTTGCACAGACTGACTATAAGCATCGACATGACCAAGTTGCCGCTATTATACATCAACACTTAGCATTCAAATATAAACTCATAAGTGAGATGAAACCATATTATAAATATAAACCGGAACTAATACTAGACAATAACAATCAGAAAATCTATTGGGATCGGACGATAATAACAGACAAAACCATACATTTCAATAGACCAGATATAACCCTTCACGACAAAGTCAATAAAACAGTTTACCTTATAGATATAGCTATCCCAAACTCTCACAACATTCAAACTACAATATCGGAAAAGCTAAGTAAATATCAAGACCTCGCCATAGAAATAAAAACCCAGTGGAAAGCACAAACCGTCCACATTGTCCCTATAGTGCTCTCTTCCACAGGTATAGTACCAAAGTCTCTTATGCAAAGCCTTAATACTTTACACATGCCTCCCCACACACTTCAGCTGCTCCAAAAAGCCACAATTCTTAACACCTGTCGTATCACCCGGAAATTCCTTACTTCTTCTACAATATCATCTACATTCTCCATTTAAACTCCCCCTACAAACTTGGCTCCGGCCCGTGGGTAGGGTTTTTGTACTCTCTTACGAGAGAAGAACATGAAAGAACTCGAAATAATAATAATAATAATAATAATTTATTTCAGACCAAGATAGTCCATAGAGTGTTAGTAATACACAGGTACTTACGGTTAGTAATATACAGGTACTTATGGTTTTTATAAAAACTTGTATATAGCAGCAAACATTATGTGCAAATTTTATAACTCTTCATTATTACTTTAAGTAAAATAGGATTTAATTCACTTAACCTAACCTAACCTCAAAAACTATAGTCAGTTACGTTTGCAATACGGCGTTTATTTGGAAATATTTATTTGTTTCAAAATGAAACCATGGATAGTTAAAAAACAAACGGGTGGAATCTAAAGAAAGGCTTTGAGAGAATATGAAAATATCATTAGATTATCGCAAATCCAATGCGACGAGCCTATATCAGTTGGGGAAAATAATTATGATACTGTGACTAGAGAAGCATTGCATATAGTGGAAAAACAGTGTTTCCTAAATCAAAATCCAGAAAAAGATTTTGATGTTATCCCAGGCAATAGTTCTGATATCAATAGAAGTACAAAATACAAATCCAGTGAACTCGATAACGATTCATATCAAGAGCGATCAACAGGGTTAGGGCAATACAACAGGGTTCCGTACAACAGCAAATTATCTCCGATGTTGAATATCACGAACTTCTTGCTCCAAAACGATGCTCATTTCGTTCACAAAATCTTCTAGGAATGAAGTTAGGTTTTTTAGGTTTACCTTTCCCATAGTAAATGCCAGTAATAAATGGATCACTAGTGTCACCTTGATAAATGTTAGCCAATTTAGGCCAGAATTCATATTTAGAGCTTTTAAATATGTAAGCCATCAAGGTTTATATTCTGAAGAATGTTATTTGGCAGCGGTACACAATTTCCAAGTATATTTGATAAAGGCATAATAATCCTGTGATGCCAATATTCACCACACATTCATTTTTTTTTTAGCGTGGTAAAATCATCAAATTAGTCCTCCCACCCAGGGCAGAGTGGGAGGGACTGTCAGACTTGTACTGACTAAAATCCACGGTGTCTTTCAATAGCCCTTTACGTTCCAGGGTCACGGTAATTCTATGAGTCCCGCGACCCCGGCAGGCTTTGGCCCTCTAGAGGGGGGGCCCCGTCATTATGCTGACACTCTTTGAGGCGCGCGTGGAACACAACGCGCTGTCGACCCGGGCATGGTCCATGGTCGGACAGCGAGTCGCCCATTACTCGCCGTCCGCATGCCCGCGCCTACGATGGCCGGAGATCGTCTGCCGACGTCCGGCGCCGTGGGCGTCTACCACTGCGGCTGGGGTGGAGGGAGGACGCTGTCCTCTCCCTCACGCGGCCCGCCTCCTCCTTCGCGAGCATGACTGCTTCGCAGAAGGAGGCGACCGCGTCCCACTCCGTCTCGCCCAATATTCACCACCTTCGATTGTTTTAAGACAAATTGCTGTTGGCGTTTGTAAAATCGTTCGAGGATCGGACGGTAAAATATCCGTGAATCTCTTATTTAAAATTAAAAGCAAATCTTTTAAAGCGGCTTGGCTTATATTTTTTTGTAGAGCCCATGTTCGTAAATAATTTTTAAAATTTATATTTTTCATATATTCACTTTCTTGTTCGTCATTCGAGTTGTTTGAACTACTGAGAAGTCACACACACATCACACACACACACAGATCGGATCGGATCGGTCGTCACAGATTAGAGGATAAGGGTTCCAATGTGAATATCAAAATTAGATGTTTTATTTGCGATTCCCCGGCACGTGCATATGTTAAAGGTTAGTTTATACATACACACACACACCCTCACATTTACAGTTTCTTCCACTCTTCTCTTAATCTTGTGTGTCGATTATGAAATATACCCTCTTTCTTGTTCGTTTTTTGCACTCAGTACCGCACCGAACAAGAAAGAGGGTAGACCGATTTGTCTGCTCATAAACACCCACCCGCAATAACTTCAGTTTATCCGTGATCATGGTGCTTGCAACAGCGCCGAAATATCGGGAACTCATAAAAAATAGTAAACATGGTAAATATCCCGTTAGTATTAATAGTAATCTTAGTGACCATGATAGTTTAAAATCTTATACAACGCATATTGTTGTATTTTAAACAAAAAGGTCTTCTGCAAGAACCGACGAAAACTTTAGAAGAAAGATGTACGGAAGCCATCATAAAATGGAGTCACCCTTATTAAAACTACCTATCGACATAGTAGAATAATTTCCCGTTTCAGATTCGTTGCACTTGATTCATTTGGGAATTATGAAAAGGTTACTAATAGGATGGAGGGACGGAAATTTTGGGAGACTTAAGACTAAGTGGTGTGCACAAAATATCGAACTTGTAAATGTATTTTTAAATCAATGCAAACTTCCATCTGAAATTCACAGATCAGTAAGAGGTCTAGATTGTGTTGCTCACTGGAAAGCAAGTGAATTTGCAAGTTTCTTACATTACTTAAGCATAATTATATTGCCAGATGTCCTTGAACCGAAAGCTTATAGTCATTTTTTAACTCTATTTTGCGGTGTTACAATATTCTCCTCTCAAAATTACAATCAATTACTGCGACCTGCGAGGGAAATGTTTGATTATTTTGTGGATAATTATAAACAATTGTATGGCGCAGATTATATCACTAGTAATGTCCACAATTTGTTGCACGTAGTCGATGAAGTGGAAAGGTTCGGCCCATTGCCAACATTTAACGCTTATCCATTCGAGAATAAATTATATGTGATAAAAAATATGCTGAGCCAGGGAAACAAACCACTTTCCCAGGTAGCTAAAAGATTATCTGAACAAAACAAAAATTTTACATCTTTGCAAAAAAAAAACGTTTGATAAACCTTTTTTAGGTTTATTCCTTGATAACCAACTTAACTGGAACGCCCACATAGATGATCTAAGTAAGAAAATAAATAAATCTGCATACGCACTTTTCCAAATTGCTATAAAAATAAATATGGATGCGATACTAGTTGCATATCACGGCCTAGTAGCCTCAATTTTGCGTTATGGTATTGTTTTTTGGGGCAATTCTACTGATAAAGAAATCGTTTTTAAGGCACAAAAAAGATGCTTATGATAAATGTGTGGTCTGAAAATTGATGATAGCTGTGTACCATTCTTTAAATCGCTGAAAATACTTACCTTACCATCATTATATATTTTTGAAATTTGTGTTTTCGTCAAAACAAACATGAGGTTGTTCGAAAAACTGTCAACATTACGAGATGTTGCGATTCGTAGCCAATACGCAAACTGTTTAAGCAATCAGCGTTGTAAGACTGCCTTAATAGTGAGAAAGAGCGTTTTAGGCATGGCACCGAGCATTTACAATAAATTACCAGAAACCATAAAGAATTTGAATGTTACACAATTAAAAAAAAATTAAAACTGTTATTAATTGAAAAATGTTATTATACGACTGATGAATTCCTGAATGATAAATTAATTTAGACTTATTTATTTATACGTCTGGAGAATACACACAATTTTTAATTTAATAATGAGACTAATTGGAATTTATGATTATTTATTTTAGCATTGACTGTAGAAATTACTCCATATTCTGACATTTATAATTTTTGTTTTTATTTTAATTTTTTGTTTTATATCATTTATCATCATTCTATTAATTTTGACATACCTACCAAATAATTTGTGCTTATTCTCTCTCATGATTCATAATTGTTTTATTTTATTCGCATGCAACCATATATTTGTACGCCTCTTGGCATAACGTAGCGACCTATCTTTAATTTAAGAACTGTATTCAATACCTGTGTTACACAAATAAAAATGATTTTGATTTTTTATTTTTATTTTAACCAAGCAAAAGAATGATACAGTACTTCACTTCGAGCACTTTGTATTCTCGTGCAAATTTAAAAATAAATATTTTATTTCACTGGCCGGTGATATCATTGAAATTAAATATATCACAATTGAAGAAAGGCAAATAAATATTCACGGCAAACAAATAACAGAAAAAAATGATAGTATTTGAGAAACCAATCAGGTCATCGTTCTTCAATATTTATAAAGTCAGTAAAAGTAGCATATCGGCATCGAATGAAATTATATTATATCCTAAAAATGTAAAAAGTAAATTAGTTTGTATTAAAAAAAGTAGTTTTCTGTACTTCTTACCTCTTTTACACACAGTTTGAAAATAAAAGATTGTTATTTCAACGAATCGTGTTTTATTTAAGATATGTTTCATTAGTCATTTGACATACCTACTAGTAATATAATCAGTCAAAAAGTTATTTAATCAGTTAGTGGATGATTTCCAACACTTTCACACCAGGGCGATTGACTCAGTACAATAGCGCAAGACAGTCATGAACAAAATTAAGATGTGTTCAATCATTCAACTATTCTTACTTACATATTTTTTTTATATTAGTATAGCCATAAAGGAACCATCATAAAAGTAACCATACATAAGCAAAATGTTTTCAATCAAACACTGCTCGAAATTTGGTCGAACAAAACTTTGGTTATTGAACAAATTCCGACTATAAAAGTAAACAATAAAACTAAAAACAATACTTAATCGTAATAACAAAAAAAAAATCTTTAGAAAAGCTACGTAAAGTTTTCGAAAATTATTTACGACACGATAAACATGATCCCCACTGATAATTCAGCGTACATTAAGAAATTTATCACCTCAAATAATTAATGAATGAATAAGGGAGAGATGTCGCTTTAAAATGAGAAATTTACGTCATGTAGATGATGTTGATGTTGATCGTGCCTGATAATAGTGTTCATAGTGTAGGCTTCATGATTATCACACATTACGGCATTTTTTTCTCTTAATTTGAACTTCATCCAAAGATGACTAGAAATATACGCAGTGGGTAATGCACACATATTAAAATGATGAAGTCCATTACGAACACCATTAAGATAGATTAAAAATTAGACGGTTTGTCCATGACAAACAAAAGATAAAATAATACAAATATAGAAGAGGAGAGAGCACCTATCTACAGGGTGAACTTGAAATCATAAGCAAAATTTTAAGGGGTTGCTCAGACCATGAACCTGAACAACTTTCATTATGGGACCAACTAAATCGTCCCAAAACATAAACCAGCTGTTCCATAGAAAAGTGCAATACTTACCTACCCGGCCAAAATGTATGGAACACATGGTTTTTTTTTGTGCGATTTATGTAGTTAGTCCAATAATGAAAGTTGTTCAGGCTCATGGTCTGAGTCATCCCTTAAAACATTGCTCATAATTTTAAATTCACCTGTATTTTTTTAATATTTTCAAAGGGCAACTCTTGCTCGGCATGACACAAAACTAAAAACTTAAAAGCCTTTTCAAATATTCATTATTATGGCTAACACTTTAGCCACTAACATTCTTATGTGAAATTGGCCGATTCTTTTTTAATTTTAGGAGACGGTCTCTCTTCTTTTTAGATATTGTTACGATTTTCTTTTTCGGAATGTTTTTCTCGATCTGAAAGTTACTCTTAGGTGATGTACTTGGCTCATTACTTTTATCTTTGTTTTTTGGTTCTTTTAATGTATTTTCTTTATTTTTTTCTGAGCTAGTCACTTTCATTTTCTTATCATCATTTTGTTCTCTTTCTATTTCTTTGATTGCTGCATTGTCTTCTTCATTTTCCTTTGAATCTATTTAAATTTTCTCAATTTTGTCTACTTTGTTGGTTTCATTAGGCTCAAAAGAATTGTTTGATTCTATGACACAATATTCAGTACCTTTATGTTCGCATTCGATGTTTTTATCTGTTTTTAAGTTATCTTCATTCATGTCGCTTTCTTCATCATTGGAATAATTGTTTGAGTGTGCTTTATTCTCTTTGTCAATGTCTCTTTCTTTCTCCGCTTCTTGATATTTTTCTTCGGTTATTTTCGGTAATTGGATTTTCTTCGACGATGTTACTTTCCTTTTCCGCTTCTTGATCTTTTTCTTGTTTTTTCTTTTCTGTAACTGGATTTTCTTTATGAATGGTATCGTCGTTAGTCTCGTTAGACGTATCTTCATCACTTGTTTCGTAATCGTTTGCATTTGCCGTCTTTGAAAGTTTTGAACGTTTTCTTGACGCCGACGCTCGTTGATTCTTTGCCATTTTTCTCTTTTTTGCGTTCTTTAGGATGTTCTTGAAAAACTTTCATTCTCATTAATTGTGTACGTTTTATCTCAATAATGAACCATCTCCCAAAACAAAGACAGGATGTTTTTGAAACTTTTCCAGGCAATTTTAGTGTCACTTCCACGACTACCTCCACTCCAAGTACATTGGCATAGAAAGTCTCGCGAAAATAAGATGTCTGACAATGTATAAGCGCAATCAATACCTTTACCTCCGTTGCATAACACCAAATACGTGTTTTTCATTTTTTGTCTTACGCTACTCTCCGATAACTGCTGTTCTAATTCATGTAACAGCTGGATATTATCAACTGGTTTGACATAAAAAGCTGTGTTACTTGGTGTAGATCTGGATTCATTCAAGTTAGTGACCTGGAAATTGCTATCAGTTGCTTGAGTTATTTGAGAAATTGCATCATCCAACTGTATTGAAAATAACGCAATTTTCTGGGTGTTAATGTTCTGCACGGTTTTGATACTTTTAAGCTCATTCAAGATCTGTGTTTGATTAGATAATAAAACATTTTGAATTTCCAAATTTTGTCCAAGTATACTGTAACACCGGTGTTGATTTGTTATGCTTTGATTGTCCTGGACCATGTGATATTCATAGACGTTCTCCATTCCAACAGAGGTTGCAGCTGGCATTTCGGAAGTAATATTATTGGATTCTAATGCAGCGGGCATTTCGACAAGAATATTATTGCATCCTGATGCAGCGGGATACACCTGTAAAAAATGTTTCAAAATATCATATCGGCCGTATTGCTGTGTTAATATAAAATGATTCTATTATTCAGCAACACAACATTATAATAAGCAACACGCAACTTAGAATTTTTAACTTTGACTACGTAAAGTATTGATATTGGTATTGTCCTGGCCTCTGAGGCTCTCGTGCCCCGACTGGAAGGGCTCCTAAGCGCATGCTTGGTGAGAGGCCAGTTCCCGCTTCGTTGGAAGACGGGGAAGCTGGTCCTCATTCGAAAGCCAGGGCGCCCTGCGGACTCTCCGTCCGCATACCGGCCCATCGTGTTGCTCGACGAGGTGGGCAAGCTCTTTGAAAGAGTCATTGCCAACCGCCTCGCCGGGCACCTTGTGGGGATGGGGCCGGATCTTGCGGAACACCAGTTTGGTTTCCGCAAGGGGCGCTCAACGGTGGACGCCATCATGCGCGTGAGAGCCCTCACGACGGGGGACGCGGTGTCCCGGGGCGGGGTCGTCTTGGCGGTGTCTCTTGACATCGCCAACGCCTTCAACTCCATGCCCTGGAGCTGCATTAGGGAGGCACTCCGGTATCACCGGGTGCCGACCTACCTTCGTCGTGTGGTCGGGGACTACCTGACGGATAGGGCCGTCATCTACCCCGGTCGGAGCGGAGAATGGAACCGGCGAGAGATGTCGTGCGGTGTTCCACAGGGATCGGTTCTGGGACCGGCCTTGTGGAACATCGGTTACGACTGGGTGCTGCGCGCCGACCTCCCTAGCGGCGTCAGCGTAGTTTGCTACGCTGACGACACGCTGGTACTGGCACAAGGGAGGTCGCACGAGGCGGCGGCCGAAAACATGACACGCGGGGTTGCGATAGTCGTGGAGAGGATCCGGCAATTGGGTCTCGAGGTGGCATTGCACAAGTCCGAGGCCATGTGTTTTCATGGGCCTCGGAATGCGTCACCGTCGGGATCCCTACTGACGGCAGGAGGGGTCTCCATCGGCGTCGGGTCGACGTTGAAGTACCTAGGACTCGTCCTCGACAGCCGGTGGAACTTCGTGGAGCATTTCCGACGTTTGGCTCCCAAACTGGAACGGACAGGGGCTGCCTTTAAGCGGCTCTTGCCCAACCTGAGGGGTCCAAACGCCTCCTGCCGGAGGCTCTACACGGGGGTCGTGCGGTCCATGGCCCTTTATGGGGCCCCGGTGTGGGCGCGTTCTTTGAGGCGGCGAGCCGCCCACTACCTAACCGCGCCCCAAAAGGTGATAGCCATAAGGCTAATCCGCGGGTACCGCACGATCTCCGGTGAGGCGGCTAGCCTCCTTGCTGGATTGCCGCCATGGGATCTGGAGGCGATAGTCCTCGCGCGCCTGCACGAATGGCGCGCGGAGGCACCAAGTCGGTTGGAAACTCCGCTGCCGCGGCAAATTGCCGCTCAGCGGACAGACCTCCGGCGTGATCTCATGGCGACATGGAGAGAGCGACTGTCGCAACCCCGTGCAGGGCACGCCACCATAGTGGCGATAAGTCCCCTCTTTGAGGAGTGGCTAGAGAGGCGCCACGGCGCCCTCACCTACCGCCTGACGCAGGTCCTCACCGGACACGGTTGTTTCGGGAGGTTCCTGCACCGGATCGGGCGGGAGGAAACGCCCGGGTGTTTCCATTGTGAGCATCGTCCGGAGGACACGGTGGAACATACTTTGGAGGTCTGCCCCGCTTGGGCGGAGCACCGTCGTGTCCTCGTAGCGGCGATCGGCGGCGGCGATCTCTCGCGTCCGGCCCTGGTTCAAGCCATGGTCCGAAGCGAGAGGGAATGGGAAGCCATCACCTCCTTCTGCGAAGCAGTCATGCTAGTGAAGGAGGTGGCGGGACGTGAGAGGGAAAGAACCTCACGTCCCAGCCGCCGCGGGAGACGCCCTGGGCGTCGGGGGTCACGTGGTGGCTCCCGGCCACCGTAGGCGCGGGCCTGTGGACGGCGAGCTATGGGCTAGCTCGCCGTCCGGCCGTCTTTTGACGACAGGCCGTGTCGATGGCGCGTTCGTGTTCCACGCGCGCCTCAAAGAGATGTCAGCAACGATGTAGGGGTCTGCAAGGGCCGATGCCTGCCAGGGCTGCGGGACTGTTCGAAAGAGATACCGTGGCCCTGGAACACAAAGGGCAAAGAAGGAACATGGATGGGTTTTAGTCAGTACAAGTCTGGCACTCCCTTCCGCTCCGCCCAGAGTGGGGGGGGTCATTTGATGATTTCCCATCCGAAAAAAAAAAAAAAAAAAAAGCGGATTATGTTGGCTTCCGCTGGTTAAGCGTTAGCTGTTGAATCATTGGTTAAGCGTATTATGATGTGCTTTCGCTGGTTAAGCGTTAGTGGGTTAATATCGCTGGTTAAGCGTTATTATTATCACTGGTTAAGTGATAGGATTTGTAACGCTGGTTAAGCGCTACAATGTTAAGTACTGGTTAAGTACTTCAGTGATTTACACTACTGTGTGTAGTGCTGTGGATTTGTTTGGTTGAGTCATAATACTTTCTTAATTTTGTGCTTTTTTATTCCTTAATTTTTGTTTGTTATGTTTGGTTCACAATCAATTAAGCATTATACGTTAAACGGTTAATTTGACCCAATTATGTTTGTGATGATGTCCCTGACGTGGGTCAGGATAGCCGAGTGAACTAGTCACTTTTCTGAATTATTTGTCTATTCAGGTACCTCATCCCACGAGGTCGTGTGAAGGTCAGAAATGGCCGTGTCGCAGATCGCTAATGGAATGTCAAGCGTTTATCATAATTTTAATTTAGTTTAATTTATTTTGATTTTTGGTATGGCAATGCTTTTTTTTTTTTTTTTTTTTTTATCGTGGTAAAATCATCAAATGAGTCCTCCCACCGAGGGCAGAGTGGGAGGAACTGTCAGACTTGTACTGACTAAAATCCACGGTGTCCTTCAATAGCCCTTTATGATCCAGGGTCACGGTAATTCTGTAAGTCCCGCGACCCCGGCAGGCTTTCGCCCTCTAGAGGGGAGCCCCGTCATAATGCTGACACTCTTTGAGGCGCGCGTGGAACACAACGCGCCGTCGACCAGGGCATGGTCCATGGTCGGACAGCGAGTCGCCCATTACTCGCCGCCCGCAAGCCCGCGCCTACGGTGGCCGGAGATCGTCTGCCGACGTCCGGCGCCGTGGGCGTCTACCACTGCGGCTGGGGTGGAGGGAGGACGCTGTCCTCTCCCTCACACGGCCCGCCTCCTCCTTCGCGAGCATGACTGCTTCGCAGAAGAAGGCGACCGCTTCCCACTCCGTCTCGCCCCGCAGCATGGCCTCGACCAATGCCGGGCGCGAGAGGTCTCCGCCTATCGCCGCCGTGAGGACACGGCGGTGCCCTGCCCAAGCGGGGCAGTCCTGCACCGTATGCTCCACCGTGTCCTCCGGGCGGTCCTCGCAGTGGTGACACCCAGGCGTTTCCTCCTTCCCCATCAGACACAGGTACCTCCCGAAGCTTCCGTGTCCGGTGAGGACCTGCGTCATGCGGTAGGTCAGGACGCCGTGACGCCTATCCAGCCACTCCTCAAAGAGGGGTCTTACCGCCGCGATTGCGGCGTGCCCGGACCTCGGTTGCGACAGTCGTTCCCTCCACACTGCCCTGAGATCGCGCCGGAGCTCTTCCCGCTGCGCCTCGACTTGTCGAGGCAGCAGCGATTCGCCCCGGCGCTGCGCCTCCACGCGCCACTCATAGACGCGCTGGAGGGCAGTTGCCTCCAGATCCCAGGGCAGCAATCCGGCAAGAAGGTTGGCCGATTCGCCGGCGATTGTGCGGTATCCTCGGATCATCCGGATAGCCATGACCCTCTGGCATGCGACCAGCCTCAGTGGTCGCGTCCGAATGCTCAGGGCCCACACGGGGGCCCCGTAGAGGGCCATGGACCGCACGACACCGGCGTACAGCCTCCGGCAGGAGGCGTTTGGCCCGCTGAGATTGGGCAGGAGTTGCCTGAGGGCGGCTGCTGCCCGGTTCAGCTTTGGGGCCAAACGCAGGAAATGCTCCTTGAAGTTCCACCAGCTGTCGAGGACGAGTCCCAGGTACTTCATCGTCCTCCCGACGCCGATGCGAACCCCTCCCACCGTTATGTGGGACTCAGACCGTGGCGCGTTCAGACGGCCATGAAAACACATGGCCTCTGTTTTGTGCAGCGCCACTTCGAGTCCCAGGTATGGCAATGCTTGAGTGTGTTTAGTCGATTAAAGTTATCGTTTGTTATTTTGATGTTGAATAAAAAGGCGGTAGACTTGTGCAGTTGATTCATTGAAATTGAAATCGTGGCGACGAACGGCTAACTTGGCTAACCTCACTACATTCCATTTTAATTAAATTCAATCCGAAATTATTTCTTTAATCTTTTGTTATTTTTTTAATTGTAAAGTGTTTTAAACAGTAAAGTTTAGTGTACCGAACAGTGCCTGTGTATTATTTCACGTCGGACTCCACGTTCCATCATGACCTACCAACAAGACAGCGAAGACATGCCTCCTAAGTCGTCACATATTTTATGCTTTACTTTTTTTTCGGTTTTGTTGTCATGGGTGTCATTTTCGTGGTTTTTGGGGTCGTTGATAACTAAAATTAGGTCAAAATGAAAATGCAAGATGGCGCCGACAAAAATTTTCGGTTTTTTCGTCATGGGTGTCATTTTCATGGTTTTCGAGGTCGCTGATAACGACAATGAGGTCAAAATTAAAAATCCAAGATGGCGCGAATGAAAATTTTCGGTTTTTTCGTCATGGGTGTCATTTTCATGTTTTCATTTTGTTGTATATGTATGTGTGAGCAGCGCGTATGTAAGCGTGCGCTGCGTCCCCACCCAAACCTCTAATGCAGGATTAAAGCAGTGTGCTATTAGCCGTGAGTAGTTTCACTTGTGTCCCTACGCACCTACATAACAGTGGCGACGAGTTACCCACAGTAGCAAAAAGTGACAAAAAAGACTGTTGAAAAATGGCACAGTCATTTTGTGGTATTTTGTCAATTTTCGATCATAATTTTAGTGATTGGAAGACCTACAAAGGTCGCGTGACACAATGGTTCATCGCAAATAACATCGATGCAAAAAACGATGCGGCGGGAACCAGGAGGCGAGCCATTCTACTCAGCGCACTCAACGATGGTACATACAAGTTGGCAGCAGATTTAGCCCTGCCCAAGGACGTACAAGAGGTACCATACGAAGATCTGGTGACGTTGTTGGATAACCACTTCACACCAAAACGTTGCGGGTTCAGCGAACGGCACAACTTTTACGCAGCTTCGCAGCAGCCTGGCGAGACACCTACGCAATGGGCAGCGAGGTTACGTGGACTAACGGCGCATTGCGGATTCAGCAATGTTGAGGAGGCCTTGCGTGATCGTTTTGTGATGGGGATGCTAGCGGGTCCTGAACGGGAGAAACTATTTGCACTGGACTTGGAGACCTTAACCTTGGCGAAGGCGGTGGAGCTAGCAGAGAGCATTAGATGCGCGCGGGCAGGCGCCGCCGCTGCTGCACCTACATCTACAGATCAAGCACAGGTGTTCAAGATCACGAAAGGACAAAATAGTGACAACACGACCAATAGTGCCGAGAAAAAAAAGTGTTCAGTGTGCGGTCGCGTTAATCACGAATCGTCTCAGTGTCGGTTTGCAAAGTATAAGTGTAAAAGGTGCAACACAGTAGGCCATTTGCGAAGAATGTGTAATAAACTTAACTACGTGTTAACGGGGGATGTGAGCGAGGACGATGATGGTAAGTCGCTTTATAACATTTGTTCGGCTCGGGGGGAACCTATGACAGAAACGGTGACGATAAACGGTCGGAATTTAAAATTTCAAGTGGATAGCGGATCGGCGGTGACGGTCGTATCTGAAGGTACATATAAAAAATTGTTTTCGGGTATACCATTGCATATTTCTAACAAAAGATTTTATGGTTACACGGGAACCGATATGCAGTGTGTAGGCTATGTGTGTCTACCAATAACATATATGAAGCGCACACACACACTTGACGTGTTTGTCATACGACACGGCGGGCCACCGTTGCTAGGTCGCGACTTCTTATCAAAATTTAAATTAAAGTTAACAACTGTAAATTTCCTTAACCATGCTCAAACCGCAGTTGACCGGCTGCAAATACAGTTCCCTGAAGTATTTTCAGACAAGCTAGGCGCTTTTAAAAACTATAAAGTTAAGTTGGAACTAAGGAATGATGCAAAACCGATATTTTTTAAAGCACGTGCCATTGCGTTTGCGTTGCGCGACAAAGTCGATAAAGAGTTAGAACGCTTGTTAAACCTCGGAGTGTTAAAACCAGTTAAACATGCGGACTATGCATCCCCTATTGTGCCGGTACTCAAACGTGATGGTTCCGTCAGATTATGTGCGGATTATTCGGTGACCATTAACAAACAATTAGTAATAGAACAATATCCTTTACCGACGGTTCACGAATTATTTACAAAATTACACGGAGGCCAGCAGTTCTCGAAAATTGATTTATCCATGGCCTATAAACAATTTCTGCTCGATGAAGAGTCACAAAACATAACCTGTATTAACACTCACCGAGGTTTGTTTAAATATACGCGTCTTGTATTCGGCTTGTCGAGCGCGCCGTCTATTTTTCAGCGCGCGATGGAAACCGTGTTGTCCGGGTTAGACGGAGTGTTATGCCTGTGATATACTAATAAACGTAGCGTGACGCTTTACGGTTCCGTGTCGATTAGTCCTCCCTTATCCCGGACAGCGAGTGCACGTACCCTTAAAGTTGTTCATCTACTTACTGATAATTGAGTGGTTTTATTCTAAACCCTAACTAGTGTTTCTAGTGAACACCACATTGGCGACGAGTAAATTGGTCAGAAACAAAATTATGAACAAATTATTTTAAAAAAAGTTCTGAAAAATAGTGACTGTGATCTCAGTGAAAATTTGTAACAAGCCTCATCATAACATCGCGCCTGTAATCCCGACGGTGATCTAAGTGAAATTGAGTGACAAACGTCATCATAAAATCACGCCAGTAATCACCATAGGATTAGGCAGAAGTGTACCTATCAGGTACTCCAACATTTCGCTCGTTATGTTTAAGTCCCAAGTACTTAATAAGGGCGAACCAAATACTATGGCGAAATTCAGTATTAATGATGATTTGTTTCCGTAATTATGTTTACTTTGTAAATATTTAACTAAAAATTACCTAGGTCTTGAAAATATCGCTTTTTGCGATAAGACCGCCCATTTTGTCACTCTAAGTGAATTTTTTTCTTGTAAGAATGTTACTTGTATGGTGTACCTAATTAAGAATATTCTATTCTAGGATACATGAAACTATTCTAAAATATATTATTATGTACTTACAATACAAAATAATATGTATAATACAAAATAATACAGTATTTGATGAATACTGTTTATTTCCTCAATTGTCTCAATTTCCATCAACAATTGTTATTAGGTATATTGTTACTTATGTAATATCCTATGCGCGATCTGCGTCTGCAATAAGCTGAGGGATGTGCGGCAGGGATCGATGAACTGAGTAATTATATCACTAAATGTCACTCGTAAACAGAACCGAATGTTGGAATGAAGATATGATATTTTGATAAGTCTCGGTATTTCGACATTAATTAAATGGCTTAAAATCATCAAAAATGGAGGTACAAAAAAATAAAATAAAAAAGATGAAATACCTGGTACCTACATATTGTTGACCAAATTCGTTTGCAAACAACATTATCGAAAGACAAATTCGATAAAAAATTAATTTCAAAATGTACCAACGAGATCAATGTTTCGTAAATACCAGTTTTAATCAGAATTTATTTTCGATCAAAACCTGATGTATCGAAAGAAATCTTCGATAAAATCAATGAGCCTACGAGAAAATTTTCTCGTTAATTCCAGTTACCAAGTTAACCAAGTGCCCCTTCGACAACCTCGAAGAAATAGAAATAAATATTACTTTATCTATCGTTAAAACTGCAAATAAAATATAATAATGGTAGAAAAGGCCTGTGGCTAATGCGGACTTAATAGTCCGCCTCTGTACTTTGTGTTTGACGTGTTAAATAAATAAATAACACGTGCCTATAGAAATAAATTTCGATCAAAAACCTAATGTGCTTACGAAAACGTTTCTCGTAAATGTTCCCATTGAAAATTCAATAAAAAACGAATGTACTTACGAGAACATTTTCTCGTAAATTGCAATTCGATAATTTCGAAGTAATGAAGGTAATAATTGTCATGAAATCTGTTAAGGCTTTTTAATTTTGACTAAATCTTAAAATGTGTTTTGTGCTGTCATCAAAAACAAAATAAGAAATAAATACGATGTAATTCGATTACTTTTATTGTGAATCGGATCGAAGCCATTCAATACGATCCTAGAATCGTATCGCGTGGTCACGATTCGGATAATCCAAAGTATCGATGCAAGTATCGTACATCCCTAGCTCTGGATTGTATTAAAATTATAAGTGGCCGCTTTGCTTAGTTGACACTTAATGGGGACTTATAAAGAAACCCTTGGTGAGACTTACAAGCTACAGTTTGTTTTAAGTGCTATGTTATCAGAACTCACAGAACTCTTTGATATTGGCCGGATACGACCAATAAATTTGTTTCTTTTGTTAAAGCCAAAATAATAAGTTAAGCAGTTTGCTTATTTTAACTTCAAAAACTTTATTGTCCTACTAATGTTTTGGTAAAAATAAAAAGAATTTGTCGAGACAACCATGAAATTATTTTTACGAATATAGTGCACAAATATAGTGTTTATCTCGACTAAATTAAGAAAGGTTATTTTGATTCTCGGTGATACAGCAAGAATCGAAAATAATTACAATAGTTTTCTCTCTTAAAACTGTAAAAAGGCCGTTAAGTAAATACACAATAGTGTCAGAGTACAAAATGCAACAAGTACCTAGCCTTAATAAAATTGACAACAAATGGAACCAAATATCTCACTAGAGAGGTTAATCTTTGGTGCCGATGTGGCAGTAAAGATCACAAATAATAGTCAGTGGCTGAAGCCCTGCAAATCATACAATTCGCATAAAAGATGGCAAAAAGGTCATAACCAAAACAATTGCAAAACAAGGTCCAATAAAAGAAAAAGTGTTTACCTCTGATCGGCCAAAACATAAAATTTCTTAACCAGGCCAGAGCCATAGCAAAACCAGGGCAAATAAAAGAAAATGGTTTACCTCTCGTCAAATGACTAGAGTAGAATCAATAACGCCAAAAGATGAGGTTAACATGAAAATGATCATTGAATCTAACTGTAGATTTAAATGATAAAAGACAAAAAATCAAGTCATGAATTTTGATCACGAAGCAAAACTTATAGGCTACAACCAGCTACAACCAACAAACGACTCCAGACAGAACATTCATGGGTCGCTAAATGGTTCATTTTATTTAATTCTCGAGTAAAAGGTGTTAAGTCAATAACAAAGTTCAAAGTTTTTAAATTAAAAATCACTGTTTATGAAACAATTTCCCCAGTTGTCAGCTTTATACACGAGTTCCAATTCATATGGAGCAAAGAAAAATATTAAACAAGACGAACTGGTAAAATGGACATCAATAAACCTGGAAGTAAACCATAGTCTTGGGTTTATCTGATCGTACCGAATTTAAAACCAACTAATGATAAACATATTTGCTTGTATATGCGTGCTGCGAACGGAGCTATTATTATAAAAAAACATCACTTGCCCACTATGGAGCAATATTTCAAAATTGGTTAATGTGCAACGCATTTTATCACGTTGCAAATAATATAAAAATCTAAGCAAGAGCTTTACCGGTTTATGCGAACAATTTGTCATCTGTATAGATGACATTAAAGTATTAAGAGTGTAGAATTACTACACAAAAACAGATTTTGTTAAATAAATCCTAAAACCGTTTAATTTCTGAGATTTTGTTATCAAACATTTAGACCACTCGAGAAGTTCAAGCTGACATTTACAGCCAGTTTTGCATTTAGGCAAAAAGATCAAAAAGCAAAAAAAAAAAAACAAAAACAAATGTCTATAAGATTTACTTGACAATATGTGGGATTGAAAAGTACTGTTGTAAATATTATAAAACTAACTGATTAAGTTAGCTACACGAGCACACTGTTTATTCAAAGTGCAATAAAAGTAAACAGATAGAATGAAAAGTAAAATTGACCACAGATAAACAAATGGCCAGTAATATTTATTGGATCTCAAATTGGTATACACAATATAAATTTATCTAACCCTATAACTGATAAAATAATTCCCAGAATAAATATGGTTAAGTCCGCTTTGAAGAACAAGGCCAGAACATAGTTCTGATTAATAATGTTTTGTTATTGTTAAGTTAACCGTAAACTAACTTTTTTGTATACATTTAAGAATGATATTGAATTAATGAAATGTCATTTCATTACATACATACAAAGTGTCATATTCGCATTAGTGAAAAAAAAAAAAGTTCAAGCACACAATGTCGGTTTACGTTTGACAGCAACCCAAAAACAACCATAACACAATCAGAATAAAGATCATTGTTATTACATTGGACAAATTTGTCAGTGGCTGCAATAGAACAGCAACCTTATTCAAATGGGAATAAAGATCATTGTCATTTTAAAAGTGATGCCCAATCAGAAGTAAACATACTATGAGAAAACAGTAGTTGTACTAAACATTGTTGCTCGGGCAACGATTTATACCTCCCGAATTAAATTCATACTTTTGGATACCCAAAATATTAAAGCCAATTAAACATGTTCTGTTAGTTAAAGAACTGTACTAATTCAGTATAACAACAAATATCATCCTGTCCTTCGGAAACAAGAGTCTGATAGACGTTGAAAAAACATTGCTGTCAGAACAAAAACAACCATTTGCTTGGGATGAATATATTATGAACTTTTCACGGATCATAAGCCTTACCCTGAGCCTAAGTTATATCTTGCACAAAATGTAAACTTTGAGAGTGACCTATGGGACTTTCAAAGGCAAGCATAAAAAAGAACCTGGTCCTAATATCCTTAAAATGTATATTGCAGCATAGAATAGTAAGTTAAAAAAAAGACGCTGTAATATAAATAATTAAACATGAAGTTTAGTAACATGAAACTCATGAAACAGTTTAAAAGAGCAACCAAACTCAATTTGAAAACAAAATAATGCCTGAGTGGAAGCATTGTCAACTAGGATATTGAAGGCTAGACTACATACAAAGGTCTGTTGGCCGATATAGGTAAACAAAGACGCCGTAAATAGGTTTAGTCTCAAGACCAAACCCTCTAGTATAGTTAGAAGGCGTGAATTTCCTTCAGAAGCTTGTAGGAATAAAGCTTGATTTTTGAATCCACTGCCAAGTGGAGATTATCTTTTCGTGATGATCGACTATTACAGTCGATATAAAGAGATTGAAATCTAAATTATTCTTTCTCTCTACATATACAGGACACGGTAAAGTAATCTTTTCTTAAACCGAATCCTGCAAGTATAAAATCTAAGTTTGACAGACAATTTTGTGTCTCAAGAGTTCGAGACATTCTATATAGAAAAAGGAATAAACAAGGTCCTTTACTAGCCAAAGAGTACTTACTCAACAAAGAGCTAAGATACAAGGTCTACTAGACAAAGAGTACTTACTCATCAAAGAGCTAAGATACAAGGTCGTCTACTAGACAAAGAGTACTTACTCATCAAAGAGCTAAGATACGAGGTCGTCTACAAGACAAAGAGTACTTATTTAACAAAGAGCTAAGATACAAGGTCGTCTACTAGACAAAGAATTCAAGATACAAGGTCGTCTACTAGACAAAGAATTCTTACTCACCAAAGAGCATCAGGGATATCCTTAAACAATTGAGAATTCATCAATGCGAAAATCAGCCTGAAAGGGTGATTTGTTATAGTACTTAATGATGCATATTAATACACCTCAACTAAACAAAAAGAAAAGAAAAACACCATCAGAGCTGTTTTATGCAACACCGTTCAGAGGTGAAGTGGAGATAAATAACCATAAAGAGATCTCGAAGTTGATACAACCATTCAAAAGTTGAACAGATTTATTAAACAGAGATAGCAGAAAAGTTACAAATTGAGAATTGGGATTGGAGAAAAAGTTCATGTAGAGAACATGATGAACGAAAATAATACACCTCCGTAATTTAATCCACACCGCAGCGTACTGAAACATAAGATATGCTGAAACTGGTCAAGACTACCGACACATGACGAATATCATGGAACACCTAAAGAAGGTATAAATAAGAGCAACGAAAACTGGTCTATTGAAACTTATCGATCACAAAACGTAAGATAAAGTTACATAAATAAGAGTAACGAAAACTGATCAATTGAAATTTATCGATCACAAAACGTAAGATAAAGTTACGTACCGTATTTTAAAATTAAGCATAATGCAATAAATAAAGTAAGTTTAATGCTAAATAGTGCAGGTACTAGTATGTACCTAAAATGTAATTAAATTCTAAATGGAAATATTGTCATTGTACTTTAAAAGAATGAATGACTGAATTCTAAATGATGCTAAATATTGTAACTATTGTACTTAAAACTAATTTTATAAAAAATTAAAGAAACAATGTATACGCCTAACATTGTGTATGCCTACAATATTTGCACCTTGATTATGTCTTACCATTATAAATTTATCTGAAATTGTTAAAATTTTAATATTGTGTGCCTACGTTAACATAATTTATATTATATGGTAACATAAAGGAATTGTATTCCAGATATTTAATCTTAATATTATAACTATTACACCAATTAATATAACCTACACATTTTTGTAAAACATTTTAAAAGAGTAAGTATGGAGTTTCTTCCCCATTCTTCTCCATACAAACTACCGTAGCGAATGGGAAAATGAGGAAAATGAAATGAACTCATTTCCTTAAGTGACCTCTAATGGTCTAATTGAAATAAATATTTTCATATAAAAAGGAAGAGATGTGATATACTAATAAACGTAGCGTGACGCTTTACGGTTCCGTGTCGATTAGTCCTCCCTTATCCCGGACAGCGAGTGCACGTACCCTTAAAGTTGTTCATCTACTTACTGATAATTGAGTGGTTTTATTCTAAACCCTAACTAGTGTTTCTAGTGAACACCACAATGCCTATTGGATGACGTGTTGGTAACAGCAAGCACTGAAGATTTGCATGTGGAAAAGCTACACATAGTTCTCAAGAGACTACAGGACGCGGGACTAACTTTGCGGAAGGACAAATGCGAATTTTTTAAAGACGAAATAAAATATTTAGGATATATTATCAACAAGAACGGTCTAAAGAAAGATTCGTCTAAAGTAAAGGCGATTGTAGACGCTCCTGTTCCAACTAATATTGCCACCTTGCAATCATTTTTAGGGCTTGTTAACTACTATCGAAATTTCGTCCCTCGAGCATCAAGCATTCTCAGTCCCTTGTACGACTTGTTAAAAAAAGGAGTTAAGTGGCATTGGACAGCAATTCATCAAAATGCATTCAATGACATAAAGAAATGCTTACGTCGGAACAAGTGTTAACACATTTTGACCCAAATTCTAAAATTATATTGACGGTAGATGCGTCTCCATTTGGTTTAGGCGCTATTTTATCACAAGTGGGTAGTGATATGTTAGAACGTCCCATATCATTCGCGTCCCGTACGTTCACGTCAGCCGAAAAACGATACTCGCAAATACAGAAGGAAGCCACAGCGATTATATTTGGCATTAAACGTTATCATCAATATTTATACGGCAGATCGATACCGTTTGTATTACGTACCGACCACAAACCCTTGATCACTATTTTTGGTCCCTATAAGGGCATACCTGAAGTATCGGCTAATAGGTACAAAGATACGCAATGTTCTTAAGCGCGTATAATTACACAATTGAGTACGTAAGAAGTGCCGACAACAACGCAGACTATTTGTCACGAGCGAGTTTACGTCACGATCAAAAACTGATAGAGGAGCGGGGGGACAGCGGCGCTCACGCGGCCGTATCCGCGGCTCCTATCGACCGGGCGACTTATGTTAATTTTGTAGTTGAAGGCAGCATACCTGTAACATTGGACGAATTACGCAAAGAAACTGCCAAAGATATTATTTTAGCAAAGGTAATTAATTACATTCATCAGGGGTGGCCTAGACAATTGTTGTCGGATTTATATATTAAGCCTTATTATTTGTGTAGGACACAATTATCACATGAAAATGGTTGCCTCATGAGAGGACATAAAGTGGTTATCCCGGAAACGTTACGCTCAAAAATTTTACACGAGTTGCATAATTCGCATTTGGGCATTGTGAAAACGAAAGCGGAGGCTAGATCACGATTTTGGTTCCCAGGAGTAGATGCGGCGCTGGAGGCAATGATCAACTCGTGCGACATCTGCCAACAATTACGGCCGTCCCCGCCGCGAACGCCGATAATTCCGTGGCGGTACCCACCAAAGCCATTCCATAGAATACATATCGATTTCCTAGGCCCGCTAAATAATCAGATGTTTTTCGTAGTTGTAGACGCGTACACCAAATGGGTGGAGTTGTACGATGTTACTATGTCTACAACTTCCACAAACGTCATAGGGAAGCTATACGATTTTATGTCCAAGTACGACTTGCCACATACAATCGTAAGTGATAACGGCACCGCGTTTACGTCATTTGAGTTTAGAAATTTTTGTTTAAGAAACGGCATCGACCATATGACGTCACCGGCCTACAATCCGGAAAGTAACGGGCAAGCGGAAAGTTATGTTAAAATCGTTAAAAAAGGTATTAAATCATGCGTTATTAATTCGCGCAATAAAAGTGATTGTAAGTTAAAAATATTAAAATATCTTTTTGACTATCGTAATTCGGTCCATTCTGTCACGGGGTTCTCACCGGCTGAGCTAGTGTTTGGTCGCAAGTTGAGGTCACGCTTAGATCTGATCAATCCGAAAACCCCTTCGGCCTCTCTCACATCCCTCACTAATAATGTTTACCGTCAACAGTGTTCGCAAATTAAAGCACGTGGAGGAAGTAATAAACAAGTGTTTAAGCCAGGGGATCAGATAATGTACAAAAAGTTTTTAAATAATGCTACATTCCGTTGGTGCAAAGGTATCTTTAAAAAGAGACTGGGTACAGTACTTTACCTTATTCAGGACTTGATTTCGACGTGTGATGTGAAAAAGCATAAAAATCAAATAATATTATTTAAAGATGGCAAGGGTAATGTTTCACAACAGGCGGAGGCGCAACATCATTATGACTTTGATGATTTTAACAACAGTCGTAGCGAGCCATTGCCTGGCGACCCTCAGGTACAGAATCCCGCGGGGGAGGGAACTGATGAGGCAGATCTGCAGTCACCATCGTCTGCAGACACAAATACAGTCTCGGATCCAATTTCAAGGAATCCAGAAAGACTGTTGAGAAACATTCCCAGGGTAGATTATAAACCTTTTCTGTAACTTTTGTATGTTTCTATTGTTAATTAATATTGTATTTGCACAACTATACAGGGTGTAAGGGTAAACACCGTTATCCTTGAAACCAGTGGTTTGGTTTCATTAATAGAACGTAAAACCAATGAAAAAAACAACCTTTTTTTTTTTGAAGAAAATCCACTGTTTCCCACAAGATCGTTTCACCCTAAAGCGCGCGCAAAACAGCTGACGGCTGGGCGGCGCCGGCGGCGGGCACACGCGGTTATACCTACACACGCTGCACGCCGCAGACGCAACGAACGAGTGAGTCATGACCTCAGTCAGCTGTCGCGCTAGCAAGCGAGCGCACGTCCGTAACTCGTATCGCCGCGCGCCGCCGCCGCCGGCCGCGCCGCCTCGGTGCCGCTTGGTTCTCGCGCGTAAATTTAGTGTACCTACTGAGATGTCTTACACAAATGAACAGTGGACCGAAATGGTTCGGCTTTACGCCATCGCGGGTGATAACCTGAACGAGGCTCGTAGGCTGTATTCAAATGGATTGGTCGTGGAGGGCTAGTGGCGTGGCCACCGCGTTCGCCAGATCTTACCCCTCTGGACGATTATCTTTGGGGGTAAATGAAGCGCCGGGTGTATGCCACTGAATTCCGTAATACGTCGGAACTCAAAAGACGGATTCGTAGGGCGTTTAGAGACATAAGAAATGACACTATTGTGCTTTCTCGAGTGCGAAACAACCTAAGAAAACGTGCGGAGGCGTGTGTAGCCGTAAGTGGATCTCATTTCGAACAGTTGTTAAGATTAATGTAGGTATTAGTAGTGTAGTTAGTGTAGATATTCAATGATTCAATCAGTGTAATCGTTGATTTTTAACTGTACATAAAATTGTGATGAACTTTTTAAATACGCCAAAAATACCTACCCAATTGTATGGATTATTTTTTCATTTTCTTAATTTGTCAAATTAAATTTACAATTAGACTCGACACGCAACACCTTAGCCAAGGTATTTTTGCCTGTCTTATGCCAGGAAAAGTATGAAGGAAAAGTTCCATCACAGTTACAGGTTATGAACACGAGTATTGTGTAGGTAACAGACGGGCGGCGCGCGGCCATTACGTCACGCGGGCGCATAGGTACCATGAATTCGCGGCCGGTCTGGGATAATTTATTTTAAATGTTTTTTTAAGTAAATTACTTATTCTGTTTTTTTAACTCGGTCCTATATTTTTTTATTTATGTCAACTACCCATGGTTTGAGTGACAACGGTGTTTACCCTTACATGCTGTATATCATTTTGTTCAAATAAGGGGGAAGT
Source organism: Noctua comes (assembly GCA_963082995.1). NCBI lineage: Eukaryota > Metazoa > Arthropoda > Insecta > Lepidoptera > Noctuidae > Noctua > Noctua comes. The sequence goes on from OY720293.1 coordinate 5,924,191, forward strand.
GTTGTATATGTATGTGTGAGCAGCGCGTATGTAAGCGTGCGCTGCGTCCCCACCCAAACCTCTAATGCAGGATTAAAGCAGTGTGCTATTAGCCGTGAGTAGTTTCACTTGTGTCCCTACGCACCTACATAACAGTTTTCGAGGTCGTTGATAACGAAAATGAGGTCAAAATGAAAATTCAAGATGGCGCCGACGAAAATTTTCGGTTTTATCGTCATGGGTGTCATTTTCGTGGTTTTTGGGGTCGCTGATAACTAAAATTAGGTCAAAATGAAAATCCAAGATGGCGCTGACGAAAATTTTAGATTTTTTTCTTCATGAGTGTCATTTTCGTGGTTTTTGGGGTCGCTGATAACGAAACTGAGGTCAAAATTAAAATTCAATTGCAAAGGCGCCATCTTGGATTTTCATTTTGACCTCATTTTCGTTATCAGCGACCTTGAAAACCATGAAAATGACAACCATGACGAAAAAACCGAAAATTTTCGTCGGCGCTTTCTGGATTTTCATTTTGACCTCATTTTCGTTATCAGCGACCCCGAAAACCATGAAAGTGACACCCATGACGAAAAAACCGAAAGTTTTCGTCAGCGCCATCTTGGATTTTCATTTTGACCTGAGTTTCGTTACCAGCGACCCCGAAAACCATGAAAGTGACACCCATGACGAAAAAACCGTAAGTTTTCGTCAGCGCCATCTTGGATTTTCATTTTGACCTGAGTTTCGTTATCAGCGACCCCGAAAACCATGAAAGTGACACCCATGACAAAAAAACCGAAAATTTTCGTCGGCGCCATCTTGGGTTTTCATTTTGACCTGAGTTTCGTTATCAGCGACCCCAAAAACCACGAAAATGGGACCCATGACGAAGAAACCGAAAATTTTTGTCGGTGACATCTTGGATTTTAATTTTGACCTCATTTTCGTTATCAGCGACCCCGAAAACCATGAAAATGACACCCATGACGAAAAAACTGAAAGTTTTCGTCAGCGCCATCTTGGATTTTCATTTTGACCTGAGTTTCGTTACCAGCGACCCCGAAAACCATGAAAGTGACACCCATGACGAAAAAACCGAAAGTTTTCGTCAGCGCCATCTTGGATTTTCATTTTGACCTGAGTTTCGTTATCAGCGACCCCGAAAACCATGAAAGTGACACCCATGACGAAAAAACCGAAAATTTTCGACGGCACCATCTTGGGTTTTAATTTTGACCTCATTTTCGTTATCAGCGACCCCAAAAACCACGAAAATGACACCCGTGACGATAAAACCGAAAATTTTCGTCAGCGCCATCTTGGATTTTCATTTTGACCTCAGTTTCGTTACCAGCTACCCCAAAAACCACGAAAATGACACCCATGACACCAAAACCGAAAAAAAATTAAAGCATAAAATGCAGAGGAAGCAAAAAAAAATAAAAAGTGATTTTATCTTAATTATGTAAATAAGTCAACAAAATAAAAAAAACTAGTTAGTACCACATACTATATCGACCATTACTCATTCTATCTCGTTCTCCCCTACATACTTTCTTTTTCTGCCCCTGTCGTAACTCGATAATCTTCGGCTTACCGGACTAGGCTCGGTGTTTACTTGTATTATTTTTACAAACTATTTTTGGCTCAGTTCGTAACAGAACTTAGCCGGGGTGGCGGGTTCGAAAATTTGGCACACGTCCGACCTTTTTCAATTTTTTTTTTTTTTCATTTCAATCATCCCACTCTGGGCGGAGCGGAAGGGAGTGTCAGACTTGTACTGACTAAAACCCATCCATGTTCCTTCTTTGCCCTTTGTGCCAGGGCCACGGTATCTCTTTCGAACAGTCCCGCAGCCCTGGCAGGCATCGGCCCTTGCAGACCCCTACATCGTTGCTGACATCTCTTTGAGGCGCGCGTGGAACACGAACGCGCCGTCGACACGGCCTGTTGTCAAAAGACGGCCGGACGGCGAGCTAGCCCATAGCTCGCCGTCCACAGGCCCGCGCCTACGGTGGCCGGGAGCCACCATGTGACCCCCGACGCCCAGGGCGTCTCCCGCGGCGGCTGGGACGTGAGGTTCTTTCCCTCTCACGTCCCGCCACCTCCTTCACTAGCATGACTGCTTCGCAGAAGGAGGTGACGGCTTCCCATTCCCTCTCGCTCACACGTCCGACCTCCAACGCGTTCCGCTCGGGACTAAAGCACGCGGTGCGAGCGCATGAAATGACGAAAACAGTTAATATTGGAAATGGTGGTAAAGGTTTTTTTAATATTTCAAATTATGGTTACCGATTCCCTTCACATTTTTACGACCTTTATTATGGTATAAGTTTTATTGTTAAAAACCTAATATAACTCAAATTAAATAATAAATAAACCATCATTTAGACTTGTCTTTGCGATTTAATTGGATGCAGCAAAGTGCAAGTAATCGTATCGTCTGAAATATGTAATATGTTTTTTTTTTCAGAATTTAAATACGTGCTATCTATCTATATATTTATTATATATATATACTTATAATAAATTTGTAGAGAGGTCAATTCTGTACATGAAACATATTTCCAAAATAACTATCAGGGGGTGATTAGGGATCGATACTGATGCCAAAAATGCAATCAGTAAAATTTTTGTCTGTCTGTCTGTCTGTCTGTATAATCGTTATATAAACAAAAACTACTCGACGGATTTTAACGAAACTTGGTACAGTTATTTTTCATACTCCTGAGTTGGTTATAGTATACTTTTCATCACGCTACAATCAATAGGAGCAGAGCAGTGAAGGGAAATGTTGGGAAAACGGGAGAAGTTACTCCATTTTTTAAACTTCCGTCGCGTGTGCAACCTTAATGGTTAAAGCTACACAGAAATCATGTAGGACGGAAATGTTCTCCTTAAAATTATGTAAAAAATATTTCACGACAGCATATGTCTATCTTTTATGGTTGACTCACAATATCACGTGTAACTCCCGATAGCTTAGCAGTTCGAAGCTTTCTGATTATATTTGTCTACTCTTACGTTTATAACACTCTCAGTCCCCCGCGATCGTGACACCATTGCGAACACACGTACTTACGCGCACTCCGTGTTTTAAAATTACTAAACCGTGTAAATATTGCATACTTTTTAATAAAATTCCACAGAACTGTCGTTAAGGTGCAAGTGACTATTAGTGAGTAAGCATTTCAATGAACTATTAACTATAATTACCTTATGAGAACAGTTTTAAATCACAACAGACTAACCGTGTAAACAGTGCTTATTTGTTAATAATAACTACTTTGACTGATCTACAAGTACAAGTGATTGTTGTGTGCAAAAAATCAAGTGTACCAATAACTCTAACCACCAGCGAGAACAGTTTTAAATCAAAACAATTTAATTTTACAACGTGTGGGCACTTGGACTTTGTACTCATTCAACTAAACAAAGGACATCGTCGTCGCTCGGCGACATTACCATAAAAAGCTCGCTAATTTCACACTTCTCACTGCCGTCCAGTTAGCGCAGTGGTTAACGCTCTCGATACTGCCGTGAGCCGCCGATCTCGAGTTCGAGCCCCGCTTATCCACAACCAGCATAACGATTTTTCTTTTTGTTTTTGCTTTTTGGTTGTAAAACAGGCACTAGCCTTTTATTATTTTTGCTATGGCTTCTACCCAGAGAACTCCACCCGAAAAATCTACCCAAGCATTATTAAAACCAACTATTTTGACACAGGAATCTGATACAGCCTCGGATTGTATGGGTTCGGAAACTGACTGTGTTGGTCAGCAAAATATAACCCGACGTTATAAACGTAAATATGACGATTCTGCGCTGGCTGAATTGAGAGATATGCTGGCTGATGTTCAGCTTCAACAAAAAACTCAGGCGTTGAAATTTGATGAAGAGATGCAACGATTGGTTAAGCAAAACGAAAAAATCACGGAATCTATCCAGTACATGTCAGACAAATATGATGAAATCTTGTCTCAACTTCGTCAAACCAAATCTGAAAATACTGTATTCAAGACCCAAATTAAAACTCTAGAACAAAAAATTGAGATCCTTGAACGCAACTCAAAGGCGTCAACCTTGGAACTGAGAAATGTGCCAGAAACCCATCTGGAAGACAAATCTGCACTAATTGGTTTAGTAAGGAATGTTGGTGAAGTACTGAATGTTAGGGTGCTCGACTCGGACATAAGAAATATATTTAGGCCCAAAAAAACTTCGAACAAGTCCGCTCCCATAATAGTGGAATTCTGCTCGAATTCTGTTAAAGAAAATATTATAATGTCATCTAAGAGACACAACAAGGACAAATACAAGGATAAACTTAACTCGACCCATCTAAAGTTAAATGGTGAACCCAAGCCAATTTTCATAGCGGAATGCCTCACCACCGGCGGACGGAACTTATACTATCTCGCTCGTCAATACGTATGTACGTACGTATACTTCGTACGGAAAGGTGTTTATTCGTCAAAAGGACGGCGACCAACCAATACTTATTCAACGAGAAGAGGACATCACTAAATTGAAATCACAATGACTAAGTCATTATACCCTCCATTTTCTTGTGTTCGTGATATGTTTTATGACCTCTATTTTGAATACTACGGTAAAGACTGTTCTATAACACACTTGCTGTGTATTGTTAAACAATTTTGCATGAAAATGTTTAATATGTCTCCGTATAAAACGTACCATATAATCGCTTTGAATTTGCAACTTCTACACATACCAACACCTTCAAAATATAATTATTTACACAGTAACACTTCCTTATTATGCACTATAACACACAGCTACTATGCTAAATTATGCAATAAAATATATAACTATGCAATAAGTATACATAACGCTCTAGGCACATTCACAACATACAATTTTTACCAACCTACATTTCTATATTATCTAGTATGACATACAACTGCTATACTAAACTACGAAATAAAATATATGTCTACGTAATACATATATATAGTTTTTCCTACATATTCAAAAAATATATCTATTTACAGACCTACAATTCCATAGTTCACAGTATTACATACAACTACTATTGTACAGAATGCAATTAATTTTTTACTTATAATTCAATAAATACATATAACATTCCATGCACATTTATTAAATACATAATTATTTCGCGACAATCCAAAACTCGCGTTACCAAAGACATGTACGAGTATATTGTTTTTTTTCCTACATCTCGAAATAGACTACAGCTACATTATTTAATGTCATTCATGCCAAAGTTATCTTCACTAAAATCTGCAAACTACAACATTCGATACCACAAGTAACCTAATGAGCGACATTGACCATTTTGATATTTCTGTCCCAATCACATGTGAACCCGAGCAATGCAACTCATATCTAAAAAACCCTACACATTACCTAAAGGTTCTACAGCAAAACATACGTAGTCTTAACTGTAATTTTCAAGAATTACACGTTTTACTCGAGAGGCTGAAATTATCATGCGATATCATTGTGCTTTCCGAATGCTGGTTATCGCGTGTTATTAACTTACCATTGGTCCAAGGATACAACTCACATAAGACTAATGATAATTACAATCAAAACGACGGCATAGTCGTATACACCAATAATAATTTAAAATGCACTGTGGAAGAACCTTTCCTATCAGAAGCTAATTGTTTGACAATAAAAATACAAAATGATTCAATATTAATCGCAATTTATAGGCCTCCTAGTTTTAAATCACTCGATACCTTCCTTGATTCATTGCATAACTTGCTAATGACCGTGTCGTCGTTTAAAAATATCATCGTGGTCGGTGATATAAATATTGATCTGTTGGGAAACGGATCCGCGACCACCTCGTATCTAGAGACCATTGCCTTCCATGGACTTCTCCCTGCTATCAATACTGCCACCAGAGATAAGACTTGCTTAGACCATGTGATACTAAAAACCAAGTTAGAAGCGTTTACGTTTTCCTTAGGTACTAGTATCACGGATCATGAAGCAGTTTTATTCTGTATCAAAACCCACGTGCCTAAACCTAAATCCATGAAGATGAAAATAAATTTCAAAATTGATATAGACAAATTAAAATCCGATAGTAACAACTTAAACTTTGACAAAGTGTATCAGGAAACAAATCTAAACACCGCTATGAACAATTTCATTAACATTATTCAATTATTAATTGCAAATAACTCTATAAAACGACCAATCCCTAGAACAAAAATTATAATTAAACCATGGATAACTACTGGTATGTTACGTTGCATCCGGACCAGAGACAGAATGCATAAGAAGTTAAAAAGTAATAATGAAGACGTCATTCTGAAAATATCCTACTTGCGATACCGGAATTATTGCAATAACTTACTAAAGAAACTTAAAAAACAATATGAGCGAAATCAACTAATAATGTCTAAAAATAATTCCAAAAAGCTTTGGTCTACCATCAAAACAATCACCAACAATAATAATAAAAAACAGCTACCACTACAATTATTAACCACACATAAAACCCCTCAAGAATCAATAAACAATATTAATGAATACTTCTCAAATATTGGGAAACGACTATCAAATATGATTCCCCACCATATCACTTGCGTTAGGAAAGTCTCTAAGCCGCCACTAAACTCTTTCGTTCTCCTACCCACGGACATCGAAGAAGTTGAAAGAACGCTTCAACTGTTAAAAAGTGACTGCTCCCCTGGCTGGGATCAGATCAGTGCTGATGTACTAAAGAAAATATCCGTTTCTATAACACCCGTTCTAACCAATTTAATAAATCGCTGTTTTGTTTCGGGAATATTTCCCCTCGCATTAAAAAGAGCTGTAGTACATCCGATACATAAGGCGGGAGACAGAAGCAGTGTCAGCAATTATAGGCCAATTGCGATCCTAACAACACTATCAAAGATATTCGAACGCATAATCAACAATAGGCTTACAAAATACCTAGAAGAATTCAACTTGTTTTCTGATTCACAATACGGTTTCAGGGCCGGCCGCTCAACGGACAACGCAGTACTTGATCTTGTTAACTTTCTAGTACATAAATTAGATAGTAAAAATAAATGCTTGACTATATTTCTCGACCTGGCGAAAGCCTTTGACACTGTTTCTGTACCCCGCCTTGTGCAAAAACTGGAAGATCATGGTATTCGAGGTGTTCCACTGGACTTGCTTTCGGATTATTTAACAAATAGAACCCAATCAGTTAAAATTGGGGAGCACATTAGTGACGAACTTCCAGTTGAATTTGGGGTGCCACAAGGCAGTATACTAGGTCCCACTCTTTTTCTCTGCTATATAAATGAGCTCTGTTCCCTTCAGATTAATAATTGCCGCATCTCCGCATATGCAGATGACACTGCTCTAACCTTTTTCGCTGACTCGTGGAATGAGCTTTTTATTCTCGCGCAAAATGGTTTTAACACTGTGTGTCACTGGCTATCCTCTAACTCCCTTACTTTAAATGAAGATAAAACCAAATACATTCTATACTGTATTCGCAATCAACTTGAACTTAACAACCATACTTACAATATCCTCGCACATAAATGTAATTTCCCTCCAACTACAAACTGTAATTGCCCCAATATTAATCCTACAAAAAGTCTTAAATACCTTGGAGTCGAAATTGACGCAAATTTAACTTTTGGGAACCACATTGGCTTTCTATCTAAAAGAATACGGAAGCTCACTTACATTTTTAAAGGACTCCGTGACGTAGCAGACAAACAAACGATGAGGATGGTATACGAGGCTCTGGTGCAATCTATTATTGGCTACTGCATTACAACATGGGGCGGGGCATGTAAAACAAAACTGATAACAGTAGAAAGAGCCCAAAGGATGATACTAAAAGTTAGTTTATCCAAACCACGTCTTTTCAACACCATAGCACTTTATGAGGAAGCGCAAGTGCTAACTGTACGCCAGCTGTACGTTTTGCTTACTGCACTTCTCCAACACTCAAACCTACCCGAAGAAGGGAGAAAACGCATAGGTCTCTCCAGGAGAAACTTCGCAGTATGTAGGACGACTGCGGTTGGTACTTCCTTTGCGCAAAGATTCTTTCCTTCTAGAGGGCCAAAGCCTGCCGGGGTCGCGGGACTCATAGAATTACCGTGACCCTGGAACATAAAGGGCTACTGAAGGACACCGTGGATTTTAGTCAGTACAAGTCTGACAGTCCCTCCCACTCTGCCCTGGGTGGGAGGACTCATTTGATGATTTTACCACGACAAAAAAAAAAAAAGATTCTTTCCTTTCCGTGGAGGTGAATTGTACAACAAACTAAATAAAATTATAAATGTATCAAATTGTAGTAAAGTTGAGTGTAAAACTAAAATTATCAAATGGTTATTGAAGTTAAACTATGCGGAAACAGAAAAAATACTTGAGATAGCTAAGTAATGTAAGTAGGCTAGGCAGTACATACTTACGTACATAATTGGTAAAATAATTGGTAGGTAAGATTTTAGTCATATTCTTATATATATTCTAAATACATACATATATATATATATATATTCATAAAAATACTTATTGTGTAATAAATATATACATAAATACACACACACACACAGACACACACACACATCCATATACACACCGTCACCAAATTCGCAATGCTTTCCACGTTGACAATAACTCTATGATGTAATGGGGGGCCTGGAGTTCTAAAATACAGGCCTAGGCTTAGTTTAGACTCCAGATCTCCCACAAATTACAAATTTTTGCCTACTACCTGTCAACTATATCTTAAATAACTATGTAATTTGTGGAGATAAATAAACGTTTTTTGTTTTTTTTTTTTTGATTTTTTTGATCCCTAATTAAAAAAGTTAACATTATTAACTATTCCATAAAAAAGAATCATAGAAATCGGTATAGAAACACCAAAGTTATACATGAAATACGCTAATAATAAGCCATCGCGCGTGAATACTGAATCATGCTATAGGGATTATTTTTGTATAAGGTCCGAGAATCGGTCGCCGCGCTCGACGCGTCTCGCGGCCGAAGGTATAAAAAGGCGAGGGGTCCGAGCGCGAGCTTCATTGCACTGGCTGGAGGCCTTACACTCAAGGCAACCACAGGATAGTCCGGTTGAGCAGTACCATCTTCTATGATGACTGCGAGAATGCCCTTTCGAAAAAAAAATTAAAAAAAAAGCGCGAGCTTTATACAATTTTTGCCTGTTGATGCGAATAGACGTTCAGAGCGTTTGACCTTATTGACAGACAATACTTAATTGATATTAACAAACCGTGCTTATCAGCGCGACTTTTAGTCTTTGATAATTTATTTTTAGATTCCTTTTGTTGTTATTTTATAAAATAGGTATTAGTTATTTTGGTAGGGTTTAAATATTCGTTCAAATTACAATTATTAATAGTTTACATATTATTTCTTTTTAGGTGAAGTAGTAGTAGGTACGCATAGATTTTTAGATACTGATAGGTAAGTTTTGGCTAATTTACGTTCACTTCTTTGTACCTTTTAGTTTTATTTTCATTTACGTTTTAGCTTTATTTTTATTTGCCTGCATCAATGCCACCTAAAAAACGATTATCTTTATCTCGAAATTCGAGAGAAGCTAAGAGAATGAGAAATAGGCGTTCTCAAGAATCGGCAGAGGAAAGAGCACATCGGTTAAACTCTATGAGAGTTAGTGCCTCAACTTCTCGAGCCAATGGAAGCTCTCCCGAGAGAGAGATGCGATTAGCAGCTGGCAGAGCGAGACGAGCTTCATCACGGGCGTCTCAAAGCTCTTCTCAACGAGAGCTAAGGCATACCATTGACCGAGAACAACATGTGTTATCCCGAGAAGCTTAAACTGCTTCACAACGAGAATTGCGACTCACAGCTGACCGCGAACGGCATACATTATCTCACGAGTCCGAAACCTACACTGAGAGGGAATTACGTCTCACAGCTGATCGTGGGAATTCCACCCCTAAAGGGGTAAAATAGGGGATGGAAGTTTGTATGAAAGTCTGTCAGTTTTGAAGTTAGGATCTTCAAATTTTGTGTTTAGGCTGAAGATTGAAAATTAATTTATACGTGTCTCGGCGTTTTTGGTAATTCTACCCCCGAAGGGTTAAAAAGGGGGGTGAAGGTAAGTAATCGGATATTTACGACATCCACGCGGGCGAAGCCGCGGGCAAAAGCTAGTATAGGAATAAAACACTATACAAAACGACGTTTATCTGGATTACCTCGCCTTAAATTGAAATTTATGAGAAGAGTTATCCAGGGGAACGAAACTGGTAGTTAGTTTTCAACAGTTTATTGCCATAATACACTGAATTAATAACAAAAAAATAGTTCGAGACAGTACTTAATCGTAGTTAACCGCCACGCGGGAAAGAGAGAGAGCGCTATTTGACATATCATAGCGGCACTCGACCGCGGGACGTTCTTGTTGGTCTTTGGGTTGCTACAAATTTTAAATATTTACAGTCAGCATGCCTAATGGATAAGAGGAAATACGCATCTTTCAAGTCGATAGTGGCTAGGTATCCGTTGCTTGGTATCAATTTGCACGCTGTTCGGTAATCCTCCATTTTAAAATGTTCGTTATTGATTAACTTATTTAGGGCTTTCAAATTTAATATGAAACGGTTATCGCCATTAGGTTTCCTAGTCAGAAATATTTTAGATACGAATTGATCTTTAGTTACAACGCACTCTGAGATGACCCCTAATGCTTTTAAATTATTAATTGCTTTCATCATGTCTGATTTTTCACTATACATATGATAGGTTATTTTTAGGTATTACTGATTGACTTACAGGCATTAGAAAAGGTACTGGATACCCATTTTTAAACCAATCAGAACAACATTGTTGTTGGTTATTTTTAATCATCGATCATAAAAGTGGGTAAGTCTACCCGCATGTACCTGTGTTAAAGGTGACTCTGAGCGGGCGCCCGCGGCTTGTCTTGCGACGCAGGGCGTTATGTTTGTGCTGACGGCGTGTATGGGCGGCGATTCCCTGCTGTTGCCGGCCTCCTGTATGCACCCCGCCCCCCCCCTGTTCGCCGGGTATCGAGGAGGCGGGTTCCAGTTTCCCTAGTAAGCCGGGCGTGTGTTAGGCTGTAGAGGCGGTTTTGGCACCTTCGCAGTCTTCTTTATGGAAAAGCCTTACTTTTCAATAGCCTTGGCGGCTTTAATTTTATTTGATAAGGACGAGCCAAACAGAAATTCCGTTGCTCAAATGTTTCATGGCTTGCACCTTGTTATCGCTCTTAAGCAGCAGGTCCATGCCTCTGTTGATGGCAGTGATGCCAGTACCTAGTTGCTGTTGAGACGCTTTAAGGGTCTTGTCACGATTACGCACGATGTCTGGTACGGCCGCTGAGATTTCTGCGTTCAGTTTTGGCGCTTGTAGAAACCTACAATTGTCTGGCACAAGGTACTCTTTCAGTAGCACATCTTTACTTTCTTTAGGCATACCCTTCCTCAGCAAAGGAAGCCACAATTGTGATAAATTACCATGAATGTTGTAACCATAGTTAGGTGAGTCTGACGTGGATTCGCCGAGAGCTAACAGCAGATCAGGATCTAGTTCAGGTTCTTCACTGGAACAGGTTTCCTCTTGAGGGCAGGGTGCCGCCTGACCATCGTGTTGGTCGGGGTTATCACCGGGTTCCGGTTCCACTGCTTGCGAAACATCGGGTAGAACGGATATTGGTTCCAAAATGGTTTCATTATCATTACCCAGGGCTTCGATGAACTCTTCGTTACCTGTAATTACGATTTGCAATTAAGGTTGTGAAGATAATCATTTGAGGGTAGTGGAAAAATAAAGTTTCGAGTAGCACGTTAACGGTACATCTACTTTAGATTGTACGTATTTATGTGCTTGTTTGTCATCGTTGAAGACTCGCGGTCAACCCCGATGCAATATTATAGAATAACTTTCATTTAGTTTTGAAAAATGTCAAAGTTATTGACTCGCAGTCAATCCCAGAGCATAAACAAAACTGTTAATTAGTTTCACTAATCACTTTTAGAACACTCACTAATTAATGCATTGTTGCTTACCTTCGTCATCTGATGAAGATAATGGTAATGTCCTAATTCTTCGTCGATGTTTTTCTTTTTCTTCTAATTTTTGAATTTTTCTAGCGTAGTGCTCAATTCTTGATTGCGCGCTCCTTTTTGGCATGTTGCTTGAAGGGCGCGTGCGATAGTTACCGCGCACGAAAAAGGAATGAGCTAAACGTTAGTGTCAACACAGAGGCACAGGCGTAACAGAACTAAGTCACTTAACCGTTTTAAAATTAAAATCTTTAAAAAATGTGCAAAGTTACCAAGTAAGTAAAGGAATCGCGCCCGGCATTGGTCGAGGCCATGCTGCGGGGCGAGACGGAGTGGGAAGCGGTCGCCTCCTTCTGCGAAGCAGTCATGCTCGCGAAGGAGGAGGCGGGCCGCGTGAGGGAGAGGACAGCGTCCTCCCTCCACCCCAGCCGCAGTGGTAGACGCCCACGGCGCCGGACGTCGGCAGACGATCTCCGGCCACCGTAGGCGCGGGCATGCGGGCGGCGAGTAATGGGCGACTCGCTGTCCGACCATGGACCATGCCCGGGTCGACGGCGCGTTGTGTTCCACGCGCGCCTCAAAGAGTGTCAGCATAATGACGGGGCCCCCCTCTAGAGGGCCAAAGCCTGCCGGGGTCACGGGACTCATAGAATTACCGTGACCCTGGAACATAAAGGGCTACTGAAGGACACCGTGGATTTTAGTCAGTACAAGTCTGACAGTCCCTCCCGCTCTGCCCTGGGTAGGAGGACTCATTTGATGATTTTACCACGTTAAAAAAAAAAAAAAAAAAAAAGTAAGTAAAGGAAACTACGTTGTTATAATCATATCTGAAAAATGAAGCAACGAATTATAATTTAGTCTGCAATTAAACATTTGAATTCTGTTAGTTATGATTCAACTGAACTGTTGTCGTTAAAAAAAACTGGTCATATAGGGTTACAGAGTAAGAAATAAAAATGGAGTTTATTTTGTCATACAATATAACTTTAAAGCATTTGAAAAACCAGAGCAATAAATAACATGGTTACTTTTATTGTAAAGGACACTCAATTAAATTTTTAATATGGATTCTCATTTAATAACATTTATGCAGTAATTTGTTCATTTACGCATGATTTTTGATAATACTTATTGAGGATACTACTGTATAATACTATATACATCATTTCGAATTTGTGAAAACTTATGTATACTACTCGCTGACTTACGTGAACTGATAAACGAGAAGAACGCGGACATCCGTGCCTAGAGCAACTTTCCCAACGACGCTAACAAGGCTCACTTGCGCAACTTACAGCGTGCTGTAAGGAAGCGCATAAGCGAGCATCTTTGCACTCGATGGGACAAGGAGCTCAATGAACTCGAGCCCACCCACCTAGCTTTCTGACAATTGCAGAAAGATGCGTGCAACCGACGAGGCTTCGATGCCTTCTCTCACCCGCCCCGACAAGAGCGTCGCATTCGACGAATCTGAAAAGGCAGAATGCCAAGCCGACAGCCTGAAGTTTCAGTGCTCTTCCAGCTCTCAACCAGTAGACAAACGTCACTGACATGGTGAATGGTGAAGTCGAAGGTAAAGACACCCTCCCTCCCGTCAAAGACCCCGATGATCCTCTGCATCCAGTCACACCCGAGAAGTGCATGACATCATAAAAAATCTTCGCCGCCGCGGAAAGCGCCCGGCTCTGTTGGAATTACCAATAAGTTGCTCAAACTCCTCCCCGTCCAGCGTCCAGTAATAGTGTTAATGGCAGCCATCTTCAAAGGCGCCTTGAGCAACAACTTCTTCCCCTTGGTATAGAAAAAGGTCACGGTTATCAGTATCTCCAAACCCGGTAAACCCAAGGAGGAGCCTTTGAGCTACCGGCCTATCAGTCTTCTGAATGCGCTCGGCAAAATCTATGAGAGATTAATTTATAAGCGACTCAAAGACTTTGCCGAGGCTAAGAGTCGCGTTCCCAATGAGCAATTCGGCTTCAAAGCCGAACACTCATGTATCCAACAGGTTCACCGCATCGTCGAGCATTTGAGCACTGGCTTCCAGCGTGAAGCGATGACGGGCGTGTTGTTCTTCGACAAAGCGATATCCTTCGACATAACGATATCCTTCGACAAAGTCTGACGCAACGGCTTATTACACAAGCTGTACCAACTGGGAGTACCAGACCGTCTCGTGCTAGGCGATAGGCGGAGACCTTTTGCGCCCGGCATTGGTCGAGGCCATGCTGCGGGGTGAGACGGAGTGGGAAACAGTCGCCTCCTGCGAAGCTGTCATGCTCGCGAAGGAGGAGGTGGGCCGCGTGAGGGAGAAGACAGCGTCCTCCCTCCACCCCAACCGCAGTGGTAGACGCCCACGGCGCCGGACGTCGGCAGACGATCTCCGGCCACCGTAGGCGTGGGCATGCGGGCGGCCAGTAATGGGCGACTCGCTGTCCGACCATGGACCATGCCCGGGTCGACGGCGCGTTGTGTTCCACGCGCGCCTCAAAGAGTGTCAGCATAATGACGGGGCCCCCCTCTAGAGGGCCAAAGCCTGCCGGGGTCACGGGACTCATAGAATTACCGTGACCCTGGAACATAAAGGGCTATTGAAGGACACCGTGAATTTTAGTCAGTACAAGTCTGACAGTCCCTCCCGCTCTGCACTAGGTGGGAGGACTCATTTGATGATTTTACCACGATAAAAAAAAAAAAGCCCTTTACTACATCCGCAATGACCGTCTGGACATAGATCTTAGAATGCCCACTATCCTTCAGTTTACGAAACGCCTTTCTAAGCGCTTCTTCAATACCATACGGCGGGCAGGTGGCCTATGCGATTAGGGGATTACGTTGCCATAAGGCAACGTAATCCCCTAATCGCATAGGCCGCCCTCGCGCATCAGTAAGATTCGCCGACCAAGGCATACCCTCGTCACCACCGATGACGCTATCACCCCCTTCCAGGAGAGCAGTAGGGAAACTAGCGCGCTCAAGAAGCAAAGACGCAAACAGCCGTCATTCCATCCTCGCCATCGAGGCCTGTCGCGAGATCCCAATCCATGCCCTCCCTGACCCTTGCTCAAGCCAACCCGCGTGACTAAGCCTGTAGTCCAAAATCAGCCCCTAAATAATGATAACATAAAGTTCCAGCCTGTCCCGTTTGCTGTCCTCCCCCAGCGACGTCCTAAGCCGAGGCTCGTGCCCCTCAGGTGGTACCCTTAGCGTGTAGTCGCTTAGTTTGTACGTTTTTTGCCCTGGCTGGAGGCCTTACACTCAAGGCACCCACAGGATGGTCCGGTTAAGCAGACGACAACCTCCTAAGTAGGACTGCGGGACGACATATACAAAAAAAAAAAAACTCATCAATCCTTACGGATAATAATACTGTATTCATTCATTACGTACCGACACCATCATAATATTTTATTGTACAACCGCTTGCTTTAAAAATATTAACTATTATGATACAGTGAACGACATTACGATTTTGCATAAGATCTGTCATGTTTTGTAAAACGTCATTACCAAATCCTGTAAATAGAAATAATACACGAATATAATTGTTTTATACTTTACGTGGAACAAGATATGCGTTTCTTACGCGAATAAAATGGTAATCGTCGCTTACCGAAAAAGTTAAAGATTGCATAATCTGTAATAACTTGTCACGATACTATTCGTGCAAAAAGTGTGTTGAGATTTTTAGGGAAGAATATTGTTATGTTCATTATGAAACCATCGAAATAATTGTACTTTTATAAATATGCATAGAAAAAATACGAAAAAAAAATTACAAGATGTAATTAATGCTCTGAACATCGAATATGCAAAAAAACCATCGTAATTCCACATTACCATATTATTCGGTGGGGGGAGCGAATAAGTACTAAAACTGAAATGTTTGGATTAAAAAAATTAAGGGTGGTATTCCACTCGTTAAATATTCTCGTGAAGATCTTAAAATCCACATAAAGACCGGCTGTCATCAATTTTGATTGCTGGTTCTTACATTACAGGCACTATAAGTAAGTGTTCCTAATAGAATCAATTAATTGAAAAATTATAATAAAATGATAAAAAGGCCAATGGGCAAAAGTGGTCCAAGAGCCTCCACTGATGAGACTTGTGGAGGTCATTGACTTAGAGGTCAAGGTCAAAATTCCAAAAGTCGAACTCGAATTCTCACTAACCTTGACCTCATGGTCATTGACCTTGAACTCATGGTCATTGACCTTGACCTCATGGTCATTGACCTTGACCTCATGGTCAAATTTCTGAAGGTCAAAATAAGCTATTCTCCTGAAGTTGCCAACCTTGACGTCACTGTATTTGACCTTGAGGTCAAGGTTAAAATTCCTAAAGCAAAAATCCGCGATTCTCCTAAGGTCACTGACCTTGTCCCCATGGTCCTTTACCTTGAGATCAAGGTTGAAATTCCGAAAACCAAGATCCGTGATTCTCAGGAGCAGTTATAGGTCAATATTCATGGTGTCCTTGAGGTCAAGGTCAAATGACATAAGGGTCAAGTTCAGGTGACTTTTAGGTCAAGGTCAAGTGATTTTGGAGGTTATAAAGAAACTATAGACCCATATCTCTAGCTACAATTACAGCGAAGGTGTTTGACGGTTTGCTTAATACACAGTTAAGTAATTGTATATCTCTGCATGATAATCAGTTTGGATTTAGGCCTTTATCAACGGAAAGTGCCATACTGTGTCTTAAGCATACCGTCAGATACTATAATGACCGTAAAACCCCGGTATATGCGTGTTTTCTCGACTTGTCAAGGGCCTTTGATTTGGTGGCGTATGATCTCTTGTGGAAACAACTTGAGAGTGTCAGCCTTCCACCAGAACTTGTTACCATCCTCAAGTATTGGTACACGCACCAAGTCAACAGCGTTAGGTGGTCGGGGGCAATGTCGGAGCCATATCGACCACAATGCGGTGTGAGGCAGGGCGGACTGACCTCACCAACGTTATTCAACCTTTATATGGATGCTCTGATCGTCGCGCTGAGCAGCACGTCGGCTGTCATGTAGACGACGTGTGTGTCAATAACTTAAGCTATGCAGACGACATGGTTTTGCTGAGCGCGTCGATATGTGGCCTCAGGTGGTTGATAGCGACATGTGAGGATTACGCTGTCAAACATGGGACTTGTTTACAATATTAAGAAAAGTCAGTACATGGTCTTTGAGGCCGGGGGTGCTAGATGCCCGGACTATGTACTATCACGCTCAAAAGTCCAGTAGCATGCTAAGGATTACATTGCTATGAACTGTGCGAGCATGATACAGCAGTGTGTGTGCGTGTGCGTGTAAGAGTGATGTCCCTACTGTACGAGCCGGTAATGTTCATACAGCCGGTCATTATTTTTGTGTGAGTAAACGTATTGTTACCCTACACGGGGTTTATTATTTTGATTTTTACCCGTGTAGGGTACACGAGTAAAGTAAAATAAACGGGTTTACATACAATAAGGCTCAACATTTTATATTAACGTAACATGGTAATCATGGCTGATTGGTGTAAGCGCTTGCGTTAGCTAGTGATCTAACCTTGACGACGTGAGTTCGATCCCAACTAAGAATTATTTTTGCTATTTAATACTTTTTGTTTTTTAATCAATTTATTTTGTGGCCAATAAAATCACTCGAGCAAAAAGTAAAAAAGTAATTAATTTTTTTATTATATAAACATTAGTATCAATTGGAAAGGGCTTATCGCTTGGGTCATTAGCAAATGATCCGTCTCGTTTCTTCCACTACGTTACTTCCTTACATTGGTTGATTTAAGGTTCAATTATGTGTATGAGTGATGTCTCAACATTCCACAGATAACACATAATGAACTGTCGTCACACTACGCGAAATAGCATTTTATTTCTGTTGCATTTAGAATACACGTCATAGTGGTAATCTGTTCTTACCATTGCATTTCTAAAATTCGCGTAGTTTTAACATGTGTTGGTAGCTGTTTGGGCTGAGCATGGGTTCAAGATCAATGAAGTAAGTTCGAATCTATTAAGATTATTTATTATTACAATGTTTGTTTCTTAGAAACCATAATAATATTCGTATTTTAAGCAGAAAATCGTTAGATATTTATGTTTATAATAATGTAGTCATGCTTATTATTATTTTTTATATGCTCATTACGTGAGAGCAACATCCCACAGTGCGCAAACGAACAATACAATTGCAACAATATCCGGTGATGGCATTCCTACCCACTTGTTGCCGATCTATTGATATAAAAACATAATAAGATTTTCGTGACACACACGGACTTGACTTTACTTTGCTCGAATCAAATAGGGACTTATTCCCTCTAATTTGCTTAAATTGACATGGTCCTCTCTGCAAACTTCTATTGTGTAAAGGCCATGAAAGCGTAATTGTTCACCTATGTATGACCTAGCTTGTCGAATTTGATAAGTGCCACAAGCAAAGAGGACCAATTCTGCTATAGACAGGATAGGGAACACAATATTTGAACTAGTTATAGTTGTAAATATAGAGGTTCTTCTATTGAGATTTTCTTCTTGTACTATTTCTGCTAAAGTGTTGTCTGCAAAAAGCCTTTCACTTATAATATTGACTATTTGTTCCGCATTATTTGGATCCACAAACATTGTGGCAAATGCATTATGCAGAGCTGCTGCAATGGAAAAGTCCTTCATCATGTGCTGGCATGCACGATTGAAATGTTCATGCCTGAATATTTTAAAGTCTCTTTTGATCCTGCCATTAACGGCTTCCACAACCCATCTATTTATTGTCACACAGCGAGACCTGTTCCCTTCTAGCGTAGTTAACTGGAATTGACCTGGTGATATGGTTTCTCTTAGATGGGCGAGGAAGCCACGCTGATGTATAGCATCCACATTATCCCTAAAGCCTCTATCGAGAATAAAATATCATCTTCACTAAAAAAATCCAAAAAACTGTCTTTGTTCAATAAATCCATCATTATCGACGCGTCGTTAGTAGTAGCAAGATATGGCCCTGTAACATCCAGGATGTATCCATTGCAACACACAATCATGAATGGCTTTATGAGATTTCGATACTTATGGAATAAATAATTTAAGCTTTTTTGGGTATAAACAAAGGTGCCATCACAGATAACAATTGCATTTTGTCTTTTCAGAGGGAGATCAGGTCTGCCATATAAACTATTTGCTATATATGAGTTTTCACTAATGACATTACTCCGGCTTATATGATGCAGACCCAAATGTTGAGGCACATACTCCTGAGCTAATATGTCCCTAGCCTTGTTCATCAGGGTTTCCACAGTGCGCCTTGGCGTTTGAAATAAACTCGATAGCCTGTCTCCCGAGTCTCCCGTCCTTAATCTATACATATAAAATTCAAAGTCCTGACTGACTGACTGACTGACTGACTGACTGACTGACTGACTTATATATCAACGCACAGCCCAAACCACTGGTCCTAGAGACATGAAATTTGGACAGTGTACTCTTTGTGAACAGTAGGTATCCACTAAGAAAGGGTTTTTTGAAATTCCACCCCTAATAGGGTGAAATGGGGTTTTGAATTTTATGTGAAACTTTTTATTCTCGGAGTCGATTGACTTGAAAATGTGTCTACAATACTTCAGTTAAAATGATGAGATACGTGTTTCATAGTTTTTCCAAAATCATCCCCCAATTTAAAATTCCATGTCCTGACTGGCTGACTGATATACCAACGCACAGCCCAAACCGCGGGTCCCAGAGATATAAAAATTGAAGGGTATATTCTTTGTGAAGAGTAAGTATTAGTTTTTCGAAATTCCTATCCCTTAGAGGGTGAAATGGGGTGTTGAATTTTCTGTGAAACTTTTTACTCTCGGGGTCGATTGACTTGAAAATTTGTGTACATACTCTTTAGATAAAATCCAGTAAATCCGATGTCCAATCTCAAACCAAGGTATCAATATTTCACGTATCTAATTTAATTGACAGAACTTTAAACTAATAATTGCAAGTTATAAGCAAGTACATGTAAATCTATGTATGTATTATAGATAGATACATAGATTACTTATTTTCCCAGAAGTAAGATCCCGTGGGAAATTCCCTAACTCCACGCGGGGAAGCCGCGGGCATGAGCTAGTCTATCTATACATATAAAATTCAAAGTCTTGACTGACTGACTGACTGACTGACTGACTGACTGACTGACTTATATATCAACGCACAGCCCAAACCACAAGTCCTAGAGACATGAAATTTAGACAGTGTACTCTTTGTGAAGAGTAGGTATCCACTAAGAAAGGGTTTTTCGAAATTCCACCCCTAAGAGGGTGAAATGGGGTATTGAATTTTCTATGAAACTTTTTATTCTCTGAGTCGATTGACTTGAAAATGTGTCTACATACACTTAAGTTAAAATGATGAGATACGTGTATCACAGTTTTTCCAAAATCATCCCCCAATTTAAAATTCAATGTCCTGACTGGCTGACTGATACATCAACGCACAGCCCAAACCGCTGGTCCTAGAGACATCAAATTTGGAGAATGTACTGTTTGTGGAGAGTAGGTATCCACTAAGAAAGGGTTTTTTGAAATTCCACCCCTAAGAGGGTGAAATGGGGTGTTGAATTTTCTGTGAAACTCTCTCGAGGTCGATTGACTTGAAAATGTGTCTACATATACTTCAGTTAAAATGATGAGACACGTGTATCACAGTTTTTCCAAAATCATCCCCCAATTTAAAATTCAATGTCCTGACTGGCTGACTGATACATCAACGCACAGCCCAAACCGCTGGTTCTAGAGACATTAAATTTGGAGAATGTACTCTTTGTGGAGAGTAGATATTCACTAAGAAAGAGTTTTTTGAAATTCCACCCCTAATAGGCTGAAATGGGATTTTGAATTTTATGAGAACCTTTTATTTTATTTTGGAGTTGGTTGACTTGAACATGTGTCTACATATATACTTCAGTTAAAATGATGAGATACGTGTAGGTATCACAGTTTTTCCAAAATCATCCCCCAATTTAAAATTCCATGCCCTGACTGGCTGACTGATGTACCAACGCACAGCCCAAACCGCGGGTCCCAGAGACATGAAAATTGGAGGGTGTATTCTTTGTGAAGAGTAAGTATCATTTTTTCGAAATTCATACCCATTAGAGGGTGAAATGGGGTGTTGAATTTTCTGTGAAACTTTTTATTCTCGGGGTCGATTGAAAATTTGTGTACATACTCTTCAGATAAAATCCAGTAAATCCGATGTCCAATCTCAAACCAAGGTATCAATATTTCACGAATCTAATTTAATTGATATAACTTTAAACTAATATTTGCAAGTTATAAGCAAGTATAATGACGGGGCCCCCCTCTAGAGGCCCAAAGCCTGCCGGGGTCGCGGGACTCATAGAATTACCGTGACCCTGGAACATAAAGGGCTACTGAAGGACACCGTGGATTTTAGTCAGTACAAGTCTGACAGCCCCTCACGCTCTTCCCTGGGTGGGAGGACTCATTTGATGATTTTACCACGTTAAAAAAAAAAAAAGTTTTAAGCAAGTACATGTACGGTGGAGCATACGTTGCAGGACTGCCCCGCTTGGGCAGAGCACCGCCGTGTCCTCACGGCGGCGATGGGCGGAGACCTCTCGCGCCCGGCATTGGTCGAGGCCATGCTGCGGGGCGAGACGGAGTGGGAAGCGGTCGCCTCCTTCTGCGAAGCAGTCATGCTCGCGAAGGAGGAGGCGGGACGCATGAGGCGGCGAGTAATGGGCGACTCGCTGTCCGACCGTGGACCATGCCCGGGTCGACGGCGCGTTGTGTTCCACGCGCGCCTCAAAGAGTGTCAGCATAATGACGGGGCCCCCCTCTAGAGGGCCAAAGCCTGCCGGGGTCGCGGGACTCATAGAATTACCGTGACCCTGGAACATAAAGGGCTACTGAAGGACACCGTGGATTTTAGTCAGTACAAGTCTGACAGTCCCTCCCGCTCTGCCCTGGGTGGGAAGACTCATTTGATGATTTTACCACGTTAAAAAAAAAAAAAAAAGCAAGTACATGTAAATCTATGTTAGTATGTATTATAGATAGATACGTAGATTACTTATTATCCCATAAGTAAGATCCTGTGGGCTATTCCCTAACTCCACGCGGGCGAAGCCGCGGGCATAAGCTATTCATAATAAGAATAACATAACACGGAAAGAATATTCTAATAATACAAATATAATTGTAGATACCCACTTATTATAGGTATTGGTATTCAGCAGAGTTCATTGAAAACTAATATATACGTTAGACTTTATGAACGTGTTTTTTTTTTTATGTAACGTCACAATGAATGTATTGAGGTTATAGCTTAAGTGTTCATTTTCTTGACGAAAAGAAGATTGAAACTAAACCCCAATTTAAGATCATTAAATTTAAAATTTCGTTACGGAAATGTTAATATTACTAAATATTTAATTACCCCGTCTACTTATTAATTTTCGCCATAAATGAAGTCTTCCTTTTGGCAAGACTTGAAAGTCTTTTCGTCAGAAAATACAGTCGTCTCCCAGTTAAAATCTAAATATTCCCGAGCAAAACGTAGTCTTTTCTCCTTGTGTTTTTGTGTCAAAAATGGTTTTTTAGCTGGCTTCCGATGATATAAACCTTCAGCATGGAGTGCACGGCGAACAGTTTGCAATGTGGTATCAAATTGATCTGCAAACATTACAGTTGGAATTAAACCATTTGTTTCATATTCTTTCACCTTCAGCCTTTCACTTCTTAGACGACTCTTCGGACTACCTTCTTCCTCAAACCTCTTTACCCAACGGACTCACAGTATTTCTCTAAAAAACCAAAATATGATTACACACTTGCAATTCGCAATTTATTTAATAATAAGAAAATCACACACCACAACTATCATCATAATAATTATAATCTTTAAAAATAACTCACACATAAGCCAGTTTCAGTTGAAATTTGAGAAATATTAAGCCCATTTTTACGCAAAGCAACAATATTTGCCCTGGCATCAATACTAATATTAGCTTGCATCTTGAATAAAGACAATCAAACAACACGCTAATCATAATAATAACACAAACGCTCGCAACAAAGTTCACCAACTAACAACGTCATAACTAACTACTTTGTTCAATCCAGAAGTTTATTTTGTTTCACATTCACCCTCATCTTTTTTGTTAATAATAAGTTCAAACTAATACTTAGAGAAACATATCTCATCGGGTCTAACGTATCATTCATAATTAAAACACAAAAAGTGTAATAAATGTCACTTGGGTTCGAACGCAGGCTGGCTCAGCGCGCGAGACATTTAAACTATAGCGTTAACCGCTAAGCCAGATAGACACATAATTATTAGTTTGAAATTAAATACCACTAACTTAATACGCCGTCGCGACATGACAGGCTTGTCACTAAGGCAAATGATCATTATATCGCACTCTTTCTGACTAGATAATGATGAAAGAGAGCGATATATGAGATCGTGTATGTGTGCAAAATGTTTGTTATGGAAAAAGGTCGTAAGTGCGACTTGTTTTGATGCGATCGTTTTGTGAAACTGCTAGTGGACTTATGGTCCCTACTGTACCACCTGTTAGTTTGAATAGTGTACCCTTAGACAGGGTAAATTAGTTAAAATAATACCTGGGGCATATAGTCACGACTAATCTCAGGGATCATGCTGACTTGGAACGGGAGCGGAGGACATTATCAAAAAGAGCTAATATGCTGGCCCGCAGGTTCGCGCGTTGCTCGGATGGCGTGAAAGTAACTCTTTTCCGAGCCTACTGCACGTCCATGTACACCTGCAGCCTGTGGGCTAACTACACGCAAAAAAGCTACAACGCCCTCCGCGTTCAGTTTAACAACGCTTTCAGAGCGGTTTTGGGTCTGCCTCGTTACTGTAGCGCTTCGGGTATGTTTGCATGGGCGCGGACGGACTGCTTCCATGCGACCATGCGGAAGTGCTGCGCGTCTCTTGTACGCAGAGTGCGGGCCAGCTCCAATGCCGTTCTGAGTATGATAGCAAATAGGTTGGACTGTCCTTATGTGCGGCACTGTTGTGACAGGCAAGTTACATATGTATAGTGTCGCACGTAAGAGACTTTAATGTAATGTTGATTTTAGTAATTGAATTTGATGTATTATTCCTTTTTTTATCTGATTTATTATTATTATTAATGTAATTTATTTTTATATGTGTTGTTGTGTATGTATAATGTAAGATGTTTTTGTTTTTAAAATGGGTTCTTAACCTGAAATAAATGAATTTAAATTTTTATTTATTTTATATCGACGGAGCCCCGTTCGCGGGGCTCCATCGTTCGTAAATCGATGATAGACCATTCTGACACAATTGTAATAGCAGACTTGACGCCCAGTGCTCAAGGAATGGCTCGAAAGGAGGCACGGCTCCCTGTCGTTTCGGGCGACGCAGGCGGTCTCGGGGCATGGTTGTTCGGGAAGCACCTGTGTCACATAAACTGGGAGCCGGACACTCGGTGTCATCACTGCGTCTACTGTCTGGAGGACACGGCGCGTCATACACTGGCAGAGTGTGCCGCATGGGAGGCGCACCGTGCCCTCATAACAGAAGTCGGAACCGACCTGTCGCTGCCGGCCGTCGCTCGTTCGATGGTCGGGAGCATAGAGTCGTGGGATGCGGTGATCTCCTTCTGTGAAAACGTCATCTCACAGAAGGAGACTCCGGAAAGGATGAGGGAGGTCGAGACCACTCTCCCGACCCGCAACAGACGTACCGGGCGTTGGCGGAGGGCGGACAACGCCCTCTTACAGCCCCCCTAAACGGGTACAGAGGATTGGCGGACTTGGGGACGTCCGCCGCCCATCCATATAACTGGATCTGAGGCGATGACGCGTAGTGTTCCGCGGACGCCCCTATTGGACGTTGCGGGGGGAGTATACCTCACTCCTCCCGTGGACTTGAGGAGGCCCGCAGACGCGGGCCGGTACTAGCCGGGGATCGTGCAATCCCCGGTGCAAGTGTGGGAAGGGGTGTTCCCTTCCCTGCCCGAGGCGCTGCAGTGGCGGGGCAGCCTCATCACCGACCTGAACGCGTTATTGAACTGGACGCGGAGGGTGTTGTATGCCGCTCGAGTATACTTTGCCCACAGGCTGCACGTGTAGAGGGATGTACAATAAGCTCTAAAGAGCGTTATTTTTACCTCCCTCGAACAACGCACAAAACTACGCGTTATCATATTACCTCTGACTGACAACGCCCTCCAATCCCGCTCAATGTCCGCATCGTCTTTTAGGTCAGCTGTAACAATGTGACCCAAGTATTTAAACTGTTCCACTTTTTCAAGCGGCGCATTATTTATAATAGGGGTACCTACACTATTTATACTTCTTAGACTAGCTTCAAACACCATGAATTTACTCTTCCCTGCATTATATTTCAATCCATGGCTCAAGGCATACTCTTCACAGGTCCCCATCAATTTCTAAAGACCGCAGATTGAAGCACTCAGCAGCACCATGTCGTCAGCGTAGCTCAAATTATTGACGCATACTCCATTCACATGGCAACCAACATGCTGGCTGCTGAGCCCAACGATCAGGGCGTTCACATAGAGGTTGAAAAGTGCAGGAGAAGTCAACCCCCCCTGCCTCACCCCGCACTCCAACCTATAAGGTTCCGACATTACACCCGCCCATCTGACGCTATTGATCTGGTGTTTGTACCAATATTTGAATATGATCGAGAGTTCTGGGGGTAACCCGATACTCTTCCAGGTTCTCCCACAGGATGTTATATGACACGAGAACGAAGACTTTAGAAAGATCCAGGAAACACGCGTACACAGGAGTTTTGCGATCCGTATAATATCTGACGACATGCTTAAGACTCAGAAACGCAGCTTCTGTGGACAGTTTGGGCCGAAACCCAAACTGATTTTCATGAGTGACAGATATTTATCTAGCTGAGTATTAATACTCAGCTAGATAAATGATGATAAAAGCAAGCCGTTAAATACTTTTGCTACAATTGTTGTAAGTGAAATAGGCCTGTAGTTATTTACGTCAGTATGACTGTCTGTCACGTACTCCTAATTATTAAGCAAATATTTTAATCTTGATTGTTATTTAAAATCGTCACACGATATCGGCCACGTGAAAAACATTAAACCTGTATTATATGGCTTGACAGCCTGACAAGTTACCGTAATTAACGATGTGTCCGATGTGTGTTTCTTCCTTTGAATTGTAAAACAATATTGCATCACTTGAAAACGCATAAATGTCTCATCATCTCTCAGGGATAAAAGATAGCTGACAGGCTAAATGTAATATTCCAACAAGCCCTTAAGATAAGACAAAAATATCTGATTTCTAAACGCATTTCTAAATGCTAGTGCCACATGTGGTTGCAATTTATTTCGATCTTGGGCGCTCAAAGCGACCTTTAATACAATCGAGACGTTTGCACAAAAAGGGCAATAAACCAATTCTGTGAAAAGTATGGGAACGAGCCAAGCGTGGTGTTTTTAGAAAGGCTAGGGCCTGAGGAAGGGTGGTGGACTCGTGGCTGTCAGTCTGACACCGCGACAGGGTCCGGGCGAGATAAGCTATTTTAGATAAGTTAGGAGGTGTTGTGAATACCGAGAGTCTTTGTCCAAGTGGGTTGTCGCAAGAGTGCGATAATTATTAAATATGTTAAATATAGTTGGGTTAAAAGCCCTGTTTAGACTAATCTAGTGTGTGTGTGTGTTGGTTAGCGACTGGGTGAGTCCTTTATTACAATAACTATCCTAGGCTGATGTTGTAATTAAATTTCTTAAAACTACACAGACAGAAACGTGTTACTAGGGAGTTTGTTGTGCCACGTCTTCTCCTCAGCTCCAACACTAGGAAGTGGTGAAGGGTGGGCACTTTTGGGGCTGTCTTTAGAGTTTCAATAGAGTTGATCTCCAACTCTATCGCAAAATGGTTCTTGAGTTTTGATTATTAACTCTGTTATCTGATAACTCTTGAATTATGTATTCATAAGCTCTCACCATCAGTTCAGCCAATTTTCCTTTTGAGTTTTGATTCTCAGTCCTATTATGACCAACCATATAGTAATTGTAGAATAATATGTTCTTATTTCAGACAAATGTTTCGGCCAGGCTGACACGAACACGTGTGTTGCAGATGCGCTAGTTGTACGAATAGAGCACATGATCCATGGGGTGGGATTGGAATGGTTTGATACCACAGCTATTACATAACCAGTCTAAGGGCTGTTAGGGACCATGTCTACTAATTAGCATGATGATCGACGTTCTGCCGCTGAAAAGTCGCCTTTGTCACGTTCACCAGTCCGAAAGAACTGTTACATTGCTAGGACAATGCTCAATAGGAGCATGATGTCGACGCATTGCCGCTGAAAAGCCGCGTACGTCAATTATGGAAGTGTTGCTCTGGGTGCTCCAGGTGTAGATGTGAAGTATCGTGTGAGTCACGACTGACCAATTATCTATTACACTAGCGTAAGGGTTTTTTACAAGAACTATTGTTTGCGATATAAATATACTTTGCATCTCCCAGTTATGTTTTACCCTTTTGAAACCACTTTCAATATATTTCATCAACTATGAATTCCTTAATCTGATTTACTATATCTTTTAATCCTTTCCTTGTTCTAATAATGATACGAGGCATTGAACTTCTTCATGTTAAGGAATTCAGTTCTCTTAGTCAAAGGGAAGGCGACCAGTCTGGGACGAGTCTTACAAGGCCGTGCGGATGGCGGGGTGCGGCCTCTGAATTAGGAAAGACGAAAATTTTGTTAGCCTAGGTTAATTTAGGAACAGTCACATCAGGGTCAATATCAACAAAGTTAATTTTTTATCAATTTCGGTGGCTAAAGTTTTTCTTCAGTTTTTGTTAAAAATAAGGATCGGGTTTAAAAATTGAAAGTAAAAACTTCAAGGATCTTCAAGAGGTCTCAGAATATCTCGATAACTTTTTGAAATATATTAGTTCAAAGTGTAGTGTGGCCACCAAAATTGAAAATCACACATACAGAAAACTCATTCAAAAATTTCTAAATTCTCTTACGCCCTTCGTGAAATAAAAAAGACCACCAATTTACCAACAGCTCTCTCCACCTATTATGCTTATGCCTATGTATGGCTTAGCTATGGTGTCACCCTTTTTTTTTTTGACCAAAACCCATCCATGTTCCTTCTTTGCCCTTTGTGTTCCAGGGCCACGGTATCTCTTTCGAACAGTCCCGCAGCCCTGGCAGGCATCGGCCCATGCGGACCCCTACGTGGTTGCTGACATCTCTTTGAGGCGCGCGTGGAACACAAACGCGCCGTTGACACGGCCTGTCGTCATAAGACGGCCGGACAGCGAGCTAGCCCATAGCTCGCCGACCACAGGCCCGCACCTACGGTGGCCGGGAGCCACCACGTGACCCCCGACGCCCAGGGCGTCTCCCGCGGCGGCTGGGACGTGAGGTTCTTTCCCTCTCACGTCCCGCCACTTCCTTCACTAGCATGACTGCTTCACAGAAGGAGGTGACAGCTTCCCATTCCCTCTCGCTCCGGACCATGGCTTAAACCAGGGCCGGACGCGAGAGTTGGCCGCCGCCAATCGCCGCTACGAGGACACGACGGTGCTCCGCCCAAGCAAGGCAGACCTCCACGGTGTGCTCCACCGTGTCCTCCGGACGATCCTCGCAATGGAAACACCCGGGCGTTTCCTCCCGGCCGATTCGGTGCAGGAACTTCCCGAAACAACCGTGTCCGGTGAGGACCTGCGTCAGGCGGTAGGTGAGGGCGCCGTGGCGCCTCTCTAGCCACTCCTCAAAGAGGGGACTTATCGCCACTGTGGTGGCGTGCCCTGCACGGGGTTGCGACAGTCGCTTTCTCCATACCGCCATGAGATCACGCCGGAGGTCTGTCGGCGTCTGAGGTCTGGGCGGCGGTGGCGGCCGTCTCGCGGCTGGCGCTGGCACTTTCGCCGCCTTGCCATTCTTTTGGGCCCCCGCCTTGCCCTGCTTCAGAGCCGCCGCCTTCTTAACCGGAGCCGGTTTCGCCGGCTTTGCGGGGGCCGACGGAATCCTGCGGGAGGGCTGGCTGGACGGCCCTGGTGCGGAGGCCGCAGCAGCCGCATACGTGGCCGTCCTCGGGCCCGGGGGCGCCTTGTTTGCCGCCGGGGGGGGGGGGGGGGGGCGCAGGACAATGCCTTCCAGGACGGAGAACCGCGCCTGGAAGGCAGCCAGTTCCTGCCGAACCAGGTTCAAGACCCGGTTCTCCACCGGGACGGGCTGGCTTGGTCGCTGCTGGCCCCCATTTTGGGGCACCTCTCGAGAGCCGTCAATAAACGATAACGTCAATGGCGAGTACATTTCTCACCTTCGGTTTGCCGACAATATAGTGGTCATGGCTGAGACCATGGAGGACCTCAGTACAATGCTCGATGACCTCAGTAGAGCTTCCGAAAGAGTAGGTATTAAAATAACATGGACAAAACCAAAGTCATGTTGAATGCCCATGTAACACCCACTCCTATCAAGATCGGAGACTCTACACTCGAAGTTGTAGACGATTATGTCTACCTGGGACAAACGGTCCAGTTAGGTAGGTCCAACTTCGAGAAAGAAGTCAATCGTCGAATCCGACTCGGCTGGGCAGCGTTCGGGAAGTTGCGTGGTATCTTCTCGTCCAACTTACCGCAGTGTCTCAAGACGAAAGTCTATGACCAGTGTGTGTTGCCAGTGATTACATACGGGACCGAAACGTGGTCGCTCACAATGGGCCTCATCAGAAGGCTTAAAGTCACCCAAAGGGCAATGGAGAGGGTTATGCTCGGTGTTTCCTTGCGTGATCAAATCAGAAATGAGGAGATCCGCAAGAGAACCAAGGTTACCGACGTAGCCCGAAGAATAGCCAAACTTAAGTGGCAGTGGGCAGGGCAAAGTTCTGGAGTGGCGACCGCGAACCGGAAGACGCTGCGTTGGAAGGCCTCCCACTAGGTGGACCGATGACCTTGTAAAGGTTGCAGGGATCCGCTGGATGCGAGACGCACGGGACCGGTCAATGTGGCGACACTTGGGGGAGGCCTATGTCCAGCAGTGGACGTCTTTCGGCTGAAATGATGATGATGATGATGACCACATTGAAGTGTGCAGTGATCGTAGGAGAAGCATTTTGGAAGCATCAGCTTTTGGCAGTAATTGTTATTTGTTCAGAACAAAAATATCTAGCCGACATATAACAAGAAAAATATATTTTGTTTACATTTTGTTAAATACAAATAATACTGGCCGTGCAGCAATACAACAATACTGTTGTAATTGTATTGTAGGCCGTCGAACAGTTGGATGCTGTGCCCACGTCATGTCAGTTATCTGGTATTTAGGGTGGGCACGGCATCAAAATAATGTTGATGCACCTGCTCAATTCTTGGATGAGGTTTTAATAGTTTATGATACCAATGACGAGTAAGGTATCTATAAACTATTAAAACCTCACTACCAAAGTCATTTATGTAATATTAAATGTAATGTTTAAAAAAATTAAAAATACGTTTTTACTAAAGATTCCGAAGTTTTATTTAAACAATATTAAATTTTTAACATATTGGCAATTTTTATTATATTTAACACATCATTGCATAAGTGTGCACTCAAGGCCAAAATCACTATGAATCTTGGGCATGTCCCTTTGAGATTTGGTCAACAATTAAGGGCAAGGGATATTAATCTTTCACGGTGTTATTGTTAAGCGCTCTGTAATCAACGCAAAGTCTAGATTCTCCGGTTTTTTTTTACAATCAGTATAGGACTTGCATAGCTGAACTCCAATTCTTGCACAATGTCGTTTTTTATTAAATCGTCTACTATTTCTCTAACCTTACTCCGTTCGTGATGAGACAGTCTGTAGGGTCTGTAAACAACTGGGGTCTTGTCATGCAGCTCTATATTCATTGCAGTTGTTGTTGTTTGCAGTTGTTGTTGTGAAAACACGTACAGCAGCACGTCACGTATAGTACATAGTTTAAGTTAAGGAAGTAACCTTAGTATTAGCATAGTGTCACGTACGATCTGTGTATATATTATTATATTGTATTGTATAACAGGCTGGTGTCCGCAACTCCACGTCAAAGCGCGTATTTTGCGTGCGGGTGGGAAATTTTATTCGATCCACCCTAACTCCCCGAGAAAGGCCAGCAGCGCCTTGATGTTGCTGACAATCTCGCGGAGAGTACCTGGGGTACCGAAGTACTTTGCCCTGTATGTTGCAACCACTGGGCAATGTAGAAGCACGTGGGCTGCTGTTTCGTCTTCCTCCAAGCAGGCTCGGCACAGGGGGCTGTCTGTGACTCCTATGACAAAGAGGTGTTTATTAAAAGATCCGTGTCCAGTGATAGCGGCTGTTAGTGTGCGCAGCTGTAATTTGGTCAGCCGAAGCGCTCGTTTGGTGAGGCGGCCATTGATAGTAGGAAGTGCTTCCTTGGCCTGCCTACACTCACCGTGGTCCAGCCACAGCTTGTGGTGTTGTTTACTGGTTCGTTTCCTTACCAGTGTGCGTAGATACCCAAAGGGGAGTGGCACAATGGGTTCGGGTCCCACTGCTGCCATGCTCGATCCCCTTCTAGCGAGTTCGTCCGCTGCATCATTGTCTCGGGAATCGCTGTGTCCTTTGATCCATTGGATCGTTATATTATTGAGATTACCAACCTGGTTCAGGCGTTGATGACACTCGTGTATTAACCCTGAGTTGACTATGTGGTTGTTTAATGCTAGCAGTACAGCCATGCTGTCAGAGTATGCGAATGGAGTGGTCCACAACCCCCTGGCTAAGATGGCGGATGCCGCCAGGGAAATGCCCATGCATTCTGCCTGAAATACCGTGTTGTGGGCCCCCAGTGGTGTGGCTATATGGATGTTGAGATCCTCCGAGCAGACTCCAGCTCCAGTGCCAATACCTGTTTTAGATCCATCCGTGAAGATCCGAAGTTCTGCAGGGCTCAATCCCTCGCAGCGGTGGTCCTCATGGATTTGGATTTTGTATTTTTTTTCGAATACGAACTGTTTTGGTATTCGATCGTTTGTTGCTTTTGCCAGGGGGAACTCATTATACAATCCCTCCAGTATCGCAGTGTGCTGTGTCTCCTTCTTACCCCAGAGTTGAAGTGTTTTAAAGCGAACTGCCGTCATCATCGCTTCCTGCTGTATAAACAGATGGAGCGGTGGGAGTCCCAGCATGGCTTCGAGAGCTGCGGTCGGAGTAGTCCTCATGCACCCTGTGGTCGCCATGCAGGCAAGCCTTTGCATGCGTTGCAGTTTGATGGAGGCTGTGGCTAGTCTGGTGCGGGGCCACCAGACTACTGCCCCGTAAGTGATCATGGGTCGGATCACCGCGCAGTATAACCAAAGTATAATTTTAGGGGATAGGCCCCACTTCTAACCTATCATTCTTCTGCATTGCCAAAAGGTGATGCAGGCCCTGTTTATTTTGTTGTCTAGATGACTACTCCAGTTTAGCTTACTGTCCAGGATGACTCCTAGATATTTGACCTCGTCGGCTAGCTGGAGTTCTGTATCGAAAAGTTTAGGTAGGCGATAGGGGCCTAGTGTTCGTTTTTGGGTAAACATGACTAGTTCCGTTTTCGTGGGGTTTACCGAGAGGTCGAATTCTCTGCACCACCGTTCAACGTTGCGTAGCACCTGTTGAGTGAGATTGCAGATTGTGCCCGTCACTTTCCCCGATATGAGGATGGCGAGGTCGTCGGCGTACCCTATTGTATAGAATTGGTTCGCGTTGAGTTTAGTGATAAGGTCATTTATCACCAGATTCCAGAGGAGGGAGGATAGTACACCTCCTTGGGGGCAGCCTCTGGCTATCATGGCCATCTGCTGTTCCTCTGCAAGACGAACCACTCGTTTACTTAACATGTTAGTAATCCAGTCAGTCAGTACCTGTTCCACTCCGTGTCGAGAGAGGGCGGTGCTAATGCTGGAGAAGTTTGTTTTATCGAAGGCTCCTTCGATGTCTATGAAAGTGCCCAGGCAGGTGCCCTTCTGATGTATCGCTTCTTCTATCCGGCCGACCACTAGATGGAGAGCGGATTCAGTGGACTTACCCGAGCTGTATGCATGCTGGTTAGCATGGAGTGGGATTGTTTTTAAAACGCCGTCCCTCAGCTCTCTCTCGCAAATTCTCTCCATGGTTTTAAGGAGGAAGGAGGTTAGGCTGATCGGTCGGTGAGATTTGGCGTTGGTATAGTCACTCTTACCTGGCTTAGGAATGAATATAACTTTCACTTCCCTCCATCCCTTTGGAACGTATCTAAAGGCCAGGCACGCTCTCATTATGGGTACCAGTCTACTGGCGACAGAGGCCCCTCCCCACTGCAGTAAAGCGGGAAAGACTCCGTCGGGATCGGCCGCCTTGAAGGGATGGAAGCACCTGATCGTCCACTGGAGTTTCTCCAGTGTTATCACTTTGTGTGCGTAGCGCCAGTCGTTTTCTGAAGGTGTTTGAGTTATCTCTGTCCAGTCAATAGTCTGTGCGAAAGCGCAACCTGGGAAGTGAGTTTCGATAAGGACGCGCATCGCCTCTTCTGGTGAGGTGGTAAGTGTGTTGTCGGGTTTCCGGAGAACAGCGGGCCCAGACGGGCTCTGCTGTGCCAGTATTTTCCTTACCCTGTTTGCTTGTTTGCAGGATTTGATGTTGCCACAGTATTTTCGCCATCCGGTGGAGCTCCTGAATCTGATGCATTTTTATAGTTGGATTTGGCCGCATAATACACGTCCCAATCCTTGTCAGCACAGGTGTTCATGGCTCTGTTTAGGGCTGCCCTTACCTTCCCGCGCTTACTTTCCAGATCCGCTCCCCACCAAGGTTGCTTCCCTGGTGTTGTGGGCGGAGTGGATTCCGGGCAGGATGATTGGTAGCTGTCTAGCATTGATTTCGTGAGATGACTTACACGCTCGTCGATCTGCGGCGTGTCCTCGTAGGTCATCCAGTAGTTTGTTGGCGCAAGCTTGATTTCGAGGATGCGTGTATAGGCAGCACGGTCAGTGTTACGCGGGTTGCGCCGTGGCAGTATTGGAGTCACACAGACCTGTATGTCGAAGCGGATCCACCTGTGGTCCGAGCAGGAGGCTTCCTTAGAGACCTGCCAGCCGGTGACGGTGGCCGCTGCGCCCTCCGTTGCCAGAGTGAGGTCGATGATTGTTTGGCTACGTCTGTTTACGAAGGTTGGTTCGGAACCTGTATTGAGTAGGGTTAAGTTCGTTGTGAACAAGTAATCTACTAGAGCCTGGGCCTACGAGGACACGCCGCAGATCGACGAGCGTGTAAGTCATCTCACGAAATCAATGCTAGACAGCTACCAATCATCCTGCCCGGAATCCACTCCGCCCACAACACCAGGGAAGCAACCTTGGTGGGGAGCGGATCTGGAACGTAAGCG
Organism: Noctua comes; assembly: GCA_963082995.1. Taxonomy (NCBI): domain Eukaryota; kingdom Metazoa; phylum Arthropoda; class Insecta; order Lepidoptera; family Noctuidae; genus Noctua; species Noctua comes. The sequence goes on from OY720293.1 coordinate 5,958,644, forward strand.
CGGGAAGGTAAGGGCAGCCCTAAACAGAGCCATGAACACCTGTGCTGACAAGGATTGGGACGTGTATTATGCGGCCAAATCCAACTATAAAAATGCATCAGATTCAGGAGCTCCACCGGATGGCGAAAATACTGTGGCAACATCAAATCCTGCAAACAAGCAAACAGGGTAAGGAAAATACTGGCACAGCAGAGCCCGTCTGGGCCCGCTGTTCTCCGGAAACCCGACAACACACTTACCACCTCACCAGAAGAGGCGATGCGCGTCCTTATCGAAACTCACTTCCCAGGTTGCGCTTTCGCACAGACTATTGACTGGACAGAGATAACTCAAACACCTTCAGAAAACGACTGGCGCTACGCACACAAAGTGATAACACTGGAGAAACTCCAGTGGACGATCAGGTGCTTCCATCCCTTCAAGGCGGCCGATCCCGACGGAGTCTTTCCCGCTTTACTGCAGTGGGGAGGGGCCTCTGTCGCCAGTAGACTGGTACCCATAATGAGAGCGTGCCTGGCCTTTAGATACGTTCCAAAGGGATGGAGGGAAGTGAAAGTTATATTCATTCCTAAGCCAGGTAAGAGTGACTATACCAACGCCAAATCTCACCGACCGATCAGCCTAACCTCCTTCCTCCTTAAAACCATGGAGAGAATTTGCGAGAGAGAGCTGAGGGACGGCGTTTTAAAAACAATCCCACTCCATGCTAACCAGCATGCATACAGCTCGGGTAAGTCCACTGAATCCGCTCTCCATCTAGTGGTCGGCCGGATAGAAGAAGCGATACATCAGAAGGGCACCTGCCTGGGCACTTTCATAGACATCGAAGGAGCCTTCGATAAAACAAACTTCTCCAGCATTAGCACCGCCCTCTCTCGACACGGAGTGGAACAGGTACTGACTGACTGGATTACTAACATGTTAAGTAAACGAGTGGTTCGTCTTGCAGAGGAACAGCAGATGGCCATGATAGCCAGAGGCTGCCCCCAAGGAGGTGTACTATCCTCCCTCCTCTGGAATCTGGTGATAAATGACCTTATCACTAAACTCAACGCGAACCAATTCTATACAATAGGGTACGCCGACGACCTCGCCATCCTCATATCGGGGAAAGTGACGGGCACAATCTGCAATCTCACTCAACAGGTGCTACGCAACGTTGAACGGTGGTGCAGAGAATTCGACCTCTCGGTAAACCCCACGAAAACGGAACTAGTCATGTTTACCCAAAAACGAACACTAGGCCCCTATCGCCTACCTAAACTTTTCGATACAGAACTCCAGCTAGCCGACGAGGTCAAATATCTAGGAGTCATCCTGGACAGTAAGCTAAACTGGAGTAGTCATCTAGACAACAAAATAAACAGGGCCTGCATCACCTTTTGGCAATGCAGAAGAATGATAGGTTAGAAGTGGGGCCTATCCCCTAAAATTATACTTTGGTTATACTGCGCGGTGATCCGACCCATGATCACTTACGGGGCAGTAGTCTGGTGGCCCCGCACCAGACTAGCCACAGCCTCCATCAAACTGCAACGCATGCAAAGGCTTGCCTGCATGGCGACCACAGGGTGCATGAGGACTACTCCGACCGCAGCTCTCGAAGCCATGCTGGGACTCCCACCGCTCCATCTGTTTATACAGCAGGAAGCGATGATGACGGCAGTTCGCTTTAAAACACTTCAACTCTGGGGTAAGAAGGAGACACAGCACACTGCGATACTGGAGGGATTGTATAATGAGTTCCCCCTGGCAAAAGCAACAAACGATCGAATACCAAAACAGTTCGTATTCGAAAAAAAATACAAAATCCAAATCCATGAGGACCACCGCTGCGAGGGATTGAGCCCTGCAGAACTTCGGATCTTCACGGATGGATCTAAAACAGGTATTGGCACTGGAGCTGGAGTCTGCTCGGAGGATCTCAACATCCATATAGCCACACCACTGGGGGCCCACAACACGGTATTTCAGGCAGAATGCATGGGCATTTCCCTGGCGGCATCCGCCATCTTAGCCAGGGGGTTGTGGACCACTCCATTCGCATACTCTGACAGCATGGCTGTACTGCTAGCATTAAACAACCACATAGTCAACTCAGGGTTAATACACGAGTGTCATCAACGCCTGAACCAGGTTGGTAATCTATACATATAAAATTCAAAGTCCTGACTGACTGACTGACTGACTGACTGACTGACTTATATATCAACGCATAGCCCAAACCACTGATCCTAGAGACATGAAATTTGGATAGTGTACTCTTTGTGAAGAGTAAGTATCCACTAAGAAAGGGTTTTTTGAAATTCCACCCCTAAGAGGGTGAAATGGGGTGTTGAATTTTCTATGAAACTTTTTATTCCCTGAGTCGATTAACTTAAAAATGTGTCTACATATACTTCAGTTAAAATGATGAGATACGTGTATCACGGTTTTTCCAAAATCATCCCCCAATTTAAAATTCAATGTCCTGACTGGCTGACTGATACATCAACGCACAGCCCAAACCGCTGGTCCTAGAAACATGAAATTTGGAGAATGTACTCTTTGTGGAGAGTGGGTATCCACTAAGAAAGGATATTTTGAAATTCCACCCCTAAGAGGGTGAAATGGGATGTTGAATTTTCTGTGAAGTTCTCTCGGGGTCGATTGACTTGAAAATGTGTCTACATATACTTCAGTTAAAATAGTGAGATACGTGTATCACAGTTTTTCCAAAACCATCCCCCTATTTAAAATTCCATGTCCTCGCTGACTGATATACCAACGAACAGCTCAAACCGCGGGTCCCAGAGATATGAAAATTGGAGGGTGTATTCTTTGTGAAGAGTAAGTATCAGTTTTTCGAAATTCCTACCCCTTAGAGGGTGAAACGGGGTGTTGAATTTCCTGTGAAACTTTTTATTCTCGGAGGCGATTGACTTGAAAATTTGTATTCATACTCTTCAGTTAAAATCAAGAGATACGTGTATCACAGTTTTCTAAAAATCATCCCCCAATTTAAAATTCAATGTCCTGTCTGGTTGATTGATATATCAACACCCAGCCCAAACCACTGGTCCCAGAGACATAAAATTTGAACGGTGAATTGTTTGTGAAGAGTAGGTATCCACTAAGGAAGGGTTTTTCGAAATTCCACCCCCAAGAGGGTGAAATGGGGTATTGAATTTCCTGTGAAACTTTTTATTCTCGGAGGCGATTGACTGGAAAATTTGTGTACATACTCTTTAGTTAAATTTATGAGATACGTGTATCACAGTTTTTCCAAAATCATTCCCCAATTTATAATTTAATGTCCTGTCTGGCTGACTGATATATCAATGCACAGCCCAAACCGCTGGTCCGAGAGAAATGAAATTTGGACGGTGTATTCTTTGTGAAGAGTAGGTATCCACTAAGAAAGGGTTTTTTGAAATTCTACCCCTAAGAGGGTAAAATGGGGTGTTGAATTTTCTGTGAAACTTAATATTTACTGGGTCGATTGACTCGAAAATTGATGTTCACACTCTTCAATTAAAATTATAAGACATATGTATCAGTTTTTCCAAAATCATCCCTCAATATAGTTAAACTAGCTTATGCCCGCGGCTTCGCCCGCGTGGTATTAGGGAATAGCCCACGGGATCTTACTTCTGGGATAATAAGTAATCTACGTATCTATCTATGATACTTACTTACATAGATTAACATGTACTTGCTTATAACTTGTGATTATTAGTTTAAAGTTATATCAATTAAATTAGATACGTGAAATATTGATACCTTGGTTTGAGATTGGACATCGGATTTACTGGATTTTATCTGAAGAGTATGTACACAAATTTTCAAGTCAATCGACTCCGAGAATAAAAAGTTTCTCATAAAATTCAAAATCCCATTTCACACTCTAATGGGTAGGAATTTCGAAAAAATTACACTCTTCACAAAGAGTACATTCTCCAAATTTTATGTCTCTAGAACCAGCGGTTTGGGCTGTGCGTTGATGTATCAGTCAACCAGTCAACATTGAATTTTAAATTGGGGGATGATTTTGGAAAAACTGTGATAAACGTATCTCATCATTTTAACTGAAGTATATGTAGACACATTTTCAAGTCAATCGACCTCGAGAGAGTTTCACAGAAAATTCAACACCCCATTTCACCCTCTTAGGGGTGGAATTTCAAAAAACCCTTTCTTTGTGGATACCTACTCTCCACAAACAGTACATTCACCAAATTTGATGTCTCTAGGACCAGCGGTTTGGGCTGTGCGTTGATGTATCAGTCAGCCAGTCAGGACATTGAATTTTAAATTGGGGGGTGATTTTGGAAAAACTGTGATACACGTATCTCATCATTTTAACTGAAGTATATGTAGACACATTTTCAAGTCAATCGACTCAGAGAATAAAAAGTTTCATAGAAAATTAAACACCCCATTTCACCCTCTTAGGGGTGGAATTTCGAAAAACCCTTTCTTAGTGGATACCTACTCTTCGCAAAGAGTACACTGTTCAAAAATTCATGTCTCTAGGACCTGTGGTTTGGGCTGTGCGTTGATATATGTCAGTCAGTCAGTCAGTCAGTCAGGACTTTGAATTTTATATGTATAGACTAGCTTATGCCCGCGGCTTCGCCCGCGTGGAGTTAGGGAATAGCCCACGGGATCTTACTTCTGGGATAATAAGTAATCTACGTATCTATCTATAATACATACTTACATAGATTTACATGTTCTTGCTTATAACTTGCAAATATTAGTTTCAAGTTATATCAATTAAATTAGATACGTGAAATATTGATACCTTGGTTTGAGATTGGACATCGGATTTACTGGATTTTATCTGAAGAGTATGTACACAAATTTTCAAGTCAATCGACCCCGAGAATAAAAAGTTTCACAGAAAATTCAACACCCCATTTCACCCTCTCATGGGTAGGAATTTCTAAAAAATGATACTTACTCTTCACAAAGAATACACCCTCCAATTTTCATGTCTCTGGGACCCGCGGTTTGGGCTGTGCGTTGGTATATCAGTCAGCCAGTCAGGGCATGGAATTTAAAATTGGGGGATGATTTGGAAAACCTGTGATACCTACACGTATCTCATCATTTTAACTAAAGTATATATGTAGACACATTTTCAAGTCAATCGACTCCGAGAATAAAAAGTTTCTCATAAAATTCAAAATCCCATTTCACCGTATTAGGGGTGGAATTTCAAAAAACCCTTTCTTAGTGGATACTTACTCTCCACAAACAGTACATTCTCCAAATTTGATGTCTCTAGGACCAGCGGTTTGGGCTGTGCGTAGATGTATCAGTCAGCCAGTCAGGACATTGAATTTTAAATTGGGGGATGATTTTGGAAAAACTGTGATACACGTATCTCATCATTTTAACTGAAGTATATGTAGACACATTTTCAAGTCAATCGACTCAGAGAATAAAAAGTTTCATAGAAAATTCAACACCCCATTTCACCCTCTTAGGGGTGGAATTTCGAAAAACCCTTTCTTAGTGGATACCTACTCTTCACAAAGAGTACACTGTCCAAATTTCATGTCTCTAGGACCAGTGGTTTGGGCTGTGCGTTGATATATAAGTCAGTCAGTCAGTCAGTCAGTCAGTCAGTCAGTCAGTCAGGACTTTGAATTTTATATGTATAGATAGATGGTAATGTAATACAAAAATCAGCATCACTTAAAGTGAATCCGAAGATATCTTTATAATCTTTTATTGAGATAAGAATAACAATAAGTTTAACCGATGTGCTCTTTCCTCTGCCGATTCTTGAGAACGCCTATTTCTCATTCTCTTAGCTTCTCTCGAATTTCGAGATAAAGATAATCGTTTTTTAGGTGGCATTGATGCAGGCAAATAAAAATAAAGCTAAAACGTAAATGAAAATAAAACTAATAGGTATAAAAAAAGTGAACGTAAATTAGTCAAAACTTACCTATCAGTATCTAAAAATCTATGCGTACCTACTACTACTTCACCTAAAAAGAAATAAAATGTAAACTATTAATAATTGTAATTTGAATGAATATTTAAACACTACCAAAATAACTAATACCTATTTTATAAAATAACAACAAAAGGAATCTAAAAATAAATTATCAAAGACTAAAAGTCGCGCTGATAAGCACGGTTTGTTAATATCAATTAAGTATTGTCTGTCAATAAGGTCTAACGCTCTAAACGTCTATTCGCATCAACAGGCAAAAATTGTATGAAGCTCGCGCTTTATTTATTTTTTTACTAGCTTCTGCCAGCGGCTTCGCCCGCGTGGAAGTCGAAAAATATCCCACCCGAAGAAACAAATTACTTACCTTCATCCGCTGAGACATGTATAAATTAATTTTCAATTGTCAGCCTAAACACAAAATTTGAATATCCTAACTTCAAAACTGACGGACTTTCATATAAACTTCCATCCCCTATTTTACCCCTTTATGGGTGGAATTCCCAAAAATCCTTTCTTAGTGGATACGTACTCTTCACAAAGAACACACCCTCCAAGTTTCATGTCTCTAAGACCAGCGGTTTGGGCTGTGTGTTGATATCACCCAGTCAGCCAGTCAGTTTACCATTGTATTTATATAGATGGTAATGTAATACAAAAATCAGCATCACTTAAAGTGAATCCGAAGATATCTTTATAAACTTTTATTGAGATAAGAATAACAATAAGTTTAACCGATGTGCTCTTTCCTCTGCCGATTCTTGAGAACGCCTATTTCTCATTCTCTTAGCTTCTCTCGAATTTCGAGATAAAGATAATCGTTTTTTAGGTGGCATTGATGCAGGCAAATAAAAATAAATATATATTATTAGTGTATTTCATGTAAAACTTTGGTGTTTCTATACCGATTTCTATGATTCTTTTTTATGGAATAGTTAATAATGTTAACTTTTTTAATTAGGGATGACTGAGAGTGTTATAAACGTAAGAGTAGCCAAATATAATCAGAAAGCTTCGAACTGCTAAGCTATCGGGAGTTACACGTGATATTGTGAGTCAACCATAAAAGATAGACATATGCTGTCGTGGGATATTTTTTATATAATTTTAAGGAAAACATTTCCGTCATACATGATTTCTGTATAGCTTTAACCATTAAGGTTGCACACGCGACGGAAGCTTAAAAAATGGAGTAACTTCTCCCGTTTTCCCAACATTTCCCTTCACTGCTCTGCTCCTATTGATTGTAGCGTGATGAAAAGTATACTATAACCAACTCAGGAGTATGAAAAATAATTGTGCCAAGTTTCGTTAAAATCCGTCGAGTAGTTTTTGTTTCTATAACGGTTATACAGACAGACAGACAGACAGACAAAAATTTTACTGATTGCATTTTTGGCATCAGTATCGATCCCTAATCACCCCCTGATAGTTATTTTGGAAATATATTTCATGTACAGAATTGACCTCTCTATTTTTTTTTTTTTTTGTATTGGCATCTCGCAGTTCAGCCTCTGAGGCTGGCTTCTGCTTAACCGGACAAATCCTGTGGGTGCCTTGAAATTAAGGCCTCCAGCCAGGGCAAAAGCTCGCGCTCGGACGCCTCGCCTTTTTATACCTTCGGCCGCGAGACGCGTCGAGCGCGGCGACCGATTCTCGGACCTTATACAAAAATAATCCTTATAGCATGATTCAGTATTCACGCGCGATGGCTTATTATTATCGTATTTCATGTATAATTTTGGTGTTTCTATACCGATTTCTATGATTCTTTTTTATGGAATAGTTAATAATGTTAACTGGATGATTTTGGAAAAACTGTGATACACGTATCTCATAATTTTAACTAAAGAGTATGTATACAAATTTTCAAGTCAATCGACTCCGAGAATAAAAAGTTCCACATATAATTCAACACCCCATTTCACCCTCTTAGGGGTGGAATTTTGAAAAACCCTTTCTTAGTGGATACCTACTCTTCGCAAACAATTCACCGTCCAAATTTCATGTCTCTAGGATCACTGATTTGGGCTGGGGGTTGATATATTAGTCAGCCAGTCAGGACGTTTAATTTAAAATTGGGGATGATTTTGGAAAAACTGTGATACACGTATCTTATAATTTTAACTGAAGAGTAAATACACAAATTTTCAAGTCAATCGACTCAGGGAATAAAAAGTTTCACAGAAAATTAAGCACCCCATTTCACCCTCTTAGGGGTAGAATTTTGAAAAACCCTTTCTTAGTAGATACTTACTTGTCACAAAGAGTATATTGTCCAAATTTCATGTTTCTAGGACCTGCGGTTTGGGCTGTGCGTTGATATATAAGTCAGTCAGTCAGTCAGTCAGTCAGTCAGTCAGTCAGTCAGTCAGTCAGTCAGTCAGTCAGTCAGTCAGGACTTTGAATTTTAAATGTAGTTAAATAGGGCTTCGAAGCTCATGTAGAAGGGCGCATGCAGCGCAGCGTTGCGTGGGGCGTGCGGGGCGTGGGAGTATTTACCTATTACTAAGTAGGTAGGATTTTTCTGAGGTAGAAGTGTCTGTGAATATGGTTTATTCCACCGATTTTCGCGTTGGCTCGCAATACGGGACATTGATATTAAATATTATGTCAAACTATTATGTCTATAAATAGATTCCTAATAAATCATTTGATTGGTGTCCCGGTGTCCAATCTCAAACCAAGATATTTCACATTATGTAATTTAATTGCTATTACTATGAACAAATATTTACAATAGCAAGTACACGTAAATCTATGTATGTACTATACATACATAGATTACTTATTATCCCAGAAGTAAGATTCCGTGAGCAATTCCCGAACTCCACGCGGGCGAAGCCGCGGGCAGAAGCTAGTGTAATATTAAATGTAATGTTTAAAAAAATTAAAAATACGTTTTTACTAAAGATTCCGAAGTTTTATTTAAACAATATTAAATTTTTAACATATTGGCAATTTTTATTATATTTAACACATCATTGCATAAGTGTGCACTCAAGGCCAAAATCACTATGAATCTTGGGCATGTCCCTTTGAGATTTGGTCAACAATTAAGGGCAAGGGATATTAATCTTTCACGGTGTTATTGTTAAGCGCTCTGTAATCAACGCAAAGTCTAGATTCTCCGGTTTTTTTTTACAATCAGTATAGGACTTGCATAGCTGAACTCCAATTCTTGCACAATGTCGTTTTTTATTAAATCGTCTACTATTTCTCTAACCTTACTCCGTTCGTGATGAGACAGTCTGTAGGGTCTGTAAACAACTGGGGTCTTGTCATGCAGCTCTATATTCATTGCAGTTGTTGTTGTTTGCAGTTGTTGTTGTGAAAACACGTACAGCAGCACGTCACGTATAGTACATAGTTTAAGTTAAGGAAGTAACCTTAGTATTAGCATAGTGTCACGTACGATCTGTGTATATATTATTATATTGTATTGTATAACAGGCTGGTGTCCGCAACTCCACGTCAAAGCGCGTATTTTGCGTGCGGGTGGGAAATTTTATTCGATCCACCCTAACTCCCCGAGAAAGGCCAGCAGCGCCTTGATGTTGCTGACAATCTCGCGGAGAGTACCTGGGGTACCGAAGTACTTTGCCCTGTATGTTGCAACCACTGGGCAATGTAGAAGCACGTGGGCTGCTGTTTCGTCTTCCTCCAAGCAGGCTCGGCACAGGGGGCTGTCTGTGACTCCTATGACAAAGAGGTGTTTATTAAAAGATCCGTGTCCAGTGATAGCGGCTGTTAGTGTGCGCAGCTGTAATTTGGTCAGCCGAAGCGCTCGTTTGGTGAGGCGGCCATTGATAGTAGGAAGTGCTTCCTTGGCCTGCCTACACTCACCGTGGTCCAGCCACAGCTTGTGGTGTTGTTTACTGGTTCGTTTCCTTACCAGTGTGCGTAGATACCCAAAGGGGAGTGGCACAATGGGTTCGGGTCCCACTGCTGCCATGCTCGATCCCCTTCTAGCGAGTTCGTCCGCTGCATCATTGTCTCGGGAATCGCTGTGTCCTTTGATCCATTGGATCGTTATATTATTGAGACTAGCTTCTGCCCGCGGCTTCGCCCGCGTGGAGTTCGGGAATTGCTCACGGAATCTTACTTCTGGGATAATAAGTAATCTATGTATGTATAGTACATACATAGATTTACGTGTACTTGCTATTGTAAATATTTGTTCATAGTAATAGCAATTAAATTACATAATGTGAAATATCTTGGTTTGAGATTGGACACCGGGACACCAATCAAATGATTTATTAGGAATCTATTTATAGACATAATAGTTTGACATAATATTTAATATCAATGTCCCGTATTGCGAGCCAACGCGAAAATCGGTGGAATAAACCATATTCACAGACACTTCTACCTCAGAAAAATCCTACCTACTTAGTAATAGGTAAATACTCCCACGCCCCGCACGCCCCACGCAACGCTGCGCTGCATGCGCCCTTCTACATGAGCTTCGAAGCCCTATTTAACTACATTTAAAATTCAAAGTCCTGACTGACTGACTGACTGACTGACTGACTGACTGACTGACTGACTGACTGACTGACTGACTGACTGACTTATATATCAACGCACAGCCCAAACCGCAGGTCCTAGAAACATGAAATTTGGACAATATACTCTTTGTGACAAGTAAGTATCTACTAAGAAAGGGTTTTTCAAAATTCTACCCCTAAGAGGGTGAAATGGGGTGCTTAATTTTCTGTGAAACTTTTTATTCCCTGAGTCGATTGACTTGAAAATTTGTGTATTTACTCTTCAGTTAAAATTATAAGATACGTGTATCACAGTTTTTCCAAAATCATCCCCAATTTTAAATTAAACGTCCTGACTGGCTGACTAATATATCAACCCCCAGCCCAAATCAGTGATCCTAGAGACATGAAATTTGGACGGTGAATTGTTTGCGAAGAGTAGGTATCCACTAAGAAAGGGTTTTTCAAAATTCCACCCCTAAGAGGGTGAAATGGGGTGTTGAATTATATGTGGAACTTTTTATTCTCGGAGTCGATTGACTTGAAAATTTGTATACATACTCTTTAGTTAAAATTATGAGATACGTGTATCACAGTTTTTCCAAAATCATCCAGTTAACATTATTAACTATTCCATAAAAAAGAATCATAGAAATCGGTATAGAAACACCAAAATTATACATGAAATACGATAATAATAAGCCATCGCGCGTGAATACTGAATCATGCTATAAGGATTATTTTTGTATAAGGTCCGAGAATCGGTCGCCGCGCTCGACGCGTCTCGCGGCCGAAGGTATAAAAAGGCGAGGCGTCCGAGCGCGAGCTTTTGCCCTGGCTGGAGGCCTTAATTTCAAGGCACCCACAGGATTTGTCCGGTTAAGCAGAAGCCAGCCTCAGAGGCTGAACTGCGAGATGCCAATACAAAAAAAAAAAAAAATAGAGAGGTCAATTCTGTACATGAAATATATTTCCAAAATAACTATCAGGGGGTGATTAGGGATCGATACTGATGCCAAAAATGCAATCAGTAAAATTTTTGTCTGTCTGTCTGTCTGTCTGTATAACCGTTATAGAAACAAAAACTACTCGACGGATTTTAACGAAACTTGGCACAATTATTTTTCATACTCCTGAGTTGGTTATAGTATACTTTTCATCACGCTACAATCAATAGGAGCAGAGCAGTGAAGGGAAATGTTGGGAAAACGGGAGAAGTTACTCCATTTTTTAAGCTTCCGTCGCGTGTGCAACCTTAATGGTTAAAGCTATACAGAAATCATGTATGACGGAAATGTTTTCCTTAAAATTATATAAAAAATATCCCACGACAGCATATGTCTATCTTTTATGGTTGACTCACAATATCACGTGTAACTCCCGATAGCTTAGCAGTTCGAAGCTTTCTGATTATATTTGGCTACTCTTACGTTTATAACACTCTCAGTCATCCCTAATTAAAAAAGTTAACATTATTAACTATTCCATAAAAAAGAATCATAGAAATCGGTATAGAAACACCAAAGTTTTACATGAAATACACTAATAATATATATTTATTTTTATTTGCCTGCATCAATGCCACCTAAAAAACGATTATCTTTATCTCGAAATTCGAGAGAAGCTAAGAGAATGAGAAATAGGCGTTCTCAAGAATCGGCAGAGGAAAGAGCACATCGGTTAAACTTATTGTTATTCTTATCTCAATAAAAGTTTATAAAGATATCTTCGGATTCACTTTAAGTGATGCTGATTTTTGTATTACATTACCATCTATATAAATACAATGGTAAACTGACTGGCTGACTGGGTGATATCAACACACAGCCCAAACCGCTGGTCTTAGAGACATGAAACTTGGAGGGTGTGTTCTTTGTGAAGAGTACGTATCCACTAAGAAAGGATTTTTGGGAATTCCACCCATAAAGGGGTAAAATAGGGGATGGAAGTTTATATGAAAGTCCGTCAGTTTTGAAGTTAGGATATTCAAATTTTGTGTTTAGGCTGACAATTGAAAATTAATTTATACATGTCTCAGCGGATGAAGGTAAGTAATTTGTTTCTTCGGGTGGGATATTTTTCGACTTCCACGCGGGCGAAGCCGCTGGCAGAAGCTAGTAAAAAAATAAATAAAGCGCGAGCTTCATACAATTTTTGCCTGTTGATGCGAATAGACGTTTAGAGCGTTAGACCTTATTGACAGACAATACTTAATTGATATTAACAAACCGTGCTTATCAGCGCGACTTTTAGTCTTTGATAATTTATTTTTAGATTCCTTTTGTTGTTATTTTATAAAATAGGTATTAGTTATTTTGGTAGTGTTTAAATATTCATTCAAATTACAATTATTAATAGTTTACATTTTATTTCTTTTTAGGTGAAGTAGTAGTAGGTACGCATAGATTTTTAGATACTGATAGGTAAGTTTTGACTAATTTACGTTCACTTTTTTTATACCTATTAGTTTTATTTTCATTTACGTTTTAGCTTTATTTTTATTTGCCTGCATCAATGCCACCTAAAAAACGATTATCTTTATCTCGAAATTCGAGAGAAGCTAAGAGAATGAGAAATAGGCGTTCTCAAGAATCGGCAGAGGAAAGAGCACATCGGTTAAACTTATTGTTATTCTTATCTCAATAAAAGATTATAAAGATATCTTCGGATTCACTTTAAGTGATGCTGATTTTTGTATTACATTACCATCTATCTATACATATAAAATTCAAAGTCCTGACTGACTGACTGACTGACTGACTGACTGACTGACTGACTTATATATCAACGCACAGCCCAAACCACTGGTCCTAGAGACATGAAATTTGGACAGTGTACTCTTTGTGAAGAGTAGGTATCCACTAAGAAAGGGTTTTTCGAAATTCCACCCCTAAGAGGGTGAAATGGGGTGTTGAATTTTCTATGAAACTTTTTATTCTCTGAGTCGATTGACTTGAAAATGTGTCTACATATACTTCAGTTAAAATGATGAGATACGTGTATCACAGTTTTTCCAAAATCATCCCCCAATTTAAAATTCAATGTCCTGACTGGCTGACTGATACATCTACGCACAGCCCAAACCGCTGGTCCTAGAGACATCAAATTTGGAGAATGTACTGTTTGTGGAGAGTAAGTATCCACTAAGAAAGGGTTTTTTGAAATTCCACCCCTAATACGGTGAAATGGGATTTTGAATTTTATGAGAAACTTTTTATTCTCGGAGTCGATTGACTTGAAAATGTGTCTACATATATACTTTAGTTAAAATGATGAGATACGTGTAGGTATCACAGGTTTTCCAAATCATCCCCCAATTTTAAATTCCATGCCCTGACTGGCTGACTGATATACCAACGCACAGCCCAAACCGCGGGTCCCAGAGACATGAAAATTGGAGGGTGTATTCTTTGTGAAGAGTAAGTATCATTTTTTAGAAATTCCTACCCATGAGAGGGTGAAATGGGGTGTTGAATTTTCTGTGAAACTTTTTATTCTCGGGGTCGATTGACTTGAAAATTTGTGTACATACTCTTCAGATAAAATCCAGTAAATCCGATGTCCAATCTCAAACCAAGGTATCAATATTTCACGTATCTAATTTAATTGATATAACTTGAAACTAATATTTGCAAGTTATAAGCAAGAACATGTAAATCTATGTAAGTATGTATTATAGATAGATACGTAGATTACTTATTATCCCAGAAGTAAGATCCCGTGGGCTATTCCCTAACTCCACGCGGGCGAAGCCGCGGGCATAAGCTAGTCTATACATATAAAATTCAAAGTCCTGACTGACTGACTGACTGACTGACATATATCAACGCACAGCCCAAACCACAGGTCCTAGAGACATGAATTTTTGAACAGTGTACTCTTTGCGAAGAGTAGGTATCCACTAAGAAAGGGTTTTTCGAAATTCCACCCCTAAGAGGGTGAAATGGGGTGTTTAATTTTCTATGAAACTTTTTATTCTCTGAGTCGATTGACTTGAAAATGTGTCTACATATACTTCAGTTAAAATGATGAGATACGTGTATCACAGTTTTTCCAAAATCACCCCCCAATTTAAAATTCAATGTCCTGACTGGCTGACTGATACATCAACGCACAGCCCAAACCGCTGGTCCTAGAGACATCAAATTTGGTGAATGTACTGTTTGTGGAGAGTAGGTATCCACAAAGAAAGGGTTTTTTGAAATTCCACCCCTAAGAGGGTGAAATGGGGTGTTGAATTTTCTGTGAAACTCTCTCGAGGTCGATTGACTTGAAAATGTGTCTACATATACTTCAGTTAAAATGATGAGATACGTTTATCACAGTTTTTCCAAAATCATCCCCCAATTTAAAATTCAATGTTGACTGGTTGACTGATACATCAACGCACAGCCCAAACCGCTGGTTCTAGAGACATAAAATTTGGAGAATGTACTCTTTGTGAAGAGTGTAATTTTTTCGAAATTCCTACCCATTAGAGTGTGAAATGGGATTTTGAATTTTATGAGAAACTTTTTATTCTCGGAGTCGATTGACTTGAAAATTTGTGTACATACTCTTCAGATAAAATCCAGTAAATCCGATGTCCAATCTCAAACCAAGGTATCAATATTTCACGTATCTAATTTAATTGATATAACTTTAAACTAATAATCACAAGTTATAAGCAAGTACATGTTAATCTATGTAAGTAAGTATCATAGATAGATACGTAGATTACTTATTATCCCAGAAGTAAGATCCCGTGGGCTATTCCCTAATACCACGCGGGCGAAGCCGCGGGCATAAGCTAGTTTAACTATATTGAGGGATGATTTTGGAAAAACTGATACATATGTCTTATAATTTTAATTGAAGAGTGTGAACATCAATTTTCGAGTCAATCGACCCAGTAAATATTAAGTTTCACAGAAAATTCAACACCCCATTTTACCCTCTTAGGGGTAGAATTTCAAAAAACCCTTTCTTAGTGGATACCTACTCTTCACAAAGAATACACCGTCCAAATTTCATTTCTCTCGGACCAGCGGTTTGGGCTGTGCATTGATATATCAGTCAGCCAGACAGGACATTAAATTATAAATTGGGGAATGATTTTGGAAAAACTGTGATACACGTATCTCATAAATTTAACTAAAGAGTATGTACACAAATTTTCCAGTCAATCGCCTCCGAGAATAAAAAGTTTCACAGGAAATTCAATACCCCATTTCACCCTCTTGGGGGTGGAATTTCGAAAAACCCTTCCTTAGTGGATACCTACTCTTCACAAACAATTCACCGTTCAAATTTTATGTCTCTGGGACCAGTGGTTTGGGCTGGGTGTTGATATATCAATCAACCAGACAGGACATTGAATTTTAAATTGGGGGATGATTTTTAGAAAACTGTGATACACGTATCTCTTGATTTTAACTGAAGAGTATGAATACAAATTTTCAAGTCAATCGCCTCCGAGAATAAAAAGTTTCACAGGAAATTCAACACCCCGTTTCACCCTCTAAGGGGTAGGAATTTCGAAAAACTGATACTTACTCTTCACAAAGAATACACCCTCCAATTTTCATATCTCTGGGACCCGCGGTTTGAGCTGTTCGTTGGTATATCAGTCAGCGAGGACATGGAATTTTAAATAGGGGGATGGTTTTGGAAAAACTGTGATACACGTATCTCACTATTTTAACTGAAGTATATGTAGACACATTTTCAAGTCAATCGACCCCGAGAGAACTTCACAGAAAATTCAACATCCCATTTCACCCTCTTAGGGGTGGAATTTCAAAATATCCTTTCTTAGTGGATACCCACTCTCCACAAAGAGTACATTCTCCAAATTTCATGTTTCTAGGACCAGCGGTTTGGGCTGTGCGTTGATGTATCAGTCAGCCAGTCAGGACATTGAATTTTAAATTGGGGGATGATTTTGGAAAAACCGTGATACACGTATCTCATCATTTTAACTGAAGTATATGTAGACACATTTTTAAGTTAATCGACTCAGGGAATAAAAAGTTTCATAGAAAATTCAACACCCCATTTCACCCTCTTAGGGGTGGAATTTCAAAAAACCCTTTCTTAGTGGATACTTACTCTTCACAAAGAGTACACTATCCAAATTTCATGTCTCTAGGATCAGTGGTTTGGGCTATGCGTTGATATATAAGTCAGTCAGTCAGTCAGTCAGTCAGTCAGTCAGGACTTTGAATTTTATATGTATAGATAGATGTTTAATTTTACTTACTTACTAATGTTTACTTTACTGTCTTTACTTTTTATTGTGACGTTCTGGGATGTCTTACTTTTATATTTTTACTTACTTAACCTACTTTTATACGGTCTATACTTTTTTATTATTGCGTTTTGGAATTTTTACTTTAAAACGTTTTATGTACTGGATGCTCATCATCATCAAAAAAAATAAATAAAGCGCGAGCTTCATACAATTTTTGCCTGTTGATGCGAATAGACGTTTAGAGCGTTAGACCTTATTGACAGACAATACTTAATTGATATTAACAAACCGTGCTTATCAGCGCGACTTTTAGTCTTTGATAATTTATTTTTAGATTCCTTTTGTTGTTATTTTATAAAATAGGTATTAGTTATTTTGGTAGTGTTTAAATATTCATTCAAATTACAATTATTAATAGTTTACATTTTATTTCTTTTTAGGTGAAGTAGTAGTAGGTACGCATAGATTTTTAGATACTGATAGGTAAGTTTTGGCTAATTTACGTTCACTTTTTATACCTATTAGTTTTATTTTCATTTACGTTTTAGCTTTATTTTTATTTGCCTGCATCAATGCCACCTAAAAAACGATTATCTTTATCTCGAAATTCGAGAGAAGCTAAGAGAATGAGAAATAGGCGTTCTCAAGAATCGGCAGAGGAAAGAGCACATCGGTTAAACTTATTGTTATTCTTATCTCAATAAAAGACTATAAAGATATCTTCGGATTCACTTTAAGTGATGCTGATTTTTGTATTACATTACCATCTATCTATCTATACATATAAAATTCAAAGTCCTGACTGACTGACTGACTGACTGACTTATACAAGGTGTTGCTTTGCATCCTCGTCAAAATTCAGGAGGTTGTCTTAAAAGACGTAAATAATCAATATAAATTACGGAACCTGGTCAATAATAATAAACGCTGTGTTTTTTTGTTGTTTAAATTTGACACTAATTCAGAATGAAGCTCTTCGCAAAAGAAGAGAATCACCCGTCGCCTTTCATGGCGCGAGGCACCGCCCACTTACACCTACGACACACAAACATGCGGATACGCACGTGCGCGCTTTATACCTACAGTGACCGAATGGCAATGATTTTATCCTAGTTCGAACTCGAAAATCACTTTCGTTATTGTCATAAATTTCGCTTAATAATTAATTCATTTTTAAGTATCATAAGAATGCGGAAATCTTACTAATAAAAGTAGTACTAGTGCCCCAAAGAAAAGTTCACTGACCTACTGTAAGTACGGTGGTAATCAGCTGATTAACAAAATGTTAGTTTTGTTATGGCGTTTTATTGCAATTCTGCTGAATGAACAATCCTAAAATTGGTAATCTTAGATTTTAATAATAAAAACATGTAACAATCCTACTACCTACCGGTAAGATTTAGGTAAGTATAACCTGAGGCGCACAGCTGTTTGTTGGCTATGTTGCTACTTGCTGCATAGATCAGCGCGCGCGCTCGTATTTACCTAAATGCGCCGAGTACGCATTGTAGGTAAACACAGCCCAAGGTTTTCGTACCGTTATGATTTTGTTTTTAGTTGTGGATTGAATTTGGAAATTGAAATTGGTTGATTTTAAATTTTCCTTCCTACTTAACGGGCTTAGGACCGGCAAAAACACCTTAGACCGATCTACTAAATCTAAAATGTGCTAGTTATGTGGCGGTAATTTTGTTTGATAGGTATTATTGGCGTAGTTAAAAATTTGAAATCAACTTATTTACACTAATAAAATTGATTTAGCTAACGTATTTACAAATGATTGTTTATGTACAAATAAATAAATTACCTACTTAGGTTACCTGGAGGTATTGTTCGAAGTTTCCACCACCACACTCTAGGCACAGTCTAGCACGACGTCGCTGATTATCTCTCAGTTTACGCAACACTAACACATTCGTTTTTAAAGTGTCGAAAGCACTGATCACTCTTGCACGTAATTCTGTTACACTTGTGACTTCCTCCGTGTACACTAACCTTTTAACGTCTCCCCACAAATAAAAGTCCAGGGGCGTCAGGTCCGGAGAACGCGGTGGCCAGGCCACAGGTCCACCGCGGCCGATCCACTGGTTGCCAAACCTTTCATTCAAGTACTCGCGTACTTGCCGACCGTAGTGAGGGGGGGCACCATCCTGCTGGTAGAAAAAGTTGCGATGGAGTGCCAGGGGAACGTCCTCCAACATCTCCTCGACAACGTTTTGCAATAGTTCCAGGTATGTGGCGCTGTTGAGGTAACCGTCGATAAAATAGGGTCCAAGCACGTGGTCCCCTATTATGCCAGCCCACACATTTAAACTAAACCGCACTTGGAACGCATGTCGTTGAGTCACGTGCGGGTTATGGTCGCGGTGAGCCCACCAGTGTTCGTTATGAACATTGTAGACGCCAACTCGAGTAAATAAACACTCGTCCGTCCACAGGATGTTGGCGTCTTGGTGTTCTAGCAACCAGCGACAAAACGGAACCCGTGCGGCGTTATCACCTGGGTGTAGGTCTTGCACTTTGCGGTAATGAAACGGGTGCTGCGGTTCACGTCTCAGTAGTCGCCACACTGTGGTGTGGTGCACTCCAAACCGTCGACCAGCCTCCCGCGTGCTTGCCCGTGGCTCTCGCTGGAAGTACTCCAGGATATCTTCCTGCAAGGCGACAGGCAGGGCTTCGCTGCCGCGAGCTTGAGCATGCCGTGGAACGTCAAACTGCCGATGATCTCGCAGTCTCTGCGTAGCAGCCAGCATAACACTCTGTGATGGGGGTTCCCGATTGGGAAAGAGTTCCGCGAACAGCTGGATGGCTCGACGTAGGCTGTCTCCGCTGATGGCATACAATCGGACCATTTCCACCAACTCAACATTGGAGTAATTGTCCGTCATCTTGCACTACATACGAGTACACGGGGAGCGTAATTTGCATGCACATGCACACGGCTCGCCGGTTTCGATTGCACTGACCGCGGGGCCCGCAGGGGTGCGGTTGGGCGGAGTTTAGGGAATATGAAATTATTGAATGAACGTTTGCGTTTGTTTGTGTGTGAGAATTGGCGGTTTAGGGCTAGTATTAGACAGGTCGCGTTTTAATACGGGTGGTGTTACACTTACTATTTCCGATAATAAGAAAAAAAAATACCTACTCATTTTATTATTGATTCGGGTCGAGAATCATTAGTATAGTGACCTCCTTGAATTTGACGAGGATGCAAATCAACACCTTGTATATCAACGCACAGCCCAAACCACAGGTCCTAGAGACATGAATTTTTGAACAGTGTACTCTTTGTAAAGAGTAGGTATCCACTAAGAAAGGGTTTTTCGAAATTCCACCCCTAAGAGGGTGAAATGGGGTGTTGAATTTTCTATGAAACTTTTTATTCTCTGAGTCGATTGACTTGAAAATGTGTCTACATATACTTCAGTTAAAATGATGAGATACGTGTATCACAGTTTTTCCAAAATCATCCCCCAATTTAAAATTCAATGTCCTGACTGGCTGACTGATACATCAACGCACAGCCCAAACCGCTGGTCCTAGAGACATCAAATTTGGTGAATGTACTGTTTGTGGAGAGTAAGTATCCACAAAGAAAGGGTTTTTTGAAATTCCACCCCTAAGAGGGTGAAATGGGGTGTTGAATTTTCTGTGAAACTCTCTCGAGGTCGATTGACTTGAAAATGTGTCTACATATCGTCGACCGTAGGTTCAATTGGGGTAAGGGACAAAATACGATTTTTCAGGAGAGGCCGACAAAGTTTTTTTTCGGACTAAATCGATTATAACTTTTGTTGTAATTAACTTTTTTCGGATCTGATTTCACACATAATCTTATATTTTAGTGCACTGTCTACCTGTATAACATTTATTTAAATAAATTAGCTATTTAAGAAAATAGACGTCCCTTACACCAAAGTATTTTGATAATAATGTCCCTTACTGACCAAGTATCTTGTAGTCCCGTCCCTTACATTAAATTGACCTGCGTTGGATCGAATCTATTAAAGAAAAAATAGTGTAAAAGACTTGTTGAAAAAATGGATGAAAGAAAATACAGTGTAAAGAGATAGTTGACAGAAAAATAAATACACACTTTTGGCGTACGGATATCTTAAATTTGGAAATCGTCATTTAAAAATCATTTAAGAGACATGAAAATGTATTAGAACCGTGTTTGTTTTTTTGTGTGGCGCTTACGTGCAATGTTTGTACATTGTAATAGCCAATTTCTTTTAGTTTGAATTAAACAATTTTTATATCATTTAATATATTTATTATAATCAAATTATAAAAAAAAATTAAAACAAATACCTACCAAACCCCCCCCCCCCCCTCCTAACTTTATTTATTCTTTCTTTCTTTATACTTACTTTGAATTCTTATTAAAATAAATGAGTAGCTGCAAATAATCATAATCCTATTGACATGAGCCTATTAGGCATTGTCATGAGCCTGGTTTGTCCCACTGCAGGGCAAAGGCCTCCCTTCCCTCTTTCTATTTATCTCTGTGTTTGGCTATTTGGGCCCAATCTTTTTGACAAGAGTCCAGCTTGTCATTCCATCTCCTCCTGGGCCTACCGCGTCACCGGATTCTGTTGTTCGAAACCCCATCTGTTGCCACTTTGGCCCAATTTTTATGCGACATGCGGCAAATGTGGCCTGCCCAGTTCCATTTTAATTTGGCGGCTGTGTTGCAAACGTCTGCGATTTGGGTCTTGGATCAAAGTATACTGTTCCGTAAACGGTCAGAAATTTTGACTCCTAGTATACTCCGTCCCATGGCTTGCTGGCAGACCCTGAGTGCGGAGTTCTGACGCTTCGTTAATGACCAAGTTTGCGCTCCATATGCGAGGGTAGGAAGGATGCACGTGTTCATGAGTTTCCTTTTGAGGGAAAGTGAAAGTGATCCTTTCATGAAGTGTTTCATCGACCAATAGCTCTTCCAGGCGTTTTCGGTGCGTCGAGCGACTTCTTTATTTTGCCTCGCCTGGAAGGAGACTATTTGGCCGAGGTATACATACTATAGCACCATCCCATATCTTCCCGTGGGTGTCGTAAGAGGCGACTAAGGGACTTACCAGAGAATGGGCAGCAGCGTTCTCTGCGGTATCTAACAACCGTACTGCGATCGCCAACCCGCCTGCCAAGCGTGGCGATTATGGCAAAACCCCCCCAATGATGAGCGCAACCAAGAAATGGCCCCTAGTACCCGGCAGCCCGTCTACCCTCGACTATGGTAGCGGTCGAGGTTACGGCGTGGCAAGGGGTGCGAAGAATCTCCGGACGGGATCAGGCTGCCTATACCGACGACTTGACCTGGCAACATACAACACGCGTACACTCCGGAACGACGAGAAGATAACGGAACTCGAAGAGGAATTGAGCAGGCTGCGATGGAGTATTGTGGGATTATCTGAAGTCCGAAGAGAGGGGGAGGATACGATAATCCTGAAATCCGGCAACCTGCTCTATTTCCGAGAGGGTGACCGGCAGTCCCAGGGTGGTGTTGGGTTTATCGTCCACAAGTCCCTCGTGAATAACGTGGTGAAGATCGAGAGTGTGTCGACCAGGGTGGCGTACCTTATACTCAGAATATCCTCAAGATATTCGCTGAAGGTCATACAGGTCTACGCCCCGACCTCGGCACACCCCGACGACGAAGTGGAGACCATGTATGAGGATATTTCTAAAGCCCTGCATGGTTTCAAAACTCACTTCACCGTTGTCATGGGGGACTTCAACGCGAAACTGGGCAAACGAGACGGGGATGAGCTGCAGGTGGGGCAATTTGGGGTTGGACGTCGGAACCACCGGGGTCACCAACTGGCTAGTTTTATGGAGAAGGAGGGCCTCTATATGATGAACTCCTTCTTCAGAAAGCGTGAGCACAGGAAGTGGACCTGGCAGAGTCCCGATGGTGCAACTAAAAATGAGATTGACTTCATCATGTCAACCAAGAAGCAAATGTTCAATGATGTCTCTGTGATCAATTCGGTGAAAACCGGGAGCGATCACCGCATGGTAAGAGGCACATTGAACATCAATATAAAGCTTGAAAGGTCTCGACTGATGAAGTCTACGCTCCGTCCAGCACAAATCCAGATCCAAAACCCCGAGAGCTTTCAGCTTGAACTCCAGAATCGTTTCGAGTGCCTAGGAAGCTCAGTGGACGAATGCAACGATGGGTTCGTGGAAACTGTCCATACGACTGGGTCTAAGTTCTTCAAGACACGTCGTGCACAGAAGAACAAAAGACTCTCTGATCATACTCTCGAGCTCATGAAGGAGCGGCGCGAGATGATCCTGCAGTCTTCAGACGAGGCGTGGAAGTACCGGCAGCTCAATAGACGGATCTCTAAATCCTTGAAACGCGACCTCCGCCGCTTTAATACCGAGCGTATTAAAGACGCTATTGAGCGGAATAAAGGCTCCAAGGTTTTTTCAAGAGATCTGGCTATTGGGCAGAGCCAGCTCACGAAACTGAAGACCGACGATGGCAGGATCGTATCCGCCAAACCGGAGCTGCTGAGGGAGATCGAGAGTTTTTATGGGCAGTTGTACACTTCAACCAGTAAACCCGTTGCAAATCTAGCTAACGACCCAAGAGCTAGACTGACCCGACACTATACCGAAGACATTCCGGATGTCAGCCTGTACGAGATTAGGATGGCTCTGAAACAGCTTAAAAACAACAAGGCACCGGGTGAGGACGGAATTACGGCCGAACTCCTGAAGGCAGGTGGAAAACCGGTACTTAAGACCCTTCAGAAGCTGTTTGATTCCGTCATACTCGAGGGGAAAACGCCGCAGGCATGGTGCAGGGGTGTGGTGGTACTCTTCTTCAAAAAGGGCGACAATGCCCGGCTGAAGAACTATAGGCCCATCTCACTTCTAAGCCATGTCTACAAGCTGTTTTCAAGAGTCATCACGAATCGTCTCGCGCGCAGGTTTGACGATTTTCAGCCTCCCGAACAAGCCGGATTCCGAAAAGGCTTTAGCACCGTAGACCACATACATACGCTGCGCCAGGTTATACAGAAGACCGAAGAGTATAACCTGCCTCTCTGCTTGGCGTTTGTGGACTACGAGAAAGCCTTCGATTCGATCGAGACTTGGGCTGTACTGCAGTCTCTCCAACGGTGCCAAATCGACTATCGGTACATCGAGGTGCTGAAGAGTTTGTACAAAAACGCCACCATGTCAGTCCGACTTCAGGACCAGACCTCGGAACCTATCCTTCTGCAGCGAGGTGTAAGACAGGGAGACGTCATATCCCCGAAACTGTTCACCGCTGCAATGGAGGATGTCTTCAAGGTTCTGGACTGGAGAGGGCTAGGCATCAACGTCAATGGCGAGTACATCTCTCACCTTCGGTTTGCCGACGATATAGTGGTCATGGCTGAGACCATGGAGGACCTCAGTACAATGCTCGATGACCTCAGTAGAGCTTCCGAAAGAGTGGGTCTTAAAATGAACATGGACAAAACCAAAGTCATGTTGAATGCCCATGTAACACCCACTCCTATCAAGATCGGAGACTCTACACTCGAAGTTGTAGACGATTATGTCTACCTGGGACAAACGGTCCAGTTAGGTAGGTCTAACTTCGAGAAAGAGGTCAATCGTCGAATCCGACTCGGCTGGGCAGCGTTCGGGAAGTTGCGTGGTATCTTCTCGTCCAACTTACCGCAGTGTCTCAAGACGAAAGTCTATGACCAGTGTGTGTTGCCAGTGATTACATACGGGACCGAAACGTGGTCGCTCACAATGGGCCTCATCAGAAGGCTGAAAGTCACCCAAAGGGCAATGGAGAGGGCTATGCTCGGAGTTTCCTTGCGTGATCAAATCAGAAATGAGGAGATCCGAAAGAGAACCAGAGTTACCGACGTAGCCCGAAGAATAGCCAAACTTAAGTGGCAGTGGGCAGGGCACATTGCTCGCAGAACGGATGGCCGATGGGGCCGAAAAGTTCTGGAGTGGCGACCGCGAACCGGAAGACGCTGCGTTGGAAGGCCTCCCACTAGGTGGACCGATGACCTCGTAAAGGTTGCAGGGATCCGCTGGATGCGAGACGCACGGGACCGGTCAATGTGGCGACACTTGGGGGAGGCCTATGTCCAGCAGTGGACGTCTTTCGGCTGAAATGATGATGATGATGATGATACATACTCGTGGACATGCTCTATCTCCACACCCCCTGTCTACTTTGCGTTTTGTGCTATTTGTCATTAACTTTGTATTCGTCATGTTAATTTTGAGTCCGACCTCGAGGCTGGCGCGGCTCAGTTGTTCGAGCATGACGCCCAACTCTGCCACTGAAGACGGGAAAAGGACAATGTCGTCGACGAATCGAAGATTAGTTAATCGAAGTTTTTCCAAACAAATATAATCAGAAAATTGCTAGTATTAGTGAATGTTATATCAATATTATTTTCATTATTTACTCTCGTTCTGTGACTGATAATTTAGTTTCATCTTTTCTAGAGTTGTCAATGTCAATGTCCTTAATTGTGTCATTTATACTCTCTGAAAATTCAGAGCTTACTGTTGACTCGGACCTACAAAGTACACAAGTAAGAGTTAAAATCATTTTTTATAACGACCCTATATCCCTCACCATTCAGACTTAGTTCGTATTCAAGAACAAAAATGTAATAACAATTATAACTCATATACAATCATTTTGGAAAAAGAACAGGGTTTCGAGCGCGCACGTAGGGCGCGAGCGCTTTCAAACATTAAGTTTTAGTTATAATTTTGATACCTCATTCTCAACAAAAAAAACGTCCAATCAAGTTTTCTCTAGAACCTATAAACGCAAGGTTTAATTAATTTATTTTGGTATCGTGTAAAAAGCGAACAGGTAGAAACTGCGAAACTTACTTTTTATTCTTTATTCGGAGAAGGTGTCGATTTCACCTTAGCTGGTGGTCTTTCTACTCATCCTCATCTTTTGATGTGAAATATTACAATATGAGCTGTAAACAGTGTTATCAACAGTTAGTCAGTTAAACATTCAGCGCCGCCTTTGAGTACCTAGTAATTATTGTCCATTATTAGAGAATAATTAGGTACCATTGAATAGTATTATATCTGATTCTTATATTACTACTAGCTTATGCCCGCGGCTTCGCCCGCGTGGAGTTAGGGAATTGCCCACGGGATCTTACTTCTGGAATAATAAGTAATCTATGTATCTATCTATAATACATACATAGATTTACATGTACTTGCTTATAACTTGCAATTATTATTATAAAGTTATATCAATTAAATTAGATACGTGAAATATTGATACCTTGGTTTAAGACTGGACATCGGATTTACTGGATTTTATCTGAAGAGTATGTAAATAAATTTTCAAGTCAATCGACCCCGAGAGTAAAAAGTTTCACAGAAAATTCAACACCCCATTTCGCCCTCTAAGGGGTAGGAATTTCGAAAAACTGATACTAACTCTTCACAAAGAATACACCCTCCAATTTTCATATCTCTGGGACCCGTGGTTTGGGCTGTGCGTTGGTATATCAGTCAGCCAGTCAGGACATGGAATTTTAAATTGAGGGATGATTTTGGAAAAACTGTGATACACGTATCTCATCAATTTCAAGTCAATCGACTCAGAGAATAAAAAGTTTCATAGAAAATTCAACACCCCATTTCACCCTCTTAGGGGTGGAATTTCGAAAAACCCTTTCTTAGTGGATACCTACTCTTCACAAAGAGTACACTGTCCAAATTTCATGTCTCTAGGACCAGTGGTTTGGGCTGTGCGTTGATGTATCAGTCAACCAGTCAGGACATTGAATTTTAAATTGGGGGATGATTTTGGAAAAACTGTGATACACGTATCTCATCATTTTAATTGAAGTATATGTAGACACAATTTCAAGTCAATCGACTCAGAGAATAAAAAGTTTCATAGAAAATTCAACACCCCATTTCACCCTCTTAGGGGTGGAATTTCGAAAAACCCTTTCTTCGTGGATACCTACTCTTCAAAAAAAGTACACTGTCCAAATTTCATGTCTCTAGGACCAGTGGTTTGGGCTGTGCGTTGATATATAAGTCAATCAGTCAGTCAGTCAGTCAGTCAGTCAGTCAGTCAGTCAGTCAGGACTTTGAATTTTATATGTATAGATCATACAAGAATTGATATCTATTAAAATAAACAAACAATATTAGCATTGGGCATAGGCAAACCCACAGACAGCTTAAAACGTGTATGTAACAATGATTTTATTAGACCAAAATTTATTTACTTACGGTGTTATCTTATTTACTAATTGTAGTAATTTCTATCTGCGACTAAGCATCTGGTTTAAATGGTTTGTTTTCCATTTCTACCATATTCTTTTTGTCAAAAACCGTGCAAAATCCCGACCAAACGACAGGTGAACTCGCACTGATAGCAATTTTTTTGATTCCCGCGCGCTTCTTTCGCATTGGTATCATCCTCTCTTTCGCACACAGAAAGACGTTATAAGATAGAAAAGGATGGTAATAGTGATGTTCTTGTGTTATGAAGCTAGGAATGTGTGTAAATAAAGGTAACAGGGTTAAATATTCATTACTTCGAGAAAATTGATGTAACGGACACCGAACCTAAATATAATTCGATTCAAATAGGTGTAACGTTGACATTGCTTAAAGTATGACAATGCAAATTGGGGTAAGGGACAACTATGTAAAAACTCGTGCGATCCACTTAAAGTATGGGTGATATTTATTTTTTGAGATAACAAAGGCATTAGTGTAAGGTCAGTTTTATTTTGGTTTCTTCAAACATAAACCATGTAATGGTAATTCGTTGATTGGGAAGACCCTTACCTTATTCGAAGTAGATTGGCGGCGGTAATTACACCATTTCAAGTTGCTATATTGCATAGTTTTTCAGATACATGGTTATTAAGGGGCTGTTTCGAAATTTTGACCCAAAAAATTAGTAGGGTAAGGGACATTTTTCTTGAGCTAGAATTTTTTCATATACACCATTCGAAAGAGCGAAAAATTCTGAACAAAACTGTATACTCAACTCATTTTGGGTGTTTTGTCCCTTACCCCAATTGAACCTACGGTCGACGTCGTCGACCGTAGGTTCAATTGGGGTAAGGGACAAAATACGATTTTTCAGGAGAGGCCGACTGTTCGGGTCAATCACCGAACAATAATCAACATGTCAGCATAATTGCGCTCCGCGCTCTATGCCTTGTATATTTTATGTATTACCTATAAGTAAAAGAGTCAGTACGTCTCGGACAGCATATCGGGCGCGACTCTATCTCATCTCGTTCATCTCATTAGTTTTAATCGTTATCCTGCATTACTGAAATATAGTTATCTTTATAATCTTCAATCTTAGTTTATCTCGAACTCACCCCAACCCCGAACATTGGTCCTTCGAGCTATCGGAGCGGGACCATTACGCGTGTGACTACCTGTGTGAGTGTCTCGCTTGGAACTTATAACCAGACCCTGGCAAACAGCTAACCTGCTGATCCTGATTGAACCTGGTTTCAACGAAAGCATCGCGTCATCTCATCGCGCCCTTCCTCCAGGTTCGTTCTTGCAGCCATCGCAAGGACATTTCATCCCCTAAGAAGCCTTCAGTGCAAGTAAGGTCTCTTTTTTACCTTTATAATGTCGAAAATGGATGACATTCTAGCAACTCAACAACAACTAATCGAAGCCGTAGATAGGCTCTTCATCAATTTCAAGAAGGATGGTGCAGAGCGCAAGACCTCAGACTACTTACGTCGTCGATTAGCTACCTTGGAACAATACTTTACAGAGTTCCATAATAATCATATGACGTTGATATCTTTTGGTGATCAATCTCATACATATTTCAGTACTAATCAGTACGATCAAATGAAGGAAAAATATAACAACATTAAAACTACTATTCAAACCTATAACCCTCTCGCAAACAGACCGCAAACCCCTGTATTGAAACCTCCTACGTTCCAACCTACTGCGGAATCTCAAACCTCGAACCTCGTATCTCCAGCAACTTCTAAAACCCCTGCACCTGAAGAGGGTAAATCCGAAGGTCTCTTCAAAAAGCAAGCTACCAACTTTAAGGCTTTCTTGAGAACATCTTCCAATATCGACCTCGATCTCATCACGGAAAAATGGGAGTTTGAAGACATCCTGAAGACTATACAATCTCGATGGGCGGCTATTGACTCGCTGCATTGGGAGCTGGACAACGAGTATGGCGGATCAAACCCCGAGTATGAAGAGCAATTTACTCATTATGAGAAATATTATAACAAAATCAAGAAAGACATTAATAAGAAAATGTGGTCCGTCGCGCATATTGAAAAATCTACTCCTAAAATGGAGATAGTCACCTTTGAGGGAAACTACAATAAGTGGATTTCGTTCAAGGATCTTTTTACCGAAGCAGTGCACAACAACCCCTCTTTATCGAATGCGCAAAAGATGCAGTTTCTCAAGAGTAAGATCAAGGGTGAGCCCGAAAAATTGATCCAACATCTCCAAATAAGCTCCGACAATTATCCTGTATGTTGGAATATCCTAAATCATCGTTATAATAATAAACGACTGATCTTCACTTCTTATCTTAACAATCTCATGAATATCCCTGCAAACCAGCAACAATCATCAAATCATATAAAACGCATTTACGACACTACGTACGAGAGCGTGAATGCCATCAAAAATCTGGGAGTCGAAGTGTCCTCCTGGGACCCTTTCCTGGTATGTATATTGTCTCAAAAATTGGACTCCGATACATACGAGGATTATCTACAAGCCTTAAAATCCCCGCGAGAGCTACCCGTCTTGGAAGATTTCCTTAATTTTTTGGAAACCAAGTTTATGATGCTGGAAACTTCACGTAAGAAGCTTGAAAATTCCACGCAGAAAACATCCCAATCTCAATCCAACAACAATAACAAACCATCATTTTCAAAGGGTTCCAATTACAAACGAAATTATAACAATCCTAAAACGAATTACTCAACGAACCAAGTTTCGCAATCGTCAAAGTCCAAACACAAAAACAGCCATCGCAAGCAATGTCCTATTTGCAACTCAAACGATCATCGAATTCACGCATGTCTAAAATTATTGGAATTGCGACCAAATGACCGTAAAAATGCTATTGCTAATTTGAACCTTTGTATCAACTGTTTACATTATCACGAAGGCAAAAAATGCCTTTCCGAAATAAGGTGCAAAGAATGCAATAAAGACCACAATACCATTTTGCATGAATCTTTTACGTCACATCGATCTGAGTCAAATGCAGCCACGATTATGAAATCGCCATCTCAGCAGCAAGAAAATAACACAGTTGCATCGCTTCTTAAAGAACCCTCAGAAATATTGCTTGCGACAGCAATAATTAACGTACAAGCAGCGGATGGATCTTACCAAAAAATGAGAGTTCTTTTAGATCAAGGGTCACAGACATCCATTATTAGGGAAAGCGCAGCTCAGTTGTTAAGACTACCGCGACGAAAATGTAACGGTTATATTTCTGGAATAGGAAACAAGGAAAACAACTGTAAGGGCATGATTACCATCAAATGTTCGTCGTTGCTTAGCGATTTCACCTTTGAAACGGACGTGTATATAATGAATAGACTTATAAATAACTTGCCCAGCTGTACCTTACCTAAGCCAGACTGGCCTACTCTTAACCAAATAACTCTAGCAGATCCCGAATTTTACAAAAGTAGGCCTATTGATATCTTATTTGGGGCAGATATCTATTCCACTATCCTTATGGACGGTATCTGTCGGTCAGAAGGTATGTTGCCCATTGCCCAACAAACCCAGTTAGGATGGATCTTAAGTGGCAACTACAAAACCTACCATTGCAATGTGATCCTAAATAATATCGAAGAGATTCAGCAATTTTGGGAAGTGGAGGACATTCAGGAATCTCCAGCGATATCAGATGAAGATCAAAAATGCATCGAATTTTACCAATCTTCGACCTCTAGACGGCAAGACGGAAGCTACGTCGTTAAAATACCATTTAAAGAAAATTTTGAGAAAAACATAGGCGAGTCGAAAACAAAATCGATTGCTCAATTTTTCCAAATAGAACGGAAATTAAGTAAGCATCCAGCACTGGCACGTGACTATAAAACGTTTATTTCTGAATACCTAGAGCTCGGACATATGACACCCGTTGCGTCACACGTACAGCCGGACTGCTACTTATCGCACCATTGCGTCCAGCGATCTGAGTCATCAACTACCAAATTGCGAGTTGTCTTTAATGCCTCGGCAAAAACCTCGAGTGGATACAGCCTCAATGAACTTATGTGCCGAGGACCCAATTTACAACAAGACCTTCAGAGCCTTATCTTAAAATGGAGACAATTTAGATACGCTTTTACAGCAGATATAGAAAAAATGTTTCGCAAAATCTGGCTACATCCCGATGATCAGAAATATCAGAAAATTATCTGGCGGAACCATCAGTCTCAACCTATGAAAGAATACCAGCTAGCAACAGTTACGTATGGCACAAAAGCCGCACCCTTTTTGGCCATGATGACACTGAAGCAACTGGCCATCGATGAAAGGCCAAACTATCCACAAAGTTGCGCTCCTGACATCTTAGAACACTCGTTCTACATGGATGATCTCATGCATGGAGAACACTCAGCGAGAGCAGCAAAACAACTCAAAGCAGAGATGATCAACCTCCTCAAATCTGGCGGGTTCAATCTCAGAAAATGGCGATCAAACTTGCCGGAACTAATAGACAGTTCTGATACACTTCAAAAGGAAGACTTCGACTTTAAGCAACCGGAGTCAACCAAAACTTTAGGTCTGCGATGGGAGCCAAAGAATGATCAATTCATCTTCCGTCCCATAGAATTTATCTCTCAAGACATCCTTACAAAAAGACAATTCTTATCACAAATATCTAAAATTTTTGACCCTTTGGGCTGGCTAGCTCCGGTTACAATAAAACTTAAGATCTTGTTCCAAGAATTATGGAAGTCAGACCTGGGTTGGGATCACCCTGTCCCTCAAGAAATCGCGTTAGAGTGGAATACTACTAAAGCCGATCTATCTCATATATCTCGATTCAAAATACCACGTTGGATTCAAACCCAGGAAAATGATATCATCGAACTCCATGGCTTTTGCGACGCTAGCACAAAAGCATACGCTTGCGTCGTGTATTGCAAAATACAGAGAGAAAATGAAACCCACGTGACCCTTATTGCAGGAAAATCAAAAGTAATACCGCTGAAAAATCCACAATCGATCCCGCGGTTGGAACTTAGCGGCGCCCTTTTATTATCAAAACTTATGCGAAAAATCATCTTATCCCTGTCGAGCAACAAGGTGCATGTTTATGGTTGGATTGATTCAATGGCTGTTCTAGGTTGGTTAAGTGGCGAACCGGAGAAATGGAAACCCTTTGTTGCGAATCGAGTGAGGATTATTACTGAAATAATTCCGAAAGATAAATGGAGTTACGTAAAATCCAAAGATAACCCTGCAGATTGCGCAAGTCGCAGTTTACCTGCTGCTCAATTAGCCAATTTCTCGCTGTGGTGGCAAGGGCCCGACTGGTTACCACAATATAAGCCTCAAGAATCTCATAAGATGCCGATTTATACGAGCATTACTACTGAAGAACTCAGAAATAACAAGGAAGTAAATACGGTCATTGTTAATCCCGAAAATTGTATAATTAATCAACTATTGGCAAAATATAGCACTTTAAGAAAGGTTACTCGAGTATTAGCCTACATCAACAAGTTCATCGACATTGTTGTTTACAAGAAAAAATGCACAAGTTTTCTTACTCTGCAAAATATAAAGACAGCAAGAGAAATGTTAATTAAGCACGTCCAAAACGAATATTTCGACACAGAAATATCGCGGCTTAAAAATAATGAACCACTAAATAAGAAAAGCCAAATTCTTAATCTCAATCCCTTACTAGACACTAATCACATGCTCCGTGTCGGTGGCAGACTTAAACATTCAAATCTTGATCCCGAAATGAAGCATCCTATCATAATCCCGAATCAATCGAAATTGGCAGACCTTATCATAGATGAATCCCACGAACTTGTATTCCACGGTGGAGTAAAAATGACTAATGGATTCATAAGACACAAATACTGGATTCTTGGAGGAAACAGAGTCACAAAGAAACGATTAAGAATGTGTGTCAAATGTAAAAGAAATAATCCCTTACCACAACATCAAATCATGGGTGACCTACCTCCAGCACGATTGATTCCTAACCGACCTTTTTACCATACTGGAATAGACTATACCGGACATATCCTTATGAAGGCAAACAAAGGTCGTGGCATTAAAACCTGCAAAGGATATGTCGCAGTCTTTGTTTGTATGGTAACTAAAGCCATACACTTAGAAATCGTCTCAGATCTCACAGCGTCAGCATTTATTGCCGCGCTTCGACGAATGTCGGCAAGAAGAGGAGTTCCTGGGCACATATATAGTGATCAGGGAACTAATTTCATAGGATCCAACAATATTTTAAAACAAGAGTTTGCAGAAATCTCCAACATCTTGTCTGGTCAAGAAGTAACCGCGACAATCTCTGAAATGAATATTGAGTGGCACTTTAACGCCCCATCATGGCCATCTGCTGGCGGACTCTGGGAAGCTGCAGTGAAGAGCCTAAAACATCATTTGAAGCGTGTCATGGGAGAGCAAAAATTAACCTACGAAGAATATATTACCCTACTATCCCAACTCGAGGCTTGTTTGAACTCCAGGCCACTGTGCCCTCTGACAGAAGATCCTGAGGATCTGGACTTTTTGACCCCGGCTCACTTTTTAGCAAGCGGCCCCAACCTTACGATTTTTGAAACAGAGCATGACCTCAGAACACGGTGGCACTTGACGCAAAAAATCTATCAAGATATATGGGATAAGTGGAAGACTGACTACCTCTCGCAGCTTTCCACGAGGTCCAAATGGCGACAACATCAAAAAGATCTCGATCTTAACGACATCGTTGTTATAAAGGACGACAACCTTCCACCAGGAAAATGGAGCCTAGGTCGCGTAGTAGAGCTGCATCCTGGAAGTGACGGACACGTAAGGGTCGTCACACTTAAAACCAAAAACGGGCTCTTAAAACGCCCAGTTGTAAAACTGTCCTTACTGCCAACAAATAAAAATGATCTAAGTGCCCCAAAAGCTGACAACAAATTGCCAGCGGCGAAGAAAAAACGTCCCATCTCTTTCCCAGCTATGGTTTTATCGTTGACACTATTTTTGCTGGCACTAATAAATACCGCTCAAGCATCCTACAACTCCACCCTGCTGACAAACAATAGTGTCTACTTCGACAAAATATCTAACATGCATTTAATTAGAGATGATTGGCATTTAATAGTTTATTATGACACAAATCCTTATCAAGAAGGAACGGCGGCATTATTAAAGTATATCAAGTATCTCGAAACCTTATGCTCTACGATTAGAACACAAACACCTTGCGACGGCGTCATGTTACAACTCGAGCACGAGTTCGAAGAAATTAAGCATTATGATAATATTGTTATGATAAATGACTCTTTTATGACTAATAAGAAACGTCGGCGACGCGGCTTGCTAGACGGAGTAGGCTACGTTGCAAATAGTTTATTTGGAGTGTTGGACCAACGATTTGCAGAAAAATATGAGAAGGATATTGACCTTTTAAAGCAAAATGAAAACCATTTATACAGCCTCTGGAAAAACCAAACTTCGGTCGTAGAAGCTGAATTTAATCTCATGAAAAGGATGGAGTATACTATAAACAAACACCACAAAATAATAAATCAGAAGCTTAATTATCTCCAAGATTCTTATAAAAATCTTTCTCTGCAAGTGCAAAATATAACTCTCGTCACAGACTTCATAACCTTGGCTTTCACTGCCAACAACTTGATCTATACCCTTCGACGAATGCAGGACTCAATTTTAGATACAGTAACTGATATTTATGGTGGAAAATTAGATTTTCATCTGATATCCCCGAAGCAACTTAGAACAGAGCTAAGCATAATATCAGCACAAATATCTGGAGATTTGGTAGTTCCTGTCGACAACTTTAATCTTAAAGATCTTTACGGCTTGCTCAAAGTAAGAGCCAAATACTCCGGCAAATACCTAATTATAGAAATAAATATACCCCTGATTGAAAGGGATCTTTACGAGGTATTCAATCTTATCCCGGTCCCACGCATTGTGAAAGATAACATGATGATGAAGGTTCAAACTATCTCTGAATTAGCAGCCATCAACATGAGAAAGGATTCGTTTTTAACTATCACAGGCACGGATCTGCAGTCATGCTTATTACAAAACCCTGTGACTATTCTGTGTCATATTAGAAGGCCTATTCACCACATGAAAGATGATCATAGCCTTTGTGAGACGATCCCAGGCACAAGAACTTGCAAAACTAAAACTACCTCGTGCAAAAATGACTGGAGAGAGTTAACATCAGAAAACAAATATTACTATTTATGCTGCAATGAATGTAACGTCAAACTTCTGTGTGAAAATCAAGTTAAGGCAGTTAAGCTATCAGGTGCTGGTCTGTTGCGTGTTGGGGAAGGCTGTTTAGTAAAAACAGAAGATTTTATGGTGTATTCTAGCAAAAGATTGTCTAGTAAAATTAGCACGACGACAAAGATTATCTCGCCAGAACTATCACCAATAAATCACATAATAAATATCACTATGCCAGAAATCTCGTACGAGCTTAATCCCAATAACTCAGAAAACCTCAGGCAATTTGAAGCTATTAAGAGAAGTCTTGAGATCATGAAGCAGAGTGAACCTTTGAGCACCAATATCTCCTACCACGACATCCACCAGTATACTGCTATTTATCTCATCATATCGGGAATATTGCTATTGGTGGCAGCTTACTGTTTAAAATGTTGGTGGCAAAGGCAACGTAAAGGAAATCGTCCCACCTCTACAGCAGAGCGGTCGACGACAGCATCGGCGGCGACTGCGTTGCCACCTCCACGCACGGTTACAGAAAGTGTTGTGATTGAGTGTAGTGAAATTAGGGAACATGGGCAATCTAGTAGTAAATCAGTGAAAAGTGATCCTAAGCGACTAGCGCTATCTAGTGAGTGCTTACAAAAAAAGGAAGATAGAGGTTCTTCACCGATCTTTCGCGTGTTTTCTCTTCCTGATTTACACTGTAGCGATTCTGTTTAATTCGTAACGTTACTTTTATCTCATTTTTTAACATAACTAACCCTACATTACTATTTAGTATTAGTTGAACATTGTTTTCACCTTGTTAATATTAATTTCAGTACCCATTTTACTATAACTCCTTACTAACCTCATCTTTTCTCCCTCGGGAGCATGTTCGGGTCAATCACCGAACAATAATCAACATGTCAGCATAATTGCGCTCCGCGCTCTATGCCTTGTATATTTTATGTATTACCTATAAGTAAAAGAGTCAGTACGTCTCGGACAGCATATCGGGCGCGACTCTATCTCATCTCGTTCATCTCATTAGTTTTAATCGTTATCCTGCATTACTGAAATATAGTTATCTTTATAATCTTCAATCTTAGTTTATCTCGAACTCACCCCAACCCCGAACACCGACAAAGTTTTTTTTCGGACCAATTCGATTATAACTTTTGTTGTAATTAACCTTTTTCGGATCTGATTTTACACATAATCTTATATTTTAGTGCTCTGTCTACTTGTATAACATTTATTTAAATACATTAGCTATTTAAGAAAATAGATGTCCCTTACACCAAAGTATTTTGTTAGTAATGTCCCTTACTGACCAAATATCTTGTAGTCCCGTCCCTTACATTAAATTAACCTGTGTTGGATCGAATCTATTAAAGAAAAAAATAGTGTAAAAGACTTGTTGAAAAAATTGTATGAAAGAAAATACAGTGTAAAGAGATTGTTGACAGAAAATGAAGTACACACTTTTGACGTACGGATATCTTAAATTTGGAAATCGTTATAAAAATCATTTAAGAGACATGAAAATGTGTGAGAACCGTGTGTGTGTTTTATTGTGTGGTGCTTACATGCAATGTTTGTACAGCAAGCCAATTTAATTGGTTTACATCGCACACGTCGGTAACTGTCATTGTACGAGCCGGTAATATTCATACAGCCGATCATTATTATTGTGTGAGTAAACATATTGTACCCTACACGGGGTTTATTTTTTTAATCTTTACGCTTGTCGGGTACACTGGGAAAAATAATATAAACGGGTTTACAATAAAGCCCAACATTTTAAACTAACTTAACATGGTTACCATAGCCGATTGGTGTAAGCGCTTGCGTTAGCTAGTGATCTAACCTCGACGACGCGAGTTCGAACCCAACTGAGCAATTATTTTTGCTACTTTTTACTTTTTGGTTTTTAATAAATTTATTTTGTGGCAAATAAAATTACTCAAACAAAAATTAAAAAGTAATTAAATATAACCAATGAAATAATTTGATTTTTTTATTAGATACACATTGGTATTGTTTGCTTAGCTTATCGCTTGGGTCATTAGCAAATTATCCGTCTCGTTTATTCCAATATGTTCCTTATGTTGGTTGTTTTAAGGTTCAATTTGGTGGGGGCTGTATGTTAGAAAAAAAAACTTGTGTGGCCGATACAATGATTTAATACACTGTTGTTTACCTGTTTTTTTGACAAAGAAAGTTTTTTATTGGCAAGGATTGACGTAAATAATTTGTCAAAGTAGGTAGGTATATAAATTGAATCAAAGTAAAATTAGAGGTGAAGTGAATCAACATGTTAGATAGTAAGAAATTATGACAACTTCTAATCGCATAACAATAACATCACTTCACCATACTTTCAATAATTTACGAGTTGTGGTTTTAAAAAAAAGTTTTATACCTACCTACTTATTACTAAGTTTTGTATTTGTTCTAATTTGCTTAACAAATATGAACATTATTTGCATAAAATAAGATTCATATTCGTCTACTAATTAAAATAAATTCGACTAATAATGAGTCGGCAATCCTTCGTTTTCTATTACTCCTTGTAACCTTCTGCTCATGAGATCTCACAGTTTGTAAGCACACTTTTATGCGGGTGGACAAGAAGGGATCAGCCTTGTGCCTTGCCACGATGTCGTAGTGTCGAGTCGATGAATTTGCCTTTGGTTTTGGCCTAAGATGTTCTACGTCTCCAAAATACGCATATCGGCGGAACCATAACTGCACGGTTCTCCCCTGTGGATAAAAACAGTATTTATAATACTTATAATAATAGCTAATATTACAATAAATAAACACTATATTTTTATACTATATATACACTATGTTTATTCAATATACTTATATATACCTAATTAATATTACTTATAATAATACAATACATAAATATAAGATATAATACACTGACATTAGCAAACATTATAATCTATTTTTATTTACGTTATTCAAAGGTTTTTCTTTAATCTGTCTAAAGGCTAGATCAAGCTAATTTTAGACCAAGCTAATTTTATCATAATCATCATACGATTACAAATTAAAAAAAAGAAACTATAATAATTCAGTTATGATAATATATTATTATAACTATGGTAGGTATACTTAAGTTACATTAATTATTTATTCCTAGTAAACATCCCTTTCAATGTTTACTAGGAATAAAGAGAATAGAGGTGTTAGTTAAAGTGAAGTAGGTATAATATCAACGTAATATCTAACTGTTACTCACCGATATCATTAAGCGCCTCGTAATTTCACTTCTTCTCATCGATACGCTAATCGATAACAATTCAAATTGAGTCAGCCCAAAATTTGGCGACGAGTTTGGCTCTTTCAGTAGCGTCCTGTGATGCATTTCACAGGAGCAAACAACAGAACAGGCAGGACACGATATAAAGTGTCCCATCGTTTGTTAGGCAGCACCACATTTACACTCACAATTTCACATAATATAAATACGTTTTGCTCATCCAAAACAACGATTTCCACCTCTTTGAACATTGATAAATGTTGCATGGTTGGATCCACAGAAATAAAACCACACACATGCTCAAGAGTAGTAATCAATAAACTCAGTAATGCAAATACTCGTAGATTGACAAGTAAGAATGCTCATTTTTTATAAATGAAGGTGTTTGAAAACAATATTTTTAAATTGTCGGTAGTTGTTGTCTAAACAGTCAAAATCAAATAGCCTGAGAGTTCAATGTTTGTCTCAAACGTTGGAATCGTTATAAATTCTACTTTAAATAATGTTTTAACAAAATAATGAATACAAAAAGAAAAAGAATATACTATTGCATGCATGATTTGAACTTACGACTTCTCGTTCAGTGACCAAAGACTATATCCATTGTGCCAGGATTGCTATAGTGACATCATGCAAAATATTATATCTCCTTCAGCATCATAAGTGAATGATGACTATATATTGGTATATGGTAATTGATGTGCCACACGCACACTAATAAAAATCGAGCTCGCTCGTTTTATTTTGTGTTTGTGTGCATAACTATGACTTCACCCACACATATAAACTGTAAACCAAATACTTGGGTCCCGTGTACATTGTAATAGCCAATTTCTATTAGTTGGAATAAAACAATTTTTATATCATTTAATATATTTATTATAATCAATTAATCAAATTATAAAAAAATATAAAAAGTACCTATACTTACTTTGAATTCTTATTCAAATAAAGGAGTAGCTGCAAATAATCATCATAGAGCCTATTAGGCATTGTTAGTCAGATTATTAAAAAAAAAAAAAAAAATTATGAGCCTGATTTGTTCCACTGCAGGGCAAAGGCCTCCCTTCCCTCTTTCTATTTATCTCAGTCTTTGTCTATTTGGGCCCAATCCTTTTGACAAGAGTCCAGCTCGTCACACCATTTCCTTCTGGGCCTACCGCGTCGCCGGATTCTGTTGTTCGAAACCCAATCAGTTGCCACTTTGGCCAAATTTTTTAAATGTGGCGTGCCCAGTTCCATTTTAATTTGGTGGCTGTGTTGCAAACGTCTGCGATTTGGGTCTTGGATCGAATACTGTTCCGTACACGGTCAGAAATTTTGGCTCCTAGTATACTTCGTTCCATGGCTCGCTGGCAGAGCCCGAGTGCGGAGTTCTGACGCTTCGTTAATGACCACGTTTGCGCTACATAGGTGAGGGTGGGAAGGATGCACGTTTCCTTTCGAGGGAAAGTGAAAGTGATCCTTTCATGAAGTGTTTCATCGACCAATAGCTCTTCCACGATTTCGGTGCGTCGAGTGACTTCTTTATCTTGCCTCATCTGGAAGGAGACTATTTGGCCGAGGTATACATACTCGTGGACATGCTCTATCTCTACACCCCCTGTCTACTTTGCGTTTTGTGCTATTTGTCATTAACTTCGTTTTGTTCATTTTGAGTCCGACCTCGAGGCTGGCGTGGCTCTGTTTTTCGAGCATGACGCCCAACTCAGCCGCTGAAGACGGGAGAAGACAGCAGATTGGCTTAATGAATTGAAGCCATTGGATTCAGTTTTTCCAAACAAATATAATCTGAAAATGATACAGCAACAAATTAGAAAATTGCTAGTATTAGTGACTGTTATATCAATAGGTATCATTAGCTGAAAATGTTTACTTTTTATTAAATTTTACTTACTCTCGTTCTCTGACTGATAATGAAGTTTAGTCATTTCTAGAGTTGTCAATGTCACTGTCCTCAATTGTGTCATTTATGCTCTCCGAAAATTCAGAGCTTACTGTTGACTCGGACCTACAAAGCACACAAGTAAGAGTTAAAATAATTTTGGTAACTACCCTATCCCTCACCATTCAGACTTAGTTCGTATTCAGGAACGAACATTTAACTATATACAATCATTTTGGAAAAAAAACAGGGTTTCGAGCGCACACGGAAGGGCGCGCGAGCGCTTTCACCCATTAAGTTTTAGTTATAATTTTGATACTTCATTTTCAAAAAAAAACGTCCAATCAAGTTTTTTCTAGAACCTATAAACGCAAGGTTTAATTTATTTTTGTATCGTTTAAAAAGCGAACAGGTAGAAACTGCGAAACTTACTTTTTATTCTTCGGAGAAGGTGTCGATTTCACCTTAGCTGGTGGTCTTTCTCCTCATCCTCATCTTTTGATGTGAAATATTACTAGTTTGTTTTTCCGTTTTTACCACATTCTCTTCGTCAAAAACCGTGCAAAATCCCGACCAAACGAAAGGTGAACTCGCACTGATAGTAATTTTTTTATGCTCCCGCGCTTCTTTCGCTTTGATATCATCATCTCTTTCGCACACAGAAAGTTGTTGTAAGATAGAAAAGGATAGTAATAGTGAAGTTCTTGTGTTATGATTCTGTTATGGGTTAAATATTCATTACTCCTCACGAGAAAATTGATGTAACGGACACCGAACTTAAATATAATTCGATTCAAATAGGTAACGTTGACATTGCTTAAAGTATGACAATGCAAATTGGGGTAAGGGACAACTATGTCAAAACTCTTGCAATCCATTTAAAGTATGGGTGATATTTACTTTTTGAGATAACAAAGGCATTAGTGTAAGGTCAGTTTTATTATGGTTTCTTCAAACATAAACCATGTAATGGTAATTCGTTGATTGGGAAGACCCTTACCTTATTCGAAGTAGATTGGCGGCGGTACTTACACCATTTCAAGTTGCTATATTGCATAGTTTTTCAGATACATGGTTATTAAGGGGCTGTTTCGAAATTTTGACCCAAGAAATCAGTAGGGTAAGGGACATTTTTCTTAAGCTAGAATTTTTTCATATACACCATCCGAAAGAGCGAAAAATTCTGAACAAAACTGCATACTCAACTCATTTTGGGTGTTTTGTCCCTTACCCCAATTGAACCTACGGTCGACGATTATAGATAGATAAGCCTATTACCATGACATGTATTGTAAACGGTTCACAAATTTTTCACCGAAACTCCTTTGACAATTTTTAACCGACTTAAAAAAAAGGAGAAGTTTCTATGTTCGACTGTATGTATTTTTTTATGTACCTATGTTCATCGATTTCTCCGCCAATTGTAAACCGATTTTCATAATTATTTTTATTCGAAAGCCTATACTCCTGAGGTAGTCCCATTGTCACCAAATCAGAATCTGATGATGGAATCCCAGGGAAATCGAGGGCAACCCTCAAATTTTTTAGGCACGTAGAACGTTTTTCATAAACTCTCCAACACAATTCAGATATTTGTGCCTGGTAATCATCATCTCATGTTGCTGAGCTGATCATGGAAGGTATAAGTCAGGATCAGATGATGGAATCCCAGAAAAATTAAGGGCATCCCTCAAATTTTATGGGCACTGTTTGAATCAGTATACTATCCATGTGTTCCCATGGTCATCATGTCAGAATCTAATGATGGGATCCTGGAGAAATCGAGGGGACTCTCTAAATTTTATGTTATCGATATCTTCGACAATTGTGAACTGATTTCGATGTTTTTTTTTTAATTTGGATGAATATTATTCCGCGGTGGTCCCGTTTAAATTTGGTGAATCTGATCTTCGGAGTTATACAATGGAACTCTTCAATAGTAGACAGCAAATCTGTCGTGATTGCTGCAATCGCTTGGATGTGTATTGTTTACACAATATCATAAAATAACGTAACGGTTGTATGCTCTGATGGGGTACGCAGATGCGTACAGTACACCCAGATTGCGACAGTTAGGTATATTAACTTCCATTTTATTGGGGACTAGCTGTTGCCCGCGACTTCGTTTGCGTGGAAATTTTGATGTGTATGTGTGAGAAAAAAACGATAACCTGTACCATTCCTCAGGATATAATCTATCTCCTTGCCTTTCATTACGATCCAATCAGCTGTTTAGTCATGAAAACGTAACAAACAAACAGAGTTACTTTCGCATTTATAATAAATTATAAAAAATCTTTTTTGCAAAAAATAAAAACCGACTTCAAAAACACAGAAAAGTGAAAAATAACTTTAGCTTCTGAACTCGGTGACTTTTGTTTGTTTGATTCAGTTTTTTTGTCACCGACTTCTGAAGCTAAAGTTATTTTTCACTTTCCTGTGTTTTTGAAGTCGGTTTTATTTTTTGCAAAAAAGATTTTTTATTTTTCTATTTTAGTGTAAATGTATAGCAAATATTTGTATAGGATATTACAATCCTATAGAAATATTTGCTATACATTTATTTTACATTGTTAACAATACATTTTATGGCAATAGGCTTATCTATCTTCTATCTATATATCTATATTATCTATCTATACATATAAAATTCAAAGTCCTGACTGACTGACTGACTTATATATCAACGCACAGCCCAAACCGCTGGTCCTAGAGACATGAAATTTGGAGAATGTACTCTTTATGGAGAGTAGGTATCCATTAAGAAATGGTTTT
The DNA here is from genome assembly GCA_963082995.1 of Noctua comes. Lineage (NCBI taxonomy): Eukaryota > Metazoa > Arthropoda > Insecta > Lepidoptera > Noctuidae > Noctua > Noctua comes. The sequence continues at coordinate 6,001,733 of OY720293.1, forward strand.
TTGAAATACCACCCCTAAGACGGTGAAATGGGGTGTTGAATTTTCTGTGAATCTCTCTCGAGGTCGATTGACTTGAAAATGTGGCTACATATACTTCAGTTAAAATGATGAGATACGTGTATCACAGTTTTTCCAAAATCATCCCCCATTTTAAAATTCAATGTCCTGACTGGCTGACTGATACATCAACGCACAGCCCAAACCGCTGGTCCTAGAGACATTAAATTTGGAGAATGTTCTCTTTGTGAAAGTAGGTATCCACTAAGATAGGGTTTTTCGAAATTACACCCCTAATAGGGTGAAATGGGATTTTGAATTTTATGAGAAACTTTTTACTCTCGGAGTCGATTGACTTGAAAATGGGTCTACATATATACTTCAGTTAAAATGATGAGATACGTGTAGGTATCACAGTTTTTCCAAAATCATCCCCTAATTTAAAATTCCATGCCCTGACTGGCTGACTGATATACCAACGCACAGCCCAAACTGCGGGTCCCAAAGACATGAAAATTGGAGGGTGTATTCTTTGTGATGAGTACGTATAATTTTTTCGAAATTCCTACCCATTAGAGGGTGAAATGGGGTGTTGAATTTTCTGTGAAACTTTTTATTGTCGGGGTCGATTGACTTGAAAATTTGTGTACATACTCTGAAGGGTATGGGTAAATTAGACACTTTTACAGCAGTAATCTAATTTATTTTATATGTTTCGATTCAACAATGCAATCCGTGCTAGCGGCGCGACACAACAACAAAACTTACAAATTACATAGTTAGAAGGCACTGCTCGCGCGCTTCGTCATAGCTTAACACCTCCCCTCGAAGTCGTGAGCAGATCTTCGAAATTTACATACATTCAACCATCATACCTAAATTATGCAGACATTCATGATGTTTTGTTCCACTCAAACCTTTAGTCAAAACATCAGCAGGCATTCGATCAGTACACAAATATCTAAGATCAATTACACCTTGTTCGCACTTATCGCGAATAAAGTGGTGCCGTACATCAATGTGTTTCGTTCGTGAATGGTAGTTCTTACTTTGGGCAAGTTTAATCGCACCCTGGTTATCGTTGAATAGTATCACACACTCACACTTAACCTCAATGCTATTCAAAACATCACGTAAATACATGGCCTCTTTAGTACATTCGGATATAGCCATGTATTCGGCTTCGGTGCTGGATAAAGCAATGGTCCGTTGCTTTCGCGCTTCCCAGCTGACTGGTGCACCTGCAAAAATAAATGCGAAGCCAGAATAGGACCTTCGATCTACCGCATTCCCTGCCCAGTCTGCATCAACCACACCAAAAAGGGGCAAGCCGGTTCTTTCATACACTAGCCCGTAATCAGATGTACCTCGCAAATATCTTAACACACGTTTAGCAGCCTTCCAATGTTCAATGTCGTAATTTGTATTGAATTGACTTAAAAAGTTAACGGCATACGCGATATCTGGTCTGGTTGACACTGCCAAGTGCATTAAGGCGCCAATCAAACACTGATACGGGTATTGTTCTATTACATCATTACTAATACATTTAGGCTTCACTAATTTTACATTCACATCTATAGGCGTGATAGCAGGTTTACACTCACTCATACCAAAGCGTTCCAACACTTTATCAATATATGATTTTTGACTTAAGTACACTCTATTTTCATCATCACGACTAAATTCAATTCCTAAACAAGTAGATATTTTTCCCATATCTTTCATTTCAAATGCACTTCCTAACTGTTTCTTTACACTTTCCATCCATACATTATCATTTGCCGCTAGAATCATATCATCGACATATATACCTATTAACATTAGTCGTTCACCCTTTCTCGCAACAAACACACAAGGTTCCTGTGGCAATGATTGAAAACCAATATCATTCAACATTCTGGCTAACCTTTTATACCACTGCAATCCTGATTGTCGCAAGCCGTATAAAGACTTTTTCAATAAACACACACTATCCACACATTCATCAAGAGTTTTATGCCAGCGTTTAGCTGTCTGTAGTATATCCTTGTCTGTTATTATATTCTTCTGCGAACCGACCTTTTCTTTCGCAACTACTTTCTTCAGAACGTCGCTTAACTGATCTGGAATTTCCATATACACTTCTTCATCTAGTGAACCATTCAGGTAAGCCGTTACTACGTCCATTTGATGTATGTCCAATCCTAACTCAGCCGACAAAGCAGCTATGAGTCTTATGGATGACGATCTCACAACAGGCGAAGACGTCTCATGGAAATCCTCCCCTGGCCGTTGTGAACATCCTTTTGCGACAAGGCGTACTTTCTTGCCAGAACTTTTGGTACTAAACACGAATCTGCTTCCAATAACCTTGCGTTGATTTGGTCGTGGTACAATTTCCCAGGTTTTGTTCTTTATCTGAGACAGATACTCGTTTTCTAGAGCAGATTTCCACAAATTCAAGTCGCTTCTCTTCTCTATATCTTTCCACGTCATTTGTTCTATTATTGCTATCCCTGCACTTATCTGTTCATTCGATTCATCTGATTCATTTTTACTATCTGCAGCATTATTCTCTTTCACTGTGTGATATTCTTTCCGCGGTTTGCCCGCCTGACCAGTACGAGTTAGGCGAGGTCTTCCTCTTCCTCTTTTAGAGGGTTCCATTAAATTCTCCCATGAGACAGTTGATTTCCCTTTTCTATATAATCGACCTCTATCTCCATCTTCCTCTGGTTCATGAATTATTTCAAGTGATCTTCTTGATCTAGCAACATTTTTGTTGGCTTTTAATATCTTACAGCTATCTTCCTTTCTTTTATTGTTCTCATTAGACGCATTCAATTCTATTCTCACTTCTTCTTCATCAGTATCTTCTTCGTCATCAAGTATTTCTTTATATTCATGCCTAAATGCTGTCTCATTCATGAACTTCACGTCACGAGTAACAATAATCTTTCTTGTTGCAGGATCATGTATCCTGTATGCTTTAGATTGAATATCATAGCCCACAAATATTCCTAGCTGCGAACGTGACTCAAACTTTCTTTTCGGTTTTCCCTTATCTTTATAATAAGCCTTCGAGCCAAACACATGCATATATATAACTGTAGGTTTCTTTCCTCTCCACAGTGTAAAAGGTATTCGACCATTTAAGGCTGTTGTTGGACACCGGTTTCTTATATAATTAGCAGTATTTACCGCTTCAGCCCAAAATGAAGGAGGACTTCCGGCTTGATGCATCATACATCGTGCCATTTCGACCAATGTCCTGTTCTTTCTTTCGGCAATACCATTCTGTTGAGGTGTATATGGCGCCGTCAATCTTCTTCTAATTCCAGCTTTCTTCAGATAATCATCAAACTCATTATTCACATATTCTCGACCGTTATCAGACTGAAGATTCTTTATTTTCTTCCCAGTTAAATTCTCTGCATAGGCTTTGTAAGTTTTGAACACGCTTAAGACGTCACTTTTACTCGCAATGAAGTAGATTTCACACCATCTAGATTTATCATCAATGAAAGTAACAAAATATTTCTTACCGCCATACGACTGATGATTCATGGGGCCACAAACATCACTATGCACTATTTCTAGTAATTCGGTGGTACTATCTTCTCCTTTCTTTGGAAAAGGCGTGCATGTCTGTTTTTCACTAATACAAATCTCACATTGGGACAACTTTTCGCCATCCTTAAATGTTAGCCCGTGTACTAAACTATTGTTCGCCATAGTTTTCAAGTCGCGTTCGTTGAGATGTCCGAGTCGTTGGTGCCACATGTCTATTGAATTCTTAACTGCTTCAATATTATTAACAGAATTCTTACTCATTCGAACATGGTACAGATTTCCAACTCTTTCTGCACGCATATGAATTTTATCATTGTCATCAATCACAATCGCATCATTCTTCCTAAAGTGAACCTCGAACCCGCGATCAGTCATCTTAGCCACTGATAATAGGTTTGTTCGTAAGTCGGATACGTAGAACACTTTTTCTATATTAATCTGGCGTTCTTCACTGCCCGTGTCTACAGAAATCTTGACCTTACCAGTCCCAGTAATTTGTGTTCTGTCGCTATTAGCTAAATTTAGCTCTGAATCTAGCTGCGTAAAATCCTCGATCATTTGCTTCTCGTTGCACATATGACCTGTGCATCCACTGTCAATGCACCAAATAGGATTTACTTTCTCACCTTGCATAACCTCTTCGATAGTACTGAACAACATTGTTGTCTTTTGCTCTTTGTCGTCTCTATTTTCCAAACTCTGTGCACTTTGTTTATTCTTGTTGATATACTTAGTTCTGCAGTCTCTCGCAAAATGCCCACGACGACCACAACGATGACATTCAAAATTATTTTTATTGCCGTGGTTGTCCTTGTCATGATTCTTCTTCAGATTGGCATTTTTATTTTTATTGATACGTTTGACGAACATAGCTCCCTGATCAGCTGTCTTTGACTTACGAGCTTCATGATCCTCGATAATCTTCACTTTTAACGTTTCCGTTGATGGTAAATCATCGCGTGATTCCATTGCCGTTCTAAACATGGCGAATGAATCCGGTAAACTATACAACAATAAAATGGCTAATAGTTCGTCTATAACTATTAAACCGATTTCTCTCAGTTTCTTAACTGCATCAAAAAAATCCGAGATGTGTTTCTTCAAATCATCATCTTCTTGCATACGAGTCAGTACCAGTTTCTTCAACAAAGAGGCCTTTCTAGCAGGACCGCTGGACTGATACATAGATTTCAGTTTTTCCCAAATGGCCTTGGAACTTTCCAAACCATCCAATGCGGCCAATTCACTTGGACTTACCGCTAACAGTATGTCGGCTTCGGCTTTTCTGTCCATTTTCAACCATTCAGCATATTTTGGATCATTTAACTGCGGTTTGGGCAATAATCCCGAAACAAACTCCCATAAGTCATTTTTAATTAATATAGCCCGCATGTGAATTTTCCATGTATCATAATTATCACCAGTAAGTCGATCAATCTTTATAGATGTAGCCATAATGAAGTTTCTTCAACTCCAAAATCAAAACAATAGCAATGAATAAAAATCTTCGTGACAAAAGTTTAGTAAACAAACGGCGACGGCGAACGTAACTTGAAAGTCCGCGTTACACTAATTGACCTTCACTTAACTACACGCGTTTATAACTTTTAATTACGATGAACTGTTTTGGTTCAAATCACTGCAATTGTTCACTAATATGTCCTGTTTTTCACTCACTGACTGTTCCTGGGCCCATAACCTGAAGGGTATGGGTAAATTAGACACTTTTACAGCAGTAATCTAATTTATTTTATATGTTTCGATTCAACAATGCAATCCGTGCTAGCGGCGCGACACAACAACAAAACTTACAAATTACATAGTTAGAGGGCACTGCTCGCGCGCTTCGTCATAGCTTAACATACTCTTCAGATAAAATTCAGTAAATCCGATGTCCAATCTCAAACCAAGGTATCAATATTTCACGTATCTAATTTAATTGATATAACTTTAAACTAATAATCACAAGTTATAAGCAAGTACATGTTAATCTATGTAAGTATGTATTATAGATAGATACGTAGATTACTTACTATCCCAGAAGTAAGATCCCGTGGGCTATTCCCTAACTCCACGCGGGCAAAGCCGCGGGCATAAGCTAGTTAATTAATAAAAAAACATAAAAGACGCCGTACAAAAAATTTAAAGCACGCAGTTTTTTCCTCCTCCTAGAAGTTACTTCTTTTACACTTACGAGGTTTTCACTCTAAGGCGTCGATAAATGAAATCCGTGCAGTAAAATACTGGTTCGGCGCCTATTCCAATCATTACGTCATATTGATGATAGTGATCATTATTTTAGAGTAGTATCAACAAGACTCGTTGGCTCAGTGGGTAAGAGCACTGCCGAGTACATCGGAGAAACGAGGTCAGAGGTTCGATTCCTTCACGAGTCGAGTTTTTTTTTACAAATGTATCAATTTTATCGAATAATTTTATATTTTTGTTTCTTTAAAAAATAGACGTCTTGATTTGTCAACATAATTTTTTCCGTTTGTAAAAGGAAAAGATTATGTTGTAATATATTGCCCTCCTAGACACAACATCAATGAAGAAATGTTTACTGAGTTCTTTAAGAAGCAAGGCAATAGATTTATAGCAGGTGGCGACTGGAACGCAAACATTTATTTATTTAAAACACATACCACTATCATCACAGGCTGACCTAATACAATAGTGTGATGTTGAGTGGAGAGGGTTCGCTGGCGGGATGTCGACTGGAGAGAGTGCGGTGTTGGAGTAATAATAACAATAGTCTTCAGAGCTTCTTATTTATTCTTGTTGCTTCTTCAAGTTCTTCATAATACTGCTGGATTCGGAATGCCTGATCACGGAAAAATGCTCCTTTTTTATAGGCAGCTCTGACTAATCACGGTCGCTTGACGTTGGGATGTCGCTGCGTCCCCGCTAGGGGACGCGGCAGGCGGTAACGGGGCTTCGCCCCCTTGCCGCGGAGGCCATACCTTGGCCCGTCAAAACGGGACCCGTCGTTGCGTTGCCTTGTTCGGCTGGCCTGACGACGCACGTATGGCACGTGCGTCTGGGTGTGTGTGGTTGCTATGAGAATTTTCGTAGGCGCGTCACAGCGCTGTAGGCACAGCGCTGATTTCTTCACGGCGCCTCGGCGGTCTGTCCCCGCCAGGTGAGACCCCCAGTTACCCAGGGGAGGCCTGGCGGGGGACGACCAGCGACAGAGGGGCCAACTCCGACGCACCTACGAAGGATGTATGGCTCTCGTCCGTCCCGCTTCCAGAGCTAGCCGGTCGCGGTCCGGACTAAGAGGCCGTTGTGAGTGTAAGGGCGGTATTGTATTGTGTGACACCGCCCAGTGTCTGCGTAGGTTGCGAGCCAGCGGCGCGCCCCTTGCGCGTGAGTCTACGTGTGTGTAGAGAGGGTGCATGTGTGGTTTAGCTACGCGACGCACCTATATTAACTTAGAATACGTCGCGCAGCTGGATGCGTGTTTGAAATGTAAAGTCTTATTGTGCAGGTAAGCTGCGTGTAACCTGGTACAGCTTACCCGGGCGTCGAATCCGGTGGGGTGGGGTCATCGTCCGCTACCAGGTCGCGGGGGAGGGGGCGCCTCGCGTCAGGGGGGCGCGCATGCCAGGGCGCAATGTGCTTGACGTGGGGCCAAGCGGATGCGTCGGCACGCGCGAACATTCCCGTCGCAGGGCGCCGGATGAAAGCGTCTAGGCTCTCAATCCCGAGATCCCGCTGAATGACGTCGTTCCTCACGTGCCGTGGGGCGGCGACAATGGTCCGCAACGCAAAGTTCTGCTGCGTGCGGAGAAGCTTCTTGTGGCCCTCGCACGCGAGGACGAACCATGCAGGGGCGGCGTACGTCAATATCGAGCGTATATAGGTTTTATACACGCCCAACTTGACGCGCGCCGGTAGCCGGGACGAGAGCACTGGGTGGAGCAGGTTGCGGGCGACCTTGACCCGCGCCGCGACCTGGCGGACATGAGGACCCATGGTGAGCCGACGGTCGATGGTGACGCCCAGGTACTTCACCCGGGGCGACCACGCGACGTCGGCGCCTTGTAGCGTCAGGGGTGGTGGGAGGGGCGCTGATCCGACGACCATCGCCTGCGTCTTACCCACGTTAACTGACAGCCGCCACTTCGACAGCCAGTCAGGCAGCAGGTTTAGCGCGCGCTGCATCTTGACCGCCGCGTACTTTGCGTTGAGCGAGGTGGTAATGTACGCGGCGTCGTCGGCGTACAGCGCGAGCATCGCCTCTGGCGTCGTGGGGATGTCGTCGGTGTAACGTGAGTAACACGCTGGCGACACGCAGCTGCCCTGCGGCACGCCTGCCAGCACCGGGCGGGCGCTAGACAGCGCGCCCTCGACCACCACGCGGAAACTCCGATCTGTAAGGAAAGACTGGACCACCTTGACAACGCGGCGAGGCGCGTCGGACGTGGCCAGCTTAAATATAAGGACGTCGTGCCACACGCGGTCGAAGGCCTTCTCCATGTCGAGGAGTACTGCCACCGCGTACTCCTTCTTGTTCATGGCCTGCGCCAGGTGGTGCAGTACCCTCGACAGCTGAAGCGTCGTGCTGTGTTCCGACCTAAACCCGAATTGTTCAGGCCGCGGCGAGATGTGCGGCTGGAGATGTCGCAACAGGAGCATTTCGAACACCTTGGAGATGGTTGGCAGCAGGGTGATGGGCCGGTAGCTCTCTGGCTTCAAGATGTTTTTCCCCGCCTTGGGCAGCATGATGACGCGCCCCTCCTTCCACGAGGAAGGAAACGTCCCAGTGCGCAGTATCGCCGTAAACAGGCGCGCCAGTGCCGCCACCAAGCGGTACGGCAGATGGCGCAGCACTGCGTTGGTGATACCGTCAACACCGGGGGCCTTCCTGGGTTTTGTCCTCAGGATGGCGCGTCTGACCGCCCCAGGCGAGAAAAAGATGGCGTCCTCCTCGGGGGCTACCGGCGTTGCGAAGTACTCCCCAAGGTGTTGCTCGACTGTTGCGACATGTGCGGCGTCGCTGGTCGGGTTCGGTCGGAACTGACGCTCCAGGTGCTCAGCGAAGACCTCCGCGCGGTCCTCAGCGACATACTTGAGCGCCCCGCCGCTGTCCAGTAAGGGGCGCACCGGAGCTGGGGTGTTCGTGAGCTGGCGGCAGAGACGATGGGCGGATGGCCAGCTGCCGGCCGCCTCATCGATGCGTTCCTCCCAGCACTCGGCGTCCCGGCATCTCAACTCGGCCTTAATCTTCTCCGCGAGACTATTAAGTTTCCTTTTTGAAATAGGGCATCCAAGTTGTTGCCACTGCTTGCGAAGGCGCCTCTTGACGGCGATCATTGAACGGAGATAAGCCGGCAAGGGCGGCTGCTGCACTCTCCCCTGCGGCTCTGTCGTAGTCGCCGCTTCTAAGGCGCTCTGGATACAAGCAGTGACGTCATCGGCTGTCTGATTAACGTCCGCGGAGGTAATCAGGGGCCGAGTCGGTGTGGTGGCCTCAGTCTTTTCCTTAAAGGCATCCCAATTGATGCGACAACGTGGCGCTGCGGGCTTCATTCGGGTCGCCATACCCGATAGGACGACGAGTACAGGGTGATGGTCCGATTGCATCTCGTCGTCTAGGACTTGCTGCGTGATCTGGCAGTGTAGCCCTCGGTAGGCCACGATGTCTAGCACGTCCGGCATGTATATGTGGGCGTCCGGGTAATGGGTGGGCGTCTCTGGGCCGGACACCGTGTAGCCGAAGGCCTCCGCGTCCGCGTAGAGTCGTCTGCCCGCCGTGTTGGTCGCAGCCGAGTTCCACGCCGGGTGCTTACAGTTAAGGTCACCGGCAAGGATCGTGGCGCCGCTGTTGGCCTCGAGAAGGGCCCTCAGTTCCGTGGGGTCCAGTTTGGCCGAGGGCGCCTTGTAGCAGGCGTAGATGGCGAGATCCTCGCCGGTAAAATGTAGCTGCACACCCAGCGCGTAAAACGAGCCGGGCGACGGCACGGGGAGCTCTTGATGGACGACCCTACGCCTCACCAGTACCACCAGACCACGGTAGGGGGCGTTGTTGGCTGACCTTTCGTCCTTCCTGTAAGCGAGGAAACCCGAGACTTTGAGCTTGTCCTCCTGTCCCAGGTGCGTCTCGCTTACCAGCGCCACGTCGATGTCCTGTTCGTATAACAAGCGGCGGAGGGGGGCGACCTTACCTCGAAGGCCGCGGGCGTTCCAGTGGAGCACCCTCAACGACCTATCCATGATAGAGTTTGAGAAGAGAGGCCAGGCCGTCGAGGATGACCAGCTCCGCGTCTTGGCCTTGGCTGATGGCCTTGATTAAGTCCATCAGCAGCTGTATAGCGCAGGCTGTAAATTCCTTCTTCTTCTCGGCGTCGGCAGCTGGGCCGGCGCCCTTTGGCCTTTTGCAGAGCGTTGTGGTGGTAGGGGGGCCGAGGGCCGTGCTATGCCGGCGCCAGCTGTCGGCCTTGTCTTCCTCCGCTCAGATGTTGGTGGTGGTGGGATGACAGCCTGCGCTTGGGTCGAGGTAGGGTCGGCCCGGCGTGTGTATGAAGCTCGCACTCGGACGCCTCGCCTTTTTATACCTTCGGCCGCGAGAAGCGTCGAGCGCGGCGACCGATTCTCGGACCTTATACAAAAATAATCCATATAGCATGATCAGTATTCACGCGCGATGGCTTATTATTAGCGTATTTCATGTATAACTTTGGTGTTTCTATACCGATTTCTATGATTATTTTTTATGGAATAGTTAATAATGTTAACTTTTTTAATTAGGGATGACTGAGAGTGTTATAAACGTAAGAGTCGACAAATATAATCAGAAAGCTTCGAACTGCTAAGCTATCGGGAGTTACACGTGATATTGTGAGTCAACCATAAAAGATAGACATGTGCTGTCGTGGAATATTTTTTATATAATTTTAAGGAGAACAGTTCCGTCATACATGATTTCTGTGTAGCTTTAACCATTAAGGTTGCACACGCGACGGAAGCTTAAAAAATGGAGTAACTTCTCCCGTTTTCCCAACATTTCCCTTCACTGCTCTGCTCCTATTGATTGTAACGTGATGAAAAGTATACTATAACCAACTCAGGAGTATGAAAAATAATTGTACCAAGTTTCGTTAAAATTCGTCTAGTAGTTTTTGTTTCTATAACGGTTATACAGACAGACAGACAGACAGACAAAAATTTTACTGATTGCATTTTTGGCATCAGTGTTGATCCCTAATCACCCCCTGATAGTTATTTTGGAAATATATTTCATGTACAGAATTGACCTCTCTACAGATTTATTATAAGTAATAACTAGCTTGTGCCCGCGGCTTCGCCCGCGTGGAGTTAGGGAATTTCCCACGGGATCTTACTTCTGGGATAATAAGTAATCTATGTATCTATCTATAATACATACATAGATTTACATGTACTTGCTTATAACTTGCAATTATTAGTTTAAAGTTCTATCAGTTAAATTAGATACGTGAAATATTGATACCTTGGTTTGAGATTGGACATCGGATTTACTGGATTTTACCTAAAGAGTATGTACACAAAGTTTCAAGTCAATCGACTCAGGGAATAAAAAGTTTCACAGAAAATTGAACACCCCATTTCACCCTCTAAGGGATAGGAATTTCAACAAACTGATACTTACTCTTCACAAAGAATACACCCTCCAATTTTGATATCTCTGGGACCCGCGGTTTGGGCTGTGCGTTGGTATATCAGTCAGCCAGTCAGGACATGGAATTTTAAATTGGGGGATGATTTTGGAAAAACTATGATACACATATCTCATCATTTTAACTGAAGTATATGTAGACACATTTTCAAGTCAATCGACTCCGAGAATAAAAAGTTTCACATAAAATTCAAAACCCCATTCCACCCTATTAGGGGTAGAATTTCAAAAAACCCTTTCTTAGTGGATATTTACTCTTCACAAAGAGTACACTGTCAAAATTTCATGTCTCTAGGACCAGTGGTTTGGGCTGTGCGTTGATGTATCAGTCAGCCAGTCAGGACATTGAATTTTAAATTGGGGGATGATTTTGGAAAAACTGTGATACACGTATCTCATCATTTTAACTGAAGTATATGTAAACAAATTTTCAAGTCAATCGACTCAGGGAATAAAAAGTTTCATAGAAAATTCAACACCCAATTTCACCCTATTAGGGGTAGAATTTCAAAAAAACCCTTTCTTAGTGGATATTTACTCTCTACAAAGAATACATTCTCCAAATTTCATGTCTCTAGGACCAGCGGTTTGGGCTGTGCGTTGTTATATCAGTCAGCCAGTCAGGACATGGAATTTTAAAATAGGGGATGATTTTGGAAAAACTGTGATACACATATCTCATTATTTTAACTGTAGTATATGTAGACACATTTTCAAGTCAATCGACTCAGGGAATAAAAAGTTTCATAGAAAATTCAATACCCCATTTCACCCTCTTAGGGGTGGTATTTCGAAAAACCCTTTCTTAGTGGATATCTACTCTTCACAAAGAGTACACTGTCCAAATTTCATGTCTCTAGGACCAGTGGTTTGGGCTGGGCGTTGATATATAAGTCAGTCAGTCAGGACTTTGAATTTCAAATGTATACACACGGTTACTTTTAGGTCGTTCTGGAACCGAAAGCCACAAACTCGATCATCGAACTCGAAACTATTGAGACTATTTTTTTCAAAAAGTAACAATAAAAAAAATCACGAAAAATTAAATTTAATGTTTTTTTTGTGAAATAATGAGAACTCGAAGTAATGCTTCTTTGCGGTAAATGCATATGTGTGTGTAAAACGTAAACACGATCGGCAACACATACGAACGGTACCCATTGAAAAATCCATTCATCGATCAGACAGTATGATCCGTAAGCCACGCCCCCACCCCACGCTCTAGACTCTAGCCGACCGGGCGCCCGCCCGCCCTTCCTTCCTTCCTAGTATTGTCACGCGTTTCGCTGTATTAGGTCATTCCCGCGCAACCTAATCTCGAGCTAATAATGAGTCGGCAATACGTGTTCTCCAACGTGGAGTATTGGGCAATGGTGGATTTTTATGGGATGGCGCACCATAACCTGGAAGAGGCTAGACGTTTATATGCTCAGCCGGAACACCTGAACTCACTGCGCGCACGTGGAATCACCGACCCTCAAGTTCCCTTCACCTCCACCATCCTGGCTGTAAGCCAGCGCCTCCGATCACGGACAGTTTCGAGCACCCACGCGCAGGGCCGCGGTAGACTACCATACTCTGCGGAATTGGAAGAAGAAATACTGGAGTACTTCGAACGCGACCCACGTCGCAGTACCACAATGGCGGCCAGGCGGTTCAATGTTAGCCAGTATTACATCTGGAGATTATTAAATTCGAATGGATTACATCCATACCATTTTCGTCGAGCGCATGCTATCTACGAAGGCGACGGGCCAAGGAGGATCGCATTATGCCAATGGTTGTTGGAAAATGCCACTGCCAACATACTGTGGACGGATGAATCGCTATTTACACGCGTGGGTCTGTACAACGTTCACAACGAACATTATTGGTCGTTTTTAAACCCGCACCTCATTCGCGAAGATAACCATCAGGTTAGATTCAGCGTGAATGTTTGGGCAGGCATTATTAACGACCAAATAATAGGGCCTATTTTTATCGAAGGTCACCTGACTGGTGGGTCTTATTTAGAGATGCTGCAAACTGTGATACCGCTGTTGCTAGAGGATGTGCCTCTGGCATATTTACGCGGTATGTTCTACCAGCATGATGGATGCCCTGCCCATTTTGCTACTTCAGTGCGTGCGTACCTAAATAGTGAGTTTGGTGAGCAGTGGATAGGTCGTGGTGGCCCTGTGGCTTGGCCCGCAAGGAGCCCTGACTTAACACCCTTGGATTTTTATTTGTGGTCCGAAATTAAAAGACTAGTTTATTTCGAGGAGCGTACTACTCGAGATGAGTTACGAAGTGCGATAGTGGACGCATTTAATATTGTGAAAAGTGACAGACACACATTAGGAAAATTAAAAGACAATTTAATGAAACGTGCCCGTCTATGTATCGAGCGAAGTGGACTCCATTTTGAGCAGTTGCTTCGATACAGGGAAGTGTAATTATCTAATTTATGTTCTTAGCCTTAGTTAGTTTTATGTTGATTATTTTTGTAGATAGCTCCAATTTTTTAAATACGCCTGCGCCTGCAATACTTTTTCTTGAGAATAAAAGAATACTTACAAAGTAAGTAGGTACATAGTTAGACGTAAAATGTATTACTGACGCGACGGTCCTAAGCCCGTAGAAAGTATGAAGGAAAAATTAGAGTTATTTAACTGTTATGTACGTAAACATAAATGCAATTTAGATCGAACAATGGTCATGAATGCGGAATCAAACGATTTATTATTGTCACGGGTAGGTACCTACTACCTAGGTATCTGCAGTAGCAACAACGTGGTTGTTACTGACGTCGTGTAGGTAGGTATGTAAGTATCTATCTAATTAGTTCATCCGCTAGTGTGCCTTCACTACAGCCTTCGCCGTCTCGAAAACATAAGATCCGCCGCGTTAGATAGGTACATAAACAAATAAAATAAAATACATACGCGATAGATAAGTTGGTTCGCAAATAAAAATACGAAAAGCGAATTCAGACTTTATTTCTTAACCGCAAACGGTGAAAATTAGAAATTTTACCAAACTAGGTACCTAAAAGTAATGTTTACTAAGTTTACTAAAAAATATTCTGAGAAACCGATTGCCTCGTGTCCGACCTGACTGTTACAAAGATGCACAACCGAATTACACGGTTAACGTTATGAAAATAAGGTCTTAATTTCAACCTAATACTTCCAATACCTTTTGATACCTGCAACTAATAATGAACTCTATTCGACAGACGAAACGATTCGTTTTTCTGTGCGAACTGCCTGCCTTTGTAGCAGCCGCTAGCATTGCCGCAAAAGAAATGTTAAAAGCAGTATTATTTTATGAATCACAATATTATGGTAGGTAGGTTCATTGGTCGACATGTCGACTCTCGATTCAAGGCCTAACTCCCAAGTGTACTGTCGTCGTGTCGGTGTCTAGTTGAATAGGTACGAGTACCAACTAGTGATTTCGTGATGCGAGAGTGGTGACTTAAATGCCAATTAATTTCTCTCGTTAACGAAGAGATGTGATAGTGGTAAACACGTGCTTCTGATACGAACGAGAGGTAAATGAACTTACACCAACCTAAATCGTACCTGAAACCTACCTACTTGCAGTCGGATATCAAATTCGTCCGACGTCCATTGACCTCACTCACAGCTGTGCCGCGCTACGTCATTATCCAGCGGATCGCGTACGATATTGCGTTTATGAATGAAATAGTGGAAGTCCCTACTAAGATTTAACTCGAATGACAGAAAAAAAGTGATCATTTTCTAACTTCTTTAATAGATGTTTTAAAAAAAAAAATAACATTGCCAATAGTAACTATTACTCGAGTGGAGTTACTGTGTTTCGGCTCCAGAACGATGTAAAAGTAATCGTGTATAGAAGGAGTTCCTAATTGAAAAAGAGTTTTTAAGCAAGTGCATAACTATGTATAATTAATAATTATATTTTAAAAACTGTATTTAGTGTGTTATAGTTTTAAAATTGTATTTAGTTATATGTTTTTATTTTAAATCTTTTTCATGCCTACGTGGTAAAATATGGCTGTACTATTATCTGTTTTTTGTCATCTTTTGAGGTAACCCATAATTGCAAAATAAACTTATCTTTATCTTTATCTTACCTTTATGCCCTAAGCCGAGGCTCGTACCTCAGGAGGTACCCGCCCAGAGTGGGGAGGGTCATTTGATGATTTCCAATCCGAAAAAAAAAGTATAAAAAAGTACTAAAAACCCGACTGAAAAAACTGAAAAGCATAAAACAAGCACATTTTAAATTAAACAAAAGTTGGAACCAGGCGGGGCCCATTTGAATATAAAATTATGAAAATGGAATGGGCCCCGCCTGCTTCCAACTTTTGTTTAATTTAAAATGTGCTTGTTTTATGCTTTTCAGTTTCAGTGTTTTCAGTTTGTATGCGTTTCAGTTTTATGTTTTGTGCTTTTGTTTGTTATTTTTTATATAAATAAACTATATAGTATATGTCGCCGCAAGAGCGTCTATCTGCTAAGAATATTAGTTAATTTAATTAATAACCAACTTATAATGTCTCATCCATCATAATATTGATCGTGCCATCTGTGGGTTCTGTTACATCCCTAGAATACACCCTTAAGTGCCTAGTCAGCACCACATCATCATTTCGGTCTAGACTTAGCGCATTGGTCAGGCAATAGAGCCAGTTCGGGTTGAGACTCCTACTGGATAGGTCGCAAGTCAGAATATTGACCAAATTTCCCGTTTTTATTACTGTACTAGCTTTTGCCCGCGGCTTCGCCCGCGTGGATGTCGTAAATATCCGATTACTTACCTTCACCCCCCTTTTTAACCCTTCGGGGGTAGAATTACCAAAAACGCCGAGACACGTATAAATTAATTTTCAATCTTCAGCCTAAACACAAAATTTGAAGATCCTAACTTCAAAACTGACAGACTTTCATACAAACTTCCATCGCCTATTTTACCCCTTTAGGGGTGGAATTCCCACGATCAGCTGTGAGACGTAATTCCCTCTCAGTGTAGGTTTCGGACTCGCGAGATAATGTATGCCGGTCGCGGTCAGCTGTGAGTCGCAATTCTCGTTGTGAAGCAGTTATAGCTTCTCGGGATAACACATGTTGTTCTCGGTCTATGGTATGCCTTAGCTCTCGTTGAGAAGAGCTTTGAGACGCCCGTGATGAAGCTCGTCTCGCTCTGTCAGCTGCTAATCGCATCTCTCTCTCGGGAGAGCTTTCATTGGCTCGAGAAGTTGAGGCACTAACTCTCATAGAGTTTAACCGATGTGCTCTTTCCTCTGCCGATTCTTGAGAACGCCTATTTCTCATTCTCTTAGCTTCTCTCGAATTTCGAGACAAAGATAATCGTTTTTTAGGTGGCATTGATGCAGGCAAATAAAAATAAAGCTAAAACGTAAATGAAAATAAAACTAATAGGTACAAAAAAAATGAACGTAAATTAGCCAAAACTTACCTATCAGTATCTAAAAATCTATGCATAACTACTACTACTTCACCTAAAAAGAAATAAAATGTTAACTATTAATAATTATAATTTGAACGAATATTAAAACACTACCAAAATAACTAATACCTATTTTATAAAATAACAACAAAAGGAATCTAAAAATAAATTATCAAAGACTAAAAGTCGCGCTGATAAGCACGGTTTGTTAATATCAATTAAGTATTGTTTGTCAATAAGGTCGAACGCTCTGAACGTCTGTTCGCTTCAACAGGCAAAAATTGTATGAAGCTCGCGGACGTTGGGATGTCGCTGCGTCCCCGCTAGGGGACGCGGCAGGCGGTAACGGGGCTTCGCCCCCTTACCGCGGAGGCCATGCCTTGACCCGTGAAGACGGGCCCGTCGTTGGCTAGCCTTTACTGGCTAGGCCTTACGACGCACGTATGGCACGTGCGTCTGGGTGTGTGTGATTGCTATGTGATTTTTCGTAGGCGCGCCACAGCGCTGTAGGCACAGCGCTGATTTCTTCACGGCGCCTCGGCGGTCTGTCCCCGCCAGGTGAGACCCCCGGTTACCCAGGGGAGGCCCGGCGGGGGACGACCAGCGACAGAGGGGCCGACTCCGACGCACCTACGAAGGATGTATGGCTCTCGCCCGTCCCGCTTCCAGAGCTAGCCGGTCACGGTCCGGACTGAGAGGCCGTTGTGTGTGTAAGGACGGTATTGTACTGTGTGACACCGCCCAGTGTCTGCGTGGGTTGCGAGCCTGCGGCGCGCCCCCCACGCGTGAGTCTACATGCGTGTGGAGAGGATGCATGTGTGTTTTTAGCTACGCGACGCACCTATATTAACTTAGAACACGTCGCGCAGCCGGATGCGTGTTTGATGTGTAGAGTCTCATTGTGCAGGTAAGCTGCGTGTAGCCTGGTACAGCTTACCCGGGCGTCATATCCGGTGGGGTGGGGGCATCGTCCGCTACCAGGTCGCGGGGGAGGGGGCGCCTCGCGTCAGGGGGGCGCGCATGCCAGGGCGCAATGTGCTTGACATGTGGCCAAGCAGATGCGTCGGCACGCGCGAACATTCCCGTCGCTGAAGCTCGCGCTCGGACGCCTCGCCTTTTTATACCTTCGGTCGCGAGACGCGTCGAGCGCGGCGACCGATTCTCGGACCTTATACAAAAATAATCCTTATAGCATGATTCAGTATTCACGCGCGATGGCTTATTATTAGCGTATTTCATGTACCTATAACTTTGGTGTTTCTATACCGATTTCTATGATTCTTTTTTATGGAATAGTTAATAATGTTAACTTTTTTAATTAGGGATGACTGAGAGTGTTATAAACGTAAGAGTAGACAAATATAATCAGAAAGCTTCGAACTGCTAAGCTATCGGGAGTTACACGTGATATTGTGAGTCAACCATAAAAGATAGACATATGCTGTCGTGGGATATTTTTTATATAATTTTAAGGAAAACATTTCCGTCATACATGATTTCTGTGTAGCTTTAACCTTTAAGGTTGCACACGCGACGGAAGCTTAAAAAATGGAGTAACTTCTCCCGTTTTCCCAACATTTCCCTTCACTGCTCTGCTCCTGTTGATTGTAGCGTAATGAAAAGTATACTATAACCAACTCAGGAGTATGAAAAATAATTGTACCAAGTTTCGTTAAAATCCGTCTAGTAGTTTTTGTTTCTATAACGGTTATACAGACAGACAGACAGACAGACAGACAAAAATTTTACTGATTGCATTTTTGGCATCAGTATCGATCCCTAATCACCCCCTGATAGTTATTTTGGAAAATATATTTCATGTACAGAATTGACCTCTCTACAGATTTATTATAAGTATAGATAATAATAATAGATAGAAGATATTCATCTTCATTATGCTAATGAATTTACTTCATATCTATTTACAACTTTTCACATTCGGAGTCACAATCATCATGCTCGGATTCACAATCGGTTGATACGGGTTCATTAAAGTAGATCCATGGGAATATTTTATCAATGGCTACCACAGCCTCGTACCTCTTACTAGTCTTTGTGAGGGGTGTGTCCTCGACCACGAACCTATCATTAGGGAGCACCTTCTTAATTCTGTAAGGGCCTTTACATTTAGGTTCGAGTTTCTTAGACTGTCCTTCTATTCCTTTCGCGGCTCTTACTACTCTAACTAAATCACCTTCATTGAAAAGCATTCCCATTTTCCTGTACCTATCATACCGTTTCTTATCCTTGTCCTGTTGTGTCCTAATAAGCTCACCGGCCGTAGCCCTAACATCATCCAAACTATCCCCAACCTCAGACGTAACTTCGTTTATTACGTCATTTAACAAACCTTCAGATGGGTTAGTTAGATTTCGCCCGAAAAGAAGCTCCGCTGGAGTCTTTTTGGTAGTGGCGTGTACAGTGGTATTGATACCTAACTGTATGTCTGGTAAATGTTCATCCCATACACCATTTGGTTTGTCGTGGTTCATTGCCCCGAGCGCTGCCAAAATGGTGCGGTTGTACCGTTCCACTTGGCCATTCGCTCGGGGTGTGGCGACGGCATTGAGCACGTGCTTTATACCACATGATTGAACAAACGTTTTAAACTGCATACTAGTGAAGCTCGTCCCTTGGTCCGTAATCAAACGGGTTGGCACGCCGAAATAACTAAAATGCTCTCTGAATACCCCAATGCTTGTGGCCGATTTGGTATTTCGCACAGCGGTGATATCAACAAATTTAGTAAAAGCGTCTGTGATAACAAGGATGAATGTATTGCCACGCTTGGTGCGGATAAAAGGACCGAGATGATCCGCATGTATGGTATGGAATGGTATGATAGCTTTAGGGATGGGGTGTAGTTCGCCGGGTCTGGCACTACTTGGCAGCTTGTGATGTGCGCACTGAAGGCAAGCAGAGACGTATTTTTTTACAAATCGTCTCATCTTTGGAAACCAATAAGTAGCTTGTAAGCGCGCCAAAGTTTTGTCAAACGCGAAGTGTCCCACATCATCATGATTGGCTTTCAGTAGTTGCCATCTGGTACCACTTGGAACAACCCAACGGATAGTATTTTCGTCAATTATGCGATATACCCGCCCATTTACAAGCTTGTAATTTTTGAATATGTCAATGGCATCTTTACATTTTGAATCGCCTAAAATATTCGCGATATTTTTAATGTTTTCGTCCGTCTGTTGCACTGTTGCAAGCCAATCGTCAGTACCTACGGAGAGTACATCTAACACGTGATCAACGTCTGCACTACCGTCTATAGCACCCCTGCTAAGAGCATCTACGTGTGCCATTTTGTCACCAGGTCGGTAATTTATGGAGCAGTCGTATTCTAAGAACTGCAGCCACCAGCGAGCAATTCGTGGGACTAAGTCGCGTTTACTCAAAGTTGTACGCAAAGCGTTGCAGTCCGTAATGATGGTGAATCTAATACCAAGTAAGTAATGCCTAAACCTATTCAATGAGGCAATAATAGCGAGGGTCTCTAACTCGAAGGAGTGTAGTTTTTGCTCACCCGGACGGGTTTGCCTGCTATAATAAGCAACAGGTTTGAACACCCCGGACTTGTCCTGTTGCATTAAAATGCCGGCTACCCCGTACTTGCTAGCGTCGGTGTGGAGTTGGGTTAGTGCAGTAGGATCATAAAGTCCCAGGACCGGTCTTTGTACCAAAATCTGTTTTAATTTCTCAAACGATTCCAGTTCTTCACTACCCCAACTCCAAGAAGTCTTTCTTCAACAGACCAGTCAGAGGACGTGCTATTAAGGCGAATCCCACGACAAACCTCCTGAAGAAGCTAGCAAGGCCTAAAAACCTCCTAACTTCGTGAACATTTGTTGGCATAGGGAATTTGGATATGGCGTCCGTTTTGAGCGACCCTGATCTAACACCCTCTGAACTGACTTCATACCCCTGGTAGTCTATTTTGTCATAAAAGAAATTGCATTTACTCATTTTGAGTGTTAGACCACTTTTTGCCAGTAATCGCAACACCTCCTCCAAACGTACCATCCCCTCATCGAATGATTTGGCAGGAATCAGGATATCGTCCATGTAGACCAATGTATACGATGAAGCAGGTGAATTGTGGATGATCTTATTCATTGTACGTTGGAAGACTGATGGTGCGTTCACTAACCCAAAGGGCATCCTATTGTACTCGTATTGACCCTGAGGGGTCACAAACGCAGTTTTCTCTCGAGAACCTTCAGCTATTGGGATCTGATAGTACCCGGACGCCAAATCGAGAGTAACAAATACTGAACTGCCTGACAATAAATCTAACTGATCCTCAATACGAGGGAGAGGGTAGTGCTCTTTTTTTGTTTTGCTATTTAGGGCACGGTAGTCCACACATAACCTCTTCTCCCCAGATTTTTTGTTGACTAGCACTATAGGGCTTGCGTACGGACTGTTAGACTCCCTTATAATGCCGCTTTCTAACATTTCCTTGATCATATCTCGAACTAATTGACGTTCGGTAAAAGACAACCGGTATGGGCGGTAAACGACAGGATCGGGATCTTCCAGTTGAATCACCATTTCAGTTTCCGTTGTAAACCCAAGATCTTTTAAACCACTGGAAAAACAATATTTATATTTATCCAACAAGACCTTTAACGACTCTTTTTGATCCTTTGTCAAATTTTCTCCACAGCGGATTGGTGATTCATCTGTGGAGGACTGATCACTAAAATCTAATTTTTGAATTTGTAGGCTCTCAGCTAAAGTGTGGCTCCTAGTTATAAGACTACCCTTTTCTATAACCAAATGGTCGTCACTGATATTCTGAATGAGAATCCTACCCGCACCTTGTGTTAATTGATACTCGCCGGGCAACAAGTAATGTTCATGACCTTCAATATTTCGCACGGTTCCATTCACGTAAATTTTTCCCGAGAAAGAATTACGGGAGCTAATTGGGATCGCCTTTAATTCACCACGATCAATGCGTGTCTCTTCCACGCATAAAGCGGACAAATCAAGACAGACTCCTCACTAACTCGCTGAAAAATTACATCTGATTCAGTCTTTACTATTTTGACAGAGGGCCTTTTTTTTTTTTAACGTGGTAAAATCATCAAATGAGTCCTCCCACCCAGGGCAGAGCGGGAGGGACTGTCAGACTTGTACTGACTAAAATCCACGGTGTCCTTCAGTAGCCCTTTATGTTCCAGGGTCACGGTAATTCTATGAGTCCCGCGACCCCGGCAGGCTTTGGCCCTCTAGAGGGGGGCCCCGTCATTATGCTGACACTCTTTGAGGCGCGCGTGGAACACAACGCGCCGTCGACCCGGGCATGGTCCATGGTCGGACAGCGAGTCGCCCATTACTCGCCGCCCGCATGCCCGCGCCTACGGTGGCCGGAGATCGTCTGCCGACGTCCGGCGCCGTGGGCGTCTACCACTGCGGCTGGTGTGGAGGGAGGACGCTGTCCTCTCCCTCACGCGGCCCGCCTCCTCCTTCGCGAGCATGACTGCTTCGCAGAAGGAGGCGACCGCTTCCCACTCCGTCTCGCCCCGCAGCATGGCCTCGACCAATGCCGGGCGCGAGAGGGCTCCGCCTATCGCCGCCGTGAGGACACGGCGGTGCTCTGCCCAAGCGGAGCAGTCCTGCACCGTATGCTCCACCGTGTCCTCCGGGCGGTCCTCGCAGTGGTGACACCCAGGCGTTTCCTCCTTCCCCATATGACACAGGTACCTCCCGAAACTTCCGTGTCCGGTGAGGACCTGCGTCACGCGGTAGGTCAGGACGCCGTGACGCCTATCCAGCCACTCCTCAAAGAGGGGTCTTACCGCCGCGATTTGACAGAGGGCCTTTCGGTGAAAGTGTGGCCTAGTAGTACAGGGCAATTTATTAAGTAATCACCTACTACCAATATCTCAACGTGATTTTCTACTACACCCTGCACTTCGATCGTAACGTTAGCCTTGCCAAGGGGGTTATATGGCACGTTACCTATTCCTCTTAATAACGGCGCTTCTCCTACCTTCCAGTCTAATCCTAAACGCTGAGCTTCACTGAGACGGACCAAAGTACCCTCGCTTCCCAAATCAACGAGACATTCTGAAAACAACCCATTTATTTTGATAGGCATTTTATATTTCGCACTTGAATCGCCTGTGTTGTCTACTTTCAGTATTGCTTTTGGTTTTTCGTTGGTACCTTGCTTTGTCCCAGGGCACTCAGTGTCCTTATGTCCTAATAAATTACATTTAGAGCATTGAATCTTCGGTTTTGTGCATCGAAAGAATGGGTGACCGGGTTCTTTACAATTGTAGCAGACCATGCTGGATCCGGTTGACTTCTGGGAACTAGGACCTAGTTTATTACCGGTAAATGTGTTATTTTGTGGTCGCCTATCTCTATCACTAACCTTCTGCTGTTCGTTTGTAGACCTGTCTTGACCTACTTTTACTGTCACACATTACTTTTGAAACTTGAGCATTACGGACTAGGTAAACTTGCACTTAGATTGATGAAATCTTATTTGAAGGATAGACAACAACAAGTTCAAATAAATGGTGTTAATTCACAGGGTTTAAAAGTAAAAATGGGGGTTCCGCAAGGTTCAATATTGGGTCCTTTCCTCTTTTTAGTGTATATAAATGATCTACCCTATTTATTGAAAAACCAACCTCATAATATGGTGTTATTCGCTGATGACACTTCCCTTATTTTTAAGATAAATAGACGGGCCCAAAATCTAGATGACGTGAATAATGCCCTACTTCAGGTCCATAACTGGTTCACAGCAAACAATTTAGTGTTAAATGGAAAAAAAACGAAATGCATAAGATTTGCTTTACCAAATGTTAAAAGTAGCGATTGTGATATAGTATTGAATAAAGAGAAGCTTGAATTTGTAGATAAAACAGTTTTCCTGGGGATTACGCTTGATTCAAGGCTACAATGGGGTTCTCATTTAACATCACTTGCGGGGCGGCTAAGTTCAGCAGCATATGCTATTAGAAAAATCCGTCAATATACTGATGTAGATACCGCTAGACTGGTCTATTTTAGTTACTTTCATAGTATACTGTCTTATGGCATTTTACTATGGGGACGGGCTGCTGACATTGAGTCTATATTTATTCTGCAAAAAAGAGCCATCAGAGCCATATATAATCTTCGTAGGCGTGATTCTCTAAGGGAACTGTTTAAGGAAATTAACATCATGACGGTACATTCTCAATACATCTATGAAAACATAATGTATGTAAGAAAAAATCTACATCTTTTTAATAAAAGAGGTGACAGACACAATTACAGTACTAGAAATAGAGACCAATTAGTTCAGCCAGGCTTCAGACTCGCTAAAGTAGACTCATCTTTCATGGGGTACTGTTTGAGATGCTATAACAAAATTCCACAAAGTATTCTTGAACTGAATGAAACGAAATTTAAAACATGCATTAAACGCACACTGTGTAGGCAAGCATATTACAAGTTGGACGATTATATCGTTGATAAAAATGCTTGGCTCAATGCCGGTCCTGCTCCACAAGGACAGGGACGCATAAATGAATAGCATTACATATCCCAATCACCTGCACTCTTGATGATTTATTTACTGCATCAGTGAGCGGGGTACGCGTGGCTGAGTTTTTGGGCTAAGCATATTTAAACTTTTTGCCATCGAAACGCTAAGAAGAAGAAGCATTAAATAGTATGTTGGAGCTGCTGAAGATTGTACAACTATCTTTGCTTTGTATAAATTCAATCTCTTTAGTATTATATAGCCGCATAGCCCATATTGTGTGAGTACTATGTAATAGAAAGCTGTCATTCGCGGGAAACCTACGTCTTTTCTTGACTTGAATGTGCCCTGGCGGTTAGGAATGTGTCATGCTCACTCAAATGTCTCGCTGATGGTGGCGCGTGTGTCGGATCATTTAGTTCCCTTCAAAATGGTTGAGTTGAATGGTGCTGATACATGCGTCATGTTCGTGAACGGGCGCTGTCAGTTGTGACTGGTCATCTCTTGGTTGCCACGGCTTATTTGAATTGTTTTTTTTTTCTTTTTTGAATTGTTTACTACGGACACTTTTAACGTACACATCTTGCTGCATCGTTCTCACATAATGTACCATCTCAACATGAATGATGTAACCAAGAGTTTGTAAAAGTATACTGATTTAAAAGAGTGTCCATGGAGTTTCTTGCCCGTTCTTCTCCATAGAGATCTACGTTAGGGAATGGGCAACTACAGTACTTTCATAGTTTTTATGCCTTGTGACTGGGACTGTAGCTATTGTTGTCTTTGTTTCGACAATTCAAAAGTGCCTGTAACTGGCCTATTTGAAATAAATGCTTTGATTTTGATTTTGATTTTGATTTTGATTTTGTCTTCAAAAACTTAAATAGTAATTCCGGTTCGGTAAACTCTGCTCCCTGTGCACCCAACCTCACACCACGATCTTCTATACCTGCTATGACACAGTCAACCGCACGTTTTCCCGATATTTCGCAACGGTTTAGAAGGTTCATTTTAGCATAGTAATATAAATCCAATGCCTCCCCATAGCGTACCTTTTTATTCAGCATTTCCATAAGCAAATCTGCATAATTATCCCTAGTTGGAAAAGATTCCTTCAGCTTTAACTTCCACTCTGGCCAAGAAAATAGTAGTGAGGGTAGGCCCTGATACCAGGTTTTAGCCACCCCTGTTAATTTCGGTAGAGCATAGTGGACTACTTGTTTATCGTTCCAACCGTAAATTTGTGCACATTCGTCAACCTTATGAAGCCACGTATCAACCGTTTGTTCCTTACATAACGGGTCAAAATCAGGAATTACATTATTTAAAACAGGAAACCTATCGCGATCGCTTGTATTATTCATACCCTTAAGTGCATTAATAAAGTTCTCAATAAACAGATTATTATTCGACTCACGCTCACGATGTGTTTCTTCATGGGATGGTGTACGGAGGCGAGAAGTTCTGCTCCTTGGTGGATGTCCGAACTCCGCGTGGCGCGTCTCGTGTCGCCCTGGAGTGCGCGAGCGAGTCCTGGAGCGCCCATCACGATGACTTGCCCTTCTTGAATAGTGTGGCCGGGAAGGAGACCGACTAATCGTTAGTCGCGATCGTCTTCTTCTGGACCGCGACGGACGGTTTCGGCTGCCACAATTTTCTTCAGGAGAACGCGTATGCACTCGACCCTGGCTGCGGCTTCGAATTGCATCGGGACATCTTAGTGGCGGGGTCAGCGTCTCGCGACGGGTCCGTTTAGGTCTGTCACATTCTCTTCGTGAACTAGACCTACGTTCATCCATGTTCTCGCGGCCTCGACATATAAAACAAAAGGAAACACCCAAGTTAATAAACCTTGCTATACTACAACTTGTAAACAAGAAGAAACACTGCAGTTAATAAACCTCGCTATACCAGACTTGTAAACAAGATTATTGTTGATACTTTATTATAAACCATCAAACATGTTCATCTCCAGGGAGTACCCTGGCAAGATTAACATGTATGACTAACCATATAAACCTCCGGAATGTCTCCGTTACGGTAAATACAGTTCAGTTCCTAAAGTTAATAGAATAAGCCTATCGACTCATTTAGTAGTCCGGTAAAGAGAGGCAGACAATCGTCAAGGAAGAGAAAAAAAAATATACGTTACAAGAATAAGCTTGTAGCCTACTTTTTATACTTTGGTATTGCAAATTGCAATAACATGATTAAAGAGGGTAGGCAGTATAATTAAAATAAAATGTACAAAGAACACTTACGTTTTACCTTACCTTACCAGGAAAACCTAACAAAATTCTTTGATTCTCTTCATGGTCTTAGTTTTAGTGAAGTCTATCTACACGACAATCCTGAGGAAGCATTTAACTGCTTCTATGACTTATTTATGCTTTTTTATGACCTCTGTTTCCCTTTAAGAAAAGTAAGAATCTCTCTACGTAAAAAATCAAACTGGATTTCCAAGGGAATCAGGCTCAGTAGTAAACGTAAAAGAGAAATGTTATGGCAATACAGGCGAGCTTCTAAAAATAAACTTTTATTAAAGCAATATACTGCTCGTTTAAGGAAAATAATTACATTGACCCAAAAACCACAGAATGACTTTCACATAAATTCGGCCAGGAATAAATCTAAAGCGACTTGGAGCATCATCAATAAAAATAAAATTAACTATCCGAAAGAGAATATACCTGAATTTGTAACAATAAATAACAATAACATACATAAACCTCGACTAATTGCACAAGCTTTTAATGACTTTTTTATAGATGAAATTCAACCGAACAATTCTACTCCTTCCTATACGAATATTGAGATTAATTGTAACTCCATATTTATTCCTCCTACAGTACCAGCAGACATAGTAGCTATAATTCGCTCTTTAAATAATACCAATAGCCATGGATATGATGGCATTATTACAAAAGCGGTCAAGCATGTGGCACCATTAATAGGACCTGCTATGAGTTATATAATCAATCTTTGCATTGAATATGGCCATTTTCCGGACAAATTAAAAACTACTGTAATTAAACCTATTCATAAAAAAGATGATAAAAGTATCATGGGTAATTATAGACCGATAGCACTTATACCTATTTTTTCCAAAATTATAGAAAAGGTGATATATAATAGCCTTTCTTCGTTTTTTGATGATGATGATCTCATAACCAGAGAACAATTTGGATTCAGGAAAGGTAAATCCATTAATATGGCGATTTATGACGTGATCAAGAAAATTGTTTCAAATGTTGATGCTGAACTCCCGTGGCGGCTTTGTTTATGGATATGTCTAAAGCGTTCGACCATGTAGATCATAGTATACTGTTATACAAATTAGAGCGCTATGGGATACGAGGAACTGCATTAAACTTATTACAGTCTTATCTCTCAAATCGCACACAAATCACAGCGCTTGATAGGTTATGTGCGACCTCGAAAATTGAAAAAACATACATGTCACGTCCTAGGAAAACTACCTATGGTGTTCCCCAAGGTAGCATTCTTGGCCCTCCATTGTTTAACATTTATATAAATGATTTGCCTTAGGTCAGTAAACATCAAATGGTCTTATTTGCTGATGACAGCACTATTTTATTTTCTAATAATTACATAATATTCTTGAAAATGACATAAATGACGATCTTAAAAATGTAATAAATTGGTTAGTTAATAATATTCTAAAAGTAAATCTTGACAAAACAAAAATAATGACATTTAATCAGAGAACAAATAAACCGAAACTGAATATAAAATATGGTAACGTAGCAATCTCTGAAAGTGATATCACAAAATTTCTAGGCCTTTACATAGATAGTCATCTGACTTGGAAACAACATATCGTCGCTTTGTCAAAGAATCTTAGTCAATTTGCGTATGCTCTGTACAAACTGTCAAAAACAGTTAACCGCATTACAGTACAAATAGCTTATAATGCTTATGTGGCTTCTAGTATTAGGTACGCAATCATTTTCTGGGGCAACTCCACTGACAGAGACATTGCTTTTAAAGCTCAGAAGAAATGCTTGCGATCGTTTACCAAATTAAAATCGACTGAGAGTTGTAAACCATTGTTTAAGGAACTTAGTTTGCTCACTCTACCGTCTATGTATTTATATATGAAATGGGAGTGTTTGTTCGCTGTAACTTGCATCTATTTGAAAAACTGCGCTCTCGCCGTTATCAAGATACCATTCACGTTACCTCTCATAAAACCGCATTTTTCAGCAAAAGTGTATTAGGCATGACCCCAAAAATATATAATAGTATACCAGCAGCTATTAGAAATAAGGATTGTCTGGGATCCTTTAAGAGATCTTTGTTTCATTTTCTTTTAGATAGATGTTATTACTCCATCACTGAATTTACTACTGATAAACAGAGGTATGACGATTCCGACTTGCCAATTAAACACTTATGATTTTATTTAACAACTAAGTATGAATGTTTGTATTTGTCAAAATTATTGTAATGACATTTTTATCAAACTGACATAATTATGTATTGTAAATTAAATTTTTATTATTGTAACCTATTGACATGCCACCCTAATTGTAATTGCATGTTTATGTTAATTGTATCCACCATTTGTACGCCATATACTGGCAAAACATAGTGAACATATTTTAAACTATTATACTATCTGTAACCTATGTTTGACAAAATAAATGATTGATTGATTGATTGATGATTGGTTTTCTACGCACGCCAAATATTTAAGCGTATCTCCTGATCCTTTTGTGGGCACTAGATTGCTACTCCCACTTCTGAGATGTAAACCGTATTGGTTTAATACTCAGAAGCAAGAAAAACAGTTTATGAAGTTTTGAAGATCAGCTTTGGCCTAAAACACATACAAGCGACGTAAGGCGAAGGCACGGGGCAGGCGCAGCGCAGGCGTGGGACAGATACGGCGCAGACGCGATTTGAATTATATCAGAAGAGGCGTGGAACAGGCAAGAAACGTTCAGATGCGGCATTTTATAGGCTGACTTTGGTGCGATAAGATGTCTTCGTCTTAAACCGACTGCTAGCGACGCGGCGCAGGCAACGAAACGGCGTGTCTGCGCCGCGTCGCTTCAGTATAATTCAAAAACGTCGCCTGCATACATTTTGTATGAAATCGTTTTGAAGCGGCGCACGCCTGCGCCACGCCTGTTCCACGCCTGCTGCCTTACGTCGCTTGTGTATGTTTTAGGCCTAATTTAGTGAATATATTTTATATTTTATATAATATAATTATTTAATACAATTTCTATTTAGTGATACAAGTGACAGGCACCGATGTCCAAACACGAATGCCCGAGCATGGCGGGAATATCCCTCAAATGCCCGGCGACTACCCTTTTATTCCCGCCATTTTTACTTGGTTATGATTGGTCGTCAATAACTGTCAGTCTCGACCAATGACATGTAGTCAATACAACTACTTTTAATTATACAAGTTCATAAAAGTGATTATAATAATAACAAACAAAAATAATCTTCTATATAAATAAAAAGAGAAGTCCTGACTGACTGACTGACTGACTGATCGAAATTCAACCCCTAAGTGAGTTAAATAGGGGATGAAAGTTTGTATGGAAAGTCGTCATTTTTGTAGTTTAAACCATGAAAACTACTGTTTACAATTCTGGTTAAGAAATTAAAAACGACGTGTTTCAGTGTTTTTCGAAATTCCACCCCTAAGGGAGTTAAATAGGGGATGAAAGTTTGTATCGAAAATCATCATTTTCGTAGTTTAAACCACGAAAATTGGTGTTTCATTCTGGTTAAAAATCACGTGTTTCAGTGTTTTTCAAATTCAACCTCTAAGGGAGTTAAATAGGGGATGAAAGTTTGTATAGAAAATTGACATTTTTGTAGTTTAAACTATGAAAATTGGTGTTTATCATTATGGGGAAAAATTTAAATCCACGTGTTTCAGTGTTTTTCGAAATTCAACCCCTAAGGGAGTTAAATAGGGGATGAAAGATTGTATAGAAAATTGTAATTTTTGTAGTTTAAATCTTAAAAATTGGTGGTTACCATTCTGGTTAAAAATTAAAAACCACGTGTTTCAGTGCTTTTCGAAATTCAACCCCTAAGGGAGTTTAATAGGGGATGAAATATTGTATGGAAAATCATCATTTTTGTAGTTTAAACCATAAAAATTGGTGGTTGTCATTCTGGTCAAAAATTAAAACCATGTGTTTCAGTGCTTTTCGAAATTCAAACCCTAAGCGAGTTAAATAGGGGATGAAGTTTGTATCGAAAATCGTCATGTCTGCAGTTCAAACCATGAAAATTTGTATTAAGCCTTTTGGTTGGTAATTAATAACTACGGCAAATATCACTGGGTTTAATTGAGTAAACATGTTTCTCTACAAATTATTTTCTTTTAGTGAATTCAACGCAATCAAGCACAGATTACCGTATTTATACTAAACTACGCGAGATTAAGAGGGAGATGAGGGGGTCAAGCCAAATCTCACGACATCCCACCACAGGGGGAGGGGGGTCGAAAAATCAGCTCACGTAATTAATGGACACCCCCTAACAAAAGCATCTGCTTGCTTTATGTAATTGAAATAAACATTTTTTTTTAACTCTTTGCCCGACCCCGGGAATCGATCCCCACGCTTAGTAGTCGCGCTTGCTACCACTAGACCAACGAGGCAGTCTCACACATGCACACCAAAATTTTCACGCGAACGAAGTCGCGGGCAACAGCTAGTTATAGATATAATTTAAATATTTATAACACCAGTCTGTCCGTTTTGCTTGTGCGACTCCATACGCAGAATTATTTATTTACTTTTACTTTTTCGTACTTTATGAAGGTATAGGTACATAACCCAAGTAACACAACTGGGTGGTAAAATTGCTCCATATCATATCTGTTTGTAAACTTGGGTGAAATATATAGGCATGAATAAGTTCTATAAAGGTGGAGAGAACCCTTATGCAAACATTATAGAACCACGGGGAGAAAAATTGCAGCTTAATTTTGGTTCCAAATGAAATCCATAAGAGTTCTCACGATCACCTTAAGTGGCAATTAGAACTATGGGTGTAAGTTGTGCGCAGTGAATGGTTGATTGAATGATATGAGGTTTCAATTCATTCATTGAGTGAAAAATGAAACGCAAAGTTCTTTTTAGGGGCGATAAGTCGAGAAGTGTTTTTGAATTTGTACTGTGAACAGCCATTTCATTTGGATTACATCTATTTGGTGAGTATTAAAACTTCACGTGTACTGATATAATGCAGGCATTAATTTACAGCACAAAATCCTTGCGAATGTTTTGTTACTGTGAAAGTATAGTATGGTTTCTTTGTAAATTTCGAAGCGCTTTCGATTTGATCAAGAACAATTAAATAAAGTGTGCTAAATCAATTGGCGAAATAAAAGTATAAAAAATAAAACTGTTAAAAACCTAACGTAATGGTTTTAGACGTAAGTATAATGTCAAAGTACATCAGTTACAATTAACAAAACTCAGTGATTATGCGTTAGTGTGATAAAACACTTTCAAAACAAAATATTCTCAAGGACAACCATTTTCTAAACATGGCGATGTTTATGGCATCTCATAGTTTTTATTTTCATTTATTTGTTCCCTATTTGGAACTGTAAGGTCTAAAAATCACTTATTTGTATGTTGCTAGTGGCTGACCAGTGGATGCTACTACCAGCAGTAATAATTAGCTCTATTGTGGATCTGCCAGTACCCGTGAATTAGGGGTCCTCAAGAAGTCCAAAAATCATAATAACGAAAATTATGTGACTGCAAGTTTTTGTGATTACCAATGTAGTTGTAAGTCAGATGTTTAAAAATAAAACTCATTTTTATACATTTATTATTGTTTTATTTGTAATCTTAAAATTATTGTTAATAGTAAAATAATCAAACTGTGTGAAGCAAGGGTAACAAATACATTTCAGTTCTATGTTCAATTGCTACTAATTTATATTTTATATCCTCAGGAAAACGAACACATTCGGTACCAGCATTTGTGGTCAATTTATATTTAAAAATTTTGAGATAAGAAGACGACATAGGACGCTCAAAAACATTTTCTTTATTAATAATCGCATTACAATTTAGAATGATTTTGTTTTCCTGAACTTTAATAGATCTTGTCTCCATTATCTCTTGTTTCTTTGTTACAAAAAATCGGTCCGTTTTTCTTTCCGAAATAATAAAATCCTTACAATATAAAACTAACTTATGACTTTTACAATTTTTTTTCACATATGGATAGTCCCTGGAGCTCTCTACAGTATAATTGAGGTTCAAAATATCGCATTCTCCGAGCCTTTTAGCTATTTGAGACAAAGGTTTGTTACCAGTTCGTAGCATATTTTTAATAAGGTATAGTTTGTTTTCGAATGGATAAGCATTAAAACTTTGCAAAATTCCAAAATGCTGCACTTCATGAACCACATGTGTTAAATTATGAACGTTACTTGTCATGAAATCTATGCCATAAAACAATTTGAAATTTCTCACAAAATCCTTTAGCAGGTCTTTAGCCAACGGTGAGAAATTAAAATATTCTTCATTCGAACAAATTGTTATCGCACAGAAAAATGTTAGAAAATGTTTCATAGCATCGCTGTTTAGTACCTCTGCCAATATAACAACACTAAGGTATAACATAAACGTTCTAAATTCAGAAGCTTTCCAATGACCTAAATTACTGAGATTCCTGACAGATCTGTGGATTTCAGAAGGTACTTTGCAATTATCCAGAAATTTATTTACTATAGATATATCACTTGCTCGCCATTTTGTCTCCTTTTTTCCGAAATTTCCATCGCGCCAGCCAATAAGAAGGCGTTTCATAATCCCTAGGTCAATCAAGTGCATGGAATCCGCAACAGGAAATGTTTTAATCATATTAATTGGGAGATCCAGTAAAGGTGAATCCACTTTGTGATGATTACCGTAGAGTTTTTTACGAAAGTCTTCATCATTTCGAGCAGGACAATCTAACTCGGGAAATATAACTGTATGAGATACATGTGAAGACCAACAGTAGTACATTTGTGACACCCGTGTTTACCATTAAAGTTGCAAACCCCTTTTATCATTGCTCTTGCAGGTGAATCGCAAACGAAGCATCTTATTGTAACAGTAACTTTAACGTTTTCAATTTGTATACCATTTTGAAGTAATTTTTGTATTTCTTGAATAAAAGGTTGTAGATATCCATTTAAATCGTTAGGTTTCCCATGACCCGCATATATCCCAACAATAAATGGTTTGATAATAGGTAATTCAAAAATCTTGCACAATATGGGCCAGAACTACTGTTTAGAACTGTTACATACTGGGAGACCATCTATGTTGAAATAAAGAGAAATATTTTAAATACCATTTAGTAGATTTTTGTAATATTTCTTTAAAATAGTTGCAAGAGGTATAGCAATACCATTATGCCAATATTCACCAGGATTAACAAATATTGTATCAATCTTCCTCGGAGTCTTCATGAGCGTTCTTGGGTCTACTGGCAGCAAATTTGGCATCCTAGAGTTTATAAGTGGCGCTAAAGTTTTCAAGGCCGAATGGCTTATGTTATTTTCTGTAGCCCATGCCCTGATGTCATCCCGAAATTGAAGAATGTGTTTGTATTCACATTTGTTTTCAATTGAGCTGTTGTCATCACCGTCACTTTCACCAGAAATTTCAGTTGAATTTTCATCGTCAGAGGATGGATTAGAAATTATATTACCAGGATCAAGGCTGAAAAAAATAGGCACAGATCTTATAATATACTGTAGGCGTAGAAAGATTATTCATATAGCTACAGACTTCTTCGAATAGCACAGAATATCACAAGACAATGTCATACCAAAAAACTTTATAGAATTGTCGAATGAATTTAAATATGTAAGTACATAATAATATAAGTATCTTGATTTTTCCCTATGACATAATGACTCGTATTTGATGTTACGTTACGAGATATTATTTGTTCTTGCAATTCGATTATGAGCTAACGTTTGTTTAGTAACTCATTTATGTTATTAAGCAAGATAATATATAATTATGCGATACTTTTCATGCGTCCAACGTGCACAAATAAAAAAAGTGGAGTTCCAAGCTCAGTTTCTTTGCAGATTTCGGGAATTGCAAAGAAACAAGAATGCCACCTGTACCTATATTTGTATAGGTACAGGTGGAATTCTTGTTCAGGTCTTCGATATAAATTCTGTTCAAATCTGATTACCTTTTAATAAATAACTACTGGATTTCCTTAAAAACACTACAAATAATGTTCAAAATGTATTTAAAACACACAAAAGAATGTTAATTAATTTTTATGTGTACGGAACCCGTGATTCCACAGTAATTTTTTTCTTGACACAATTATATTTATAAGTAACCTAATTAATATTTTTCTTATATCACCTAGCTATTTTTTTAGAAGATTACTCATTATAATTTTAAATTGATATAATTACCTTTCAACATTACGAGTATCTTGGGATTGCTGATTAACAACTTCATGGTTTGATCCTTTTATGTCCACGTCCATTATATTTCTTAAAGTACGTACAACCTGCCGATGATAACTACCACATGGCTTAATTTTTTTCCATTTCACGGAATTCATTTTTGATGAAGTAGTTTAAACCATGAACTTTACAACAACAGAAATAAAAAATGCTATCAACAGAGTGACGCGCAGGACGATCTGACTTAAGTAATCACAATTATGTCACTGTTACATCGTTAGTGGTTTTAAATAAGTGGAAATAGCTGCTGTTGGTTTTCAAGAACCCTCTATCGAAATTTATCTACGCGTTGGAGTGGCATATTAGAGTACAATAGGCCTGAAAGATGCAATCACGTTAGGTTCCAAAAAGGTTGCAAAATGATCCCTTTAGCCACTACAGGTGATATACTACTCTGTTATACTACTGGTTTGGAAATAGAAGTGCCAAATAAGAGTATGTTACAGCTTAAATGGAACAGTTGCTTACAAGTGATTTAAAGGCCTCATATACCACTGTTGCTTCTAAATTGGTAACAATTAAAACCCGTTTTCAACTTGAAGTAACAAAATCGACTCTATGCAACAATAAGACATAAAGTATAAACAAAATAATTATACTCTTATGCAACTAAGAGTGATAGGAGGTACTCATATACAAATATGAGTAGTGTTTGAAGCTATAAGTTTTATCAAATACTGTTATACCACTCATTTACAACTTAAAGCTATAAGATAAGTTGCAAAATTCACTAATGTGCTACTTGGGAAATTACGAATAAAGTAAAACTTATATTATAATTTCTTTGTCGTCAAAATAGCGCACGTACGGTACCAAGATTGGTAAAAATACAAACACATATCCCCGAGGCCAAGGACTACGATTGTACTAAATGTGGGTAGGTACCTGCATGCAGAGCAATTTACAAAACTATGGCTTAGCGCGCGAGCCCGTAGTAACGAGGCGCGCGCGATGTGATGTGATATTATGAATGGCTCACCCAAGCGGCCGGTGGCCTGCTCGCCCGCGAGCGAGCGGCGGAAGTTACCGAATGACAACCGAGCGTTCGGGCGTTATCTCGCTCTTTTCGCATTGCCTCTTTTTCTAACATTGCGCTGGATGAAACAACAAGCTTTTCGCCCAAGCTCGCGTTGACGATAGACGGATGGGGAAGGGCGCTCTTAAGACAAATTAATAAATCACCAATGCAAATAACTACTACTTCTACTAAGCCATTTGAACGACTCAGCCTCGATCTTGTAGGTCCTCTTCCGGAAGCTGGACTTACTAAGCTCAAGTTCATTGTCACATTACAAGACGACCTCACCAAATATTCCCTCGCTTACCCTATCGCTAATGCGACTGCAGAAGAAACATGTGAGTGTCTGGTGCACTTTATTTCTGTTTTCGGCATCCCGAAATCTATTTTAACTGATCAAGGGACAAACTTCACCGCAGACTTATTTAAAAGAACCTGTAACTTCCTTAAAATTAAACAAATCTGGTCTTCCCCATACCATCCTCAAACTCAAGGTGCACTTGAACGCAGTCACTCCACACTCAAGGAATACCTTAAATCTTATGTCAATGACAATCATTCTGATTGGCATAAGTATGTATATACTGCTATGTTAGCGTATAATACCTCTACTCATTCCACTACTAACTTTACACCATACGAGCTCCTCTTCGGTCAGAAACCTTTTATCCCGGACTCCGTCTACGAAATACAATCAGATCTTACATATCCAGAATACCTCAAATCCCTGCATCATCGCCTAAAACTTTCACGTGGAAAAGCCATCGAAAACATACAAAGATCTAAAGAAAGATTTAAACAGTATTATGACAACCACTCGCGACCTGTTCAGTATAAAGTCGGAGATTACGTGTATCTCAAAAATCATGTACGCCTGTGATGGCATAGCCTTATATTTATGAGAATATCCGACCAAATTAATAACAATATAATGTAGCAACGTCGGCTGTCAAATGTGAAATAACATTGACGTATGGCGACGTTGCATTTCAAGAATATTGTAAGTTAATTATCATCGCAAATTAATATCTTGAGAACAGAAAGGTTCTAATTTCAAATAAACCTAATATACATTTTCCCAAAGATATTTTATAGAACGAAGCATTTTATAGAAATAGTTTCCATTGTGGCTTAAAAGGCTTAGTTTCAAAACGAAAGATAGTTGTGATATTTGAATAATCAAGTTAAATGTTTATTTACTTTATATTGCTAATAAATGAATTAGTAATAATTAAATGATATTTATAATGTTTCCTACATCTTATCTTGCAATTTAAATTTAATAATATCAAGTTGTTTTAATCAATTCTCTGAACTATCAGTTGATGTACATATTATTATTTTATGGGATAAAACATAAATATTACAAACTAGCTTTTGCCCGCGGCTTCGCCCGCGTGGATGTCGTAAATATCCGATTACTTACCTTCCCCCCCCTTTTTAACCCTTCGGGGGTAGAATTACCAAAAACGCCGAGACACGTATAAATTAATTTTCAATCTAAACACAAAATTTGAAGATCCTAACTTCAAAACTGACAGACTTTCATACAAACTTCCACCCCCTATTTTACCCCTTTAGGGGTGGAATTCCCACGATCAGCTGTGAGACGTAATTCCCTCTCAGTGTAGGTTTCGGACTCGCGAGATAATGTATGCCGTTCGCGGTCAGCTGTGGGTCGCAATTCTCGTTGTGAAGCAGTTTCAGCTTCTCGGGATAACACAATGTTGTTCTCGGTCAATGGTATGCCTTAGCTCTCGTTGAGAAGAGCTTTGAGACGCCCGTGATGAAGCTCGTCTCGCTCTGTCAGCTGCTAATCGCATCTCTCTCTCGGGAGAGCTTTCATTGGCTCGAGAAGTTGAGGCACTAACTCTCATAGAGTTTAACCGATGTGCTCTTTCCTCTGCCGATTCTTGAGAACGCCTATTTCTCATTCTCTTAGCTTCTCTCGAATTTGGAGATAAAGATAATCGTTTTTTAGGTGGCATTGATGCAGGCAAATAAAAATAAAGCTAAAACGTAAATGAAAATAAAACTAATAGGTATAAAGAAAGTGAACGTAAATTAGCAAAACTTACCTATCAGTATCTAAAAATCTATGCGTACCTACTACTACTTCACCTAAAAAGAAATAAAATGTAAACTATTAATAATTGTAATTTGAACGAATATTTAAACACTACCAAAATAACTAATACCTATTTTATAAAATAACAACAAAAGGAATCTAAAAATAAATTATCAAAGACTAAAAGTCGCGCTGATAAGCACGGTTTGTTAATATCAAATAAGTATTGTCTGTCAATAAGGTCGAACGCTCTGAACGTCTATTCGCATCAACAGGCAAAAATTGTATGAAGCTCGCGCTTTTTTTTTTTTTTTTTTTTTCGAAAGGGCATTCTCGCAGTCATCATAGAAGATGGTACTGCTCAACCGGACTATCCTGTGGTTGCCTTGAGTGTAAGGCCTCCAGCCAGGGCAAAAAACTTAAAAGCTAAGCGACTACACGCTAAGGGCACCCCCTGTGGGGTACGAGCCTCGGCTTAGGGCGTCGCTGGGAGAGGACAGCAAGGGACAGGCTGGATCTGACTTGTATGATTTAGGGGCTCATTTAAAACTACAGGCTCAGCATCGCGGGCTGGCTCGAGCAAGGGTCGGGAGGGGCATGAAGTGGGGTGTCGCGACGGGCCTCGACGGCGAGGACGGAAGGACGGCTGTTTGCGTCTGGGTTTCTTCAGGGTGCTGGTTTCCTTGCTGC
This sequence comes from Noctua comes, assembly GCA_963082995.1. Taxonomy (NCBI): domain Eukaryota; kingdom Metazoa; phylum Arthropoda; class Insecta; order Lepidoptera; family Noctuidae; genus Noctua; species Noctua comes. Next base: position 6,040,168 of record OY720293.1, read on the forward strand.
TTTCCTGCAACAAAGTAATAGCGTCATCGGGAGTGGCTAGAGTATGTCTTGGACGGCGAATCTTACTGATTCGAGAGGGTTCGTATCGGGCGGCCGATGCGATCAGGGGGTTGCGGTGTTTTACCGCAGTATCAAAGAAGCGCTTGGAAAGGCGCTTCATGAATTGGAGAATGGTGGGCATTTTTAAGTCTAAATGTAGACGGTCATTACGGACGTACCAAGGGGCTCCCGTGACTTTACGTAAGAACCGGTTCTGTACAACTTGCATCATATGGATGTGACGAGGCTTGGTGTGTGCAAACACTACACAAGCGTATGTCATTATGGGACGGATCACCGCGGTGTAGAGGCGCAACTTGCACCTGAGCGATAACTTACTCTTTTCCGTTAGCAGGTAGTGGAGCCTAGCCATAGCGAGGGCAGCTCGGTTACGTGCTGCTTTGATATGTGGCCCGAACGACAGATGGTAGTCGAGTAAGACACCTAGGTATTTGGCTTGCATCTCCCAAGGGATAGGCTTACCATACATAGTGATCGGACTGGGGAGGGTGGGTTTTAACCGCGGTTTCGAGAAAAGAACCGCCCGACTCTTATCGGGGTTAACCTCGATTCTCCATTTCCTGAACCAAGCGCCTAGGACGTTGGCTGAGGTTTGGAGGGTTTTGGCGATAGCGTTCTTACAGCGACCAGTGTAGTAAATGGCCGTGTCGTCCGCGAACAAGGCTAACTGAGCCTTTTTGCTATTGGGTATATCACTAGTAAAGAGCGTAAATATGAGCGGGGAGATGACCGAGCCCTGAGGGACTCCGGCTCGGATAGGGTGGGGGAGGAGAGAGCGCCTCCGATGCGATAGCGAAAGGTGCGATTCACCAAAAAGTCTCGTAAGATGAGCACGAGACGGTCTGGCACTCTCATACTGTACAACTTAATAAGCCGTTGTGCCAGACTTTGTCGAAAAACAACACGCCCGTCATCGCTCCACGCTGGAAGCCAGCGCTCAGATGTTCTACGATGCGGTGAACCTGTTGGACGCACGAGTGTTCGGTCCTGAAGCCGAATTGCTCGTTAGGAATGAGACTCTTAGCTTCGGCATAATCTTTGAGTCGCTTATAAATAAGTCTCTCGTAGATTTTGCCGAGCGCGCTCAGGAGACTGATAGGACGGTAGCTAGAGGGCTCCGCCTTGGGTTTACCGGGCTTGGGAATGCCGATAACAGTGGCCTCTTTCCAAACTTGGGGGAAGAAGTTGTTGCTCATGGCGCCATTGAAGATGGCTGCCATTAACACTATTAACTGGGGGGGGAGGATTTTGAGCACCTTATTGGTGATTCCGTCAGAGCCGGGTGCTTTCCGTGGTTGAAGCCTTTTGATGATATCCTGCACTTCGTCTGGAGTGACTTCAGGCAGAGGATCATCGGGGTCTTCTACGGGGGGGAGGGCTCTACGTTCGACTTCTGCGTCCACCTCATCGAGGTGCCGCTTGTCTACTGGTTGAGAGCTGGGAGAGCACTGAGACTCCAGGCTGTCGGCTAGGCATTCTGCCTTATCAGAGTCGTCGAACGCGACGCTCTTGTCGGGGCGGGTGAGAGGAGGCGTTGAAACCTCCTCGGTAGCACGCATCTTTCTTTGCAATTGTCAGAAAGCTTGGTGGGTAGGCTCGAGCTCGCTAAGGTCCTTTTCCCATTGAGCGGAACGGTGCTCACTGATACGCTTCTTAACAGCACGCTGCAAGTAGCGCATGTGAGCCTTGTTCGCGTCGCAGGGAAAACTACTGTAGGCACGAATGGCCGCATTTTTCTCGGTTATCAGATCACGTACGTCAGCGGGCAGTTTCCAGCGATGATCACTCATAGCTGGGACTTCTCGTGAGCAATCCTTCATGAAGCTCGTGCTCGGACGCCTCGCCTTTTTATACCTTCGGCCGCGAGACGCGTCGAGCGCGGCGACCGATTCTCGGACCTTATACAAAAATAATCCATATAGCATGATCAGTATTCACGCGCGATGGCTTATTATTGGCGTATTTCATGTATAACTTTGGTGTTTCTATTCCGATTTCTATGATTCTTTTTTATGGAATAGTTAATAATGTTAACTTTTTTAATTAGGGATGACTGAGAGTGTTATAAACGTAAGAGTAGACAAATATAATCAGAAAGCTTCGAACTGCTAAGCTATCGGGAGTTACACGTGATATTGTGAGTCAACCATAAAAGATAGACATATGCTGTCGTGAAATATTTTTTACATAATTTTAAGGAGAACATTTCCGTCATACATGATTTCTGTGTAGCTTTAACCATTAAGGTTGCACACGCGACGGAAGCTTAAAAAATGGAGTAACTTCTCCCGTTTTCCCAACATTTCCCTTCACTGCTCTGCTCCTATTGATTGTAGCGTGATGAAAAGTATACTATAACCAACTCAGGAGTATGAGAAATAATTTCACCAAGTTTCGTTAAAATCCGTCGAGTAGTTTTTGTTTCTATAACGGTTATACAGATAGACAGACAGACAGACAGACAGACAGACAAAAAATTTACTGATTGCATTTTTGGCATCAGTGTTGATCCCTAATCACCCCCTGATAGTTATTTTGGAAATATATTTCATGTACAGAATTGACCTCTCTACAGATTTATTATAAGTAATAATAATAATAATAATAATAATAATAATAAGCCCCCTAAACAACTACACGTCCTGATTGACCATCTAATCACGTGGGGGGCGGACACACGAATGAGAAATTACTGGCGTGGCTAACGTGGCTCTGGAAACCCATAAAAAAAAATGGAGACACGTTCAAAAAGAAAACGAATAGGACCGCTGCCCGGGGGCGATCGCCGGGGCGCACCTGGAGCTGACGCTGGGTGTCTCAGCATGCGAACCGTCAGCGGTGAGGAGTTGAACAGGCGGGCTCCCACCGACAAAGATACTACAGCCGAAATCATTGACGATGGGGACAGACTGACGGACAGGACAGACACCCCTGTAGAACCGTATAGTCCAAGCACAGTCTCATACACACCTTCTAGGCGAACATCACCATCTATACCATCGTCACCAACACTTTCATCATCCCCCATTATTAGTTTTAATACAGTCGCACCCACTCCGGCCTTGAATGTTGCGCGGGGGGTATCTACCTTTTTGCCCGCGTCCACCAAGGCTGGAAAAGCAAGAGTTCGCATGAAATGGAGTAAAGAAGTAAATCTATTTATCATACGAACGTACCTATACATAACTAAATTAGAGACCGATATGACCACATACAGACAACAATTGCATGCACTTTTCACCCGACAATATCCAGATATTACGGTTTCAGAACAAAGAATCTCAGACCAAAGAAGAACCATAGTTAGGAATAAACTTCTATCTCAAGAAGTTATAGATCAGTTAAAAGAAGAAATACGAACACAATTACTACAAGAAGAAACATTAAATTATACAGATACTAACAATATTACACAAAACATAAACGAAATTTATCATCAAGAACAACCACAATTACTTAATCAATCACAATTTATTTATTCCCAATCACAAGCCCACACACAAATATCGCACACATCCACACAAACGGAATCCATTACCCTTACGCTGGAAAATGACATTGAGACCATAGCCGTCCCAGATCAACACTTAACAACAGATACATATATTCAAGAAATTAATGACAAGTTTAGAACAACTATAATACAATACTCTGGGATGGACCCAGCAGCTCGACCTAGGTTACCTAAACTTAAATACACACCTAACCTATATCGTCTAGTTAATTTATTTAATGAGAGTATACTTACACAATTTATATCTGATGACACACAGCTTATAGACATACACCTACTTATATATTGCACAGCAGTAGTTATATCTGAAGAACTAAACTTTAAAATCACAGACCACACAGGAACTCCAAGAACAAGACAGAATGTAGCACCAGCATGGCAACAGAGACTAGAAAAAGATATTGAAAAATTAAGGGCAGACATTGGTAGACTCACTCAATATATTAACGGTTGCAGATCTAACAAAATCCTAAAAAGAGTTGAGGTCATATTTAGAAACAATTTGACACACACCAGACACGAAAAAAATAATAGAAAACCTGAAGAATATTTAGACACCTTAAAACAAAAACTAGCACTCAAAGTTCATAGGCTCAGAAGATATAAAAAAGCACAACAACGTAAAAAAGATAACGCCACATTTGCTACAAACGAAAAAATGTTTTATAGAAACTTACACAAACCACAAACAGACACAATTGATGAAAATAACACTAACACAAACACACCTAACCTACCTACAAAGGAACAACTAGAAGAGTATTGGGCTAGCATTTGGGAAGAGCCGGTACAGCACAACGACAAAGCGTCATGGATAGCAGAAGAAGAAGTAAAATGGAGAGCTGTTGACGAAATGGAATTTGTAGAGGTAGCAGAGACCGACATTACACAAATAACAGCCAGATTACATAACTGGAAATCACCTGGTATCGATAAAATACATAATTTTTGGTACAAAAAGTTAACTTCATTACACAAATCTTTAGCAAAAAATTTTACAGATATTATATTAGGACAACAGAACACACCCGAATTTATTGCAACAGGAATTACCTACATGCTACCTAAAACTAAAAATTCAATTCAGCCTTCCCAATACCGACCAATTACATGCCTACCCACAATTTACAAAATACTGACATCTGTAATTACAAAGAAAATTAGCTCGCACATCGAACATCACAATATAATGGCAGAGGAACAGAAGGGATGCAGGCAGGGCCACATGGGATGCAAAGAACAGCTGATTATTGATTCCACTATTCATAAACATGCCACCTCTAAAAACAGAAATTTACATTGCACATATATTGATTATAAAAAGGCTTTTGACAGTGTTCCTCATTCTTGGTTGATACAAATATTAGAAATTTATAGAATAAACCCGAAAATTATAGATTTCATACGCAATATAATGCTTCAGTGGAAAACAACACTACAAATAAATTACAACAGCAATGCTGTCACCACTCGTCAAATCTCCATCAAAAAAGGTATCTACCAAGGTGACTCCTTGAGCCCGCTGTGGTTTTGTCTCGCCCTAAATCCTCTGTCTCATTTGCTGCAGGGTTGCGGGGCCGGATATTGCCTCAAACACACTACAGATGAAACAATAATATCCCATCTTATATACATGGACGACATCAAACTTTATGCAAAAACAGAAAACGACATGAAGAAATTAGTAGATGTTACAGCAGAATTCAGTAAAGATATTAACATGCAATTTGGGTTAGAAAAATGTAAAACACTTCACATTGTGAGAGGCAAAGTACGGCCCGGCGACTATGTAGTAAATGACACGGACACTATATCAGCAATGGAACAGACTGACTTGTATAAATATTTAGGGTACGAGCAACTAAAAGGTCTTGATCATACACGCATTAAAAATACGCTTAGTAATGAGTACAAGAGGAGAGTGAACGCCGTTTGTAAAACGCAACTTTCAGGTAAACATCTCATCAAAGCTTTAAACACTTTCGCCATTCCCGTATTAACGTACTCATTCGGAGTTATAAAATGGTCCAAAACAGACACTGAACAATTAGAGCGTACTACGCGAACGACACTTACAAAGCACAACAATTTACACCCTAAGTCCGCCATAGAGAGACTTACCATTAAACGACAACATGGAGGGAGAGGCCTAATAGACATCCAGCACCTATGGCGGAAACAAATTAGTCGATTAAAATCATTCTTTCATTCAAAATCCCGCACTAGTAGCATACACAAAGCCATAGTGATAAATGATCTCAACTACACTCCACTTAATCTAAGTCATCAGACAGAAACACTAAACACAACTAATGATGACCCACAGCAACATAAAATAGAAGACTGGAAGAGGAAAGTACTCCACGGTCGGCACCCTCATGACTTAGAGCAATTCCACATAAATAAATTAGCTTCAAATAAGTGGCTCAAAATAGGTAGCTTATTCCCCGAAACTGAGGGATTTATAATAGCAATTCAAGATCAGATCATCAACACAAAAAACTACAGAAAATACATAATCAAAGATCCTGCTGTCACAAATGATAGATGTCGCAAATGTCACAGCCAACCAGAAACCATCCAGCACATAACAGGAGCATGCACAACTCTAACACAAACCGACTACACTCACAGGCACAATCAGGTGGCCAATGTCATTCACCAGAAACTAGCACTAAAACACGCACTCATTCAAAATACCAGCACTCCTTACTACAATTATAAACCAGAAGTTACCCTTGAAAATACAACACATAAACTCTATTACGATCGCGCTATACTCACTGATAAGACTATTCACTACAATAGGCCGGATATAGTCCTACAGGATAAAATAAACAAAGTAACTTACCTTATAGACATTGCTGTTCCCAATACACACAATATACAGAAGATAATCACAGAAAAGATTAGTAAGTACGCAGAGCTCAAAGACGAAGTGACTAGAATCTGGCGACAAGAAAAAGTATATGTAGTGCCTATAGTCCTCTCCACAACAGGCGTTATACCAAATCATCTTCTCCATAGTTTAAAACTACTGGACCTAAAAGAATCCATCTACATCATACTGCAAAAAGCTGCGATTTTAAATACGTGCAGAATTGTTAGAAAATTCATGCAGATAGAAGAAAACGAAATAGGACCTCATCACAACACATAAACAATTACAAAACATACACACCACACGCTACATTTACTCTGGTTTCGGCCCGTAAATGTAGCTGAAATCCAGTCTAAAGGCTGAGAAGAAAAACACTTTCCGATAATAATAATAATAACAGGAGCATGCACAACTCTCACGCAGGCAGACTACACTCACAGGCACAATCAAGTGGCCAATGTCATTCATCAAAAACTAGCACTCAAACACACACTCATTCAAAATACAAACACTCCTTACTACAATTATAAACCTGACACTACCCTAGAAAATACAACACATAAGCTCTACTACGATCGCGCTATTCTCACTGATAGGACAATCCACTACAACAGACCGGATATAATCCTACAGGACAAACTAAATAAAGTAACATACCTGATAGACATCGCAGTCCCCAACACACACAACATACAGAAAACTATCACTGAAAAAATAAGTAAATACGCAGAACTCAAAGAAGAAGTTACTAGAATTTGGCGACAAGAAAAAGTATATGTAGTTCCAATAGTCCTTTCCACAACAGGGGTAATCCCAAATCATCTCATCCATAGTTTAAAATTATTAGACCTTAAAGAAACCCTCTACATTACACTACAAAAAGCTGCTATTTTAAATACATGTAGAATCGTTAGGAAGTTCATGCAGATAGAAGAGAACGAGATAGGACCTCATCACAACACATAAACATTCATAAAACTAACACACGCACACACACACCACACGCTGCATTTGCTTTGGTTTCGGCCCGTAAATGTAGCTGAAATCCAGTCTAAGGGCTGAGAAGAAAAACACTTTCCGAAAATAATAATATAGATAGATAGATTATTATAAGTATAGATATAGATATAGATAAATACATACTAGATTGCTAAATTATGTAATGAAGTTTTAAAATAGTTCCCTTACACAGGATTTGTTAATTATTATCTACGTTATTAGTTATTTAGGTTTAACGTATGACCATTTGCCATTGGTTTATTATGGCGGCTATCTTTGATGGGTATGATTATGATTTGACGGGTATAAAAATAGATGTTGCCGCCAATTCGGGGCTTTTTATGCTGTAAGTGTTCGAAGGGTTAAGACATACCCTGATTGGTATATTGTGTGTGCCGTGTGTTTAGTATTATTATTTAGCTGGAACCTATTAGGATTACCTTAAGGTTCTACAATGTTTATGTAAGTTATTTGATATTATACTATGAATATTCCTGATAACTATGTGCTAGAAATGTGTTATTATTTAGCTTATATTGCTTATTATTTATCTACACTGATAAATTGTTATAACTTGAGAATGGTCCAGGACAACGTATAATTGTCCTGATATCATATTTTAAAAGATGTTACCGTGGAGTTTCTTGTCCATTCTTCTCCACGAAGACCTAGGTTTGCGAATGGACGTAGCTTGATAGGTAATTGACGTTACCTATAAATATGACAAGCCTAACCGAAATAAATGAATAGTCTTGTCTCTCTGTGCTTTTCTTGATAAAACCCCTTTTCCCTACACACCTTTTTAGAGATACTTTAGACACAGTAAATAAGAAGTAACCATTCTGACACTCGAAGCTTGATAATCTGTGGGTATTAATACTTATATACATATAGTACTACATCTATTAAATAATACCTGCGTAAAGCCCTTTCGCCACTGGAAAGGCCCGTATAAAGTTGTAAAGATCAATGGCCGAAGCACCTTGACCTTACTCATAAATAGACGTCATGTGACACATCACTATGATGAAGTCAAACTAGCTCCTAGATCTGTAGCGTAGTCCTATTTATAATATTTTTAATACTAATTTTAATTATAATATTCTATTACAGTAATTCTGCGCTGGGTCACGAGTTCATTACGTCCTTGACGAACAGTCCTGGCATCTACTTCGACCCCTTAGGTTCCTTAAGTTTAATTGATAGTCACCTTAGTATAGTTATTCCATATGATGTATCCTTTATTAACCCACACATTCTAAACCTCCGTCTTATTCTCGATAAATCCAAACAAGTATGTGACAATGGCAAAGTCTTTGATTCTTTGGAATGCAGAAATCTCTTTGATCCGTTGAACACCCGTTATAATGATATAGCCCATGACAACGAGGCCATTTTTCACCTTACATCTCGCCAGTCGAGAAGGTCTGCACTTCTAGGATTCGTGGGCACTTTATCAAAGAAACTATTTGGCACAATGGATGAAGACGACGCCATCCGATACGACAATGCTATTAGAGAGGTAGAAACAGACAAAAAGAAATAAAATGAAAGAAAAAAAAAATGAAGAAAAAAAAAAAAAAAAAAACCACTACTACCACTACTTCTTCGCTTAAATCTTTCAATGAAACTCTGGCCATAATTAAACTAAATGAAAATGCAGGCTCGTGTCGGCACGCGTACGAGCAGGACGTATATTTTGTTAAATCTATTAGTTATAATTCTCGGAATTTTATTGTTTATTCGCGACGCAGCTGTGGCCCTCGCTCGACCTGGCCGGGTTGCGGGCGTGGGGCGCGGGCGGAGTGCGTAAACTACCTGAGTTATGGCGAACATTGTTGATTGTCATCAATTTGATGATGAGACGCAATCTATAAATGAGGTCGACGAGATGAGCGATGCAATACTACAGGAGGAGTGCGGAGATGAGGAGGTTACCAACAAGGCGACTAAAAGAAACCGAGAAGCAGAAGAATCTGATGAAGACTGGAAGGTAGTGGGACAAAATCGAAAAGAAAAGAGATTCAAGCAGTATAATTCTGATGAAGATAAGCTGGAAGTAACTATAACATGCAAGGATAAACTTCCGAAGTCATTTGCATAAATTTGCGAAGCTTTTAACAACCCATGGTATGAGTAATATAGTTCGTGTCAGATATTTGAGCCCGTTCAGAATTCGAGTACAATTTGGAGATGAATTAGATTTAAATAAGCTGTTTACATGTGAAGCATTAATTACTAAGGGATGGAGATTTAGTAAAGATATGGAAGTAAGTTACTCATACGGGGTTATAAGGGATGTGGAACTAGAATTGGAAGAAAAAGATATCCTGGATAATGTATCCTGCCCAGGAAGCTTTGAACTCATTTCAGCGATGCGATTAAATAAACGCGATCAGGACAAGGGTGGATGGATACCAAGCGAGGTGGTTAGATTATGTTTCAAGGGTAATTCATTGCCTTCATACTTTTCCACAGATGGTCTTAGGCTGAAGGTTGAACCATATGTTTATCCAGTTTCTCAGTGCTCACGGTGTTGGAAGCTAGGACATAAAATTAAGGCTTGCCCATACAATAAGATAGTATGCCCTAAGTGCGGCGCTAATCATGAAAACTGCGAGACTAAAGAATATAAGTGTGTTAACTGTTTAGGTAAACATATGGCCTTATCTAAGTCATGCCCCATATATCTGAAAGAAAAACGCTTGCGCGAAATTATGGCTGAATTCAACTGTACATACAAAAAGGCCCTAACTATGTACGTTTTACCTAACACCCCAGAATATGTTCCAGAAAAACCGAGAGAAGTTAATAATCCAGTCCATAATACACCAAAGTTTACAGTCGTTAATCCGCCTTCGTACGCAGAGATAATTAAGACTACCGCAGATGTGCACCAAGAGCAACCTTCTTCTAATGTACGTAAGTCTAAATTGGCATCACACAGTAAGATAAGGTTTTCTAAGCAAAAAAATACAAACTAATACATCGGAGTGGTACAAATGTAACGAGGAACAGTGTGACTCACCACAGCGCAATTAAACCGGTATTGACGACTGTAATATAACTGTTCGAACCATTTATTGAATCAAAACTGTATGCATGTGTTTACCTTTATATCTAAGTGTGTGTGTGGAACTATCCTTTAAAAGCATGTATTACTATGTAGCAAATCAGTATGAGAAATACACCGTACGAATCAACACCTCGTCAAATCATTCACGTCCTTACAAATAAATCTGAACCCTATCAACAAGACATATGGTCGAATTTCGAACCGGATCTATTATCTACCTAGGTGGTCTAGTGATCCACGCGAGAACAAAGCGCCGCATTCCTTAGATAAGGAACTCGTTTGTTATGAGTGATTTGTGCAGTTATTAAGCAAAGTATTACTGACGTGTTTTCTGCAAAATATTACGATTGGATTTATCTCTTCAACTACGTGACCTATATTGCATCTTTTTTTGGAATAATGACTACTACAGTGTCTACTGCTGAACAGTTGCTAACGGAGTTAGAAGATATTGCGTTATTACTACAAAAGCGCAAAGTAACTTAAAGAAATGTCCAAAACACAGACTTACTAAAGAATACATTGAAACACGTTTACAATGCATTGAAGAGTATTGGAAGAAGTTCACGACGGCTCATCATAACCTTGTGAAAGTGGTGCCGAAAGAAAAGAAGAATGATATCCCGTATTTTGTAAATGATGACTACTTTGTTTATGAAGATTTATATTTATGTACACAAGCCGATCTTAAAGATTTATTATTCCAGAACTGTTAACCCGAGATTAAGTGATATAGCTTACAACAACAGCTCAACTTACGAAGGAAATCTCAAGTTACCTCAAATTCAGTTGCCTGCCTTTTCTGGGATTTACGAAGATTGGACCTCATTCAAAGACCTCTTCACATCGTTAGTTCATAACAATTCAACGCTGTCAAAGGTTCAAAAACTTCACTACTTGAAGAGTAGCATTACCGGAGAAGCAGAAACATTACTAAAGCACATACAAATAACGGAAAGTAATTATGACCAAGCTTGGAATTTGTTAAGAGATCGGTATGGTAACAGGCGGCTTATAGTAAATTCTCTTATACGAAAACTAGTTACTCAAAGAAAGATTCCCACTCAAACAGCTAATCATATCAAGACGTTGTTAGATACGACCAGTGAATGCATCAACAGTTTAAGAAACCTTAACGTGTCTACTGATTCGTGGGATCCATTCGTCATATTTGTGACTGTGCAGAAACTGGACCCCGAGTCACACCGGGAGTGGGAGCAGTTTGCGTACAAGGATAATTTGGACGAATTACCTAAGTGGGAAGAACTTGTACGGTTCTTACAAACTAAATTTCGCACACTAGAACTGATCAGTCCACCTTCAAGAGAAAAATCATCACGAGGTAAAGAATGTACAGTCCACGTTTCTACAACACCTACTGCTACCAAAGTAAGAAGTTGTTTGATTTGTAAGGACAATCATACGCTATGCCATTGTAAGGAGTTTACTAAAATGGAACCAAAGGAGAGGTGTGAATATGTAAAAAAGTACCAGCTCTGTTTCAATTTATTTATTTATTTATTTATTAACACTTCAAGCACAAAGTGCACGGGCGGACTTAATGCCATAGGCATTTTCTACCAGTCAACCTTTGGGTGATGCAGAGACAGACAGTGGTAGGTGCATAAATTTGCAAAAAAAATAATTTAACACTAAGATAAACTACAAGGATATATAAAATACTATAACTATATATCAAAATACTATACATATATATCAATATAAATATAAGTGAACACGGATTTAATTAAATAAAAATACAAACAATGAAGAAAACATTAACGTTGTGACGAAACTGCCAGCTTTTTCTGTATGTACTCGCGAACTTTAAATTTAAACGATAAACGATTGGTTGCCATCCTGATTTCCTGGGGAAGCGCATTCCACAGAGAAATAGATTGAACGAAGAATGATCGGTGAATGAAGTCGGTGCGGTGAGAGGGACATTGAAGAATTCGGTTTTGCGATGAGCGCAGACTCCTATTATGATTGGCACAGATGTATTGAAAGTGGGGAGCAAGGTAACTAGGGGAAGAGGGAGAAACAAGGAAAGAAAACAAAGTGGTTAGCGCCCTTTGCTCCCTACGCTGACGTATCGGCAACCACTTAAGAAGAGACCGGTGGTTCAATTGTCTGGCACCAGGACACTCAGCTAGAAAATGTAGGTTAAATATGTCATGCCGTATATGTCATAAACGGCACCATTCTCTAGTTCACCAAAATGCACAAACAAGTAATACCAAGCAACCAGATGATACGCAAGCTAAGCACCATCAAATTGAAGAACAACCCAAATCAAAAGAAGCTAATGAACCAGTTGAGCTTTCATCGCATTTCACAGCTAGCACGTCTACAGCACTATTGGCCACAGCATTAGTGCCAGTTTGTGACGAATCAGGACGAGTGACCATACTACGTGCACTAATTGACCAGGGCTCACAGGCCACATTCGTTAGTGAGAGAGCTGCGCAGCTGTTACGGCTCAAGAGAATATCCGCTCACGCAACAGTCAATGGGGTCGGCGCGACCACAACTGCCATTAAACACGCTGCCTACATCGAACTGCGATCAAGACACGATGACAGTTTCAAGTTACGAGTGAAGGCTTACATTATGTCAACGCGAATTACAACGCAATTACCATCAAATACCATTCCAACCAACACCTGGTCTCATTTAGAGGGTCTAATATTAGCCAACCCAGGCTTCAATAAACGAGGACGAACACATACTTCTACACCTACTACTAGGTGTAGAAGTATGTGCCCACATCTTAAGAAGCGATATAATCAAGGGCCCACCTGGTTCTCCATGCGCTCAAAATACCAGCCTAGGGTGGATCCTTTTTGGGAACATACACGAAGAAGGAAATAACAGTGATTTCATTGTGATGCATCATAGCCTTGACTTGAACAAGATGTTGAAAGAAATGTGGGAGTTGGATACTGACGACAAAACAACACTAACACAAGAAGAAAGAAAATGTGAAGACATTTACGAAACAACTCACTTAAGAAGAGAAGACGGACGATATATAGTCAAACTACCAACAAAAACTGATAAACTACTTTCAATACACGGAGGAACGAGGGAAATAGCTATGAAGAGGCTTTTTCAGTTAGAAAAGAGGCTAGAGAAGAATCAAACACTAAGAACAGAATATACAAAGGTTATGGAAGAATATATAGAAATGAATCATATGGAAGAGATACCAAAGGAAGAAATAAATAAGAATAGTGTTTACCTGCCACATCACGCAGTGGTAAAGGAAGATAAGGAAACTACGAAAGTCAGAATAGTTTTCAATGCATCGCAAAAGGGAAACAATGATGTTTCGTTGAACGACGAACTTCTAGTTGGACCCCAGCTACAAACTGATATGAGGAGCCTTATCATGAGATGGCGCATGAAGAAGATTTGTTTTGTAGCTGACATACAACGCATGTACCGTATGATCTTAGTGACAAAGGAAGACAGGAACCTGCAAAGAATAGTATGGAGGAGCGACCCTAGCCAACCAGTCAAAGATTACAGACTTACTCGTGTCACATTCGGAACAGCATCTGCTCCATACTTGGCCGTTCGAACTTTACATCAAATAGCAAATGACGAAGGAACAGCATACCCTGACGCTGCTAAAATGATCAAAGAAAATTTCTACGTTGATGACCTCATGGCTTCGAATGAAAACCTAGAAGATGCAATACACATAGCGAAAACCATAGAAGCTATACTACAGAAGGGAGGGTTTACACTACAAAAATGGTGTTCGAACGACGCTAACTTCTTAAGACAATTCGAGCCTGAAAAACGAACATCGCATGTCAGTCTAGACATCACCATTCATGGCACCATCACAGCCTTAGGCCTTCGCTGGGACATGGGCAAAGATGTGTTTCAGTACAGTCTTAACTTACCTCCTATGAACAACACGATAACCAAACGCACGATTCTTGCCGACGTCCAACGACTATTTGACCCACTGGGTTGGTTAGCTCCAGCTATGCTACCCACAAAGCTTTTAATACAAAAACTATGGTTGCAAGGAATCGGTTGGGATGAAGACGTAGATACGAATATTAAGCAAGACTGGACTGCACTACGAGATAGTCTTCAACATCTTAATAAGATAGAAGTACAAAGATGGCTGGGAATCACAGATCATACGACAACAAACAGAAGTTCACGGTTTTTGTGATGCCTCTACCAAAGCCTACGCCGCTGTTGCTTATGTCAGAGTTGAAGAAGAGGGTCAAGAAATAGGAACACAAATAATAGCTGCAAAGACTCGAGAAGCACCAGTTAAACAAGTGTCTCTGCCCCGATTAGAGTTGTGCGGTGCCCTTCTCTTGTCCCGTTTGCTTAAACAAATCAAAATAGCAATGAGAATACCTGATGACAAAATATTCGCATGGAGTGATTCCACAATAGTGCTGTCTTGGCTGCTGGGTGATCCCACTAGATGGCAAACATTTGTGAGAAATCGGGTTGTTGAAATACTAGACAACACAGGAGCTAATTGGTTTCATGTAAAAACAAGCGAGAACCCTGCTGATGTTGCGTCACGGGGAGAACATCTCCTAGAGTTAAAGGAAGACGAGAAATGGTGGAAGGGCCCAAAGTGGCTAAGACAGAAAACAATAATATTCAATAGACCTAACAACCTAATCACAATTTTAGAAAGAAAGGAAATTATACAGGCAAATTTAAAATTAGAAGAAAAGGGTCTAGACAGTCAATTTCATAATTTTGACAACTTGGAGGAACTTTTAAAATCAATAATTTATTGCAAAAGATTCCTAAAGGGGAGGAAACTAGAAAACAAAGATTTAGACATAACTACTAAAGAAATAGATGAAGCACTCAAAGCTTCGGGCACGCCGCAATCGCGGCGGTAAGACCCCTCTTTGAGGAGTGGCTGGATAGGCGTCACGGCGTCCTGACCTACCGCATGACGCAGGTCCTCACCGGACACGGAAGCTTCGGGAGGTACCTGTGTCTGATGGGGAAGGAGGAAACGCCTGGGTGTCACCACTGCGAGGACCGCCCGGAGGACACGGTGGAGCATACGGTGCAGGACTGCCCCGCTTGGGCAGGGCACCGCCGTGTCCTCACGGCGGCGATAGGCGGAGACCTCTCGCGCCCGGCATTGGTCGAGGCCATGCTGCGGGGCGAGACGGAGTGGGAAGCGGTCGCCTCCTTCTGCGAAGCAGTCATGCTCGCGAAGGAGGAGGCGGGCCGCGTGAGGGAGAGGACAGCATCCTCCCTCCACCCCAGC
Source organism: Noctua comes (assembly GCA_963082995.1). Taxonomy (NCBI): domain Eukaryota; kingdom Metazoa; phylum Arthropoda; class Insecta; order Lepidoptera; family Noctuidae; genus Noctua; species Noctua comes. The sequence continues at coordinate 6,055,976 of OY720293.1, forward strand.
CGCAGTGGTAGACGCCCACGGCGCCGGACGTCGGCAGACGATCTCCGGCCACCGTAGGCGCGGGCTTGCGGGCGGCGAGTAATGGGCGACTCGCTGTCCGACCATGGACCATGCCCGGGTCGACGGCGCGTTGTGTTCCACGCGCGCCTCAAAGAGTGTCAGCATTATGACGGGGCCCCCCTCTAGAGGGCGAAAGCCTGCCGGGGTCGCGGGACTTATAGAATTACCGTGACCCTGGATCATAAAGGGCTATTGAAGGACACCGTGGATTTTAGTCAGTACAAGTCTGACAGTTCTTCCCACTCAAAAAAAAAAAATAAAAATAAAAAAAAATTTATAATGTGTCATGTCTTATAAGATTTCCAGTCTGCTTTTCTTAAATTTCTTTTACTCACAAAATTTTTATCTAACTGACACTCATTATACATTTGAATTACGAGATGGTCACTACCCAGTGTTTCATTATTATTATATATATTTTTTTTTTTTTTTTTTTTGTTTTTGATATTATATTTTCTACTAGAGGGTAATTAAAAATTTTAACGTGGATCATTTCAATTCCCGAAGCAAACATATTAGAGCCTCCAAGTTGAGCTTTGATAGATTGATGAATAATAATCGCAACACCACCGTATGAGTCATCCCTATCTTGACGGAAAATATTATAGTTACTAATTCTAATTGGTTTGTCAGGTGATAACCAGGTTTCTGAAATTGCAGCAATATGTATTTGATTTTGTACTAATAACTTGGAAAAACTTAACAATTTAGGTTTGAGGCTCTGGGCATTCCACTGTAAAAATTTAAATCTGATACAGTCTGTCCTATCCATTAAAAACGTTCTTAATTAAACCGGCCATTGAAGAATCCGCAATACTGTCCACTATTAAAAGTAGAAACCACTCAATACATAATTTAAACACTTTTTTAACTTTTACGTTGATTGCGCAATTCTTCATAAATATAACCTCTTGTAACCGCGAAAGCAGTTCATTAAATGTTATCTTAGATTCCGATTTACTTGCTATGTTTTTATCTGTAGTTATTGTATTGTTGATAGGGTTCAGATTAATTTGTAAGGACGTGAATGATTTGACGAGGTGTTGATTCGTACGGTGTATTTCTCATACTGATTTGCTACATAGTGATACATGCTTTTAAAGGATAGTTCCACACACACACTTAGATATAAAGGTAAACACATGCATACAGTTTTGATTCAATAAATAGTTCGAACATGCCGCCCGCCAAAGGGCTCTTAAAGACCTTTACATAATTTTACAAATATGATGATATTAATTGAATTTTCATTAACAAGCATTTATGCTCGAGTCATAGATACTGTAATCTATACATATAAAATTCAAAGTCCTGACTGACTGACTGACTGACTGACTGACTGACTGACTTATATATCAACGCACAGCCCAAACCACTGGTCCTAGAGACATAAAATTTGGAGGGTGTATTCTTTGTAAAGAGTAGGTATCCACTAAGAAAGGGTTTTTCGAAATTCCACCCCTAAGAGGGTGAAATGGGGTGTTGAATTTTCTATGAAACTTTTTATTCTCCGAGTCGATTGACTTGAAAATGTGTTTACATATACTTCAGTTAAAATGATGAGATACGTGTATCACAGTTTTTCCAAAATCATCCCCCAATTTAAAATTCCATGTCCTGACTGGCTGACTGAAATAGAACGCACAGCCCAAACCACTGGTCCTAGAGACATGAAATTTGGAGGGTGTATTCTTTGTGAAGAGTAGGTATCCACTAAGAAAGGGTTTTTTGAAATTCCACCCGTGATAGGGTGGAATGGGGTTTTGAATTTTCTATGAAACTTTTTATTCTCGGAGTCGATTGACTTGAAAATGTGTCTACATATACTTCAGTTAAAATGATGAGACACGTGTATCACAGTTTTTCCAAAATCATCCCCCAATTTAAAATTCCATGTCCTGACTGGCTGACTGAAATAGGACGCACAGCCCAAACCGCGGGTCCCAAAGATATAAAAATTGGAGGGTGTATTCTTTGTGAAGAGTAAGTTTCAGTTTTTAGAAATTCCTACCCCATTTTTTTTTTTTTTTCGAATGGGAAATCATCAAATGACCCCCCCCACTCTGGGCGGAGCGGAAGGGAGTGTCAGACTTGTACTGACTAAAACCCATCCATGTTCCTTCTTTGCCCTTTGTGTTCCAGGGCCACGGTATCTCTTTCGAACAGTCCCGCAGCCCTGGCAGGCATCGGCCCTTGCAGACCCCTACATCGTTGCTGACATCTCTTTGAGGCGCGCGTGGAACACGAACGTCATAAGACGGCCGGATGGCGAGCTAGCCCATAGCTCGCCGTCCACAGGCCCCGCGCCTACGGTGGCCGGGAGCCACCACGTGACCCCCGACGCCCAGGGCGTCTTCCGCGGCGGCTGGGACGTGAGGTTCTTTCCCTCTCACGTCCCGCCACCTCCTTCAATAGCATGACTGCTTCGCAGAAGGAGGTGACGGCTTCCCATTCCCTCTCGCTCCGGACCATGGCTTGAACCAGGGCCGGACGCGAGAGATCGCCGCTACGAGGACACGACGGTGCTCCGCCCAAGCGGGGCAGACCTCCACGGTGTGCTCCACCGTGTCCTCCGGACGATCCTCGCAGTGGAAACACCCGGGCGTTTCTTCCCGCCCAATTCCTACCCCTTAGAGGGTGAAATGGGGTGTTGAATTTTCTGTGAAACTTTTTACTCTCGGGGTCGATTGACTTGAAAATTTGTGTACATACTCTTCAGATAAAATCCAGTAAATCCGATGTCCAATCTCAAACCAAGGTATCAATATTTCACGTATCTAATTAAATTGATATAACTTTAAACTAATAATTGCAAGTTATAAGCAAGTACATGTAAATCTATGTATGTATTATAGATAGATACATAGATTACTTATTATCCCAGAAGTAAGATCCCGTGGGCAATTCCCTAACTCCACGCGGGCGAAGCCGCGGGCATAAGCTAGTGCAGAATAGATTTGAATACACATACATTTTGTATAACACGTAATAATATAAATTGATTTTTATCACAATAAAACATTAAACATAAAAAATTAATCATCAGTGTCTATAGGCAAGGGACACAATTTATTAAAACTTCGCTTAACTATACTGTCACCACTTTTAACACTGTACACTCTTGTGACACCGTCGTCCCCTGGATGTTCTCACTGTCCAGGTACGGTTTGAGTAATTTTAATTTGCTATCTCCCTTGACTTCCTTTCCCTTAGTTAAATTGATAATTTCATCATTAAACTTTTCCCTTTGTGTTATTCAAATGCAAGCTTTGAGCGCTTTTTTTTTTTTTTTTTTTTTTTTTTTTTTTATCGTGGTAAAATCAACAAATGAGTCCTCCCACCCAGGGCAGAGTGGGAAGAACTGTCAGACTTGTACTGACTAAAATCCACGGTGTCCTTCAATAGCCCTTTATGATCCAGGGTCACGGTAATTCTATAAGTCCCGCGACCCCGGCAGGCTTTCGCCCTCTAGAGGGGGGCCCCGTCATAATGCTGACACTCTTTGAGGCGCGCGTGGAACACAACGCGCCGTCGACCCGGGCATGGTCCATGGTCGGACAGCGAGTCGCCCATTACTCGCCGCCCGCAAGCCCGCGCCTACGGTGGCCGGAGATCGTCTGCCGACGTCCGGCGCCGTGGGCGTCTACCACTGCGGCTGGGGTGGAGGGAGGATGCTGTCCTCTCCCTCACGCGGCCCGCCTCCTCCTTCGCGAGCATGACTGCTTCGCAGAAGGAGGCGACCGCTTCCCACTCCGTCTCGCCCCGCAGCATGGCCTCGACCAATGCCGGGCGCGAGAGGTCTCCGCCTATCGCCGCCGTGAGGACACGGCGGTGCCCTGCCCAAGCGGGGCAGTCCTGCACCGTATGCTCCACCGTGTCCTCCGGGCGGTCCTCGCAGTGGTGACACCCAGGCGTTTCCTCCTTCCCCATCAGACACAGGTACCTCCCGAAGCTTCCGTGTCCGGTGAGGACCTGCGTCATGCGGTAGGTCAGGACGCCGTGACGCCTATCCAGCCACTCCTCAAAGAGGGGTCTTACCGCCGCGATTGCGGCGTGCCCGAAGCTTTGAGTGCTTCATCTATTTCTTTAGTAGTTATGTCTAAATCTTTGTTTTCTAGTTTCCTCCCCTTTAGGAATCTTTTGCAATAAATTATTGATTTTAAAAGTTCCTCCAAGTTGTCAAAATTATGAAATTGACTGTCTAGACCCTTTTCTTCTAATTTTAAATTTGCCTGTATAATTTCCTTTCTTTCTAAAATTGTGATTAGGTTGTTAGGTCTATTGAATATTATTGTTTTCTGTCTTAGCCACTTTGGGCCCTTCCACCATTTCTCGTCTTCCTTTAACTCTAGGAGATGTTCTCCCCGTGACGCAACATCAGCAGGGTTCTCGCTTGTTTTTACATGAAACCAATTAGCTCCTGTGTTGTCTAGTATTTCAACAACCCGATTTCTCACAAATGTTTGCCATCTAGTGGGATCACCCAGCAGCCAAGACAGCACTATTGTGGAATCACTCCATGCGAATATTTTGTCATCAGGTATTCTCATTGCTATTTTGATTTGTTTAAGCAAACGGGACAAGAGAAGGGCACCGCACAACTCTAATCGGGGCAGAGACACTTGTTTAACTGGTGCTTCTCGAGTCTTTGCAGCTATTATTTGTGTTCCTATTTCTTGACCCTCTTCTTCAACTCTGACATAAGCAACAGCGGCGTAGGCTTTGGTAGAGGCATCACAAAAACCGTGAACTTCTGTTTGTTGTCGTATGATCTGTGATTCCCAGCCATCTTTGTACTTCTATCTTATTAAGATGTTGAAGACTATCTCGTAGTGCAGTCCAGTCTTGCTTAATATTCGTATCTACGTCTTCATCCCAACCGATTCCTTGCAACCATAGTTTTTGTATTAAAAGCTTTGTGGGTAGCATAGCTGGAGCTAACCAACCCAGTGGGTCAAATAGTCGTTGGACGTCGGCAAGAATCGTGCGTTTGGTTATCGTGTTGTTCATAGGAGGTAAGTTAAGACTGTACTGAAACACATCTTTGCCCATGTCCCAGCGAAGGCCTAAGGCTGTGATGGTGCCATGAATGGTGATGTCTAGACTGACATGCGATGTTCGTTTTTCAGGCTCGAATTGTCTTAAGAAGTTAGCGTCGTTCGAACACCATTTTTGTAGTGTAAACCCTCCCTTCTGTAGTATAGCTTCTATGGTTTTCGCTATGTGTATTGCATCTTCTAGGTTTTCATTCGAAGCCATGAGGTCATCAACGTAGAAATTTTCTTTGATCATTTTAGCAGCGTCAGGGTATGCTGTTCCTTCGTCATTTGCTATTTGATGTAAAGTTCGAACGGCCAAGTATGGAGCAGATGCTGTTCCGAATGTGACACGAGTAAGTCTGTAATCTTTGACTGGTTGGCTAGGGTCGCTCCTCCATACTATTCTTTGCAGGTTCCTGTCTTCCTTTGTCACTAAGATCATACGGTACATGCGTTGTATGTCAGCTACAAAACAAATCTTCTTCATGCGCCATCTCATGATAAGGCTCCTCATATCAGTTTGTAGCTGGGGTCCAACTAGAAGTTCGTCGTTCAACGAAACATCATTGTTTCCCTTTTGCGATGCATTGAAAACTATTCTGACTTTCGTAGTTTCCTTATCTTCCTTTACCACTGCGTGATGTGGCAGGTAAACACTATTCTTATTTATTTCTTCCTTTGGTATCTCTTCCATATGATTCATTTCTATATATTCTTCCATAACCTTTGTATATTCTGTTCTTAGTGTTTGATTCTTCTCTAGCCTCTTTTCTAACTGAAAAAGCCTCTTCATAGCTATTTCCCTCGTTCCTCCGTGTATTGAAAGTAGTTTATCAGTTTTTGTTGGTAGTTTGACTATATATCGTCCGTCTTCTCTTCTTAAGTGAGTTGTTTCGTAAATGTCTTCACATTTTCTTTCTTCTTGTGTTAGTGTTGTTTTGTCGTCAGTATCCAACTCCCACATTTCTTTCAACATCTTGTTCAAGTCAAGGCTATGATGCATCACAATGAAATCACTGTTATTTCCTTCTTCGTGTATGTTCCCAAAAAGGATCCACCCTAGGCTGGTATTTTGAGCGCATGGAGAACCAGGTGGGCCCTTGATTATATCGCTTCTTAAGATGTGGGCACATACTTCTACACCTAGTAGTAGGTGTAGAAGTATGTGTTCGTCCTCGTTTATTGAAGCCTGGGTTGGCTAATATTAGACCCTCTAAATGAGACCAGGTGTTGGTTGGAATGGTATTTGATGGTAATTGCGTTGTAATTCGCGTTGACATAATGTAAGCCTTCACTCGTAACTTGAAACTGTCATCGTGTCTTGATCGCAGTTCGATGTAGGCAGCGTGTTTAATGGCAGTTGTGGTCGCGCCGACCCCATTGACTGTTGCGTGAGCGGATATTCTCTTGAGCCGTAACAGCTGCGCAGCTCTCTCACTAACGAATGTGGCCTGTGAGCCCTGGTCAATTAGTGCACGTAGTATGGTCACTCGTCCTGATTCGTCACAAACTGGCACTAATGCTGTGGCCAATAGTGCTGTAGACGTGCTAGCTGTGAAATGCGATGAAAGCTCAACTGGTTCATTAGCTTCTTTTGATTTGGGTTGTTCTTCAATTTGATGGTGCTTAGCTTGCGTATCATCTGGTTGCTTGGTATTACTTGTTTGTGCATTTTGGTGAACTAGAGAATGGTGCCGTTTATGACATATACGGCATGACATATTTAACCTACATTTTCTAGCTGAGTGTCCTGGTGCCAGACAATTGAACCACCGGTCTCTTCTTAAGTGGTTGCCGATACGTCAGCGTAGGGAGCAAAGGGCGCTAACCACTTTGTTTTCTTTCCTTGTTTCTCCCTCTTCCCCTAGTTACCTTGCTCCCCACTTTCAATACATCTGTGCCAATCATAATAGGAGTCTGCGCTCATCGCAAAACCGAATTCTTCAATGTCCCTCTCACCGCACCGACTTCATTCACCGATCATTCTTCGTTCAATCTATTTCTCTGTGGAATGCGCTTCCCCAGGAAATCAGGATGGCAACCAATCGTTTATCGTTTAAATTTAAAGTTCGCGAGTACATACAGAAAAAGCTGGCAGTTTCGTCACAACGTTAATGTTTTCTTCATTGTTTGTATTTTTATTTAATTAAATCCGTGTTCACTTATATTTATATTGATATATATGTATAGTATTTTGATATATAGTTATAGTATTTTATATATCCTTGTAGTTTATCTTAGTGTTAAATTATTTTTTTTGCAAATTTATGCACCTACCACTGTCTGTCTCTGCATCACCCAAAGGTTGACTGGTAGAAAATGCCTATGGCATTAAGTCCGCCCGTGCACTTTGTGCTTGAAGTGTTAATAAATAAATAAATCAATAAATTGAAACAGAGCTGATACTTTTTTACATATTCACACCTCTCCTTTGGTTCCATTTTAGTAAACTCCTTACAATGGCATAGCGTATGATTGTCCTTACAAATCAAACAACTTCTTACTTTGGTAGCAGTAAGTGTTGTAGAAACGTGGACTGTACATTCTTTACCTCGTGATGATTTTTCTCTTGAAGGTGGACTGATCAGTTCTAGTGTGCGAAATTTAGTTTGTAAGAACCGTACAAGTTCTTCCCACTTAGGTAATTCGTCCAAATTATCCTTGTACGCAAACTGCTCCCACTCCCGGTGTGACTCGGGGTCCAGTTTCTGCACAGTCACAAATATGACGAATGGATCCCACGAATCAGTAGACACGTTAAGGTTTCTTAAACTGTTGATGCATTCACTGGTCGTATCTAACAACGTCTTGATATGATTAGCTGTTTGAGTGGGAATCTTTCTTTGAGTAACTAGTTTTCGTATAAGAGAATTTACTATAAGCCGCCTGTTACCATACCGATCTCTTAACAAATTCCAAGCTTGGTCATAATTACTTTCCGTTATTTGTATGTGCTTTAGTAATGTTTCTGCTTCTCCGGTAATGCTACTCGTCAAGTAGTGAAGTTTTTGAACCTTTGACAGCGTTGAATTGTTATGAACTAACGATGTGAAGAGGTCTTTGAATGAGGTCCAATCTTCGTAAATCCCAGAAAAGGCAGGCAACTGAATTTGAGGTAACTTGAGATTTCCTTCGTAAGTTGAGCTGTTGTTGTAAGCTATATCACTTAATCTCGGGTTAACAGTTCTGGATAATAAATCTTTAAGATCGGCTTGTGTACATAAATATAAATCTTCATAAACAAAGTAGTCATCATTTACAAAATACGGGATATCATTCTTCTTTTCTTTCGGCACCACTTTCACAAGGTCATGATGAGCCGTCGTGAACTTCTTCCAATACTCTTCAATGCATTGTAAACGTGTTTCAATGTATTCTTTAGTAAGTCTGTGTTTTGGACATTTCTTTAAGTTACTTTGCGCTTTTGTAGTAATAACGCAATATCTTCTAACTCCGTTAGCAACTGTTCAGCAGTAGACACTGTAGTTGTCATTATTCCAAAAAAAGATGCAATATAGGTCACGTAGTTGAAGAGATAAATCCAATCGTAATATTTTGCAGAAAACACGTCAGTAATACTTTGCTTAATAACTGCACAAATCACTCATAACAAACGAGTTCCTTATCTAAGGAATGCGGCGCTTTGTTCTCGCGTGGATCACTAGACCACCTAGGTAGATAATAGATCCGGTTCGAAATTCGACCATAATTATGTCTTGTTGATAGGGTTCAGATTTATTTGTAAGGACGTGAATGATTTGACGAGGTGTTGATTCGTACGGTGTATTTCTCATACTGATTTGCTACATAGTAATACATGCTTTTAAAGGATAGTTCCACACACACACTTAGATATAAAGGTAAACACATGCATACAGTTTTGATTCAATAAATGGTTCGAACAGTTATATTACAGTCGTCAATACCGGTTTAATTGCGCTGTGGTGAGTCACACTGTTCCTCGTTACATTTGTACTACTCCGATGTATTAGTTTGTATTTTTTGCTTAGAAAACCTTATCTTACTGTGTGATGCCAATTTAGACTTACGTACATTAGAAGAAGGTTGCTCTTGGTGCACATCTGCGGTTATCTAATTTGATGTGCAGGTAAGTATGCCTGATTAATTTAGTTCAATAAGTACTTAATGAATGTGGACTTACTCATGTAACATGTTGACATATTTATGTAGGTTCTTCATTATATTGAATATCTAGTTAGTTTTACTAAGATGATCTAAACGCAATGCATCATAGAATTTATCCATTACTGTGGGATCCATCTCTTCCAATAGTTCCAATGCAACCCATAGTTTACAATGCAACAATTATGTACAATGCATGATAAAACAATAACAGAATTGTTCCTTCAGCTTGAAATACAAAATGCCAGTAGGTTTATAATAATTTACATGAATTATGTTTCAAGCATAGTCCAATATCTGTACTTACTAAAGTTTGTTTTTTATTTTATTGTCGACTACTCCTTGCACACTTCCACTAAGTATTATTATTTGAATTTCAGACCTTTATCCTCGTCGCCACTTGTAGTATCCTCTTGTAACTTACCTAATAGGTTGATAACACTGTTTACTAACTATATCACAGGCTCACCACACCACCAAGCCCCCAGTCCAGGGTACGCTTCACGTTCCAACTTCCCACCATTCGTGGTGACTGACAGTTGTCATTAGTGACAGCTACCTGACTACTTGTGGCTGTGAGACAGTGTTTCTATATCTATTAAATAGATACACTACACTCATTTTATAGCTGGCGACACGGTCATTTGTTCACCAGGCTACAGTCTATGAAGTTGGTTGTTTTTGAAAAATTTTGTTTCAATTTCTTTGATAGTAGGTTATCATTTCCTCGATTGTAAGAAAATTGCCTGGAACCTGAAATATGAGAACTCATGCAGGTAAATAACATAACATCACGCCTGTAATCTCCGAAAGGTTAGGTAGAGGTGTACTCCCACATTTCACCAGTTATATTTAAGTCCCAAGTAATAAGGGGCGAGCCTATTGCCAACAACTGGGCATAAATCCAGACTCTGTGGCTGCTACTGAGCAATGTCTAATCGAAAACCCAATAACACTTTGCCCGACCTGGGAATCGAACCCAAGACCTCGTGCTCAGCAGGCGTGCTTGCGACCACTAGACTAGACCAAGAAGGTAGTCAGTGCAGGTAAATAAAGTGCAAGAAAAGATGTCCTACATAACATTACACCTACAATCCCTGAAAGATTAGGCAGAGGTGTAAATAATACATCCACTTTTTGCCAGTCATGCCTGAGCCTCTTGTTTAGCGATATTGCTATTTGCCATTAATATGATTGTCTGGGCTGCTACTGAGCAATTCCTGATGCAAAAACCCAATGACACTTTGCCCGACCTGGGAATCAAACCCAAGACCTCATGCTTCAATAATAAGGCTCATGACCAGTGGACCAACAAAGTCCTACTAGTGTTTAAATTTGTTGGATTGATAAGTTATAAGTAGGTAATCAATTGTTTTGAAATAATTATTTACTTAGATTAAGTTAATTAAACTAAGATGGGAAAGTTAAACTGATCAGAAATACTTTAAAAACTATTGTAACTAACTATATACTGAAAGCTTTGCTTTCTGTTCATTTATCGCACTAAGATTTCATTGTCAAAACTTGTTGAACTAAAACTTTTTTGACATTTCATTATTTGGCTTGTTTTACAAATCAGTTTCATAACAAAGTGTTTTTGTATTAGTCTTGCAACATGGGCCAATGCAAATATTTTCAAGTTTGCATAATTCGTTCAAAAGCCCTAAGTGCACTTAATGCAAACAATATCTGATTGTGAAACATAAACCTACAGTGTGAATGTCACATGTGCATGTGTGTGTGTCAACTTATTCAAATAAAAATTAATATTCTCTATTGAATGTTTGTAGTCACTGCGAATGAAAAGTCAAATACAAGATTTAAAATTTGTTGATACTACTTTGTTAATTATTTTGTTAATGCAAGTAATTAAAAGTTAAATCTGATTCATGAGTTCAGTTTCTAACACATCATCATCATTATCATCATCATTTCAGCCGAAAGACGTCCACTGCTGGACATAGGCCTCACCCAAGTGTCGCCACATTGACCGGTCCCGTGCGTCTCGCATCCAGCGGATCCCTGCAACCTTTACAAGGTCATCGGTCCACCTAGTGGGAGGCCTTCCAACGCCGCTTCTTACGGTTCGCGGTCGCCACCCCAGAACTTTTCGGCCCCATCGGCCATCCGTTCTGCGAGCAATGTGCCCTGCCCACTGCCATTTAAGTTTGGCTATTCTTCGGGCTACGTCGGTAACCTTGGTTCTCTTGCGGATCTCCTCATTTCTGATTTGATCACGCAAGGAAACACCGAGCATAGCCCTCTCCATTGCCCTTTGGGTGACTTTAAGCCTTCTGATGAGGCTCATTGTGAACTTGGCGCAGCGTATGTATGTGGTCTACGGTGCTAAAGCCTTTTCGGAATCCGGCTTGTTCGGGAGGCTGAAAATCGTCAAACCTGCGCGCGAGACGATTCGTGATGACTCTTGAAAACAGCTTGTAGACATGGCTTAGAAGTGAGATGGGCCTATAGTTCTTCAGCCGGGCATTGTCGCCCTTTTTGAAGAAGAGTACCACCACACCCCTGCACCATGCCTGCGGCGTTTTCCCCTCGAGTATGACGGAATTAAACAGCTTCTGAAGGGCCTTAAGTACCGGTTTTCCACCTGCCCTCAGTAGTTCGGCCGTAATTCCGTCATCACCCGGTGCCTTGTTGTTTTTAAGCTGTTTCAGAGCCATCCTAATCTCGTACAGGCTGACATCCGGAATGTCTTCGGTATAGTGTCGGGTCAGTCTAGCTCTTGGGTCGTTAGCTAGATTTGCAACGGGTTTGCTAGTTGAAGTGTACAACTGCCCATAAAAACTCTCGATCTCCTTCAGCAGCTCCGGTTTGGCGGATACGATCCTGCCATCGTAGGTCTTCAGTTTCGTGAGCTGGCTCTGCCCAATAGCCAGATCTCTTGAAAATACCTTGGAGCCTTTATTCCGCTCAATAGCGTCTTTAATACGCTCGGTATTAAAGCGGCGGAGGTCGCGTTTCAAGGATTTAGAGATCCGTCTATTGAGCTGCCGGTATTTCCACGCCTCGTCTGAAGACTGCAGGATCATCTCGCGCCGCTCCTGCATGAGCTCGAGAGTATGATCAGAGAGTTTTTTGTTCTTCTGTGCAAGACGTGTCTTGAAGAACTTAGACCCAGTCGTATGGACAGTTTCCACGAACCCATCGTTGCATTCGTCCACTGAGCTTCCTAGGCACTCGAAACGATTCTGGAGTTCAAGCTGAAAGCTCTCGGGGTTTTGGATCTGGATTTGTGCTGGACGGAGCGTAGACTTCATCAGTCGAGACCTTTCAAGCTTTATATTGATGTTCAATGTGCCTCTTACCATGCGGTGATCGCTCCCGGTTTTCACCGAATTGATCACAGAGACATCATTGAACATTTGCTTCTTGGTTGACATGATGAAGTCAATCTCATTTTTAGTTGCACCATCGGGACTCTGCCAGGTCCACTTCCTGTGCTCACGCTTTCTGAAGAAGGAGTTCATCATATAGAGGCCCTCCTTCTCCATAAAACTAGCCAGTTGGTGACCCCGGTGGTTCCGACGTCCAACCCCAAATTGCCCCACCTGCAGCTCATCCCCGTCTCGTTTGCCCAGTTTCGCGTTGAAGTCCCCCATGACAACGGTGAAGTGAGTTTTGAGACCATGCAGGGCTTTAGAAATATCCTCATACATGGTCTCCACTTCGTCGTCGGGGTGTACCGAGGTCGGGGCGTACACCTGTATGACCTTCAGCGAATATCTTGAGGATATTCTGATTATAAGGTACGTCACCCTGGTCGACACACTCTCGATCTTCACCACGTTATTCACGAGGGACTTGTGGACGATAAACCCAACACCACCCTGGGACTGCCGGTCACCCTCTCGGAAATAGAGCAGGCTGTCGGATTTCAAGATTATCGTATCCTCCCCCTCTCTTCGGACTTCAGATAATCCCACAATACTCCATCGCAGCCTGCTCAATTCCTCTTCGAGTTCCGTTATTTTCTCGTCGGTCCGGAGTGTACGCGTGTTGTATGTTGCCAGGTCAAGTCGTCGGTATAGGCAGCATGATCCCGTCCGGAGATTCTTCGCACCCCTTGCCACGCCGTAACCTCGACCGCTACCATAGTCGAGGGTAGACGGGCTGCCGGGTACTAGGGGCCATTTCTTTGTAGCGCTCATCATTGGGGGGGTTTTGCCATAATCGCCACACTTGGCAGGCGGGTTGGCGATCGCAGTACGGTTGTTAGACACCGCAGAGAACGCTGCTGCCCATTCTCTGGTTAGTCCCTTAGTCGCCTCTTACGACACCCACGGGAAGATATGGGATACACAACACATCATTACTGGTTATATTTCAATAATTACATTGAGCTCTTAGTGAATGAATTAAATGGAGCGATTAAAGCTGTTGTGTTACCTATTATTTCACATCCATAGGTGTCAAGTTAAAGGTGGCATTAACCTAGCCAGGGTGTGATGTGACAAGTTAAAATATTGTTATCTGTAAATATCTACAGTAACAAAATACTAAAATTTATAAAAACAAAATACTTCCCGGGATTGATGTGGGTATCCATCAGCAGGTTTATTTATTGTTATGCATTCCTGTTGTCCAATCTTTGTTTATTCTGCTGTTCGGTCATTCTGTGCTGTTTATGTTAGTAATTTTGAGTGCACTATGAAGTTGCCCGTCTCATACAACTTCATTGTTTGTTTAGAGATGTAAATTGCATTTTCATAATATGTTCTTAGGGTCTGACTTGGGTCATGTGTGTTCAAGTTGCACACTCTCAAGGGTCGGGGTACCGGCGGCGGCCGACGCAATTATGGTCACTGAGCCGCTAAGGTCCTCCACCCAGTCATCCCTGGGCGGGACAAAGTACGGCTCAGCGACCACGGCGATGTTAATCGACCACTGCGCCATGCTCTGGAGCAACAGATCCTGAGTGCAGGCGCAGTGGAGAGAATGGAGAATAATCTTGAAATCCGGCAGCCTGCTCTATTTCCGAGAGGGTGACCGGCAGTCCCAGGGTGGTGTTGGGTTTATCGTCCACAAGTCCCTCGTGAATAACGTGGTGAAGATCGAGAGTGTGTCGACCAGGGTGGCGTACCTTATAATCAGAATATCCTCAAGATATTCGCTGAAGGTCATACAGGTGTACGCCCCGACCTCGGCACACCCCGACGACGAAGTGGAGACCATGTATGAGGATATTTCTAAAGCCCTGCATGGTCTCAAAACTCACTTCACCGTTGTCATGGGGGACTTCAACGCGAAACTGGGCAAACGAGACGGGGATGAGCTGCAGGTGGGGCAATTTGGGGTTGGACGTCGGAACCACCGGGGTCACCAACTGGCTAGTTTTATGGAGAAGGAGGGCCTCTATATGATGAACTCCTTCTTCAGAAAGCGTGAGCACAGGAAGTGGACCTGGCAGAGTCCCGATGGTGCAACTAAAAATGAGATTGACTTCATCATGTCAACCAAGAAGCAAATGTTCAATGATGTCTCTGTGATCAATTCGGTGAAAACCGGGAGCGATCACCGCATGGTAAGAGGCACATTGAACATCAATATAAAGCTTGAAAGGTCTCGACTGATGAAGTCTACGCTCCGTCCAGCACAAATCCAGATCCAAAACCCCGAGAGCTTTCAGCTTGAACTCCAGAATCGTTTCGAGTGCCTAGGAAGCTCAGTGGACGAATGCAACGATGGGTTCGTGGAAACTGTCCATACGACTGGGTCTAAGTTCTTCAAGACACGTCGTGCACAGAAGAACAAAAAACTCTCTGATCATACTCTCGAGCTCATGCAGGAGCGGCGCGAGATGATCCTGCAGTCTTCAGACGAGGCGTGGAAATACCGGCAGCTCAATAGACGGATCTCTAAATCCTTGAAACGCGACCTCCGCCGCTTTAATACCGAGCGTATTAAAGACGCTATTGAGCGGAATAAAGGCTCCAAGGTATTTTCAAGAGATCTGGCTATTGGGCAGAGCCAGCTCACGAAACTGAAGACCTACGATGGCAGGATCGTATCCGCCAAACCGGAGCTGCTGAAGGAGATCGAGAGTTTTTATGGGCAGTTGTACACTTCAACTAGCAAACCCGTTGCAAATCTAGCTAACGACCCAAGAGCTAGACTGACCCGACACTATACCGAAGACATTCCGGATGTCAGCCTGTACGAGATTAGGATGGCTCTGAAACAGCTTAAAAACAACAAGGCACCGGGTGATGACGGAATTACGGCCGAACTACTGAGGGCAGGTGGAAAACCGGTACTTAAGGCCCTTCAGAAGCTGTTTAATTCCGTCATACTCGAGGGGAAAACGCCGCAGGCATGGTGCAGGGGTGTGGTGGTACTCTTCTTCAAAAAGGGCGACAATGCCCGGCTGAAGAACTATAGGCCCATCTCACTTCTAAGCCATGTCTACAAGCTGTTTTCAAGAGTCATCACGAATCGTCTCGCGCGCAGGTTTGACGATTTTCAGCCTCCCGAACAAGCCGGATTCCGAAAAGGCTTTAGCACCGTAGACCACATACATACGCTGCGCCAAGTTCACAATGAGCCTCATCAGAAGGCTTAAAGTCACCCAAAGGGCAATGGAGAGGGCTATGCTCGGTGTTTCCTTGCGTGATCAAATCAGAAATGAGGAGATCCGCAAGAGAACCAAGGTTACCGACGTAGCCCGAAGAATAGCCAAACTTAAATGGCAGTGGGCAGGGCACATTGCTCGCAGAACGGATGGCCGATGGGGCCGAAAAGTTCTGGGGTGGCGACCGCGAACCGTAAGAAGCGGCGTTGGAAGGCCTCCCACTAGGTGGACCGATGACCTTGTAAAGGTTGCAGGGATCCGCTGGATGCGAGACGCACGGGACCGGTCAATGTGGCGACACTTGGGTGAGGCCTATGTCCAGCAGTGGACGTCTTTCGGCTGAAATGATGATGATAATGATGATGATGTGTTAGAAACTGAACTCATGAATCAGATTTAACTTTTAATTACTTGCATTAACAAAATAATTAACAAAGTAGTATCAACAAATTTTAAATCTTGTATTTGACTTTTCATTCGCAGTGACTACAAACATTCAATAGAGAATATTAATTTTTATTTGAATAAGTTGACACACACACATGCACATGTGACATTCACACTGTAGGTTTATGTCTCACAATCAGATATTGTTTGCATTAAGTGCACTTAGGGCTTTTGAACGAATTATGCAAACTTGAAAATATTTGCATTGGCCCATGTTGCAAGACTAATACAAAAACACTTTGTTATGAAACTGATTTGTAAAACAAGCCAAATAATGAAATGTCAAAAAAGTTTTAGTTCAACAAGTTTTGACAATGAAATCTTAGTGCGATAAATGAACAGAAAGCAAAGCTTTCAGTATATAGTTAGTTACAATAGTTTTTAAAGTATTTCTGATCAGTTTAACTTTCCCATCTTAGTTTAATTAACTTAATCTAAGTAAATAATTATTTCAAAACAATTGATTACCTACTTATAACTTATCAATCCAACAAATTTAAACACTAGTAGGACTTTGTTGGTCCACTGATCATGAGCCTTATTATTGAAGCATGAGGTCTTGGGTTTGATTCCCAGGTCGGGCAAAGTGTCATTGGGTTTTTGCATCAGGAATTGCTCAGTAGCAGCCCAGACAATCATATTAATGGCAAATAGCAATATCGCTAAACAAGAGGCTCAGGCATGACTGGCAAAAAGTGGATGTATTATTTACACCTCTGCCTAATCTTTCAGGGATTGTAGGTGTAATGTTATGTAGGACATCTTTTCTTGCACTTTATTTACCTGCACTGACTACCTTCTTGGTCTAGTCTAGTGGTCGCAAGCACGCCTGCTGAGCACGAGGTCTTGGGTTCGATTCCCAGGTCGGGCAAAGTGTTATTGGGTTTTCGATTAGACATTGCTCAGTAGCAGCCACAGAGTCTGGATTTATGCCCAGTTGTTGGCAATAGGCTCGCCCCTTATTACTTGGGACTTAAATATAACTGGTGAAATGTGGGAGTACACCTCTACCTAACCTTTCGGAGATTACAGGCGTGATGTTATGTTATTTACCTGCATGAGTTCTCATATTTCAGGTTCCAGGCAATTTTCTTACAATCGAGGAAATGATAACCTACTATCAAAGAAATTGAAACAAAATTTTTCAAAAACAACCAACTTCATAGACTGTAGCTTGGTGAACAAATGACCGTGTCGCCAGCTATAAAATGAGTGTAGTGTATCTATTTAATAGATATAGAAACACTGTCTCACAGCCACAAGTAGTCAGGTAGCTGTCACTAATGACAACTGTCAGTCACCACGAATGGTGGGAAGTTGGAACGTGAAGCGTACCCTGGACTGGGGGCTTGGTGGTGTGGTGAGCCTGTGATATAGTTAGTAAACAGTGTTATCAACCTATTAGGTAAGTTACAAGAGGATACTACAAGTGGCGACGAGGATAAAGGTCTGAAATTCAAATAATAATACTTAGTGGAAGTGTGCAAGGAGTAGTCGACAATAAAATAAAAAACAAACTTTAGTAAGTACAGATATTGGACTATGCTTGAAACATAATTCATGTAAATTATTATAAACCTACTGGCATTTTGTATTTCAAGCTGAAGGAACAATTCTGTTATTGTTTTATCATGCATTGTACATAATTGTTGCATTGTAAACTATGGGTTGCATTGGAACTATTGGAAGAGATGGATCCCACAGTAATGGATAAATTCTATGATGCATTGCGTTTAGATCATCTTAGTAAAACTAACTAGATATTCAATATAATGAAGAACCTACATAAATATGTCAACATGTTACATGAGTAAGTCCACATTCATTAAGTACTTATTGAACTAAATTAATCAGGCATACTTACCTGCACATCAAATTAGATAACAGGTCCTTAGTCACTAGATTAAGGGCAAGTTGATGATTAATAATTTGTATTCATAGACATTTAATTATTGGATACAGGACCTAAAATATTTCTGTATTAAATGGTTTTGAGTTTCACTTCTCTGTTATTAGCAGATAGATGGCAACAGTGTTGAACTACAATTGCTTTGGAATGTGTTGAACTAACTAGTAAGTATTCTTATAACAACCATGAAGTGCTTCGCTTTAACACGATATGTAATAACTTGAACAACTGTATGATATATGTATGGTATATGATAAATGTGAAAGTGAAAATTCACCGCAAACAGTTTTCAGCCAATTAAGAAATTACAGAAATTTTTGCTGTAAAATAAGCTGAGGGATTTGATTGAATTTATTTTGTGTAGTCAATATGAGTACAGTCTAAATTTAATTTTAGTATGAAGGTATTTTGGCGATGGCTATAAAAAAAAAAAAAAAAAGGAAAGTGGGTAGCTAGTATGACTCATGTGTCTAATGAGATGATGAGTAATAGAGTAGTGTGGAGGAAGAAGACATGCTGTGGCAAACCCAAATGAATTGGGAAAGGGTCATGAGAATGATGAGACTATGACTCGTTGGTCACGAGCGTGGCTGCTTGGTGTGGGGTCCTGGTTTCGATTTCCAGGTTGAGAAGAGCCTTGTTGGGTTTTATTCATTGGCAATTTCTCAGTAGCAGCCAGAGTCTAGATTTGTGCATAGTTGACGGAGTGTGCACCTCTGGGGGAGTACCAATGTATAATTATGTATTATATTAATAATTATTATAAAAATCAAAGAAATTACTTTAATTTAACAAAATATAGGTAAACTTAAAATATAATTTGTAGCAATAACATATATGTATGTATCTCATTGGTGATGGCCTAGCCCGACTTAGGTCGTGGGTTCGAAACCAGGCAGGCATTTGTGTTGACACTCATCACCAATGCTCTGAACGGTGAAGGAAAACATCGTGAGGAAACCGGCATGTCCTAGAACCAATACTTCGAAGACATGTGACATTTACCACGCACTGTTTTCGCGTGGGCAATGGGCATCAATTAAATTGGAAGCAATGGGCATCCATTAAATTGGAAGCAATGGGCATCCATTAAATTGGAAGCATTGGGCATCCATTAAATTGGAAGCATTGGGCATCCATTAAATTGGAAGCATGGGCATCCATTAAATTGGATGCAATGGGTATCCATTAAATTGGAAGCAATGGGCATCCATTAAATTGGAAGCATGGTCATCCATTAAATTGGAAGCAATGGGCATCCATTAAATTGGAAGCATGGGCATCCATTAAATTGGAAGCATTGGGCATCCATTAAATTGGAAGCAATGGGCATCCATTAAATTGGAAGCATTGGTAATCCATTCAATTGGACGAATTTGGCATCCATTCAATTGGACGAAGCATTGACATCCATTAAATTGGAAGTATTGGGTAACCATTAAATTGGAAGCATTGGTCATCCATTAAATTGGAGGAATTGGGCATCCATTCAATCGGACGAAGCATTGACATCCACCAAATTTAATGTATTTTCCTTGGGCGACATGAAGTTGTCAGTATTATTGAGGGAGACCGTACTTTGTTAGGGTTACGGTGGGTTCTCTATTGTGTCACCTAACTTTTTATCCATAATTTAAAGTGCCATAACTTTTTTTGTCCTAATCATCATTTGTCCGAATGATAACCTACCCGAACTTAATATCACATAATGTCACATGCCATAAAATTGAAATCCCTAAATATAATATGTTCTAAATCCCTTTGTCATAAATATTACAATCAATAATATACAAAAGACATAAAACCGTTTTCAATAAAAGTTAAAAGTCCTAAATTCAAATTACAGAAGTATTGTTTATTTATAATAATAATATTCTTCGGGATAAATATATTATACATGGACTCAATAAAGCAGTTGATTGTAAACATGTGGTTTTTTTGCAAGCAAGCATGCAGCATGCAAGCAAGCATGCAGCATGCAAGTAAGCATGCAGCTTGCAAGCAAGCATGCAGCATGCAAACAAGCACGCAGCATTCAGCATGCAAGCAAGCACGCAGCATGCAAGCAAGCATGCAAGCAAGCATGCAAGCAAGCATGCATGGTTTCTGTCACGGCTCCGGCGCTGCGGGGCTCTGGCGGTCCCACGCGAGTTTATCGTCGCAGATGGGTTTAACGCTCACCGCCGCAACCGCAACTCGCGGGCCGCTTCGCCCCTCCGCGCCTACGCGATTTTAAATTACACTCTAGGGGTAGAGCAGACAAGACTGCGTGGAGTCGGATTTACAGCGATTCGTTTCTGTCACTAAGGCTGTACGCAGACTTGAGTCACGACAGTTTTAAGACAGACTTGCCTCACATAGACAAGTCTGTCAGAAAACTACAATCATTAGGCTGAGCGCAGACTTGAGTCAAGATAGTCTTAAGACAGACTATTGATTCACAGAAAGTATGAAGCCGCGCAAACTTCAAACAAAACGTCTCATAGACAAAATTGTTTAATACCCACTAAAACTGCACTGCGACAAGTAGGGTTGCCAACTTTTATTAAAATAAATAGAGTATATCTGATTTCAAAGGAGGTAAATAAAGAGTACGGACTTCCAAAATAGAGTATCATTTATTTTATGTTTTTGAAAAGGTATTTTTTTGTACTTTTTGCAGCACATAACAATTTTTCATGGTTTTAAAAGAATTAATAATAATAAATAAAATTTATTCAAAAATATAAGGTACAACATTTACAGTTTTTCTTAAATCTATGTCAAGTTCAGCCATGATGTGTGCCTGAACTAGGTAATCCTGTGTTTCAGGAGATTGGGGGTAACATTAATTGATTAAATAATTCAACAATTATATTATATTAACTTAGGTAACTAATTTTTCAGCGTACTCTTTATTTACCTCCTTTGAAATCAGATATACTCTATTTATTCTAATAAAAGTTGGCAACCCTACTTGTCGCAGTGCAGTTCTAGTAGGTATTAAACAATTTTGTCTATGAGACGTTTTGTTTCAAGTTTGCGCGGCTTCATACTTTCTGTGAAGCAATAGTCTGTCTTAAGACTATCTTGACTCAAGTCTGCGCTAAGCCTAAAACCTAATTTTTAGCAAATGTTTTAAGACTAAAAAAATTATTATAAATGAACATTTGGAATAATACTCATTATTTAACACAATACTTAGGACATATGACTTTAGGCCATGTAAAATTAGGAGATTCAATTATTATAGTACTCGATATTATGACAGAATACTATTAGAACTAAAGATAATTATGTTAAACAAAATTTCGGGATTTTGAACATTATGGTTACTGAAGTTTATAGCAAACGTGTTATGGATAATGATTTTCGGACAAACAATTTTAGGAGAAGAAAGGGAGTACCGTTACGGTGGAAAAGTAGTAGAGATATTTTATAATTTCTTTCGAGGCTACTGACTTTATATTAAAAAAAAAAGAAAAAGAAGAAGAGTTCTGTTGCTGTTTTTAGGAGGTACAGGTAAGAGATTGCTAAAAGTCTGAGGGAGTCGACTTTTTTGAAGTGCTGTCGAACGACTTGACCGTTATTTTCTACCAAGCAAAACAAGACACACGAAAGAGTATTCTCCGACTTATTAAGCAAAATGAAGGAGATAGAGTCGATACATTTTTAGTTAAACTTCGTGATCAAATTTCAAAATGTAGATTTGAAAAAGTAGATGATCATGTAGATCAGATTCTAGAAGAATCATTGTCATTTGAGTTAAAGAAAAATATTTTTGAGTATGAAGTTACTTTGGACACGTTGGTGAATGGTGATTGCAGCCAATATATTGGAAGCAGTATGTAGTATTAACTACAAGAATATAAACAAGGAGAAAAGACAACACAAATAAAGTTAATGCAGTTGCAATTAAAAACTACAAGATGCATAAGAGGAAGAATGGAATGCTTTATTATGATAATAATGTAAAAATAAAACTAAATCATTTTAAAAGAGTGACCATGGAGTTTCTTGCCGGTTCTTCTTCATAGGAAACGACTAACCCGAACCGTGCACCTTTTCTCGACGTTTTATAAGTGCCTGTTTAGGCCTATGTTCAATAAAATATTGTGATTTTGAAGACTAGAGAAGAATACAGATAGCGAAAAACAATTAAACAATTGGACTAAATGTGGAAATCTCAAGATTTGTCCGGCTAAAGGAAAAAGTGTCACAACTATAGTAAGATAGGGAAACCAATACCAAGGATATTATAAATCAAAAGAAATTCAAAACTAACGGAAACTCGATCAAAACAAAAACTGTAGGAACTAGATATAGTAACCGACCACGTCAAGAAAACGCAGTTATATTCTTTAGAAAAAGAGAGAGTACAATATATTTACAAAATTAACGATGATACGGAGGTAGAATGTGATGTAGAGGAGTGAAATTAAAGATGCTAATTGATTGGGATTGAAAATTAAATTAGATATCTAACGAAGTTTGAAACTATCTGAAAATTAACAACGAAATTTGTTGCAAAGAGGTTAAAGAACTTTTGTAGCCTACGGCAGTAAAACTCCTTGGTCCAAGGATGTTTTGAATTTTCTATAAAGATAAATAGTAAAAAGGAACCTAGCATCGTAGAATGTAAAAAAAAAAATAGTTTGAGAAACTTATTGGGTATTGGACACAGTGTTAAAACTAGGTGTGCTGAAATTGGGTACCAGTGTCAGTCTTATGTAGAAACCTAAAAGAAGACTAAGATAAACTAACTAACTCTGGGATCTTACGGACAGTATGAAAGTCATTGCTGATGCCAACCCAGTTGGGGTTGAAGCAGTAGTCAGTACCAGTTAAAACTGAGGACAGTGAGTGCAGGATTTGAGCAAACTAGCTATACCCTGTGGTTTCACCTGCCATTTCTCTTTCGGATCCTTAGGATAGTGACGTGATGTTAAATGGCCTACGGCCGTCTTCAAGTATTGGGCTATCTTTTAATTCAAATATTTTGTTGTAGAACATGGTACCTAAACAAAAAGTACAGGTGTCAAAAATAAATATATGTATGCTATGTCTTGTCGTCAACGGCTTAAAAAATATAATAAAACATTCAAAATTAATAAATAAAATGTAAAAAAAATATATATATTAAAATTATTGGTGGTTCCAGCCAGAAATTAGCTCGTTCATACAAACAAGCTCTTCAGTTTTACAGTATAAGTATAGATGGAGACATCAGATTATGTACAAAGATATAACCAGATAGAGAAAAAAGAAGCCTTTGCTCTTGACTGGGGCCCTATCGATCATTTAAACATCTTTATTTTTGGGAAGGAATTTGATTTGGTTACCGGTCACAAAATATTGGGAGTTTTCATTTAAATGTCCTTACCAGGTCACCGCTGACTTCGGGATGACAGTTTGTTAGCTAGGAATTTTAGACTTTTTGTAAAGAATGTAAGATTCGACGGTATTGTAATATTAATACGGTTATCTGTTGGCGAGATGAAGGAAACGTTGAGCGACAAAATAGAGATATAATAGAGCGTTAAATAAGTTAATCGATTGAAACACAAAGATGTTAGAGAAATTCTCTCTGAATATGTCATTTTGTATAAATTCAACCCCATGTTCGGTAATGGGGCAGACAACATCAGAACTTTTCGAAGAGATGTCATTGAGAAAGGAGACAATAATGAAGTCAGTAACAAGAATATAATCCAAAAAAAATAAAAAAATAAAGGAATAAGGAAATAGGAAGACGAGATTATACAGACCCAGAGATAAGAGTAGACGATAAAGTTTATAGAAAAGATATGCGAAGGTCTAATAAACTATAAAGCAACTTCAATCCTACTCAACACTTAGTGGAGGCCATCGGAGGAGATGTTCAAATGGGGTAACTGTGTACAGCCCGAGAAGGTAAAGCATTTTCATTAAAACCCCTGATTGCCCAAAATTGCCCTGGCGGTTAGGAGTGTGTCATGCTCACTCAAATGTCTCGCTGATGGTGGCGCGTGTGTCGGATCATTTAGTTCCCTTCAAAATGGTTGAGTTGAATGGTGCTGATACATGCGTCATGTTCGTGAACGGGCGCTGTCAGTTGTGACTGGTCATCTCTTGGTTGCCACGGCTTATTTGAATTGTTTTTTTTTCTTTTTTTGAATTGTTTACTATGGACACTTTTAACGTACACATCTTGCTACATCGTTCTCACATAATGTACCATCTCAACATGAATGATGTAACCAAGAGTTTGTAAAAGTATACTGATTTAAAAGAGTGTCCATGGAGTTTCTTGCCCGTTCTTCTCCATAGAGATCTACGTTAGGGAATGGGCAACTACAGTACTTTCGCAGTTTTTATGCCTTGTGACTGGGACTGTAGCTATTGTTGTCTTTGTTTCGACAATTCAAAAGTGCCTGTAACTGGCCTATTTGAAATAAATGCTTTGATTTTGATTTTGATTTTGAACAAATATAACAAGGAAGGGATGTAGTGTATCTATTTAATAGATATAGAAACACTGTCTCACAGCCACAAGTAGTCAGGTAGCTGTCACTAATGACAACTGTCAGTCACCACGAATGGCGGAAAGTTGGAACGTGAAGCGTACCCTGGACTGGGGGCTTGGTGGTGTGGTGAGCCTGTGATATAATTAGTAAACAGTGTTATCAACCTATTAGGTAAGTTACAAGAGGATACTACAATGAGGAACAGCATGGAAACAGCCAACCAAGGATAACTGTATCAGTGTCTACACACCATAAACTAACATAAAAGGTGAGGAGTTTTCAAACTACTTGCTACACTTGCTACACTTCCTCACTGATACCTACAGTGTTACATCAACAGGCTTAATACAATAGCCAAATCAACCTACCCACGTGATGCTCATGTGTGATGAGTATTGTGTTGTGTATCCATTTTTGTTTTTGCATTCCTGCCAGTTGTAAGCAACTACTAACAATAATAATAACAAAGTATTAGTACTCCTAACAGTAACAAATAAAGTAAAAAATAATAAAACTCACAACCAGCTATTGGTATCCATGGAGGAAACAATTAGCTTAATGAGTAATACTCACAACAAATGACAAACTATCCTATCAGCAGCCGTGGAGGCAACTGATAATGAACACAAAAAATGACAAACCATCCTATCAGCAGCCATGGAGGCGACTGATAATGAACACAACAAATGACAAACAATCTTATCAGTAGCCAAGGAGGCAATTGATAATGAACACAACACATGACAAACGATCCTATCAGCAGCCGTGGAGGCAACTGATAATGAAAATAACAAACTATTAGCGGCCGTGGAGGCATCTAATAAACAATACTCTCATGTTATCCTGCTCGGTCCACGGCGGACAAACCGCCCAGAGCCTGGTTCCTTATATCCTGTCAAATCAAAGACTTCGTGCCTGTCACGGAGCAATGGTCTTAAACTCCTTATCCTTTAATCCTGTCAAATCAAAGACTTTGTGTCTATCACAGAGCGGTGTTCCTGATCCTATCCTTTAATCCTCTCAAATCCAAGACTTTGTGTCTATCACAGAGCATTACCTTCCCGTCAGAATGAACAAATAAAAACATGCTACTTACACTACACTTACCAAATACAAATTACAGATTATGTAAAGCAATCAATAATTTTATTTAAGATGAATCTAGTAGAACGAGGTTCTAAAAACCTAACTCATACTAAGATTAACAATTTAATTAACGTTAACGTTGGTGGATAATTTTAGCAACAAAATTCTATTCAGCTAGTAGCTGATCATACATCATTCATCATCATCATTTCAGCCGAAAGACGTCCACTGCTGGACATAGGCCTCCCCCAAGTGTCGCCACATTGACCGGTCCCGTGCGTCTCGCATCCAGCGGATCCCTGCAACCTTTACGAGGTCATCGGTCCACCTAGTGGGAGGCCTTCCAACGCAGCGTCTTCCGGTTCGCGGTCGCCACTTCAGAACTTTTCGGCCCCATCGGCCATCCGTTCTGCGAGCAATGTGCCCTGCCCACTGCCACTTAAGTTTGGCTATTCTTCGGGCTACGTCGGTAACCTTGGTTCTCTTGCGGATCTCCTCATTTCTGATTTGATCACGCAAGGAAACTCCGAGCATAGCCCTCTCCCTTTGGGTGACTTTCAGATTTCTGATGAGGCCCATTGTGAGCGACCACGTTTCGATCCCGTATGTAATCACTGATCATACAATAGCAGTAAACTCAATACAATAAATGATGTTGGATAATTTTGGCAACAATATTCTATTCAGCTAGTAGCTGAGCATACAATAGCAATGAACTCAATACAATTAATGTTGTTGGATAATTTTGGCAACAATATTCTATTCAGCTAGTAGCTGATCATACAATACCAATAAAATCAATACAATTAATGTTGTTGGATAATTTTTGCAACAATACTCTATTCAGCTAGTAGCTGATCAAACAATATCAATAAACTCAATTAAATAAATGTTATTGAATAATCCAGACAACATTATTTTATTCAGCTAACAGCTGATCATCAATAAATTTAAATAAAAATTGCAAGCAGCTTTAAATCTGAAACTGCATATGTGTCTAGGTGATTCATAAATGCATTTAATTTTAAATATGAAGGAAACTGAATAGATGGCAGATCTATTACAAGCTTTCTATGTTGACTGAAACTTTCTGTTACCAAATCCTACAACTCAATGAACATTGTAGGATAATAAAAGCAACAATAATTTGCCTACAAAATTGATCTCCACTGTTTCAGATAAAAACCACGAAACTCCACATGTGACGGCGACGGCAGGTGCAGAGCGCGCACCGCCGATCAGAATGGCCGTGTCGCCGCAAGAGTGTCTATCTGCTAAGAATATTAGTTAATCTAATGAATAACCAACTTATAATGTCTCGTCTATCATAATATTGATACTGCCATCTGTGGGTTGCAAGTACAATTATTACAATGATCTGTATCGATTGACAGAAGAGATAAGCGCCATCTAATGGTCTCTGTATTAACTAGTACTGAGATAGTTCGTGACTAGATCTTCTGAAGATTAATTTATTAAACGAAAGTCTTTACCTAGAACTATAGTTAAAATTAAGACAAGCAATATTTGACAATTGGGATTTTAACAATTGCACATTTAACACTAAGATTTGTTTTGAGGCAACATTCCACAATATTGTGGAAGATGGCGCCGAATACGATTTTAATGATCAATAACTCAATTTATAATTTGAAACTACAACTAAATCGGTTTCTGTAACTAATTACAAACTAAAAAGTAACAAGATTATTTTACAGAGCAATGTATTAGTGAAAGACCTGTTTGTATTAAATCCTTTGATTCCTTTGATAAGATCCCATTGTTGTAAAAAAGTAATGAAGCCACTAATTAGTTTTAACTCAATTACGCCTTTGCATTTATTAATATTGGCATTGTTTAATATTATAAGAGTAATTAATTGTGAAGTATTCTAGTATTGTTTGTAAGTTTTAATGAACTTACTATGTAATAAATTACTGTACTGGGTGTGTGGCACTTCCGCCCACACAGAGAACACGCGTAGGTAAAACGAGAAGTCGAGTTAGTTAGCTCGCGATTAGAAAACAATTGAAGTATGTAATAGAAAGTGGTTTTTGAAGTGAACAATATAAGAGAACTGTAACACGAATTAAAAGAGTGTGTAAGGAGTTTCTTAGCCCGTTCTTCTCCTTATGAACAATCATGTTTGCGAACGGGTGGCTCAACTTGTAAATGGTTTAATAGAAATAAACGTTTGAAGTTTGAGTCAAGTATTGTGTGTGATTTAAACTACCCGACTACCTATCTACCCACAAAAGAATCATGTCACGCGAAGACAATATGGCGGAATGGCGGATGGCGTCGATATTTGGGATTAGCGTTCCTCCTAATCCATTCTCTGTCTTAACATATACCTTAATCGCGATTATGATTTCACTGCTTAGGCACGCGTACACTGTCCATATTAGAATTGCCGCACTTTCACACATTTATTAGAAAACAGAACTCACAAGAACACTAGCCGGATTGTATGATTTGTTACACGCCTCTGTTGTCAGGGACTCTTGTTGGAAGCATGGACTCGACATTCCTCGCTTGCAGACAAGTTACAAGCACCGCCGCGATTCCTTCTGGATCGATCCAAAGAACGCCTTAAGATAATATGTCTCGTTATCTGCTCTCGCGCCCAAAACTCATGACATCTCT
Organism: Noctua comes; assembly: GCA_963082995.1. Classification (NCBI taxonomy): domain Eukaryota; kingdom Metazoa; phylum Arthropoda; class Insecta; order Lepidoptera; family Noctuidae; genus Noctua; species Noctua comes. Next base: position 6,084,377 of record OY720293.1, read on the forward strand.
TGTAAATTTTATATACGAAGTATAGCTAAAGTTTTTTTTTTTTTTTTTAATTATCAATTCTATTTGTATTTATATTTCTAATTGTATTGTAATTTATTTTATTTTATTATTTTACTAGCTTTTGCCCGCGGCTTCGCCCGCGTGGATGTCGTAAATATCCGATTACTTACCTTCCCCCCCCTTTTTAACCCTTCGGGGGTAGAATTACCAAAAACGCCGAGACACGTATAAATTAATTTTCAATCTTCAGCCTAAACACAAAATTTGAAGATCCTAACTTCAAAACTGACAGACTTTCATACAAACTTCCATCCCCTATTTTACCCCTTTAGGGGTGGAATTCCCACGATCAGCTGTGAGACGTAATTCCCTCTCAGTGTAGGTTTCGGACTCGCGAGATAATGTATGCCGTTCGCGGTCAGCTGTGAGTCGCAATTCTCGTTGTGAAGCAGTTTCAGCTTCTCGGGATAACACAATGTTGTTCTCGGTCAATGGTATGCCTTAGCTCTCGTTGAGAAGAGCTTTGAGACGCCCGTGATGAAGCTCGTCTCGTTCTGTCAGCTGCTAATCGCATCTCTCTCTCGGGAGAGCTTTCATTGGCTCGAGAAGTTGAGGCACTAACTCTCATAGAGTTTAACCGATGTGCTCTTTCCTCTGCCGATTCTTGAGAACGCCTATTTCTCATTCTCTTAGCTTCTCTCGAATTTGGAGATAAAGATAATCGTTTTTTAGGTGGCATTGATGCAGGCAAATAAAATAAAGCTAAAACGTAAATGACAATTAAACTAATAGGTATAAAAAAAGTGAACGTAAATTAGCCAAAACTTACCTATCAGTATCTAAAAATCTATGCGTACCTACTACTACTTCACCTAAAAAGAAATAAAATGTAAACTATTAATAATTGATAGCAGTGATAGTCTAGTGGTGTGACCGTCGGACTGACAAGTCATAGGTCTCGAGTTCGAACCCAAGACACGCACCTCTGATTTTCGTATACATGTGCGTATTGTATAATTATCACTTGCTTCGGTGAAGGAAAACATCGTGAGGAAACCAGCATGCCTGAGAGATATTTCTCGACAGCATGTAAAGCCAAGTCAGAGGCCCATGGGCGGCATAAAACTCTGACACCAGGTTAGGCACTAACCTCACGATAAAGAAAGATTAATAATTGTAATTTGAACGAATATTTAAACACTACCAAAATAACTGATGATACAGCACTGGTTTTTTCCTCGAACAATTGGGCTGAAACGTATCGCCTTGCACAGAGAGGCTTTAATGCTGTTAGTGACTGGCTTAGCAAAAATTTACTCACCCTGAACGTCTCTAAAACCAAGTTGCTTAACTTCTTCATTCGCAGCACCGCAATTCCATCTGATGCACTCCTTCAAATTACTACTACTGATAACACTTATAGTATAGATAAAGTCACTCACGTCAAGTATCTCGGTGTCGTGATAGACAGTCATCTGACATTCAAAAAATATATCGATCACCTCTCTAACCGTGTACGGAAGCTCATTTATATATTTAAGCAATTGCGCGAATCCGCAGGAGCAGACATTATGAAGATGGTCTATCAGGCGCTTTGTCAATCGATTTTAAACTATTGCAACACGACCTGGGGAGGTGCCGCCAAATCTAACCTGATAAAAGTCGAGCGCGCTCAAAGAGCGGTCCTTAAAGTTTGTTGTTTCAAACCCCGCCTATTTCCCACAGTTGAACTGTACGAATCTGCCAAGTTCTGACTGTAAGGCAATTATTCATTCTGGCCACAGTCATCAAACAGCACTCTCTGTCACAGTACACACGGGGACCAGTGCGTCGAAGCCGCCTAGTTGCCACATCTTTCCCAACCAAAACATCATTCAGTCGTCGCTTCTTTGTTTTCCTCGGACCATACCTTTATAATAAAATCAATAAAATTCTATCTGTGCACCAACTAAACCAATACGACCTTAAAGTAACGCTACAAGATTGGCTACTTCAGCAGTCATATACTACAACAGAGTGTCTGTTGCAGGTTTTGGCTTAATTAACCTACAATTTTCAGGCACATCACACACATACACACTTACACACACTCATGAACACGACCACATACGCGTAAGCACACGCACACTTTCATACACACACACACAAAACATCTACACCATGAAAGTAATTATTCTAATTTGTATTGTTCTTATAGTTCCTATATTATTTTGTGTTTCTATTTCTCTAATGTTATATTTTTGTTTCTTTTAATTAATTTGCTAACCATCCTCAAATATTGGTACAAAACAATGGTTATTGTAAAATGTTTTCTGAGTGGAAACCTGGTGACCTGTAATACAGGTGTTTCACTACCTACCACAGGCACCAGTGATTCACAACCATGTATTTACTTGTTTATGCCAATAAATAAATTATTATTATTATTAACTAATACCTATTTTATAAAATAACAACAAAAGGAATCTAAAAATAAATTATCAAAGACTAAAAGTCGCGCTTGTTACACGCAGCTGCATAAGGGGAATCGCCAACTCAGCACTCAATAATTTTATTGTAGAAACATACGCTGCAATTAAACGAACACGGAAACGGCGAGCTGAGATAGCACTTTCTGTCGCACAGACCTAGATTACTCAATTATTGTAAAACTGTAAAATTCCATTCCATATTCATACTTCGAATAGGCACGTAGGCTAATTTTAGATTTAATATAATCAATGTAATTCTTTTACTTTAAAATAAATTTAGTTAAATCATTTTTGGTTTTTTTTAAATCCTCCGATCGCAGCTAACGTAATTGGCGCAGTCGGTAGGATATTCGCGGGCCGGTTCGCGAGCTTAGGGATCTCTAATATCGACATCCGCGTACGCGAATCGCCTGGGTGGCTATCGAGCCCCGGCGCCGAATATCCGAATCTACGGTCCAGCTGCAGTTCCGGAAGGAGAATCCAGACTTCGATTCACAAGAGAACCAGAGATGAAATTGTTGTAAGTACACTTGAATTGTTCCTGTGTTGCTTCCTATTTAGTCCTAGTACCACCCAACTTCCAAGATTTTTCACCCGAAAAATTCTAACTCCCAGGAGCCCTCATCACGTACGGCTCGCTGGAGTGCTATAGATAACAGTAGAGATTTAAATAGTGATAGAGAAGATAATTTAAATAGTAGTATAAATAGTTTAAATATGGCCCACGACCCCGATACAATTTTCAAGACCCTTCGTATGGTCCCGGAGTTCGATGGGAACCCAAATGTATTGACTAGGTTTGTTAGAATATGCGATCAAATAGTGACTCAGTACGTTAGTAATGCCCCAGGTAGCGAGTTAAACAACTTATGCTTATTAAATGGCATCTTAAATAAAATAAAAGGCTCTGCCGCTTGTACCATCAATTCCAACGGCATACCTGAAAGTTGGCTAGGGATTAGAACGGCCTTAATCAATAACTTTTCCGATCAACGGGATGAAACGGCTTTGTATAGAGACCTTTCTTTAGCTACGCAGGGAAATAAAACACCTCAGGAATTTTATGAGGAATGCCAAACTTTGTTTAGTACGATGATGACGTATGTAACATTACACGAACAAATTTCTACCACAGTTGAAGCGAAACGTACACTGTACAAAAAAGTTACTATGCAGGCTTTTGTTAAAGGATTAAAGGAACCATTAGGGTCCCGCATACGGTGTATGCGTCCCGATACCATCGAAAAAGCCCTTGAATATGTACAGGAAGAACTTAACGTTATGTATTTACAGGAACGTAGTGAGGTCTCAAAATCCACTGCGCAAAAAAAATCTAACCCTGCAACACCTCATACAAATACCAATCCAGTCCCTCCACGTAATAATAATTTCGCAGTACCAATTCCCAACTGGCCCAATCCCATAGGAATTAGACCCAACCAACTACCACCGCCACAACCGTTTAGATTTAATCCCAACTTTATTAATCAGCAGTCACAAAATCGCATGCCTAATCGTACACAGCAAATATTCCGTGCGGTACCTCAAACTTATAACGCTCAAAGTAACATGTTCCGTTTGCCCCCCAGAAACAATCCGGCGCAAAATCAAAATCAAGGTCCTAAACCTATGAGTGGAGTACAACCTTTTACTCCTAGACCCATGTTATCTGGTCATAATTGGCAAAATTCAGGCAATCCGCCACCAACTAATTATTTTAAACATCGAGAGATGAACATGAATGAGTGCGCGTCATACGATAGCTCATATTACCCGACGGAGTACTATTACGAGCCGGTCTGTTTTAATTACGATAATACTTACCACGATTATAGTCCGTTCGCTGCATTAGAGTGCAACTATGATCCGACTTTAAGCGATTTAAGTGTTCAAGGGAATATGGCAGATTCGTCTGAACCTCAGGCAGGTCCAAGTCAGGATTTTCAGGAGGATCAGAAATCAAAAAAGTTAAAATAGAATTAAATCTCCAAACTCAGCGTCAATTGCCGTATATACTAATAGCAGAACCACCTCTAAAATTACTAGTTGATACTGGCGCGAATCAATCTTTTATAAGCCCGGAGGCTGTAGAAAAATATTTCCCAAATTTTCCCTTAAATTATGACCCGTTTGAAGTTACCAATGTACACGCGGTTAGTAGAAATAATTATTCTATAAATTTACCTTGCTTTGCAGAATTTAACGATCCAGAGTTTATCAAGTTATTTATATACCGTTTTCATGATTATTTCGATGGTTTAATTGGTTTAGATTTGCTAACTAAATGGGAGTCTAAGATAGACCTAAAAGATCAGAGGTTAATAACGCGCACATCATCCAATCCCATCCGTATGTATAATTCCTATAATGTTAACTTGTATGAAGACATCATACCTGCTCAATCTTCAAAATTAGTTAGAATACCGATCGACACTCCAAACGGTGCGGCATTAGTAAGTGAACAGACTATATGTAATTGTACTGTACGCGAGTGCCTTACTATCGTGGACAATAATCGCGGCTACTTGGAAATAGAAAATACGAGCCCGAATGATATTGTATTATCACTTGACCGACCAGTGCACGCGAGTTTATTTAATATCGAGTGCATGCGTACCGAACATTGTACCAAGCGAGTTCAAGAGGTTACGGCGCGATTACGAACAGATCATTTAAACGAGGAAGAAAAAGTCAACCTTATAGCTCTTTGCTCGAAATATGCTGACGTGTTCTACATCGAAGGCGAAGCACTAACTTTTACTAATCAAATAAAACATCGCATTAAGACTACAGATGAAGTCCCGGTTTATACAAAAAGTTATAGATACCCATTCATCCATCGCCAGGAGGTTAGGGAACAGATTTCAAAAATGTTAGATCAGGGAATAATAAAGCCTTCAGACTCAGCATGGAGTTCACCCATTTGGGTGGTCCCCAAGAAAATGGATGCCTCAGGCAAACAAAAATGGCGTTTAGTAGTCGACTTTAGGAAACTCAATGAAAAAACTATCAACGACAAATATCCCATTCCGAACATTAGCGATGTTCTTGACAAACTAGGTAGGTGCCAGTACTTCACCACTCTAGACCTGGCTAGCGGCTTCTACCAGGTGGAAATGGACCCTCAGGATATTCAAAAAACAGCTTTCAATGTCGAGCATGGACATTTCGAGTTTCTTCGAATGCCCATGGGACTTAAGAATTCACCATCCACATTTCAAAGAGTGATGGACAATGTCCTCAGAGGTCTCCAGAATGACACATGCCTGGTCTACCTTGATGACATCATCGTTTTTTCCACGTCACTACAAGAGCATATGACGAATCTCGAGAAAGTTTTCAATAGACTTAGGGAATCGAACTTTAAGATCCAAATGGATAAATCCGAGTTCTTAAAGCATGAAACTGGTTATCTTGGACACATTATAAGTAGTGAAGGAATAAAACCCAATCCAGATAAAATTACAGCCATAGAAAAATACCCCATTCCAAAAACTCCAAAAGAAATTAAGCAATTTTTAGGCCTTGTAGGTTACTATCGTAAATTTATCCCGGATTTTGCAAAAATTACGAAACCTCTCACAGCATGTTTGAAAAAAGGTAGAAAAGTGATATTAGACTCCGACTACATTAACAGTTTTGAAAAGTGCAAAACTCTCTTAACAAATGACCCCATACTACAGTATCCCGATTTTAATAAGGAGTTCATATTGACGACAGATGCTTCGAACGTTGCAATTGGTGCCGTTCTATCTCAAGGACCTGTAGGTTCCGACAAACCTGTGTGTTTTGCATCCCGAACCCTAAATGAAAGTGAACTTAACTATAGCACCATAGAAAAGGAACTTCTTGCTATAGTTTGGGCCACCAAGTATTTTAGACCTTACTTGTTTGGTCGTAAATTTAAAGTACTGACGGATCATAAACCTCTACAGTGGATGATGAACCTTAAAGAACCCAATTCGCGATTAACTAGATGGAGGCTGAAACTTAGTGAATACGATTTCACCGTTATCTATAAGAAAGGCAAATCAAATACAAACGCTGACGCCTTATCTCGGGTGGAGATTCACAATGAGGATATTAACACCATAATAGACGAATTATGTTCATTGATGCCTAACCCATCAGAAAACCCGCCATCCACGAATTCATCCACTGCAACCGTTCACACCAGCCTCGAAAATCCTATATTAGAAGTCCCAATCACAGACGAACCTCTTAACAGATTTCATAGACAATTATGCCTCACTGTAGTGGAAGATGTTAAACGAAAACCAGTAATTACTAAACCATTTGATACCCACACGCGTATAGCAATCCAAATATCATCATCTAAATTAGAACAAGATGTAGTTAATGCCCTCAAAGAGTATGTGAACCCGAAAGTAAAAACCGGTATCTTAATAAATCCACCTCTCGCCATGTATACCATCATACCAGTCATACAAGAAAAGTTTAAGAGTTCATCTATGAACTTAGTACTAGCTAAGATAGAATTAGAAAACGTTAAAGATTATCTACGTCAGCAGGAGATAATTCAACACTACCATGATGGCAAAACTAATCACCGAGAAATTACTGAATGTTATTTAGCCCTTTCAAGAAAGTATTACTGGCCCAAAATGAAGGATCAAATAACTAAATTCATTAATGAATGCATTATTTGTGGGCAAGCTAAATATGACCGGAGACCTGTTAGACCCCAGTTTAATATTGTACCCCCGGCAACAAAACCATTCGAGATAGTTCACATGGATTTATTCACTGTTCATAATGAAAAGTATGTGACATTTATAGATGTTTTTACTAAATACGGACAAGCATACCATCTCCGAGATGGTACGGGCATTAGCATACTTCAATCATTATTACAATATTGCACCCACCACGGAGTTCCCTTAACTATAGTAACTGATAACGGAACAGAATTTACCAACCAACTTTTCTTAGAATTCACACGCCTTCATAAGATAAACCATCATAGAGTTTTACCGCATTCGCCTAACGATAACGGTAACATAGAAAGGTTCCACTCAACTCTCCTTGAACATATAAGAATATTAAAACTAAAGCACAAAGAGGAGCCCATCGTAAATCTTATGCCTTATGCTATAATTGGTTATAATTCTTCAATACATAGCTTTACTAGATGCAGACCATTCGATTTATTAACTGGTCACTTTGACCCCCGCGACATTCTAGACATCGATTTTACGCAACAAGCATTACAACAGTACGTTCACAACCATAGGGCACAAATGAAGGAAGTTTATAATATCATAAACGAAACTTCTTTATTAAATCGTACTGCATTGATAGAAAATAGAAATAAGAACCGCGAACCTGAAATAGAATACGTTCCTCAACAACAGGTATTCATTAAGAACCCTTCTGCAAGTCGGCAAAAAACAGCACCGCGATATACCCAAGATACCATTCTGGCCGATTTACCCATACACGTTTACACATCCAAAAAACGTGGCCCTGTAGCCAAAAATAGATTAAAAAGAGGCCCTAAGGAACCTAACTTGTTGCAGGATTCTATTATTGCTGGTACTTCGCGAGACGACCGCGTCGGAGATAAAACTTGAAAGCTTGGCCAATGGACCCGGCTTACTACCTTATAAACTTGGATCGACGAGAATGACGACTCATCATCATACATTTCTTCAGTACGTGAATCTAAGGGACATTGAAAATCAAATTACAACACTACAGTATCAGATATCAGAATACAAAAGTCGGCTTAGTAATGACACTTATACACTGTTTGATTTCCAAATTAGTTATCTTACTAACAAAATTGGCAAAGTATCTAATCAGCTAAAATCTTTAGAGCCCGGTCGTGTAAAGAGAGGTCTAATAGACGGTCTCGGATCGGTAGTTAAAAGCATAACCGGAAATCTAGATTACACAGATGCCTTAAATTATGAAAACGCTATCAAAAATCTACAAATTAACAATAATAAGTTAGTTAACGAATTCAATAATCACATTAGTCTCAGTAAAGAATGGATGGCTAAGCATAATAACGTTTTACTACAGTTAGTCGAAAACCAGAGTAAAATCAATAGCACCTTAGAGTTACTGTTAAATAACACTCTTACCACAGGCAGTTTAATTACTTATGCAAAGTTTGGTCAACTCATTTCTATTATAAGTGAAAATGTAGAAGATTTAAGATTAGAATTAGTTAGAATAGAGAATATGTTAGCGTTTATACATGCGTCAAGCACTGTTCATTCTATGATAGATATAGAAACACTTAGGTCTATGGTAAATAGGTTAGAACAAATATACAGTAAGGATGAAATACTAAGTCTAGAGCTCAGAGAATACTACGACATTATCAGGCCCGGATCATATTTCAATGAAAAACAAATAGTTATAGTTTTCAGATTTCCTATAATTTCCAAAATCATTTATATTTATATAAGTTATCTATAGTACCCAATAAAAATCGTCAAGCCCTTATCCCTACCTATCCCTTTATAGCAACTAATGGAAACTCTTTCGTGTACATAGAAGCAGAATGCTCGAAGTTTAATAACTGGTATCTCTGTGAAAAGGAAATAACCCATCAAATACGAACAAAAACTGACTGCATACAAGAACTTATCATGAACCAAGCACTCAAGAGTTCCTGCCAATTTAAAACAGTATTTTTGGAAAAGGAAGCGATGGAAAAACTAGATGACCAGCATTACGTCATATCATTCCCAAATCCAACGCAAGTGCAATCAGTCTGTGGGAGAGAAGACTTCAATACGCTACAGGGAAGCTACCTCGCCACTATACCTATCAATTGTTATCTCCGTACAAAGGAACTAACTATAGTCAATGACAACGATGTAATACAAGGGCAGCCTTTGAAACTAATGAACATTCCCTACAACGACGTGGACACACCGCATGCTGCCTTAACTCAAGTTCATCTCAGTTCAATCGACTTAAGAGGACTACACAGTATCCAGAACCATGTCATGACGAGTCAGCCGATACAGCTTAACCAACTGCAATCAGATGTCATATATCATACGACCATACCCTTCTACATTGCATTATTAGGTGCAGGCGCACTTATCATTGCTATACTGGGCTATCGCAATAAATGGTTTTGCAAACGCTGCGAAACTTCCAACACCAAGGGACATACTTACGAAGAACCTGAAATAAGAGAAGAGGATCGCGCGCCCAGAGGAAAAGTCCCAGAAACATTTTCTCTCAAAGTTCTAAAATAATTTCTGATCTGCGGGTGGAGATGTTACACGCAGCTGCATAAGGGGAATCGCCAACTCAGCACTCAATAATTTTATTGTAGAAACATACGCTGCAATTAAACGAACACGGAAACGGCGAGCTGAGATAGCACTTTCTGTCGCACAGACCTAGATTACTCAATTATTGTAAAACTGTAAAATTCCATTCCATATTCATACTTCGAATAGGCACGTAGGCTAATTTTAGATTTAATATAATCAATGTAATTCTTTTACTTTAAAATAAATTTAGTTAAATCATTTTTGTTTTTTTTTAAATCCTCCGATCGCAGCTAACGTAATTCGCTGATAAGCACGGTTTGTTAATATCAAATAAGTATTGTCTGTCAATAAGGTCGAACGCTCTGAACGTCTATTCGCATCAACAGGCAAAAATTGTATGAAGCCCGCGCTTTTTTTTTTTTTTTTTTCGAAAGGGCATTCTCGCAGTCATCATAGAAGATGGTACTGCTCAACCGGACTATCCTGTGGTTGCCTTGAGTGTAAGGCCTCCAGCCAGGGCAAAAAACTTAAAAGCTAAGCGACTACACGCTAAGGGCACCCCCTGTGGGGTACGAGCCTCGGCTTAAGGCGTCGCTGGGAGAGGACAGCAAGGGACAGGCTGGATCTGACTTGTATGATTTAGGGGCTCATTTAAAACTACAGGCTCAGCATCGCGGGCTGGCTCGATCAAGGGTCGGGAGGGGCATGAAGTGGGGTGTCGCGACGGGCCTCGACGGCGAGGACGGAAGGACGGCTGTTTGCGTCTGGGTTTCTTCAGCGTGCTGGTTTCCTTGCTGCTTTCCTGCAACAAAGTAATAGCGTCATCGGGAGTGGCTAGGGTATGTCTTGGACGGCGAATCTTGCTGATTCGAGAGGGTTCGTATCGGGCGGCCGATGCGATCAGGGGGTTGCGGTGTTTTACCGCAGTATCAAAGAAGCGCTTGGAAAGGCGCTTCATGAATTGGAGAATGGTGGGCATTTTTAAGTCTAAATGTAGACGGTCGTTACGGACGTACCAAGGGGCACCCGTGACTTTACGTAAGAACCGGTTCTGTACAACTTGCATCATATGGATGTGACGAGGCTTGGTGTGTGCAAACACTACACAAGCGTATGTCATTATGGGACGGATCACCGCGGTGTAGAGGCGCAACTTGCACCTGAGCGATAACTTACTCTTTGCCGTTAGCAGGTAGTGGAGTCTAGCCATAGCGAAGGCAGCTCGGTTACGAGCTGCTTTGATATGTGGCCCGAACGACAGATGGTAGTCGAGTAAGACACCTAGGTATTTGGCTTGCGTCTCCCAAGGGATAGGCTTACCATACATAGTGATCGGACTGGGGAGGGTGGGTTTTAACCGCGGTTTCGAGAAAATGAAGCCCGCGCTCGGACGCCTCGCCTTTTTATACCTTCGGCCGCGAGACGCGTCGAGCGCGGCGACCGATTCTCGGACCTTATACAAAAATAATCCATATAGCACGATCAGTATTCACGCGCGATGGCTTATTATTAGCGTATTTCATGTATAACTTTGGTGTTTCTATACCGATTTCTATTTTTTTATGGAATAGTTAATAATGTTAACTTTTTTAATTAGGGATGACTGAGAGTGTTATAAACGTAAGAGTAGACAAATATAATCAGAAAGCTTCGAACTGCTAAGCTATCGGGAGTTACACGTGATATTGTGAGTCAACCATAAAAGATAGACATATGCTGTCGTGGGATATTTTTTATATAATTTTAAGGAGAACATTTCCGTCATACATGATTTCTGTATAGCTTTAACCATTAAGGTTGCACACGCGACGGAAGCTTAAAAAATGGAGTAACTTCTCCCGTTTTTCCAACATTTCCCTTCACTGCTCTGCTCCTATTGATTGTAGCGTGATGAAAAGTATACTATAACCAACTCAGGAGTATGAAAAATAATTGTACCAAGTTTCGTTAAAATCCGTCCAGTAGTTTTTGTTTCTATAACGGTTATACAGACAGACAGACAGACAAACTGACAAAAATTTTACTGATTGCATTTTTGGCATCAGTGTTGATCCCTAATCACCCCCTGATAGTTATTTTGGAAATATATTTCATGTACAGAATTGACCTTTCTACAGATTTATTTAATTATTATATATATATATATATAAGTATATAGATTTGTTGACTAAATTGTAATGTTCTGTTTTTTTTGTGTTTTTGTGTTTGTAGTGTGGTTGTATTGTGATAAATAAATGGCAATGGGTCCTAATTACCTGAATAAATGAATTATTATTATTATAGCATACCGAGGAATAAAATCGTGCAAATGATTGTTAACACGATACTTATGGCCGACAAATGAAGTTTGAATTCCTCCACAGTCGCTGTGTTTTTAGCGGCGCTATTTTGATTGAGAAACACCTCTTCATTAGTTACTTTTGAGTTACACATTTTTGAAAGTCACTTTTCATGTATCGCTCACTTAAAAAGTTGCCGCGCAAAGCAAAGTCTATACTAATCGCGCACATGATTCATGCCCTGTATCCTGGCAGGATCGCCATGTATGGTTGGGCGTCAGATTGAATGAAACATCACAAGATTTGGTACAAGACTGCCCTTTATTATGTTAATAATATAATACACGAGTTAAATATTGGTTACACACATCGATATAATAGGTGCATACATACCATCACAATAAATCGCCAATAGGAAACAATTTAGATAAGTCTTCAGTCACCGGGGCAGGGAACTTGTCCCCTACAAACAGTTACAAGGACCTACAAGTTAGTTCTACCCAGAAAATGGAGGTATACCTACACATACATCGACGGATAGGGAAATTCAGGGAACAAGCAAGATCATGTCACTGTCAACACCTAAACAAAACATGGGCGTTAATGGAAGCGTAGAAAGCGTTACAGAGAAGAGATCCTGTAAACAACTATTACAAGGACCGGCACCAAAGCATAAAATCGCTATCTTTGCGGATCAGACAGGATATGAAATTAGAGATATACTTCAAAACTTAGTGGGAAATAGTTTTAGCGTAACGTCGGTAATCAAACCAAACGCACCTCTCAGTTACATATTGAGTACATGTGAAACTATGTGCAAGCACTTCACAAAGTCTGACTTCGTTTTAATAATTGGAGGTATTAGTGACAAAAACCCTTAGATATATTAAGTTCTCTGCATCGCACTTTGAAAAATATACAAAACACAAATGTCCTTGTCGGTAAAATTTATAAAAACAAATATTTAAATGTATCAAAATAAATGTTAATAGTACCTTAAAACTTATTGCGAAAATTCTATTTTTATTACATTAGATGATAATAATTATGCTAACTATAATAATAGACCTTTATTTAACAAGCTAACTGCATGCAAATTGATCTATAGGGATATATTGCGATTACAATACAGGATCAACTATCAAAATTATGTGCATAATGTGCTCATAGATCAAAAGGCAAAACGAATATTTAAAAATGTTTCTACACAAACTATTCCTAATTTGGTCGTCAAAGCGAGTGACAGTAATAGGAACAATACTACGACCCCGAAAGTGTTGGTAAATTCTGCTACACAAAATTAAATAGTTCGTCAATAACCACCGATGATAATGATCTTTTTCGTGACTAAAAGAGATGCACAAAACAGTTTATGTAATAATTCTTCAGTTATTTTATTATAGAAAACATACTGTCTTAAAATATTTCATCAAAATGTATGTGGCATAAGTAATAAAAAAACAGAACTTGAATTATATCGTCTGCTTACGGGTAAAAAGTAATAAATGGAGTTAGTGGCAATTCGAGTAAATGACTTTTTAAAGTTTACGTTTTAATTTGATCTATTTCAAACTCTTTAATTAAAAAACTGTTAAAGCAAAATGTTACACTAACTATCCTACTTTTAAGATTTACTCATATATAATATTTGGTATAAGTAAAAACTGTATAAAATTAAATTTAGATCGAAAGGGGGTCGCATTTAATATGTTTTACCTGTACTTAATAAACATGTTATATCTCCTGAATTCATTGATTTCAAAAGCTCAATTCAGTTTTGTATAATAGCTTATTGTATTTTACACCAATTACTTTGTTGGAAAGACTTTTTTTTACAAAATTTCCTAAATTATTGATATTTTTAATACATTTAACCTGTTTTACCTGTAGAGTTTTAGTGTAAGTATGTCACTTATTATGAACTAAGTAAGCTTCATACAAAGTGATTAATTAAAAAAAAAGATAAAAATTAATTATTTTTTACATGGGTAAGCTATGAAAACGATAATAAATGAAACGATTTTTTAATAATCAATCAATTTTATTACTTAACACATAATTATGGCAATCAAACTTCGATCACTAATGAAGAACAAGCAAACTCTATTTAAGACGAATTTTATTGGGTAAACGACTATTAATTCAATTAAGTATCTTAATCTTCCGATGACTCTTCGTCAACCGAAGGTTCAGGTAAACGATCTGCTTCATTGGTTGCAGTTAGTAAAGAAGAGTACCAACCATGATATTCCTCAGGAATTATTTTCTTAGTGCATAAATTGAGAAGATCTCTCTTTTTAGCTTCACTGATGGGTAAAGGATTTAGGTAAAGGCGTTTTAAGATAATAGAATTAGTCTGAGGCGTAGCGTTTTCCATGCGTTTTTTAGCTCTAGTACTGAGACGTTGAGATGGTTCCGTATTTTTTGAGACATCCATGTATAAAAACGTTTCAGACATGTCATAGTTGAAATAAATTTTTGAGCTTTCTTTCTTAAGATATTGTATTCTCTTAATTTTCAACCACTTCACTTGATTTCCATTACAATCTTTTGAGCGATTGAAAACAGTTTCATCAGCCAATTTTTTTAAATCATAAAATTCGTTGAATTTAAATTCTTTAGTGTTGTAGGGCGTTTTCATGAAAGAATTTCCTTCAACAGTTATTGTTTTTTTCGATCTTGCTCGTTTGAAAATAGATAAATAATCAGGCATGCAGTAAACCTCAGAATTTTTCTTTGCTGACTCAATACTGCTATGCATACTGTCCACCTCCATGTAGCTGTGTCCTGATTCCAGAAACTTGTGTTAAATTTTTTGTAAGTGAGAAATGTTTTGAACAGCAAATAAAAGCAATGCAGCAACATATTGATTGCGGTTTTGTCCTCCGCACGTATCAGAATACAGACAAACCTCGGTTATATGAGAAGGAACGCACGTGGAAAGATAGTAAAACAGGATACTACCTATTTCGGAACTGCCTCTTTTTCCATTGATTTCGGACCAAGCAAAGCAATATGCGTCGTTTGGCAGCGCTGCTTCGTAAATACAGAGATTATAAACACATAGTTTTCGACAATAATAAAGCTGTCCCACCAGTCCAGAAGGTATTTGTAACACAGCTTGCAAGTCGAATGTTACACAGCAAAACTCTTTATCTTTCTCTGCTCTTTCTTTATCCTTCGTTTTTGCCGAGTTACAGGACTCTTTCCTTGCTAAATGATCCTCGTAGTATCCTTTCAATACTATTTTTTCGTCATTACTAGCTTTGTTAAAATTAGAGCATGTTAAACATTGATCCTTTTTTGGAACAAAAAAACTAAAATTATAATGGCTACAAAATATTCTCCTGTACGTTATTTCAGATACCGGAATCATGTTATTTTCAGTGCACTTTTCTATATAAAGTTTATGCATTTTCGTGATGGACAACGAAGCATCCAGATATAGGCGCTTGGAAGTTTGCCTTATGTAGTGTGGCTCCATGACAGGGAACGATTCTATGTGTTTTTTCACAAAGTTCACATCAGCGTCATTGGTCTTATTGGGTGGTTCATGTTTACCTCTCTTGTCAATATCCTTGTACAGCCCCATATCATTCCGCTTTCGAATAGCATCATTCACAACAGTCGGAGAAATTGCTAGCGTGTAACAAAAGAACTTCTGACATACCTGCTTCTTCTCCCCGTTGTGAAAAAAGAAACACCTTTTTGTGAATTGACGCTGTTTCTTTGGTCCACGAATAGCAAGAACTCTCTTCGGAGTATCTACTTCCACATTACTGAGAATGAAATTCTTTTGTTCAGTGTACCTCAAACTCCAGTAGTGACGACAGAAATGATTTCTTTCTTCTAGAGAGATTATACTACATTTGTAGAAACATTTTTCACAATCAATCTCTTTTGGTGTTTTAGCACTCCTTTCTTTTTGTCTAGTAGAATAAGGTAAACCTTCAGATCGTTTTTTCTTCGCGATGTTTACTTTCCAATTTTCAGGTTCTGGTTTCATCCAACGTTTCCTTTTCCGAGTAGCATCGAATACTCCTTTCAATAAGAGCCCCCATAGAGATATTACGACTTGATGTGCATCAGATGTTGGCAACACCTGTGCAATCATAACGTCGCCGTCATTAGGTTGAACAGCTTCGTCAATATAATGCTGGTCTCCAAAGAATCGCACATCATTTTCCAAGTTTTCATCCTTGTTGTTCGCCCATTGTTCTCCAAATAAATCCTCTGGTTTTATTAAAGAGCCTGGATCCGGGTTGTAAGTAGGATCTTTATCGGAGTCATCGCTCTCAAACATGCGCTCCATTTCAGCTACTATTTTCTCCCTAGAGTCGCTCAAAGCCGAAGTGCAGTTTGAAGCCGGGCTAGAAAACCTTTGACACAAAGGGCCTGGCTCTTCATCAAAATCATCTGTAAAAAATTAAAAAGACAAACAAAACTTAGTCGATGTAAGTAAGATTATAATGTAAACAAACAATGAATCACGCCCAATAACTCATCATTCAGTGTTAAAAATCGAGAGAAAGTGAGTAGGTATCATAGAAACTACGTAGGTACCGACATAAGGTTTACAGAGCCATATAGAAACCAAGTTATCATTGAAAACAAAATTACGTAAATTTTTGAAACAAACGAAAATCTAGCAACATCGTAGCCCTAAAAATGGAGTTAAGTATCATAGAACCTCTGTACGAACCTACATACACTATGAAAAAGCTATGTACATACTAAAGCCACCATCCAAGCAAACATTCCACAGGTAAATCGTTGAACAAAACAAAAGCTACCAACATAACCTCAAAATTTACAAATATTAGAGTTAAAATCACTTACCTTCAAGTATTTTAGGTTTATTTATCATGGACACTAATCTTTTTCCTCTGGATTCCATAGTTATCACACAACACAGCTTCTTACTAAATTCTTCAAGTATTTATGTATTTATTTCTACACGGAACACGTGGAGCTCGCGCGTATGCAATGTGACAACTGCAATCGAACGCTCTCGTTCTTACTGGTAAAAAAGCATAAATGACATTTATTTCGTTTTTACTGTAGAGACATTAGCAAACCAAGTAGAAGTATTTTAACTAGTAAAATGGAATAAATAACTTTAATATGGTTTTGTTGTTTAAACTATAAGGTTTATAATAATAAATACGTTTATGACCTTTTCTCAGAATAATTCTTACCATTTTACTATTTAAATTATGAAATGTAAAAAGCTTTAACCGTATTTATTGTTGTTTAACTGTACAAACTGAAACTCATTTAAAGCATAAGATTGTTTATTATGTTATACTGGTATATTTTTTTCAAAATGTGACAAGATATCATTTTTACAAATTCATTATCTCTGCAGCCATTGGACATTGCATTTATTCGGTTTTACCAGTAGATAGCGCGTAAAAAAATACATTTAACTGCATTTTTAACTCGATATAGTAAAAAAATGCATTTATTTTGTTTTACCAGTAAGCAGACGATATACTGTAACGCATGAAAATGATTTAGATTACTTATGCATATCATATCATTTATCCAAGCCATCATTTCGGAGGCAAGTCAAGAAAATATTGTTTGATGAATAAGTTGTGCCATCACTCATTTCAAAATTAAAATTAAAAGTAAAACTTAAAATAAGGGAATATAATTATATCCCTTTCTAATATTTCCCTACTCTTCTTTGTATGGGTATTCTTTTGTTATTTATTTTATAATATATTCAACAAGGCACGTTCTCGATATCGGACTTTACGATTACGATATCGATACTGTGCTTTTTCCGAATGTTTAGTCGGTCATGTTATGTATATTTTGACTAAGATTTGTAAACAATGTGTCAACAATCCCACATTACTTTGCACTGTATTAATTTCTTTATTTTTTCTTTTAACCACTTTCTAGTTAACCTAGCTTTATCAATGCCGTGAAACTCTGTTATTGGCTTTAGAGATAATTGTAAATTTCATTTAAAATGTCATATTAATAATAACCTGTTGAGTTTCCAAAAAATAAATAAATAAATAAATCAATCAGAACATTTCCTAAATGATAAATCTGCAAATGTGTTTTATATGTCCAATTATAATTTAGCATCATACAACACAAGACCAAATAAAAAGAGGGGAGGTAGCCTTATTTTAGCACATAAAAATAAACAATGTGAAAACATTGACGCAATTAAAAAGTTATATAGATCAGAAAGTTTTGAGATTTGTGGTGTAAAAGATCTTGTAACGGGATTACACATATGTTGTTGTTATAGAAGCCCAGTTGAGAAAAATTTAGAAATTTTCATGAAAAAATTGTTAGAACACTTTTTTGATAGGAAGTGCTTAGTTTGTGGCGACTTTAATATTGACGTACTGGTTAAAAGTAAAAAATCTGCAGAGTTCATAAGTTTATTGAAATGTTATAATTTTAGATACCTGATAAAAACTCCTACTTTCATTCGAAATAAATCATACTCTTGTATTGATAATATAATTACAAATGTTGATGATGATTATATGGAGCGTTGTTAGGTTGATCACAATGGCTTAGCAGATGGTCATGGTGGACTTTTTTGCGATATGGTTCTTGATAAAAATCAATGAGAAAACGAAGAGCTCAGAATATACCATAACAATTAAAAAAAAAAAAATTTACACAAAAAATAATGATGCGTTTAAAAAAAGTATTTCCAATATAAATTTGAGTAATATGGGAATAAATAATTTTCTAGACAATTTTGGTAAAATTTTTCGTACCTGTTACCCAAAGAAAGCTATTAAAATAAATCCTGTGAAAAATAAAATAATAAAGTGGGTAACCAAGGGAATCAAAGTACCAAGTAAAACGAAAAGAGTTTTATGCTGTGGCACCCCAAATAATGGTAGTATCTCGAATTACAAAATTAACTATATTCTAATTTACTGAAGGGTCTTAAAGCAAGCTAAAAAGTTAGCCATATCAGTTCATCTTAGTAAAGCCAAAAATATATAAGAATATTATTGAGGATTTTCAAAATAAACCACAAATTGTTTCTCTGAAAATACAAAGGTTTGTTTTATTTAACACATTCTTACAATATTACAACAGTAATCGTTTATCTATGATAATTACTCAATAATCTTACCTGAAAATACAAAGAAACGACATTTAAAGTTCACTAATATCGCCTCCTCAATTATATCCTTTTATTTTGTCTCTCCACACGTTTTCTTAAAACAATAAATCACACCGAATATTTTGACCATCATCCGCCATTCAATTCCACAGACAACTTATAAAGGCGCGAGGCGCGGCAAATTCGAATTAATGAAATGTCATTTCATTACATCTCCCCCCCCTAAGAGGGAAAATTCTAAATAATATATCTATACGCTATACCTATTAGTTATCTTCATATTCGTTTTCTTCTACTTCATCTTCTTCAGCATCTATTATGACTGGTTGCAATTTTGTTATGTGGAATAAAGTTGATTCTGTTTTTCTGGTTCCGGTGTCGATCCTATAAATGGAGTTCGATATTTTCTCTACTATCTTGAAAGGGCCTATTCTTAATTCGTCTAACTTTTTTCTATTCAGTCTATTTCCATTTTCTACATATACACTGTCTCCTATATTAAACTCTTGCATTTTTCTATTTCTATCAAATATTCTCTTGTTGTACTTGTGGGATTTTATTGTATTCTCTAATGCCAATCTTTTATCAGCAATCCACTTGTCTTCCCTTTCTATTGATTTTAATTCATTTGGTAGTAGGCTGACATTTGTACCATCCAGTAAATATTTTGGTGCAAATCCTGTAACATACATACATACATCTATGAAAACATAATGTATGTAAGAAAAAATCTACATCTTTTTAATAAAAGAGGTGACAGACACAATTACAGTACTAGAAATAGAGACCAATTAGTTCAGCCAGGCTTCAGACTCGCTAAAGTAGACTCATCTTTCATGGGGTACTGTTTGAGATGCTATAACAAAATTCCACAAAGTATTCTTGAACTGAATGAAACGAAATTTAAAACATGCATTAAACGCACACTGTGTAGGCAAGCATATTACAAGTTGGACGATTATATCGTTGATAAAAATGCTTGGCTCAATGCCGGTCCTGCTCCACAAGGACAGGGACGCATAAATGAATAGCATTACATATCCCAATCACCTGCGCTCTTGATGATTTATTTACTACATCAGTGAGCGGGGTACACGTGGCTGAGTTTTAGCTAAGCATATTTAAACTTTTTGCCATCGAAACGCTAAGAAGAAGAAGCATTAAATAGTATGTTAGAGCTGCTGAAGATTGTACAACTATCTTTGCTTTGTATAAATTCAATCTCTTTAGTATTATATAGCCGCATAGCCCATATTGTGTGAGTACTATGTAATAGAAAGCTGTCATTCGCGGGAAACCTACGTCTTTTCTTGACTTGAATGTGCCCTGGCGGTTAGGAGTGTGTCATGCTCACTCAAATGTCTCGCTGATGGTGGCGCGTGTGTCGGATCATTTAGTTCCCTTCAAAATGGTTGAGTTGAATGGTGCTGATACATGCGTCATGTTCGTGAACGGGCGCTGTCAGTTGTGACTGGTCATCTCTTGGTTGCCACGGCTTATTTGAATTGTTTTTTTTTTCTTTTTTGAATTGTTTACTATGGACACTTTTAACGTACACATCTTGCTACATCGTTCTCACATAATGTACCATCTCAACATGAATGATGTAACCAAGAGTTTGTAAAAGTATACTGATTTAAAAGAGTGTCCATGGAGTTTCTTGCCCGTTCTTCTCCATAGAGATCTACGTTAGGGAATGGGCAACTACAGTACTTTCACAGTTTTTATGCCTTGTGACTGGGACTGTAGCTATTATTGTCTTTGTTTCGACAATTCAAAAGTGCCTGTAACTGGCCTACTTGAATTAAATGCTTTGATTTTTTTTTTTTTTTTTTTTTAACGGAGTGTTCTGTTTCATTATATTTCTGTATGCATTCTCTTGCCACTGTCGTCCATGCTCTCTTATTATTTTTCTCATTTATTTTGCATCTTATTTTATTAACTATTGTTTGATTTAATCTTTCGTTCAAGCCGTTCGAGAATGGTGTATTCACAGCTGTAAAAATTAATTTAATATTATTCTCTTTCAGATGTTGTTTAAATTCTCTTGAATTGATACCTGGATATTGATCTGTCAGAATTATTCCAATGTCATCTGTTTCTAGTACATTCTTTGTTAGTTTTATAAAGTCACTTGAATTCTGTGTTTTTGAAGTCGCAATATATGCATATCTAGTGTAGTGGTCTACTAAAAGGTGTAGGTATTTTTTTGTTGACCTAGATCCTCCAAAGCCACCAATAGTATCCATTGACATTATCTCAAATGGTTTTGTCGCTGGTCCCAATTGTGACATCAATCCAAATTTTCCTTGGCTTCTTGCTTTATTTTTTATACATATTTCACATGTTTTACAAATCTTTATGATATTCTTTGTTAGGTTTTTAGCTGTATATATTGGACTAATTTTTTTCTGCAATTGTCTGATCCCAATATGGCATAAATCTTCATGCACCTTTTTTATAAGTTTTTTACCAAATTCTTCTGAGAGGATAATCTTTTCATGTTTCTTTTTTTTTTATAATAGATTCTATTTTTGTATATTAGATCTTGTTTCTTTTCTTTTATTGTATCATTTTTTTCTTGATCTTCAACTATATCTTTTATTTGTATCAAATTGACTATTTTCAGTAGTTCCTCTGTTTCTATGTGTTCATTGAAATTTATTGCATATGGTTTTATATTCTTATCTTCATTTCTGTTATCTTTAGACATCCTGTTTATTTTATTTATTGTTTTCTTTTGTTCTATCTGCAAGTCCTCATTTTGGGTTAATTTGAATTTCTTTATCATATCTAATCCGATTATCAAATCATCAAAATTTTCATTTTCTACTATATATACATCCACCTCTTCTTCTATATCAAAGATTTTTATTTTTATTGTTGTCAAGCCATCTGTCTTTTTCACACCATTAACCGTTTTCATATATGCTATATTCACATTGTCTTTTTTTTCTTTTACTTTTATCAGTCTTGAATTTATTAAAGAGATCTGTGAGCCTGAGTCATAAATGCCACTCACTTCTAATTTATTTTCTATTAATAGCTTGATTTTGATTAATGGTGTACTTACTCGTTTTTTTTTATCAGTGTTCATCTCTACTTCAATAATGGAGTTATTATTTACGTTTTTGGCCTTAAACACCTTTTCAGATTCATTTTTATTTTTCTTGAACCAACATGACTCCTCCGGATGGTATCTAATTCCTTTGTCCAACGATTCACAGGTCGTACATGGCTTCTTCTCATTATTTTTTTTCATATAAGAAAATGTACCATTTTTTATTATAGTTGAGTTTTTCTTGTGCATCATACCTTCATATTTTCTTATCTCGTTGAACAAATCAGTAGTATTCTTGAGTTCGTCTCTGTTTAGCTTATTCAAGATAAATCCAGGTAAACCTGTTGCGATGAGATCTATCATTGTTTTGGGATCTATCGATTTGTTTGTATCTAGTATAAGCCGTTCTTTTTTTATAGCATAATCGATTAACAATCCGTCTTTATATTTGAATGAGAAAGCAGTTGTGACTATGTCCCATCCTCGGTTTTTAAAAGTTTCTAGGAATTTGTCTTTCCATTCATTCCATTCAGAATTTACTGTTAGTTTTATCATCATTGAACTATACCAATCCAAGCAAGATTTTTCTAAAAATAACCTCAGTATGTCTATTTTTGTTTCATCTTTTGTTATATTAAAGCGCTCACACTCTTTTTCAAAATTCTCTATCCATTGCATTGCATTAGGATTCTTGGTTGTGAATTTTTCAATAATAAATTTCTCTGAAATATGTTTTAGGTTATGTTGATTTTCTTTCTTTGTTATAGATTCTATTAATTTCTCCAGGATATTTTTCAAACTGTCGTCTTTGTCTCCTGGTTGTTCCGTGTTTATTTCTTCTAAATATTGATCTAAAAATTGCATATTCCCTTCCTCATCTATATATGTTTTCTTTAGATCTTTATCCAGTTTTATCCATATTTTTCTACTTTGGTGCCTTTTCTTTAAGCTATTTTTTATTTTTGAGAAAGTGTCCAATTCAACAATATATGTATGATGACTCACCGGCTTCAATTCATCAGGTAAAACATAACATTTTCCTTCTTCTGTAGATATTGAGGTTATGGCTAATACATTAGATTTGCCATCCTTTGCGGCTATTATCGTAAACTCAAATAGCAGCCGATTCATCTTCTTTTAGTTAACGAAAATGTCGTTTTATAAGAATATTATTGAGGATTTTCAAAATAAACCACAAATTGTTTCTCTGAAAATACAAAGGTTTGTTTTATTTAACACATTCTTACAATATTACAACAGTAATCGTTTATCTATGATAATTACTCAATAATCTTACCTGAAAATACAAAGAAACGACATTTAAAGTTCACTAATATCGCCTCCTCAATTATATCCTTTTATTTTGTCTCTCCACACGTTTTCTTAAAACAATAAATCACACCGAATATTTTGACCATCATCCGCCATTCAATTCCACAGACAACTTATAAAGGCGCGAGGCGCGGCAAATTCGAATTAATGAAATGTCATTTCATTACAAATATACTCAAAGAGACATGGAAACTAGTAAATGAACATACAAAGAAAACAAAAAACAAACTTAGTAAAAAACTTGTCCTAAATATAGACAACAAAGTTATTTCTGATTCCCAGGATATTGCTAATAAATTCGTTGACAACTTTGTTTACAAACCATAATTGACACTTAACAAAGATAAAGCAATGTTCTTTCTAAAAGAAACAACGGCGAGAGTAGAGAGTAACTTGTCCTTCAAGCCGACTACACCGACTGAGATAAAAAAGATTGTGTGTCACATGGCTAACAAAAATTTTTGTGGAAATGACGACTTACCAATAACAATAAATTATTAAGGAGAACATAGAAATTTTAGCACATTCTCTTTCTGAATTTTTTAATAAACTAGCTTATGCCCGCGGCTTCGCCCGCGTGGAGTTAAGGAATAGCCCACGGGATCTTACTTCTGGGATAATAAGTAATCTACGTATCTATCTATAATACATACTTACATAGATTTACATGTACTTGCTTTTTTTTTTTTTTTTAACGTGGTAAAATCATCAAATGAGTCCTCCCACCCAGGGCAGAGCGGGAGGGACTGTCAGACTTGTACTGACTAAAATCCACGGTGTCCTTCAGTAGCCCTTTATGTTCCAGGGTCACGGTAATTCTATGAGTCCCGCGACCCCGGCAGGCTTTGGCCCTCTAGAGGGGGGCCCCGTCATTATGCTGACACTCTTTGAGGCGCGCGTGGAACACAACGCGCCGTCGACCCGGGCATGGTCCATGGTCGGACAGCGAGTCGCCCATTACTCGCCGCCTCACGCGTCCCGCCTCCTCCTTCGCAAGCATGACTGCTTCGCAGAAGGAGGCGACCGCTTCCCACTCCGTCTCGCCCCGCAGCATGGCCTCGACCAATGCCGGGCGCGAGAGGTCTCCACCCATCGCCGCCGTGAGGACACGGCGGTGCTCTGCCCAAGCGGGGCAGTCCTGCAACGTATGCTCCACCGTACATGTACTTGCTTAAAACTTTTTTTTTTTTTTTAACGTGGTAAAATCATCAAATGAGTCCTCCCACCCAGGGAAGAGCGTGAGGGACTGTCAGACTTGTACTGACTAAAATCCACGGTGTCCTTCAGTAGCCCTTTATGTTCCAGGGTCACGGTAATTCTATGAGTCCCGCGACCCCGGCAGGCTTTGGGCCTCTAGAGGGGGGCGCCGTCATTATACTTGCTTATAACTTGCAAATATTAGATTAAAGTTATATGAATTAAATTAGATTCGTGAAATATTGATACCTTGGTTTGAGATTGGACATCGGATTTACTGGATTTTATCTGAAGAAACTTTTTATTCTCGGGGTCGATTGACTTGAAAAGAAATTTTCAAGTCAATCGACCCCGAGAATAAAAAGTTTCACAGAAAATTCAACACCCCATTTCACCCTCTAATGGGTATGAATTTCGAAAAAATGATACTTACTCTTCACAAAGAATACACCCTCCAATTTTCATGTCTCTGGGACCCGCGGTTTGGGCTGTGCGTTGGTACATCAGTCAGCCAGTCAGGGCATGGAATTTTAAATTGGGGGATGATTTTGGAAAAACTGTGATACCTACACGTATCTCATCATTTTAACTGAAGTATATATGTAGACACATGTTAAAGTCAACCAACTCCAAGAATAAAAAGGTTCTCATAAAATTCAAAATCCCATTTCAGCCTATTAGGGGTGGAATTTCAAAAAACTCTTTCTTAGTGAATATCTACTCTCCACAAAGAGTACATTCTCCAAATTTAATGTCTCTAGAAGCAGCGGTTTGGGCTGTGCGTTGATGTATCAGTCAGCCAGTCAGGACATTGAATTTTAAATTGGGGGATGATTTTGGAAAAACTGTGATACACGTGTCTCATCATTTTAACTGAAGTATATGTAGACCGGGCACGCCGCAATCGCGGCGGTAAGACCCCTCTTTGAGGAGTGGCTGGATAGGCGTCACGGCGTCCTGACCTACCGCGTGACGCAGGTCCTCACCGGACACGGAAGTTTCGGGAGGTACCTGTGTCATATGGGGAAGGAGGAAACGCCTGGGTGTCACCACTGCGAGGACCGCCCGGAGGACACGGTGGAGCATACGGTGCAGGACTGCCCCGCTTGGGCAGAGCACTGCCGTGTCCTCACGGCGGCGATAGCCGGAGACCTCTCGCGCCCGGCATTGGTCGAGGCCATGCTGCGGGGCGAGACGGAGTGGGAAGCGGTCGCCTCCTTCTGCGAAGCAGTCATGCTCGCGAAGGAGGAGGCGGGCCGCGTGAGGGAGAGGACAGCGTCCTCCCTCCACCCCAGCCGCAGTGGTAGACGCCCACGGCGCCGGACGTCGGCAGACGATCTCCGGCCACCGTAGGCGCGGGCATGCGGGCGGCGAGTAATGGGCGACTCGCTGTCCGACCATGGACCATGCCCGGGTCGACGGCGCGTTGTGTTCCACGCGCGCCTCAAAGAGTGTCAGCATAATGACGGGGCCCCCCTCTAGAGGGCCAAAGCCTGCCGGGGTCGCGGGACTCATAGAATTACCGTGACCCTGGAACATAAAGGGCTACTGAAGGACACCGTGGATTTTAGTCAGTACAAGTCTGACAGTCCCTCCCGCTCTGCCCTGGGTAGGAGGACTCATTTGATGATTTTACCACGTTAAAAAAAAAAAAAAAAAAAAAGTATATGTAGACACATTTTCAAGTCAATCGACCTCGAGAGAGTTTCACAGAAAATTCAACACCCCATTTCACCCTCTTAGGGGTGGAATTTCAAAAAACCCTTTCTTAGTGGATACCTACTCTCCACAAACAGTACATTCTCCAAATTTGATGTCTCTAGGACCAGCGGTTTGGGCTGTGCGTTGATGTATCAGTCAGCCAGTCAGGACATTGAATTTCAAATTGGGGGATGATTTTGGAAAAACTGTGATACACGTATCTCATCATTTTAACTGAAGTATATGTAGACACATTTTCAAGTCAATCGACTCAGAGAATAAAAAGTTTCATAGAAAATTCAATACCCCATTTCACCCTCTTAGGGGTGGAATTTCGAAAAACCCTTTCTTAGTGGATACCTACTCTTCACAAAGAGTACACTGTCTAATTTTCATGTCTCTAGGACTTGTGGTTTGGGCTGTGCGTTGATATATAAGTCAGTCAGTCAGTCAGTCAGTCAGTCAGGACTTTGAATTTTATATGTATAGATGTATTAAAGAGTCGATTTTTCCTGACCAACTCAAACTGGATAAGGTAATTCCGATATATAAAAAGGGCACAAAGACTGACCCAAAAAATTACCGACCAATATCCTTGCTACCAACTTTGTCGAAACTTTTTGAAAAATTTATTAAATTTAGATTCAAATGTACCATACATTTGAATCTGAATAAAATATACACTTAAGACAATTTGTGTATCAAAAGGGCATTGGCACTTCAGATGCCATTGACACTCCCATTGATGACGTAGTAAGTAAATAAAATGACAAAATGAAAGTGGCTGGACTATTTATTGACCTGATTTCTGCATGTGACACCATAGATCATCAATTACTGCATGCTAAACTGGAACATTATGGTATACGAGGTGATGCTTTTTTTTTTTTTTTTTTTTTTTTTTTTTTTTTTTTTTTTTAACGTGGTAAAATCATCAAATGAGTCCTCCCACCCAGGGCAGAGCGGGAGGGACTGTCAGACTTGTACTGACTAAAATCCACGGTGTCCTTCAGTAGCCCTTTATGTTCCAGGGTCACGGTAATTCTATGAGTCCCGCGACCCCGGCAGGCTTTGGCCCCCTAGAGGGGGGCCCCGTCATTATGCTGACACTCTTTGAGGCGCGCGTAGAACACAACGCGCCGTCGACCCGGGCATGGTCCATGGTCGGACAGCGAGTCGCCCATTACTCGCCGCCCGCATGCCCGCGCCTACGGTGGCCGGAGATCGTCTGCCGACGTCCGGCGCCGTGGGCGTCTACCACTGCGGCTGGTGTGGAGGGAGGACGCTGTCCTCTCCCTCACGCGGCCCGCCTCCTCCTTCGCGAGCATGACTGCTTCGCAGAAGGAGGCGACCGCTTCCCACTCCGTCTCGCCCCGCAGCATGGCCTCGACCAATGCCGGGCGCGAGAGGGCTCCGCCTATCGCCGCCGTGAGGACACGGCGGTGCTCTGCCCAAGCGGAGCAGTCCTGCACCGTATGCTCCACCGTGTCCTCCGGGCGGTCCTCGCAGTGGTGACACCCAGGCGTTTCCTCCTTCCCCATATGACACAGGTACCTCCCGAAACTTCCGTGTCCGGTGAGGACCTGCGTCACGCGGTAGGTCAGGACGCCGTGACGCCTATCCAGCCACTCCTCAAAGAGGGGTCTTACCGCCGCGATTGCGGCGTGCCCGTACGAGGTGATGCTTTAAAACTTATGACATCTTATTTACAAAACAGACGTATGTATGTTGAAATAAAAAATATTGATGAAAACAATCATGAAATAGCATACAAATCAAAGATGATATACAGGGGTACCACAAGGCTCAATTTTAGGTCCAATATTGTATCTTATCTTCACAAACGATCTATTAAATTTCATGAACACAGCTCAGCCTGACGCTTCGTGTGTTGTGTTTGCTGATGACACAAACGTTATAATTGGAGCGCGTGATTTAAAAGAATTGTCCACAAAAGTAAATAAAAGTCTAGATAATCTTTCTGAATAGTTTACAGCTAATAATTTACTAATTAATACAAATAAAACAAATATAATGTTATTTAAGACTACATCTCGGAACACTGACACTAAGGATGTGACATTGAAAGGAGACAAGATAGGATTGGTAAATCATGTAAAATTCTTAGGTATAAACATTGACTCAAATCTTAACTGGAAACAGGAGCTTACTACTATGGATTCCTCTATATCCTCTGCATGTTATGCACTTAGGAGCCTCAGGGATGAAATAGATTTAAAGCAACTTAAAGCATGTTATCATGCTTTGGTTGAATCTAGGTTAAGGTACAGCATCATGTTCTGGGGTAATAGCTATAACTACAACTGCCAAAGAGCCTTCATCCTTCAGAAGCGTGCCATTAGAACCATTGCCAAAAATTTCACAGCGTGATTCATGCAAATAATACTTTAAGAAATTAGGCATTCTTACAGTTCCGAGCTTGTATATACTAGTTCTGTTAAGCAAGTTCACAAAATATATACATCGATATGAATCACAAAAAGAGAGCTGAGAGAGAGCACACGAAGGAAAGTTATTAAAAATATAATGGTGCCTAAATTTAACATAGCAAAGCATTGTTCACGCTACCAAGCAGTGGAGTTATATAATAAGTTACCTACTGAATTAGTCTATAACACAAACTTATTTAAGGCAAAACTGAAAGCCTTCCCTATTAGAAAAATGATTATATTCTGTATCCGATTTGATGTTGAATGACTCCAGATAATTTGTGTACTAATTATTTGATATGATACTAGCTCATGCCCGCGGCTTCGCCCGCGTGGAGTTAGGGAATTTCCCACGGGATCTTACTTCTGACAAAATAAGTAATCTATGTATCTATCTATAATACATACATAGATTTACATGTACTTGCTTATAACTTGCAATTATTAGTTTAAAGTTCTGTCAATTAAATTAGATACGTGAAATATTGATACCTTGGTTTGAGATTTGACATCGGATTTACTGGATTTTATCTAAAGAGTATGTACACAAATTTTCAAGTCAATCGACCCCGAGAATAAAAAGTTTCACATAAAATTCAAAACCCCATTTCACCCTATTAGGGGTGGAATTTCAAAAAACCCTTTCTTAGTGGATACTTACTCTTCACAAAGAGTATACTGTCCAAATTTCATGTCTCTAGAACCAGTGGTTTGGGCTGTGCGTTGATGTATCAGTCAGCCAGTCAGTCAGTCAGTCAGTCAGTCAGGACTTTGAATTTTATATGTATACATGTTGACATTTATTTTATTTGACATTTGATTCAGTTGGCATTTATTTTAATTGACATTTGTTTTTAATTGACATTTAATTTGATTGACATTTAATTTATTTTTACTGACATTTAATTTACATTTAATTAGATATCTTTTAATTTAGGCAACATGGAATAGACATGGTTGTGCTTGTGTGGTTGAATAATTATGTAAATGGTAATTTAATTGACATTTAATTCATATCTATTTGGCTTTTCATTTAATTAAATTTAGTTGACATTTAATTTACATCTAAGTTCCACAGTCGCGCGCGCGCACTTTTCGGTGGTGGACGCGTATATACTTTCGATCGCGATTCTACAGTGAAAATGACGAACGTTATTAAGTGCGACAAATGTAACATCGTTATAGACGAGATGTTATCATTTATACAAAACAAAGTGTCAGTAATTGACGAAGAAACGCTAGTGCGAATTTGTATATCGTCATTTACAAGCAACGAAATAAAAAAATCGAAATCCCTTCTATTTGATTCCATTTCAACGGATTTGCGTAAAATCATTCGAAAAAACAAAGGGAAGGAAGAACGAAATTTAGCAGATATCCTCAATTTATTTAAATCTGCCGATTCGGATGAAATTCCAGTGTTTGTGGCAAGACAACTGGAAAAATTACCACCCATCACCTTTGATCACCTGGACTGCACGAAGCTCCTGAAAGATCTCTTACGAATGCAAAACTCAATTGAAGAAGTGAAGTCTACGTATGTGACGCTGGATCATTCTTTACCTCCCTCGTCTGCGTGTAAGTGAACACAAGGCGAGGTGCCTCGATTGACAGTGGTCCTGTGGGACTTTCGCATCTGCAGAATTCTTCTCTAAACGAGTCACATAACAATAACGAAAGTGATTCGAGTAAGGAAACACCACATTTTAGGGAAATAAAGAGGGTAGAAGGTAATAAAATCGAACGCGAATCCTGTGCGCAGCAACGGCCAACGGCGAGCGAAACCGATATAGTGACCGCAGAGATGACGTCAACGCGCTTAAGCCCCGTAGCACAGGTAGCGAGTCAGCTGACTGCTAATGATATCGCCTGTGAAGATTACATAACGGGGCAGCGAGATGCGGCATGCGTAAATGAACTAGTACCGAATGTAAATAATAACGGTGAAGGATGGCAAATAGCTTCGTATCGGAAGAAAAAGTCTAAATATCGCTACTCGGGGAAGTCAGGCACAGCGCGAGATTTGGAATTTAACTTCAAGGCTGCCGAATGGAAAGTTCCAGTGTTTATCACGAATATACACAGTGATACGACCGAGGACGACATAATTAAATACATTCGCAGTAAGACACAGGAGACGGTGTCTCTGGAGAAAGTATCTATGAAGAAAGAAAAGGGTCACAGTGCATACAAATTTCTAGTATCGGAATCTAAGTTGTCATTGTACCTGGATGAAGCCATATGGCCTACCGGTGTCATATTTAGGCGCTTTATGAATTTTAAACGTAGAAATCTGAATAGATCGTTATCTGCTTTCGGCCGAAGTGAACACAACAATGGATAGTGGCCCTTATCGATTTGCTACTTTTAATTGCAAGAGTGTAAAACGCTCCATCGATGACGTCAGAGACCTGTGCCGTACGTGTGACGTGGTTTGTCTTCAGGAAACTTGGCTGATGCCGCATGACATACCCTTCATTGGCACTATCGACAGTGGTTTCGGATATACTGCGACGTCTGCGGTTGATACGTCTGTGGGCATGGTGCGCGGTCGTCCCTACGGCGGCGTCGCGTTGCTATGGCGACATAGTGCGTTTCAACAGGTGTCGGTGTTACAGTGCGAGAATGCCCGTATTTGTGCCGTTAAAATTATAACAAGTGGTAGACCAGTGATCGTAATGAGTGTTTACTTGCCAACAAACTCTGTCGATAATTTGCAAGATTTTACAGATTGTTTGAGTGAGATAAGCGCAATTATTGGCGATTATGGTATCGAATCTGTATTTATGTTGGGTGATTTTAATGCGGACCCGAGTGAGTTGTTTTACAGTGAACTTTTAAATATTTGTAACGACCAACAGTGGTCATGCATGGATGTAGATATGCT
The DNA here is from genome assembly GCA_963082995.1 of Noctua comes. Classification (NCBI taxonomy): domain Eukaryota; kingdom Metazoa; phylum Arthropoda; class Insecta; order Lepidoptera; family Noctuidae; genus Noctua; species Noctua comes. The sequence continues at coordinate 6,116,137 of OY720293.1, forward strand.
AGGGCTGGACTCTGGTACGTTTACGTTTATAAGTGATGTACATGGGACTAGCAGCTGGCTGGATCACTGTGTAGCTACTCACTCGGCTAAGCAGGCTGTTGCAAATGTAGATGTCAGGTATGACACTCTGTGGTCTGATCATTTCCCACTTGTTATCACGTGTAATTTAAATTTGTTGACTCCTAAGGTCGCGTCTGGAAAAAATAATGTAAATAAAGATGTAGTATGGGGTGTAAAAAGTGAGGAACAAATTATGATGTATGCCAGGGAGTGTCATAAGCGGCTAAAAGTGATTGACTTTCCTTCTGAGTGTGAAAACTGCGCTGATTGTTTTTGTAGTGACCGTGGCCACAAGCGTGTTATGGATACACTTTACTCTGACATTGTGACGGCCCTCCGTGATGCGGCTGTGGCGAGTCAGATTACCGTGAGGAGGGGCAGGGGTGGCCCATGCGTTGTGGGGTGGAACAAACATATCGGCGGGGCTCACAGGGTGGCCAAATCTAAATTTAAGGATTGGGTGTTGGGTGGAAGGCCTAAGTCGGGATCTCTATACAAAGAAATGTGTGACAGCAGAAGAGTGTTCAAGTCTCGATTAAAATGGTGCCAAAATCATCAGGACCAGATAAGAATGGACGCTCTTGCTGTGAAACATAGCAAAGGGGATATTCGCGGCTTCTGGAAGAGTACTAGAAATGTAAATGTACGACCTGGCCTTCCTGTGAGCGTCGATGGTGTGAACGACCCGGCGGAGATTGCAAATCTTTTTAAGAACCATTTTTCTGTTAAGTCTCCGTTGGGTACGGTAACGGAGGTGCTCAATGCTGACATGAGCAACCAAAAGGTAGGGACGACCTTCCTTTCGAAGGACGTAACTAAAGCCATTAAGCTTATTTCGAGGGGCAAATCACCAGGCCATGATGGACTCAGCATTGAGCACCTGCAGCACGCCGGTCCTCACATTGCGAGGGTCTTGGCTATGTTTTACTCGCTGTGCGTGAGTCATTCCTACTTGCCACCCGATTTTATGAAAACAGTGGTAGTGCCTGTAGTGAAGAATAAAACAGGTGACCTGACTGATAAGAGTAACTACAGGCCTATTTCTCTTGCCACTGTTACGGCTAAAGTGTTTGATGGTATGCTTAACGCACAGTTGAATACTTATGTCACGCTGCACGATAACCAGTTCGGGTTTCGTCCCCGGCTGTCTACTGAGAGTGCTATACTGTGTTTGAAGCATGCCATCAGATACTACACAGATCGCAGGACGCCCGTGTATGCGTGCTTCCTTAACTTATCCAGGGCGTTCGACCTCGTGGCGTATGACCTGTTGTGGAGCAAGCTAAGGAGCATAGATTTGCCAGTGGAACTAGTTACGGTGTTTCAGTACTGGTATGCGCACCAGTGCAATAGTGTCCGGTGGGCTGGGGCAATGTCAGATCCGTATCAGCTCGAGTGCGGAGTCAGGCAGGACGGCTTAACCTTCCGCCGGTTAGGCTCAGTGGTGTTCCTCTATAAAGGGTCTATTTATTTAAGTACCTGGGGCATGTTTTAACTGTCGACCTCAGAGATCACGCAGACATGGAACGGGAGCGGAGGGCGTTGTCTGTTAGGGCAAATATGATTGCCCGCAGATTTGCTCGGTGTTCAGTCGGGGTAAAGGCTACGCTCTTTAGGGCGTACTGCACTTCGCTGTACTCGTGTAGCTTGTGGGTACGCTATAATGCAGGAACTTACAACGCCATCCGGGTCCAGTACAATAACGCGTTCAGGGCGCTGATGGGGCTGCCTCGATACTGTAGCGCCTCGGGAATGTTCGTACAAGCGCGCATTGACTGCTTTCACGCGACTATGCGTAAGCGCGCCGCATCCTTGGTGCGCAGAATACCAGCCAGCTCCAACACCGTGCTAGCGATGATTGGGGGACGGTTTGACTGTCCTTTCATTCGGCATTGCTCCAGTAGACATGTCGCTGTACCGATGCCGGTGAAACGGTTGTAAATATTTATTATTCTGGGTTTTTAATTGATTTTGTTGTTTTAATTGTATTGCATTATGATTGAATAATAATTGAGGTGAGTTGAGTGAAACTACGGAACTTTACTGTAATTTAATTTTTTTTTTTTTTTTTTAATTTACTCTGAATCGGTTACATATTTTGTTTTTGACTTTTTAATTTAATTCAATAATGTTTCTTATTTATTGTAATGTAATTCTGATATTTAGGTTTTAGCTATAATTTATGTGTTTGTATTTTTATTTTTGGTTTTTATATGGGTCTTGGACCTGAAATAAATGGAATTTATTTATTTATTATTTAAATGTAAATTATAAGTCACTTAGATGTAAATTAAATGTCAACTAAATTTAATTAAATGAAAAGCCAAATAGATATGAATTAAATGTCAATTAAATTACCATTTACATAATTATTCAACCACACAAGCACAACCATGTCTATTCCATGTTGCCTAAATTAAAAGATATCTAATTAAATGTAAATTAAATGTCAGTAAAAATAAATTAAATGTCAATCAAATTAAATGTCAATTAAAAACAAATGTCAATTAAAATAAATGCCAACTGAATCAAATGTCAAATAAAATAAATGTCAATATCATATCAAATAATTAATACACAAATTATCTGGAGTCATTCAACATCAAATCGGATACAGAATATAATCATTTTTCTAATAGGGAAGGCTTTCAGTTTTGCCTTAAATAAGTTTGTGTTATAGACTAATTCAGTAGGTAACTTATTATATAACTCCACTGCTTGGTAGCGTGAACAATGCTTTGCTATGTTAAATTTAGGCACCATTATATTTTTAATAACTTTCCTTCGTGTGCTCTCTCTCAGCTCTCTTTTTGTGATTCATATCGATGTATATATTTTGTGAACTTGCTTAACAGAACTAGTATATACAAGCTCGGAACTGTAAGAATGCCTAATTTCTTAAAGTATTATTTGCATGAATCACGCTGTGAAATTTTTGGCAATGGTTCTAATGGCACGCTTCTGAAGGATGAAGGCTCTTTGGCAGTTGTAGTTATAGCTATTACCCCAGAACATGATGCTGTACCTTAACCTAGATTCAACCAAAGCATGATAACATGCTTTAAGTTGCTTTAAATCTATTTCATCCCTGAGGCTCCTAAGTGCATAACATGCAGAGGATATAAAGGAATCCATAGTAGTAAGCTCCTGTTTCCAGTTAAGATTTGAGTCAATGTTTATACCTAAGAATTTTACATGATTTACCAATCCTATCTTGTCTCCTTTCAATGTCACATCCATAGTGTCAGTGTTCCGAGATGTAGTCTTAAATAACATTATATATTATACGACGAGCATTATCGCTGCGACCGCGCATTCCACCGCTATGCCATACGCTGACATTTTTGCGCGTACACCCAACAGCTGTTCCTTATTATTCTGCCTAGCGCGAGCAAGTTTAGCTTGCACAACCACGTCCGACTCCACCGTTAATAAATGCTTCCTCATGTCAGCCAACAGACTATCTACCGTTGCGTAATTGGAGGACAACCGAATCCTAGCCCCCTGGGTAAACCGTGTGGTTAGCACGAATTTAATTAAAAGAGCACTATCAGCCTCCTCTAACATTGAACTATATAAACCTATGGCATCAATTAAATCTTGGGTTACCTGTTCATCCCCACTCATTTTTGGGAGCAAGCTACCCGCCGTCCTCAAAGAAAACCTTTCCGCCGCCATCTCTTGTTCGATTCTGCCCCAGTCTTCAAACTTTATAGTCTCTACGTACAAATTTCCTATTTTACACATCTCCTAAATTATATTATATATCTATTAAATTTACCGCATAAGGCTTTCGCGTCACTAATTTTCCTATCAAAATTTTTGCCTTTCCGCCTACTAGGACCTAACTTAACAATAGATTCCCTTAACAATTTAAGCTGTATAACAGTGACGTTAACTCCACTTCCATTTAAAACTATTGTCTCTAAATTTACCGATGACCGCAAGCACGCGCCACAACACTTAAGCTCACATTGGAATTACTCACTTCACTCCGTCCTTGGTCAGGCCATCTGCACCGCTTTACGAACCTCCTGCTGATTGATCTTCACTTCGATCCAATTCTGGTGACACCTTCTATACATCCGGACTGCCACACCAACGATAACAACCGCCAAACACACAGCAATAAACAACAGCACCGTGTTGATAGCTGTCAGCTGCTCCTGTGTAACCGCTGCGGCATTTGAACCACCCGCTGCCGTCTAAGCGACTATCACCTCTTCCTTAGATGTCGTGCTCCCCATGGCCCGTGACCCGACATGACGTAAAGCTGACCGAAGTCGACTAAACTGCGACTCTGACTAGCCCCCGATCGGGCAATTATAACGCCGTCCAGCCGACTGGCAGGGTCGCCATGCGATGTGGGGGAGAGGAGGGGTTAAGTAAACAACGTGATGTGTACTACTCCGAGAGTCAACTGCATCCTTCTTTAATTGGTAGCATATATATATATTCGCCTCCTTCTGCGAAGCAGTCATGCTCGCGAAGGAGGAGGCGGGCCGCGTGAGGGAGAGGACAGCGTCCTCCCTCCACCCCAGCCGCAGTGGTGGACGCCCACGGCACCGGACGTCGGCAGACGATCTCCGGCCACCGTAGGCGCGGGCATGCGGGCGGCGAGTAATGGGCGACTCGCTGTCGGACCATGCCCGGGTAGACGGCGCGTTGTGTTCCACGCGCGCCTCAAAGAGTGTCAGCATAATGACGGGGCCCCCCTCTAGAGGGCCAAAGCCTGCCGGGGTCGCGGGACTCATAGAATTACCGTGACCCTGGAAAATAAAGGGCTATTGAAGGACACCGTGGATTTTAGTCAGTACAAGTCTGACAGTCCCTCCCGCTCTGCCCTGGGTGGGAGGACTCATTTGATGATTTTACCACGTTAAAAAAAAAAAAAAAAAAGCATATATATATATACTAGCTCATGCCCGCCGCTTCGCCCGCGTGGAGTTAGGGAATTTCCCACGGGATCTTACTTCTGGGAAAATAAGTAATCTATGTATCTGTCTATAATACATACATAGATTTACATGTACACTGGGCCCAAGTATTTGGTTTACAGTTTGTAGTGACACAGTACCTGTCACACAGTCACAACCAGAACCAGTTACCACATACCACGAAGCCAGTTACCACATACCACCGAACCAGTTACCTTACCACGTTTTTGACAGCCTGCAGGAAACAGGGAAGCAATCGTCTTGAAAAAGACAGTTTTAAAGCACTGGATAAGGAAACACGATGCGGCACGAGCGTCATCACAACACCGTGCCACATACGTTCGCTTCGAAAGAAGCGGTTTGTAAGCGCAAGCAGAGCAAGCACAAGCACCCTCCGTATCTTCACTGCACGCTTCGGGACCTCACAGATGGACACGTGGACTCTTGACGTGGAAGACACACGCGTCCCGCGGATCGGTAGTCTTCATCTGCACTCGACGACGGCGTCCGGTGAAAAGGGTCGCGCTCGGCGCGACTCCTATTTATGCCTTCACGGCGAATAGTGCCGTGTGCAAAACAGCGCCCCGCGCCCCGCGCGCGGCTCGCCCAACGGCGCGTCGCTATTGGTCAAAAGGAATTTCACAGTAACGTGCTAAGCCTAAGTGTACCATGAATAATGTATATAGAATAGGGTGTTTTTCGAAAATAAAGGAATCTGAATTACCAGTCTCGCGGATATTATTTACGAGTACCTATCGACCACTTACACTGTGCCTAACGCTTAAATTGGTGACCCCGTGAAACCGAACACGTTCCTGAAGCAGAAGCCCGAGTTCCTGCAACAACGGCCTCCTTCATCGAGATCCAGTAGAATCCCAGAAGAACCATTACCATGAAGAACGACGACTTTAGCGATGCTCAGGGCATCACAACAGAGAAGAGCGACGTGGCAGCAATCTCACTTCCGGCACGACTACCACCATTTTGGCGCCAAAACCCGCGCCTGTGGTTTGCGCAATTTGAAGCCGCCGTTGCTGCCAGCAAGATAGGTGAGGAGCAGAAATTTAATCTCGTCGTCCCACTACTCGGCAACAGCGACCTAGAACAAATCGGAGACATCATCTTACACCCACCGACCACCGGCAAGTACAGCACGCTCAAAGACAGACTCATCTCAACGTACCAAGAGTCAGACCACCGGCAGTTACAGAAGCTACTCAGCGGCCTCGAACTCGGCGACAACAAGCCAAGCCAGCTACTGCGTAAAATGCGAGACCTCAGTGGAAAGCTAATATCTGATGAAACGCTGAAAGTTATGTGGCTCAACCAACTGCCCGCACAAGTTCGCGCCGTGCTCTCCGTCAACACCGAGTCATCGCTCGAAGTGTTAGCCGCAATGGCAGACAAAATGATGGAACATTTTGAACCCGCTACAGTCGCCGCAGTCTCCACAACAAACCCTTCGACAGCAAGTCCAGCAGGCAATGAAGCACAATTAAACGCAATAACAACCCTACAAATCAATATGTTTACGAAACAAATAGAGAAATTGTCACTCGAAGTCGCCGAACTCCGCAACCACCAACATTCATCGTATCGCCGTTCCCGCCAAAACTCCGCACATCGTAGCCGCTCACGCTCACACTCAAGACAGCGTCCTGATAACGCCCGCAAGCTCGGCGATCCCGACTGGATGTGCCGTTTCCACTATCGGTTCGGCAACAGGGCACGGAAATGTGAACCACCGTGTTCTTTAGCAGAAAAGCGGGAAAACTAGAAAGAACATCGACAGTGGCGGGCGTCGATGTCAACCAACCCAGCCGCCGCTTATGCGTGATCGACATAAATAACAGAGAAAAGTTTCTTGTAGACACGGGGGCCGACATATCAGTATTAGCCGCTCGAAACCAGAAATATTCAAGACCAGCGGAGAATGCAGGCTACAAACTTTACGCGGCAAACGGAACAGAGATTCGTACCTACGGAGAGCGCACACTCGAGCTCAACCTAGGCCTACGAAGAAGTTTTAAGTGGACTTTCGTCGTCGCCAATGTGAAGACTTCGTTACTGGGTGCCGACTTCTTAGTGCATCATAAACTGTTAGTTGACATGCACCAAAGAAAACTCATCGATCGTGTAACCGAGCTCAGTGTGAACGCCTTGAAAGTTAACAGCCAAGAAGAAGCAATCTACATTGTCAACCGCGACCACACTCATCACGACCTGCTAAAGAGATATCCAGATGTACTTCGACCAATGACACTCAAAACTCCAGCCAAGCATGACGTCACGCATCACATCGAGACAACTGGGCCGCCGATCTACTCACGGCCGCGCCCTCTACCGCCCGACAAATATAAGGCAGCAAAACTCGAATTCGAGCGCATGATCGAGATGGGAATATGCAAACCGTCAAACAGCCCGTGGGCGAGTCCACTTCACATCGTGAAGAAGAAGGACGGATCACTTCGAGTATGCGGCGATTACAGAAGACTTAACGCCGTCACCGTTCCCGACCGATACCCTATTCCACGAATTCAAGATTTTACATACCAACTCCACGGAAAGAAAATATTCTCAAAACTCGATTTGAAAATGGCATACTTCTGGATACCAATTTCAAAGGAAGATGCTCAAAAAACAGCAATAATAACACCGTTTGGGCTTTTCGAATTCACTTGCATGACGTTCGGCTTAAGAAACTCCGGCCAAACCTTTCAACGTTTCATGCACGAGGTTCTACGCGGACTAGATGACAACGTATTCTGTTTCGTCGACGATCTACTCGTACACTCGAGAAATAAGGAAGAACACCGCCGCCACTTGGAACTAGTACTCGAACGCCTAAATACCTACGGCGTCAGTCTAAACATCGACAAGTGCGAGTTTGAAAAGGAAAGCATCGAGTTCCTCGGATACGGAGTGTCATCACAGGGAATTAAACCCACTCAAGAACGAATACAAGCCATAGCCAACTATCCGAAACCACAAACAGTGCAAGAGCTGAGAAGATTCTTAGGAATGATAAACTTCTACCGTAGTTGTTTACCTCATCAAGCCGAGTACCAACACGAGTTAAATAAATACCTTCACAACAGTAAGAAGAACGACAAAACAACGATACAATGGTCTCAAGTAGCAGAACAAGCCTTTGAGAAATGCCGACAAAGCATACTCGAGGCAACGACACTGACTCACCCGATACCAAACGCGCCGCTATGTTTATTTACCGACGCATCGAATACTAGCATCGGCGCCGTTCTACAACAAAAGGTGAACAATGTTTGGAGACCACTGGCATTCTATTCAAAAAGTATGAGTGAGACGCAGCGACGCTACAGCGTGTACGATCGCGAACTATTAGCGATGTACACCGCAGTACAACACCTACGACGACTAATAGAGGGCAGCGACTTAATAATATTCACCGATCATAAACCTCTAACTTACGCGCTGACAAGAACACCGAGTAGTAGCGATACACCACGAAGAGAACGCCAGCTACACTACATTAGTCAGTTCTGTGCGAAGATACAATACATTCACGGTGAAAAGAACGAAGCCGCGGACGCCTTATCACGCATCGAAGAAATCAACTTATCACATTCCACGATCGACTACAACCAACTCGCGCAAGACCAAGAAAATGACGAAGAACTGAAGAGCTGCATGTCCAACCCAAGACTGAAGTTTGCGCCTATCACATTGCCCGGAGGCCAACGACCCATCATATGCGAAACATCAACCGGCAACGTTCGTCCATACCTACCAGCGACTTATCGTATAGTAGCATTCAAAGCGCAACACGAACTGAGTCACCCTGGTGTGCGAACAACAAGAAGAATAATGACTACAAAGTATTTTTTGCCAAGTATGAACAGAGAAGTGGGTATATGGGCAAAATCATGCATCGGTTGTCAGCGCGGGAAAGTCCAACGACACGTTATCAGCCCGCTCGGCGAGTTTACAAAATCATCGCGTTTCGAACACGTTCACGTTGACATTGTGGGACCACTGGCGCCATCTAACGACTACAGATATTTAGTAACAATGATCGACCGCTGCACTAAATGGCCGGAGGCGATACCTATTCGTGACGTCACCGCCGACACTGTTGCTAAGGCGATTTACGAAGGATGGTTATCGCGATTTGGCTGTCCGTTACGAATAACGACGGATCAAGGAAGGCAATTCGAATCATCGTTATTCAATGCACTGATGAAGAAATTCGGCATCACCAGGATACGAACTACTGCATACCACCCGCAAGCAAATGGTCAAGTTGAACGCTGGCATCGGACCTTGAAAGCCGCGCTCATGGCGAGAGGCGCCGGCACACACTGGAGCGAGGAATTACCGACCGTGCTGCTTGGACTACGCACAGCGCTTCGTGAAGACACACAAGTCAGCCCGGCCCTGATGACCTACGGATCGACACTCAGAATACCGTCAGATTTCTTCGTGCCTACACAGCCGAAAAATGAAGACGCAGAATTCGTACGCCGGCTGACCGAAACAATGGCATCACTCGCACCAAGCAGGAAGTCACGTGTCAAAAACAGGAGCACGTTTGTACACAAAGACCTAACGACATGTACTCATGTTTTCGTGCGAAACGATACCGTGCGAAGTCCATTGACTCCTCCTTACGACGGCCCGTTCAAGGTGATACAACGCGATGGCAAACATTTCACCATACAGATGCCACTTCGAACTACAGTTGTCTCAATAGACAGACTTAAGCCAGCGCACCTACTCAACGAAGAAGAGTTTACCACTTCTACAACAACATGCGCGCAACAACAAGCATCGCGCACAAACAGCTCAACGACTACGACCGTCGAACCGCGGTCATCGTGCCCCAGCGCACCGCGCGACACATACGTCACTCGATCCGGCCGCGCGGTAAAACACAACGTACGCTTCGCTTAGGGGGGAGTAATGTAGTGACACAGTACCTGTCACACAGTCACAACCAGAACCAGTTACCACATACCACAAAGCCAGTTACCACATACCACCGAACCAGTTACCTTACCACGTTTTTGACAGCCTGCAGGAAACAGGGAAGCAATCGTCTTGAAAAAGACAGTTTTAAAGCACTGGATAAGGAAACACGATGCGGCACGAGCGTCATCACAACACCGTGCCACATACGTTCGCTTCGAAAGAAGCGGTTTGTAAGCGCAAGCAGAGCAAGCACAAGCACCCTCCGTATCTTCACTGCACGCTTCGGGACCTCACAGATGGACACGTGGACTCTTGACGTGGAAGACACACGCGTCCCGCGGATCGGTAGTCTTCATCTGCACTCGACGACGGCGTCCGGTGAAAAGGGTCGCGCTCGGCGCGACTCCTATTTATGCCTTCACGGCGAATAGTGCCGTGTGCAAAACAGCGCCCCGCGCCCCGCGCGCGGCTCGCCCAACGGCGCGTCGCTATTGGTCAAAAGGAATTTCACAGTAACGTGCTAAGCCTAAGTGTACCATGAATAATGTATATAGAATAGGGTGTTTTTCGAAAATAAAGGAATCTGAATTACCAGTCTCGCGGATATTATTTACGAGTACCTATCGACCACTTACACTGTGCCTAACGCTTAAAAGTTTATATGTGTGAGTGAAGTCATAGTTATGCACACAAACACAAAATTAAATTAACTTGACTTGCTGTACGAGCCGGTAATATTCATACAGCCGCTCATTATTATTGTGTGAGTAAACATATTGTACCCTACACGGGGTTTATTTTTTTTTTCTTTGCGCTTGTCGGGTAAACTGGTAAAAATAATATAAACGAGTTTACAATAAAGTCCAACATTTTATACTAACTTAACGTGGTAACCATAGCCGATTGGTGTAAGCGCTTGCGTTAGCTAGTGATCTAACCTCGACGACACGAGTTCGAACCCAACTGAGGAATTATTTTTGCTACTTTTTACTTTTTGTTTTTTAATAAATTTATTTTGTGGCCAATAAAATTACTCAAGCAAAAAGTAAAAAGTAATTAAATATAACCAATTAAATAATTTGATTTTTTTATTAGATAAACATTGGTATTGTTTGCTTAGCTTATCGCTTGGGTCATTAGCAAATTATCCGTCTCGTTTCTTCCAATATGTTCCTTCCTTATATTGGTTGTTTTAAGGCTCAATTTGGTGGGGGCTGTATGTTAGAAAAAAAAACTTGTGTGGCCGATACAATGATTTAATACACTGTTGTTCACCTGTTTTTTTGACAAAGACAAAGTTTTTTATTGGTAAGGATTGACGTAAATAATTTGTCAAAGTAGGTAGGTATATAAATTGAATCAAAGTAAAATTAGAGGTGAAGTGAATCAACATGTTAGATAGTAAGAAATTATGACAACTTCTAATCGCATAACAATAACATCACTTCACCATACTTTCAATAATTTACGAGTTGTGGTTTTAAAAAAAAGTTTTATACCTACCTACTTATTACTAAGTTTTGTATTTGTTCTAATTTGCTTAACAAATATGAACATTATTTGCATAAAAATAAGATTCATATTCGTCTACTAATTAAAATAAATTCTACTAATAATGAGTCGGCAATCCTTCGTTTTGTATTACTCCTTGTAACCTTCTGCTCATGAGATCTCACAGTTTGTAAGCACACTTTTATGCGGGTGGACAAGAAGGGATCAGCCTTGTGCCTTGCCACGATGTCGTAGTGTCGAGTCGATGGGTTTTGGCCTAAGATGTTCTACGTCTCCAAAATACGCATATCGGCGGACCCATAACTGCACGGTTCTCCCCTGTGGATAAAAACAGTATTTATAATACTTATAATAATAGCTAATATTATAATAAATAAACACTATATTTTGATACTATATATACACTATGTTTATTCAATATACTTTTATATACCTAATTAATATTACTTATAATAATACAATACATAAATATAAGATATACACTGACATTAGCAAACATTATAATCTATTTTTATTTACGTTATTCAAAGGCTTTTCTTTAATCTGTTTAAAGGCTAGATCAAGCTAATTTTAGACCAAGCTAATTTTATCATAATCATCATACGATTACAAATTTTAAAAAAGAAACTATTATAAGGGTTGCATACTAATGACCATGTTTCTTATTCTTATATATTTATTTAGTTGCTTTTTAGAATGCCAAAACAGACCAGCGAAGAGAGGCTGCTTAAACTGCACTTCACCGTTGTCATTGGGGACTTCAACGCGAAACTAGGCAATTTGGGGTTGGACGTTGGAACCACCGGGGTCACCAACTGGCTAGTTTTATGGAGAAGGAGGGCCTCTATAGGATGAACTCCTTCTTCAGAAAGCGTGAGCACAGGAAGTGGACCTGCCAGAGCCCCGATAGTGCAACTTCAAATGAGATTGACTTCATCATGTCAACCAAGAAGCGTATTATGTTCAATGTTGTCTCTACGATTAATTCGTTGAAAGCCGGAAGCGATCAAGGCATAGTAAGAGGCACATTGAACATCAATATCAAGCTTGAAAAGTCTCGACTGATGAAGTCTACGCTCTGTCCAGCACAAATCCAAATTCAAAACCCCGAGAGCTGCTGCAATCTGAAAAGCTTGAACTCCAGACTCGTTTCGAGTGCCTAAGAAGCTCATTGGACGAATACAACGATAAGTTCGTGGAAACTGTCCATACGGGTCTAAATTCTTCAAGACACGTCGTGCACATAAGAACAAAAAACTCTCTGATCATACTCTCAAGCTCATGCAGGAGCGGCGTGAGATGATCCTGCAGTCTTCAGACGAGGCGTGGAAATACCGGCACCTCAATAGACTGATCTTTAAATCCAGCATATCGTCCCCGTAGTGCGAAAAGTCATTAACTCGAAAAACCTAGTTTTGAGATATCGAGAGTTAAAGTTTTTAAAAATATAAAAATTCATAACTTCGGCTTGTCATTATATAACTTTGCAGTTTCAGCTTTATTTTGAAGATAATAAAATAAAGTTTATATTATAAGCGTAATATTACATGAAAAACGTCTAATAATTGAGAAAAGGAAAGAAACTAAAATTAATTAATTGTTTTCTATCAAATCTTTGGCTTAGTTGCGAATTAATGAATTTTCGACCGGAGTTAGTGACTTTTCTCTCAGATCGAAAGTGTTAAAAAGAAAAATAACTAGAGTTAAGTAAAGTGGAACTAACTGTTAAGTGTATCAAATGTGTATAGTAAATACTACCTATCTAAATATACGAAGCTTGTGTGGTTGGTTTGGTTTTAATTAATGACATTAATAAGTAATGGAACTGTTTTTATTAATTCAATTAAAGTTTTATTAAAGTTTTATCAAAGTTTTGTGCAAAAAATAACGAAATACTACAATTATAACACAAAAATCTTCTATCTATTACGTCTTTACTAGTTGGTAAGGATTGGTACCACAAGTGGAGCTCTTGTGGGATTATCTCTTTTGCACATAAATTATTAAGGTCTTTCTTTTTTGCCTCTGAAATAGGCAGTGGCAAAGAGTATCCCTGTGATATTTTATAATTTTTCAAGTCTTGGAATAGTTCTTCTGACCCTTGTCCATTTGTTTGTTCTTTTTGTTTCCTCCTCTTCCTATTAATAGGAGTAGTTTCTATATGACGTATTCCTAAAATATTAAATTCTAGGTAGGGACCATCGTGCTGGTATCTAAACTTGACGACACTCGGACATTGTCTCTCTGGAATAAACAGGGCTATGTCTCTGCTGTCTTTCTATTGTGCTATGCATGGAGTTTACTTCCATATGAGTATGACCATTCCCTAAATATTTTTTAATTAAATGGACCAATAATGCCGTAATGAACTGTTTCTGTTTTGCCCAGTGCATGTGTTGCTATAAATAGTGACTTTTTTATCACCATCATGATCATCATTACCGCCGAAAGACGTCCACTGCTGGACATAGACCTCCCCCCGGTGTCGCCACATTGATTGTGGGAGGCTTTCCAACGCAACATCTTCCGGTTCGCGGTCGCCACTCCAGAATATTTTGGCCCCATCGGCCCCATCATTCTGCGAGCAATGTGCCCTGCCCACTGCCACTTAAGTTTGGCTATTCTTCGGGCTACGTCGGTAACCTTGGTTCTCTTGCGGATCATTTCTGATTTGATCACACAAGGAAACTCCGAGCATAGCCCTCTCCGTTGCTCTTTGGGTGACTTTAAGCCTTCTGATGAGGCCCATTGTGAGCTACCACGTTTCGGTCCCGACTTTGGTTTTGTCCATGTTCCTTTTAAGACTCACTTGTTCGGAAGCTCTACTGAGCTCATCAACATTGTACTGATGTCCTCCATGGTCTCAGCCATGACCAATATATCGTCGGCAAACCGAAGGTGAGAGATATACTCGCCATTGACGTTGATGCCTAGCCCTATCCAGTCCAGAACCTTGAAGACATCCTCCACTGCAGCGGTGAACAGTTTCGGAGATATGACGTCTCCCTGTCTCACACTTCGCTGCAGAAGGATAGGTTCCGAGGTCTGATCCTGAAGTCGGACTGACATGGTGGCGTTTTTGTACTTAATCTTGATGTACCGATAGTCGGATAGTCGATAGTAGTCGATAGTTGGAGAGACTGCAGTACAGCCCAAGTCTCGATCGAATCGAAGGCTTTCTCGTAGTCCACAAACGCTAAATAGAGGGGCAGGTTATACTCTTCGGTCTTCTGTATAAACTGCCGCAGTGTACGTAGGTGGTCTACGGTGCTAAAGCTTTTTCAGAATCCGGCTTGTTCGGGAGGCTGAAAATCATCAAACCTGCGCGCGAGACGATTCGTGATGAATCTTGAAAACAACTTGTAGACATGGCTTAGAAGTGAGCTGGACCTAGCTAGTTTTTCAGCCGGGCATTGTCGCCCTTTTTGAAGAAGAGTACCACCAGAGTGCCTGTGGCGGTTTTCCCTCGAGTATGACAGAATCAAACAGCTTCTGAAGGATCTTAACTACACCTCTACAACAGTTTTTTTCGTTTTGATTCAATAAATCAAGTAAAAAGTTAGCACGACTCATTGTTATACAGTTTAATACAAATAACCCCGTGTAAAAAGCGCGTGTAAGTGTCGGTTGACGATGAAACCACGAACGAATGAAAATCACCACGCTCCGCGCACGTCGCTCTGGAAGCGACAAACTCAATAAATCGCGAGCGAAATTTACTTTATTCTTAAAATCCTCGTCGAAGTTGTATAAATAATAATTAAAAGACTTTAAAGATCATTCTCAATTGATCTTATGTGCCCCTTTTAATACAAAACAAATCATTAAAAAGGGATGGTGACTTTTTGCTTTTGGAGTATTGCACAAGTAATTAAAAAATAAAGAGTGAGTAATCACTATGTCGAGTTAGTTAATTTTCGCTTTCGTGTGTTTTAGCAAACTATACATGATAAAAACTCACTAACTCATTTTAGTGATGTTTACGATACCTAAAGGCATTTGCATGCATTAATATTTTAAAAGAAAAAGTATTAAGTCGTTTTAGTTTCGAGTTTTGTACAATTTAGATAAATATAAAATAATTAACTAAATTAGTTAATTCTTCCATTACACTTTGGGGTCCAAAGGGTAGACTTGCTTACTTTTCACATTTCGTAAATCAAAAACGAGAGCAGCTATAAAGATGACGGTTTGACAGATATTTAGAAAAAAAAAATGTGATTCTAATGACATTGATAACTCATTTTGGTCATTTTCGGACTTAGTGACTTTTCGCGCTACGGGGACGAAATACAAAACTTAGTAATAAGTAGGTAGGTATAAAACTTTTTTTTAAAACCACAACTCGTAAATTATTGAAAGTATGGTGAAGTGATGTTATTGTTATGCGATTAGAAGTTGTCATAATTTCTTACTATCTAACATATTGATTCACTTCACCTCTAATTTTACTTTGATTCAATTTATATACCTACCTACTTTCACAAATTATTAACGTCAATCCTTACCAATAAAAAACTTTGTCTTTGTCAAAAAAACAGGTAAACAACAGTGTATTAAATCATTGTATCGGCCACACAAGTTTTTTTTTCTGACATACAGCCCCCACCAAATTGAACCTTAAAACAACCAACATAACTAACATATTGGAAGAAACGAGACGGATAATTTGCTAATGACCCAAGCGATAAGCTAAGCAAACAATACCAAAGTTTATCTAATAAAAAAATCAAATTATTTCATTGGTTATATTTAGTTACTTTTTACTTTTTGCTTGAGTAATTTTATTGGCCACAAAATAAATTTATTAAAAAACAAAAAGTAAAAAGTAGCAAAAATAATTCCTCAGTTGGGTTCGAACTCGCGTCGTCGAGGTTAGATCACTAGCTAACGCAAGCGCTTACACCAATCGGCTATGGTTACCACGTTAAGTTAGTATAAAATGTTGGGCTTTATTGTAAACTCGTTTATATTATTTTTACCAGTTTACCCGACAAGCGTAAAGATTAAAAAAATAAACCCCATGTAGGGTACAATATGTTTACTCACACAATAATAATGAGCGGCTGTATGAATATTACCGGCTCGTACAGCAAGTCAAGTTAATTTAATTTTGTGTTTGTGTGCATAACTATGACTTCACTCACACATATAAACTGTAAACCAAATACTTGGGCCCAGTGTACCTAGTAATGTTTGTTATCAATGACACGGTCTGTGTCTTTACCTCGAGTGAATGCTCAGCGACGTTACAGGTTCGTTATAATTTAGTATCGATTGGGTTAGAGGCGGGGGTGCGGGACGAAAGCGCAACCTTGGAGCGCCCAGCTGCCAGAGGAGCTCCCACGAGGCGACCTTGACTTCAAATTGCCGCGTGCGCCTCACACTTCCCGAACAATAAGGCCCGGACTCCACCAAGGCGGAGATGGGCGGAGCGGAGAGGAGATGTGTAAGATTCGACCAATCACAGAACAGACGAGAGACGTAATGTAGATTTCAACCAATTTGATTGGTCGGTTTTCGCACGTCTCCTCTCCTCTCCGCTCGTCTCTGCTTTGGTGGAGTATGGGCCTAACACCGCCCCTAGTCGTCGCTCCGTGGCGGTGCGTCACTTTTGCGCGATACTAGCTGGTTAAAACAATAGTTATCGCGATAAAGTCTGCATAGATTTTTTTACCAATCTGTGATTTAACATCTCATAGTGTTTACTCGATTACGTAAGTGCATAATGTTACATCAGTCGTTTATACATCTCGTGAGCGTGTTTGACCTTGCACCCCGGCGCCCAGCCGCCCAGACTAATTGGTCATTGCATTGCGTCGCGGAGTGCCGTCGTACTCTATAAATGGTGCGTGCCTAGGCTTCCAAAATATTTTAATTATAGCTCTTAACATTTCATCCATGTCAGTATCTGTGTTTACTAATAACGCATTGCGTAATAACAAAAACCTGTTTTATACTACAATTTGGTGTATTTCGGCAACTACAATAGTAACGGTTTTGGCATGAAGCCAATAGAAATTGTGATTCGTGTCTTCTAACGTAAAAACACAGTTAGAATGAAATTACGTCCCACGTATCGCGATGCGAAAATGTTTATTGCCAACGTGTATCTTTCATGTCGATAACTATATCGTTACTGAATATTGGTGTGGTGCGGTGCAGTTAATTGGCTCGGTTACGCCGTAGCGACGTCATTTTAATTAGTGCCCATGACCTTGTGTTATCGTATTTCGCTCACATTTCTAACTTGACCGGCTATGAGATCGTGGGTCAAGAATTGTTGCGGCTACGAATGCAGTCAAGTTTGCGAATTGTTCTCGTGTAGCGCTACGGTGCGATCGTGGAGGTGCTACATAGCTTGCGCGTAGCGTCTTCACGACGCATGCGGCGTGCTTGCTTTGGCTACGAAAGCTATGGGCTACGATGCGTCGCCGTAAGTTTATTAGTGATTTAGCGTCACCAGTTGCCCCGTCGTGTTCGTAACATGCGTAGATCGCGTTTTGAATAGGGTGTGGTATATACGTAACCGCTGTCTCTCCGCGAAAAGGTGTCCCGGGTTTTATTGTGTTTTGCGTGGGATGCTTGTGGTTCGTTTGAGTCCGCGCCGAACGCTTTTATAATAACTGAGGCGGGTGCTACTTATAATAATGTTGCTATGTTTTATTAACCGACTTGAAAGAAAAGGAGATTACCTATTTGACCCGTATGTATGAAATATTGTTGGAATTGCACAATATTCGTATTTGTCGGTCTATGTGGTTTTCTAAGTTCTAAACACGTTTGCCGTAAGTATGTTTTTTTGTAAACAGTATGTATGTCCACGTATTTAACTGAAACAAGAAATCCAATTTGTTTTTTTTATTGGAATTATTATAAGGTTCTCAAGACTGGTTATACATTGAATAAAATTCAAACTGTGAAAGAATTACCACGCGATGAAAGCCTTAACCTATCGATCCAATAAAGGCTACGTAATTTAATTTAAGGCAGCGTTTTAAGCTGATGAATATTAAATAATTTCAAATCAATAAAACCTTTACGAGCTCGAGTTGCCTGAATGTTTAACGAACTAGACACGAAACACAATACGAGTGGTGAGCGCTACACTGTTGCCCGCAACATTACTATGTTGCTGGTAATACTTTTGTGTAGCTTATATGCGATTTGAATACTGGCGGTACTGGCAGAGATGGAGGTAGACGTTCTGTATTCCTGGAATAAGATTAAAACAATACTGTTTTAAGACGTCATGGTTGGCCACCTGAAAGTTAGCATGTTGCCAGCGACAAGTTTCTCGCAATACAAAAACGCAAAATATACTTAGGTCGTTGATATGCCTAATGCTGAAAATGCTGCTCATGTTTATTTTTCAATGAATATGGCAATAGGTTCAATGGGGAATGTGGGTGTACTATTAGGTACAGCAAAACCTCTGCCTAAACCTTCGGGAATTACCGGCGGAATTTTAACTGAATTATAACATTTTTTACTGAATCAAACACAATGTTTACAACAAATATCGTGACTTAAATGGCGCCGTCGAAACTGAAACCTAAAACAACCAAACAAGGGCGTAGTCAGTGAAAGTGTAGTTAAATAGAGCCGGGGTTAGCACTTAGTGATACGTTCTAGTTAGGTGATGTAAGGTGTCAGTAATCCGACCCATTCAATGTTGAGGGAAACACTTGTGGTCGGCCGCGATCGCAATTCAAACTGCAGTATTAGGTTACGACAATGCGACTCTTTTTTATTTAAAACAAGGCATGGGTTTTGGCACAGATGGATGTACTGTAGACGCACACTTAGTGCAATGAAAAATTTAAATAAGAACCAGCTTCGTTTTTTTTTCTGCAAATAATATTTGCTTTCCATAAGAGGGTGGCGATAGACTTTATGATCAGATACTATCTTTAATTCTGTGGTGAAATATGTTCAGACATAGGCATGTACCTACCGCACTACGGTACCTATGATTAACAGAGGTGAGGATTTGAGATGGCAGACACATCTTGTCCTACTTGTATAAAGTTGAATAAAGTTGTAGCTCAAATAGGTGAGGTTAAGCTACATTGGTTTGGTATTCTGACCATAATTATGGACCATATTTTAACCATTATAATGTGTTTTGAAATTCGTAATCATTTGGAAATATTGGAATTCGGGATTAATATTTTATTAATTTCGGTTCTCTGTACCTACTGGTTTATAATTCGGGACAGGGCTGCCCTGGGAATTCAGTCCCTTTATACGGTGGGACGGCGACCAGTCTGGGACGAACCTTACAGGTATCGTGCGGAAATAGCGGAGCCGACCTAAATACTAATACTAACATCATTTTGGAAAAACGAAAATTTTATCAGCCTAGGGTAATGTAGGAACAGTCAACATATGTATATGCTGACTAGTTTCCAAAAAAAACTTTCCAATAGCGGTTTTAGCAGTGATAGCCTACTTGTGTGACCTGACTGCCAAGTCATAGGTCTTAGTTCGAACCCAAGGCACGCACCTCTGATTTTTCGGATTCATGTTCGTATTGTATAATTATGACTTGCTTCGGTGAAGGAAAACATCGAGAGGAAACCATGCATGCCTGAGAGATATTTCTTGACGGCACGTAAAGCCAAGTCAGAGGCCCATGAGCGGCATAAAAACTCTAGACACCAGGTTAGGCACTAACCGCACGATAAAGAAAGAAAGAAAAGAATAGTGTGTTATTAGTAAAGATCTTGTTTCGAGCCAGGAATTGTATAGCGGGTTAGCTTATGTCCCGTATTTCGTTGTTTATATTATTCATGAAAAGCGAGCCATATGGTCATATGGCTCGCTTTTTGCCACATGCCAAAACACACATAAAGGATGCATTGTCCTATAGGAATGCATTTGGCTGTCAACGTTTTGGGACAGTTTCAAGTGTGGAACATTTCTGAACACTCTGGCCTATTTCATCGCGCCGGTCATCGGCTTCCTGACCTTTGGCTGCCGCGCCTCTATTTTTGTCGTGAAACTTTCACTTCGACGATAAACTGAAAAGCTAACACCAATAACTGTGTCCCTACGTACATTGAAACCACACAAAAACATGAAGCAGGTATTGTATATTGTTTATAGGAATATAATAATCAAATTTATATACATTTCGATAATCATGCAGCATGCAATGAAGATAATACTTCTTCACGATTCTGGTAGTTTGTAAGACTTTACTATACTTGCTTTTCACCTCCAACCTGTCCTAGCCAATTTCCTACTACGTAATCTTCGAGTGTAGACTCACACAGTGACCTGAGGCTATTCATGCCAAAAAGTGGAGTAAATTCGCATGGGCGAGAGTTTTGCACAGTGTGAATGTACGACCTACACCAAAACGTAGTACTAGTGTGAACAAAAACCCCATTAGTTTTAAAGTAGAATTATGTAATAGAACCGGTAGAATAAATGGGAATTTTTGGTCCCACTAGGTTTACGATTTTGTACCACCTGAAATCGTAGGGCTAGTGGGACAAAATATTCCCGTTACTTGTACCGTATAACTGTTTAGTAGAACTAGTGGGAACGAACCAATTTTTTTTACTATTGACGAGTATTTATGAAAAAGTGTTGTACCAATTATTCATTTAACTCGACAAATATAAACGAGAGGAACAATTTAATCGTACTATCTACATAATTATAACTATGTTACTATTATAAATGCGAAAGTTTGGATGGATGGATGTTTGTTAGGTACTCAATCATGCCAGAACGGCAAAACGGATCTGAATGAAATATGGAACAGAGATAGATTTTGTAGTCTGGAATAGTACCTACAAAGGCTACTTATTTTTCTCACGCATACACATAAAGACGAACGAAGTCGCGGGCAACATCTAGTGGAATATATCCCGTTTCAATTATTTAAACACCTCCATCACCCCTGCACTATTCAATGCATCCATCCCATCAGCACAATGTTTTGAGTGCGTTACATTGAGCACTACCGTAAACAGTGATTGATCACACAAAAAAAAGCCGTTTCCCAGCAATATTTTTTGTACAATATTAATTAGTTAGATGTACAGCCACAAACACTAATATTATGTATAAGCGAAATAACTTTTAAAAGTGATTTTCTCCTAATATAGGTCCTTATCTCAAAGCCGAAAACGTTATTTTACGAGAAAATCGCGTTTGAATTTTACTTAGTGTTTACATATTAGTGCTCGGACAGAATGATAGAATGGCGGCTTTGTGATGGGTCCTTTTACGCTCTCTTTTTGTATAGCAAATAGTCAAAATTGTCTCAGAAGAATATGATTAATTATTATTTATGAATATTAAATAAAATATAAAACAAAACATAAATTCACGCCCTTTTAATTCTTGCTATCAAAGATTTTTCTAGAATATTTATAGAACCGCGCGGCATAACTAAATTACAATCCACGTCCTTTTAAATTGTTTGTACCTACCCTATTATTTCTTATCATCTTGAGTTTGTTATTTTTATTTATTTATTTCATTTGTAACCGTTTCGCTCAGCTATGAGCAGTAAAACTAGGCAACCTTGGAATTGTTGACTTGCTAGGTACTTATATATAACTTCTGTATAAACTGTGTTAGTATTATTTTTCTTTCTTACTATTATTGCACATGTACACCCTAATATGCTCGCACTAGGTGGACCGATGAATTGCTGAAGGTTGCGGGGATCCGCTGGTTGCGAGTCGCACGGGACCGGTCAATGTGGTGACACTTGGGGGAGGCCTATGTCCAGCAGTAGACGTTTTTCGACTGAAATGATAATGAATGATGACACCCTAATATGTTGGATAGATACTTTCTTAAATTTTTACCACCTTTATTTGTGAACTACAACAACAATATATTATTATTCTATTCTATTCACAAATACTTTCTTTTTCGTGTAGTTAGTGCCTAACCTGGTGTCAGAGTTTTTATGCCGCCCCTGGGCGCATAGCTACTTCACAAATACTGACGCTATCCTATATCCAGGGTGGATGGTAAATATTCAATAAGGTTTAAGCGAGAAAGGTCATCATTAATTATATTTGTTGTTGTATTGTCCGAAGATGATTCAGAAAACACTTTTAAGTTAAAAGATAAATGCTTAATTCTGAACGCAAACTTACACGTGCTGCCATCTGTCTCTGTAAACTATCTTCCAAATACCTTATAAATAATGAACAATCAGATAGGTACTTCGAAAGTTATACTTATCGAAGACTGATATTATCCACACTGACAGTTCTTGAACGCGGTGTTCAGTTTTGCCTTTTGGGTATAATTCTACTCTTTGCTATCTTCATTCGGATTTTAAGTGAGGTCACGGCGCGGCGGCACCTTTTAATTTTTTTTTTGTTCTGATTAGTTTAAAAATTGCCTTATTATATCGTTAAAACGGGAAAAAGAAAGTCGGAGTCAACAAGACCGAAGTAACTGAAGAAATTAATGAAACTTGAAAAGCGTATGAAATAATTAAGCTGAGATTCGAGTGATGAAGGTAAAAAAAAAATGGCTTCACTTTACGAGTGTTTTTTTTCCTTATTTCGTTTTGCTTTCTGAACAAGAATTGAAAGCTAGGTCTCTGTTATCATGTGAAAATAATCCCTGTATTGAAAACATTGTAGGTGTTTTTAAATTTTGTGTCTCGCTACAAAGGAGCGAAGAGGGTATACAATGGCTACCTTTATTGTGAGCTACTAGCATGACCTGAGGAGAGGATGTTCTGTTGGAACTTGGAACGAGACCACGAGGTCCAAAATCGAGCTTCAAAGCCAGCGTTTGGCTTTGATATTCTTATGCAAAGAGTACTGGACGGTTAGTACTGAAAACTTACCGGTACTTGCAGGTCTACGTCCAATCGATCTTGAGGTGCAGCGACGTGCTGCAATGTACTATTACGCACGAGAGACCGCGAGACGCAGACTTTTTAACATAACGTAATTGTGATACTAGATTATTCAAACCATAGACACGTCTGGCAGAAACTTTTGTCTGAATAGCAATGTAGGTGGGATAATTCCATCAAGGGCCACCTCTACCAGTTCTTTCCATCCGTTCGTGAAGGGCTGGCCAGGACATGTGTTGCCCAATTTCTCACAGGTCAAGGAACTTTTAAGAGTAAATTATTTTCCTTCAAGCTTGTTGCCTCGCCTTTTTGTCAATGTTCTACATCTGACAGTGAATATGAACAATCTCCACATCATATTTTATGGGAGTGCATTCTTTGGCAGAATGAACGCAATATTATGTTGGATAGGTAACATCCGGAGTTATATACTACACGGACCTTGTAGAAATCAGAACAATTAATTTCCGTGCGTTCAAGCGTTTTTGCCATACCTATTATTGGAATCAAATATAACAGCTCACAACTTAGGACCCATTAATGATAATATTTATCCGTGGTGCTAGGCAACTGGGCTTATCCCAGTTGTAAACGTCCCTTAGTGCCTATTGGCCTTGTTTCGCTCTGTCTCCTGATGATATGGAGGGAAGTGGAAATTATGATTTTTCTACTCCTCCGCTATACTTTTCTGATTAATTTCGTTGCGGGATGTAAGACAGTTACGCTTTTCTGATGGTCGCCACTGTCGATTCTATCTTTCAGGAGTTACAGTGGTTTGGGTATAGTGAGGGGGCTTGTTAAAAAAAAATCCTGTCGCAAATAAACTCACAGGTGCCCGCAGATTAACATTGGAAACTTTATACATCTACAAGAGTTTTCTGCATTACCAAGGATAATACAACAATAAAGCTCGACGGTAAATATGCTTGTTGTTGTATTGTCCGGAGATAATTATTCCTACCCGACCCAAGCTTCCCATGCGATATAGTTTTGTGAGCATTGACCATACGCTGTAAAACCAATAAATCGCTATGAACTTAATGAAGATAGTTTACAGAGGCAGATGGCCGCACGTGTAAGGTTGCGTTCGGAATTATAAGCTTTTATCTTTAAACTTATGTGTGACGTCGCGGACTAAAGCCGCGACTACAAGTTTTTCCTGAATCATCTTCGGACAATTACTCCAACCATTAAAGTGCATGCCAGGGCAGTGCCAGTCAGAGCATGTCTTAGGGATACATAACTGTATTTGAAATGAATATAGCTGTATTTTTGAGTACAGTCTACAAAAATCTTATAAACTATTACAGAGAAAGTACCTAATATAGGTACTGTTAGATATTTTTAAAATTAGTTACACGATCTACACCAGAAGCAAGTGAAAACATATTTATAAGGTCTAAATAAAAATAATCAACTACCAAAGTCAAACATTTTGAAACCGTACAATTTTATCTAGTTTTACACAAAATTTAACAGGAAAGGACCGCATACTTATTGCTCATCAAATGTAGCCTAGTTTGTACTAAACAATCCTTAAGCATAACGTAGAAATACATTAGAAAAGGCAGTGAAAACAGATAGACAGTAGACGATAAATAACAGCTAACTTTACAACCTAAAACTACTCTGAAATAAAAGAAATCAAAGATAGTTTAAGCAAAGCCTTTAATTTGAGAAAATTTTAACTTTAATCGATGAGCGAGCGATACATATTCTACTATAGATAAAATATGAAATAATGATATTACATGATTCGAGCATATAACAGAATATTGATTATGACACAATCGTGGGACAAACCCAAATAGAGAAATTGGCAATTCTCCAGAAGCACTAGATTCTTGAACTAGACACAGTCGTCTTCAGAAAACTACACATTCAGTGAGAACTATTTTTTACACTCGCCCTTCGAAATAATAAGTAGTTAATATATTGAACACGAATAGCATAAAATGTTTTCTAAACTAATCAATAGAGATAAAATTATTTGTTTGTAAGAGGTAGGTAATCTATGGAAGTAGGTACTAATCCGATTACAAAAAATCTTTCACAGATTGTAAGTTGCACTATTACCGAGTACCATACCATACCAAAATATCAAAACACGAAGCTAGTATTAACAGGTTTATACTTAGAAATACAAAGATTTCAAATAAGTATTTATAAAATCTTGATTCTTTTAGACAAAAGAAACTGAATAATTAACATACCGAAATAATTTACTGAACCAACAATACGTCTCTTAAACTCTTGCTGTCTTGGTACCGAACAATGAAAACTTGCAGATCAATTTGTACTTCTCGTAATTGAAAGATAACAATCATAATTATTATCTTCTATCTTCTATCTATATATCTATTATGACAGAGAATGGAGTAGGAGGACGCTAATCCCAAATATCGGCGCCATCCGCCATTTCGCCATATTGTCTTCGTGTGACATGATTCTTTTGTTGATAAATAGGTAGTTGGGTAGTTTAAATCACACACAATACTTGACTCAAACTTCAAACGTTTATTTCTATTAAACCATTTACAAGTTGAGCCACCCGTTCGCAAACATGATTGTTCATAAGGAGAAGAACGGGCTAAGAAACTCCTTACACACTCTTTTAATTCGTGTTACAGTTCTCATTTACACAACGTAATATTGTTCACTTCAAAAACCACTTCATTTTCTATACTTCAATTGTTTTCTAATCGCGAGCTAACTAACTCGACTTCTCGTTGTACCTACGCGTGTTCTCTCTGTCCGGGCGGAAGTACCACACCGCCGGTACAGTAATTTATAACATAGTAAGTTCATTAAACCTTACAAACAATACTAGAATACTTCACAATTAATTACTCTAATAATTAAACGATGCCAATATTCATAAATGCAAAGGCATTATTGAGTTAAAACTAATTAGTGGCTTCATTACTTTTTACAACAATGGGATCTTGCTTAAAACCATTTCTGGCAGATCAAAGGATTTAATACAAACAGGTCTTTCACTAATACATTGCTCTGTAAAATAATCTTGTTACTTTTTAGTTTGTAATTAGTTACAGAAACTGATTTAGTTGTAGTTTCAAATTATAAATTGAGTTATTGATCATTAAAATCGTATTCGGCGCCATCTTCCACAATATTGTGGAATGTTGCCTCAAAACAAATCTTAGTGTTAAATGTGCAATTGTTAAAATCCCAATTGTCAAATATTTGCTTGTCTTAATTTTAACTATAGTTCTAGCTAGACTTTCGTTTAATAAATTAATCTTCAGAAGATCTTATCACGAGTTCGTGATAAGATCTCAGTACTAGTTAATACAGAGACCATTAGATGGCGCTTATCTCTTCTGTCAATCGATACAGGTCATTGTAATAATTGTTCTTGGAACCCACAGATGGCACGATCAATATTATGATGGATGAGACATTTTAAGTTGGTTATTAATTAAATTAACTAATATTCTTAGCAGATAGACGCTCTTGCGGCGACACGGCCATTCTGATCGGTGGTGCGCGCTCTGCACCTGCCGCCGCCGTCACTTTATGAAGTTTCGTGGTTGTTATCTGAAATAGTGGAGATTAATTTTGTCGGCAGATTATTGTTACTTTTTATTATCCTACAATGTTCATTGAGTTGTAGGATTTGGTAACAGAAAGTTTCAGTCAACATAGAAAGTTTGTAATAGATCTGACATCTATTCAGTTTTCTTCATATTTAAAATTAAATGCATTTATGAATCACCTAGACACATGCACAGTTTCAGACTTAAAGCTGCTTGCAACTTTTAATTAAATTTGTTGATGATCAGCTGTCAGCTGAATAAAATAATGTTGCCTGAATTATTCAATAACATTTATTTAATTGAGTTTATTGATATTGTTTGATCAGCTACTAGCTGAATAGAATATTGTTGCCAAATTATCCAACAACATTAATTGTATTGAGTTTACTGCTATTGTTTGATCAGCTACTTAATAGCTGAATAGAATATTGTTGCCAAATTATCCAACAACATTAATTGTATTGAGTTTACTGCTATTTTTTAAACAGCTACTAGCTGAATAGAATATTGTTGCCAAATTATCCAACAACATTAATTGTATTGAGTTTATTGCTATTGTATGACCAGCTACTAGCTGAATAGAATATTGTTGCTAAAATTATCCAACAAAATTAATTATATTGAGTTTACTGCTATTGTATGATCAGCTACTAGCTTAATAGAATATTGTTGCCAAAATTATCCAACAACATTAATTGTATTGAGTTTATTGCTATTGTATGATCAGCTACTAGCTGAATAGAATATTGTTGCCAAAATTATCCAACAACGTTAACGTTAATTAAATTGTTAATCTTAGTATGAGTTAGGTTTTTAGAACCTCGTTCTACTAGATTCATCTTAAATAAAATTATTGATTGCTTTACATAATCTGTAATTTGTATTTGGTAAGTGTAGTGAAAGTAGCATGTTTCTATTTGTTCATTCTCACGGGAAGGTAATGCTCTGTGATAGACACAAAGTCTTGGATTTGACAGGATAAAAGGATAGGATCAGGAACACCGCTCTGTGATAGACACAAAGTCTTTGATTTGACAGGATTAAAGGATAAGGAGTTTAGGACCATTGCTCCGTGACAGGCACGAAGTCTTTGATTTGACAGGATATAAGGAACCAGGCTCTGGGCGGTTTGTCCGCCGTGGACCCAGCAGGATAACATGAGAGTATTGTTTATTAGATGCCTCCACGGCCGCTAATAGTTTGTTATTTTCATTATCAGTTGCCTCCACGGCTGCTGATAGGATAGTTTCATGTGTTATGTTCATTATCAGTTGCCTCCACGGCTGCTGATAGGATAGTTTATCATGTGTTATGTTCATTATCAGTTGCCTCCACGGCTGCTGATAGAATATTTTGTCATGTGTTATGTTCATTATCAGTTACCTCCACGGGTGCTGATAGGATCGTTTGTTATGTGTTGTGTTCATTATCAATTGCCTCCATGGCTACTGATAGGATTGTTTGTCATTTGTTGTGTTCATTATCAGTTGCCTCCACGGCTGCTGATAGGATCATTTGTCATGTGTTGTGTTCATTATCAATTGCCTCCGTGGCTACTGATAGGATTGTTTGTCATTTGTTGTGTTCATTATCAGTTGCCTCCACGGCGGCTGATAGGATCGTTTTTCATTTGTTGTATTACTCATTGAGCTAATTGTTTCCTCTATGGATACCAATAGCTGGTTGTGAGTTTTATTATTTTTTACTTTATTAGTTACTGTTAGGAGTACTAATACTTTGTTATTATTATTGTTAGTAGTTGCTTACAATTGGCAGGATTACAAAAACAAAAATGGATACACAACACAATACTCATCACGCATGAGCATCACGTGGGTAGGTTGATTTGGCTATTGTATTAAGCCTATTGATGTAACACTGTAGGTATCAGTGAAGTGTAGCAAGTAGTTTGAAAACTCCTCACCTTTTATGTTAGCTTATGCTGTGTAGACACTGAAACAGTTATCCTTGGTTGGCTGTTTCCATGCTGTTCCTCATTTTATAGCTGGCGACACGGTCATTTGTTCACCAGGCTACAGTCCATGAAGCTGGTTGTTTTTGAAACTGTTGGTCGAATCACATATTTAAGTGATCTCGCTCCACTGTCATTTGCTGAGGTGGTGGTCAACAGGTGGAATGTTGCCACTTTGCATTAAAATAAATTGTATTGGTTGGCTAAAACCAATTGTGCATTGGTAAGCCAGCTTATTCTCAAAGGTGTTCTTATTGACGGTGGTCTAGTACTTCCACACTTGATGTCATCACTATCTTGAGAGTGACTGGGTGCATAGTTTTAGAAGACTCAAGTTCCTTATAGTTGCTTTCAATTTTGTTTCAATTTCTTTGATAGTAGGTTATTGTTTCCTCTATTATAAGACAATTGCCTGGAACCTGAAATGTGAGAAGTCATGCAAGTAAATAACATAACATCACGCCTATAATCCCCGAAAGGTTAGGTAGAGGTGTGCCTAATAGTGCACCCACATTTTACCAGTTATGTTTAAATACAATGTAATAGGGGGCGAGCCTATTGCCAACAACTGGGCATATTGATTGATAAATCCAGACACTGTGGCTGCTACTGAGCAATTCCTAATCGAAAAACCCAATAACACTTTGCCCCACCTGGGAATCGAACCCAAGACATCGTGCTCAGCAGGTGTGCTTGTGACCACTAGACCAAGGAGGTAGTTAGGGCAGGTAAATAAGTGCAAGAAACACCACACCTGCAATCCCTGCAGGGTTAGGCAGAGGTGTAAATAATACATCCACACTTTGCCAGTCATGCCCGAGCCTCTTGTTTAGCGATATTGCTATTTGCCATTAATATGATTGTCTGGGCTACTACTGAGCAATTCCTGATGGAAAAACCCAATGACACTTTGCCAGACCTGGGAATCGAATCCAGGCCCTCATGCTTTAATAATAAGGCTCATGACCACTGGACCAACAAAGCAGTCCTACTAGTGTTTAAATTAGTTGGAGTGATAAGTTATAAAGTAGGTAATCAATTGTTTTGAAATAATTATTTACTTAGATTAACTTAATTAAACTAAGATGGGAAAGTTAAACTGATCAGAAATACTTTAAAAACTATTGGTTGTGTAATTACACCGACAAAACATTCATG
Source organism: Noctua comes (assembly GCA_963082995.1). NCBI lineage: Eukaryota > Metazoa > Arthropoda > Insecta > Lepidoptera > Noctuidae > Noctua > Noctua comes. The sequence goes on from OY720293.1 coordinate 6,146,137, forward strand.
TTTTAACATAATGAAAGCTTTGCTTTCTGTTGATTTATCGCACTAAGATTTCATAGTCACAACTTGTTGAACTAAAACTTGTTTGACATTTCATTGAAAAGCCCTAAACGTTGCACTTAATGCAAACAATATCTGATTGTGAGACATAAACCTACAGTGTGAATGTCAAATGTGACTAAGTTCAAATAAAAATTAATATTCTCTATTGAATGTTTGTAGTCACTGCGAATGAAAAGTCAAATACAAGATTTAAAATTTGTTGATACCACTTAGTTAATTATTTTGTTAATGCAAGTAATTAAAAAGTTAAATCTGATTCATGAGTTCAGTTTCTAACACATCATTACTGGATTTCAATAATTACATTGAGCTCTTAGTGAATGAATTAAATGGAGTGAATTAAATGGAGTGAATTAAATGGAGTGATTAAAGCTGTTGTGTTAACTTATTATTTCACATCCACAGGTGTCAAGTTAAAGGTGGCATTAACCTAGCCAGTGTGTGATGTGACAAGATAAAATTTTGTTAGCTGTAAATATCTACAGTAACAAAATACTAAAATTTATAAAAACAAAATACTTCCCGGGATTGATGTGGGTATCCATCAGCAGGTTTATTTATTGTTATGCTTTCCCGGTGTCCAATCTTTATTCTGCTGTTCGGTCATTCTGTGCTGTTAATGTTAGTCATTTTGAGTGCACTATTAAGTTGCCCGTCACATACAACTTCATTGTTTGTTTAGAGATGTAAATTGCATTTTCATAATGTGTTCTTAGGGTCTGACTTGAGTTGTGTGTTCAAGTTGCACTAAGCCATAATATTATCATGTTAATGACTGTCAGCCACTTGGATAAAAATGCAGCCAACTGTTTGACTGTCATAGTCTGCAGTATCTTCCTGTCCATTGCCACTTAACACCGTACATTGGCTGTTGCAGCCAAGTCGCTCGCTCTTGGAAAGCATCATGTTTACGATTCCATATCAAGTCTTAAGGCACGCCCTCGGCCATGACCATGCAAGTAGGTTTCGCAGTTCCATGTAAGTCTTCGGATGTCCGGCATGTATGAGCAGCGCGCAAGAGTTATCACCTCTTCTGATATTAAGACAGAGAATGGAGTAGGAGGACGCTAATCCCAAATATCGGCGCCATCCGCCATTTCGCCATATTTTCTTCGTGTGACATGATTCTTTTGTTGATAAATAGGTAGTTGGGTAGTTTAAATCACACACAATACTTGACTCAAACTTCAAACGTTTATTTCTATTAAACCATTTACAAGTTGAGCCACCCGTTCGCAAACATGATTGTTCATAAGGAGAAGAACGGGCTAAGAAACTCCTTACACACTCTTTTAATTCGTGTTACAGTTCTCATTTACACAACGTAATATTGTTCACTTCAAAAACCACTTCATTTTCTATACTTCAATTGTTTTCTAATCGCGAGCTAACTAACTCGACTTCTCGTTGTACCTACGCGTGTTCTCTCTGTCCGGGCGGAAGTACCACACCGCCGGTACAGTAATTTATAACATAGTAAGTTCATTAAACCTTACAAACAATACTAGAATACTTCACAATTAATTACTCTAATAATTAAACGATGCCAATATTCATAAATGCAAAGGCATTATTGAGTTAAAACTAATTAGTGGCTTCATTACTTTTTACAACAATGGGATCTTGCTTAAAACCATTTCTGGCAGATCAAAGGATTTAATACAAACAGGTCTTTCACTAATACATTGCTCTGTAAAATAATCTTGTTACTTTTTAGTTTGTAATTAGTTACAGAAACTGATTTAGTTGTAGTTTCAAATTATAAATTGAGTTATTGATCATTAAAATCGTATTCGGCGCCATCTTCCACAATATTGTGGAATGTTGCCTCAAAACAAATCTTAGTGTTAAATGTGCAATTGTTAAAATCCCAATTGTCAAATATTTGCTTGTCTTAATTTTAACTATAGTTCTAGCTAGACTTTCGTTTAATAAATTAATCTTCAGAAGATCTTATCACGAGTTCGTGATAAGATCTCAGTACTAGTTAATACAGAGACCATTAGATGGCGCTTATCTCTTCTGTCAATCGATACAGGTCATTGTAATAATTGTTCTTGGAACCCACAGATGGCACGATCAATATTATGATGGATGAGACATTTTAAGTTGGTTATTAATTAAATTAACTAATATTCTTAGCAGATAGACGCTCTTGCGGCGACATATCTATTATATTTATTATTACTTATAATAAATCTGTAGAGAGGTCAATTCTGTACATGAAACATATTTCCAAAATAACTATCAGGGGGTGATTAGGGATCGATACTGATGCCAAAAATGCAATCAGTAAAATTTTTGTCTGTCTGTCTGTCTGTCTGTCTGTCTGTATAACCGTTATAGAAACAAAAACTACTCGACGGATTTTAACGAAACTTGGTACAATTATTTTTCATACTCCTGAGTTGGTTATAGTATACTTTTCATCACGCTACAATCAATAGGAGCAGAGCAGTGAAGGGAAATGTTGGGAAAACGGGAGAAGTTACTCCATTTTTTAAGCTTCCGTCGCGTGTGCAACCTTAATGGTTAAAGCTACACAGAAATCATGTATGACGGAAATGTTCTCCTTAAAATTATTTTTAAAAAAATATCCCACAACAGCATTGTCTATCTTTTATGGTTGACTCACAATATCACGTATAACTCCCGATAGCTTAGCAGTTCGAAGCTTTCTGATTATATTTGTCTAGGGGTAAAATAGAGGATGGAAGTTTATATGAAAGTCCGTCAGTTTTGAAGTTAGGATATTCAAATTTTGTGTTTAGGCTGACAATTAAAAATTAATTTATACGTGTCTCAGCGGATGAAGGTAAGTAACTATGTTTGTTCGGGTGGGATATTTTTCGACATCCACGCGGGCGAAGCCGCTGGCAGAAGCTAGTTCATAATAATCTGCTGTTCCAATTTCCAGTGCAAAATAGATAGTAAATAGTAGAAAAAAAAGCTTCATAAACTCCACTCCTGGACGAAGGCCAGCAGGCCTAGCCAAGTAACAAACGTTTCTTATCGAATCTCTTTCTACAATCGTTGACGCCTCGGCGTAAACGATATGAGAAAACGCTAAGTTGGTAGCCAACTTGACACGACTCAGTCGATCGCTCGTTCTCCAATGTTTGTAGAAAAAACCTCTACTTTAGTCTATGGTGAGCGTTCCTACCCACGTCAAACTAACGTCAAAGTCACAGTTGTTTACTTTATGCGCGGGCTGAACTTTTGTTTTGAATTGTTAAGAAAGGAATAATTCTTTTAAGTGATAAAAAGTAAGCGAAATAAGGAACAAGTTCTTCTTATTATTGGTTTATTATAATACCGCAGTGCGGAATGTAATTTTAAACATTACTGTGACTCGAAATGATATGATGATCCTGCATTTAAATGAAAGATACCATAAGTGAAGTGATAACTTTTATAGGATCGAATCTAGATCTCGAGCAAGTTCGCAGCTTTATTGGAATTCATAGAAAGGTACGAAAATTATTAGTTATTTCGTAAATATCTTCCTGTGTTATTCGAAATTCTATCATACTCGGGCACTTGAAAGTTCGAAACATAAACAATGACGTGATACACGACACAGCTGAATCATATAGACGCCTATTGTTATCGTTAACTCTTGGGTCTCGGCGATCGCTCAGTGGTCGTTCAAAAACTTCGACATCGTTTCGTTAGCGCTTGTCAAGACTGTAACTTGGCTACGATTTATATGGGATCTAGCGATAAACATTGTAGAAACGATTATATTTCATTCTATCATTCTGAACGCTCAGATAAATTGTATACTTGTCTACGAATTTTCTATTCGTTTGTTTTGACCACGTGACTTAACGTTGAGATGATGTCATTCCCATACATTTGATTAGCTTTCTATTAGCGTTAACGATTGTAGAATGTCAACTTGGCTAAGCCTGCAGGAGTGGGACTACTTACTGACAATATTTTTCATGAATATTTAGTATAACAATCTAGATGAACATGTACCTACACAGGACAACGCTCCCTTCCAGCAAATGGATTTCGAATAAATACTTTCACCAGTAACTACAAAGTGTTTTGACAACATGTTTGGTTTGTTCAGAATACAACATTATACCATTCAAACTTGACATACATTACATATACAAAACGAATAAAAGCTTGCAGATATTGTTTCATCGTATGACAAATGTTTGCAAAAGAACATTACACCCACACAACGTTTAAAATAGTGAATAAAAATGCAGCACCCTATACAATATTTACATCTATTAACTAGCACGTAACTCTCATATTAACCTACTCATTGATAACAAGTATTATTTCATGCCGTAACACGCTTTAACAATGTAGAATAAATTAAACACTACATAATGCTTAACTAGCGAATATTCACTGAGAAAATGATATGAACTTTATTGCACAGAGCTAAGTGTTTCAACTTAAACACATTATCTATCTATACTTATAATAAATCTGTAGAGAGGTCAATTCTGTACATGAAATATATTTCCAAAATAACTATCAGGGGGTGATCTATACTTATAATAAAAATAAAATTAATAAATATAATAATAAAGTCAAAATCAAAATAAAATTAAGAAATATGCAAGACTGAATAAATTCATTAAAAAATGTAAAATATACCAGAAACAACAAAAACACTATTCCAAAAATATTCAATTAAGGAAAGAACGTGTTTCTCTTATTAATAGATTAAATAACTATCAGATAAAATTGGAAGATAGTATAAATATTTATGAAATAGACACTCAGCGCTTGCAATCTGAAATACAGGCTCTGAATATGTCACTAAAGTCTTTATATAATAAATATGAAAGGTCTAAAAAGCAAATTAAGGAGCATATTCTTGCCACAAACGAGTTGATAGACACTTGTACTTGTCGGAGTGAACCCAGTCTTAATGCTCTCCAGCCTGAGGCAACGGAGGACCCGTCCCAAGCTGTGGGTGCTCAGGATGGTATCATCATCAACCAAGATATAATACCTGACATTACACTTCATGTTTCACAAGTAGTACAGCCTGAGATTGGTGATTTTGTCTCACCTAATAGTAATGATTGTAATCAGTCAGTTATGTTCTCTGACAGTATAGGTAGAGGGCTAGGAAAATTAATTAGTAATAACCTGAGTTATTGTACCCAAAACAATTGTATGCCAGGGTCAACCTACAAACAAATTATGGCATCAGTAACAAAAACTGTTTGTGATCCTAATACCACCATTACTATTTGTGTTGGTAATAGTTCTAAGATTAAAAAGGAAGACATCACTGACTGTGTATCAGAGTTGTTAAAGTTAAATTGTAGTAAAATCATATTGTGTGCTTTTCCATACTTTGAAAATTTATGTTATAGAAAAAACAATTATATACACATGTTAAATAAACATGTGCATTTTCTAGTAGGTCACTATAGTGACAAACTTATATATTTTGATATCAACACTTTTGTTGATAAACTACAATCGACTCGGGGTAAAGTGTATCTACCTGTTAGATGTAGACACAAAATAGCTCGGCTATTAGCTTTTAATATTCACTCAGACATAAGTAGTATGTCGAAGTTTAGTTATATTATTAACACTGCGTCTATTAGTAATATTACTAAGGAACAGGTGGTGACCTTAAATAAATATAGCATTAGTGCTATAAATGTTTACAAAAATTGTACTGAGGAGGATCCATATGTCACCGTGGAAAATTCTCAATTAGGGTATTTTAGTAATAGGATTTTATTGTCTGGTGAAGGCACGGGAGTCACGGGACTCACTCCAGATATTAATATTAATTTAAACTAGGAAGTGAGACAACAGAAGGTACCATTAACAATATTGTTAAACCTACCAACATCAAGGTACCTTCTTGCACTCATTTAGTTTGTAAAAAAGGGCCTCAGCAGAACACCTTAAAATTATTCCACCAAAATATCCAAGGCATTTCTTCCAAATTATTAGAAATTGAATTGTTTTTAGAAAAAAGTATGTTCGACATTATTTGTTTTACTGAACATTGGCTAAAGGATTACCAAATGCTTATTAATTATGAGAACTATACGGTGGGTAGCTGCTTTAACCGTAAATCTATGATGCGTGGAGGTTCCCTAATATTATTGAAAAATTGTGTTAAATATAAGCAACGCAATGACATAGTAGGTCTCTCGGCTGAACAGTGCGTCGAACTGTCCTGTGTTGAGCTGGATAAGCATGTAATTGTGTGTGTGTACAGACCCCCAAACTATCAAAACTTTTCCGTATTTGATTCAATAATGGAAGATGTCCTGGCAAAACTTGCAGCCAGTAATAAATCTATAATTATTTGTGGGGATTTCAATATCAATATTTTAGAAGAAAATTCTAATAGCAGTCGGTTATTAAATCTTTTTAAGTCATTTGACTTGACCAACATTTTTATAGAACCTACGAGAGTCACTCCATCTTCTGCTACTTGTATAGATAATGTTTTCTGCAATTGTGATTACTTAGATAAAGCCATAGTAAATTGTTTGCCGTCTGACCATAGCGGACAAACTGTGACTTTTAGGTGTAGCATTCCACTGCAAAAAGTTCAGATTCAGTTTAGACCAATAACTAATAATAAATTAAATAGGTATAATGTTTCCCTTCAGAATAAGTTAAGCGTTATGAGCCATCATATGGACGATATTAATATAAATCAATTGTATGATAATTTCTTTTCAATAGTTCACACTGAGTTCAACAAAACTTTTGAAAAGAAGACAAAATGTATTTGCCCTAAATTTATATTTAGTGATTGGGCAACTAGAGGTATCAGAAAAAGTAGGGAAAGACTATTTGAGCTTTATGGCCTTAAGCCTTATATAAACACTGACACTTTTAACAAGTATGTTGCTAAGTATTCAAATATTTTTAAAAATACATGCAAGGCTGCCAAAGCCCTGCACATTAGCAACAAGATCAAAACTGCAGAAAACAAAATTAAGACAGTTTGGAAAGTCATAAATAACGAGACTAACAGGAAGAAAATACGTAACACTAGCTACACATTAGATACAGCGTATGGTCCTAAAAGCTCTAATCAGGAAGTAGCTCATGAATTTGTAAATTTCTTTACCGATATACCGTTAAAAACTACGGAGGCTCTTAATTCCTCTCCTGAAGTCTCAATGGGTTTATTAAAGGCGAATGTGTCTGGCTGCCTGGCTGAATTTAAATTTAAACACATAAACCCTATGATAGTTATTAAAGCTTTCCGGCAAATAAAAGTCAAACTGACCGAAGATCTTTGGGGAATGTCTATCAGAGTTTGTACATCCATAGTTGAGACTATTGCACCATACTTAGCTTTAATTTTTAATTTGTGTGTAGACCAAGGAGTTTTCCCTGATCTAATGAAATACAGTAAAGTCATACCTCTGTTCAAATCCGTAGATAGTAAAGATACTAATAATTATAGACCTGTATCCGTGTTGCCAGTTTTTAGCAAGGTTTTTGAAAAGGTAATGCTGAATCAAATGCTCAATCATTTTAACACCAACAGAATCTTACACGATCAACAGTATGGTTTCACCAAGGGACGTTGTACAACTGACGCCGGTGTAACCTTATTAAAGCACATTTTTACTGCGTGGGAAGAGTCCCAAGACGCCATAGGAATATTTTGTGACCTCTCCAAAGCATTTGATTGCGTAAATCACGACACATTACTTTTGAAACTTGAGCATTACGGACTAGGTAAACTTGCACTTAGTTTGATGAAATCTTATTTGAAGGATAGACAACAACAAGTTCAAATAAATGGTGTTAATTCACAGGGTTTAAAAGTAAAAATGGGGGTTCCGCAAGGTTCAATATTGGGTCCTTTCCTCTTTTTAGTGTATATAAATGATCTACCCTATTTATTGAAAAACCAACCTCATAATATGGTGTTATTCGCTGATGACACTTCCCTTATTTTTAAGATAAATAGACGGGCCCAAAATCTAGATGACGTGAATAATGCCCTACTTCAGGTCCATAACTGGTTCACAGCAAACAATTTAGTGTTAAATGGAAAAAAAACGAAATGCATAAGATTTGCTTTACCAAATGTTAAAAGTAGCGATTGTGATATAGTATTGAATAAAGAGAAGCTTGAATTTGTAGATAAAACAGTTTTCCTGGGGATTACGCTTGATTCAAGGCTACAATGGGGTTCTCATTTAACATCTCTTGCGGGGCGGCTAAGTTCAGCAGCATATGCTATTAGAAAAATCCGTCAATATACTGATGTAGATACCGCTAGACTGGTCTATTTTAGTTACTTTCATAGTTTACTGTCTTATGGCATTTTACTATGGGGACGGGCTGCAGACATTGAGTCTATATTTATTCTGCAAAAAAGAGCCATCAGAGCCATATATAATCTTCGTAGGCGTGATTCTCTAAGGGAACTGTTTAAGGAAATTAACATCATGACGGTACATTCTCAATACATCTATGAAAACATAATGTATGTAAGAAAAAATCTACATCTTTTTAATAAAAGAGGTGACAGACACAATTACAGTACTAGAAATAGAGACCAATTAGTTCAGCCAGGCTTCAGACTCGCTAAAGTAGACTCATCTTTCATGGGGTACTGTTTGAGATGCTATAACAAAATTCCACAAAGTATTCTTGAACTGAATGAAACGAAATTTAAAACATGCATTAAACGCACACTGTGTAGGCAAGCATATTACAAGTTGGACGATTATATCGTTGATAAAAATGCTTGGCTCAATGCCGGTCCTGCTCCACAAGGACAGGGACGCATAAATGAATAGCATTACATATCCCAATCACCTGCGCTCCTGATGATTTATTTACTGCATCAGTGAGCGGGGTACACGTGGCTGAGTTTTGGGCTAAGCATATTTAAACTTTTTTCCATCGAAACGCTAAGAAGAAGAAGCATTAAATAGTATGTTGGAGCTGCTGAAGATTGTACAACTATCTTTGCTTTGTATAATTTCAATCTCTTTAGTATTATATAGCCGCATAGCCCATATTGTGTGAGTACTATGTAATAGAAAGCTGTCATTCGCGGGAAACCTACGTCTTTTCTTGACTTAAATGTGCCCTGGCGGTTAGGAGTGTGTCATGCTCACTCAAATGTCTCGCTGATGGTGGCGCGTGTGTCGGATCATTTAGTTCCCTTCAAAATGGTTGAGTTGAATGGTGCTGATACATGCGTCATGTTCGTGAACGGGCGCTGTCAGTTGTGACTGGTCATCTCTTGGTTGCCACGGCTTATTTGAATTGTTTTTTTTTCTTTTTTTGAATTGTTTACTATGGACACTTTTAACGTACACATCTTGCTACATCGTTCTCACATAATGTACCATCTCAACATGAATGATGTAACCAAGAGTTTGTAAAAGTATACTGATTTAAAAGAGTGTCCATGGAGTTTCTTGCCCGTTCTTCTCCATAGAGATCTACGTTAGGGAATGGGCAACTACAGTACTTTCACAGTTTTTATGCCTTGTGACTGGGACTGTAGCTATTGTTGACTTTGTTTCGACAATTCAAAAGTGCCTGTAACTGGCCTATTTGAAATAAATGCTTTGATTTTGATTTTTGATTTTGAATAAATCTGTAGAGAGATCAATTCTGTACATGAAATATATTTCCAAAATAACTATCAGGGGGTAATTAGGGATAGATACTGTTGTGTGTTTCAATGAGTTTGGAGGGTCAGGGCTTCTTCAATGATGGATTTATTTTTGGTTTGATGAAGTTGATGCGTTTATTTGGAGTTTAGATCAATTTACAGGTTGAGAAATAATATATTTTAACAGGTTTAGATGGTGCACCGACTACCATACTTTTTCTACTCGTTCGAATGAATGAAAATGTTCTTTTTAAATCTTCAGCGACGACCAATCGGCGTGCGCCGCTCCTGTTCATTCCTCTAGCGCCGAGCCTCCGTTACTCGACGCTAGATGGTGCCAGGTGACGCGACTTTTCGATAATAGATGGCGTTAACATATGCCCCCGGCCTTGGAAGCCCTTGCTTCCAACGAAGTACCGCTGGCGTTGACGGATGATTTATTCTGGATCCGTCTTCTCCTTATCTTCTTGTGGTAGCAAAGGACATATTTTGGCGAATGCCCTTCGCACCGTCCCGGTCGCTGTTTTAATATCGGCGACTCGTGCCAGGCCATCTTTCCCAGGAAAGGTGTGTAAGATTCTTCCTAAGCGCCACTTCAGAGGTGGAAGGTTATCCTCTTTGATGAGGACCAGAGTGTTAGGTACCAAGTCTTCATTATTTTTCTTCCACTTTGTTCTGGTCTGAAGCTCCGCTATATATTCCTTCGACCATCGCTGCCAGAACTGCTGCCGCATCTGCTCCACGCGATCGTAACGGGACAGGCGATGTGAGGCTGTGGTCGTCAGGTCTGGGCTGGCTTGTGCGGTGAGCGGTCGGCCAATCAGAAATAGAGAAGGGCTGAGAGGAAGAAGGTCAGTTGGGTCTGTGGACAGTGGATACATAGGTCGAGAGTTTAGGACGGCCTCAATTTGAGTTAATATCGTGCTGAACTCTTCATAAGTTAAATTCGCGTTGCCAACAACCCGACGAATGTGATACTTGCAAGACTTTACTCCTGCCTCCCACAATCCCCCAAAATGCGGTGAATATGGTGGTATGAAATTAAATTTTATATTATCATTAGCCAAAATCTCCATAATATTGTCACAATTGTTCTTTAGAAATTGTTTAAATTCATTCATTGCCCCAACAAAATTCTTACCATTGTCTGAGAATATTTCTGCAGGTTTACCCCGTCGAGACACAAACCGGTTTAGAGCTAATATGTAAGCATCGGTTGTTAAATTAGTAACTAATTCTAAGTGAACTGCATGCGTTGAGAAATATACAAATAAACAAATATAGCATTGTCCAGTTTGGCGCCCCTTCCTCTACGGTTCAAAATAAACATGGGTCCTGCATAGTCTACACCGCACCTCATAAACGGATATCCTGGTTCTAGCCTTTCTACAGGTAAGTTACCCATTTGAACTGAAACTGTTTTACCCTTAATACGTGTACATGTCACACATGTATGTACAACATTTCTAGCCAGATTGCGACCTCTGAGGGGCCACCAATTTTCGCGTATACTAGCTAACAGTGATTGAGGACCTGCATGAAGCTGACGCTTATGCTCATATTGAAATAACAAATGTGTGAAGGTATGTTTACTACACAATAGGATGGGGTGCTTTTTATTGTATGAGAAACTTAGCGAGTTATCCAATCTACCCCCAACTCTAATAATATTATTATTATCAACAAATATATTAAGACCAGAAACATTACGAGTATCTTTTAGGGTTACATTCCCCTTTGATGAAATATCAAGATCAGGAAACGATTGTTTTTGTAACATTTGAGTCAACACAGTTATAGATTTATTTAACTCATCTACTTGAAGCGGGCCGCATTTACGATTTATCTTTAATTTATTACGAACGTTATCAATGAAACGTATCATGTAAGCAAATACACGCTTCATACGAGTAAATGAAGAGAACCTCTCAAACGGAAACTTATTCTCATTAGTTTGATGTACTAACAGTGTGGTAGTTAATTTAATATCTGGCAACTCGTTAAAATTAACGTTATGACAACTATGATCATAAGTAAAATAACACAGCCGTTCGTGCAAAAATCCGGGCCGTGCCACCAAATATCAGCTGTGCGCAGCGCGTCCAGCGTGACCCCGCGTGACACCAAGTCAGCTGGGTTGGATTTACTTCCTACGTGTAACCACGGTAAACTACCAGTGAGTTCATTAATTTGACCCACCCTGTTTTGTACAAATGTTTTAAGAGTGTTAGGTGACATTCGTAGCCATCCCAGCACAATTGTGAAATCAGACCAGAAATAAACATTAGTGAAACTCAAGCGAAGCGAATTTATAATTTTTGTGTACAACTTTGCACCTAATAATGCGCCACATAATTCCAAACGCGGTATAGTTATTGGTTTGACAGGCGCGACCTTCGACTTGGCGCATAGCAAGGCTATGGATACATTGCTATTGTCATCCGAGTACATACGCACATAAGCACAGGCGCCGTACGCATTTTGAGAGGCGTCAGTAAATATGTGCAATTCTATATGTTGCATCTTGCTATTTATAACCTGACGTGGTATACATAATTTACCCAAGTAGTCAAGAGTGTCAACGAATTTTTGCCAATTAATTAAAATATCATGAGGCACCGGATCGTCCCATCCAATTTTGTACGTCCATAATTTCTGTAGTAATATTTTTGCAAGTATTATAATAGGCGCTAATAAACCTAACGGATCGTAAACTTGTGAGATTGCCGATAACATAATGCGCTTAGTAACGTGACTCCCGGTTAATTCAAGTTTAGTCGTATAATGTAACTCATCTGTATTCGCGAACCAACCTAAACCTAAAGTTTTACTTTGACAGGATTCGCCTAGAGATAAATTCTTTGACGCGTTTAAAGTTGACAAATCGAAATTGAATAACCATTTTCGTAAACAGAAACAACCCGATTGTAATACCGTAGAAACTTTATTACAGATGTCTAATAATTCCCTTTTATCATCACAACCCGTTATTAAATCGTCTACGTAAAAATCTTTGTAAATAATATTAGCGATGTCAGTATCAGTGCATTCCGACGCCAGCTGTTGCAAACATCGCATACTTAGGTATGGCGCGGACGCCGTACCATAGGTAACTGTGTTAAGCCGGTACACACCGAGCGCATCTGACGGGTTTTCTCTCCATAAAATTAATTGTAAATATTGTTGATCGGGTTGAATTAATATTTGTCTGTACATTTTTTCGACATCTGCACAGGCAATATATGTGTACTGACGAAATCTTAACAGAATGGCAACAATATCATTTTGTAAAGACGGACCAATTAGTTGGATGTCATTTAGCGATTGACCGGAAGTAGTTTTAGCGCTAGCGTCAGATACTACTCGTAATTTCGTAGTTGTACTTTGTTCTCTAAATACACCGTGATGCGGTAAGAAATAATGTGGAGATGTATAAGTATCTACCTTTGTCATATGACCGAGTTCCAAATATTCGCGCATAAATTCGAAATATAATTTTTTTATAACTCGGTGTGCATCGACCTAACTTGCGTTCGAGCGCGAGGAACCGACTCTCGGCTTGTAGGTATGAATCGCCTAGTTGATCAGCTGATTCCCGAAGTGGAATACGCACAGAGAATCGACCATGATTATCACGTGTGGTTGTTTTTATAAATAAATTTTCACAATCATGTTCTTCTTTACACATATTATCTGTTTTTAAACTTATCTCCTCTAATTCCCAAAATTTAGTTAATTGGATATCTAAGTTGTCGTACGTGTGCGTAAAATTGCATTGGACTCGATTAACGGATGAACCTTTTGTATCATGTATGACACCAGATACAACCCAACCTAACTTTGTATTTTGTAGGTATGGGCCGTTTGCAAGTCGAATTAATCCTTCACTTAACAGTTCCCAAAATTTATCTGCGCCGATTAATAAATCGATTCTGTTAGACATAAAAAATTTAGGATCAGCGAGTGATACATTACTCGGAATCATGAATTTTGCGATATTATGAGTAACGGAAGGTAAAGTTGCGGTAATGCAAGGTAGGACGAGACAATTTAAATGCGTATTAAATTCACTATTTTTAGATCGTAATTGCACTTTGCACGATTGTGTAGATTGGGTTACCGAATTACCTACTCCTGCGATTTGTACTGTGGACTGTATCAAACGAATTTTTAATTTATCGCATAACGATTTTGTGATAAATGAATGTTGACTGCCATTATCAAGAATAGCACGAATAGTGTGATACTTGTTATCACGGTCTAAAATATCTAATAATGCAGTCGAAAGAATAACGGGTTCTTGAAATGAATACCCATTGACAGCTTGTGTATCCTTAGGGGCAGAGGACTTAGCCAAATTTTCAGAGATTTTTTTTTTTCCATATTTCCTAGGTTTTTTTATATCATCTCATGGTTTGCAACTAGAGCAACAATTTCTTTCCCGAAAAGTTTTTCATCCGAGCTACCGTTTTGGAAATATACAGGGTTTTGTAAAAACAAGAAAAAAATTCAAAAGCTCCTAACTCGGAAACGGTGCGTCGTAGGACCATGCTTCTCAGAACCGAAATGGTTTTTATGGTCAAGGTTAACCCGAAACTGCAAAAAAAACAGTTTTGGAAAAAAAAAATTTTTTTTGGAAAATTGATGTCCCAATTTTTTAAAACAAAAATTTTTTTTTTTCGTTTTCTTTGCTGCTCATAGTGCCCCTAAGCGTATACTCCAACTCCTAAAAATCCGCCCCTAAGACGACCCACTGACCGGTTTTTTTTTTTCAGTTACTATTCTTCTATTTCAATATAAAATTACATTCCCTGTACGCAGCACTCCATTAATGTAAATAATACGGCTAAAATAAAAAAGCCAACAATGGATGTTGAAGTACTCTAACGAACGACGCGTGAAATCAGCTGTTCATTTCCTGCCTAGCTACAGAGTTCATCAAACTTGTCATCGCGCTTGCAGTTCACTACGTGCGTTTTGACACGGTAACGATTCATAGCGTATGAGGAAATAAAACAAATCAAATTTATTGGATTCCCATAACATTCCTGATATAATTTTATGTACCAGTCATCTTAGTAATACTGTATTCACCCCATCAGTTTGTGGAGGGCTGTCCCTTACACCCTGTATTATATCATATCATATACAGAGTGGAAGTGACACCGACGCTAAAACGGTTGAAAAAAAATCAGCTGTTCCATATATTTTGACCGTGTAGGCATAGAACTTTTGTAGGAAACAGCTGTTTTTTTTCTAAATAATGTACGAAAAATTTCTATGTGACTCGGCTCAGATTCATGTACTGAATACGTGGTAACCGTTTTCGCGTCGGTATCCCTTGCACCTTGTATGTATATACCCCTACGGGAAAAAGGTGCGAGTTTATGTATGTACGTATCACACACAAGACTTGACGAGATCGAATGACCTAAAAAAGGAACACAGCACTGGATAATAAATCGAATGCATATCTTAGGAAAACTTTAGGTATGTAAATAAATGATTTTGTTATGAATGATACAATTCTAGGCAAGTAAATAGGTAATATGGTTCTATTCAATAGAACACTAAATTTGTCGATCCCGGAATCACTGGATTTTCCCGTACTTGCAAAAGTGTAAGTACATATAAGTCAACTCCTCAACTTTGGATCAATAAGCATCCTATTATTCTATCTCTGATAAAATCCAGATTATTATTTAGAAATCTAGTACCTAACTACTGAAATTATGACTGTTTTTGAATTGCTTTAGTTTTGATCTAGCTGTGCGATATTTTTATTACTCTGTACCTACTGTTGTTATCAATCGAAGCGCGTTCGAGCGATCTTACCTATTCTGTCGCTGCAGGCCTGCCCGCGCCGGCCCGTAGCCAGCCATGGCAGGAGACGAACATTGTGATAACTATCAAAATTATTTTGTTTACCTATGTCCCTACTTATCAATCCAGAGATAAGTATGTTTCAGATATTGAGAAAATATGACCACATAGCATTTGATGATGATTGTAATTTTTTACCGTAAAGGGTGATGAATTTATACGTACTTACCTACCTACACACGTCGACACAGCTTGTGTATCCTTAGGGGCAGAGGACTTAGCCAAATTTTCAGAGATTTTTTTTTTTCCATATTTCCTAGGTTTTTTTCTCGCGTCCGGCCCTGGTTCAAGCCATGGTCCGGAGCGAGAGGGAATGGGAAGCCGTCACCTCCTTCTGCGAAGCAGTCATGCTAGTGAAGGAGGTGGCGGGACGTGAGAGGGAAAGAACCTCACGTCCCAGCCACCGCGGGAGACGCCCTGGGCGTCGGGGGTCACGTGGCGGCTCCCGGCCACCGTAGGCGCGGGCCTGTGGACGGCGAGCTATGGGCTAGCTCGCCGTCCGGCCGTCTTTTGACGACAGGCCGTGTCGACGGCGCGTTCGTGTTCCACGGGCGCCTCAAAGAGATGTCAGCAACGATGTCCGGTCTGCAAGGGCCGATGCCTGCCAGGGCTGAGGGACTGTTCGAAAGAGATACCGTGGCCCTGGAACACAAAGGGCAAAGAAGGAACATGGATGGGTTGCATGGGTGTATGTATGAGAGATTGATTGACTACTGTGATAAATTTGACATTATTAAAAAAGAGCAATTTGGCTTCCAAAAAAACAAGTCCACAACACTAGCGATTTTCACTCTGGTAAAAACTATATTGACTAGTATTAACCGAAATCATTTTACTACAGGGCTATTTTTTGACTTATCAAAAGCCTTTGACTTGGTTTCTCACGACCTGTTACTACAAAAATTGGAGGCAATTGGTATTAGAGGCATTGCACTTCAATGGATATCGACATATCTAAGTAACAGACAACAGCGTGTTATAATTACAAAAGTGAATCCACATAACGACATGACATCACACTTTTCAGAACTTAAAAGCAACAAATATGGCGTTCCACAAGGAAGTGTGTTAGGCCCAATTTTATTCATATTATATATTAATTCAATCACTAATATAAATATTCATAAATGCATATTATTTGCTGATGACATTTCCATTATTGTGACATCTGATAAAAAGAATAATACAATTGACGATCATGAAACTGACATTAATAACACAATTGACACATTAATTGAATGGCTAAATAAAAATAATCTAACATTAAATCTTTCAAAGTCTGTATATTTACAATTTAATCGATCATACAATTCTAAATATAACACCAAACTAAATATAAATAAAATCGGTGAAATAACGAAAACTAAGTTCTTGGGCATTACTTTGGATCAAGACATGAACTGGAAAACCCATGTCGATAATGTCGCAAAACAAATAAATAAGTTTGTATTTGCGCTAAGAAAAATAAGGAATATAACAAATGTCCAAACGGCAATAACATCATATCGTGCATATGTTGAATCGGTATTACGATATGGATTAATATTGTGGGGTAATAGCACCGATCAAAGTAGAGTATTTGTTGCACAAAAAAAATGCATTCGAGCAATCTATGGGCTTCAACTCGACGACTCTTGTCGACCTGTATTTCAGAAACTTGGTTTGTTGCCGCTACCGTCTCTTTATATATACGAAATATGTATGTTTGTGTGGAAGCATAAGGAATTATTTACAAAAGCAGACGATGTGCATCCACGAACCCGGCGCGACCCTCACAGGCTCGTGCTGGATGTCATGCCAAGGCTAGCTAAATATAATAAAAGCTGTTTGTATATGTGTGTAGAAGTATTTAATAGGATACCGAGATATCTAAAAATTCTCAATACCAGATTATTTAAAAATAAATTGTATGATTGGCTGTCCACTAATAGTTTTTATAGTCTGAAAGAGTTTTTTGACAAAAAACATTGATAATTCTTCAATGTTTGCACAAAATTTGCACGCTTATAATGTTAAGCAAAAACATGTATGCTCTGTATTCAATCTTTGTACCATCTTTTATACCGTGTTTTTATGCAAATAAAATATTATTATTATTATTATTATTATTATTATCCGAATTGTCGGTATAATTCGAATGGCTAGTGGAAGGGGAACTTTCAGTTGTCGAAGTGGTAAAATATCCTTTAGCTGCCACCATCGTGGTCACCAAGGTCTTGAGTAAGCGCCCGTTTCAGCCTGATAAATAATATTTTATATGTGATTTTGTACTGTAGATATTGTTATAGGATCCATTTTTCGTATTTTACTGGCTATATTATTATATTCTCCGAATATCGAAGCGTCGTCGCGAGCACATGTCGAAGCTGACATATTTTTTAAACTTGTAGAGCATCGGCAATATCGCTATCTCCATCAGTACCCCATTTCCTTTTCCGGGAGTTCCCGGCCAGCAAGATAAAGAAACAGCGACTTCTGTTTCTTCATCTTGTTGGCTTAGCTGCGAATGCATCTGTAAATAAAATAAATTCTGTAAATAAAGTAAATAACTGCCTCTGTGGTTGAGTGGTTTACGCACTTAGCCAGTTTTGTTAGAATCGTGGGAGGAAAGTATTTAATCTGTGATAAAATAAACGAGAATTATAGGAAACATGAATACTTACAGAAGTATTTTCACTATTTACTGTGGATTGTGGTTTATTTTCGTCTAGCAAAAAATTGAATGCCTTGTAAGCAAACCACTTTAGTTCCTGTACATCGTCTGTGCCTGCACCAGATTTATGCGGCTCCTCAAACTTCTTTTTTTCCCGAAAATAATGAAAGTTAATTTTTTTTAACTTTCTCTCTACTTCACCTTTTTCAATGCCAAATATACTTGCAATTATGTTCAGCGCCTCCATTCGTTTATTTCTGTTCTTATAATCTGCATTTCTAGGATTCCACAAAATATAATTTTCATGAAATTTTTCAATTATCAGCAACACAGTTTCGTCGTCCCAGTTAAATGACATTTTAATTTGTATTATAATAAACAAACCGCACACCATTATCACTCGAATGCCGGGTACGATCTGACGCCGGCACCCCACGCAACCCGCCGCCGGTCTGCCGGCAGCGGTGCCGGCGGCCCGGCCGCCGGTATTGCCGCCGGCATTGTGTGTAGGAGCCTTAAATTAACAAGATGTACTCCATCTAAGGTTTTAACTCTGGAGAGTCCAACGTAATGGTTTTATCGCACCGCTTGTTGCATAACAAAGCAAAGCAATTTTCAGTATTTGCAAATAAGAACACAAATTAAAAAAAAGAGGCTTTTTTGAATTTGTGTTCTTATTTTCTTTTATTTATATTTTACTCGTGGTGGCCAGTTCGATTTTCGAACAATTTATTTTTTAGTGCAGATCTTAATGGTGAATGCATGGAATTAGTATGTACCCTATTACCTATCGTAAATGTTCGTATGCGATTTCTACTTTACGTTCCAAATTCAAATCACATTAATGACCAGAGGGTCATAATAAAATTCAGTACGGCATTAATATCGTAATTCCATGCATTCACCATTAAGATCTGCACTAAAAAATAAATTGTTCGAAAATCGAACTGGCCACCACGAGTAAAATATAAATAAAAGAAAATAAGAACACAAATTCAAAAAAGCCTCTTTTTTTTAATTTGTGTTCTTATTTGCAAATACTGAAAATTGCTTTGCTTTGTTATGCAACAAGCGGTGCGATAAAACCATTACGTTGGACTCTCCAGAGTTAAAACCTTAGATGGAGTACATCTTGTCAATTTAAGGCTCCTACACACAATGCCGGCGGCAATACCGGCGGCCGGGCCGCCGGCACCGCTGCCGGCAGACCGGCGGCGGGTTGCGTGGGGTGCCGGCGTCAGATCGTACCCGGCATTCGAGTGATAATGGTGTGCGGTTTGTTTATTATAATACAAATTAAAATGTCATTTAACTGGGACGACGAAACTGTGTTGCTGATAATTGAAAAATTTCATGAAAATTATATTTTGTGGAATCCTAGAAATGCAGATTATAAGAACAGAAATAAACGAATGGAGGCGCTGAACATAATTGCAAGTATATTTGGCATTGAAAAAGGTGAAGTAGAGAGAAAGTTAAAAAAAATTAACTTTCATTATTTTCGGGAAAAAAAGAAGTTTGAGGAGCCGCATAAATCTGGTGCAGGCACAGACGATGTACAGGAACTAAAGTGGTTTGCTTACAAGGCATTCAATTTTTTGCTAGACGAAAATAAACCACTATCCACAGTAAATAGTGAAAATACTTCTGTAAGTATTCATGTTTCCTATAATTCTCGTTTATTTTATCACAGATTAAATACTTTCCTCCCACGATTCTAACAAAACTGGCTAAGTGCGTAAACCACTCAACCACAGAGGCAGTTATTTACTTTATTTACAGAATTTATTTTATTTACAGATGCATTCGCAGCTAAGCCAACAAGATGAAGAAACAGAAGTCGCTGTTTCTTTATCTTGCTGGCCGGGAACTCCCGGAAAAGGAAATGGGGTACTGATGGAGATAGCGATATTGCCGATGCTCTACAAGTTTAAAAAATATGTCAGCTTCGACATGTGCTCGCGACGACGCTTCGATATTCGGAGAATATATAGCCAGTAAAATACGAAAAATGGATCCTATAACAATATCTACAGTACAAAATCACATATAAAATATTATTTATCAGGCTGAAACGGGCGCTTACTCAAGACCTTGGTGACCACGATGGTGGCAGCTAAAGGATATTTTACCGCTTCGACAACTGAAAGTTCCCCTTCCACTAGCCATTCGAATTATACCGACAATTCGGATACTCAGGACAGCCTTTTTTCATATTTGGAAAATAAAATTTAAACAGTTTTTAACAACTTTTTTTATTTATGATGTTATTATACACGGTTATTTTTAGGTCGTTCTGGAACCGAAAGCCATAAACTCGATCATCGAACTCGAAACGATTGGGACAATTTTTTTTTTAAAGTAAGAATAAAAAAATCGCGAAAAATTAAATTTAATGTTTTTTTTTGTGAAATAATGAGAACTCAAAGTAATGCTTCCTTGCGGGTACCGCACGATCTCCGGTAAGGCGGCTAGCCTCCTTGCCGGATTGCCGCCATGGGATCTGGAGGCGATAGTCCTCGCGCGCCTGCACGAATGGCGCGCGGAGGCACTAAGTCGGTTGGAAACTCCGCTGCCGCGGCAAATTGCCGCTCAGCGGACAGACCTCCGGCGTGATCTCATGGCGACATGGAGAGAGCGACTGTCGCAACCCCGTGCAGGGTACGCCACCATAATGGCGATAAGTCCCCTCTTTGAGGAGTGGCTAGAGAGGCGCCACGGCGCCCTCACCTACCGCCTGACGCAGGTCCTCACCGGACACGGTTGTTTCGGGAGGTTCCTGCACCGGATCGGGCGGGCGGAAACGCCCAGGTGTTTCTATTGTGAGGATCGTCCGGAGGACACGGTGGAACATACCGTGGATGTCTGCCCCGCTTGGGCGGATCACCGTCGTGTCCTCGTAGCGGCGATTGGCGGCGGCGATCTCTCGCGTCCGGCCCTGGTTCAAGCCATGGTCCGGAGCGAGAGGGAATGGGAAGCCGTCACCTCCTTCTGCGAAGCAGTCATGCTAGTGAAGGAGGTGGCGGGACGTGAGAGGGAAAGAACCTCACGTCCCAGCCACCGCGGGAGACGCCCTGGGCGTCGGGGGTCACGTGGCGGCTCCCGGCCACCGTAGGCGCGGGCCTGTGGACGGCGAGCTATGGGCTAGCTCGCCGTCCGGCCGTCTTTTGACGACAGGCCGTGTCGACGGCGCGTTCGTGTTCCACGGGCGCCTCAAAGAGATGTCAGCAACGATGTCCGGTCTGCAAGGGCCGATGCCTGCCAGGGCTGCGGGACTGTTCGAAAGAGATACCGTGGCCCTGGAACACAAAGGGCAAAGAAGGAACATGGATGGGTTTTAGTCAGTACAAGTCTGACACTCCCTTCCGCTCCGCCCAGAGTGGGGGGGTCATTTAATGGTTTCCCATCCGAAAAAAAAAAAAAAAAAGTAATGCTTCCTTGCGCTAAATGCATATGTGTGTGTAAAACGTAAACACGATCGGCAACACATACGAACGGTACCCATTGAAAAATCCATTCTACGATCAGACAGTATGATCCGTAAGCCACGCCCCCACCCCACGCTCTAGACTCTAGCCGACCGGGCGCCCGCCTTTCCTTCCTTCCTAGTATTGTCGCGCGTTTCGCTGTATTAGGTCATTCCCGCGCAACCTAATCTCGAACTTATAATGAGTCGGCAATACGTGTTCTCCAACGTGGAGTATTCGGCAATGGTGGATTTTTATGGGGTGGCGCACCATAACCTGGAAGAGGCTAGACGATTATATGCTCAGCCGGAACACCTGAACTCACTGCGCGCACGTGAAATCACCGACCCTCAAGTTCCCTTCACCTCCACCATCCTGGCTGTAACCCAGCGCCTCCTCGATCACGGACAGTTTCGAGCACCCACACACGCGCAGGGCCGCGGTAGACTACCATACTCGGCGGAATTAGAAGAAGACATACTGGAGTACTTCGAACGCGACCCACGTCGCAGTACCACAATGGCGGCCAGGCGATTCAATGTTAGCCAGTATTACGTCTGGAAATTATTGAATACGAATGGATTACATCCATACCATTTTCGCCGAGCACATGCTGCACATGCTTTCTTTTATGTTTTTAAAGTAATTAAAGCTTTCTCCATTTTTATAAGTTAGTGAAAGTAAGCTTTTTAAACATTATATTTTTTTTTCAGGTTAAGCAAGGGAGTTTTTGAAAAGAGAATTCAACAATATGGTGATTTACGTCGAGATCGATAAGGTTCTGAATTATCAAGATTTACTGAATTACTACTATTTAAATTTATCATGGCCGTGGGTCGAGACTCATTTCGTCGTTTTGGATAATTGCTTTGGTTGTGGGTGTTATATTTACCCATCTAGCAGACCCCGACATTTTAAAGCAACAATGAATCGAAAATATTTAAAAGTATTACTTCAAAGTTCCTATTTTTGGTGCCATCATTGCAATTTCTGTGCTTATGATCATTTTCCTATTGATGAATGTACATTTTGTTTAATTAATTGCTCTTGATTTTGACTTATTAAATGTGATAAATAATAATATTATATCCAAAGTTTTATGTGTTGCCAAATACAGCTACTAATTCATACTTAAATAATAAATCTCATACAGAGTGAATTTTTCAACTGGGCGTGGATGACTATAACCGAAACTATGAGGAATATCGAAAAACGTTGAAAGGAGTCTCGAGGCCGATTTTGAAGAAAACTAATTTTTCATAAAAATCTGCTATTTGCTAAAATTTGCCGTATATAATTACTTCCCAGAATTTGATCCTTCTCAACAACACTATCGAATGGTGTTATAATACAGGATGTGATTTTTTTTTTCAAAATCAGCTGGTTCGATTCCTGGCCAGGATTATTGATTTTTCTAAAATCCAATGATGCAGTTTTAGTTTTCGACAAAATCGGCCTCGAGACTCCTTTCAATGTTTTTCGATATCCCTCATAGTTTCGGATATAGCCATCCACGCCCAGTTAAAAAATTCATCAGGTATAATAATATAGATAACTAGCTTATGCCCGCGGCTTCGCTCGCGTGGAGTTAGGGAATT
This sequence comes from Noctua comes, assembly GCA_963082995.1. Lineage (NCBI taxonomy): Eukaryota > Metazoa > Arthropoda > Insecta > Lepidoptera > Noctuidae > Noctua > Noctua comes. Next base: position 6,169,414 of record OY720293.1, read on the forward strand.
GCCCACGGGATCTTACTTCTGGGATAATAAGTAATCTATGTATCTATCTATAATACATACATTGATTTACATGTACTTGCTTATAACTTGCAATTATTAGTTTAAAGTTATATCAATTAAATTAGATACGTGAAATATTGATACCTTGGTTTGAGATTGGACATCGCATTTACTGGATTTTATCTGAAGAGTATGTACACAAATTTTCAAGTCAATCTACCCCGAGAATAAAAAGTTTCACAGAAAATTCAACACCCCATTTCACCCTCTAAGTGGTAGGAATTTCGAAATACTGATACTTACTCATCACAAATTGAAATAATACACTCTCCAATTTTCATGTCTCTGGGACCCGCGGTTTGGGCTGTGCGTTGGTATATCAGTCAGCCAGTCAGGACATGGAATTTTAAATTGGGGGATGATTTTGTAAAAACTGTGATACACGTATCTCATTATTTTAACTGAAGTATATGTAGACACATTTTCAAGTCAATCGACCCCGAGAGAGTTTCACAGAAAATTCAACACCCCATTTCACCCTCTTACGGGGTGACGTCACGGATGTCAATCAGCCATCAGCTCTTTGTGTTCTTCTCGCGAATTAATAAAAAAATCAGTTTAATTTCGCATAAGTTGTTGTGTAAATACTTTGTAAATACTTCTGCCAGTGCAACTTACAAGTAACATTATTGTCCAGTGTTTATGAGCTGTGTATATATAAAAAAAACTCTAATTAACGTTATAGTGAACTCCAGCAAGTACATAAATACCCGAAACTGAAATTATACAAACAGTAATTTTCTGGGAACGCAAGTTCAGCTTCAGACCTAACATTAGTGTGTGCGGACCTTTACTCCGATTCTGTGCTCAGCATTTGGTGTCTGTCCGTACTATAAACACCGTGGAAATACACCATAAACGTGTTTCTGCAAATAGCGCCATCTGTTGCCTAATCGGTGTACTACTTGACCGATCAATTGTGCTGCGTTTGGTAAACAAACCACGTTCAACACACCATGGCTAAGTGCGGTGCTTGTGGGAAGTTTCTCTCGTCGGCAGAGGCTGCTAATTGCAGCAAATGTAGGCAATGGTACCATAGAGGGTGCGTAGACATCCAGAAGGCCGGTCCTGTAACAACCCCCTGGCACTGCCCTGAGTGCACAAAGAACCTGGTGAGGGATAACCGGGCTGAAACACCGGTACGGGGTCGGGCACCAACACCAGCGCCGCACGAGGAAAGCCTGGTCAACCTTATGGACACCAGCCCCATAAATAGCACAGCGCTAGATGCCACACAGGAGCTCAACCTAGACATACTTAGGGCAGAGCTAACTAACTTTAGAGAGGATTTTTTGAAAATCGTACGTAGTGAGTTTCAGCAACTGCGTGACGATCTGTCAGAGCTAAGGTCTTCTCTAAAATCAACCAATGACAGGATGAGTAACCTGGACGAAAGGGTAGCAGTAATGGAGACCAAACTGGCACAATCCCAAGGGACGCGATCGTCGCATGTGGATGAGCTAATAGGCCAGTTAAGAAGCGATATTAATGACCGTGACCAGGAGTTGCTCGCAAATGATCTTCAGATCTCAAACGTACCAGAGATCAGCGGTGAAAACCCTACCCATACAGCCATGTTGGTGGCGGCTAAGATTGGCGTTAAAATCAAAGCCCGCGATATTGTGAGTGCGGAGCGTGTCGGAGGTAGGCGTATCAACGCTACGCAGGCGACGGCGCCGGTCGCGGTGGAGACCCGCCCCCGCTTCCTCGTCGTGCGCCTCGCGCGCCGCGACCTACGGGACGAGTTGCTGGAGGGAGCACGAGTGCGTCGTGGCATGACCACAGCGGATCTCGATCTGCCGGGCCCTGCTACGCGCTTCTACGTCAACGAGCGCCTTACGAAGGTGAACCGGGACTTGTTTCGGAGCACGCGTGAGGCGGCTAGTCGCCTCGGATGGCAGTTCGTGTGGTCAAAACGTGGCCGTATACTGGCCCGGTACAAACCCGGTGATGCCACTTGCCACATCCGCGGTGAGGCTGATATACTGCGCACCTTCGGCCCGCCACCGGGGACTAGTGCAAATAGTGCACTTTAGAGAAACCGTCATGTTTGTTTTTGTCTGTTTGTTTGTTTTCGTTTTTTTTTTTTGTTTCTCCAATTAGTTGTAGTTTTTATCTAGATAAAGTCTTTCAATACGCATATCTTTACCACCGCGATAGTTTCTACTCGGTTCTCCCAATTCTCCCATTGTACGCTTCTACTATTTAGGAACGTCAAATGCTCGTGTTTTATCGACAGACACCGTAGATACACTTTCATGAATGATTCCCCCTTGATGACACCGTGAATATATCCGTCCCTTTCTTGCCGAATTATGGATCATGGTGCGTAACTAAACGTAAGGAGGCAAACAAATGGCGTAACGACTTGCGTAAGTAATGTGACTTCACTGTGTATTGCTTAAACTACTAAGGACGGAGGAATACCTTCCTACCTACCTATGATAGTTTTGAACAAAGGCTAGCTAGCTATGGGAGGGGTTCGCATCGGCGTCGGGAGAACGATGAAGTACCTGGGACTCGTCCTCGACAGCCGGTGAAACTTCAAGGAGCATTTCCTGCGTTTGGCCCCAAAGCTGAACCGGGCAGCAGCCGCCCTCAGGCGACTCCTGCCCAATCTCAGCGGGCCAAACGCTTCCTGCCGGAGGCTGTACGCCGGTGTCGTGCGGTCCATGGCCCTCTACGGGGCCCCCGTGTGGGCCCTGAGCATTCGGAAGCGACCACTGAAGCTGGTCGCATGCCAGAGGGTCATGGCTGATCCAAGGATACCGTACGATCGCCGGCGAATCGGCCAACCTCCTTGCCGGATTGCTGCCCTGGGATCTGGAGGCGACTGCCCTCCAGCGGGTCTATGAGTGGCGCGTGGAGGCGCAGCGCCGGGGCGAATCCCTGCTGCCTCGACAGGTCGAGGCGCGGCGGGAAGAGCTCCGGCGCGATCTCAGGGCAGTATGGAGGGAACGACTGTCGCAACCGAGATCCGGGCACGCCGCAATCGCGGCGGTAAGACCCCTCTTTGAGGAGTGGCTGGCTAGGCGTCACGGCGTCCTGACCTACCGCATGACACAGGTCCTCACCGGACACGGAAGCTTCGGGAGGTACCTGTGTCTGATGGGGAAGGAGGAAACGCCTGGGTGTCAACACTGCCAACAATGGACCATGCCCGGGTCGACGGCGCGTTGTGTTCCACGCGCGCCTCAAAGAGTGTCAGCATAATGACGGGGCCCCCCTCTAGCCGGGGTCGCGGGACTCATAGAATTACCGTGACCCTGGAACATAAAGGGCTACTGAAAGACACCATGGATTTTAGTCAGTACAAGTCTGACAGTCCCTCCCGCTCTGCCTTGGGTGGGAGGACTTATTTGATGATTTTACCACGTTAAAAAAAAAAAGGCTAGCTAGCTATATAAAATAAATCAACTCGTGAGATTTGCTTACGGCATAAAGCATATTTATTTAAATCTATACATATAAAATTCAAAGTCCTGACTGACTGACTGATTGACTGACTGACTGACTGACTGACTTATATATCAACGCACAGCCCAAACCACAGGTCCTAGAGACAAGAAAATTGGACAGTGTACTCTTTGTGAAGAGTAGGTATCCACTAAGAAAGGGTTTTTCGAAATTCCACCCCTAAGAGGGTGAAATGGGGTGTTGAATTTTCTATGAAACTTTTTAGTCTCTGAGTCGATTGACTTGAAAATGTGTCTACATATACTTCAGTTAAAATGATGAGATACGTGTTTCACAGTTTTTCCAAAATCATCCCCTAATTTAAAATTCAATGTCCTGACTGGCTGACTGATACATCAACGCACAGCCCAAACCGCTGGTCCTAGAGACATCAAATTTGGAGAATGTACTGTTTGTGGAGAGTAGGTATCCACTAAGAAAGGGTTTTTTGAAATTCCACCCCTAATAGGGTGAAATGGGATTTTGAATTTTATGAGAAACTTTTTATTCTCGGAGTCGATTGACTTGAAAATGTGTCTACATATATATACTTCAGTTAAAATGATGAGATACGTGTAGGTATCACAGTTTTTCCAAATCATCCCCCAATTTAAAATTCCATGCCCTGGCTGGCTGACTGATATACCAACGCACAGCCCAAACCGCGGGTCCTAGAGACATGAAAATTGGAGGGTGTATTCTTTGTTAAGAGTAAGTATCATTTTTTAGAAATTCCTACCCATTAGAGGGTGAAATGGGGTGTTGAATTTTCTGTGAAACTTTTTATTCTCGGGGTCGATTGACTTGAAAATTTGTGTACATACTCTTCAGATAAAATCCAGTAAATCCGATGTCCAATCTCAAACCAAGGTATCAATATTTCACGTATCTAATTTAATTTATATAACTTTAAACTAATATTTGCAAGTTATAAGCAAGAACATGTAAATCTATGTAAGTATGTATTATAGATAGATACGTAGATTACTTATTATCCCAGAAGTAAGATCCCATGGGCTATTCCCTAACTCCACGCGGGCGAAGCCGCGGGCATAAGCTAGTGATATATGTATTCCTTTCCAATACATAATTTCAATTAACTTTTGTGTCTAAGAAACAAACAACGGCTCACATTTAGGTTTATTTAAGACTAATTTCCCGATTTTTAAAAAATAAATAATGTAAATATATTCTGACGAAAGAGGCTCTAATATTGGATCAATAGAATGGTAAACCAAGAAGGCACAAAAGCCCTGCTGAAAGGAAACAACACGCAAGCGTATTTTCACCCTAATTTTCGTAACCAAGCCGAATTTTTCATCGATTGAAGCCAACCACGACACTGCAGAATTAATTGTACATAGAATTAACATTATCGCCGGCATACGGTATGCAGACACTGTGAATATTCACCATATTTTTAAGCAAGGGCCCAAGGAAAGAACTTTAATTGAAAACCTTAAAACAATAACATCACTTTGACAAGAGTTCAAATCACTCGCGGAGTAAAAGTTACGACAACAGTAATAGTTTTGTAAACTTTTTAAACTACCACATAAGTATTAAAAACTTACTTTTTTACGAATCTCGCATAGTGTGCCCGATGTGTTCCGCGGACTTCTGTGTTTAAAGTTGATTTTCGCGCGCACCCGGCACCCTCTAAGATCGTTCACAGTAAGTTAGGGTCGCTTCACCCGCTTGTGGCAAGCGCCGCAACTGTCACACGACTGTAGCGTCTCGTACAGTGCGGAGGGCGGTGCGCGCGCAGTCCCTCTCGCGCCCCAACATAATGTCTTAACCGATGCCTTCACCATTCAAGCGAAAATGCCGATTATTATCACCAATTTCAAAACTCAGATTACGATACAGGTGACTTGAAATCAATTTATGGCAAACCTTTGAACAGGGCGATACCGCGTGGTGGCATCGTCGCAATGCAGGAGCGAACACACCCTCTCTCACTACGCTAGTACACGGCATCATTTGTATGCATCACGGAGGAGTTGCCAACGCTCATGCATTAGCCATTAGTGAGGAATTATGATATACAGTAAACCAGATATTTCATAAATAAGATACATCATTTTGTTGGTGTGTTCTGTGGTTTAAGTAACTTTTATGTGATGTGAAAAATGAATGAGTGACGAGGACACTCGTGAGACAAATAAATAAAAAATCGGCCTTATGCCTTATAAAATAAGTTACATAATCTGCAATTTCATGAATGTGTTGGACTACCTATTTAAGCCAGGAAATGTGAATAGCATCAGAGTGCTTGCCAAACATGTTTGCCGCTCTGAAGGAGAATTGCGCAAATGCCTGCGTAGAAGTGGCGAATTCAAGGGGTGCGCAGGGACATTGAAGTGAGTCATCGCGCAGTCAGCACATAACAGAGAATGTGTTCGCTAGCCCATCGCATAGAATGCTTTTTTCACAGTGCGATCGACCTGCGCACAATGTCACTCGGCGCTAACGTCAGACCAGTGCCTGGCGCCTCCCGACCTAGGCAGATCTGTTATTCCTTTCCACACTTCAGTAGGTACTGTTGAAAAAAACAAAACCAAATTTAAATTACATAGGAATTTTATTGAACACAAGAGCACACAAGTGCTAGTAAATACACTTAAGAGTAATGTCGTACAAAGCTTAATTACAATGATATTCGTTCCTCGAGTAGAAAAAGCAAAAAAAACAAAATAAAGAGATTGTAATCCTGATATGAGAACAATCGTGCTTAAAGTGCAAGTTATGCAACACAAACAAATTACAGTAGCAGTTCCAGAAAAATCACCATTATCTATGAAGAAAAAGGAGGTACACTACCTTCTTCATAGATATTTTAGGTAAAAGAACATATAATCTTGTCAGAAAAAAACGGTTCACACTTTCAGTTTCAGTCAATAATAGCCTCACTATAACTATACTTAAACTACAATACAAAAGATAGATTTACGTAGCTTTGGTAATAAAAAGAAAAACCATTTTGCATTTCGATACAAAATATTGATTAACATTGTGCATTAATTAATATTCGAAGAAAAGTTAGTGCTCGATCCTTACTATGCCGCAGATATTTTAACTTCACGTATGATATTTGAAACTAAGTAGGTATAACTTAATGACTTACATACATAGACATTCGAGTACGTCTGGTGGCGTTAGTCGGGTCACATGAAAGGTTTAGCGTGCAGCGTATTATGGGCCAGCGCACGGTAGTAACGCAGCGGCTACTATAGCGTGACACAGCCACTAAATATAAAGATACAGAAGTTCGGATCTATCCAACGAGCGAAAACGCACGCATTCATGGACACACTCGTGTTTACGCGAATCAAATGCAAGCACATTTGCGACTGGCATTCGTCTAAACGAGATTTAGACGAATGCCAGCCGCAGACGTGCTTGCATTTGCTTCGTGTTAGTTATTCAAAATTAATATTACTTAGGAATCTAATTGAAATCCCGCAACCGCCAGACCTACGTCATTTTATAAAAGCTGAAACTTTTTCGGCGGAAGTTCCTTACTACAGGTAAAGACGATTAGCTACCCTGAAAAGATGTTCGTGATGGCTTTGACAGGTATCAGGTAACAAAGGTGTGCTGAATTGCTGATAAGTTACGTCTTACTACTTACAAAGTTAAATTTTTCATCATGCTAATTCTCCTCCTCCAGACAGCAGCCACTCTTAGCACCTTTGTTACCTACCAAAGTCATCCACGACAAACTTTTCATAATAGCTAATTTCATAATAGCTAATCTGGCGGTTACGGGATCACTCTCAGATACTAAACTTATATTTATTTTGAAATAATTAATATATAATGTATATATTATGACAGAGAATGGAGTAGGAGGACGCTAATCCCAAATATCGGCGCCATCCGCCATTCCGCCATATTGTCTTCGTGTGACATGATTCTTTTGTTGATAGATAGGTAGTTGGGTAGTTTAAATCACACACAATACTTGACTCAAACTTCAAACGTTTATTTCTATTAAACCATTTACAAGTTGAGCCACCCGTTCGCAAACATGATTGTTCATAAGGAGAAGAACGGGCTAAGAAACTCCTTACACACTCTTTTAATTCGTGTTACAGTTCCCATTTACACAACGTAATATTGTTCACTTCAAAAACCACTTCATTTCTATACTTCAATTGTTTTCTAATCGCGAGCTAACTAACTCGACTTCTCGTTGTACCTACGCGTGTTCTGTCTGCCCGGGCGGAAGTACCACACCGCCAGTACAGTAATTTATAACATATTAAGTTCATTAAACCTTACAAACAATACTAGAATACTTCACAATTAATTACTCTAATAATTAAACGATGCCAATATTCATAAATGCAAAGGCATTATTGAGTTAAAACTAATTAGTGGCTTCATTACTTTTTACAACAATGGGATCTTGCTTAAAATCATTTCTGGCAGATCAAAGGATTTAATACAAACAGGTCTTTCACTAATACATTGCTCTGTAAAATAATCTTGTTACTTTTTAGTTTGTAATTAGTTACAGAAACTGATTTAGTTGTAGTTTCAAATTATAAATTGAGTTATTGATCATTAAAATCGTATTCGGCGCCATCTTCCACAATATTGTGGAATGTTGCCTCAAAACAAATCTTAGTGTTAAATGTGCAATTGTTAAAATCCCAATTGTCAAATATTTGCTTGTCTTAATTTTAACTACAGTTCTAGCTAGACTTTCGTTTAATAAATTAATCTTCAGAAGATCTTATCACGAGTTCGTGATAAGATCTCAGTACTAGTTAATACAGAGACCATTAGATGGCGCTTATCTCTTCTGTCAATCGATACAGGTCATTGTAATAATTGTTCTTGGAACCCACAGATGGCACGATCAATATTATGATGGACGAGACATTGTAAGTTGGTTATTAATTAAATTAACTAATATTCTTAGCAGATAGACGCTCTTGCGGCGACACGGCCATTCTGATCGGTGGTGCGCGCTCTGCACCTGCCGCCGCCGTCACTTTATGGAATTTCGTGGTTGTTATCTGAAATAGTGGAGATAAATTTTGTCGGCAGATTATTGTTACTTTTATTATCCTACAATGTTCATTGAGATGTAGGATTTGGTAACAGAAAGTTTCAGTCAACATAGAAAGCTTGTAATAGATCTGACATCTATTCAGTTTTCTTCATATTTAAAATTAAATGCATTTATGAATCACCTAGACACATGCACAGTTTCAGACTTAAAGCTGCTTGCAATTTTTATTTAAATTTATTGATGATCAGCTGTTAGCTGAATAAAATAATGTTGCCTGGATTATTCAATAACATTTATTACATTGAGTTTATTGATATTGTTTGATCAGCTACTAGCTGAATAGAATATTGTTGCCAAATTATCCAACAACATTAATTGTATTGAGTTTACTGCTATTGTTTGATCAGCTACTAGCTGAATAGAATATTGTTGCCAAAATTATCCAACAAAATTAATTGTATTGAGTTTACTGCTATTGTATGATCAGCTACTAGCTTAATAGAATATTGTTGCCAAAATTATCCAACAACATTAATTGTATTGACTTTATTGCTATTGTATGATCAGCTACTAGCTGAATAGAATATTGTTGCCAAAATTATCCAACAACGTTAACGTTAATTAAATTGTTAATCTTAGTATGAGTTAGGTTTTTAGAACCTCGTTTTACTAGATTCATCTTAAATAAAATTATTGATTGCTTTACATAATCTGTAATTTGTATTTGGTAAGTGTAGTGAAAGTAGCATGTTTTTATTTGTTCATTCTCACGGGAAGGTAATGCTCTGTGATAGACACAAAGTCTTGGATTTGACAGGATAAAAGGATAGGATCAGGAACACCGCTCTGTGATAGACACAAAGTCTTTGATTTGACAGGATTAAAGGATAAGGAGTTTAGGACCATTGCTCCGTGACAGGCACGAAGTCTTTGATTTGACAGGATATAAGGAACCAGGCTCTGGGCGGTTTGTCCGCCGTGGACCCAGCAGGATAACATGAGAGTATTGTTTATTAGATGCCTCCACGGCCGCTAATAGTTTGTTATTTTCATTATCAGTTGCCTCCACGGCTGCTGATAGGATAGTTTCATGTGTTATGTTCATTATCAGTTGCCTCCACGGCTGCTGATAGGATAGTTTATCATGTGTTATGTTCATTATCAGTTGCCTCCACGGCTGCTGATAGAATATTTTGTCATGTGTTATGTTCATTATCAGTTACCTCCACGGGTGCTGATAGGATCGTTTGTTATGTGTTGTGTTCATTATCAATTGCCTCCATGGCTACTGATAGGATTGTTTGTCATTTGTTGTGTTCATTATCAGTTGCCTCCACGGCTGCTGATAGGATCATTTGTCATGTGTCGTGATCATTATCAATTGCCTCCGTGGCTACTGATAGGATTGTTTGTCATTTGTTGTGTTCATTATCAGTTGCCTCCACGGCGGCTGATAGGATCGTTTTTCATTTGTTGTATTACTCATTGAGCTAATTGTTTCCTCTATGGATACCAATAGCTGGTTGTGAGTTTTATTATTTTTTACTTTATTAGTTACTGTTAGGAGTACTAATACTTTGTTATTATTATTGTTAGTAGTTGCTTACAATTGGCAGGATTACAAAAACAAAAATGAATACACAACACAATACTCATCACGCATGAGCATCACGTGGGTAGGTTGATTTGGCTATTGTATTAAGCCTATTGATGTAACACTGTAGGTATCAGTGAAGTGTAGCAAGTAGTTTGAAAACTCCTCACCTTTTATGTTAGCTTATGCTGTGTAGACACTGAAACAGTTATCCTTGGTTGGCTGTTTCCGTGCTGTTCCTCATTTTATAGCTGGCGACACGGTCATTTGTTCACCAGGCTACAGTCCATGAAGCTGGTTGTTTTTGAAACTGTTGGTCGAATCACATATTTAAGTGATCTCGCTCCACTGTCATTTGCTGAGGTGGTGGTCAACAGGTGGAATGTTGCCACTTTGCATTAAAATAAATTGTATTGGTTGGCTAAAACCAATTGTGATATGCATTGGTAAGCCAGCTTATTCTCAAAGGTGTTCTTATTGACGGTGGTCTAGTACTTCCACACTTGATGTCATCACTATCTTGAGAGTGACTGGGTGCATAGTTTTAGAAGACTCAAGTTCCTTATAGTTGCTTTCAATTTTGTTTCAATTTCTTTGATAGTAGGTTATCGTTTCCTCTATTATAAGACAATTGCCTGGAACCTGAAATGTGAGAAGTCATGCAAGTAAATAACATAACATCACGCCTATAATCCCCGAAAGGTTAGGTAGAGGTGTGCCTAATAGTACACCCACATTTTACCAGTTATGTTTAAATACAATGTAATAGGGGGCGAGCCTATTGCCAACAACTGGGCATAAATCAATAATCTAGGTTTTATCTATGGGCCTCAGTTGCCTGCCAATAAAATGATTGATTGATTGATAAATCCAGACGCTGTGGCTGCTACTGAGCAATTCCTAATCGAAAAACCCAATAACACTTTGCCCCACCTGGGAATCGAACCCAAGACATCGTGCTCAGCAGGTGTGCTTGCGACCACTAGACCAAGGAGGTAGTTAGTGCAGGTAAATAAAGTGCAAGAAAACATGTCCAACATAACATCACACCTGCAATCCCTGAAGGGTTAGGCAGAGGTGTAAATAATACATCCACACTTTGCCAGTCATGCCCGAGCCTCTTGTTTAGCGATATTGCTATTTGCCATTAATATGATTGTCTGGGCTACTACTGAGCAATTCCTGATGGAAAAACCCAATGACACTTTGCCAGACCTGGGAATCGAATCCAGGCCCTCATGCTTTAATAATAAGGCTCATGACCACTGGACCAACAAAGCAGTCCAACTAGTGTTTAAATTAGTTGGAGTGATAAGTTATAAAGTAGGTAATCAATTGTTTTGAAATAATTATTTACTTAGATTAACTTAATTAAACTAAGATGGGAAAGTTAAACTGATCAGAAATACTTTAAAAACTATTGGTTGTGTAATTACACAAACATTAATGTTTTAACATAATGAAAGCTTTGCTTTCTGTTGATTTATTGCACTAAGATTTCATAGTCACAACTTGTTGAACTAAAACTTGTTTGACATTTCATTGAAAAGCCCTAAACGTTGCACTTAATGCAAACAATATCTGATTGTGAGACATAAACCTACAGTGTGAATGTCAAGTGTGACTAAGTTCAAATAAAAATTAATATTCTCTATTGAATGTTTGTAGTCACTGCGAATGAAAAGTCAAATACAAGATTTAAAATTTGTTGATACCACTTAGTTAATTATATTGTTAATGCAAGTAATTAAAAAGTTAAATCTGATTCATGAGTTCAGTTTCTAACACATCATTACTGGATTTCAATAATTACATTGAGCTCTTAGTGAATGAATTAAATGGAGTGATTAAAGCTGTTGTGTTAACTTATTATTTCACATCCACAGGTGTTAAGTTAAAGGTGGCATTAACCTAGCCAGTGTGTGATGTGACAAGATAAAATAATGTTAACTGTAAATATCTACAGTAACAAAATACTAAAATTTATAAAACCAAATACTTCCCGGGATTGATGTGGGTATCCATCAGCAGGTTTATTTATTGTTATGCTTTCCCGGTGTCCAATTTTTATTCTGCTGTTCGGTCATTCTGTGCTGTTAATGTTAGTCATTTTGAGTGCACTATTAAGTTGTCCGTCACATACAACTTCATTGTTTGTCCATGCATGTAAATTTCATTTTCATAATGTGTTCTTAGGGTCTGACTTGGGTTGTGTGTTCAAGTTGCACTAAGCCATAATATTATCATGTTAATGACTGTCAGCCACTTGGATAAAAATGCAGCCAACTCTTTGACTGTCATAGTCTGCAGTATCTTCCTGTCCATTGCCACCGTACTTTGGCTGTGGCAGCCAAGTCGCTCGCTCTTGGAAAGCATCATGTTTACGATTCCATATCAAGTCTTAAGGCACGCCCTCGGCCATGACCATGCAAGTAAGTTTCGCAGTTCCATGTAAGTCTTCAGATGTCCGGCATGCATGAGCAGCGCGCAAGAGTTATCACCTCTTCTGATATTATGACAGAGAATGGAGTAGGAGGACGCTAATCCCAAATATCGGCGCCATCCGCCATTCCGCCATATTGTCTTCGTGTGACATGATTCTTTTGTTGATAGATAGGTAGTTGGGTAGTTTAAATCACACACAATACTTGACTCAAACTTCAAACGTTTATTTCTATTAAACCATTTACAAGTTGAGCCACCCGTTCGCAAACATGATTGTTCATAAGGAGAAGAACGGGCTAAGAAACTCCTTACACACTCTTTTAATTCGTGTTACAGTTCCCATTTACACAACGTAATATTGTTCACTTCAAAAACCACTTCATTTCTATACTTCAATTGTTTTCTAATCGCGAGCTAACTAACTCGACTTCTCGTTGTACCTACGCGTGTTCTGTCTGCCCGGGCGGAAGTACCACACCGCCAGTACAGTAATTTATAACATATTAAGTTCATTAAACCTTACAAACAATACTAGAATACTTCACAATTAATTACTCTAATAATTAAACGATGCCAATATTCATAAATGCAAAGGCATTATTGAGTTAAAACTAATTAGTGGCTTCATTACTTTTTACAACAATGGGATCTTGCTTAAAATCATTTCTGGCAGATCAAAGGATTTAATACAAACAGGTCTTTCACTAATACATTGCTCTGTAAAATAATCTTGTTACTTTTTAGTTTGTAATTAGTTACAGAAACTGATTTAGTTGTAGTTTCAAATTATAAATTGAGTTATTGATCATTAAAATCGTATTCGGCGCCATCTTCCACAATATTGTGGAATGTTGCCTCAAAACAAATCTTAGTGTTAAATGTGCAATTGTTAAAATCCCAATTGTCAAATATTTGCTTGTCTTAATTTTAACTACAGTTCTAGCTAGACTTTCGTTTAATAAATTAATCTTCAGAAGATCTTATCACGAGTTCGTGATAAGATCTCAGTACTAGTTAATACAGAGACCATTAGATGGCGCTTATCTCTTCTGTCAATCGATACAGGTCATTGTAATAATTGTTCTTGGAACCCACAGATGGCACGATCAATATTATGATGGACGAGACATTGTAAGTTGGTTATTAATTAAATTAACTAATATTCTTAGCAGATAGACGCTCTTGCGGCGACATATATTAAAATTTAATTTAACTTGGTATCTGAAATAAAAGAATTGAAGTTCTGTAATAATAACATGAAATTACAATGAACACAGTAGATCATTATTTAAAGTTACATATTGGTGCTTGTGACCTTATGTATGAGTCAGTTTGCATGTGAGTGCGCTCGTTGTATGGACCTTCTGTATAGATAGTGTACATAGTGGCCCAAGGGCCACGCCGTGTTGATTGCAGAGACGCGGCGACCTATTTCCACAAAACCATTAAACTTAAAGCATTGCCATCGCGCGCTATACAAAAAGGCGAACTGCTACTTGCAAACAGAAAACAACAAAATGCACGAAGACATCACACAATTATTTATACGCTATAACGAGTACGTATAATGACAAAGTACAGGTTGTATTCATATAATTGTTTTTTTTTTTCTACTTATTAATGACATATTGCATAGTATGTATGTTGTATGCATGTTGTATGTATGTTGTATGTATGTTGCATGCATGTTGTATGTATGTTGTTTGCATGTATGTAGTGAATCACCTACACCCTACTGGATTTTTATTTGTGGTCTGTGATAAAAAGATTAGTTTATTTCGAGGAGCATACTACTCGAGATGAGTTAAGAAGTGCGATTGTGGACGCGTTTAATATTGTGAAAAGTGACAGAGACACATTAGCAAGACAATCTCATTAAACGTGCCCGTTTGTGTATCGAGCGAAATGGACTCCATTTTGAGCAGTTGCTTCGATACAGGGAAGTAGGTATAAATTGTGAAAAATCTAATATCCTTAGTTAGTTATACCTACGTTGATTATGTTTGTAAATAGCTCAAATTTTTAAGTACGCCTGCGCCTGCATTTATTTTTCTTGAGATTAAAAGTGTACAAGTAAGTAAGTAGGTAGGTATTTAGATACGTAAAATGTATAACTGACGCGAAGGTCCTAAGCCCGTAGAAAGTATGACGGAAAAAATTGAGTTATTGAACTCATCATCATCATCATCATTTCAGCCAAAAGACGTCCACTGCTGGACATAGGCCTCCCCCAAGTGTCGCCACATTGACCGGTCCCGTGCGACTCGCATCCAGCGGATCCCTGCAACCTTCACCAGGTCATCGGTCCACCTAGTGGGAGGCCTTCCAACGCAACGTCTTCCGGTTATTGAACTGTTATGTAGATAAACGAAATTTAAATCAAGCAATAGTTCGGCGCCGCGTTCTTTGAGATAGGTACATCAACATAAATAAAAATACAAACGCGATAGATAAATAGGTATACACATAATAACACGAAAAGCGAATTTAGACTTTATTTCTTAACCGTAAACGGTGAAATTTAGAAATTTTATCAAACTAGGTAAATCGCAGTTTACTAAAAATTATTCAGAGAAACCTCGTCTCGTGTTCGACTGGACTTTACAAGGATGCACAACCGAATTGCACGGTTAACGTCATAAAAATAAGGTCTTTTTCTGTTCGAATTGCCTGCCTTTGTAAAAGCCGCCACAAGCATTGTGCCGCAAGAAAATTGTTTTAAGCTGTATTAATATTTTTTATTTCATGGTAGGTAGGTAATTGGGTATGTTTGTTAAGTACCTATTAGCTCGATTGATCAACACTCGATTCAATGCCTTAAAAACAACTCCCAAGCGTACTCGTCGTTGTGTAGTTGAATAAGTACGAGTATTAGTGATTTCGTGGTGCGAGACTGGTGAATTAATTGTCAATTAATGGAAGGTCACTTATATAAGTACATGTAGGTAGGGGGAGGGGGAGGGGAGGGAAGGAAGGGGAGGGTCATAGGAACCCCCCGAGGGGGGGGAAATTCGTCGGAAATGCATAGTTTTTTTTTAATGATTTTTAAAAGGGATATATTTATTTTTGAGTTATACTAATACAAGCTTTAAAATCAGTAATTTTATACATACGGGACACCTGCTGATGGGGGCGGAGGGGGAGAGGAGTACCCCCGCCCTGTAGTTTCGGTCGGAGTTACCATTTTTTTTTTGTTAAATTGTAACCTTACTTTTTCTGTCCCTATTTTTCAGGGAGGAAAGGGTAGGGGAGTAAGAACCAGTACTTCTGCCTTATCTCCGGCGCTGCGGGAATAGCAGCCCCTTCGCCTTTGCGTAACAAAGTCACAGGCGATCACTGCGATCTGGGGCTGCCCTCCCTCCGCGCCTCCGGGCTCTAAAAAACACTCTAGGGGTAGGACATACCAAGACCACGGCGTGTCGGGGTTGACAAATTCGGTTCTGAATTCAAGTTCGTTGTAAGGCTACATTTACTTTACTTTTAAATTACACGCACATTTGACCAATTCTATAGTGTCAGTTTTTTTTTGTAATAGCATTGTGTGCTTTGCTCACTGCACATTCCACACGTACGTTATATTCTATGCCAAAATAGTATGTGGTGTGAACCAAAATAGTCTGTGGTGTGAAATATCGTCGTTTTCAATACAATGCCATCAATAATTCTACAATTAATATCTCCGAAACTATTCATTTCCGACGGTTGAAATTTTGCAAATCGTTTTATTATATTAGTAGGAACCTACAATAAAAATTACAACATCCTAGGTTAATGTACAGATATAAGTGACTAGCCTAAACACCGACTCCACATTGTGACTGTCAATTATGGCTGTCATTTCATTGAGACACTCTGTGAATCCCACTAAGTTTTCATTGGATTCGGTAGGCATATACACAGAAAATATCAAGATGGAACGATCACTGAGCTCGATTTTTATCGCGGCTAGACGCACACTATTGCATTTCACTACGGTTACCGTCGGAAACGCAACCTTTCTCCACAGTAGGGCAACTCCGCCGTAGGGCCTACCGCGCAAGACCCCTGCCGCGATATCCACTGCAGAGGTACCCGTGCAGGCGAAGTCGTCGTCTATCGCGGCCAGGTACCCGAGGTCGTGTGGCATTAGCCACGTCTCCTGTAGCGCCACAACGTCAGCCGAGCGACAAAGCTGCCGCACACATTCCACTGATCTCATCACGTTTTTGCAGTTAAAACTTATCAAGTTGATGTTATTCATAAATTAGTACTGCCAATATTCTCGCTAGTCACACGAACATTTTCCTTATCACGTCTGATGTTTATAAATCGACGATAGGCTACCCCCTTTGGCCAAAAGTCGTCACTCAGGAAATTTATTAACGAACATTTAGGTACGAAGATTTTGTATGATTCGTAATCCTTCGCTACCTTCATGTCCATTTTTCAATTTTAACACCAATGTTAGTCTTCTTCATTATGTAGGTACGAATATCACACATGGACACGCCTTTTGCCACATTATAAATGTACACGGGAACCTTAGTTTCCGCTGCCATAAAATTACTTATGCTTTCGTGTATTTTTCATTAAAACTGTTAATATTATGCGTATGATAATTATAATTAGTACCTATGTATCGCATTATTGAAATAGCATTATTTTTGTTTGCTACAGCTTTCCATTGAAAGAGGAAATTAGGCAACAATGTCGATTCCCGAGTTTCAAACCATAACCAAAAATTTCGTTGTGTGCAGCCTTCATTATAAGCCAGAGGATTTTCATACTGCAAAATTACGACGAGCGTTAAATGCTTATGCAGTATATCATTTTTTCCAGTGGTAAGGATATTGGTTTTATCATCAGTACAACTGATGAACGCGGAAAAAAGGCAGGTTGAGTGTGCTTAATAGATGTTCTCAGGCATATCCTAACTTCAAAACTGACGGACTTTCATATAAACTTCCATCCCCTATTTTACCCTTTTATGGGTGGAATTCCCAAAAATCCTTTCTTAGTGGATACTTACTCTTCACAAAGAACACACCCTCCAAGTTTCATGTCTCTAAGACCAGCGGTTTGGGCTGTGTGTTGATATCACCCAGTCAGTCAGTCAGTTTACCATTTTATTTATATAGATGGTAATGTAATACAAAAATCAGCATCACTTAAAGTGAATCCGAAGACATCTTTATAAACTTTTATTGAGATATAAGAATAACAATAAGTTTAACCGATGTGCTCTTTCCTCTGCCGATTCTTGAGAACGCCTATTTCTCATTCTCTTAGCTTCTCTCGAATTTCGAGATAAAGATAATCGTTTTTTAGGTGGCATTGATGCAGGCAAATAAAAATAAAGCTAAAACGTAAATGAAAATAAAACTAATAGGTATAAAAAAGTGAACGTAAATTAGCCAAAACTTACCTATCAGTATCTAAAAATCTATGCGTACCTACTACTACTTCACCTAAAAAGAAATAAAATGTAAACTATTAATAATTGTAATTTGAACGAATATTTAAACACTACCAAATAACTAATACCTATTTTATAAAATAACAACAAAAGGAATCTAAAAATAAATTATCAAAGACTAAAAGTCGCGCTGATAAGCACGGTTTGTTAATATCAATTAAGTATTGTCTGTCAATAAGGTCGAACGCTCTAAACGTCTATTTGGTACTCCCTTTCTTCTCCTAAAATTGTTTGTCCGAAAATCGTTATCCATAACACGTTTGCTATAAACTTCAGTAACCATAATGTTCAAAATCCCGAAATTTTGTTTAACATAATTATCTTTAGTTCTAAAAGTATTCTGTCATAATATCGAGTACTATAATAATTGAATCTCCTTATTTTACATGACCTAAAGTCATATGTCCTAAGTATTGTGTTAAATAATGAGTATTATTCCGAATGTTCATTTATAATAAATTTTTTAGTCTTAAAACATTTGCTAAAAATTAGGCTTTAGGCTGAGCGCAGACTTGAGTCAAGATAGTCTTAAGACAGACTATTGCTTCACAGAAAGTATGAAGCCGCGCAAACTTGAAACAAAACGTCTCATAGACAAAATTAACTATAACTAATTTTTCAGCGTACTCTTCATTTACCTCCTTTGAAATCAGATATACTCTATTAATTTTAATAAAAGTTGGCAACCCTACTTGTCGCAGTGCAGTTCTAGTAGGATTAAACAATTTTGTCTATGAGACGTTTTGTTTGAAGTTTGCGCGGCTTCATACTTTCTGTGAATCAATAGTCTGTCTTAAGACTATCTTGACTCAAGTCTGCGCTCAGCCTAACGATTGTAGTTTTAAGACAGACTTGTCTGTGTGAGACAAGTCTGTCTTAAAACTGTCGTGACTCAAGTCTGCGTACAGCCTTAGTGGCAGAAACGAATCGCTGTAAATCCGACTCCACGTAGTCTTGTCTGCCCTACCCCTAGAGTGTAATTTAAAATCGCGTGGGACCGCCGGAGCCCCGCAGCGCCGGAGCCGTGACAGAAACCATGCCTGCTGCATGTTGAATGCTTGCTTGCATGCTGCGTGCTTGCTTGCATGCTGAATGCTGCGTGCTTGCTTGCATGCTGCATGCTTGCTTGCATGCTGCATGCTTGCTTGCTTACAAAAATCACATGTTTACAATCAACTGCTTTATTGAGTCCATGTATAATATATTTATCCCGAAGAATATTATTATTATAAATAAACATCACTTCTGTAATTTGAATTTAGGACTTTTAACTTTTATTGAAAACGGTTTTATGTCTTTTGTACATTATTGATTGTAATATTTATGACAAAGGGATTTAGAACATGTTATATTTAGGGATTTCAATTTTATGGCATGTGACATTATGTGATATTAAGTTCGGGTAAGTTATCATTCGGACAAATGATGATTAGGACAAAAAAAGTTATGGCACTTTAAATTATGGATAAAAAAGTTAGGTGACACAATAGAGAACCCGTCTATTCGCATCAACAGGCAAAAATTGTATGAAGCTCGCGCTTTATTTTTTTTTAATTATTATTATTTTTTTTTATTTTTTTGGTATTGGCATCTCGCAGTTCAGCCTCTGAGGCTGGCTTCTGCTTAACCGGACAAATCCTGTGGATGCCTTGAAATTAAGGCCTCCAGGCAGGGCAAAAGCTCGCGCTCGGACGCCTCGCCTTTTTATACCTTCGGCCGCGAGAAGCGTCGAGCACGGCGACCGATTCTCGGACCTTATACAAAAATAATCCTTATAGCATGATTCAGTATTCACGCGCGATGGCTTATTATTAGCGTATTTCATGTATAACTTTGGTGTTTCTATATCTACCGATTTCTATGATTCTTTTTTATGGAATAGTTAATAATGTTAACTTTTTAATTAGGGATGACTGAGAGTGTTATAAACGTAAGAGTAGACAAATATAATCAGAAAGCTTCGAACTGCTAAGCTATCGGGAGTTACACGTGATATTGTGAGTCAACCATAAAAGATAGACATATGCTGTCGTGGGATATTTTTTATATAATTTTAAGGAGAACATTTCCGTCATACATGATTTCTGTGTAGCTTTAACCATTAAAGTTGCACACGCGACGGAAGCTTAAAAAATGGAGTAACTTCTTCCGTTTTCCCAACATTTCCCTTCACTGCTCTGCTCCTATTGATTGTAGCGTGATGAAAAGTATACTATAACCAACTCAGGAGTATGAGAAATAATTGTACCAAGTTTCGTTAAAATCCGTCGAGTAGTTTTTGTTTTTATAACGGTTATACAGACAGACAGACAGGCAGACAGACAGACAGACAGACAAAAATTTTACTGATTGCATTTTTGGCATCAGTATCGATCCCTCATCACCCCCTGATAGTTATTTTGGAAATATATTTCATGTACAGAATTGACCTCTCTACAGATTTATTATAAGTATAATAATAATAGATAGAAGATAGATATATAGATTAAAGAAACAATGTATATAAGAATATTATTGAGGATTTTCAAAATAAACCACAAATTGTTTCTCTGAAAATACAAAGTTTTGTTTTATTTAACACATTCTTACAATATTACAACAGTAATCGTTTATCTATGATAATTACTCAATAATCTAACCTGAAAATACAAAGAAACGACATTTAAAGTTCACTAATATCGCCTCCTCAATTATATCCTTTTATTTTGTCTCTCCACACGTTTTCTTAAAACAATAAATCGCACCGAATATTTTGACCATCATCCGCCATTCAATTCCACAGACAACTTATAAAGGCGCGAGGCGCGGCAAATTCGAATTAATGAAATGTCATTTCATTACATCTCCCCCCCCTAAGAGGGAAAATTCTAAATAATATATCTATACGCTATACCTATTAGTTATCTTCATATTCGTTTTCTTCTACTTCATCTTCTTCAGCATCTATTATGACCGGTTGCAATTTTGTTATGTGGAATAAAGTTGATTCTGTTTTTCTGGTTCCGGTGTCGATCCTATAAATGGAGTTCGATATTTTCTCTACTATCTTGAAAGGGCCTATTCTTAATTCGTCTAACTTTTTTCTATTCAGTCTATTTCCATTTTCTACATATACACTGTCTCCTATATTAAACTCTTGCATTTTTCTATTTCTATCAAATATTCTCTTGTTGTACTTGTGGGATTTTATTGTATTCTCTAATGCCAATCTTTTATCAGCAATCCACTTGTCTTCCCTTTCTATTGATTTTAATTCATTTGGTAGTAGGCTGACATTTGTACCATCCAGTAAATATTTTGGTGCAAATCCTGTAACGGAGTGTTCTGTTTCATTATATTTCTGTATGCATTCTCTTGCCACTGTCGTCCATGCTCTCTTATTATTTTTCTCATTTATTTTGCATCTTATTTTATTAACTATTGTTTGATTTAATCTTTCGTTCAAGCCGTTCGAGAATGGTGTATTCACAGCTGTAAAAATTAATTTAATATTATTCTCTTTCAGATGTTGTTTAAATTCTCTTGAATTGATACCTGGATATTGATCTGTCAGAATTATTCCAATGTCATCTGTTTCTAGTACATTCTTTGTTAGATTTATAAAGTCACTTGAATTCTGTGTTTTTGAAGTCGCAATATATGCATATCTAGTGTAGTGGTCTACTAAAAGGTGTAGGTATTTTTTTGTTGACCTAGATCCTCCAAAGCCACCAATAGTATCCATTGACATTATCTCAAATGGTTTTGTCGCTGGTCCCAATTGTGACATCAATCCAAATTTTCCTTGGCTTCTTGCTTTATTTTTTATACATATTTCACATGTTTTACAAATCTTTATGATATTCTTTGTTAGGTTTTTAGCTGTATATATTGGACTAATTTTTTTCTGCAATTGTCTGATCCCAATATGGCATAAATCTTCATGCACCTTTTTTATAAGTTTTTTACCAAATTCTTCTGAGAGGATAATCTTTTCATGTTTCTTTTTTTTTATAATAGATTCTATTTTTGTATATTAGATCTTGTTTCTTTTCT
Organism: Noctua comes; assembly: GCA_963082995.1. Lineage (NCBI taxonomy): Eukaryota > Metazoa > Arthropoda > Insecta > Lepidoptera > Noctuidae > Noctua > Noctua comes. The sequence continues at coordinate 6,191,485 of OY720293.1, forward strand.
TTTATTGTATCATTTTTTTCTTGATCTTCAACTATATCTTTTATTTGTATCAAATTGACTATTTTCAATAGTTCCTCTTTGTTGTCTTCTGGTTCTAACACAGGATTTCGGCTCAAACAGTCTGCTTCTACATTTTCTTTACCAGGTATATATTTTACTGTAAAGTCATATTGAGACAGGTAATATGTGAGTTCACCCAATTCTTCGTCCGTCCTGCATTTAATGTTCATGTTCTCTAGAGGTTTGTGGTCTGAGTAAATAGTGAATTGTTTTCCAATGAGCCAGTGCTGCCAGTATTTAACGGCTTCTTTCATAGCAAGACATTCCAAGTATATAGCCTTTTTCCGTTTTTGAGATTCATTCAGTTTTTTTGAGAAATATGCCACTGGTTTGTCTTTACCGTCCAATTGTGTTTGTTTTAATATTGCTCCGATGCCCTCTAAGGATGCATAGTTTCTAGTTTTAATAATCAAATCATCTATTAATGGAAATGGTTGTGCTTGTGGTATAACAATTTTGTTTAGTTCTCTGAAATCTACACATAAGCGGGATTTTCTATTTTCACCTTTTTTAAATGCCAATGTCACTGGTGCAGAAAAAGGACTGTAAGACTCTTCTATTAAATTATTTTTTAGTAACATAGATATTTGCTCTTCAATTTCTAATTTATCTTCTATCGTACATCTGTATGGTCTTTTACTGCAGTATCTATTTACTAGTAGATCTATGTGAGCTTCATACTCTTTAACTGATCCTATGTCATACTTGTCCTTAGCAAACATTGTTTTATATTCCTTTATGATTTCTTCTATTTCAATTTTCTTTTCATTATCTAAATGGTCTGTCTTACTTATAAATTCCTCTGTTTCTATGTGTTCATTGAAATTTATTGCATATGGTTTTATATTCTTATCTTCATTTCTGTTATCTTTAGACATCCTGTTTATTTTATTTATTGTTTTCTTTTGTTCTATCTGCAAGTCCTCATTTTGGGTTAATTTGAATTTCTTTATCATATCTAATCCGATTATAAAATCATCAAAATTTTCATTTTCTACTATGTATACATCCACCTCTTCTTCTATATCAAAGATTTTTATTTTTATTGTTGTCAAGCCATCTGTCTTTTTCACACCATTAACCGTTTTCATATATGCTATATTCACATTGTCTTTTTTTCCTTTTACTTTTATCAGTCTTGAATTTATTAAAGAGATCTGTGAGCCTGAGTCATAAATGCCACTCACTTCTAATTTATTTTCTATTAATAGCTTGATTTTGATTAATGGTGTACTTACTCGTTTTTTGTATCAGTGTTCATCTCTACTTCAATAATGGAGTTATTATTTACGTTTTTGGCCTTAAACACCTTTTCAGATTCATTTTTATTTTTCTTGAACCAACATGACTCCTCCGGATGGTATCTAATTCCTTTGTCCAACGATTCACAGGTCGTACATGGCTTCTTCTCATTATTTTTTTTCATATAAGAAAATGTACCATTTTTTATTATAGTTGAGTTTTTCTTGTGCATCATACCTTCATATTTTCTTATCTCGTTGAACAAATCAGTAGTATTCTTGAGTTCGTCTCTGTTTAGCTTATTCAAGATAAATCCAGGTAAACCTGTTGCGATGAGATCTATCATTGTTTTGGGATCTATCGATTTGTTTGTATCTAGTATAAGCCGTTCTTTTTTTATAGCATAATCGATTAACAATCCGTCTTTATATTTGAATGAGAAAGCAGTTGTGACTATGTCCCATCCTCGGTTTTTAAAAGTTTCTAGGAATTTGTCTTTCCATTCATTCCATTCAGAATTTACTGTTAGTTTTATCATCATTGAACTATACCAATCCAAGCAAGATTTTTCTAAAAATAACCTCAGTATGTCTATTTTTGTTTCATCTTTTGTTATATTAAAGCGCTCACACTCTTTTTCAAAATTCTCTATCCATTGCATTGCATTAGGATTCTTGGTTGTGAATTTTTCAATAATAAATTTCTCTGAAATATGTTTCAGGTTATGTTGATTTTCTTTCTTTGTTGTAGATTCTATTAATTTCTCCAGGATATTTTTCAAACTGTCGTCTTTGTCTCCTGGTTGTTCCGTGTTTATTTCTTCTAAATATTGATCTAAAAATTGCATATTCCCTTCCTCATTTGTATATGTTTTCTTTAGATCTTTATCCAGTTTTATCCATATTTTTCTTCTTTGGTGCCTTTTCTTTAAGCTATTTTTTATTTTTGAGAAAGTGTCCAATTCAACAATATATGTATGATGACTCACCGGCTTCAATTCATCAGGTAAAATATAACATTTTCCTTCTTCTGTAGATATTGAGGTTATGGCTAATACATTAGATTTGCCATCCTTTGCGGCTATTATCGTAAACTCAAATAGCAGCCGATTCATCTTCTTTTAGTTAACGAAAATGTCGTTTTATAAGAATATTATTGAGGATTTTCAAAATAAACCACAAATTGTTTCTCTGAAAATACAAAGTTTTGTTTTATTTAACACATTCTTACAATATTACAACAGTAATCGTTTATCTATGATAATTACTCAATAATCTAACCTGAAAATACAAAGAAACGACATTTAAAGTTCACTAATATCGCCTCCTCAATTATATCCTTTTATTTTGTCTCTCCACACGTTTTCTTAAAACAATAAATCGCACCGAATATTTTGACCATCATCCGCCATTCAATTCCACAGACAACTTATAAAGGCGCGAGGCGCGGCAAATTCGAATTAATGAAATGTCATTTCATTACATGTATATGCCTACAATATTTGCACCTGAATTATGTCTATTACCATTATTAATTTATCTGAAATTGTTTAAATTTTAATATTGTGTACCTATGTTAGCATAATTTATATTATATGGTAACATAAAAGGAATTGTATTCCAGACTAGCTTGTGCCCGCGGCTTCGCCCGCGTGGAGTTAGGGAATTTCGCACGGGATCTTACTTCTGGGTAATAAGTAATCTACGTATCTATCTATAATACATACTTACATAGATTTACATGTTCTTGCTTATAACTTGCAAATATTAGTTTAAGGTTCTATCAATTAAATTAGATACGTGAAATATTGATACCTTGGTTTGAGATTGGACATCGGATTTACTGGATTTTACATAAAGAGTATGTACACTAATTTTCAAGTCAATCGACCCCGAGAGTAAAAAGTTTCACAGAAAATTCAATACCCCATTTCACCCTCTAAGGGATAGGAATTTCGAAAAACTGATACTTACTCTTCACAAAGAATACACCCTCCAATTTTTATATCTCTGGGACCCGCGGTTTGGGCTGTGCGTTGGTATATCAGTCAGCCAGTCAGGACATGGAATTTTAAATTGGGGGATGATTTTGGAAAAACTATTATACACGTATCTCATCATTTTAACTGAAGTACATGTAGACACATTTTCAAGTCAATCGACTCGGAGAATAAAAAGTTTCATAGAAAATTCAACACCCCATTCACCCTATTAGGGGTGGAATTTAAAAAAAAACCCTTTCTTAGTGGATATTTACTCTCCACAAAGAATACATTCTCCAAATTTCATGTCTCTAGGACCAGCGGTTTGGGCTGTGCGTTGGTATATCAGTCAGCCAGTCAGGACATGGAATTTTAAAAGTGGGGGATGATTTTGGAAAAACTGTGATACACGTATCTCATCATTTTAACTGAAGTAAATGTAGACACATTTTCAAGTCAATCGACTCGGGGAATAAAAAGTTTCATAGAAAATTCAACACCCCATTTCACCCTATTAGGGGTGGTATTTCGAAAAACCCTTTCTTAGTGGATACCTACTCTTCACAAAGAGTACACTGTCCAAATTTCATGTCCAGGACCAGTGGTTTGGGCTGTGCGTTGATATATAAGTCAGTCAGTCAGTCAGTCAGTCAGTCAGTCAGTCAGTCAGTCAGTCAGTCAGTCAGTCAGTCAGTCAGGACTTTGAATTTTATATGTATATGCAAACTTAATATTATAACTACTACACCAATTAATATAACCTACACATTTTTGTAAAACATTTTAAAAGAGTAAGTATGGAGTTTCTTCCCCATTCTTCTCCATACAAACTACCGTAGCGAATGGGAAAATGAGGAAAATGAAATGAACTCATTTCCTTAAGTGACCTCTAATGGTCTAATTGAAATAAATATTTTAATATAAAAAGGAAGAGATGTGATATACTAATAAACGTAGCGTGACGCTTTACGGTTCCGTGTCGATTAGTCCTCACTTTTCCCGGACAGCGAGTGCACGTACCCTTAAAGTTGTTCATCTACTTACTGATAATTGAGTGGTTTTATTCTAAACCCTAACTAGTGTTTCTAGTGAACACCACATTTTTTAGGAAATTCAAATGAAATAACTATCGGGACAACAAATGTAATCTATCAAAGCACAAAGATTAACAGTTAAAACACAAAAGTTAAAATGGGTCGAGTTAACAAAATCAAGGGGAATAGTTAGAGCGCCCTTAGCCACGCTAGGCGTTGACTTAAATAGGCTCGGTCATATGGTCCGGGCTTTCTGGTGGGGTGTAGGTTAGAGACGCAGCTAACACGGCCTCTCCTGACGTGCCGGCGTCCTCGCAGGCCTCGGCAACCACCGGAGCGTCGTCAGCGGCAGCTACCTCCGACTCGGCATTTCTGGGTGTCACCGACGAGGTACTCGGCTGTTGATCTGCTTCATTCTCCTCATCATCGGAACCTGCACATCATAAACCAAGAGTGACTATCAAAATGTTACATGTGATAGCAGATAATTTCTTCTATTTTTTTTTTTTTTTTTTTGTTCTTCGCTCATGTGCTGGATGAAAGAGTTTAATCGATCAAATGCTAATGAGACATGAATTGCTTCTTAATACTTATTTAGGCAATACCAAATTCACTATGATAACATAAACCATTGCCACATGAACTCAAAACCTCATAAAGGCCTTCAATGAGCTCACGTGCCATAATACCAACCAACCTAAACCTTATGCAATTGCGCTGTTGCAATGGGCTTACATGGTATATATGACAAAGCTTGTCCTCGGGCTTTACACAGTACTTTGCCATTCACGACCCGATGTCCCTCAGACACGGGTACTTCCTGGGTCACGACTGATACCTACTGGTAGGAGCAAAGCTACAGGCATAGGTTAAAGCTCACAAAGAACTCGTTATTTGGGCGATTTAATTCGCGTCCCAGATACAATAACAAAGATCTTACACTCAAGCACTCCAGCACATTCCTTAAAACGTTATCTTGGACCAAGTACCAATAACAATGAATCGGTTCACAAACTTAACAAAAGTTTCACAAGGGTGAGGTTTGTGTGCGAGAAAAGTTCCGGCCCTGGGCTCCCCCGTTGACGCAGAGTCTCCGGCCTCAGTTCGTGGAGGACGTGGTGAGCGCCCTGTTCCCATCGCGAGGGGAGCACACTCCCCCGCCCATGGCTCCGCCTTCGACGGTGCCTGGCGATGAAGCTGGCGCAAACGCGGACCACAGCGACGACGACGTCTACGACGCTCCAGAGGTGACCGAGGTAGACCTGAGAGTGGCGGTACAACGGCTCAAAGCCAAAAATACCGCCCCAGGACCCGACGGCCTGCCAGGGAAAGCCTGGGTTCTGGCCTCGGGGACTCTCGGGCCTCGACTGGGGGGGCTCTTTAGCGCGTGCTTGGAGAGGGGCCGGTTCCCGCTTCGTTGGAAGACGGGGAAACTGGTCCTCATCCAGAAGCCCGGGCGCCCTGCGGACTCTCCGTCCGCATTCCGGCCCATCGTGCTGCTCGACGAGGTGGGCAAGCTCTTTGAAAGAGTCATTGCAGACCGCCTCGTCGGGCACCTGAATCGGGTGGGTCCGGACCTTGCGGAGAGCCAGTTTGGTTTCCGCAGGGGGCGCTCGACGGTGGACGCCATCATGCGCGTGAGAGCCCTCACGACGGGGGCTGCGGTATCCCGGGGCAGGGTCGTCTTGGCGGTGCCTTTGGACATCACCAATGCCTTTAACACCCTGCCCTGGAGTTGCATCAGGGAGGCACTCCGGTATCACCGGGTGCCGACCTGCCTCCGTCGCACAGTCGAGGACTACCTGACGGACAGAGCCGTCATCTACCCCGGTCACCAGGGAGAATGGAACCGGCGAGAGATGTCGTGCGGTGTTCCACAGGGATCGGTCTTGGGGCCGCTCCTGTGGAACATCGGTTACGACTGGGTGCTGCGCCGCGACCTCCCTGACGGCGTCGGCGTAATATGTTACGCCGACGACACGCTCGTCCTGGCGGAGGGAGAGTCGCACCAGGCGGCGGCTGACCTGGCGACGCAAGCGGTTGCGACAGTCGTTGGAAGGATCCGGCAGTTGGGACTCGAAGTGGCGCTGCACAAAACAGAGGCCATGTGTTTTCATGGCCGTCTGAACGCGCCACGGTCTGAGTCCCACATAACGGTGGGAAGGGTTCGCATCGGCGTCGGGAGAACGATGAAGTACCTGGGATTCGTCCTCGACAGCCGGTGGAACTTCAAGGAGCATTTCCTGCGTTTGGCCCCAAAGCTGAACCGGGCAGCAGCCGCCCTCAGGCGACTCCTGCCCAATCTCAGCGGGCCAAACGCCTCCTGCCGGAGGCTGTACGCCGGTGTCGTGCGGTCCATGGCCCTCTACGGGGCCCCCGTGTGGGCCCTGAGCATTCGGACGCGACCACTGAAGCTGGTCGCATGCCAGAGGGTCATGGCTATCCGGATGATCCGAGGATACCGTACGATCGCCGGCGAATCGGCCAACCTCCTTGCCGGATTGCTGCCCTGGGATCTGGAGGCGACTGCCCTCCAGCGCGTCTATGAGTGGCGCGTGGAGGCGCAGCGCCGGGGCGAATCCCTGCTGCCTCGACAAGTCGAGGCGCGGCGGGAAGAGCTCCGGCGCGATCTCAGGGCAGTATGGAGGGAACGACTGTCGCAACCGAGGTCCGGGCACGCCGCAATCGCGGCGGTAAGACCCCTCTTTGAGGAGTGGCTGGATAGGCGTCACGGCGTCCTGACCTACCGCGTGACGCAGGTCCTCACCGGACACGGAAGTTTCGGGAGGTACCTGTGTCATATGGGGAAGGAGGAAACGCCTGGGTGTCACCACTGCGAAGACCGCCCGGAGGACACGGTGGAGCATACGGTGCAGGACTGCCCCGCTTGGACAGAGCACCGCCGTGTCCTCACGGCGGCGATAGGCGGAGACGTCTCGCACCCGGCATTGGTCGAGGCCATGCTGCGGGGCGAGACGGAGTGGGAAGCGGTCGCCTCCTTCTGCGAAGCAGTCATGCTCGCGAAGGAGGAGGCGGGCCACGTGAGGGAGAGGACAGCGTCCTCCCTCCACCCCTGCCGCAGTGGTAGACGCCCTCGGCGCCGGACGTCGGCAGATGATCTCCGGCCACCGTAGGCGCGGGCATGCGGGCGGCGAGTAATGGGCGAGTCGCTGTCCGACCATGGACCATGCCCAGGTCGACGGCGCGTTGTGTTCCACGCGCGCCTCAAAGAGTGTCAGCATAATGACGGGGCCCCCCTCTAGAGGGCCGAAGCCTGCCGGGGTCGCGGGACTCATAGAATTACCGTGACCCTGGAACATAAAGGGCTACTGAAGGACACCGAAGGATTTTAGTCAGTACAAGTCTGACAGTCCCTCCCGCTCTGCCCTGGGTGGGAGGACTCATTTGATGATTTTACCACGTTAAAAAAAAAAAAAAAAAAAGGGTGAGGTTTGTTTAGTTCATTAACTGTGAATTTATGAACAGCATACTTTAGACTCAAGTACATTTTGACGCTTGTCGCATAGCGATAAGTGCCATAATTACGCTTATGCGTCGTCGTCTAACGCTATAAGCGGTGCCACTCACATAACAATTTAATCCAACACAAGTCAGATAAGCATAAATGCAACGATAATATAATCAGTGAATGTTTATGTGAATTTTTTTTTTTTTTTTAAACCACTGATTCTAGAGACATGAAATTTAGACAGTGTACTCTTTGTGAAGAGTAGGTATCCATTAAGAAAGGGATTTTCGAAATTCCACCCCTAAGAGGGTGAAATGGGGTGTTGAATTTTCTATGAAACTTTTTATTCTCTGAGTCGATTGACTTGAAAATGTGTCTACATATACTTCAGTTAAAATGATTAGAAACGTTTATTACAGTTTTTCCAAAATCATCCCCCAATTTAAAATTCAATGTCCTGACTGGCTGACTGATACATCAACGCACAGCCCAAACCGCTGGTCCTAGAGACATGACATTTGGAGAATGTACTCTTTGTAGACAGTAGGTATCCACTAAGAAAGGGTTTTTAGAAATTCCACCCCTAAGAAAGAAAAAAAAAAAAAGAAAGAAAGAAAATACATTTATTTGGCACATGCCACAAGTGCACACAATATAAAAAAATAACAAATTAAAAACAAATTAAAAAATTAAAAAATCTTAAATCTAAACAGAAAAATAAAATAGTGTGACACTGTATGCCTCACGGCTGCGCCAAATAGGCCCAGTTCAGCAAAATGCCGGACAACTAGTGCCCGACGCTGGTTTTCAACTGGACCTGGATCAGTGAGGTTACGGATGTGAAGCAGTTTTATATTTTGGGTCAATGGTGGTGGTGAATAGGTACTTAAATATGAGAAATAGATCTGCATACAATAAAAAAAAAAAAAAAAATATACACATACATATAATAAACAAACAATAAAATAAACTAGAGTGACTAAACGAAAGTGCAAAACATAAATATATAAGAATATAGATAGATAAATGAGACGGACGCATGATATAAAAACCTGTTTCGCACGAAGACTTAACGCTCAGTATTTAATTTAACCTTGCATTTCGTCCACAACATGCTGCAAGTAGCCGAGCGCGACGGACTAATTGAAATAAACGGAAAGATGTTTCCCTAACAGTGGGTTGCTGTAACAAATTAATATGATATTCCAGTGCCGCACATAAATAGGTCATTGAAATATTTTCAAGCGAAAGTGAAACTGGAGGTAGATAAAGGAAAAGGAAAAAGAGGGAGATTAGAGGTAAGCGTGTATCAACAACATTGATTATAAGAATAAAAATGTCCTTGACTGTTTAATAATTTTAGTTTTAGTGTGACGGTATCCATTTTTAATAAATACCATTTTTTCGACCGGGAAACTGTGTCATGCTCAAGTTAATTAGGATGTGCGTTCCTACCCTCCTAGGTAGGAAAGCACATCATCATATTAGGGATACATTTAGAGCAATCAAATCCAGCCTACGCTGCGCTTCTATGAGAAACTGCCGCAAACGACCTCTGAAAGTGCCTATCGTCTTAATAAGTCTTATCGGTGGTGGCAGGTTATTCCATACTTTGGAAGCCGCATAGCGAAAGCTGCCTCTGAAAGCCGCTGTATTATGCGACTGACCTGAGAGTTGTTGCGAACATTGTCTTCTGCCACATTCCCGCCTACTTGTTATCCAACTCAATTTATTATATAAGTAGTCCGGTTTTTGATATTTGATCACACCGAATAAAAGGCAAGCCAGGTGTAGCTTGCGTCTGGACTTCATTTTTAGCGTAAAATGCTTGTTAAGAAAAGGTGTGACATGACTTCTACGAGGTATGTTATAACAAAATCGAGCGCACGCGTTTTGTACCCTTTGTATGAGCCGATCTGTACGAGCTAATAGGCGCGGGCCGTACACAGTGTCGGCGTAGTTCAACCGAGACAGGACTAAGGTTTCCACAAGTTGTTCCCGTAGCGATTCGGATAAATAAGGCCTCATCTTGTACAAAACCTTCAGGCGATAAAAACAGTTTCTTACCGAGTCTGCTACGTGTTTCTCAAAACGAAGATCTTTGTCCATGGTTAGACCTAGATTTCGCGCCTCATACACTCGCTCAATTGGTTCGCCCATTAGTTTTAAGTCAAAAGTCAAAGGTAGTCGAACCAGCTGCTGTCTGGTACCAAAGACCATATCGTCCCCGTAGCGCGAAAAGTCACTAAGTCCGAAAATGACCAAAATGAGTTATCAATGTCATTAGAATCACATATTTTTTCTCTAAATATCTGTCAAACCGTCATCTTTATAGCTGCGCTCGTTTTTGATTTACGAAATGTGAAAAGTAAGCAAGTCTACCCTTTGGACCCCAAAGTGTAATGGAAGAATTAACTAATTTAGTTAATTATTTTATATTTATCTAAATTGTACAAAACTCGAAACTGAAACGACTTAATTACTTTTTCTTTTAAATTATTAATGCATGCAAATGCCTTTAGTAATCCTAAACATCACTAAAATGAGTTAGTGAGTTTTTATCATGTATAGTTTGCTAAAACACACGAAAGCGAAAATTAACTAACTCGACATAGTGATTACTCACTCTTTATTTTTTAATTACTTGTGCAATACTCCAAAAGCAAAAAGTCACCATCCCTTTTTAATGATTTGTTTTGTGTTAAAAGAGGCACATAAGATCAATTGAAAATGATCATTAAAGTCTTTTAATTATTATTTATACAACTTCGACGTGGATTTTAAGAATAAAGTAAATTTCGCTCGCGAGTTAGTGAGTTTGTCGCTTCAAGAGCGACGTGCGCGGAGCGTGGTGACTTTCATTCGTTCGCGGTTTCATCGTCAACCGACAAGGTCCTTCAGAAGCTGATTGATTCTGTCATACTCGAGGGAAAACCGCCACAGGCACTCTGGTGGTACTCTTCTTCAAAAAGGGCGACAATGCCCGGCTGAAGAACTAGCCAGGTCCAGCTCACTTCTAAGCCATGTCTACAAGTTGTTTTCAAGATTCATCACGAATCGTCTCGCGCGCAGGTTTGATGATTTTCAGCCTCCCGAACAAGCCGGATTCTGAAAAGGCTTTAGCACCGTAGACCACCTACGTACACTGCGGCAGTTTATACAGAAGACCGATGAGTATAACCTGCCCCTCTGTTTAGCGTTTGTGGACTACGAGAAAGCCTTCGATTCGATCGAGACTTGGGCTGTACTGCAGTCTCTCCAACTATCGACTATCCGACTATCGCTACATCAAGGTGTTGAAGTGTTTGTACAAAAACGCCACCATGTCAATCCGACTTCAGGACCAGACCTCGGAACCTATCTTTCTGCAGCGAGATGTGAGACAGGGAGACGTCATATCTCCGAAACTGTTCACCGCTGCAGTGGAGGATGTCTTCAAGGTTCTGGACTGGATAGGGCTAGGCATCAACGTCAATGGCGAGTACATCTCTCACCTTCGGTTTGCCGACGATATATTGGTCATGGCTGAGACCATGGAGGACATCAGTACAATGTTGATGAGCTCAGTAGAGCTTCCGAACAAGTGAGTCTTAAAAGGAACATGGACGAAACCAAAGTCATGTTGATTGCCCATGTAACACCCACTCCTTTCAAGATCGGAGACTCTACACTCGAAGTTGTAGACGATTATGTCTACCTGGGACAAATGGTCCAGTTAGGTAGGTCTAACTTCGAGAAAGAGGTCAATCGTCGAATCCGACTAGGCTGGGCAGCGTTCGGGAAGTTGCGCGGTATCTTCTCGTCCAACTTATCACAGTCTCTCAAGACGAAAGTCTATGACCAGTTTGTGTTGCCAGTGATTACATACGGGATCGAAACGTGGTAGCTCACAATGGGCCTCATCAGAAGGCTTAAAGTCACCCAAAGAGCAATGGATTGGGCTATGCTCGGAGTTTCCTTGTGTGACCAAATCAGAAATGGGGACATCCGCAAGAGAACCAAGGTTACCGACGTAGCCCGAAGAATTGCCAAACTTAAGTGGCAGTGGGCAGGGCACATTGCTCGCAGAACGGATGGCCGATGGGGCCGAAATGTTCTGGAGTGGCGACCGCGCACCGGAAGATGTTGCGTTGGAAAGCCTCCCACAATCAATGTGGCGGCACCGGGGGGAGGTCTATGTCCAGGAGTGGACGTCTTTCGGTGGTAATGATGATCATGATGATGATAAAAAAGTCACTATTTATAGCGACACATGCACTGAGCAAAACAGAAACAGTTCATTACGGCATTATTGGTCCATTTAATTCAAAAATATTTAGGGAATGGTCATACTCATATGGAAGTAAACTCCATGCATAGCGCAATAGAAAGACAGCAGAGACATAGCCCTGTTTATTCCAGAGAGACAATGTCCGAGTGTCGTCAAGTTTAGATACCAGCACGATGGTCCCTACCTAGAATTTAATATTTTAGGAATACGTTAGATAGAAACTATTCCTATTAATAGGAAGAGGAGGAAACAAAAAGAACAAACAAATGGACAAGGGTCAGAAGAACTATTCCAAGACTTAAAATTATAAAATATCACAGGGATACTCTTTGCCACTGCCTATTTCAGAGGCAAAAAAGAAAGACCTTAATAATTTATGTGCAAAAGAGATAATCCCACAAGAGCTCCACTTGTGGTACCAATCCTTACCAACTAGTAAAGACGTAATAGATAGAAGATTTTTGTGTTATAATTGTAGTATTTCGTTATTTTTTCTCACAAAACTTTGATAAAACTTTAATAAAACTTTAATTGAATTAATAAAAACAGTTCCATTACTTATTAATGTCATTAATTAAAACCAAACCAACCACACAAGCTTCGTATATTTAGATAGGTAGTATTTACTATACACATTTGATACACTTTACAGTTAGTTCCACTTTACTTAACTCGAGTTATTTTTCTTTTCAACACTTTCGATCTGAGAGAAAAGTCACTAACTCCGGTCGAAAATTCATTAATTCGCAACTAAGCCAAAGATTTGATAGAAAACAATTAATTAATTTTAGTTTCTTTCCTTTTCTCAATTTTTAGACGTTTTTCATGTAATATTACTCTTATAATATAAACTTTATTTTATTATCTTCAAAATAAAGCTGAAACTGCAAAGTTATATAATGACAAGCCGAAGTTATGAATATTTATATTTTTAAAAACTTTAACTCTCGATATCTCAAAACTAGGTTTTTCGAGTTAATGACTTTTCGCACTACGGGGACGATATACTTAGTTTTTGTAGGGTTTAGTGACAGACAGTTCTCCTCGGACCAATCAGCGATTCGTTGGAGATCTTCATTAAGATCCTTAGTGGCGATGTCATACTCTTCCGGTCTGAACGAAATATATAATTGTACATCGTCGGCGTATATGTGGTACTTGCATCTCTGTAGGCATCTTATTATGTCTGCGCAGTACAAAATAAAGATAATAGGACCTAAAATAGAGCCTTGCGGCACTCCTCTTTCTACAGGTATAGGTGCCGATCTGAGAGTACTGCCGTCACTCAAACGCAGGTCTACTACTTGTTCCCTATTACTTAAGTAGCTGCGGAACCATTGTACAGCTTCATGATCGAAACCATAATATTTTAACTTTGACAATAACAACGGTATATTAATAGCGTCAAATGCCCTGGAAAAGTCCAGAAGAACAAGTAACGTGCACATTCCCTTACCTTGGGCCGATAAAATGTTGTCAGTAACATCCAGTAGAGCCGTAGATGTACTGCGCTGTTTTCTGAACCCTGATTGCAAATCAGGTAACACGTTATGTTGTTCCAGAAAAAGCGTAAGTTGATGACTGACGATTTTCTCTAGTACTTTGGATAAGCATGGTAATATACTAATAGGGCGCAGATCTTTTAAGGTTAATGGGTTTGAATTTTTTGGCAAAGGCCTAATGGAGGCAATTTTCCATAGATCAGGGAACGTTGACGTCACTATAGAGCGGTTTATTATGTCCGTAATAACATCTAACGTGTGCGGCAAAGTCATACTAATCATGTCCAGGGTAATGTTGTCGTACCCTTCGGCATTACTTTTAAGACCAGCAATAGTACGTGAGACATTGTTCTGGTCCACTGGAGTGACTGTAAAAATTGCTTCACCGTGGCGGTGATTTTCATAGTAATTCACAAGCGATGCGCTTGCTATGGGGTTACCGGGAACAATCAAGAAGTTTCTATTAATTAAATCAGGATCTGTAAAATGCGACGGAAGGTCTTGTCTGGGTTTATAGGACGATACGATGGATTTCAGATTTTTCCATAGCAATTTAGGGTTTTGTATTTTATTATTTATATTCTGTTTGAAGTACGCAATTTTTTCATTGTACAGCGAACCAATCACCAAGTGTTTCAAGTCTTTATAGTATTTTTCCTTAGAGTTGGATTTTGTTTTTCTATAACTACTTAGTGCGTCGTCGCGTAAACGCATCATAATTTTGATTGTATCCGTAATCCACGGAGGCGATTGTTCCTTTATAGTACACGTCTTGATAGGCGCGTGGACATCAAACAAGGAAGTAAGATAGGTGTTAAAGACATACACCATATCATTGACAGTGTCAAGCGACGGAATAATTCCAAGATTTATTAGCGATAAGTCCACATTAAATGTTTCCATGCACACTTTTTTAAGAGGGCGAAACTTTACCAAGTACGGTTTGAATTTATCCCGCTTGATGTTAAATTCCCCTACTAAAATAGAATGGCCATTGAGTGAACCGAAAGATTCTACCCCAGTGTATCTTGCTCTCAGGTCGGTACATAGAAGATCGATGAGAGTTTCACTGGATGCCGTGAAGTGAGTGGGGGTTGTGACCAACTGGGTAAGATTAAGACAATTGAGAAATTCATTAATTGTTTTCGTTTTTATCCCCCTTGTGTCCAGAAAATTAACATTAAAGTCGCCTAGTAGAATATAATGGTCGCAATTCCCCAATGAACTCACAGAATCTGTTATGGCATCCAGGAATAGGACCAGGTCAAGCCATGGTGGACGGTAAGCTGTTCCTATCGCAATTTTTTTGCCGTTCAGTGAGAGCGTTAACCACATTTGTTCGACCGATTCGAACCTGGGATCGACCGCGCTGGTCCAAGTACGCGCGCTAAGTCCCCGCCGCACATAAAACCCAACGCCCCCACCACGGCCCGCGCGAACACTCGCTGGCCGCGGCTTGTGACGCAGACGATAACCCGGCACCACCGGAGCGCGCCCCTCCTCGCTAGGTCGGAGCCAAGTTTCGTTAATGGCCATAATATCAAAACAATGCCTGTTCAGTGCACCAATCAAGTCATCATGACCTGTACCTAATGAGCCGGCATTAAGAAAACCAACTTTAAAAAACTTTTCTCCTTTAGTCGCCATTATGATGCTATAAAATAAATACCGTCACTTAGCAAAATCAATATTATGATCAGTGCACATACAATTGTAATTTGATATATTATTAGTCTAAGTCGAATTGTAGATAGGTGGATAATGTATAATATAAAATGAATCGGACGTTTTAAACTGTGGTATATTGGTAATAGAAGTTTTGTGATGAGTAGGTGAAGGTAGATAATGAGTGTAGTGTTATAAAACTGGTTTACACGTAGTTTACTGAGGTGCGCCGCGAGACACACACCTGCCAATACAAAACTTAGCTTAACACGTGAAGACAATATTAATATTAACATTGACAGGCTGTCACTCACTGTTACTGGGCTTACTTTTAAAGTGCGCATGGCTATCCCAAAAAAATAATAAAAAATAAAAAATATAAATATTTATTTTTGAGTTATACTAATACAAGCTTTACAATCGGTAATTTTATATATACGGGACACCTGCTGATGGGGGCGGAGGGGGAGAGGAGTACCTCGAGGTTACCATTTTTTTTTTTGTTAAATTGTAACCTTACTTTTTCTGTCCCTATTTTTCAGGGGGGAAAGGGTAGGGGAGTAAGAACAAGTACTTCTGCCTTATCTCCGGCGCTGCGGGAATAGCAGCCTCTTCGCCTTTGCGTAACAAAGTCACAGGCGATCACCTTGCCTGCGCCTTTGCCACGGCAGGCTGGGGCTGCCCTCCCTCCGCGCCTCCGGGCTCTAAAAATACTCTAGGGGTAGGACATACCAAGACCACGGCGTGTCGGGGTTGACAAAGTCGGTTCTGAATTCAAGTTCGTTGTAAGGCCACATTTACTTTTAAATTACACGCACATTTGAACCAATTCTATAGTGTTTTTCTTTTTAGTTTTTTTTTTTTGTAATAGCATTATGTATAGGTACTTTGCTCACTGCACATTCCACATGTACGTTATACTTAGGGAATGCAAATCCGTTCTGTTTTAAAATCCGAATTTTTAAGAACGGATTTTTGGTCCAATCCGGATTATCCGGATTTTACGGATTTTTCATGAACATACATAAATCTACCCATATTTGTTTATTAATACGATTTTTCTTACATTTGTGTTAAAGGGTTTAAATAAAAACACAGGAAAATTCAAAATATATGACTTTTTTAAATTTTTGTTATTTGAAGTTATTCAAATTAAATACCATACTTTAGGTGTTAAAGCCATAATATTCTTATTATTTAAATAATCAGTCTGTGACTCGCGTGCTGAGTAGCGTTAGCTAAATAATTAATAAGTATGTCGGATCCGGACATAAAATGAATCGGAAAACGCGTCAGTGGGCACTGGTGACATGATGCGACCTACTTACCAGTCTACCCACACCACAGCGTGCTTCTACAGAGCCCTGATGTTTAACTCGAGGCGAGGGCGACAGTCAATGTCTGATCGCGGTGGAGTTGAGACGTCTTGGAATTGTACCCAATTCATTGTGCCCCGTGTTATTGTGTTAAGTTGTAATCTCAAGTAATTCGTTAGATTTCCTAGAAACAGTGTATAGCACGAAACCCATCGTCTGCCCACATGATGTACGAGCCTTACGAAATAAATCCTGACATATACGACAAGTACAAATTAAAATAAACTCTGAAGAACAAATATAAAAGGACAAATACACTCCTTGTCAAATTATTAAACATAAAAAAGTAACAAAACAGTTTAACTTCACTTAATCAACATAATACTTATTCTTATTAAAAAAATCAGCCTGTGACTCGCGTAGCGAATAACATTAATAAAATAATTAATAGGTACAAATTAAAAGAAACTCTGGAAAACAAAAATAATAGCCTTCTTGTCAAATGATTAAACATAACAAAACAATTTAACCAACATAAATTTAGCAGCAAAAAAAAACTATGTTTTCTTTTGACACATAAAATGTGACCTCAAAAATGATAAAGCATCTAAAGTGCAGTCGTTTAATCTGCTGCGAATTCGGTTACACATAATTCCTGCTGCAGATAAAGCAAGCTCTGATTCGACGCTTTTATGGAGGAATGCACTGAAAATGCTTGTAAGCGGCCTCCATGTATCGTCCTCGTGAACCACTATCCTCGAATAACGCCATCTCCATTCGCACTAAACTGGGAATATCAGGTTCAGGCTTTCGGCTGAATAAAGCAGCTCCCGAATTACAATTTCTTATTATTCAGAAAATCCGGATTCGATTTTCAAATCCGGATTTGGAAGTCTAGTAAAAATGTGCGGATATTCGGATTTTTCGGATTACGGATAGTCCGGATTGCATTCCCTAGTTATACTCTATGCCAAAATAGTCTGTGGTGTGAATCAAAATAGTCTGTCATGTGAAATGTCGTCGTTTTCAATACAATGCCATCAATCATTCTACAATTAATATCTCCGAAACTGTTCATTTCCGACGGTTGAAATTTGGCAAATCGTTTTAATATATTAGTAGGAACCTACAATAAAAATTACAACATCCTAGGTTAATGTACAGATATAAGTGACTAGACAATGCCACTTAGAGAAAAAGAATCACCAAGCTCGATCATCAAGAAAATAATCCTTGTCGTAAGAGAAGACTGACTTTTGA
Organism: Noctua comes; assembly: GCA_963082995.1. Taxonomy (NCBI): domain Eukaryota; kingdom Metazoa; phylum Arthropoda; class Insecta; order Lepidoptera; family Noctuidae; genus Noctua; species Noctua comes. The sequence continues at coordinate 6,209,284 of OY720293.1, forward strand.
GGGATCGCCAACAGTTCTTTCTTCTTCAAGGGATGATAATAAAGAAAAATATCTGTCGTACTAAGAGACGCCTAACTTTTGAAGAATCTTCAACAATCCTTTCTACTGCAATAGGTGCTAACAAAGAAAATATGCCCTGTTGTAGCAAACAGCTAAGTTTTGATGAAATGTAACAAATACGTGAGACCAGCAAAGTAATTGTAATGTTTACCTTTGTGAAGTTATAGTAAAATCATTATAATTATGCATATTGTTTTCTTGATTTACACCTACCTACTACCTACCTACTACCTACCTACTACCTACCTACTACCTACCTACTACCTACCTACTACCTACCTACTACCTACCTACTACCTACCTACTACCTACCTACTACCTACCTACTACCTACCTACTACCTACCTACTACCTACCTACTACCTACCTACTACCTACCTACTACCTACCTACTACCTACCTACTACCTACCTACTACCTACCTACTACCTACCTACTACCTACCTACTACCTACCTACTACCTACCTACTACCTACCTACTACCTACCTACTACCTACCTACTACCTACCTACTACCTACCTACTACCTACCTACTACCTACCTACTACCTACCTACTACCTACCTACTACCTACCTACTACCTACCTACTACCTACCTACTACCTACCTACTACCTACCTACTACCTACCTACTACCTACCTACTACCTACCTACTACCTACCTACTACCTACCTACTACCTACCTACTACCTACCTACTACCTACCTACTACCTACCTACTACCTACCTACTACCTACCTACTACCTACCTACTACCTACCTACTACCTACCTACTACCTACCTACTACCTACCTACTACCTACCTACTACCTACCTACTACCTACCTACTACCTACCTACTACCTACCTACTACCTACCTACTACCTACCTACTACCTACCTACTACCTACCTACTACCTACCTACTACCTACCTACTACCTACCTACTACCTACCTACTACCTACCTACTACCTACCTACTACCTACCTACTACCTACCTACTACCTACCTACTACCTACCTACTACCTACCTACTACCTACCTACTACCTACCTACTACCTACCTACTACCTACCTACTACCTACCTACTACCTACCTACCACCTACCTACCTAACACCTACCTACCACCTACCTACCTAACACCTACCTACCACCTACCTACCACCTACCTACCTCCCACCTACCTACAACCTATCTAATACCTACCTACTACCTCTTTTTTTTCTGTTCTATCACGTCTGTGAAGTATACATAAAACCCGATTCAAATAAGGCAGTATGGACACTCACGCGGGCGTAGCCGCGGGCAACAGCTAGTTATTATTTTAATTCAAGCCCAAAAGATTTTTATCACCCTGTAGGTACCTATTATGAGAATAATGTTTTACTCATTGTAAGTCATATTCAGAGGTCGGATAATCGGATGCATAGGTATTATACCTACAAATAGTTGCTTCTTACAAAAGTAAAGAAGCGGCTTATAAAATACACATACATAAACTCACGCCTTTTGCTATCGTGGGGGTAGGCAGAAACTACATAACTCCACCTGCTACAATCCTATTAAAAATGTACCTAAAATATTATTTCAAAATAAAACCTTACACACATAAAACGCGCCTTCTGACCGATTTTTGTAAGAGAAATATTTTTTTTTTGTCCTGCTCTAAATCTTTAGGTAGGTAAATTTTAATAAAATATGAATACAATTTTTGGGTAAATAATATGATTTGATTCAACAGAACACTAAATTTATTGATCCCGTAATCGCGGGTTTTTTATTAAAAACATTTATTTTGAAAATCCCGCCGCGCCGCGAAGGCCACGCGCTGCCGGTAACGTCAGCTGGGCCGTAGGGGCGGAGCTACGCGCTGCGCCCCTTTCCCCTGCTTCACCTCCTCAAATACTGGAAGATTTGCTGTTTACAGCGCCTTAAGGCCAAAAACGTAAATAATAACTCCATTATTGAAGTAGAGATGAACACTGATAAAAAAAAACGAGTAAGTACACCATTAATCAAAATCAAGCTATTAATAGAAAATAAATTAGAAGTGAGTGGCATTTATGACTCAGGGTCACAGATCTCTTTAATAAATTCAAGACTGATAAAAGTAAAAGAAAAAAAAGACAATGTGAATATAGCATATATGAAAACGGTTAATGGTGTGAAAAAGACAGATGGCTTGACAACAATAAAAATTAAAATCTTTGATATAGAAGAAGAGGTGGATGTATATATAGTAGAAAATGAAAATTTTGATGATTTTATAATCGGATTAGATATGATAAAGAAATTCAAATTAACCCAAAATGAGGACTTGCAGATAGAACAAAAGAAAACAATAAATAAAATAAACAGGATGTCTAAAGATAACAGAAATGAAGATAAGAATATAAAACCATATGCAATAAATTTCAATGAACACATAGAAACAGAGGAACTATTGAAAATAGTCAATTTGATACAAATAAAAGATATAGTTGAAGATCAAGAAAAAAATGATACAATAAAAGAAAAGAAACAAGATCTAATATACAAAAATAGAATCTATTATAAAAAAAAAGAAACATGAAAAGATTATCCTCTCAGAAGAATTTGGTAAAAAACTTATAAAAAAGGTGCATGAAGATTTATGCCATATTGGGATCAGACAATTGCAGAAAAAAATTAGTCCAATATATACAGCTAAAAACCTAACAAAGAATATCATAAAGATTTGTAAAACATGTGAAATATGTATAAAAAATAAAGCAAGAAGCCAAGGAAAATTTGGATTGATGTCACAATTGGGACCAGCGACAAAACCATTTGAGATAATGTCAATGGATACTATTGGTGGCTTTGGAGGATCTAGGTCAACAAAAAAATACCTACACCTTTTAGTAGACCACTACACTAGATATGCATATATTGCGACTTCAAAAACACAGAATTCAAGTGACTTTATAAATCTAACAAAGAATGTACTAGAAACAGATGACATTGGAATAATTCTGACAGATCAATATCCAGGTATCAATTCAAGAGAATTTAAACAACATCTGAAAGAGAATAATATTAAATTAATTTTTACAGCTGTGAATACACCATTCTCGAACGGCTTGAACGAAAGATTAAATCAAACAATAGTTAATAAAATAAGATGCAAAATAAATGAGAAAAATAATAAGAGAGCATGGACGACAGTGGCAAGAGAATGCATACAGAAATATAATGAAACAGAACACTCCGTTACAGGATTTGCACCAAAATATTTACTGGATGGTACAAATGTCAGCCTACTACCAAATGAATTAAAATCAATAGAAAGGGAAGACAAGTGGATTGCTGATAAAAGATTGGCATTAGAGAATACAATAAAATCCCACAAGTACAACAAGAGAATATTTGATAGAAATAGAAAAATGCAAGAGTTTAATATAGGAGACAGTGTATATGTAGAAAATGGAAATAGACTGAATAGAAAAAAGTTAGACGAATTAAGAATAGGCCCTTTCAAGATAGTAGAGAAAATATCGAACTCCATTTATAGGATCGACACCGGAACCAGAAAAACAGAATCAACTTTATTCCACATAACAAAATTGCAACCGGTCATAATAGATGCTGAAGAAGATGAAGTAGAAGAAAACGAATATGAAGATAACTAATAGGTATAGCGTATAGATATATCATTTAGAATTTTCCCTCTTAGGGGGGGGAGATGTAATGAAATGACATTTCATTAATTCGAATTTGCCGCGCCTCGCGCCTTTATAAGTTGTCTGTGGAATTGAATGGCGGATGATGGTCAAAATATTCGGTGTGATTTATTGTTTTAAGAAAACGTGTGGAGAGACAAAATAAAAGGATATAATTGAGGAGGCGATATTAGTGAACTTTAAATGTCGTTTCTTTGTATTTTCAGGTTAGATTATTGAGTAATTATCATAGATAAACTCTAATGGGTAGGAATTTCTAAAAAATGATACTTACTCTTAACAAAGAATACACCCTCCAATTTTCATGTCTCTAGGACCCGCGGTTTGGGCTGTGCGTTGGTATATCAGTCAGCCAGCCAGGGCATGGAATTTTAAATTGGGGGATGATTTGGAAAAACTGTGATACCTACACGTATCTCATCATTTTAACTGAAGTATATATATGTAGACACATTTTCAAGTCAATCGACTCCGAGAATAAAAAGTTTCTCATAAAATTCAAAATCCCATTTCACCCTATTAGGGGTGGAATTTCAAAAAACCCTTTCTTAGTGGATACCTACTCTCCACAAACAGTACATTCTCCAAATTTGATGTCTCTAGGACCAGCGGTTTGGGCTGTGCGTTGATGTATCAGTCAGCCAGTCAGGACATTGAATTTTAAATTAGGGGATGATTTTGGAAAAACTGTGAAACACGTATCTCATCATTTTAACTGAAGTATATGTAGACACATTTTCAAGTCAATCGACTCAGAGACTAAAAAGTTTCATAGAAAATTCAACACCCCATTTCACCCTCTTAGGGGTGGAATTTCGAAAAACCCTTTCTTAGTGGATACCTACTCTTCACAAAGAGTACACTGTCCAATTTTCTTGTCTCTAGGACCTGTGGTTTGGGCTGTGCGTTGATATATAAGTCAGTCAGTCAGTCAGTCAGTCAATCAGTCAGTCAGTCAGGACTTTGAATTTTATATGTATAGATTTAAATAAATATGCTTTATGCCGTAAGCAAATCTCACGAGTTGATTTATTTTATATAGCTAGCTAGCCTTTTTTTTTTAACGTGGTAAAATCATCAAATAAGTCCTCCCACCCAAGGCAGAGCGGGAGGGACTGTCAGACTTGTACTGACTAAAATCCATGGTGTCTTTCAGTAGCCCTTTATGTTCCAGGGTCACGGTAATTCTATGAGTCCCGCGACCCCGGCTAGAGGGGGGCCCCGTCATTATGCTGACACTCTTTGAGGCGCGCGTGGAACACAACGCGCCGTCGACCCGGGCATGGTCCATTGTTGGCAGTGTTGACACCCAGGCGTTTCCTCCTTCCCCATCAGACACAGGTACCTCCCGAAGCTTCCGTGTCCGGTGAGGACCTGTGTCATGCGGTAGGTCAGGACGCCGTGACGCCTAGCCAGCCACTCCTCAAAGAGGGGTCTTACCGCCGCGATTGCGGCGTGCCCGGATCTCGGTTGCGACAGTCGTTCCCTCCATACTGCCCTGAGATCGCGCCGGAGCTCTTCCCGCCGCGCCTCGACCTGTCGAGGCAGCAGGGATTCGCCCCGGCGCTGCGCCTCCACGCGCCACTCATAGACCCGCTGGAGGGCAGTCGCCTCCAGATCCCAGGGCAGCAATCCGGCAAGGAGGTTGGCCGATTCGCCGGCGATCGTACGGTATCCTTGGATCAGCCATGACCCTCTGGCATGCGACCAGCTTCAGTGGTCGCTTCCGAATGCTCAGGGCCCACACGGGGGCCCCGTAGAGGGCCATGGACCGCACGACACCGGCGTACAGCCTCCGGCAGGAAGCGTTTGGCCCGCTGAGATTGGGCAGGAGTCGCCTGAGGGCGGCTGCTGCCCGGTTCAGCTTTGGGGCCAAACGCAGGAAATGCTCCTTGAAGTTTCACCGACGGTCGAGGACGAGTCCCAGGTACTTCATCGTTCTCCCGACGCCGATGCGAACCCCTCCCATAGCTAGCTAGCCTTTGTTCAAAACTATCATAGGTAGGTAGGAAGGTATTCCTCCGTCCTTAGTAGTTTAAGCAATACACAGTGAAGACACAGTGAAGTCACATTACTTACGCAAGTCGTTACGCCATTTGTTTGCCTCCTTACGTTTAGTTACGCACCATGATCCATAATTCGGCAAGAAAGGGACGGATATATTCACGGTGTCATCAAGGGGGAATCATTCATGAAAGTGTATCTACGGTGTCTGTCGATAAAACACGAGCATTTGACGTTCCTAAATAGTAGAAGCGTACAATGGGAGAATTGGGAGAACCGAGTAGAAACTATCGCGGTGGTAAAGTATAGCTGACCTAGTAATTGCTTTATCACCCTAAGGTTGAATGTCATTTCCACGTTATAAAACGACAAAGTCTATTTGCCTGAGTAGGTACAATTTCAACATTATTGTTGTTAATAGTGGTAAAGCGATTATAAAGTCGGGATGCCTATCAACATGATGTGGGAGCATGGAATTATATCAACCGAATGAAGTACAAATACTGTCTAGTAGCTTACATCTACAGGGATAAATGTTATAGAAATGTAGGTACTTCTATACGTAGGCCAGTAAGTACCTAGTTCTTTCGTAAACTTAAATACTGCTGCAGAAGGCTGTGAAAATGCACTTGAAGTCGGGCAACATGTGCGTTTTCCCAGAGCATAGAATGGTGCAAGAACTTTGGGAGAAGTTCCTTGAAGTCTTGTTTCAGTGGCACTGATTCTGAAAATTAGGTCAAAATACAATTCCAAAATGGCGGCCATGATAAAGAAACGCCGCGTCCGTTTTTCCGAGGGGATAAGTACCTACGCATGGTGAGGTGTGTTACATAAATCTACTTTTTGTCCGTTCTTTTTAAATCCCATATATATGAACCTAATAACCTAACTGGTGGAAAACGCTATTGACACTAATCGGTTACTACTGTAAAGTTCCTGAATAATGCTTGAGGTGGGTATCGAACCCAGACATACAATTTAATTTCATGAGAGGTAGGTACACACTGTTGCAGTTTGGTTAACCCTAACACTAAATTACATGAGAGAACGTAATAGATAATACCTACCCATTTACAAAGCTTGAAAAACAACGCAAAAAACCTAAAATCGGGCAGTTGTCCTATTTTCCGTCTCAGTTTCACCAAACTTATAAGATATGCATAAGCCAGACGTTACACTACACAGAAAAATGCTTGGTTACATTTTTCTGAGTAGTGTAAAGTCTGGCTAGGGATTTGCGACCGATGTAGGAACCTAGTAATTATTAAAGTTTTTAATTATAATTACGTCTGCCTCTTGTAGTAGGTATAGACTAGGAAAGTAAAAATTTCCGCTAGCGGTACAAAACGAGAGTGGCAAGGTTGTCTATGAAAGAAGTCGAGGGAACAGCTAGTATACGAGTTAACAGTTATTTATTCGGGGTGGACGGAACACCGACGCAAAAACGGTTACCACGTTTACAGTACATCATACTGAACCCCCACACATAGATCTTTTGAATTGGTTATTAAAAAAAAACTGTTTCCTACAGAAGTGCAATACCTACACGGATAAAATGTTTGGAACAACTGATTTATTTTTAAAACTAGCTTCTGCCAGCGGCTTCGCCCGCGTGGATGTCGAAAAATATCCGACCCGAACAAACATAGTTACTTACCTTCATCCGCTGAGACACGTATAAATTAATTTTCAATTGTCAGCCTAAACACAAAATTTGAATATCCTAACTTCAAAATGACGGACTTTCATATAAACTTCCATCCCCTATTTTACCCTTTTATGGGTGGAATTCCCAAAAATCCTTTCTTAGTGGATACTTACTCTTCACAAAGAACACACCCTCCAAGTTTCATGTCTCTAAGACCAGCGGTTTGGGCTGTGTGTTGATATCACCCAGTCAGTCAGTCAGTTTACCATTTTATTAATATAGATGGTAATGTAATACAAAAATCAGCATCACTTAAAGTGAATCCGAAGATATCTTTATAGTCTTTTATTGAGATAAGAATAACAATAAGTTTAACCGATGTGCTCTTTCCTCTGCCGATTCTTGAGAACGCCTATTTCTCATTCTCTTAGCTTCTCTCGAATTTCGAGATAAAGATAATGGTTTTTTATGTGGCATTGATGCAGGCAAATAAAAATAAAGCTAAAACGTAAATGAAAATAAAACTAATAGGTATAAAAAAAGTGAACGTAAATTAGCCAAAACTTACCTATCTTCTATACATATAAAATTCAAAGTCCTGACTGACTGACTGACTGATTGACTGACTGACTGACTGACTGACTGACTGACTGACTGACTGACTGACTGACTGACTGACTGACTGACTGACTGACTTATATATCACCGCACAGCCCAAACCGCTGGTCCTAGAAACATGAAATTTGGACAGTGTACTCTTTGTGACAAGTAAGTATCCACTAAGAAAGGGTTTTTCAAAATTCCACCCCTAAGAGGGTGAAATGGGGTGTTTAATTTTCTGTGAAACTTTTTATTCCCTGAGTCGATTGACTTGAAAATTTGTGTATTTACTCTTCAGTTAAAATTATGAGATACGTGTATCACAGTTTTTTCAAAATCATCCCCCAATTTAAAATTAAACGTCCTGACTGGCTGACTGATATATCAACCCCCAGCCCAAACCACTGATCCTAGAGACATGAAATTTGGACGGTAAATTGTTTGTGAAGAGTAGATATCCACTAAGAAAGGGTTTTTTGAAATTCCACCCCTAAGAGGGTGAAATGGGGTGTTGAATTTTATGTGGATATTTTTATTCTCTGAGTCGATTGACTTGAAAATATGTATACATACTCTTTAGTTAAAATTATGAGATACGTGTATCACAGTTTTTCCAAAATCATCCCCAAATTTGAAATTTAATGTCCTGTCTGGCTGACTGATACATCAACGCACAGCCCAAACCGCTGGTCCGAGAGACATGAAATTTGGACGGTGTATTTTTTGTGAAGAGTAAGTATCCACTAAGAAAGGGTTTTTCGAAATTCCACCCCAAGAGGGTGAAATGGGGTGTTGAATTTCCTGTAAAACTTTTTATTCTCGGAGGCGATTGACTTGAAAATATGTATTCATACTCTTCAGTTAAAATTATGAGATATGTGTATCACAGTTTTTCCAAAATCATCCCCCAATTTAAAATTCAATGTCCTGTCTGGCTGACTGATATATCAATGCACAGCCCAAACCGCTGGTGCGAGAGAAATGAAATTTGGACGGTGTATTCTTTGTGAAGAGTAGGTATCCACTAAGAAAGGGTTTTTTGAAATTCTACCCCTAAGAGGGTAAAATGGGGTGTTGAATTTTCTGTGAAACTTAATATTTGCTGGGTCGATTGACTCGAAAATTGATGTTCACACTCTTCAATTAAAATTAAAAGACATGTGTATCAGTTTTTCCAAAATCATCCCCCAATATAGTTAAATAGGGCTTCGAAGCTCACGTAAAAGGGCGCATGCCGCGCAGCGTTGCGTGGGGCGTGCGGGGCGCGGGAGTATTTACCTATTACTAAGTAGGTAGGATTTTTCTGAGGTAGACGTGTCTGTGAATATGGTTTATTCCACCGCTTTTCACGTTGGCTCGCGATACGGGACATTGATATTAAATATTATGTCAAAGTATTATGTCTATAAATAGATTCCTAATAAATCATTTGATTGGTGTCCCGGTGTCCAATCTCAAACCAAGATATTTCACATATGTAATTTAATTGATATTACTATGAACAAATATTTGCAATAGCAAGTACACGTAAATCTATGTATGTACTATACATACATAGATTACTTATTATCCCAGAAGTAAGATTCCGTGGGCAATTCCCGAACTCCACGCAGGCGAAGCCGCGGGCAGAAGCTAGTCTATGTATGTATAGTACATACATAGATTTACGTGTACTTGCTATTGTAAATATTTGTTCATAGTAATAGCAATTAAATTACATATGTGAAATATCTTGGTTTGAGATTGGACACTGGGACACCAATCAAATGATTTATTAGGAATCTATTTATAGACATAATACTTTGACATAATATTTAATATCCCGTATCGCGAGCCAACGCGAAAATCGGTGGAATAAACCATATTCACAGACACTTCTACCTCAGAAAAATCCTACCTACTTAGTAATAGGTAAATACTCCCACGCCCCGCACGCCCCACGCAACGCTGCGCGGCATGCGCCCTTCTACGTGAGCTTCGAAGCCCTATTTAACTATATTGAGGGATGATTTTGGAAAAACTGATACATCTATACATATAAAATTCAAAGTCCTGACTGACTGACTGACTGACTGACTGACTGACTTATATATCAACGCACAGCCCAAACCACTGGTCCTAGAGACATGAAATTTGGAGGGTGTATTTTTTGTAAAGAGTAAGATAATTATCGCGACCCGTTCGATGTCGGTCTAAGCGCCGTACGGGAGCCCCGTTGCCCCTTCACGGGGGTAGTGGGACCGCGACGGTGGCCGACCGGCCGTCGGACGGTAGTTTTGACGAATCGCGCACGCGTTTTAGACGCGTCCGGCCCGACGCAAGTCAACGTCGTATCCTATGTCTACGCCTTAGTGCGGACGCAGGTGCGGCGCGTCTGCAGTCGCCGCCGTGTTGTCTCGGACTGTGCGCGTCTCTGTCTGCGATGATTCAGTTTCGGGCACTCGCAGGACCCGTCTTGAAACACGGACCAAGGAGTCTAGCATGTATGCGAGTCATTGAGATAATTAAACTGAAAGGCGCAACGAAAGTGAAGGCGCGCGCTAGCCGCGCGCTCAGGGAGGATGGAGCGTCGATCTAGGTCGATCTCTCGCACTCCCGAGGCGTCTCGTTTCCAATCCGTGAATGCAGGCGCGCTCTGAGCATAAATGCTGGGACCCGAAAGATGGTGAACTATGCCTGGTCAGGTCGAAGTCAGGGGAAACCCTGATGGAGGACCGTAGCGATTCTGACGTGCAAATCGATCGTCGGAACTGGGTATAGGGGCGAAAGACTAATCGAACCATCTAGTAGCTGGTTCCGTCCGAAGTTTCCCTCAGGATAGCTGGCGTCGATTTGAACAGTCTCATCCGGTAAAGCGAATGATTAGAGGCATTGGGGCCGAAACGACCTCAACCTATTCTCAAACTTTAAATGGGTGAGTACTCCGGCTTACTCGAACGATGAAGCCGGAGATCTGATGACGGTGCCAAGTGGGCCAATTTTGGTAAGCAGAACTGGCGCTGTGGGATGAACCAAACGTAGTGTTAAGGCGCCTAAAAAACGCTCATGGGACACCATGAAAGGCGTTGGTCGCTCATGACAGCAGGACGGTGGCCATGGAAGTCGGAATCCGCTAAGGAGTGTGCAACGACTCACCTGCCGAAGCAACCAGCCCTGAAAATGGATGGCGCTGAAGCGTTTTGCCTATACACTACCGTTACGGGCATGTGCGACGTTCTTTGTGACGTCATTAAGCCGTAACGAGTAGGACGTGCGCGGCGGAGAGCGCAGAAGGGTCTGGGCGTGAGCCCGCTTGGAGCCTCCGTCGGTGCAGATCTTGGTGGTAGTAGCAAATACTCCAGCGAGGCCCTGGAGGACTGACGTGGAGAAGGGTTTCGCGTGAACAGTAGTTGCTCGCGAGTCAGTCGATCCTAAGCTCAAGGAGAAATCTTATGTCGATGTGGCGTGTTTTTTCAAACAGATATATCATCGTAAAACGTGGTATGTTCAAATGATAAATAACGCCCTTTGAGCGAAAGGGAATCCGGTTCCTATTCCGGAACCCGGCAGCGGAACCGTTTCAATAATCGTTCCCTCGTTTTTACAGCGAGTGTTCGACGGGGTAACCCAAAGTGGCCTGAAGACGCCGCCGAGAGGTCCGGGAAGAGTTTTCTTTTCTGCCTGAGCGTTCGAGTTCCATGGAATCCTATAGAAGGGAGATATGGTTCGGAACGCGAAGAGCACCGCATTTGCGGCGGTGTCCGGATACTCTCTGCGGACCTTGAAAATTCAGGTGAGGGATGTACGTGGAGATGTCGCGCCGGTTCGTACCCATATCCGCAGCAGGTCTCCAAGGTGAAGAGCCTCTAGTCGATAGAATAATGTAGGTAAGGGAAGTCGGCAAATTGGATCCGTAACTTCGGAATAAGGATTGGCTCTGAGGACCGGGGCGTGTCGGGTTTGGACGGGAAGCGGATGCGGCCGGTGCCGGGCCTGGTCGATGCTCTAGCGTCTCTCGGGGCGCGAGGGCGGACTCCGGACCCGCGTTCCGGCCTTCCGCGGATCTTCCTAGCCGTAAGGCCGTGTCGGTTTCGTCTCGTGCGCGATCGGCGCGGTTCTGTACGACCGCCGTTCAACGGTCAGCTCAGAACTGGCACGGACAAGGGGAATCCGACTGTCTAATTAAAACAAAGCATTGCGATGGCCCTCGCGGGTGTTGACGCAATGTGATTTCTGCCCAGTGCTCTGAATGTCAACGTGAAGAAATTCAAGCAAGCGCGGGTAAACGGCGGGAGTAACTATGACTCTCTTACCGACATACTAGGACTGCCTTGTAAAGAGAGCGTCCACGCGACCTCCTGCACTGTTTCTTGGAGAGGTGTATGGAGCCTAGCTTCCTTTAGGGAGCTGAGGAGGTTCGTCGGGCTTGACGAGGGAGTGCTGGCCGGCATCCCGTCCTTGGCGCTGAGAGGCTCACACACAAACTGGACCAGGTTCAATCGTCTCACAACCCGAATCAACTGAGTCGGGGAGCGGGGAGTTGGACTCCTGTGGTCGCGGGCCGCCGCCGGGCCCAGGGGTCGAATGCTCCCACCAATGGCAACACCTGGTTATTTTATGTACCATTCGATCCCGCCTAGCATCCCACCGGCGCAATTTCGGAAGTTTGGTGACGGTAGGGGGACGTGGGAGTCCTGTCACAACAGTCTATAATGATTACGATTAGTGATCACTAAGACGAAGGCAAATGACCGAGCTAAAATAGCCAAATGCCTCGTCATCTAATTAGTGACGCGCATGAATGGATTAACGAGATTCCCACTGTCCCTATCTACTGGGGACTTCGCTGCCAGTCGTTGGAGCGAACGGACGTGTTTGAGCCTGCGTTCGATTATTTTCCTATGTTTACTGTGATTGGTCAGCTGCAAACATCGGTGGCTCCTTGTCTCGCAGGAACATTTTTGTTCAGGCGGCCGCGGCCATCTTGCCATTAGAGCAGGATACAGCCAGTGTGGGCTTGGCCCAACGGAGTGCGAAAGAGACGCGTAGTGGAGTGACGACAGTGACGACAGTGACGTTTGTGTCTGACATTGACAGTGGCGACAGTGACGTTTGTGAGTGACAGCTGTCAAACTGACACTTCAGTGGTGACATTTGCCGGCTGTCATCTCCCCCGTGCCCGCGTGTGAGTTGGTGACAGTGACTTGACACTTCGATTCCTCCCCCCCCTCACACCCGCGACAGTGACGCTTCCTTGCGACAGAGACGCCCCCGCGATAGTGACGTTTATTCAGTGACTTTGTGAAAACCTCGTCATCCCGACCACCCCTCTTCTTACCACCCCCCCCCCCACCCCCGCGGGAGTTGGAGCGGTCCCAATACGGGGTAAGTACTATTTTGTTATTCCCCTCAGTGTGCTCGTTCCCTGGGCTCTCTGAGCTCAGAGTGTTGTTTTGTGACCGTGCCACCGCGAACGCGGTGGACGACATCCTCACATACGTGAACCAGCAAAACGATGTCATCGGGGCGACACCAGCGGAAATCGAATTAACCTGGACCTGTTCGTGTATTACTCGAGGCTGGTTCGTGTATTAACGGGACTTAGACAATTTTACTGGCACTTGTTCGTGTATCAATCTGAGCGGATTCGTGTTCGTGCATTAACGGGACTCGGACAATTTTAGTGTTGGCTCTTGGTCGTACATTCGGCTCGTACTGACCAGCAGTAATGGCGGATGAGGAAGCGGAGCGCCTCCAAAAGGAGCTTATTGAAAAGGAGATGGAGCGAAAAGCAGAGGAGCTAAGAGTGCTGGCTGAAATGCGTAGGGATTTCACCCCTCGCACCTCACTCTCCCGAACCCCGCCGCAGGGATTTAGCACGCCGTCGACGGAGATGGTGATGGAGACGCTGATAGACATCTCCTCACCCCCCGCGCCCCCCACATGCGCGAAGAGGCTGCTCAGCTCGCCCGAGGAGGTGCAGGAGGCAGTTCGGCGCAGGATAGGCGGCAGGAAGCCGCCGCGACTGGACGTACCGCCAATCGGGGGACTGCTGCTGTCCCGACCGACTGTCACGCCGCCGCCCGCCCCCAAGATTCCAGAGAAGGAACCGGGCACAGGAAGGCACCTGGAAGGAGTGCCAGTTCAAGAGGACGAACCATTAAACACCGCGAAACAACCGGAAACGCTGCAGGGCGTTGACCCACTGGCGTCGGCACCGGTCGAGACGCTGGCAGGACTGGCTACTGCCTCAACAAGAGGAATTATGGACGCTGTCCGGTCGAAGACATCGAAGCTGAACAAGGACGAGGTCGCCGCAATTGGCCTTCACACCGAGCGACTAGCAGCCGTCGTCGTCCACCTAACCTTGCGCCTGGCAGCGGCGGAGAGCCGTGCCAGCAGCAGCGTCGTCGACGGTAGGCGCAACGGACCAGCACTACAGGCGCAGCCGGCGCTATCTTACGCGTCGGCGCTCAAATTGCCGCAGCACCAGGAGCCGGTGAAGATTCGGGCCACGTCTGGCCCGGTCCTTGCGTTCTACCCAGCGGAGGAAAACGGCGCGATCAAAACAGCGGAGGAGACAAAGGCGGTATTGAAGAAAGCCGTGGACCCGGCCAAGTTGTGGGTCCAGGTGGCGAAGGTAAGGAAGGTGGGCAACGCCGGCGTGCTGGTGCAGACTACCACTGATGCGGCGGCGACCAGACTCCGGGCGGCGATACCGGCGACGCTCCGGGTTACCCAGCCTAAAAAGAAGCAGCCACTAGTGTGCCTGAACAGGCTGGACGGAGACCCGTCCTACGAAGAAGTCATCAGAGCTCTTCACGAGCAAAACTTCAAGGAAGACCCAAAGTGGCCGCTGCAGAGGATCCAGCAAGAGGCGACCGGAGCCTTCAAAAAGAACCGGTCGCGCGGCGCGGCACAGGCGACCGCTGTAATATTCGCCTGTTCGGCGGAGCTGCGGGAGGCGCTATTACGCAAAGGACGGGTGTACGTAGGGTGGCAGGCAGTCGAAGTGGTCGACTACGTTGACGTCACCTGCTGCAGCAAATGTCAGCAGTACGGGCACCCGGAGCGCGCATGCCGGTCGGCGGAGGCCACGTGCAATCGATGTGGCGCAACAGGCCACCGCGGCGAAGACTGCAAGGCCAGTGTTACGTGCTGCGCAACCTGCAAAAGATTTGGAAGGAAGGAGGCGGCGACCCACAGGACCGCCTCCAGAGATTGCCCGGCGAGAAACTATGCTGTACAAAGGAGCGTCGCCATGACCCACTATGGCTAACACAACTGTATTGAGGATTGGGCAGCTCAATCTCGCCGGGTCAGCGGTCGCTACGAGGGAGCTCCCCGCGGTGTGCCGCCAGCTTCGGTTGGACATGGTGTTGGTGCAGGAGCAGTGCGCGCGGGCCGCTGAAGACATAATCATCCAGAATGGACCAGCGGCAAAAGCGGGAGCGTACTTGCATCGGCGCGGAGCGGCCTGCTCGGTGCTGAACCAGCTCAGCACTGAGCACTGTCTTGTGCTGCACCTGGAGGAGCTGGACCTGCACGTGGTCTCCGCGTACTTCCAGTTCAGCGAGCCGATTGACCGCCACTTGCACCATTTGGAGGGAGTTATGGAGGCCCTACGAGGGAGAAGGATCCTCATCTGCGCGGACGTCAACACCCACTCGCCTATGTGGCACAGTGCGCACCGCCATTACACGGGCCGGGGCCACGCAGCGGAATACAGGCGGGTGGCTCTGGAGGCGTTCATCGCTGCGCACGGACTCACCGTTAACAACGAGGAGGGCCAACCATTTACTTTCAGTGGCCCAAACGGTGAGTCCAACATAGACGTCACGATAACGACGAGAAGTGTCGCTGTGGGGTGCTGGACGGTCCATGAGGGAGCCAGCACCAGCGACCACCGCCTCATCACCTTCCAGGTGAGTGCAATCGGGGGTCGCCGGGGCGCAGGGCCGGGTGGGGAGCCGGTACGCTTTCGGGACCGTGGGGTGGACTGGTCGCTCTTCCAGCGGACTATCCATGCGCGAATGGGAAGGCTTGACCTGACCAGGCCGGCGTCCTTTGTCTGCAAGGAATTTACAAATGTAATAGTAAACACGGCGCGCCAGTGTCTGGGGGTGAAAGGGCCACCAAAGGACGCAGGGTATGAGTGGTGGAGCCCGGAGCTGGAGAAGCTCCGGAAATCTAACTGCAAGGCGAGGAGTAAATGGCAGGGATCGCGAAAGGAAGGGGGGCCGAGAGAGGAGAGACTGAAAGCGGACTTCCACGAGATGCGAGCGAGATATCGCAAGGCTATGGAGGAGGCGGAGCTTGGGTACTTCCGGCAGATCGCCGAGTCGGGCAACGAGGATCCGTGGGGGCTGGCCTACCGCGCTGCCAGTGGCAGGCTGAGGCCGCCTTCCCGGGTCATTAATGGTCTCGAGCTGGCGGAGGGATTCACTTGTACTGTGGGCGACGCGGCGACTGGCCTCCTGCGGGCGCTCTGCCCGGATGATGACCCGTCCCGGGACACGCCATACCACAGGCAGATCCGTGTCGCCGCCTCGCTCATCCCGTCAGGCCAGGCTGCGTCTCCTCCGTCGCGTGACAATCTGGGGGGCATCATAGGGAGCCTACCAAACACGGCACCGGGACTGGACGGAATTAGTGCGCGAATCGTAAAGAATGTGTGGAAAGTCGTCCCCGCGGAAGTCACCGCGGTGTACGGCAAGTGTGTATCGGATGGGGTGTTTCCGGATGTGTGGAAGGAGGGCCGGCTGCTTGTCCTGCCCAAGGGCAACGGCAAGCCGCTGACCGACCCCAAGGCCTACAGACCTATAACGCTGCTGCCTGTGCTCGGGAAAATTTTAGAGCGCGTAATTCTCAGTTGCGCTCCCACGATCGGCAATCAGATCTCTGCCGCCCAGCACGGGTTTGCTCGGGGTAAGTCAACCGTCACGGCGCTCAACGACATCCTGCGCGCCGCGGGGGAGGGCTCGGGCAAGTATGTGCAGGCCATATTCTTGGACATCTCGGGCGCTTTCGACAACGCCTGGTGGCCGATGATCCTGACGAAAGCCAAGCGGGGGGGGTGTCCGTCCAACATCTTCGAGATGCTGGCGGACTACTTCGCCCGCCGACGAGTCGGGCTTTTCGTCGGAAACCGGGTGGAGTGGAAGGTGTCCACAATGGGCTGCCCGCAGGGGTCAGTCCTGGGTCCGGCTCTGTGGAACCTGCTGATGGACGACCTGCTTCGACTGCCGCTTCCTGTCGGCGTCCGTATGGTCGCATATGCGGACGATGTGACCATCCTCATCGAGTCCCAATCCCGAGCGGGGATTGAGGCTGCGGCCGGGACTACACTGGACTTGGTCGCGGCATGGGGTGCCAGGAATAGGCTGGGGTTCTCTCCTGCGAAGTCATCGATGATGACGATCAGGGGAAAGCTCCAGCGGCCTCCCACTGTCAGGATGGCCGGGGACTCGGTCAGGAGCGTCACCTCGACAATGGTTCTGGGCGTGGTACTCGACACGGGTCTGTCCTTCGCGCGGCATGCGGCATCGATAGGGGAACGCGCGGCCAAATGTTTCGGCAAGATGTCAAGAGTGTCGGCATCTTCCTGGGGCATTCGATATCCCGGACTGCGCATCCTCTACAGGGGCACCTTCGTAGCCACGGTGACGTATGCTGCTGCTTGTTGGCACAAAAGAGCGGCACTCCACGTTGTTCGCAGCGCGTTGCTCAGGTGCCAGAGACCAAGCCTGATACTGCTGACGAAGGCGTACAGGTCTACCAGTACGGCTGCGCTGGCAGTGTTGGGTGGTGTTCTCCCGGCGGACCTGGAGGTGATTCGTGCGGGGCGGTTTGATGAGGAGCGCCAGGCCGCGGCCGGGGCACAGGCAGAGCGGGGCTTGTGGCGGCGCGAGCTGGTCCGACGAAAGCGAGAGATCTGGAACGAGACGATGGAAGCTTGGCAGAAAAGATGGGCGAATGAGGAGAAAGGTAGGGAACTGTTCCGTTTCTTCCCGGACGTGAGGGATCGGCTCAAGTCGCACTGGGTCGTTCCGGACCACCAGGTTTCCCAGATTCTCACGGGGCATGGATGTTTCAGGAAAAGGCTGCATGAGATGGCGCTATGTGAGGACAGCATGTGTGCATGCGGTATGGAAGAGGAAGACCTGCACCACGCGCTGTGGGTCTGCCCCCTGTATGCGGAGGCTAGGTGTAAGATGATGAATGGGATCAGTCGCGAGGAGTTCGGTCCGGTCTACTACGGCGATCTCGTTAGCTCGCCGGCGAACTTTGCCCGGCTACGGGATTTCGCGCACGGTTGGCACGCCGCCCGGAGATTGCTAGAACTGGAGCAGGATGAAGGAGCGCAAGGCCAGGCGACATGAAGAGAAGGAGAGGACAACGATAAACCGGAGCCGACGGGCAGCGGAGTATACTGTGGTTGTTTGTGCATGCCCTACTAAGGGAGAGGTGCAAAGGGACACACATGGCAATTTGTAAGGGATCAAGAAGCGCCTGCGGACGGTAAAATAAGATAGCCAAGGGCGCTATGTCCGCAGCCGCCCCACGTTTCGGCCCGTATGACGAAGTGTTGGAAGGGCCATGGGAAGGTTGGAGGGAGTACCCTATCTACTGCCGCTGCCGCTGCCAGTCGTTGGAGCGAACGGACGTGTTTGAGCCTGCGTTCGATTATTTTCTTATGTTTACTGTGATTGGTCAGCTGCAAACATCGGTGGCTCCTTGTCTCGCAGGAACATTTTTGTTCAGGCGGCCGCGGCCATCTTGCCATTAGAGCAGGATACAGCCAGTGTGGGCTTGGCCCAACGGAGTGCGAAAGAGACGCGTAGTGGAGTGACGACAGTGACGACAGTGACGTTTGTGTCTGACATTGACAGTGACGACAGTGACGTTTGTGAGTGACAGCTGTCAAACTGACACTTCAGTGGTGACATTTGCCGGCTGTCATTTCCCCCGTGCCCGCGTGTGAGTTGGTGACAGTGACTTGACACTTCGATTCCTCCCCCCCCTCACACCCGCGACAGTGACGCTTTCCTGCGACAGAGACGCCCCCGCGATAGTGACGTTTATTCAGTGACTTTGTGAAAACCTCGTCATCCCGACCATCCCTCTTTTTACCACCCCCCCCCACCCCCGCGGGAGTTGGAGCGGTCCCAATACGGGGTAAGTACTATTTTGTTATTCCCCTCAGTGTGCTCGTTCCCTGGGCTCTCTGAGCTCAGAGTGTTGTTTTGTGACCGTGCCACCGCGAACGCGGTGGACGACATCCTCACATACGTGAACCAGCAAAACGATGTCATCGGGGCGACACCAGCGGAAATCGAATTAACCTGGACCTGTTCGTGTATTACTCGAGGCTGGTTCGTGTATTAACGGGACTTAGACAATTTTACTGGCACTTGTTCGTGTATCAATCTGAGCGGATTCGTGTTCGTGCATTAACGGGACTCGGACAATTTTAGTGTTGGCTCTTGGTCGTACATTCGGCTCGTACTGACCAGCAGTAATGGCGGATGAGGAAGCGGAGCGCCTCCAAAAGGAGCTTATTGAAAAGGAGATGGAGCGAAAAGCGGAGGAGCTAAGAGTGCTGGCTGAAATGCGTAGGGATTTCACCCCTCGCACCTCACTCTCCCGAACCCCGCCGCAGGGATTTAGCACGCCGTCGACGGAGATGGTGATGGAGACGCTGATAGACATCTCCTCACCCCCCGCGCCCCCCACATGCGCGAAGAGGCTGCTCAGCTCGCCCGAGGAGGTGCAGGAGGCAGTTCGGCGCAGGATAGGCGGCAGGAAGCCGCCGCGACTGGACGTACCGCCAATCGGGGGACTGCTGCTGTCCCGACCGACTGTCACGCCGCCGCCCGCCCCCAAGATTCCAGAGAAGGAACCGGGCACAGGAAGGCACCTGGAAGGAGTGCCAGTTCAAGAGGACGAACCATTACACACCGCGAAACAACCGGAAACGCTGCAGGGCGTTGACCCACTGGCGTCGGCACCGGTCGAGACGCTGGCAGGACTGGCTACTGCCTCAACAAGAGGAATTATGGACGCTGTCCGGTCGAAGACATCGAAGCTTAACAAGGACGAGGTCGCCGCAATTGGCCTTCACACCGAGCGACTAGCAGCCGTCGTCGTCCACCTAACCTTGCGCCTGGCAGCGGCGGAGAGCCGTGCCAGCAGCAGCGTCGTCGACGGTAGGCGCAACGGACCAGCACTACAGGCGCAGCCGGCGCTATCTTACGCGTCGGCGCTCAAATTGCCGCAGCACCAGGAGCCGGTGAAGATTCGGGCCACGTCTGGCCCGGTCCTTGCGTTCTACCCAGCGGAGGAAAACGGCGCGATCAAAACAGCGGAGGAGACAAAGGCGGTATTGAAGAAAGCCGTGGACCCGGCCAAGTTGTGGGTCCAGGTGGCGAAGGTAAGGAAGGTGGGCAACGCCGGCGTGCTGGTGCAGACTACCACTGATGCGGCGGCGACCAGACTCCGGGCGGCGATACCGGCGACGCTCCGGGTTACCCAGCCTAAAAAGAAGCAGCCACTAGTGTGCCTGAACAGGCTGGACGGAGACCCGTCCTACGAAGAAGTCATCAGAGCTCTTCACGAGCAAAACTTCAAGGAAGACCCAAAGTGGCCGCTGCAGAGGATCCAGCAAGAGGCGACCGGAGCCTTCAAAAAGAACCGGTCGCGCGGCGCGGCACAGGCGACCGCTGTAATATTCGCCTGTTCGGCGGAGCTGCGGGAGGCGCTATTACGCAAAGGACGGGTGTACGTAGGGTGGCAGGCAGTCGAAGTGGTCGACTACGTTGACGTCACCTGCTGCAGCAAATGTCAGCAGTACGGGCACCCGGAGCGCGCATGCCGGTCGGCGGAGGCCACGTGCAATCGATGTGGCGCAACAGGCCACCGCGGCGAAGACTGCAAGGCCAGTGTTACGTGCTGCGCAACCTGCAAAAGATTTGGAAGGAAGGAGGCGGCGACCCACAGGACCGCCTCCAGAGATTGCCCGGCGAGAAACTATGCTGTACAAAGGAGCGTCGCCATGACCCACTATGGCTAACACAACCGTATTGAGGATTGGGCAGCTCAATCTCGCCGGGTCAGCGGTCGCTACGAGGGAGCTCCCCGCGGTGTGCCGCCAGCTTCGGTTGGACATGGTGTTGGTGCAGGAGCAGTGCGCGCGGGCCGCTGAAGACATAATCATCCAGAATGGACCAGCGGCAAAAGCGGGAGCGTACTTGCATCGGCGCGGAGCGGCCTGCTCGGTGCTGAACCAGCTCAGCACTGAGCACTGTCTTGTGCTGCACCTGGAGGAGCTGGACCTGCACGTGGTCTCCGCGTACTTCCAGTTCAGCGAGCCGATTGACCGCCACTTGCACCATTTGGAGGGAGTTATGGAGGCCCTACGAGGGAGAAGGATCCTCATCTGCGCGGACGTCAACACCCACTCGCCTATGTGGCACAGTGCGCACCGCCATTACACGGGCCGGGGCCACGCAGCGGAATACAGGCGGGTGGCTCTGGAGGCGTTCATCGCTGCGCACGGACTCACCGTTAACAACGAGGAGGGCCAACCATTTACTTTCAGTGGCCCAAACGGTGAGTCCAACATAGACGTCACGATAACGACGAGAAGTGTCGCTGTGGGGTGCTGGACGGTCCATGAGGGAGCCAGCACCAGCGACCACCGCCTCATCACCTTCCAGGTGAGTGCAATCGGGGGTCGCCGGGGCGCAGGGCCGGGTGGGGAGCCGGTACGCTTTCGGGACCGTGGGGTGGACTGGTCGCTCTTCCAGCGGACTATCCATGCGCGAATGGGAAGGCTTGACCTGACCAGGCCGGCGTCCTTTGTCTGCAAGGAATTTACAAATGTAATAGTAAACACGGCGCGCCAGTGTCTGGGGGTGAAAGGGCCACCAAAGGACGCAGGGTATGAGTGGTGGAGCCCGGAGCTGGAGAAGCTCCGGAAATCTAACTGCAAGGCGAGGAGTAAATGGCAGGGATCGCGAAAGGAAGGGGGGCCGAGAGAGGAGAGACTGAAAGCGGACTTCCACGAGGTGCGAGCGAGATATCGCAAGGCTATGGAGGAGGCGGAGCTTGGGTACTTCCGGCAGATCGCCGAGTCGGGCAACGAGGATCCGTGGGGGCTGGCCTACCGCGCTGCCAGTGGCAGGCTGAGGCCGCCTTCCCGGGTCATTAATGGTCTCGAGCTGGCGGAGGGATTCACTTGTACTGTGGGCGACGCGGCGACTGGCCTCCTGCGGGCGCTCTGCCCGGATGATGACCCGTCCCGGGACACGCCATACCACAGGCAGATCCGTGTCGCCGCCTCGCTCATCCCGTCAGGCCAGGCTGCGTCTCCTCCGTCGCGTGACAATCTGGGGGGCATCATAGGGAGCCTACCAAACACGGCACCGGGACTGGACGGAATTAGTGCGCGAATCGTAAAGAATGTGTGGAAAGTCGTCCCCGCGGAAGTCACCGCGGTGTACGGCAAGTGTGTATCGGATGGGGTGTTTCCGGATGTGTGGAAGGAGGGCCGGCTGCTTGTCCTGCCCAAGGGCAACGGCAAGCCGCTGACCGACCCCAAGGCCTACAGACCTATAACGCTGCTGCCTGTGCTCGGGAAAATTTTAGAGCGCGTAATTCTCAGTTGCGCTCCCACGATCGGCAATCAGATCTCTGCCGCCCAGCACGGGTTTGCTCGGGGTAAGTCAACCGTCACGGCGCTCAACGACATCCTGCGCGCCGCGGGGGAGGGCTCGGGCAAGTATGTGCAGGCCATATTCTTGGACATCTCGGGCGCTTTCGACAACGCCTGGTGGCCGATGATCCTGACGAAAGCCAAGCGGGGGGGGTGTCCGTCCAACATCTTCGAGATGCTGGCGGACTACTTCGCCCGCCGACGAGTCGGGCTTTTCGTCGGAAACCGGGTGGAGTGGAAGGTGTCCACAATGGGCTGCCCGCAGGGGTCAGTCCTGGGTCCGGCTCTGTGGAACCTGCTGATGGACGACCTGCTTCGACTGCCGCTTCCTGTCGGCGTCCGTATGGTCGCATATGCGGACGATGTGACCATCCTCATCGAGTCCCAATCCCGAGCGGGGATTGAGGCTGCGGCCGGGACTACACTGGACTTGGTCGCGGCATGGGGTGCCAGGAATAGGCTGGGGTTCTCTCCTGCGAAGTCATCGATGATGACGATCAGGGGAAAGCTCCAGCGGCCTCCCACTGTCAGGATGGCCGGGGACTCGGTCAGGAGCGTCACCTCGACAATGGTTCTGGGCGTGGTACTCGACACGGGTCTGTCCTTCGCGCGGCATGCGGCATCGATAGGGGAACGCGCGGCCAAATGTTTCGGCAAGATGTCAAGAGTGTCGGCATCTTCCTGGGGCATTCGATATCCCGGACTGCGCATCCTCTACAGGGGCACCTTCGTAGCCACGGTGACGTATGCTGCTGCTTGTTGGCACAAAAGAGCGGCACTCCACGTTGTTCGCAGCGCGTTGCTCAGGTGCCAGAGACCAAGCCTGATACTGCTGACGAAGGCGTACAGGTCTACCAGTACGGCTGCGCTGGCAGTGTTGGGTGGTGTTCTCCCGGCGGACCTGGAGGTGATTCGTGCGGGGCGGTTTGATGAGGAGCGCCAGGCCGCGGCCGGGGCACAGGCGGAGCGGGGCTTGTGGCGGCGCGAGCTGGTCCGACGAAAGCGAGAGATCTGGAACGAGACGATGGAAGCTTGGCAGAAAAGATGGGCGAATGAGGAGAAAGGTAGGGAACTGTTCCGTTTCTTCCCGGACGTGAGGGATCGGCTCAAGTCGCACTGGGTCGTTCCGGACCACCAGGTTTCCCAGATTCTCACGGGGCATGGATGTTTCAGGAAAAGGCTGCATGAGATGGCGCTATGTGAGGACAGCATGTGTGCATGCGGTATGGAAGAGGAAGACCTGCACCACGCGCTGTGGGTCTGCCCCCTGTATGCGGAGGCTAGGTGTAAGATGATGAATGGGATCAGTCGCGAGGAGTTCGGTCCGGTCTACTACGGCGATCTCGTTAGCTCGCCGGCGAACTTTGCCCGGCTACGGGATTTCGCGCACGGTTGGCACGCCGCCCGGAGATTGCTAGAACTGGAGCAGGATGAAGGAGCGCAAGGCCAGGCGACATGAAGAGAAGGAGAGGACAACGATAAACCGGAGCCGACGGGCAGCGGAGTATACTGTGGTTGTTTGTGCATGCCCTACTAAGGGAGAGGTGCAAAGGGACACACATGGCAATTTGTAAGGGATCAAGAAGCGCCTGCGGACGGTAAAATAAGATAGCCAAGGGCGCTATGTCCGCAGCCGCCCCACGTTTCGGCCCGTATGACGAAGTGTTGGAAGGGCCATGGGAAGGTTGGAGGGAGTGTCCCTATCTACTATCTAGCGAAACCACAGCCAAGGGAACGGGCTTGGGAGAATCAGCGGGGAAAGAAGACCCTGTTGAGCTTGACTCTAGTCTGGCATTGTAAGGAGACATGAGAGGTGTAGCATAAGTGGGAGATCGTTCGCGCGATCGTCGCTGAAAAACCACTACTTTCATTGTTTCATTACTTACTCGGTTGGGCGGAAGCGGTGCGCGGTCGATAATATCGGCGGGCGCACGGTGTTTCGTTCCAAGCGTGCAGAGTGGCGACGTGGCGGCAACGCTCGTCGCCGTACAACTCCCGCGTGATCCGGTTCGAGGACACTGCCAGGCGGGTAGTTTGACTGGGGCGGTACATCTGTCAAAGAATAACGCAGGTGTCCTAAGGCCAGCTCAGCGAGGACAGAAACCTCGCGTGGAGCAAAAGGGCAAAAGCTGGCTTGATCCAGATGTTCAGTACGCATAGGGACTGCGAAAGCACGGCCTATCGATCCTTTAGTATAAAGAGTTTTTAGCAAGAGGTGCCAGAAAAGTTACCACAGGGATAACTGGCTTGTGGCAGCCAAGCGTTCATAGCGACGTTGCTTTTTGATCCTTCGATGTCGGCTCTTCCTATCATTGCGAAGCAAAATTCGCCAAGCGTTGGATTGTTCACCCATCAAAAGGGAACGTGAGCTGGGTTTAGACCGTCGTGAGACAGGTTAGTTTTACCCTACTGATGGCTTGTCGTTGCGATAGTAATACTGCTCAGTACGAGAGGAACCGCAGTTTCGGACATTTGGTTCATGCACTCGGCCGAGCGGCCGGTGGTGCGAAGCTACCATCCGCGGGATTATGCCTGAACGCCTCTAAGGCCGAAGCCAGCCTAGCCGAATCCGGCAAGGATATGCTCACTGTGGAGCCCCGAGAGTCGGGAGGCTCTAAACAATGTGACTTTACTAGTCGCGCTTCACCACGTGAGGTGCGACGTCGAAGCCCATTTGGATCGCGGAGATCGATGCTGTCCGTTTAACGCGTGCATCACGGCTCCGAAGGTCCGAATTTACCTCAGTTCGATGTCGGGGCTCGGAATAGTCTGTAGACGACTTCCGTTCCTGGCGGGGTGTTGTGCTCGGTAGAGCAGCGTCGTGCTGCGATCTGTTGAGACTCAGCCCTACGCCAGGTGATTCGTCCGAGGACGATGATGATAACAGTGTGACACCACACAGGCGCGCGTTATGTCACGGTAACGTAACGTCGCTTTTTGTCGCATTATTATGTAGAACGTACACACGATTATTATAATTGTTGCGTTTCATTACATAATGTTGACAGAAGCGGCGTTACAGTGATATATAACGGTGCTTGTCGGTTTTACATGTTATCAAATTTTTTTAATACACGAACGCACACGAATTTGATTAGTGTCCGATGTCTTGAGACGTGATTTTCTCTCGAACCAAAACTTACTTAGACCTGAGCGCGCAGCTCGCGGGGCGCGTTCAACGCTTGCTGGCGCTTGCTAATTAATACACGAACGAGCTCACATTTAATACACGAACCCTCGGACATTCCCTCTACATTTCTACAGGCATCAATCGCAGACACAGTCTTACGTCCACAAATATATGTATATAATAGTAAAAGTCACTCACTCGCAGCTCTCACCCTTCATTACACACTCGTCGTTCATTATTAAAACTATACATAATAACTGTACTATTATAATACAATACAATACATACATACGTAGCTTATTAACCTTACACCTTACACCTTACAACCATAACAATTATAACGTTAATTAACAAACAAACAAACAAACAAACAAACAAACAAACAATGAAACAAACGTTTCGCGCGCTCTCGCGCGCGGGGGGCGGGGGGGGGGGGGGGGGGGGTTGGGGTGTCGTGTTTCAATTTGTGTTTTTAATTATTTATTATAAATCCATCATGTTTACTTGTATTACAAAAAGTTGCTTGCTGGAGGGGCGGGGGGGGGGGGGGGGGGGCGCTTGCCTCCCGTCTGCCCGACCCCCCCAGACCCCTAATATCCGCCTGACCCCTAATATCAATCGTCACCGCTCCACCACGACGATATGACATAGAAATATTATATGAGAGTCGGCGGTGTCGGTATCGAACCGCCCGATAGGATCGTTTGTACGCGCAGCATTATTGTCATGCGACGCTACGTCCCACCGGTGTGTGTGGACGGGAGCGCGCGCGTGGCGCTGTACGACGACGAAGATAGAGCAGAGAGCCGCGCCCGCCGGAGTTTGCGAGAGTGAAGTGTTGTGTTCAATATAATGTAAATGTTATTATTTTATATTATATTTTGTCTGCATATTTACTCTGCTATGGGAGGGGGGATGGTGGGTGTGTGTGGTGTTGTGTTGTTGTTTTGTGTATGTTTATTATATTTTTTATATATATTTATATTTATATGTGACATGTAAAATAAATAATAAAATTTATAGTAAGCTGCGCTGTGCGATTATTTGAAAACTGTGTGGACCGACGGTACGTATGTTATGCGTGTCCGTTTACGAAGGAAACGGTCGTTGTATGAAATTATTCGAAAGGCGTGACGCTACCGGCGCACAGACGCGTTCAGCGTACGTCACGTCCGATGAGTATGTGCTCTTTTTATTATAAAAGACTTCTTTAATGTGAGGCGCTCTATAGATTCCGGGCGGAATCGTATATGATTTTAACGAATGTGTCAACAAAATTTACACACGTGAACTCGTCTCGGTACGAACGTTCCCAATGGGGGCTTTTGCTGTTCGTTTAACGATGAACATGAACGCCCTTATGCACGCGCTGCGCGTCTGGACGGGTTGAGATATACACGTTCAGAGGTTCGCGCGTGCGACCCAAAAATCTAACATACACAACAGAGCTCGCCCGTTAAGCGTCCGCGTCTATATGATCGCGTACGCACGGGAATGAGGATATCTATGCGCGCGCGCGCGCGCTCGTCGCTCCACGGGGCGGTTGCGCGCGTGCGTGTGTTCGATCTCACTTATATCGAAGCTCCCTGGTTGATCCTGCCAGTAGTTATATGCTTGTCTCAAAGATTAAGCCATGCATGTCTCAGTGCAAGCCGTATTAAGGCGATACCGCGAATGGCTCAATATATCAGTTTTGGTTCCTTAGATCTTACTCAGTTACTTGGATAACTGTGGTAATTCTAGAGCTAATACATGCAATCAGAACTCTGACCAGTGATGGGATGAGTGCTTTTATTAGATCAAAACCAATCGACGGAGGGCCTCGCGTCCGAAGTCGTTAATTTTGATGAATCTGGATAACTTTTGCCGATCGCATGGTCCAGTACCGGCGACGCATCTTTCAAATGTCTGCCTTATCAACTTTCGATGGTAGTTTCTGCGACTACCATGGTTGTCACGGGTAACGGGGAATCAGGGTTCGATTCCGGAGAGGGAGCCTGAGAAACGGCTACCACATCCAAGGAAGGCAGCAGGCGCGCAAATTACCCACTCCCGGCACGGGGAGGTAGTGACGAAAAATAACGATACGGGACTCTTACGAGGCCTCGTAATCGGAATGAGTACACTTTAAATATTTTAACGAGGAACAATTGGAGGGCAAGTCTGGTGCCAGCAGCCGCGGTAATTCCAGCTCCAATAGCGTATACTAAAATTGTTGCGGTTAAAAAGCTCGTAGTTGCATTTGTGCGCCGCGCTGTCGGTGCACCGCATCCGCGGTGATACTGACACGTCTGCGGAGCATATCGTCGGTGAGCCGTCGGTCAAACGTCGGTTCAATATCAAAATCCTATCGCGGTGCTCTTCAATGAGTGTCGAGGTGGGCCGACAATTTTACTTTGAACAAATTAGAGTGCTCAAAGCGGGCTCAAAATGCTGCTTGAATATTTCGTGCATGGAATAATAGAATATGATCTCGGTTCTATTTTGTTGGTTTTCAGAACTCCGAGGTAATGATTAATAGGGATAACTGGGGGCATTCGTATTGCGACGTTAGAGGTGAAATTCTTGGATCGTCGCAAGACGAACATCAGCGAAAGCATTTGCCAAAGGTGTTTTCATCAATCAAGAACGAAAGTTAGAGGTTCGAAGGCGATTAGATACCGCCCTAGTTCTAACCGTAAATATGTCATCTAGCGATCCGCCGACGTTACTACAATGGCTCGGCGGGCAGCTTCCGGGAAACCAAAGATTTTGGACTCCGGGGGGAGTATGGTTGCAAAGCTGAAACTTAAAGGAATTGACGGAAGGGCACCACCAGGAGTGGAGCCTGCGGCTTAATTTGACTCAACACGGGAAATCTCACCAGGCCCGGACACCGGAAGGATTGACAGATTAACAGCTCTTTCTTGATTCGGTGGGTGGTGGTGCATGGCCGTTCTTAGTTGGTGGAGCGATTTGTCTGGTTAATTCCGGTAACGAACGAGACTCTAGCCTGCTAAATAGGCGTCGTCATTTAGGTGTGCGTGGCTCCGTCACGCAACTCACTGGCGACGTATTAAAATTCTTCTTAGAGGGACCGGCGGCTTCGAGCCGCACGAGATTGAGCAATAACAGGTCTGTGATGCCCTTAGATGTCCTGGGCCGCACGCGCGCTACACTGAAGGAATCAGCATGTTCTCCCTGGCCTAGAGGCCCGGGCAACCCGCTGAAACTCCTTCGTGCTGGGGATTGGGGTTTGCAATTATCCCCCATAAACGAGGAATTCCTAGTAAGCGCGAGTCATAAGCTCGCGTTGATTACGTCCCTGCCCTTTGTACACACCGCCCGTCGCTACTACCGATTGAATGATTTAGTGAGGTCTTCGGACCGACACGCGGTGGCTTCACGGCCGTCGGCGTTGCTGGGAAGTTGACCAAACTTGATCATTTAGAGGAAGTAAAAGTCGTAACAAGGTTTCCGTAGGGGAACCTGCGGAAGGATCATTAACGTGTAACGCTAGACGTGTACTTAAAAAACACACGACGCGCGTAAACGTGAATACAATCCTAAAACAAAAAAAAAACAAACGGAAAAACGCGCGCGCTAGCACGACGACGAACGACGACGACCAGTCGTTGTTTGTCGTTGTCGTGTGTGTGCGTGCTTCTGTTGTGTTTTTATAAAACTTAATAGAGGATAGACAAGCGCGCTTCGACGAACCTAGGACCTAGCGCCTGGTTTGAAGCGAAACGCGCGTCGTTCTCGCGTCGCGTCCTCATACGGTACGAAGACTGGTCTAAAAACCCGCACCACGAGTACCGTTGGACGCGTTCGTTAACACAATCGTCCCTCATACTGCGGTGGGATAAAATTTTTTTTTTTGATTATTTATACAACAATAAAATATATTTGATTTATTTCTTGTAACATTTATCGATTTATGTATATTTACATCCATGTGGTAATATATGTTTGTTATATGCGTAACGAAACTATTACCCTGGACGGTGGATCACTTGGCTCGCGGGTCGATGAAGAACGCAGTTAACTGCGCGTCATAGTGTGAACTGCAGGACACATTTGAACATCGACATTTCGAACGCACATTGCGGTCCGTGGAGACACATCCAGGACCACTCCTGTCTGAGGGCCGGCTGTATAAAATACAAATGCCACATTGCGTTTCATTATCAAATGTCACGCATTTGACGGTTCTGCGCGAGATGTTCGATGCGTGCGTATGCGCGCATGGACGTCGACCGTTGTCCGTTCAAATATAACGATACATTATACAGTTTGTATAAAAGACATTTGTCGAACGACTCGTGTCGCGCTCGATGAGTTTACGTGAAGTATGCACATCGTGCGTGTACGCGCGTGCGGACGTACAAAAGAAACGCGGCGGACGTGTGAAAACACGCGCGCTCGCGACTCTTCGGTCGGTGATGACATTACCAGTGCCAGTGAGGGTTGCGATGCGTGTAGTCGCTTGTATTTCTTGTCCGCGACGTGTGGTACGCGCGCGATTGTTTGCGTGTTTCGTTCAAACGTATACTCGTCGCCGTGGGCGCGCGCTACGTCGCTCGACTACAAAACGATGTCTCTTGTACGAACGCAATATACACAGTAGGCGGACTCGACGTCCGAAGAGCGCATCGACGCCGTCGTCGTTCTCGTTAGTTCGAGTTCGATTGCGTCGTCGTAACGCTGACGGATATCGCGTCTGCCTCATTTTTTTATCGTTGGCCTCAGATCAGGGAGGATCACCCGCCGAATTTAAGCATATTAGTAAGCGGAGGAAAAGAAACTAACCAGGATTTCCTTAGTAGCGGCGAGCGAACAGGAATCGAGCCCAGCACTGAATCCCGCCGTCGTTCAGGCGGCGGGAGATGTGGTGTTCGGGAGGTTCCGCT